>OY728136.1:2114259106-2115646344 GCA_963277665.1 Viscum album
GCATTATTACATATCATTGGAAAGATCACAAGAGATCATGTCCTGAATGAAAAATTTGTTTAGTATCCTTGGAAGTACAAGATACATACATAATTATTATGTTACATCATGAAATAAAGATAAACAACATTGTGTCCCCTTTGAAAGCACTCATATCCCTTAGCATATCCCTACAGGTTAATCATGATATACATCTTCACACCCTATGAAAAATAAAACATGGAAAGGGTTGAGCATATATTCTCAGAAAGGATAACAATATAGCATAATCATTCATAATGAAGAATAAACATTTAAGGCAATGTATAAGACATAAACACAAGCCTTTTAAACATAAATTTCAGCATAGTATGGAAAATACAAATCAGATACATCCATTTAATTATTCACATAGATATTTTACTAATCAAATAATCACATTTAATATCAATTGCTAATTTCATAATGATGGAAGGCATAATGTTGGACATCATAACAACATAGTCAATGCCTCGTTCCTAGAATACAAAAAATATTTTGTCACGACCTTGTGCCTAGAAACTAGTTTGTCTAATGAGACATACTGATGCATCAAGGTGATATAGAAGGCTCCAACCATCAGTTAATATTTCCAATGCATTCCTCATATGAATAGGTTGAAAAATAATATAATCATTCATATTAGAACTAGCATACGAAATGTCAATATTTTAAATGCAAACCACGAATGGTATAAAAATAGCACATCCACCATAAAATATAACTCATTCAATATAATATGGAATATTTTATTATAATAATTCAATTTCAATAAAGAATAATGAATGAAATTGAAATAGATGAAAATAATCAGTAAAATGATACGAGAGAAATATACCTATTTCGTGAAAATATTTAAATGTCTCGATATTTATCAAAATCTGTTAAAAATAGATTTTTAAATCAATGTACCACATACCACTTTGAAACTTTTTAATGGAATATTAATATAAAAAATTTCATGTCCATATAAATAAATCCTTTAAACCATTTTTAAATATTGTATATTAATGAGAAATATTTTGTATAATAAAACATTAAAACTTTTAAAATGGTATTTTAGTTAGAAATCCTGAACAAATTATAAACATTTGAATAAAAATTATTATGGTAATAAAAAATATATAATATCATGGGAATAAAGGGATTCATGATATAATATTTCAATGTACATTATATACATCATATAATAGTGAATTGGTGTATAAAAGGAAATATGTATCAATTGAATGTAAATTGAGATGAAATCCCTTATAAAGATTGTATCCATAGGTTAAGTAAAAAAATGACATAATAATGTGTGAAAAATATAAATAATCTCAACTTTATTGGATATTAATTGTAAATAAATCATAGGATATTCACGCATATTCTTGTAATAACAAATCCAATGTCTTGGATGGTTAACTCAATAAATGGAAATTGAGTTCAGATTACTCTTATCAAGTTCATACAAATGACATGGGAATTTATCTATCGAGTGATTATATGTATAAAAATTATATCCACAAAAATGGGTGTGAAAATTAATACATAAAAAATAAAAAGTCATTTCACACATAATCTAGTATTACAATAATCAATGAGGATTGCATAGAACCCACTGAGTGGAAATCGAAATAAGAAATTCCCTTACCGATATGGTAACTTAAGAAACATACACACTATGAAGGAAGGATCATACAATGAAGTTGAAATTACACAAAAATTAAATTATATTACACAAAGAATATAATCATGGGTAGTACATACACCACACAATAGAATATAGTGGCAATATAACATGAATCTCATGGGAATAAGAAGTAAGATGAAAACCCTTACCACATTGTAATCAATTGATTCATATAACCAAAAGTTACTAACCCCCAAATTAATCACAGTAAACCATGAATATAAATATAATCATGATAATATATATCAAATGATGTCACACAATACACCGCATGCATTAAATAAGTGGTGAACAATGGAAACCTCACAGAATTAAAAGTGAGATAAGAAACCCCTTACCTCAAGTATGATGAGTTAGATGTGTTGTCCTTTTATAAGGGGGAGGAGGGTGTCCTTAGGAATGTATGAAAATATTATTTAATTATATAATTATTTGTGTTTTATGAAGGTCAAAAACAAATTAAAGTAAAATATAAGATGACTCTTGATCGAAATAAAATTATCCAGTATGAATTGGCCACGTTTTATAAATTTTTTTAATTTTTATAGTCATATTTATTGAAATCATTCATTGATGAGGAAAAAAATGCATCAATATTGTGTCATAAATAATTTTATTTATTTGATGTATATAAATTGTAAAAACTATACCATGATGTATAAAATATTTTTATATTTCATATCAATATTTATAGTTAAATATCTAACTTATAAAACCCCAGGTAAAATTTGATTTACTAAAATATATATATTTAAGTCAATTTTGTATTTAAATTAAATTAATTAATATAAAGTGTCATTATCACTCCCAAGTGGCCCCATGTGGTCCCAAAATCTAAAAAATATGCCCATTGTCAGAAATGTATCTACCAATCAGAATATACATATGTTACACTAATTTAATATTATTATTATAATATTTTTCTTCCCTTATTTATGAGATTTTATATCTAACAACGGTAAATAAAATATATTATTAAGGCAATATTCACAAGGACTAAAAATACAAGTTAACATTTTACATTATTTGGACCACCTGATTCCCAATATGGAATCCATTTTTACAAATTCAGAACACAGTAGAGGAAGAAATTAATTTAATATTAATTTTCGTTGTTAAAACACAATGTGTGTTTTTATGAAAAAATAACTATCAAATAATTGACAATTCTTTATGTCCAATTTCAAATTGAAATTAAATAAAATGAACAAAATTGTAGAAAATAGTAAAAATATAATCTAATTAATATTATAATCTTTTAAAAAGATAATATATCAATATAAATAAATTAGATTAAAATGATGTTTTGAATTAAAATAAATTATTTTATTCTATTCATGAAAAAATGTACTTTATTAGATAAATACAAAAAATTTACCAAAAATAAATTTTTCTGCTCCTATTCTGAAGAATATTTTTAATTTTTTAAATATAACATAAAAAAGTGAAATAATATATTTTAAAATGGTTCACCATAAAAAGGCGGTAAATGGACCTTTTCGTGAATATTAGAGTATTTATGCTAAAAATTTGATTCATTCATATTTTAATCCTATAAAATTTATTGGATATATTTAAAAAAAATTAACAGAAATATATAATCTCATTTCAGTTATTTCTATTCATTTTCACTAATACAACAACTAAGCATTAACTAAAATTTAAATTAATAATTTTATTATAATATTTTTCAGTATAAATGAACGTTGTGTGTAACATATGTTTTCTAAGAAACCAATTGTTATGAATCATGTACGCCATCAATCATAGCATCCCCATTAATTTAAAATTAATTTTTAAATTACAAATAATAATAAATAAGAAAAATATCATCTTTTTTTTCTAACTGTGATGTTACATCCTTCCCCCTTTTGTGAAATGTGTCCTTGCAATTTTAAAATTGGGATTTGAAACATCACTGAATGTCCCAAATCAGAAAAACAGTAAATAAGACTATCAATTTAACGAAATGAAATATATTTACAAAGGTCACCCGAGATATCCCATACATGGATTACATGAAAACAATTATATGGAGGAGAAAACAAGTGTTATGTTCTGATGGAGAGTGATAGAAAACATGATGAGGAGAAAGTTAACCACCAAAAAATAACAAAATTGTGATGGGTTAAATGGTCGTTGAATCCCTAGTAGAGAATGTTAATGGAAAAAGTTTTTGTTTTAAGATACTTTTCTTAATGTTGAGAAATTTACTTATGAGATTAACTAAAAATATAAAGAAACATATCTACTTGTCATGTGGTCTTTCATCCAAAACTAAATTACAAGAACAAACTCATCTATTCTCCAAATGACGAGTATTCCAGGAGACATGGTCACACCTGAATTGTTCGAATCAACTTCTAGAGTGTCACATAATCTAAAAATGACGAACTATATATTTCCCCTGTTTTTAGACATCATCCAAAACTAATAGGGTTACTACCATATCAAATAATCCCCAAAGGATAATCATTTATAACAAGAAATAAAACTCTTTATATCTAAAATTGAATAAAAAATACCCAAAGATCACCAAAGACTATTTAATATATCGTTGTCCATAAAATCTTTTCATATAATCCAAATGAAGAGTGAAACCCAAAACTCGGAATAATTTGATTACGTAGTATTTCACGTTAAATAATATCTCCAAGTAACATGGAATAGTCTTAATGTCACATAAAAGTAATTAACCTAATCACAAATTCTCTTTGATAGGTTAATCATTTCCATAAATAAACCAAATAGCTATAAATACACAATAAAAACATAGATTATAATACATTATTACTCCTTAAATGAAATCCAATATTATTATATTTTCCCTAGTCATATATTGTTCCCAATAGAGTGAATATCTTCCAAAATAACATTCTTCACATAATCCTCAAATCAATTTCCTACACTATGGATATCTATTTGATAGAACATAGGATCCCAAATCAACTTATTATTGAAAAATAAAATTATTTAACTAAAATGATTAGTCACACTAACTAGGGAATTCATGTAGTCCAGTTTAAATCCCAATTGTAGTTTGGTTGGGGGTTTGATTTCTGTATCATTTCCTGATGTGACGGGTTGTCACAAAGTCTATGTGTTTTCCTTTTTCAATAATAATATTTTATCACATTTAAAAAATGAGATAAATTCCTCAAAATAACCATAACATAATATAACCACAAATTTATTTCATACCTCTCATTTTCATCCCAAAAATTAATAACTTATAATTTCCTCTAATTCAAATATCATATAAACCCAAATGGTTATTTATAACTATATCCACAAACATAAAGACAATTATTCCTGAAAAATCATTTTCACATAAAAAACTATAGGGTTACACATACAAGAGAAAAGTCATCCAATGTAATCCCATAAACAAAGAGAACTAATACTTTTAAACATTTCACCATCATTTCATTTCCAAATAGGTTATTCCATGACCAATATGTTATCCTATATTATAGAGCATTGACTTGGGAAATTCCCAAGTCCCTTCATTTATGGAAAATGATTTTAAATGGATTTTTTGGGATGGTTTTTATTTTCTTCCATAGTAATATGCATATTTACTTTCCAATTCATTACATTATGTCATTCTTTCCCACACACAAATCATTTAATTATTTTATTGAGACACGTTCCTGGGTGCCACCTTGCACATTTCCTAAATGATGAAAATGGATATTTCATTTCTACATGGTCTCCTCTATTGGAGATCTTATCATTCACCAAATTTCTCTACTTTTTTGAGTCTAGGAGTTGGTAAATATATATTTTGTTGATCATATTTTCGGAAAGCTGATTCAGAATGAACATGATATCTTGTATGCCTATAAACATTCCATTTCATTTCTCAATTAAACCACTTTTCCCACCTTGTACCTCATTTTCATTGTTACTACAAAATCCATGGAATCTCTCCATTGACTAAAACTAGAAAGCATTGTGTGAGTAATAATAGTCATAAAATCATTTAAATATTATCATGACACCATATATTACATCTAAAACACATTACGGTTAACCAAGGTTATTTATTCTCATGTTATATTAAAAGCCTTCAAATCTGTTTGTAATGTAAATGTCAATTATTTAAATCATATCCACCGAAAGTGACATAACCAAAAGTGTTGCAAGCCCCATTATTGTGCACCAATTCTCGTTCGAGTCTAGCTCAAAGTGGTGTTTTCAGGGTTTACCCCAATGTACATATTTTCCAGAGCCACCTCTACCAACTCGTATCCAGACATAGATGTATTTTATGGAAAATACACATAACCTCTATATTATAAAAATTTTAGGAAGTTATTTTATTATTATCCTCAAATTCAATCTTAGGGTATTGTTCTATAAACAAATATTTTCTAAATCTAGCTTCCATGGTTTTTACTAAAATTTCTTTGATACCAACTGTATTGCCCCGACCCTAGTTACCCAGAGTTAGTGAATTATTACATATGTTTGGAAAGATCAAAAGAGATCATATACCAAATAACTTATTAGTTTAATAGCCTTTGAAGTACTAGACACATACATAAGAACTACATTACATCAAGAAATAATGAAAAACAACATTGTGTCCTCTTTGAAAAAACTCATATCCCATAGACTATCCCTACAAGTTAATCATGATATACTTCTTAATATAATGAGATAAATAAAACATGGAAAGGGGTGAGCTTAAATGCACAGTAAGGATAACCATATAGCGGAAACCTTCATAAATAATCATAAACATTTAATGCAATGTATAAGACAATAACAAAAGCCTTTTAAAGTTAAATTTCTGCATAATATGGAAAATATAAATAATATAATTTCATTTACTTATTCACATGGATATTATAATAGTTGTATAATCTCATGTACTATCAATTTATAATTTCATAATAATGTAATTCATAATGCCGAACATCATTACCACATAGTCAAGGCCACGTGCTAAGACAAAACACCAGATTTTCTCAAGGCCTTGTGCCAAGACACTAGTTTGTCTCATAAGACCTATTGATGCATCGAAGAGCTATAGTGGGATCCACCCGTCACATAATATATCCAATGAACTCATCATATGAAATGGTTGAAACATAATCTAATCATTTATATTAGAACAAACATATGAAATGTCAACATTTAAACCATAATCCATGAATGGTATAAAAGTAGAACACCCACAGTCAAACATAACTCATTAAATAAAATATGGAAGAAAATATTATAACAAATCAATATCAATCAAGAATAATGAATAATATTTATATAAATTAAAATAATCAGTAAAGATATTTGAGTGAAATATCCTTTATTCTTGAAAACATTTGAAAGTATCTCTTTTTATCAAGAAGCTGTTAAAAATAGATTTTTGAATCAATGAATCCCATACCACATTGATACATTTAAATATAATGTTAATTTTAAAACATTCATTTCAATATAAATAAATCACTTAAAACTTTTTTAAAATATGGATATTAATTAGAAAGATTTAGAAAAATAAATCTTTAAAACATTTAAAATGATAATTTAGAGAGAGTTAATAACAAAATGAGAGACGTTTGAATAAAAATAATTGAGGTAATAAAAACATTATAATATCAAGAGAATAAAGGGATTCAAGATATAATATGTAAAAGTACATCATATACACCATATAACAGTGAATTAGTGCATAACAAAAAAGATGTCTAAATAGAATGTAAATTGAGATGAAATCCATTATAAAGACTGTATACTTAGGTTAAGGATAAATAAATGAAATAATTTTTTGTAAAAAATATAAATAAACTGAATATGATTGGATATTCAGTATAAATCAATCCTAGGATATTAACAAATATTTGTGTAACAACAACACCAATGACTTGGATGTTTGAGAAAATGAATGGAAATTGAGTTAAGTTTACTCTTATCAAGTTCATATCGATTACTTGAGAATTTATCAATAGAGTGAATATGTGTATCAAAAGTATATCCACAAAAGGGGAGTTTAAATTACTATATAAATAAATAAATAGTTATTTCACACGTAATCTTGGAGTAAAATAATCAATGATGATTTCGTAAAACCCAATGAGTGTAAATCGAAAATAGAAATTCCCTTACAAATATGATAACTTGCGAAACCTACACCCCATGAAAGAAGGATCATGAAATGAAGTTGTAAATAACCAAATATTAATTTATATTACACAGGTAATAAAATCATGGTCAGTACATACACCACAATAATGGAAATAGTGGATATATTGCATGAATCTCAAGGAAAAAAGAAGTGAGATGAAAACCACTTACCACATTGCAATCAAGTGATTCATATGAACAAAAGTTAATAACCACCAAATGAATCATATAATACCATGTATATAAATAGAATCATGTTTTTATATATCCAATGGAATTTAAAAATACACCTCATGTAATAAATAAGTTGTAAACAATGGAAATCTCAAAGAATTAATAGTGAGATGAGAAACCCCTTAAATCTAGTCTGACTTGTCTAGTATGTTACTCGTTTTTCCTGAATAATAAACTTCAACTAATTTATATATTATTATGAACCATTTTAAGGATTTATTTTTCCTTTTATACCAATTATTATATTTCTATAACAATTATTTAGTATTTTAGTTCATATTGGACATTTTTTCGATGTTCGGAACTTGAGTAAAAAATGAAAATGTTATTATTACACATTATCCATCTGATCAATAGTCTACTATCTCAAAAAAAAGTCCTGACATAAATATCATATATATCATATATATTTATATATAGTTTATATATGTGTTGATAAAAGTACATAACATTTGGAGATAATAAATGAAATGCACCGTTCATGGAGACAGTTAGTTGGACGTATGCATAAACGCTACTTTCATTACTATTTCATATTTTAATGGATTGAAAAATTAATGATACATATGTATATTATAACTCCATTATAATATAATATATAATTTCATTAAATCATTTTATATATCCCAAGTATGGCAAGAACATGTCATATCACGTTGAGGGGGCTGTAGTCTACACTTCCTCAAATAAAATTACAGTATATACCCATTATGGAAACCATAATGGTATGCTATAAATGAAAAAAATGGAAGTAAAGGGACAATATAAATATAATATATATCACATATAAACACAGTTCAATCATAATTACCACCATGAGTGGTGGTTGGAGATATTTTAACAATCATTATTTCGTGAGGTAGAAGTTCGTCATCCAGAGAAATATTATGTGCGTATCCATGAGATGGAGGATTGTGGAAGTGTAGTTAGAATAATTCTCATAAAAACTAGTATAATGAGGATAATGTTTTTCTATAAAATAACCGAATAAATATATTTTAGGGGTTTGAGAAGTAAAATAAACTAAAAGAACTTAAGAGAAGTCGTTACGTTTAAATCGGGTAACTCCCTTTGGTTTGAACCCAAAGGTTTACTTAAAGTTCCATATGACTAAGGTAAGGCTTATAAGAGGAAGAGTGGTATTTTGGGAGCTTAATTAGGCATATTTTGGATGATCCAAGCGTATTAATTGGTGCAAGGAATGAGATATAAGTGGTATCCTTTTATAAGGGGGGGGGAGGGGCTCTTTAAAAAAGCTTGAAAATATTATTTATTATATAATTATTTTCAGTTTTCAAAGGTCTAATACTCATTAAAGTCAAATATAGGATGATTAATGATCGAAATAAATTTATAAAATAACAATTGGATAGTTTGTGGATATTGTTTTAATTTTTATAATCTTATTTATTAAAATCATTCAATAATGAGTTAAACACTACATCATTATTGTGTCATAAATAATTTTAATTATATGATGTATAAAAATTATAAAAAATAAAATTATTTTGAAAGACTTCATAGATTTAAAATTAATATTTATAGTCGAAGAGAAAACATATATAACTCCATGTAAAATTTCATTTACTAAATGATATATGTTTAGACCATCTTTGTCTTTACCTTTAATTAATTAATATAAAGTGTCATTTTCACTCCCAAGTGTACCCATGGGGTCCCCAAATTGACTCAAGGATGACCATGGTCAGACATGTGTCAAAATATAATAATAGGACACGTTTTATGCTAATTTAATTCTACTATAGTATTATTTTTCTATCCTTATTTAACAGATTTACAATTTAACTGTGGTAAATAAAATATTTAGTAATGTAAACATTCATAATATTTAAAAATAAAAGTTAACTATTTACATAATTTGGAACTCAAGATTCCATATATGGAATCCTTTTTTCCCAATTCAAAACAAAATAGTGGAAAAAATTAATTTAATATTAATTTCTGTTGTTAAAACAAAAAGCGTGTTTTTATGAAATAATAACTATCAATTGATTAACACTTGTTTATGACAAATTTCAATGTGAAACTACTCAAAATGACCAAACATTTATTTAATAGTAAAAATATAATCTAATTAAACATTGAAACATTTTAAAAAATGTAATCATATAAATAAATTAGATAAAAATGATGTTTTGAATTAAAATAAGGTATTTTTCACTATTCATTAAAAATGAACTTCATCAAAAAAATACCAAAAATTTACCGAATGTAAATATTGATTCTTATATTCTAAAGAAGAGTTTTTTTTCAAATAAAACATATAAAAGGTAAAAACTATATTTAAAAAGGGTTATCCATAAATATGTGGTAAATCAACATTTTAAATAATATTATAGTATTTATGATTAAAATTGGATTCATTCACATTTAATGCCTCCAAAATTTATTAATAAATGTAAAAATATTTAACAAACATATAAAATAATATTTTAGTTAGTTCTATTAATTCCCACTAATACAAATACTAGGAGTTAACTCCAATATAAATTAATAATAATATAATATTTTTTTTTGGCATAACTCAACATTGTGTGCAACAAATGTTTTCAAAGAATCTCATTGTTGAATATCATGTACGCCATCGATCATAGCACTCCCACCCAAGTTAAAATAATATATTATTTAAGTATATTAATAAATATGAAAAAATTAATATTCATTATTTACCTGGTATGTTACAACAAACCTAAGTATTCAAAATCAATCTTAATAGTCAAGGCTCATTTCCAAAATCATCATAGTAGACAAAGCCCATTACTGAACCAAGTTCACTCCTCATTCTAGGTATGTATTACTGAACCGAGTTTACTTCCCTTTCTAAAACTATATTACTAGACCAAGATCACTTCCAATTCTAGCCCAATTTTCATCATGAGATATAAATCTTTACCCAATGCATTTCATGAAGATATAGGTCCCACCCATATAATAATGTAATCAGTCTTACGTATTCCAAAAAAATATAAATGATTCAACATAGCATAACCCAAGGAATAAAATGGGTTTCTTAAGAATCATTCCATCATAACAAAATCAATGAAAAAAATGAATTTCATAATTAAAAATCCATAAAATACATAATAAATCCATTAGAATAATAGAGATATTATATGTGAAACATAACCATATAATTTTTTTTTCTTAGATGATAAATAATTTTAATAGAATACTTGAAATTAATTCTTGAGGAAAATATTATTTCTTCTTCAAAACAACTTTTTTTCATAAAATTCCATGCAATTTTATAAGAAAATAATTTCTATTAAAATAACCTTGAAACATTTCAAAGGAATATTTAAGTTAATAAGGTGTTATAAAAACATAAAATTATTTGAATGAAGAATTTGTTCCATGAAAATATCTTTCTCGTTCTTTTGTCGGATAAGTCAAAAAATACCTCATATGAAAAACAACAAAAATTTCATTTCATACCATTTAATAAAAATTCACCAAAGGGTAAAATTGAATTAAAAAATTTGTAGAAAAATAAAAAGAATATTTTGGAATAATTATTTGGGAAACATGGAAATGAATGATAAATATACCACAGTAAATATATATTTATAAACAATCTTGTATAATAATGAGACTAAAAAATAATCCCTTACTTTAGGTCCAATATCCTTTCTTTGTATTCAAACCTCATTTATAATGATTTAAATAATTATATTTTCTTATTACATATTCATATTCCATTATATAATATAATATATGATCATATTATCCTCAGTTCTGTTAATAACATTTCATTCTTACTAGTTATTTGGGTATTAATGGTTTGTTTTCTTATACATGTTTTGTCAAAAAAATTATGGTTGTCCATATTAGGTCATAGTTATAATATTAAAAAATTAAATTAATATAGTATATAAAATATATATTGATTTTATAAATTTGTATAATCAGGATTTAATGGATACTATGTAGAATGAATCACATCGCATCTTGGGGATGGTACATCGTACACATGCACGAGCTAGGATATCATTCCAATAATTGGGAAATTATATGGATGTTGATGGTATATATTTTATTACTAAATATTTATAATTATATAATAATAAAATATGGTAATTATTTCTATCAGTATACCCATCTAAGAAAGGTGGTGATAATAAATAGATTTCACCATAACCTGGAGATGATAAGTCGTACGTACACACGCTTCGTGATTTCATTTCGCATAGGATGGATAGAAGACTGAATATGTTTGTTACCTAATCATAATAAAAACTAATTATATAAATAATAATAAATTTATTACATTATATTGGAAACAACTCATGAAGAGGAACTAAAAGGAGAATGAACTATGAAAGAATCAGAATAGGAGATTCCCCCTTCTTCGATGATCTCCCTCTAGATCTCTTCTTATAGAACAACAGTTGGTCTTTGGAGATGAAAAAACCTATATAATGTGACTAGATAAAATAATAATGTAATTTTTTTGGTAATGGAAGAGCTTGATGGTTCCAAATGAAGTGAATAATGGAGGCAGGAGATTACCATTTATAATTGTGGTGGGGGACATTTATAGAATATACATATATATTAACGTAAAATAAAATAATACCACATAAAAAACTATAAAATTTCTTAATATACAAGATGAGATGATATTAGGTTGTAATTTCATAAACCTATAAATTTTTTACACGTTTATAATTCAATTTAAACCTTATCATTTTAATTAACACATAGTTATTCAATTTAAATTTTAACTAAGGTGACAGATATTTCAATATTAAAGTTATAAAATATTTTTCAGATTTGATTTAATTAAAACATAAATAAATATTTTATAACATATTAGAAAATCTGATAATTATTCTATATTATTCAAAAATAATTATTCTTATATAATTAAATAATACAATATTTTGATAAACAATAAATAATGTCAATTTTGACAATATTCAATTCATTGATTTTTAAAAATTATGAAGATATCATGTTTACTAAAAAAATATTTTATTATATCACTAAGAGTTCAAGGTCATATATAAACATCATTGGATATATTTATTATCCAAAATTATACTTAAATTAATATTTTGAATAATATTTATTTGGTATGACCTTTAATAAAATAGTGATTACATTAGTTTTGGGCAATTCTTAAAAAAATTATTGGATGAATGAAAATTGAAAATAAAATAATTTGAGGAAGATAAAACACCTATATTTCATAAAAATACTTATATTTGAGTATATCATCTATAAAATCCCACTTTAATAATGTTATATTTATTAAAACATAAATGTGACTACTTTAACAACACTTTTAGTAAAATATTATAACTGTCATAATCTTCTGTATATGACATTAAATGGTTAATAAATCAATCCATGGATGAATATGGTCAATGAATATTTGAAAACATTTATATTTGGTCATTTTTTCTTGTATTTTAATGGTTATTATCATTTTAATCAAAATTATTTTGTTGATTTTCATTGATTAAATAATTTATGCATCATAAATGTTTAAAACATTATGGTAATTATATATTTACTATTTATGAAAATTAAATTACAATAATAAGAAAAATGATTTAATCTTTCAAATCAGTATTTTATGTTGAATTTATATTCTATATAATATTATATTAAAAACGATATTTTTATTAAAATTAGAGTAATACATAGTTATATTTTCATTAAATAAAATAAATTCAATGTCATAATCTCATACAATTGGATTCCAAAGGACACCATTTCAACCCAATAATGATTTAGGTCAAATCAAAATCATCCAATTATATTAGATCAAGTGTTAGTATAGTTCTATAATATTTTTTTACCCTTATTTTCCTTATTTACTCCTTTACATAATTATTAAAAATTACTGATGTTACTATTCAAAATAAGCAAAAATCAAATTAAGCTATTTACATAATTTATAACTAATTATTAAAAATATGGAATACATATTTATAAATTAAAAACATAAAATAATTAGTAATTAAATTATAATGAATCTCATTTATGGAATGAGATAACAAATTTTAAAAGATAAAAAATTGTATAAGATTTAATTGTTTTTAAATCCCAATTCTATGTAAAATTAATGTCAATAACCTACATTACATAAAATGATATACATATAATATATTTACAATCTAAAACCATTAAATAATATTAATTATCCATATAAATAAATTCGATGGAAAGTTTTTTATAATTAATATTTAGTATATTTTTAATATTCCTAAAAAATGATATTTATTTGAAAAATATCAAAAATTCATTCAATGTAAAGTTTGATACCCTCCTTAAAAATAATATGTTTATTTTGTCATATAAAAATTATTAATTTTTTAAAATCTTAATTTAAAATGTTTTCTCTATAAAAAGGTGGTAAAATTGCCCTTTTGAAAAATATGGGTTTTTATAAATCAAATATGGTTTATTCATTCCCTATGAATCAAATATATAAAACATTTGGATTTTAATGTATGTGATTCTTAAATAAATTCACATTGTTAGATATATTATATGAACACAACACTAATTTTATATGATACAACACACTATTGTTATAATATAGTTATAACTAATCGATTAAATATAATGTTTCCACTTATGTGATTTGAATTTTGAAAAATGGACAAACACGATTGTGATCAGTGTGATATTTACAGTCTAATAGGATCAACCTAATTTTTGGTGAATAATAAACTAACCTTATGAATAATAAATTTCAAAAATAAATAGTAATATCACCGATGACTATATAAATAAAATTGAAGCATCTTATAAATGAATGTGTTGTATAATTTTTATTAATTATGTATTAGTATTTTTGTAAAATATAAAATATAAATGATTAATTATTATTTTATAATAAATATATTTATTCAAAATAAAATTTATTTTCCTAAAATATAATCATAATTTAGTGTCTTGTGACTAGAAGATAATTTTATGACACCCTAGATAATTTTTTAAAGTGTCATAAAATGTATTATAATATATAAATTTGTATTTTTTGTTACTAAATGACTCTTTTAAATAAAAATTAATTTTCATATTTTTATTAAATTCTTTTTATTAAATGGTGTTACTTAATGGATTCTACACAAGTAAAATTTTTAGGTGGAATTTTGGGGATTGATCTAAAATACTTGAATTTTTTGTGAATTGTAAAATATGATAATTTATAATAAATTATAAAAACATAACTTATTATATCTTAGGTGATCTATAGATGATTCAATCACACTAATATATAAATTACAAGAACTCATTACTATTTTCGGTCACATTAATCAAAAAATATTTCTTTTAAATATCATATTAATAAAATTATGAATAAGATATTCATAAATCACCCATCTCCTCCACTATAAAATCCTCCCATCACTCCCTATTCTCCTCAGACATTTCAGACTTAATTCAGGAATATTTTCAACTAAAATCATCTTACCTAGTCTCTATCCACTTATAGGAGCTCCTGGTCATTAAAAAAGTCAAAAAACCCTTCTCTTAAGGTGATTTTCAATGAGTTCTATTGAAGAGGTAAAATCCACTTACTTTTTCTTTTAATTTTTTTTTCATGTTCCATTATCTTATTATCCAATCCTCACATAAACTATAAAAATGTTATTTATAACACCAATATATCTATATACTATTATCATGTCATGTTAATGTATTAACCTCCATTAATATACTTATTATCTCTCTATTCTAATTTAAAAAACAAAACCACTATCCCAGAGGATCCGATTTACATCCTTCGTGGATGGAAAACATTTTTTCATTAATTTATTTTTCAAGGATGGTCATGAAACCATTTTTATGGTTTCACCATATTCTAAAATATTTATTCTATCTTATTTAATGATTCTGGAACTATCATTTTTACAATATGCTAAATAATAGAATAAAACTAGTTTATTATTATTGAAAAACGGTTCTGACAATCTAAATGATTATCACTAATGTTTTATCTAATAATTCATTCACATACCATGATAAAAATGATATACTTAAAATTTTACATATTTATAGATTTATTAATCATATATAAATTCAAATCTA
Source organism: Viscum album (assembly GCA_963277665.1). NCBI lineage: Eukaryota > Viridiplantae > Streptophyta > Magnoliopsida > Santalales > Viscaceae > Viscum > Viscum album. The sequence goes on from OY728136.1 coordinate 2,114,275,236, forward strand.
GAGAATTATATCCATTCCTCATGAACTTCAGTACTCATACACAATTGTACCAATCGTGAAAGCCAAGGAAACGAACACCGATGAGCGATAAAATTATATCTTATAACACATACAAAAGGAAAAATGAACATAATAAAATTAAAATAAATAATATAAATTTATATATGGTTATTAATTAATTAATTAATGGATTTAATTTTGTTATCCAGTATGATAAGGCCATGTTAAAAACACATTCAAATAGAAGGTAAGGGGTTTCATATCTCACTTTTATTCCCATGAGATTCCATTTTTTGACAACTTATTTCCTGTATGTGAAGATTTTATACTAGAATTTGATATATAATATAATTATTCAATTTATATTCATGGTATTTAATGAGTCATTTTATGATTATTAATTTTTGGTCATATGACTCCATTGATTACAATGGGGTTAGGTGCTTTTTCATAATTTCCATTTAGTTGAGACTTACTTGGTATTGTACACCTAATAATTTTAATGTGGGGTATCTACTTTCCATTTGAGATCAATTCTCATTTTATTTAATATTTCTATTAAATATCCAATTTCTAGTATCATGGATATTTTTATTTTCATAGTCGTATAGCATTTTACATATACTGTTTATTTTTATTGTTGTTTTAAATGGGGAAATAATGATGAATCAGCATAATCTACTAAATATGGATATGTATTGGGAATATTTATCATGAATTAAATCTATTTATGAATAGAGTTAAGGATGTGATAGATAAAAATATTTGATGTTTATGATTGAAATGAAAGCATTCTCTTTTTTAAAATTTTTTGTTTTATCAATGAAAATGGATAGTGAGTAGAAGTGTATACATTGTTAAAATAAATCATTTATGTATAAGTTATGGCATAATTCTCTAAATCTATAAACCTAAATTGACCCTAAATGTGAATTATTATCTAAATTCAAGATTATGTAATGTTTAATGCACAGTCCTTTAAAAAAAATTATTGATGTTTCTATTCATAATTCCCAAAATAAATATATCTAAATAATTTTGGCATAATGAATCCAAATATAGAATAATGTTTCCATATTCTGAACACATATGTTCCAGAAATTAAATTTAAATTATTCTCATTGTCAGAATGAAAATATGAGTTTTAGAATTGAAGACATTGAAAAAGATCAAAATGTAATTATATCTAAAATCAATGTAAAATTAATGAAAATGAACATAATTAAACTAACTGATAAAAATATAATATATTTATACTTTAAAACCATTCATTAATATAATTTAACCATACAACCCATTTCAATGGAAAAAGTTATTTTTAATTAAAATGTAGCATATTTTTACTATTCATCAAAACATGAGTATTATTTAAAAAATATAAAAAAGTAAATAAATGTAAATTATTATATCCCACTTCCAAAGAAGAATTTTATTTTTTCATATAAAAATTATTAATGTGGTAAAATTTTATTTTAAAATATGTTGCCTATTAAAAACTGGAAAAATTATCTTTTTGAAAAATATTAGTTTTTATACATCAAATAGGATTTATTGAAACCTTATGACTATAATACCTACTCGATAAATATTTAAAATATTTTATTAAATATATAACATAAATATTTAATTAATTTCATTTAATGATCATAAATCACATAATATATTAACACAAAAATAAAATAAAATAATTGTATTGTATTTTCATAAATAAATTGTATCTAATGAATTACACATTAAATTTCATAAGATAGTTATATTTACTCCATATAACCTAAGGACTAGGTTATAAAGATCATTTTATAATAATGGGGTCTCATGCATCATTTAAACTCAAGATTGAATGAAATGAAAGGTATTGAAGAATTAAAATTATTTATGGAAAATAGTTAATAAAAGGATCTTGGTGTTACGAAATCAGTCAATATTAATTCCTCATACAAACATTGATAGTTCATAAATTAAATAATCTATATTTAAGATATTTAATTCAAATAAATAACATGAAATTTATTAACCTATGATGACATATATACCACTTGAAAAACATCATATTTTCCAATGATTTATAACTCCCCATTTGATATAAACTATAATGAATCGGACATTAAAAATTACATAATATTTATTTAAGTCAATAATTTTACATTATTTCGCATTGAGGATCCTTTTAGGTTAGAAAATTATGGAATTTGAAATAAATCATACTTAACCAACCATTAAAATTTATTGTGCACTCTTTTGAATAGTATCCATTTTTCCCATATTATAAAAAGTTTATAATAAATCGAAATCACTTTTATAGATTAATTTTAATTTTAAATAAAACCATTTATATGTGGTTATGGAAACTAATCAATGTTATAATCATAGAGAATATAGGTTGTACAAATGAATGATTAATTTTCCCATTTTTTAATGATCATTATAGAAATAAGGAAATTATTATTTTATATTTCTAGAATGATCATAATAACATAAATTTAACATTAATAATTTTTATATACTTATATATATCATCCATTTTTGGTTGTGATGAAAAATTAATCACATCGCTTCATGGAAATTATACTTTACACGTACGGATGAATTAAATTTTATTTTTTATGTCTAAGGAAATTTAAGAAGATAAATGATATATTAATCATTAATAATGATAAATATTTTATTAATTTCATAGATACACATTAATTCCATCATTATAAACCTTCTTGAGAGATGGCGATGTAAAAAACAATTATATTGGTTCACGTGGTGGTTATCTGTCATACGCAAAGATGATTAATTATTTTACCATTTAATTGAAATAGAGATAGATTTAGGTGATTATATTAACATGAAAAAATATATATATATTTAGTCTAATAATGTTATTATTTCATCATGGTGGAAGAATATTTAAATGAATTTGAAGAAGAAATAAAATAGAAACTCTTAATTAAAAATTATACCACTCCTATGTACGACCACCTGTGACAAACAACTAAAAACATCCAAGGACAGGTTTATGACTAAATTAATTCCTCTATAATGTGAGGAGAGATAATAGTAAGATATTTGGGTTGATATTCTCTGAAACAATCGGTTTTTAAGTTTTAAGAAAATAGAATAATGTGTTTCCTTTTATAAGAGAGTGCAAAGAAACTCTAGAAATTGTTCAAAATATTAAATTAATATAAATTAAATTTTGAATCCAAATGGATAAAAAAAATTTATAGAATAAAATAATGATTATGTGTCAAACTATATTAAAAAAAGAAATTTAAATAGGTTATTATTATTATATTAATTATTTTCATTTTGTGTTAACCCTTTTAACTCTTATCGTGATATATTCTAATTTACACTATGAGTGTTAATATGATTACAATAAAATTTCAAAATAATAATAAATGATCCATTTATGAAATTAAATGAATAATTCAATTTTTTGGATAAAATTTTAAATTTTATAAATTTTATGTCTTGTATTGAAATATTATTTATTTTAAAATATCAATAATGACAATTTTTACACTATTCATTAATGACATTTTAAAAATATCAAAACAATAAGATAAATTAGATCCAATACTTCAATTACATAGAAAAAATGTTAACTGCATCTAAAAAATCTTGTATGACATTAATCATCTCAAATTATATTTATTTTAGTATTTTCAATATCATTTATTTGATATTTCCTTTAATTAAACAATTAATGCTTCATCATTGTATCAACATTTAAGGTGAATATATTATCGCTACACAATTCATATAAATATTTTTTATTTCAATTTTTTTTTTATATTTTGACATATCCATTATATAACGCCACATTAAAATTATTTTTCTTGTTAAAAACAAAAGTATGAAAAAATTGACTTTCCTTTGAATATAATATTATAAAGGTTATATTAACATCGAAAAGACATGAAATTATCTTATAACAAATAATTTATATATGAAGGAGGAATAAATAATTAATTTAAATTATGATAAGTCTTATGGTAATTTCCTAATATTTATAATATTATTTTTACCCATAATAATCTGATTTACCCTTAAACATGTTAATAATTTTTTTACTAATGTTACTATTCACATTGTGTAGAAACAAAATGGACCTATTTAATAAACATTAACATTATTATCTAAAATATTATATTATTTTTTACAAATACAATACATATAAATTTCAGAAATTAATTAAATATTAATCATGTTGGCAGAATGAAAAAACATGTTTTAAAAGTTTAATTATACAAAAGTTCAAAATGTTTTTATATGAAATTTATTAAAATGAAAAAAAATTTAAAATTATAAAAAATTTATGTAATTATACATTAAATTCAATCTTAATTAAAATCTAACAATATTAATAATTCTGACGAAAATGAAGATTGCATTTAAAATACAGTATTTTTTCACTATTCATAAAAAAATATATCTTATCAGAAGAATCCCAAAAAATGATCAAAGAAAAATTTTATATTCGTATATCAATGTAAAATATTTATTTTACAAAACTAATTTCAAAATTTTTCAAAAACTATATTTAAAAAATTTCTACCATCAAGAGACGACAAAACTATGTTTTAAATAAAATACTTCTTTTATGTGTAAAATTGGATATGTTTTTTAATCATTCTGAGAAAACATATAAGATGAATGTTAAATTTTAGATTGAGTATATATTATATATATATATATATAATATAATCTAACAAGAGTGAATTTTTGTTACTCTAGTGCACATTTAATTTGTTTTTCAGAAAAACAATTCCTTTTATTTCAAAAAGGGTTTTATTTATTTTGTACTTATTTGATCACCAAAAAATTAATTATAGATATATGTGTAAACCATATTTTCAAAATTTAACTAATAATATTTATTAAATTTATTATAACATCTTGGTTATAATGGTAGAATTTAATTATTAATATTCAGTTGTTCTATTAACATTAGTGTGGTGTAACATCTATGCAACCATATATAGTATTTCATTTCTAAAAAACTCAAGATTTTACACTTTAAATTGTATATCAATTCATCAATGTCAACAACCATTTTTTAACTTATACTACACTAAGTAAATATTTGATAAATCTATATTATTTTTTTAAATATGTATATTTGATGATTCAGAACCTTTGTTTAATAATTAAATCGATTATTCGATATATATGGAATTATTTATACATGCACTATACAGGTTACGAACTAGTTAAAGCAATACCTATGGGTTGGGGACTATTTAACAGAAAACCTATATGTTTGGAACCAATTAATGTAATCCCCATGACACACCGATAGTCTCATGGGTCAAATTCAATTGGAAAAAAACATAATGTTTGTAACTAGTATGTTTTAAACTGAATTGTGAATGTTATTAAAAGTATATTCAATGTTAGAAAACCCAAATTGGTTTGTAACCAGTACGTTTTAAACCATCTTGTTAATTTTATTTATATAAATGGATCCATTTACGTTGGAAACATTGGTTCAAATAATTAAACATCTCTTTTATTGATAATTTAGTTGTTATTATTATTGTTATCCATATAACTTTTTTGTTGACATTATCTATGGATTCATTTTATTATATCATTATTTATTAAATGGAATGTGGTTTACTTTTTTAAAATTCCAAAATAATTATGATCATTTATTCTTTAATGTTTCTTTTCTACTTACCTTTAATATGAATTTATTATCACCATAATTTTTTTTTCATTTTCCTAGGATGTAATGATGAATAATTTGAATGTGTTTCCAAGATATTGTTTATTTATATTCATTTTGTATTATTACATATATACTATTTTTAAATATAATATAGATTTCATATATATAATCTAGTTTTAAAAAATTACTAAATTGATTGGATTTTCTTGATTAGAATCTTCTATCTAAGTCAATATAATAATATAATGCACCAACTCTGGGCTTCTAGGGTCGGGTAGTTACATGTGGTCAATTCATAAATATCCTACATGAATTAGATATCAATGTTCTAATGATTCAAGACAATATATTATCATTTGTCGGTTTTGGCTATGTGATGTGAATTTTAGTATAAAATGACAATTTTTACTTTGAAAACATGCACTAAGACATATCACACATATCGTTTTTAAGATTGGCATGAGGTTTATTTTTATATGTAAAAAAATATTTATGGATCATTTTTCTGATGTATCATGACAATATGATATTTTTTCTCTCTTTTGGCAATGTATAGTGTGTTTTAATCTAAAATGTATCTTTTATACTTTAAACATGCACTTTGAGTCATGTCATCCAAATCATGTGTTGTATTGACGTGAATTAAATTCCTACAAATAACACATTAATTAAGTATACTTATTATAATGTTTCAACATAACCAGATATGGTTTTCTCTTTTTCGATATGTGACTTGTGTTTTACACTAAAATGACACATTTTTTGGATAAAACAAAAACTCTAAGTCATACTGACCACATTATCTTTATGATTTATATTTTTTTAATTTAAATACTTGGAAAAATATTTATAGATCATTTTACCAATATATCAAGATAATATTATCATTTTTTCAGGGTTTTGGCAACATGACATGTGTTGTAAACTAAAATGAATCTTTTATATTGAAAATAAACACATTGAGAATATCAGCCACATCATTTTTCATATTTATGTGTCATCAATATGTACATATCATAAGATAATTATAGCTCATTTATATAACGGTTAAAGATAGTCTCATATATTTTCATTAATTTTTGAAATGTTATGGAAATTTTAGACTAAAATGGAAATTCTAATATTAAAACATGAACATTGAGTAATACCTGTCACTTTTCTATTATATTTATATGTGGTTGATTACTACAAATAAAAAATGAATGTTGGATCATTTTTCAATTGTATCATGAAAATTATAGTGTGGCTTCTCTATCATGACTATATGATGTGTGTTTAATCTAAATTGACACTCATATACTGAAAACACTCACGTTGAGACATATCATCCACATTATGTTATGTAATGATTTATAGTAGACTACATAAAATTAAAAGTGAATTATATATAATTTTTTTCAATTTTCAATGTAATATGAGCTATTTTTCCAATTTTTTCATATATAGAACATGTTTTAGACTAAAATGACACTTTTAATGTGAAAGAATGAACTTAAATTCATACATTCTATATCATATGATCTATTTTTATAGTAAATTAATAAACCATGAAAATTAATGTTGTATCATTTTACTGTTGTATTAGGATAATTATTTCTCATTTTTTGGGGTTTTCTGATGTGATGTATGTTTTAAACAAAAATGACTATAATATATTAAAAAAATTATCTTTTAGCTATACTGGCCGCATCATGTGTTGTATTGAAATTTGATAAATTCCTAATCATCACATATTATTTATTGATAATTATTTGAAAGATTTTGGTTAAAAAATTATTTTTTCTCAGTCTTTCTATGTGAATCTCATTTCATTCTATAATTACTCTTTAAATATGAGAACACAATGTTTCAGTCATACTAAGCACATATTCTATCATGTTGTTGTGTAGTTGATTCCTATATATCAAAAAATAATTATGGACCATTTTACTAATGTATCAATAAAATATTAACCTAGAATATTTGTTTTTTTATGCAACAATAGTTTTAAATTAAAATGAAACTTTTGAAATGAAAAGACACACATCAAGTTATACTGGCCACATAATGTGTCATATTGAGTTAAATTAAATTCCTAAAAATAATATATGAATTATGGATGACTCTAAAAATCATCAATAAAATAAGATATCATTTGATAGTTTTGGATAATTGAGTAAAATTTTAGAGTCAAAATGAAACATAAAATTTGAAAACATAAATTTTGAGTAATATAATCCATGAATTCTATCATAATAATGTGTGTTAAATTCATAAAATAAATAATTTATACTTAGCATTCCAAAATTACGAAGAAAATATGACATATTTTTCTCGATTTTGGCAATGTGGCATATGTTTTAATCTAAAATGAAACATTTATATAGAAAACGTGCAATTTCTGTAATTTGAGACACATAATGTATTATATTAATGTGTAGATAATTACTCTATATAACACATGACTTATGGATAATTAAAATAACATTTAAAGACAATAATAACACTTCCTCTATTTTTTAGAAATATGTCACACATTTTAGTTTAAAAGTAAATTTGTATAATGAAAACATGAACATTGAGTCATACCAAACACATAAGGTTTGAAATTGAAATAAATTCTACTACTAAATATATAAAATTAATTGTGGATCATTATATTAATTTTTAAAAATATTCAAATTTCATTTTTGTATTTTTAACTATGTGTCATGCCTTATAAAATAAAATTTCCATTTTATATTGAATGAATGCACTTGGAGTCACACCATCCACATCATGTGTTAGTTTTATGTGTGATTGATTAAATCATATTATAAATAAATTATGGATCATTTTCCTATGTTGTGAAAATAAATTCATATCATTTTTTCAGGTTTCAAAATGTGACATGTGTTTTATTCTAAATGAAAATTTTTTATTCAGAACAAGCACGTTGAGTCATATTGGACCTATCATGGGTCAGATTGATGTGTGACCAATTTCTATGAATCGCGAATGAAATATGGATCTTTTTACCGATTTGTAAAGACAATATGATCTATTTTTCTTAATTTTTATCATATAACATCATTTTTCAAAAAATGACCTGTAGATATCAACCGATCACTCAACAATATCAAATTTAAACCTTGATTCAACTTCATTCATATCTAGTTCCTCATTTTTTTTATTTTAGGAATCGGTTGGGATATGGGGGAGGAATATCTATTAGTATTTATAGAGGCATTAATTAAAATGTCTTTCATTGAATCAAACATGAATGAAAAAGAATCCATCATGGTGGATGAGGTGATTATAATATAGCTTGTACAATTTTTAAAAACTCACCAAAATATATAAATATAGAAAATATAAAGGAAGAGGCTGTGATAAGGGATATACCTTCCCCATATAAGGGTAACTAATTACAAATCACTTGAATTTAATAGTAAAATATTTATATTTGAGGTACTCCTATTTCCGGAAAGGGTTGTTTGTTTCTAAATATTCATCCCTATCATCCGACATTTCAAATACTGATAGAAACAAATTATTGAATACAATACAAAAAAATTTAAAAAGGTAAATGTATATCCCTAAAATGATGAAAAAACACTACAACACACATATGCAATTAAATGGTGAACTACCTCCCAGATGTTGTTAATATGTCTTCTAATTATGTGGGTAGAAATTACCTTGACCGATTTCCCACTCTATATTAAATTGTCTACATCCTCAACGTCCAATATGTAAGAACCTGGGTTTTTATAACGGGTCAAAATCCTGACCCTGTTTGAATTTTTGACTAGTTTCTGAGGAAACTGGAGAAAACATGATGTTTTTGATTAATTTCCAGAATACACTCCATGTACTTTAAAGTACACACAATGTATATGTTAAGAGAGTGTTGTCAGTGTGCTCGCTAAGTACATGACATGTGGTGACCGTGTATAAATTTCTTACTACACGGTGTGTAGTTTTAAACACATTGTGTATCCCCGACCGTGTGGTGGCCATACATGGCATGTAGGACGGTTGCCCGGGTAGAACCCAGTAAACTCCGTGTTCACCTTGGACACACCGTGTATTCTAGACGTGTATGAGGGATATACATGGAATGTGGGTAAGACTGCGAGGAAGAGAAGAGAAAAGAAGTACACGCCGTATACCCGTAGGTACATGCTGTGTACTCATGTCGCCAGGTTCAGAAAGTAAGTCGGTGGAAATTCAGCCATCTTATGAGCAGTTAAATGACCAACCTGGTGTTTAGTCATGATGTACATGCCGTGTAGTTTCTTTTTTTGTGTTAAAATAGTAATTAGCCTCATATTGAGTTAGAACCTCCATTTTTGATGCTGGATTCGCAAACCAAGTCGGCAAGACTTTGTTTCCTCTCTCAATCGTCTGTCTGAGACTCGGTTCGAACTCCAATTGATTCTTTGGAACCCCCTAAGTACGTCCTCTATTCATCTTGGGATGTTCTGTTTGATTTTTTTCTAGAACAAGTTATAGGGGTTTGAGATGTTTTGATTCTTTTGTAGATTTTCCAAGGTTTAGACCGAATTGGTGGATGTTATAGGAGGAGTAGCATCGTACGAGTCTCAGGTAGGTGGTGCATACCTCATTTTGTGTTTTCGTGGTTTTTTTGTGTGACGTGGCCTTCAGCACGTTTTCAGGTATTTTGAGCGGGACCCGTTTTATCTACTTTTACAAATTTAATTGCTTGTTGGAACTATGGGATGCCTTTGCGAATGCCATGTTACCAGTTTACGGGAGTGGGGCCGGGTGAGGGGTTGTAGTTCATCGGGGCATTTTGGTCAGGGAATGCCAAAATTCTTAACAATGAGTAATATTGTTACAAACTATTTAGATTAATTTATTAATGCATGATATAAATTTTTAGAGGCATCTAAGACCTCAGTGCTGGTTTGGGACAACACCTTGCATAGTGAAATTCAACTGTTTAATTTTTTTTCCTGTTTATGTTTTTTGTTTAAATATTTTATATTTGAAATTGTGGAATTCCATCTGTCGGACCCTTTTGGTGGTGTTGGGCATGGCCCATATATTCTTGAGTGATGCAGATCATAGGTTAGGCTTGGCCCAGGTTACTTTGTGTGGTTTTGACCATGGGATTGGGCGTCATGGACCTCGGCTTGAAGAAGTACGACTGTCTGGTTGGGCATGGCCCGAGTTACATTGATGGCGAGTCCATCAGACTTGAGCTTCATGGTCATAGGGACACAAGGTGTTAGATGTGTTGGTGGCTTAGGAACTAATTTTTGGTGATTACTGCTCACCCGAAACATTGATTATTGTGCACATCGAGATACTCCGTGAGGAGGTGGTTTTGATGACTGGTGTGGGTAGAGGCCCTTGTAGATGCAGTTAGGTATTTTAGATGGGGTTGATTTCCGTAGAAAGCCTTGTGAGAGGTGAGGAGAATTCATAAGATAGAATTTAGATTATCGGTTTGGGGGATGAGGCTCACCTTGACTTGATGGCAGACATCGATGTTCCTCTGGGTTATCATTGGGTGTGACTTTGGTACGCCGGTACTTGATACACGAGGTGTCAGGTGGCACATGGTGCCGGGTTCATACTTCTTGAACGTTCCTTCGGGGCGTCGGTACTTGTGACATGATCTGTCAGGTGGCACATGGTTTTGGGTTACACGACAGAGATTCCGGTGTTGGCTGAAGCAGGTGACACTCCATGGTGGCTGTTGAGCACCAGTGGAGTTTGTGTTTACCTGTGCATTGTACTGTTTATTGTTTTCCTTGTAAACTCATGAATGCTTAAACACATATATTTGGTATTCACCATTGGGTGGTATCCTACTATGATTTGTCTCACTCCCTTTAGGTGCCCTTCGGGACACGTGAAGACTTTAAGAATCTACGTGCAGGAAAGAGGCCAACATTAAGAGATGGGCTGCGTCAGTTGTTGCATGGATATGGTATGGACCTTGAGGTCATGCCTAGATGGGATTTACATTATGTTGTTTTCATTTCTATATCAGCATGCTTACTGTTGTATCTACTATTGGTTAGCCATTGGTGCCCTTTTTATATTCAGTTGTGTATGACTTTCTTTCGATGCATGTTTTACTGTTCAGTAGTAGTTACATGTTATTAACATGTTGTTTTGTTTATTTACACTACTCTTGTTATATTTATTTCTTATGATATTTATCTATATATATTATGCTTCCGTTCTGAAGTTCTGGTTTGAGTCTACTGAATCATTCATTCCGCTGCATCTTTATTTTTATACATAGACCGGTACCGTTATTATGATCATCTGAGAGGGTATAGCCTCCCCACTGTACCAAAAAGACAATCTCTACTAGTCAGCAGCCTTTGGCGTTCAAGGGAGGTGCGCCTAAGGTAGTAACACCAGACCTGTTTGGCACTGTTCAGGTGGCTGGCTGGGTTCAGGTCGTTACAATTTGTTATCAAAGGAGTTCTTGACAAGGAATTAGAAGCAGGGTTTTTTCTGGCTACTAATGATATTGAGAATTCTCTTTTTTATTTAAACTGGTTTTACTATTTGTGATATGGCAGACCGAAGATAGGTTTTTGTTACTGGATCTGGGTTTCTAGCTTGTGCTTGGGTGCCTGCGGCCCTAAGTTTGACGGATGAACCTAATTTCCATGGGTTGGAATTGTTGTTTTTCTTTTTCTCAGATTACAGTTTATATAATTTCATCCTTGGTGGATCACTTGGTGTGTGAGGTTATCTATTTTGATATGTGACCCTTGACTGGGTATGGTAAGGGAGAATTGGACCTCGGCCTGGTATGGAAAGGTTAATTTTCTTGGCTTTTGATAGACACATTTTTAGGGTATTTCAATTTCATAATTTCACGTATGCTTTGTGAAGTGATAATGCCATGTGAATAAAAAAATTAATTTCCATGCTTTATATGCTTGAAGTGGGAATTGGAGAAATTCCTGATAGAAGTTCTAGTTGTGAATATGTGTATACCTTGATTTTAATTTTGTAAAATTTCATGTGGCGGGATATTTGAGTCTGACTCTTATGAGATCAGGCAGGTACTATGGATGAGGCAGTGTAACTATCAGGATTGGGTGACTCAGTCGTCGGATTGAGGCAACATGAGTTCTCAGGACGGGCATGGCCCGATGTACTTATTATACTTTGATCTGTTGAGGACGGGTCAGGAGGCCATGAGGGTGAGATGTCATAGGGCATGGGTTGCGGTGAGGGATAGTAAGGGTAGTTGTTAGGCACTTCCTTTTATTGCTTTCCATACCTAGGTAGAATATATTGTTATAGATATGGGTTATCTGGACATTTATGGTATTCAGCGGGTTACTCCTTCACAACTCGATGGAGCGTCAGGAATGATATGATACAGTGTCATAGGATTAGGTTCAGAATTTGGTATAGGCAGAGCATGAGCCACAAGTATAGGCTCAGGGACATGATCAGGTTTAGGATCCAGCACAGGTAGGATAGCAGCCGGGTTTGGAAATGCTCGGACCATGGCTTGAAGAGTAGCTCTAAGCTAGACTGGTATGTGTCTTGCAGGGGATTGACAGAGGTGCGCAGGGTATAGAGCCTTCTATGGCATATCTGACGTGGGAGTTCCAGTCGTAACACCGGTCGCTTTTTCAGGGTAAGAGTGGTCCGCAGGCAGCTGAGAACTGGATAGAGAGTATGCAGATGATCTTTGAGTAGTTAGAGATTCCTACAGAGAGGAGGGTCAAGCTAGAAACGTATATACTGAGAAGAGAGGGGAAGAGTTGCTGGGACGTACAGGTTTAGGATTATAGGCATGAGAGACATGCATGGCAGGACATTGAGGACTGGTTCTTTTTCGATCTTCTACTCGGAGACACTGAGGGGAGATAGTGCTCGGGAGTTCTTGTGTCATCATAAGGCAGATATGTTTGTCATGGACTACGCAGCTACCTTCATAGAGTTGTCTCACTTGTCACCTGGTATGGTGAGCGATGATGCGGCTAGGGTGAGGCGCTTCGAGGATAGCTTATGACACTCCATTCGGGTGTAGGTGAACATCTTCAGGCTGGGTTCCTTCTCCATGGAAGTGAATCAGACGCTCATAGATTTGGGAAACGATAAAGAGAAATATCTCTTGGGAAGTGCAACAACATTAGGTGATGGTTAGAACAATATAAAGCGAGGGAGGGAAGAGTTTCAGCAGGGCAGTTAGGCTAGGGATTCTGCTAGACCACATCATTGTAGATCATCAGATATTTTCTTTCATTGTGAACAGTCATGACATGTTCGGGCGTTGTGTGATAGGCCTCTGAAGGTGTGACGGGCACGTGGAAAGGATGAGCATCTAGAGAGGGTTCGCAGGAAACCTTCTCAGATTGTCCACCAGCAGGGAATATGAAAGACTGTAGCGTCTGGAGTTGGGTCAGGTTCGGTACCCGAAGAGGGTAGTTGAGGTTCAACTATTCGCGGAGATCGTGAAAGAGATGGTGGGACCCAGCTGAGGGGTCAGTGGCCAGTGACTGGAGCAGCATCGCAGGGAGTTCAGGCTTCAGTCGGCTGTGTTTCAGGCCAGGGGCACACCGTGGAGCTGCCAGAGGCTGAGCAGGCAGGTGAGCTGATGACGGTTAGAGGTACACCACAGTGTGGCTGTTAACTCCATGTTTTCTTTTTGGAATGACCTGTAGAGGCATGTACGTTTTCAGTGGATGTGGTGTACATGAATTATATGGACTGACTAGATGCTAGTCAGTGGGATTGGAACCATATCGGGTTCATGGTATATTCTATATATATATATATATATGTATGACATGCGTGGCATTGGTGCATCAAGGATGCAGGTTACTTGAGGTGACGTGGGCATCAGGGCATCGAGGATGTAGGTTATTTGTGGTGTTAGGCACCAAGACCTTGTAGAGGCGGACACCGATGCGGTGCAAGCTATATTGGGTGTCAGAAGCAACACAGGAGCACCAATGGGGCATAGGGGTGACGATGTTTCATGGGAGGACTATGCGTATGGAGAAAAAGTTAGTAAACCTTGTTTTCTTTAATTTTTATTGGCTTGAGACTAGTTTAGGCGATTCCCAAGGTGGGGATCCCCATGAAGAATTTAGCCGGAACCTTGAGACTGGGGGAGTCTGAATTTCTTTGAATGGAGTGGTATGTTTGGTGCCATCTTCGGGTTTCATTTGATAGCTCGAGGATGAGCTCTGTTAAGGTGGGGAGATTTTAAAAACCCGGGTTTTTAGAGCAGGTCAAAATCCTGACACTGTTTGAATTTTTGACTGGATTCTGAGGAAACTAAAGAAAATGGAAAGATTCTTAAAATTTCTAGACTACACGCCATGTACATTAAAGTACACTCCGAGTATATGTTAAGCAAGTGTCAGCCGTGTGCTCGCCAAGTACATTCCATGTGGTGAACACGTAGAAATATTTTACTACACGGCGTGTAGTTCTAAACACGCCCTGTATCCTCGACCGTGTGGTGGCCATAATGGAATTTAGTTCTGTTGGCCGGGTAGAACCCAATACATGCCATGTTCCCCTTGGACACTCCATGTAGTCTAGCCGTGTATGAGGGATATACATGGAGTGTGGGTAAGTCAGTGAGGAAGAGAAGAGAAACCATGTACACATAGTATACATGTAGGTACACGCTGTGTACTCATGTCGGTAGGTTCAGAAAGTAAGTCGGCAGAATTTTAGCCGTCTTATGCATAGTTAAATGACCTACACGGCATGTAGTCATGAAGTACACGTCGTGTAGTTTCTTTTTTTTTTGTTAAAATGGGCAGTAGCCTCATATTGAGGCAGAACATCCATTTTATCGCAAACTAAGCCAGCCGGACATTTTTTTCTCTCCTGATCGTCCTTCCGAGACCCTATTCGAACTATTCTTGATGTGTTTGAAGCCCTTGGCTAAGCCCTTGATTCCACTTGGGCAACGTTGTTTAATTTTCATTCTAGAACGAGTTATAGGGGTTTGAGCGGTTTTGAATCTTTTATTGATTTACCACGTTTTAGACCAAATTGGAGGCTTTTAACAGAGTAGTAGCATCGTACGAGTCTCAGGTAGGTGGTGCATACCTCATTTTGTGTTTTCGTGTTTGTTTGGGTGACACAGACTTCAGCACGTTCCAGGTATTTTGAGCGGGACGCGTTTTATCTACTGTTTCGTACTGAATTTCTTATTTGACCTATGGGATGCCTTTGGGTATGCCCTGTTACCAGTTTGCGAAAGTGGGGCCAGGTGAGGGGTCGTAGCTCATTGGGGGCATTTTGTCTAGGGAATGGAAAAATTGTTAACATTGTTTTATAATGTTATAAACTGTTGTGTTTGATTTATTAATGCCTGATATAAATTGTTAGAGGCATCACAGACCTCAGTGCTTGTATGGGACAACACCTTGCATAGTGCAATTCAACTATTTAGTTTGTTTTGCCTGTTTATGTTTTCTGTTTAAATATGTTATATATTCAATTGCTGAACTGCATCTGCAGGACCCTTTGCGTGGTGTTGGGCATGGCCCGGATATTCTTGAGTGAATCGGATCATAGGTTGGGCTTGGCCAAGGTTAATTGGGGTGGTTTTGACCACAATAATGGGTGTCATGGATGTCAACTTGAGACAGTACAACTGTTAGGTTTGGCATGGCCCGAGTTACTTGGATGGTGAGTCCATCATACATGAGAGGCATGGTCGCAGGGACACGAGGTGTCAGATGTGTTGGTGTCTTAGGTACTAATTTTGGTGATTACCACTCACCCGGAACATTGAGTAGTGTGAACACGGAGATACTCCATGATGAGGTGGTTTTGACCACTGGTGTTTGTAGAGGCCCCCGTAGTTGCTGTTAGGTATTTTGGTTGGGGTGATTGTTATATAAAGACACGTGGGAGGTGATGAGCCTTCAGGGGATAGCATTGAAAATATCGTGTTGGGTGCTAAGGCACACTGTAATTTGAGGGCAGACATCGTTGTTCCTCCAGGTTATCCTGGGGCGTGCCCTCGGGATGTCGGTACATGATACACGAGGTGTCAGGATGCAAATGGTGCCGGGTTTATACTTCTTGGGCATGCCTTCGGGACATCAGTACTTGTGACACGAGGTGTAAGGTGGCACATGGTGCCGGGTTACACGACAGAGATTCCGGCGTTGGCCGAAGCAGGTGACACTCCATGGTGGCTGTTGAGCACCAGTAAAGTTTGTGTTTACTTGTACATTGTACTATTTAATGCTTTCCTTGTAAAGGTACGACTGCTTAAACACATATATTTGGTACACACCATTGGGTGGTATCCTACTGAGATTTGCCTCACACCCCACACGGGCCCTTCGGGATACGTGTGAACTTTATGGATCTACGTGCAGAAAAGAGGACAAATTTAGGAGATGGGCGGCATTAGTTATTGCATGGAGATGGTATGTAGATTTAGTTCATGCCTATCGGAGGATTACATGGTTTTTTTTATTTTTCATTGGAATGCTTACTGTTGTGGATACTGTTGGTTAGGCATTGGCGCCCTTTTTATATTCAGTTGTGTATGACCTTATTTGGATGCATGTTTTACTGTTCAGTAGTTGTTACATGTTATCACCATGTTGTTGTGTTTATTTCCACAGATGTTTTTATATTTATTTCTCATGTTGTTTATCTATATTGATTATGCTTCCTCTATACGGGTCTGGTTTGAGTCTGCTGAGTCTTTCTTTCCGTTTCATCTTTATTTTTATACTCAGACCGGTACCCTAATTATGATCTTCCAAGAGGGTATTGCCTCCCCAATATACCTAACTGACCCTCGCTGTTATTCGGCAGACTTTGGCGTTCAGGGGAGGTGCATCTATGGTATTAACACCAGACCCATTTTGCACTTTTCGGGTTGTTGGACGAGTCGAGGTCGTTAAAAAATATATCATAAGGATGAATATACATATAAAAGTTACTAGATCTACTATAATATGTATAGTATAACACTCCATGATACTTCACCTTAAGATAAACTCATATATTTCATTCTTTGTTTGATCATCGTAAAAAGTTCTAAAAATTCTTTAAACTGATCCTACCCATAGAAGGAGGAATTAAGTAAAATGGTGAAATTAAAGGAATATTTAACCGTAGAATGGGGTTATACCGTTTTGGGGAATTCAAAATTTATAGTAACAATATGAATATTGAAATAATGATGTGAGATGGAGATTTAGTAAATGTTTCTCAAAGGATCGACTGAAAATGTGGAAGAAGCAAGAAGATTTTAATGTTTTTATGTAATTTACCATTATGTTATAGAATTTTATTAAGTATATTTTGATGATGTTCTCAAATGAAACATCAAGAATCAAATAATTTGCATTGTTGTTTATAGGTGGTGGAAACGCAGGTGGGAGAAGATTTTCAAATATAAATCCTTGATCAAGAAGGGTAGACCATATATAGGGGGTAAAATTATATAGGAATTATATGAGGAACGGTGATAGAAAATTATTTTCTTAAGAAATGAAAATATTTGATTTGAATAAGAATGTAACCAACAGATTTTTCAAATACTAAATGAATTTTATTTTAGGAAATATAATATCATAGAACCATGGTACTAATTATTCACTCCACATATGAATCTCTAATGAAATATTATGTACTAGATCATAATCATAATAGTTAATCACCAAACAAATTGTCAATAAACATCCAAATATCATTTAATTTTTTGATTCCCCTCTAAAAAAATTATCTCTCCTTTTGAGTTCATATAGTATTTAAAATCCTGCTAATACTAATAAAATAGAAGAAAAATAATTAAAAATATATTAAATTAAATTAAAATTACATTTTAGAATTAATTTTCCATGGATTCTAGTTTTTTGATGGAATGTCATATATTTCATAAATTTTCCAATGTAGTATCAAAAATTGTTTTTGTTATCTCATTTCAGACACTTCAAAAACATTTAACAATACAAGTAAATTGTTTTCAAATATGTTTTGGTAGTTTAATAATACCTTATATACCATAATATATCCCCATTTCATTAAATCCATAGGCTTCTTGTGTGTAGTAACCGACTTTATACCTTGATTTAGATGATATCAATAGATCACACTATTATTATAAAATTCTAGTTAAAACAATAAATAAAATTTATAACACAATTTTTAATGATTGGAATATTTATTAGTGTTCATTAAAAATTCAAAATGAGCATAATGTGCGGTCTATTTTTTCAAAATATTTGATTTTGATACAGAAAAAAAAATCAGGGTATCCGAATTGAGTTTGATAGGAATACAATGCTTCTTAAGAATCTAATTCATAATGAAAAGAGAAATATATATTTTAAATTATTAGAATTTGGCGATTGACCCTTACATTATATTATCCAAGAAGAGTATATAGCTTTTAATTTTATTTTAAAAACACTAAATTTAGTTTAACCATTTTATTTATTATTTATTCCATTTAAAAACATGAAATATCTGGTGAAATGATATTCAGATTAATGATTCCAAATATTTCTTCATAGGTGTTTACATTTATAAAGTTCTAATATATAAAAGTGTAACCAATATGAATAGTTATCAATTGAAATGAACATAGTAGACCAGTTTTGGGGAAAATGATTATGAATATATTCATCATTTTAAGGTTTACAATTGAAACTCCAATGCATTCAAACATGACAATATCATTTACACTCTCAAAATAAACCATGTTTCTAATATAATCTATGAATATTTCTTCATCATATTCAATATAGAACATAGTTACAACATTATGTATTCTCTCTAAATGAACATGTAATGTTGATATATGTGGTTGGAGAACTAGTGGTGTTAATGTAATCTCTGAATGAACTTTTGATTTTTTTTGTGATAATCAATATTTTTTTAATTGATATTATGCTTCCATTTCTTTTCTCCTGACTATAAAATCATTCCCTATTTTATAAATTCTTTCAAAAAATTAGAATCGATTTTAAATTAATGAAAATTAATTTGGACACACCACATGTATATTTACAAGAATAAATAACCAATCTAAGAATGTTTTAATATCATTCTATACTATTGTAAAAACTAGAACATTAACCAAAATAGGTGACATGGAGCTCATCTCATGAGCTACATCAATATTCCCTCTCATGTGATCTGTAGTGTGTTTTTATTGTCTAACATGTCTTATAGGATATTTTACACCATTCCCCTCAAAAAAAGTATATTCATGGGTTTTGATATATTTAAATATCATTAAATTTCACCATATCAAATTTTACTAATATTTATTTATATGATGTTTTTGGATTGAAATTTACAAAAATGTGTAATGATAATTTTTATTACCTTAGAAATCTAAGATTATTTATGGGAATGGATAACCTCAAATCTATTGTGGTCACATGACTCTTCAGGTATATTGATTTTTGTAACGCCCCGACCCCAGTTACACTGAGTCGGGGAATTACTACATAACATTGGCATGATCATAAAAGATCAATTCTCAGAAGACCAATTAGTTTAGTATCCTTGGAAACACTACATATATTCATACGTATTATATTAAATCATAATGTGAAAAAAACTACAAAAACATCTTTTCATCATATCCCCTCATACTATCCCTGCAGGTTATTCATAAAATACTTCTTCACATCCTGGGAAAAATTAAAACATTGAAAGGAGTGAGCTCCGATGCTCAGTAAGAATAACAATATAGTATAAACTTTCATAAATAAACATAAACATTTAAGACAATGTAAAACTAAAACAAAAAACTTTTAAACATGAAATTCAGCCTAATATGGCAAAGATAAAATTAAATAATTCCATTTACATATTCATATGTATATTCTACTAGTCAAGTAATCACATGAAATATCATTAACCACTTTCATAATGATGGAATGCATAATTCCATACAATCATAACCACATAGTAATGGCCTTGTGCCAAGACTACAAATAAGATTTTGTCAAGGCCTTATGAAAAGACTACAAATAAGATTTTCTCAAGGCCTTGTTCCAAGACACTAGTTTGTCTCATTATACCTAAAAATGCATCGAGAAACTATATCAAGTTCCAAAATTCACTTATTAAGTCCAATGCATTCCTCATATGAATAGTTTTAAACAAAACAAAAACATTCGTATTAAAACTAGCATACGAAATGTCAATACTTTCTCCATAAACCATGAATGGTATAAAAAATAACACATCCACAGTCAAACATATCACAAAACAATAAATGCTATATTGATGTTTTGTATCGTCACTATTAGAGTAGAGTACTCACTATTAGAATAGTACCTGAGTCCTAGCTGCCTCAAGGCGGCTGGAAAGCGAGAGTCCAATCGATCCCAACCACAGCGTACCAAACCACCTGTCCCTTCACCCGATCCCCAATAGGTATTGAATCATCCGTTTCCCATCTCCTTCGGGCCCCAACTGGAAACCCTTCTTATTGGGCACCGGAGGCGGAGTAAAGGTATCTAAAGGCTGAAGCCGGTAGCAGTGGTCCCGAACCTGGATATCTAAGACCTTCGGGGGCCGAACCATCTAATTGATTCCAATCCTTTGCCATTGAACTAAAGAACTCGAACCCTCTAACGGGAACCCCTTCGAATGCATCTGTTGATGATGAACCAAGTGGGACATCGAAGTCTTCTGCCTGAAGATGAGGAGATCATTTGTACCTCGGACTTATTATTCCCACCCCCCAACCTGCTGCTTGTTTCGATCCTTAAAAACGAATGAATTGGAGGGTATTGAATCGCCTAAATCGGGAACCTCTACCAACCAACCCTAGTCATTTGGCACCGTGGCCATATCGAACTACCCGCCTAATGAGTCCCTTTCTTTCCATGATCTTGTGTCGCCAAACTCTCGGATTCGCTTTGCCTTTACTTCAAAATGCACAGATAGAAAGGATTATAGGCATCTCGTCGCGAAATCCCACTTCCACATACTTGAGTGGAGTGCTCACGCCCTTTATCAAATTGATATGCTGACGCATATAAACACTCAAAGAAGCGTATAAACGCGGTACGATTCCCAATACACCAGCTCGACAACTGGGGTTTCAGAAGCTTATATTAGTTCCTGTGTATCGTAGCAGTCTGAATGGTACGGCGTCGAAGCGGTTCACTCAACCACAATTTATTTCAAGAGGACCACGACCACGCACAGGACTACGAAAGAGCCACTACAGCAGAGAGATATTCGATTCCTTGGCTTGGAGACACGGATTTATCACCCTAAGTAATAATCAGGGAAGCAACTCACATAGGATTGGACAGAAAAGAGAGCTAGGAGCCCACTTGAATGTGAAAAAGTTCCAGTTTCCTTATGCCTTCAAGAAAAAGTAATAAAAGTATCTAACCGAAAGAACTAAACTATAGGCCGGTTTTAGCTCTTCTTGGAGCAGGAAAATAAGGGCACGTCCGGTCATATGTTCTCCTTCCACTCTTGTTAGGGAAAAGGCATGTAGCCGCTTTCAGTCTTGAAAGAGATCAGACATAACGGATAAAAAAACAACTTAAAGTCATCAAGTGAGCGCAGGGAGACCAATGGGAGGCCCGAGCGGATAGGCAAGCAGTCAAGCTAGAGTCCATTCAAGGCAGGGGAATGCACTTCTAGCTTGATTAGCGAGAAAAGTCTATAGCGATAGAGATTGTTAGAGAGGGACATCCCTAGGAAAGAAAGGAACGGAGAGCAATAGACTGGAGTAGTTCTACCCTTAGATTAGGGAAACTGATACTAGAAAGGGGTTTCTCAAGAGCTGCAGCTATAACTCGACTTCCATCTTCGAGAGAGAAAGAAAGCAAGAAACGGGTACTGGTTGAATTCAACCACCATAGAATGGATTCTTTCTCGCATGAGATTCTATCGATTGGCCTAACCTCAGGTTGAAGACGCGAAGACGTGACATAATAAGTTCTTGATCGTATGATTTTCTGATCGTCGTCACCCTTAGATACCAGACTGACGGAGAGAAAACATGAAATTAGATGAAATAAGGCAAGCATCACTACATAATCTACTCGATCATTCCACCGGGTACCCACCGCTGTCAGGCCCACCTTTTTCGTTGATTTCAATGATTCTCAATAAAGTCTTTCGATTTGAAGAGATGGAGTTGGAAAAAGCCTTGGAATGAGATACGTGACGATATGCCTTGTCCCCAGCCTAAAGAGGGGAATGCGTAAGAAGAGAAAGACAGTGCCAGGTCACAGAAAAAGAAAGAAAAAAGAGAAAAAAAGAAGGGTCGAAGGACTGAGTTTCAAGACTCTGGGTTGACTAGAGAATCAAAGATCGTCCCGAGCGAAGACAAATAAAGATGAAATTGGAGTGGAAATACACTCTATTTAAAAGGTGAGGAACGTAGACACTCGACCTTAGGCAGATGAGGTGGAGGAGTTATAACATGATATTGACACGAGCTGCATCTGATCTTATAAACGCAATTGATTCGGAAGGAGCCAGCACAAAAGCAACAAGAAAGGTTTCAAATCCTTCTTCATCGGTGGCATAAGCAGAATAAGTAGAACAAGTGCCCGTAGAGGAGTCAGCGAGACAAGCCTCAAGCCAAAGAGTTTAGGCATTTGAGAGGACAGTCCCGGGAAAGGGGGGTAAGAAAGAGGAAGAGCTTAGTTGATAGGATAGAAGGAGGATGGCTTCTCTAATCTAACCCATACGTAGACGAAAGTAGCATTCAGGCATCGGTGGAAGAGCAAAGCGCAAAAAGTGAAGAAGCTTTGAATCCGATCGAACATAGCGAGAGTAGCGGATTAGCGGACCACTATGAATGTTTATATTAGTTTGACCAATCCATCTCATTTTAAAAATTGGTCAACTTTATCCTCCCACTAGGTTAAAGAATAATAATTTTCAGTTTAAATGTAGGTGTGTTAATAGACAGACTGATTTTATAATACTCACCAAAATATAATGAAAAATAATTTTAGTATTCATTTATAATATATAGTTGATACGCTAGGTTATTGAATATATCCCAAGAGAAGAAAAAAGGTGCATTCTATGATCACATATATGTATGGATACCCTAATTATATTAACTTATCACAATCGTTATAATACTGCTCTAATAAAATAGAAAACACATGTCCAATGTCACCATTAAAAAGATTTTGAATCTATATAACTATAATTTTATTCCCAATGTAGTCAAAATAATTAACATTATATGAGGAAGCATTCTGGAGAAGGTAATAATTCTGACTATATAAATTGTGACCATATCACAACCTCTATTTAAACCCTGTTCTAACTAATTTCCTAATATTAAAAAATACTTATTTTTTGGATAAAAGTTCTCCTTCACTGAAACTATAATTTATATTTATAAAATTATATTGAACTTATAAATTAGAAATGTTTATTTTATTTTGTTCAATATATAGATATTTTTATTATGTGTATGGTGGAGTTAAAACTATAGATCCCATCATACATATTTATAGAAATTCAACAAGATCACTAAAATAGATGTCCAAAGTGATGCACCAGTACCTATAGTTAGCAGACTAAAAATATACAATGAAATGGTTACTAAATATAAGGGTTCTAATTTCTATATAATTAAATAATTATAATAAAATTTGATAAATAGGTTTTTAATTCCATTTTTGACACCAATAACTCAATCCATGTTGTTGGTAATTGTATTCCCATGTATCCTTCCATTACCTGTAAGGAATCAAACAAAAATATTACATAATCATGAGTTAATTCATGAATTCATATTGAGAATATTTTCAAGTTTAGTGTTATAGATAATTAGGCCATAACTATTACATTACATCTCAAATAATAAAATGTAGACACATATACTCTATCCAATTTTTTCCCAATAATAAAACTCCATAAATAAAAACAATATTTCTTTTCATGGTAAAAATAATATTTACTTTTTCCATTATCTTACCCTTCCTTTTACCTTGGGAAAAATTTTCAAAAACATTGGATGAGCATAAAAATATCAGTAATGGGTATGAAATAACAATGAAAATATTAATCCATGAATACATAGAAATCAATAAAATCATTTTTTTCAACCATGAAAAAAATATATTTAACATACCTTATGAAATCATAATATTTATTAACAACACATATAAATTACATATCACAAAGGTACATTGTGGCATCCACAACATACTTACATATTTCCATTCAGAGTTACATAAGAAGTTACGTTTGGAATACCCATCATAATATATTTCTAAAATTTATTTGAAGAAAAATTATCATTTACCATAGTCACGTTACCCAATGCATTTAAGAGCCATATCAGGGTCACCCAAACATGTTTTATCACATAACCACACTTATATTTAATCAATTCCCAACAATCATAACATATTCAAGACACATAAAACAAGCATAAAGGAAAGGTCATATTTCCACATTTCAATAACGATATATAATTTCAAGATATTTAAATAATCAATGCTCTCCGAAAACCATTTTCAATACCACAATATGTAAAAAATGATATATGGTATTTATTTTCATTTGGAAAACATCATGGCATATTAAGGAAGCCAAATATCAAAAATTAATCACGGCGGTGCAAGGTTGTTGTCACTGCATGCATTAAAAAAGGCATTCACATTTTCATTTAGTAAAACCCTTCCTAAAACAAAATAATATTTTTGAAAACTATATAAAAAAATAAATTAAAATTGTATAACTATACACATTATAAAATAAGGTCGTATAGAAACCATAAAATACCTCAATGAAAGGAGATTGGGATGGGGCCTCTTACCTTAAGCCTGACAAGACATGTTCATTCTTTATCCCCATGAATAATAAAGATAAGTTAATTTCAAATTCCATCAGAAAATTTTTAAATTTTTTTATTCCATTTATATCACTAATTAATTTTCGATAACAATCATATAATTATTCCAGTTCATATCAGTCATTTTTTTGATGTTTGGTACTTGAGTTATAAATGAACTTGTTATAAATACAAATTTTTTATGTGGTCAAAATAACATTATATCTAGAATAGTAAGACGATTTAAATATCATATATATCTAATATATATATTTTTAATATTCCAAAATATTTGAATATAATAAATTAAATGCATCGTTCATTGAGATGGTAGGCCGTACAAACACATGAATAATACATTCATTTATTTATCATATTAATGAAATGAAAACAACATGTTAGATAGGTATATTTCAATTCCATTATAAGACCATCTGTTATTTATGTTACATAATTTCATTAATTTCATCTTTTATACATTTCAGGTATGGAATGAACGAGTCATATCACTTTAAGGGGGAGGTAGTCTACATTTCCTCAAATAAAATTATCTTATTTATACATTATAGAAAACCAAAATATATGATGTAAATGAAAAATAATGAATCATATAGACAATATAAATATAACACATATCATATATAAATAATGTTTCATCATAATGGCCACCATGAGTGGTGGTAGGGGAAAATTTAATAGTCATCATTTGGTGAGACAGTAGTTCCCCGTATATAGAAACAATATGATTGTATCCATTAGATGTAGATGTGAATTAGTGTTGGTCAAATTATTTGCATAAAAACATTCTATTACATTAATGATACTTGTATTGTTATGTAATAAATCAATTATAAGATCATAGGGAGTGGAGAATGAAAATAAAAGGAAATATCTTGATAGAAGATGTTACCCCTAAATCGGGTAACTTCATTTAAATTTAGCCAAAAGGCATTTTTAAATTGCCTTATTCCAACAGTAAGGCTTCTATAAGGAAGGTATAGATGTTGGGAGATTATTTTACCAGAATTTTGATGAGCCTAGGGGCTTGAGATGTGTGAGATTTGTGGGTAGAGGTGGTGGCCTTTTATAAGAGGGAGGAGGGGCACTTTAAGAAGGTGTAAAAATATTTTTTATATATATTCAATATGGATTAAAAATGGTACAAAACTCGTTTAATTATAATATAATATTATTTTGGTTTTAATACCCATCATCCAATAATATCTCGACAAGTTATTAATAGTATTTATCCTTATCATTTTGGTCTGACCCTTATTTTACCCTTTTTAATATTTCTGTGATATATTCTTATTTATGTGGGTTAATGTAATTACCATATCATGACAAAAGACACACAAAAATTCTTTTATCACATATTTGGACTTATCTTATTTTTTTTCAAATATTATATTTTTTTGAATTTATTATCATTCTATAATTTTTTTAATATTTTTAGTTAAGAATTATGTAAATTTTAGACACTATCCATACCTGAATTTTTTACAACTTCATAACTACCAAATTACGTTGATAAAAATTAATTTTAAAAAATATAAAATTTCAATATAATCTTTTAAATTATTGGATGAAATTAAAATAACAAAATTAGATTTATTTTAATATTTATAATATCATTTATTTGAATCCTTTGTTAAGGAATAAATCAATTCATCATCATTTTCTCATAATTAAATTTTTGTTTATATAATGTCTAAAAATTTATTACAAAATATCATAATGCTGATAATCGTTTTAGATTTTTATTTAATATTTATTATAAAATAGATCACATATATATCCCCATGTAATTTTTTTTGTGAAAGATAAATGTTTGTGTTATATTTCTCTTTACATTAAATTAATTCTTATTAAATGCCATTTTCACATACAAGTGGCTCTATGGGGACAAAAAATTGACCCATGGATTCTTATGGTTAGACATATCTCATCCAACAGAATTAATAGATGTGTTAGTGCAGTTTATTATTATTATAATACTATTTTTACCCTTATTTACCATATTTACTGATTAAAAATGGTTCTCCATCAAAAGGCGGTAAAACTGCATTTTTAGAAAAATAAATGTTTTTTTTTAAAAGTGAATTTTTTGTTATATCATATCCAAAAAACATATACGATAAATTTAAAAAAAATTGAATCGATAACATATATTTTTCATTATATAAAAATTAAATGAGAGTGATATGATTTTATAAACACAATTATTCTCTTTTAAATAGTTTTTATAAAACACATCATTTATCTAAATTGGTTTTTATTTCCTTTTATAAAATATTTTCTAACCAATTAAACATTATTTAAACATGTGTTAATAATAATTCAAAATTATTTGATAATATTTATTTCTATTATTCGAACGGCTAGGCATTAACAACAATTTAAAATATTTATATTATTATTGTATTATTTTTCTGTATAACTCAATGTTGGGTGAAAAAAATATATCAATGAAACCCATTATTGTGTGTCGAGTACACTATCAGAAAAAGCATCCCCATTAATATAAAATTAATATTTTGATCATAAATATTAATATAAATTAAAAGGTATTATTCTATAAATACCTATTTCATTACATCATTCCCCCATTTAGGAAATTACATCCTCAAAATTTTAAAATTGGGCTAAAAACCTCATTTAAAATACAACATCAGAAAAGGATTCAACAAACTATCACATTGAACGAATTAAAGAGAAGTTCAAAGATCACCTGAGAGTACACATACAAGGATTCCTTGTAGTAAAACATGGATATGGAAGAGAAAATAACTCTAATATACTAATGGAGAATGATATGGAACTTCATCACAGAATGTTAACAACCACAATACCAGAAATTTGTTATTGGTTGAAAGTATAATGATAAATGAAAGCGTATAACATTTTAGGTCCTAGATCCTTTTCATAGAGTAAGATAATTTTTTTACTACCTAGACTAAGATCGTTATGAAATATACTTACATGAAAATTATTTTTTCTTACTTTAATCAATTTCCACCAAAATTCATCTTTTCCTCTAAGTAATTATTATTCAAGATGAATGAACTTTAAGAGAATCTCATAATCCAAAAAAATACTAACTATCTATTCATCCGATCCTGTGACATTAACCATCAACAAAATGGATGGGACAAGATAATATAATCCCCAAAAATAGTTATACATTTGTAAAATAAATGTTACTTTTAATCTCCAAAATTCAAAAAACAATACCCAAAGTACAACAAAGACAATTAAATATACAATTTTCGTTAAAATAATTCAAAATAAACCAAAAATATATATAAACCCAAAATTCAGATGGATTTGATCACATAGTCTTCCATGATAAATTTTATTTCCAAATAACATTGACTAAAATTAAATTATCACACTTAAAACTAATTAACCTAATAACATGTTCTCTATTATAGGCTAGTCATTTCCACAAACAAACCAAATCTCCATTTATCCATAATAAAAACATAGATTCTTTCAAAATTAAATTCAACAATTACTCCTCAAATAAAATGCAAAAGTGTTCTATTTTTATTAGGCCTATAGTTTTCTTAAAATATCGAATGTTTTTTAAAATAATATTTATCACTTAATCATTAAATTATATTACTATTCTAAGGAAATTTATTTTTTAAAAAATAATTTCCCAAAAAAATTTTATTCTTAATCAATAAAATAATTTAACTAAATAGAATAATTAATACTAACCAGGTACATCATGTATATTATTGTTCGGTGATAAATCTCAGTCGCACTTTGGTTATGGGTTTGATTCCCACAACATTGTCTAACATGACTGTTTTTCACACTGCCTATGTGTTTTCCTTTTTCATAAAATATGAATTTTTATAACACTGCTAAAAATGTGATAAATTCGTCAAAAATTACCATAATATATATTAACCTAAAATGTTTTCTCATACCTCATATTTTCATCCCAAAATGTAATAACCTATAATTGCCTCAAATTCAAAGATCATATAAACCCTAATGGTTCATTATAAATATATCCTAAAAATAAAAGATAATTCTTCCTCAAAAAACATTTTAACATAAAAAACATTCACGTTACACATATAAGAGAAAAATTTTCCAATTTAATCCCATAAAAAAAGATCATTAATACTTTTAAACATTTCATTACACAAATAACAAACATAGCTCTCAAATTTCTAAAATGTAGACATCGCAATCATCAGGAATTCATCACGATACCTTCATTATTTTTTTACACATTATTCTGTAATGATTCATTCCTTCAAAAAAAATCATGTATAATGTACTAAGATTCAATAATGTCAAAACATGATCTAATAAATAATCCATACCTTCCATAGGTCATTTTTAGTTTCCTCATCTTCGATTATAATGGAATTTGGTTTGGTAAACAAGTATTTTTATGATCTGGTTGATCCCACTCCGGAATCAACTTTGTAGGACATATATTTTGATAATTACCATAAACACCACATTTAAAACATTCAATTAATCATATAGAAAAAACATTATTCCCTTTCCAAGTGTCAACTGAACGCTTTATTTTTCCCTGACATGTTATTGATTTATGACCTTAATTACCACATATATATAATCTTCCCGTTGCTTTGAAGAATTTTCCTAGGTTTTTCTTTCCACATCGTTGAAATATATGTTTTTTAATATAAATACATTTAGTATTATTACATGAGCATACATAGGTATTCCTTTCTCACGTATATGATTCCTTATAAAAATCACCAATGATCAAGTGGTCAATAAAAAATACAAATATTTGGATAAGAATAACCACTCAATTTCTCGGTTCAGCTCCCATTTCATTTGGTTTTTATTCATAAAACCACCATAATTTCCTTCACATACATTTTATCTTTGGTACTTACTAGATCCATCCATTTACTAAAACTAAGACGGTTAGTGTCAGTATAACAGTTAAATTATCATATACTATCTTATGAAGATGGTCAGCACTATAATATACTTATTCATGTTAAATTAAACTCAATAAATTTATGTAAAATAACTATGAATCATTCTAATATGGTATCCATTATGGTTATGTCACTTATCCTTAAATAACACCCTAACCTATAATGTTATCTAAACTAACCTCTGATACAAACTATAAGGCCCTAGATTTTAATATTACATAATATTGATTTATGTCAAGAATTCACATTGAGGATCTTTTCATGTTTATCGGTTTAGATAATTAGGCCATAACTATTACATTATATCTCAAATATCACAAAGTGAACTCATCTACTCTTTCCATATTTTTCACAATAATAAAAGTTGTTAAATAAAAAAAGATTTTTTTATGGTTAAAAATATTCTTTAATTATTCTTTTCTCTTACCCTTCCATATACCCTGTGAAAAAATATCATATACATGGAATGGGAATAAAAATCTCAGCAACATTTATAAAATTATGAATGAAAACATTTGCCAAGGAATACTTAGAAACCAACGAAATCTATCTTTTCACTCATATGACATAAACTATTAAACATTCCTCATGAAATCTTAAGTATTATAAATAAAAAATAAATATTATATATCATAAAAGAATCTTATGGCTTCTATAAAATACTTAAATTGTATCTTTTACAGCTATATCAGATGTTACATTTTGAACACCCATAATAGTATATTCACTAAATCTCTTTGGATAAATATTATCATTTCCCTTTCATCATGTAACATAATTATTTAGAGATCTATATCAGGATCATCTGCCTTTGGTTTTTCACAAAAACACCCATATACATAAACAATTACCATTAACCGTAACATATTAACAACATATAAAAAAATCATTAATGAATGATAACACTTCCACATTGAAATCACAATAAATAATTTCAAGATATTTACATAATAAATGACTTTTCAAAACCATTTTCAATAAAATAATATTTAAAAAGCGTATATGGTATTTATTTTCAATTAAAAAACATTACAACTAGTTAAGGAACCCAAATATCGAACAATACACACAGCGGTGGAAAGGTTTTTGTCACACCGTATGTTAAAAAAGAAACATTCTATTTGTCATTTAGTAAAACACTTTTCAAAATAAAATATTTCTTTTAAAAAATATTTAATTAAATAAAAGAAAAAATGTATAATTATACACTGTGTAAAATAAGGTCGTTTAGAAACAAATTTCTGCTTCAATGAAAGGAGATTTAAATGAATTCCCTTACCTTGAGTCTGACTTGTCTTATTCGTTCATTATC
The DNA here is from genome assembly GCA_963277665.1 of Viscum album. Taxonomy (NCBI): domain Eukaryota; kingdom Viridiplantae; phylum Streptophyta; class Magnoliopsida; order Santalales; family Viscaceae; genus Viscum; species Viscum album. Next base: position 2,114,306,924 of record OY728136.1, read on the forward strand.
TTCATGAATAATAAATTTAATTGGATTTCTATTTTCTTTCTATGATTTTTCATAATATATTTTCGTCATTTATATATTTAATCATGATATTATCATAATAAAATTATATTTAATAATTATATAAGCATAATATATATTCGTCATAAATATATTTTTGTATATAGATTTATATATAATTTATTGTAGAAAAAAGAATTAATTACACCATTCAGTGATATGATAATTAATACTTATACATGAATGATGATTTTCACTTTTCAATAGATGGAATAATAGAAAGATTAATAATAATTTACATTTTAATAATCATTATTATATCATATATATATTTATCTATAATATTCATTTTATCTATCCTAATTACCATCTATGATAAGATATAATGAATAATAAATTACATCGCTTCGTGGAAGCAAATGTGCACAATTACGCATGTGCAACATTATCATTTTACAAAGATTGGATCATAAGAAGGTAGAAGGGATATTAAAACTCAAAAATAATTTTTTTAAAAAAATTATTTAAAATTTAATCCTTTCATAATAACCATCAATAAAATAAGAAGATGAAAAATTATTTGTATCGCTATGTAGAGATGGTTATACGTACCTATGAATGAACAGTTATACCACTTCCCATTTCATAGGAAAAAGAGTGTATAATGGTGTTTTAAAAATAAAAAATATAATATCACCATATTTGAAATATTTAACTTATAATTTTATGATATATACGATATATTTTGATGAGGGAAGACATGAAATAAAATATTATGTGATTGGTTAATAATATTACTGATGCATTGGAAGAACTTCTTTAGATCACCTCTTAATGATCTTAATGTATTACTTTTGGGAATAAAAGAAACAATATACTTTGTATATGGATGTTTAAAATGTATTTTTTATGTTTTATATGAGAATAATGTTTCAGAGCGTTATAAATAAGTGAATGGTGGGGTGTACTTTTATTAATTTAGTGAGGGGCACTATTGGAATTTTTTAATGAATAAAATTATATAAAATTCAATTCATTATAATTCTTTTACCAATGCACTGATATTTGAATCTGAATATCCATGTTATTGAAATCCCATTAATCAAAAAAAATTAGAGGTTTATGTTGTGTTTTCAACACTATCTTTTGGTATTACCCTGTAGATAACATATTTTATCTTTCACCATGAAAACTACTTTTCACTCTTAATGGGTTATTAATTTAAATAAAAACTAAAAATAAGATAATTAATATCCTAAGTATGAAATTTTAGAACATATATTATCCAAATTTTCATATTTCAAGAATTTAATGATTATTAAATAATTTAATAAAACATTATTTTCATAAAATGTCATTAATTTTTTGATATTGTTCATTTAATTTGACACCAAAGACACCATGGAAAATATTGTATTTTAATATAAAATTTTAACAGAAAAATACTATTTTATATTCAAAAAATCATGAAACACAATAAATTACTCAAATTATTAATTTAAATATTTTTTAATTCATTTATTTTAATTATCTATTAATTTAATAAATACAATGTCAGTTTTTTTTGAAATTTAATGTAGTTATATAATTAATAAATGTTAGAAAAAAATTTACAACCCAAAAATAATCTCATTCTTCTAAAAATAAACATTAATATTCAATGAAAACATTCTTTTCTCTCTATGTGAACATAGAATAAGTATTTTAAAGTAACAGAGTGACATTTTGTCATTTTCATTACATGAAATATTATATACGCTCATGTTTTGAAAACATATACCATAAATTAATAAATATCATTAATAAAGTTATAAGTTTATATGTAACTTCATATAATATTATTTACAATGAAAAATGGGGGCCTTATGACCTAGATTATCCTATGGTAAACTGATTTACCATATTACCATGGTGACAACCTTTTACCATATTTACAATTATTTACGACCAAAAATTAAGTAGGCAATATTATGTATTATTAATTATGCTAATTATAATTAAAGAATCATTTTTTAGATTCAATTAAAAAAAATTATGTATATAATTTAAAATTAATCCCACAAATGTGATGACAAACAATTTTCCAAAGTTAACATTCTGTTAGGTATAATAAGTTTTCATATCATAATTCGATATAAAATTTATTCCAATGAGATAAATTAGATTTATAATATTTTAATATAACTAATGATACTTTAAAACCCATTTTTAAACAAAATTGAACTTTTTAAATTCATTAAATAGAAATTTCAATGTTCAACAAAAACAATATTTTCAATATTCATCAAAAAAATTAATCTTTTCATAAAATTATAAAAATATAAGCATATGAAAATTAATACATGTTAATTAAAAAATGAAGTTAATTTTTTTTTAAATAAATATTAAAAAATTCCCAAAATGAATAATATTTATTTATCATTAAAAAAATTAATGAATTTTTTTATTGAATGACTTAAAGACATTACAAAAAAATAAACTTAAATTATATATAAAATTAATAATTATTTTTAAAATTTTGTTATTCTTACTCCTACAGTCAATTAAGTAGCTATGTTGTAATTTTATATTATATTACGGTTCATCTACACTCATGGTTTCATATATCACATGTTATTGAAGAGATTAAATTTATTTAATGACAAATATATCATAAAATAATGATCTAAATCAAAATAATGATTAAAAAATTAAAATTATGTTTTCATTATATCATTACTTGATAAATAGGATATAGTTGATAGCAAAACAAATCCGAAGAGTCTCCACATCACTATTCTCATTACCATCAACATCACCTTCTTCATCACCTATATGTGTTTCCAACCACATAATAATCTATCATCGTCTGTATCTATAATGACCTGCATCACCATATATCACAATGTACATCACTTACCATACAATAAAATCACATTTTCATCCTATATCACTACTGTAACTCCCATTGTAAATGAATCTCTCACCATTATACATGTCAATAAAATCATAAGTCTACGGGGTGATATATAAAAATATGTATTTATATGGGTTAGGGATTTTAATATTTATACACAAAAATTTAAAAAAATGATTGGTCCGACACCCAAAACTAGTATCCCTTGTAGATTAGTTCGTTCGGTGTCTGTGGGTCCCGTTTTTCCCAAAAATATAAATAGTCTAAAAAAATAATGATGGAAAAATAATATAAAATAATGAAGTAAAAGAAATTAATATGTGTTCAGAAAGAATAGTTTATGTTTAAACCAACATAAAAAAAACATAAACAATTAAAGATTTAAATTTTAAGGGGTTTTTTGTTTTCGTTATTGTTTTTTGGGTTATTATTGCTAATAGAAAACAAATTATTTTTTCCCAATCCCTAAAATTTATGAATCCCTACCCCATATATTATGATCCACCAAGAAACAGAAATTAATATATTTTCTTATGTTTGTGGACTAAATCATTGTTCTTCAGGACCCACATAGATTGGCTTGGGCCTTGATTTTATAATCCCTCATTATTTATGGACCCAGATAGACCACTCAATAAAATATATGACCCACATCATATACCTCGTGGACAAACCCAACCCACCATTTTGTCACATCCACTAACAGTGTATCTTTGTCTCTATCATCACTATCAACATATTTCACTCACTCATGCCAATGATATTACAATTATCACCTTCTCACTTCTTCTCCCACAACATCAATTTCACCACTCTGACCCCCACCCAAATCACTACCCACTCTTCCACTATGAATCAATTTCAAATACATTTCCATCAACCCTTTCTCATTACCCTTACTAACCCATCAAAAATATTAACAATGTTTTTACCATTTATTGTGCTCACTCAACACCTACACCTAATATGATGTTTCTAACACACTAACTTCCATTATATTTTCTTTTACAACCTTTCCATCTAATCATCATGTTAGGGTAAATTTATAGATTAAATAGTTTCAAGGCCACCATTTTTGACACCACTACAAAAGTGGTTGTAGAAAGATAACCGAAGACCATGGATACCCTTTATATTGCATATTTTTTTGGTCATAAAAGGCCATTTATTCAATATTGTATGTCACACTAACTCATTGATAATTAAAATAATACATGAATGATGATAAATAATATAAAAATATTTTACAAATAACTTGTAACAATACATCAGTTATTTCAAAACATTGATTTTTTTAGAAAAAAACATTAATTAGCTTAGACTGGTTAAAAAGGAAAATAGAATATATGAATATATAGAGAAATAAAATTAAATAATTATAAATGGGGTTACCTATTTCATGATGACACCTTTTTTGTTAGACTAACGTCTCAATTAAATGACTTAGGGTGAGGTTAGAATGTTTCCAACGCACTCATGATGCATGAGAAGAGGAATATAGTCATTTATTTGTAAATGATGTGGATTTTTTAATGTGATTTAAAATCTGGTTATGAAGGGGTATTTACACATGGTGGGGATATTTATGTTGGGATAAAATAAAAAAAATGTAAAATACATATAATGAAAAAAAATCCATAGTGGTCTTTTATATGATGAGGAATAATATTCAATTCAATTTTTCCAAACCTATATCATGTATACAAGAGGTTATATATTTTTTTATGATGAAGACATTATGAAGTCATTATTGTATCATATTTACCTATTAGTTTATATATTTTTTAATTTTTCTATGAAAATATATATTTGAAACATATAAATTCAACATATCAAACTTATTTTATGAAATGGAATTTATATATTTGTCAAAATCAATATTTAAAAAATCTATTAATATGTTAAAAATAATTTTTTTGAATGATAGATTTAATATCTTCTTAAAAGTATTTGAATGGGATTAAAAAGATGTTTATATATTTTATTTTAAAATATATTATTTTCATATTCCAAGACCCTCCCCATTAGAATCCCATTTTGGATGGAAATAAAAGTGTGTATAACTACCAATGATCGTCACCTATATACCTTAGGTGGAAAACCAACACTCAAGATATTGAAAAACACACATGAGATGCATTAACATTATAAATCGTTGGAATAATGAAAAAAATGCCAATTAAATATATCATTTAGTAAATAAAATATCCCCAATATACAATTAATGTCACACATAACCAAAAATCTCTAGAAAGAAAAAAATTCCAAATATATCCCATTACTGAAAATCTATGAACCTCAATTAACACAAATAACCCCCATGAGAAATTTTTGTCAAACATATCAACCAATATCATCATGAGGATATATAAACCTATAATTTTGATTCATATATATGACATCTTAATATATTAATATTTTTTTAATAACATTTATATGCACACTAGAATCATTTAGGCCAAGTATAGTGGAAAATGTAGAAATATATACAAACTGGTTCATAAAATATCAACATCATATTAAAATTATTTCCCTATAAATAGTATCCTTATTTGACATATGATACTTTATACATTTCATCAAATCATAGAGAATTATTATATAAGAAAATAGTGATATAATATTATCAATAAGGGTAAACAAAATAGATATCATTAATAATATAACTATAATACAACCATAATAGTTTAATAAAATGTTCTTGACATTCAAAAACCATACCATAGATATCAAATATCATAATCATATGTCAAAGAAAAAATATTTCATTTCATAATACATGAATCATAATTTACTCACAAACATGATCCTTGACCACATAACATTAACATAATACATATAATTTTGGCACACACATAAGTATTAACAATCATTTAATTTTTAGTCAATGATTATTTACAGTTCTATTATTGTTTAATGGGTTTACTCATAAAACCATCAAAGTATTTATGATTCACTCCCATGACTATAATAGTAGAAAATTTACCTTAATAATTTGCATTCACATTCCATTCTAGTCCTATTTATTTCATGAGATATCAATCAATACGAAATGAAATGGATGAATATTTCGGTCCCACACATCACACATTGAAAATAATACACATGTGTGACAAAATATTAAAAAAATATAATATGAGAACCCACAAAAATAAATGGGTCTCATAGGAATTTTATTATAGAATAACCCTTGAAAAGAAGTTACTTTTACAGAAATTTCATCATATAATATCCCATGATAAAGAAATGGGTTTCATTAATTTCATATCATCATAAATATATAATATACAGATAAATAATAAGTTTAGAATCCATTTAATATATCCTTTATAATTCATAAGTGATATAAATTTATGTTTACATTTTTTATAGAAACTCCATTAAAATATCATTAATATATTTTTGAGGAAATAATCATTTCCATTTTGAAGTAACTTTTGTCAATAAATGTACAATTATAATGACAAAAATATAATATTTGAAATGTTTTATTTAAACATGTAAATTATAATTCAAATACAAAATTATTCTTGATGGAGGGAAAATGAATACATTAATTATAAGTCAAAAAAATATTCCTTTAAAACATCTTTCAGAAAAGTAACAAAGTATATTGTTTGGAATATGAAAACCGATTCCTTCCAAAAAAAATAATAAAATTTTAAACATGGGTAAAAATGACTTCAATAATTGAAAGTATAATTTTTTAATCCATAGTTAAATACTTTTTAAAAATCATTGATATTGAATGTATCATTATTTCATCTAAAAAGATAAATGATGTCAACTTTTATTAATAACAAATTCAAATCCTCAAGAGTAAGAAAGGTGAGGAATATGACGGTAAAACATGTATATTCACAAAATAACCAGAGGATAAAAAAATTCATTATTATCTTGAGAGGCCTATAATTAGATTTTATTGTAATAAATTAATCATTAACTTTTTTTAAAAACAGTAATACTATATCATAAAACCCCCTAACCTCAAATTCGAATTTCATAAAAGGATCTCTAACATCATATATAATAAAATTAAAATTTTTATAATTCTAAACCAGAGTCATGTTTATAGTTAAAATATCATATATTATATATTTATAAAATTCTAAAATCCTATTTTAACAATAATTACTTATTCCTCCTCCCAATCAATGTTTTTATTATTAAATGAATACTTTATGGTTTAGTGGTAACCTCACATTTAATTTGATTGAAAAAAACAAAAAATAACATTATTTTAAAATTAAAATTAAAACAATCAATAAATAAAAACTATAAATCTGAAATTTGAAATTCAATCAAGTCCATGCATTGATCACCACACCACATAATCACATTGGTTCTTGAGATCTCAAGAGGTATGCCACCCCCCTAACACATGATCTAACCATCATCTTATCCAACTATACAAAGACAACACAATTTTATTATTCCCAAGAAATAGGAAAAATATAATATCTCACCACCATTAACATTGTCTTGTCACCATCGTCCACTTCTCCCAGATCATCACCTCACATGAGGGATCACTGATGGTGTCAAAGAAAATGAAAACATAATCTCCAACATCGATCGGGGAAGGAAATAAATTCATTATAAAAACTAGAAACAAACTAGTTCTAAAAAACTATATTCGTTGATAAAACTACATGAAGGAATGATAATGAGGTCCTAATGGGGAATAATTCTACTCATATCACTTATCATGGATAACATTTGTCCACTAAAACAACACATCCAAAAATTTCAATAGAGGAACCATGAATGAATAGTAATCATATTTTTAATTATGATATAAATATAATATATATTTAATATATTCCGATTTATAGTCATTTTTAAATGATAGATATAAAAATATTAATTATAGTGATCATGGAGATGATAGGTCGTACGTATGCATGGACACTATTTTCATTTTTTGAAGAATGGAACCAAAGAAAGATAAATATTAATAACCCATTATATGATAATTACTATATCATATATATAATATATATTAATTATTTATTTAGTAATTACACTCTAGGTAAAATATAAATGTAAATATTATTATATAGGTATGTGGATGTGGTAGTCCACTATTATTCACAAGAGATGTTATTATTTCCCAAGGGTATTGATGTTGAGAAGGTAGAAATGATATTATCATTCGATAGGTATAACTATTTCAGAAACATAATATATAATAATTAATAACATAATAATACCCATTCATAAAATATGGCTATGAAAATTAACTTATATCTCTACATGGAGACAGTAAGTCAGACATAAGCACAGGCGATGCCTTCATTTATCATTTGATCAGAAAGACGGTTTATAATGGTGGTTTAATAATCATAGTAACATTTAGATGGATTTAGTATTATAATGTTTTTATTTTATGATAAATATGAAAAAATTTTGGTTAGGTAAAGAATAATATTAAATAAAGTGATTTGTTAAGGAAGTTACATATTCTTTGAAATAACATCATTTGATCTCTATAATAGGGCTCTAGAGTTGGCATTTTTTTAAGATATAATCCTCTATAATGTTTTTACGAAATATTAATGGAGAATTTTTTTATTTTTGATGGGATATAAAGCTCAATGTGTTTTAAACACAAGATTAAGGAGGTTATTTTTTATAATTGAGGTGATGTGAACTTTTGGAATTTATGAAATTATTAAATTATAATAACATCAATATTATGAAAAATGTTGCAAAATGGAAACATTTTATATGATATGGTAGGATAGATTATTAATTCCTTCAAAAATAAAATTTTGACATGTTTTGGTGTCATTTTAAACATTAACATTTTTATTTTCTCTTAGTTAACAAATTTTTATTTCAACTAGAGTAACAGTTCTTCAATATTAAAGGGTTGTAATTTTTTACTTATAAGGTAATAATTGACCAATAAATTGAACGTTTTATACATTTGTGACCTTTTCTTATAAAAAATTATATTTTTTAAAACGATAATCTTTAAATAATTAAATAAATTGTTATTTTGATGAAATATCATTATTATTAATTTTGACACAATTCATTTAATTTGAATTGAGATAAAAAATAAAATGTAATAATTAAAATATAATAATTTATAATAAATATAATATTCCTTATTCAATTATTAAATTCATTTAATACTGTTACTTACTCGTATTGTGTAACTTATAATATTTTCATACTCATATATTCTATTTTTCCATTAATTGAATAAATATTATTATGGTGTTGTTTATGGATTTAAATAATTTTGTAATACATAAAAATTATAAATAAATTACCACTGTAAATACAATATCATTATAAATAATATTAATTTTAGTATTCATTCATGAGTACTATTTTTCCTATCAAAACACAAAAAAGATATTAAAATATATGTACATAACATTTCGTGACTTTATTCTCTTTATATAATATACAAATAATTCTCTTCAAATGGTGTACATTAAACTAATATATTTAGAATCAATAGATCTAATGTCATAATTAACTTCATCCACTAGGAATTATAATTAAAAATTATAGACAATGGAATTATTTTTAATATACATTATCCAATTTTATCATTTAAAGAGGTGGTAAAATAAATCACAGATATTATTCGTTCGGATTGAAAATAAAATGGGACCATTTAACAAATTTAAAAAATATTATTATAAATATGTAAATATTTTTATCTCATTAAATATTTTTATTTGGTATAAAATAATTTTGGATTAATTTCGAAACATGTAACAGAATAGTTTTTAGAAAAAAATATTTTTATGCATGGAAACATGAATTATTCTTCTCATATGGATAGAAACAATTTATTGACTGTTCAAAATACTTTTAGGAAGTAAATAATATATAAATATGATTGAAATCATTCACCAATACTGACTAATTTAATTTATTAATATATATGTACATTGTTTAAAAAAATAGATTTTCCATTAAAAAACATTTATTTCAAAGTATTGTTTGTTTTATTTCTAATCATTTGATATTTATTGAATTAATTTGATAAATTTTTAGACTATATCTTTTTCATAATTGTTTAATTTCTATTCATACTGACCAATTTAATGAATAGATGTTGATAGAGACATTATATCTCAATAATGTTACATTTTTCCTGTAAACTAATTATTATGTGTGACATAAGATATTAAAGAAATAAAATAATTTATGGAGAAATATTTCATCAAAATTTAAATATTTTCCATTTTCTATCCATAAAATTCTATTTCTCATCCTTTTTTATCCATCTGATATAATGAGATAAGTATAATTCTACCTCATTACATTATTGGGTTACCACATTGCTTCCTCAAATTGGTTGTTTTGATACCAAATGTTAACAAGGTGAGTGGGATAGTTTCTTATAAATTTTTCTCTATGACTTGGAATATATATATTTTATTATTTATAAGAATGAAATTTTTTTAGTGATACTATATCTATGATTAGTATATGCTAATTATTAGGTATGTACTTCCCAAGGAGAGCTGCATTAATCACATCCTAAACTTGAGGGAGATTTGGTTGACGTTCCAATCGATAAGATACCATCCCAATATGATCATGCATTTCAAAAGGACCAGTACACTGAGGGATTCAGTTTATCTTATTTCCAAATCTCATCACCCACTTATATAGAGATAATCATAGGAACACCTTGTCACAAAATTCAGACTCCAAATTTATATGATGATTATTAAAATAAATTTTTTTGACCTAATATTTCTTGTATAGGATAACGAATGAATATAAAATTATCTTGCACATAATCATCTAGATAAATTCAAAATTTATTTCTTTCTCAATATTCATTCCAACATGTTAGATCTCTACATCCCTCCCATTATGGGCTTCGTATGGTGCCATATGAATTCTACAGTGAAAACTATTATTGATAAAATTCAACCAAAGGAAGGTGTTTATACCAAATATATTTTGAATCCATAGAGAGACATGTAAAAATTACATATAGAGTTTTAATTTTTATATAAAACTAAGAATATGTTTGAGGATTGTAATAAATTCAAAAAATTTACTTTGTTTCCCAATCCTGCTGAAGAATTCTTCAAAATATCAAGGAACACAATGCAATTGATAGTGGTGTGCCATAAAATCTTACCACTTTCATAATGTATAACATAGTAAGTAGATCAATTGATTAATATTATATAATTTATATGAAGTGTTCTGAATTCATTTGATGATTGCATATAACACAAATACAAATATTTTCCTTAGTTGTTTTGGGGAGTCTGATGACAAAATTCATGGGGATGTTTTCCCATTTTCATTATATTATGTTTAGTGGCTGTAAAAACCCATTAGAATCCTATCTCTAAACCAATTTATCTGACATACCAATCATATTGAAACACATATGGAATATCTCGCTTAATGAAATCCCGCTAATAATATTCAATAAAATCTGTATACATCTTCACACTTCCTTGATAAATGGAAAATGATGAAATATGATATTCATGCATCATATAATTATTTAAATATGGAACTTAGGGGACCCGTACATGGTTCATGAAACATATAACTATTCCAAAATCATTCTTAAAATCTGGATCGTTTCTCACATTATTTTGATGCTCTACATCTCTCTTTTGTGCCATTTTAGTCTTTACATGAATTGATGTTTGACCACTCATTTAGAAGATATATTATTTGCTCCCTTATTTCAATATTACATGACCCATAATTTTCATGTTTATAAATATTGAATCATTTTTTATACTCATTTTCAAGATTCTAGCATGATATTTTTATCTATGATCATATTCCTCCTTCTTCAAATTTACAGGGTGATAATATATTGAGTAGTAATAATAATTAATTGTCTCTCACGATCTTATTTGAAACATGTTTAGATAATTTCGATTTAAAATATACATTAAATTTTTATTTATTATATAGCTCAAAAATTTCTCCAAATAAATATTTACTCTATATAATTAATGTAAAAATTGATATAGCTAACACTAACCCATGAGTTGGGTAATTTTGATCAAGGACTTTCAAGTACCATGAGGGTAAAGATATAAATATTTAATTATTTATGAGTCTGAATCCTGGACCTTTAAATAAAGAATCACCATCGATAAAAAACCGTTCACTAGAGGGTGGTGTAAGAACATGTTCTTTGACTTGCATTCAATTAAATTACTCAAAACATTCCTCACATTAATCTATCTAAAGAAACTTTTCATCATTATAAGTTAATATTTTTAGGTGATTATATTTCTATGAAAAATTATAAAGAAATGTTTCTATAATATCAATATAAAAAAATAAAACTAAGGATATCAGTCATATTGGTTGGTCTAGGAAAATGTTCAAAAAATTCTTTCATTGAAGGTTCTACTAATATAACCTCACTTGATATTATATAATCCATGCATAAAACGTTTTGAATCCAAAATTCAAACTTATCAATTTTTCCTTAAATATTAACTTCCCTTAGTGTCTTAAAAATAATTTTCAAATGATACTAATTCTTTTTATTTATCACTGAATAAATAAAAATATCATCTATAAAGACTACTGAAAAATGATGATGGTAAAATCTAAAGAATCTATTCATTAAATCAATGATGATAGACGAGACTAAATACAATCACAACAATTTCATTGTGTCCATATAGTGTATGGTTTTCTATTTTGGGTATATGCTTATTCATGACAAAAAAATTCATATTATAAAGAATTAATATCACTATTGGAATGCTATTGATATCCATATATTTGATCAAAAAAGTCATCAATATGAGGTAAATGATTATTTTTCATGATAGTGAAATTGTTATATTCTCAATAATAAATATAAATTCTCATTAATCATTGTACCTTTTTATAAAAAATATTATGTTCACCATAAGGATACCCTCTTGGATTAATGAATACCATATCAAGAGTATCAGATAGTTTCTTCTCTAATTTATTTTACTTAGTTAGGGCTATAATATATGGAGTTTTTAAAATAGGTGTAGCATTAGGTATGAGTTTTATTAAAAAAAATATGTATTTAATTTAATTCCATGTAATTATTTTAGAAATACATCAAAAACTTACCGCATAATAATCTTGTTATTGATGTTGAGTTTCTCCCTAACTATGTTAGATAAATTCTTCTTTTTAATAGAAATCATAACACATATGATGGATTTAATTTCTATAAAAATTACATGTATATCATAAAAAATATATGATATCATTGGGTGGTTTTGAATATAAAACATGACATCACGTCCTTGTTAATTCATGTGGTATTTATTTAAATAAAACTATTCAATGAAAAAATAACTTGAAAATTAATAAGGGAACGAATGACATGATTTTAAGTAAACACATTCCCACCTATATACACTAGAAAGAACCATATAATTAGGAAATAACCATCATAAAATTATGTTATTTTACAATAATCATAAAATATACTTTTTTATGTGGTACTTGGGTATTATTAGAAAATTCAAATGTTATAAAAGTGTGGGTAGAGTTCAAATAAAATAAGACAATAATAGTTATAGAGTGCATGGTATGTGTGACATGACAAAATTTTAAAATATAAATATCATATATGTTATTATTTTAGAAAAAAACACCAATATTATATGGGAATATAACATCCTCAAATGTTATGATATATTTATTTTTATATAAATTCAATATCTTCAATAGCTTCTGTTACACTCCACATCGAGTTTAAATGAAACATGAACTATTATTAAAATATTTTTATTTAATATAGTAGTTATCACCTAGCTGTTGGAATGGATGGAATGAATAGTACTGACTAAAATATGAAAACCATGGTTTTCTAATTTCTGGAAATAAAATAAAAAACCTATAAAAGAAAATTATGTGTTCTGAGAAGAACGATATGTTTCTAAAAGATGGATTGATTTTTCCTCACACACATAATTTAAAATAAATATTTTCCCCTATAAGAATTCATATTTATAAAAAAAATGATTTTTTAAATCATAATATAAAAATAAATATCCATTTTATTTTTGGTATTTTTATAAAAAATTCATTTTTTGACAAATAATGAAAAATCATTAATTTTTTTAAAAAATAACTCTTCATTTAAATAATTTATAATGATAAGTTATATTTTAAATTCATTTTAAAGTAAAATTAGTTAAATAATGTATATAGTAATCCCATATAATTCATTTTAATCAATTTAGTATTGAATTTTAATATATAACATTGTATACATTTGATATGTTTCTCATTGACAACACACATTTTCATCGCATCTGAAATATTAATTTCAAATTAAATTCTGACAGTGATTGGATTCATTATATTCAAAAATGGATTCCATAATTTCAATAATCATATGATTTATTACCCAATAAGTCCAACATTACTTTTTACCATAATGATTAGTGAGAACAGTTAAAACTAATTACCAGGATTAAGGAAAAAAAGATACATAAGGGTTAAACTTAATAGATAAGATGTATAATGACATAAAAAATTATCCAAGACCGATTTAATATAAATATTATTAACCTTATAAACGTTTTATAAACTTTAATATGTTTTTTGGAATCATTTCCAGGAAACTGTCCAATATAATAAATTATGTAATTAATAAGTCAAAAAAACATCCTTACATGTAATATCTATAATGCTTTAGGATACAGACACGTCATAATATATTCGATTATAAATATTATTTTGATATATATATGATTCATTATTGGTAATTTATTTTAGTTTTTTATAGATGAAATAATGACTTCAAATGCCATCAAAACTAAAATATATGAATTATTTATTTAGAAATAATAATAAAATAAATACTAGTAAAAATATTAAATGTGACCTAAATTGAATAAATTGCTTTTTCCATTTAAAATTTACATGATTATATCATTTTGAAAGTAATTTAACATATTATTAATTAATTTTATAATTTTATTGATATTTTTAAATTCAGATTTCATCAACAATGTCCAAATTTACATTAATGTTATTTTATAATAAATGGTATTTTATAATATATTACATTTTATTGAATTATATGTAATTTGTAATATTAAAATCATCATATAAGAGATTTTTTATTCATGATATATTTCATATAGGATTTATTCAAGGACTAGTTGTTCAATAATGATGATTATATTGGCCCCAAAATAGTAAAAACTCTCGTCTGATAGTTATGGTTAAAATTTTTTTTGTTCAATTCACATGAATTTATTTTTAAAATTAATTTCAAATAAATATATTTATTTATTTTATAAATTATATATCATATTTTACACCAGTGGTTCTACATTATCTAAAAATTATCATTTTATTTTAATCATAAACAATAAATTACCTAAGTTAAAAAGGCTAGTCACCATAGAGAAACAAATGATAAAAATAACAAATCATTGAAGATAAAAAACAAGTATTTTATTTTTTTGGAGGTTTAAATCCTCCATATAATCCCTAAATAAAATTTATTATATATTTTTTACGTTCATGAATTATGAGTGGCCACCCAATAATTATTACCTTTGAGTGTTTAAAAAATGTCACCATCACCAATTATAAAAGGGAACTCTCTCTGCTCGCTTAATAACAACTCTGTGATTTAAAAAAACTATCCCAAAATACTTCACAATCTCTCAAACATAATAATATAATCCTTTTATTTGGAATAATTATTTCCTAGGAAGTATTTAGTGAAAAAATAAGGCGGATACCCAAAGAAGAGGTAATGTTTTCTAATGGGCATTGTAATGTTATTTCATTCTCTACCTCCATTATTTATTATTAAACAATGAAGATATAATTACATCAATATATTCCATATAATATGATTTATTTATAAATAGGTAATTTCCTAAAAACATATCAACTTCCATCAAATGGGTTTCAAAATCAATGTCCGTGTGTATGGTGAATTACGGCTTTGTGAACTGATGTCATTCTTTCTTCCATTACCACATTTCATGGTTGAGAATGATAAAGGATATAAATAATATGTTTGATATTAATAACATATTTTTTACTATTTAATAATTTAAATATATATATATTTTACATTCTATTTTGTTTGAGATACGATAACATCACTTTTGTGAATGGTCGACCACTACATTGCAAATCGATGCTATTCGTCTTTCAGTAACACATCACATGGAAGGTAATACAGATAAATTTAATATTAATATGTGATATAAATTAAATTATAATGATTTTATGACATATTTTTAATTTTATTATAGAAATATTTTTCATTACCTTTTTACTATCTTATAGATGATAACATCGTTCTGGTAAGTGTGGGCTATCGCCTTCACGAAGCGATGTGACTCCATTTTCATCCCCACACCAAATGGATGATATATATAAGTATATTTAAATATACAATATAGTATATATGATATAATTATCATTATTTAAATGTAAAATATTACTTATCTCCTTTCTGTAATGATCATTTAAAAATGATAGTGTGACTCAATCATTCACACGACCTACCATATTCATGTTCACAATGTAATTCATTTTTCATAACCATATTTTATGATTGGTCATAAATGTTTAATTTATATTAAAATACTATAATTTTATATTAATTTTTACTATATAGATAGTGGAACTATATCACACACAATATGATCATAACTTTCAAAACAATGAATTTATAAGCAAAAATGGAAATTAACAACTGAAATATTTATAATGACAAACTATTTTTTGTTGAATCCCATGGTTCACATATTCATTAGGGGACTCATTTATGGGGTTTTCTGATGCCACCTCATCCTAAGAACCACTTAGTTCACATGGGATTTGTATGTCGGGGACATTTTATAAGGGGAAGAATTATCTTCCTCCAATTTTCAAATTACAAGGCTCATGGGAGCTGATTTTCATTCCATCATTTAGTGTACTACTTGATTTCGCATGCCCAACCATCCACAAATGGTTCATGAAATTTGGTACATAGACAGATTGATTTTGTTTTCCAAATTTTGATTCTTCAACATTCATATTCGATACTATTCTCCATTTTATTTCTTTCTTTTTCTATGTTTGATGGAATTTTATTCATTTTGAAGTTAGAATTTTTGAGACCCTAAAAATTCCCCTTATTAGAATGGGCTCTGATCTGGACAAATAGGAGACTATTCTAATATAGATTTGTTCACGATTTGAATATCATATTTGATAATGGTTTTATTTTTTTCTAAGCTAAGGGACTCATTGAGTATTCCTATGCTATTTCTACTGTTATATGAAATACCCTACAAGAATTACTCTATTTCTGTTATAACCCTTATTTATTCCTAAGCTGATTATGGTGTAGACATAGAGTGTATAACATGACTTATTCATAGGAATACATTTCTGGTTTTTGATATTACAATCTTTGTTTCGCATTTGATTGTTTTATTTATCGATATTTTGTGCAAACCATAACTATTTTTGGTTCATTGAGCTGAAACTCATATTTTATCAAGGATTCCCTTTACAGGTTTCAATCTTGGAGAGTGTTTTCTACTTTTTCATGTGAAGTTTAATGTTTTGAAAACCAGACTATCATTACTAATGTCATAGGTTGAACATAATTGACCGAGAATAACTATATAGGTCGAATATTTTGGACCAAGATATGAAAGGATGTGGGCCTAATTTAGGACTCGCTAACCTATAATTTCCCATAAACATTTTAACATGGATATGATTATTTTGACCCTGAATTTCTGGTTCATAGACATGGAACATGATATGGGGAATGAAATCCTTGAGCATAGAAAAATACAGAAATCCTTTCTTAAGTCTGAATTTTCTTTATGTTAAAAGGATATTGTTTTGGGAAATGTGTGTAGAGCCACTAAGGAATTATGCATATTATTCAGACAATGGTGTCCTTAATATGTTGGCCTCCCATTTCTGATGTCTAGAAGATTTTATGGATGTTTTTATTTGATTTTTTATTTAAGACCACAATGAGTGGATTTTTGAGGGAATGATTTCTGAATTTACGAGTGTATTTGTATTGGATATATTTGAGAAACCAAACCCACACAAATTTGCCTTGTGTAGAGGAAAGCTGGAGTATGATGCAGTTTAACATTGAAGAATCGAGGAAATTGAGACTTATGATTTGAATTAATTTTACACTAACACGGGGATACAATAACATTCTTTTTCATGGTAGGATGATCAGAATTGTTCTCTCACCATTATGCATGAAATGAGAGAGAGGATGTAAAATGTAGTCCAGGGGGGTAAGAAACCAATGAACAAGTATTTCATTAAACTTCATAGAGAGTACAAAAGCTAGGAAATCGATTTTAAAGGATGATTTTTCCTTTGATTGACGTGCCATTATTTTGGGATATTTATAAAGAGACACTAGGGAATTCTGTGCATAGTCAAACAAAGGAGTTTGTGGGACACTAGTCATCCATTTATGATAGTCATGGATGATTATGAAGATTCATACCATTCTCAACAAAGATTATGGGTTGTGAAGAAGGGGTTTTTGGACACTAGATGAAGTATTTTAGGCCTAAATCTATTAAAAATAGGTGAAGATGTACTTCACATATAGGTGATTGGGAGATCCTTACACTAGTCTTCCATTTTGTAGGAAAGGAAGGGACGATTTCGTTGCATGGTTAGGCCTGACATATACAACTTTGGTGTCACTACGAATCCTTAAGATGATATGGATCTAGCCAAACATAGTAAATTTAAGGTTTTCTCATATGGTGATCTATTTCGCACATATGGGTGGGTGATTTTTTTTGGTTTATGATCTCTCTAATATGGTGGGACCCATATTGGATATGCAGATTCACATCATGGATAGGAACACATGGGACAATATTATTTATCATGTTTGGGCCCAAGGGAGGACATTAGGCATCATATATGGTGCAGTTTAAATGTCATAGTATTATGAAATTGACATAGATTTGTCGATTAACTATAGAATAGTTGGGCCATGATGTTCCCACATGTTTAAGATATTGATAGGGATAAAAGTGTATGTCCTGATTTCAAGGGATCTTGGATCCGAAGAGATGATATGGGGCTTCGAAGCTATTGAGTATACAAGAATAGGGATATTCAATTCTAAGGATGAATTTAACTTTGGTTGATATGGATGTTTTGTGGGAAATATATGCAGATCCATGGAGGCATTGTGTGCACTGCCAAACAAAGGACTCTATAGGACACTAACCTCCCATTTTTTATGGTCTGGGAAGTATATGAACACATGAAATCACCCAAATAGTGGAGTTGGAAGGATGTAAAATATGTGCCTAGATATGTTATAAATTAATAGGTTGTGATCCCCTATAGAGTTGGGAAATTCCATACATAGATGTTGCTCGCATATGGGGTAAGGCACATTGGTTTCCTTGCTGGAGTGGAGCCTGGTTTTAGTGATCTGAGTGCCCTCAAATTAGGTTCCATGAATAGGTTTGGATTGTGCATAGGTAGTAGTGAATTTCACCTATATTTTTGGTCCCATGTAGTTTAATTTCATAGGGTTAGGACTTTAGGTTTCCCAATATTGGAAGTTAAACTCTAATATGCCTCTACAGTCGTGCTAGTAGGATTAGGCATTGTGTATTGATTTACCCTGACCCTATGGGGAATTCCCCACCAAAATGCCTAATCCCACGAGATATATGATCAGTGGGAGAAATATTGTGTCGAAAGGGTTTTAATCTACCACCTAGGGATTGAAGGATCAAAGAAGGTAAAATTGTTGTGACATACAGTTTAATGTCATGCGATGAGGATGTAGGTGGCTCGACATGAATGGGATAGTTGTTGTGAATTCATGAATTTTTAAGAGTTGTGTATTGGACATTGACAACACTGAATAACAAAAAGTTTAAGGGACTAATTATAAAAGGATTCATGTGTAAAAATAGGATAATAATGCTCGTATATCCTTAGTGTTCCCTGGATATGAGTGAGGGATGAATGTGTATTCCATGATTCTAGAAGCCGTCTAATCTGGGGTGAGGATACAAGGATTATAAGCCAATGAGTGTACATATGTTATAAAAGAATATCCTACAGGAAAATTTTCCTTTGGTTTACTGGCAATTTTTGTAGGAAACATTTGCAGAGCCCTTGAGGAATAGTTTTCATAGTCAAAAAAAGTTATTCATAGGACACTACCCCCCCCCCCCACATCCGATAGCCTTGGGTGATTATTGGGATTCATTATTTCCCATGGCATAGAGTTTGGTGGATGAAAAGGGGATATATGGGTATGTGAGATATATCCAGATCATAAAAAAAATTAGGTACTGGATCCCCTACATATATCTGATTCATATGTAAGTTGAATCATGGTCTGTTGACACTTTTTTTCTGTAATAAGACCTATTGGTAATCTCCTTCATCTATATTCTTTTCATAAGCCAAAGACTGGGGAATTCTTGATTTATTATATGTGGTTGGACATTGAATTTTATTTCATCTATTGCTACATATGTCATCATACCAAGAATGAATCCAAACATATATCTTCAGATACCTTACAGTTTAATTGTCGGGGGTTAGGACTTCTTTGTCGAGGAAGTTTAACATCATGTGGTTATGACTCATGAATTTCTCTATGCAAGTATGACCAATATGAATGGGGAGGCATTTTCTCCCATTGTAGACAGACCAGGATATTGGGTCCTGGTGTCACTACATATCTAAAAATTGAAGGAATGAAGCCACATGTAGTTCTTGTATCCCATGTAAATTAATATCATACGGTAAGGACAGTAGTGAACTGACATGTAAAGGATGAGGTGAGTGATTTTTCGGGCATGATACTCTGAGAGCTTTCATATGTATCCCAATTAGTTTGGAATCAATGTCCTTGTAGTTATGAAAACAAGTTCCACGTATTGTTTTGACCCATTTAGTGGGAGGGGGATTTTTTTCAATGGTGTTTGGACAATTATTAAGGATCCAGGTACCTGAAAAAATCATGTGAGGGAAGGAATAAATCCATACATAGATCATGAAGAATCATTATTCAAGTCTGACATGTGTACAGGGAGAGGTAGATTTTTATGATATAGTGGCTAGACCAAGACATATGGTCATGGTTTCTCTATGTATTTTATGAGGGCAAGAATCAAGGCATATGTAGTTCTTGAGGTATGTTGTATTATAACATCTTACAGTTAGGAATTTTCCTAGAACCCCCTATTCAAGCCTGACCTATACGTGTTAAAAGAAGAATGTTTGGCATTGGCTAGTGGCAGGAGCATGATGTAAGATTCGAGATTCACTACGTATCCCATTAAAAAATGGGAATCAATATATAAGTTTTTCTAAGGTTTTGTGTATTAGTCGGACTCATGCATATGGAGGGGTAATTTTATTACATTTTTTCAAGATGAGGATATTATCATATCCCTCTATTCTTTTTCCACTCATGGAAACCCTTACCATCATTCCTAAGGCCACATGAGTTATAATCGGTGTGATAAATAATGGAATATAAGGATTTCCCCAATAATGAAGGGGAAATAGATGATATTACAGAGGCATTTCATGTCATGTAATTGTTGTACCTATATTTAGTGTCGAGGTTTCTCTACCTATCCCATTGATGAATGGAAATCAAACCATACATAGTTTTGTAAAAGGCCTTCCCTGCAAAGGTGTAGGCCATACGCATGGAGGAGGAGAATTTTTTTTTTTGTGGTGGTGGTGGAGGATACACCAGGATTAAGAATCAGGAAATAACTATGTATCCTATAACTAAAATAATCAAGCCACACATAGTTCTAAATAACATTCTCCATGTACATGTCTTACCCGTGCATTTATAAGGGGTCATTTTTTATGTTGGAGGCTAGACCATAATGTAATATCCCAGTGTCACTATGTATCTCATTATGAATTTTAATTAATACCCACATTGTTATTAGAGACACTTCATATGCCGGTCTGACCCATATATAGGAATGGGGGAAATTTTATCATTCCCTTGCACGAATTTGACTCAGGCACGATGAATCGATATTTGGAAGAAAATGAAATCTATATAGTTTAATTTCATGTTGTCGGGAAAATATGGCCATTCATATCAACGTTGTGCAATCGGGTATAAGGTGTTGAGAAGTTTAATGTCACATAACATGGACGTAGCTGGTGATATTCAGTTTAACGTTGTGTAGCTATGGTGAATATTATATGATTACGCACTATATTTCTTCTGGCACCTCAAATTATTGGGATATCTGGGGAGCTTTCCATCCATTATAATTAACGTGCATGCTCCATTGAAGTAGTCCTTGTGTATAAAATGCGGTCCTTCCCAATCTTGTTCTATTTTTTGAGGGTTCATTCTGAGTATCATCAGAATAGTCAGGACCACCACCATTTCTACATTAATGAAAGATCAAAGGAGAACCTTCTTATTGAATGATTGTTTAATTTAGTTATGGTAAACATCCAAATAATGCAGAGTGTGATATATTTTATCATCCAACCCCTCTATCTCATCAAATCATTTTTGGGACTCCTCATCTACATATAGTTGATCAGAGATTGCCACACCGAGTGATGGAAATTGAACATTTATGGGAAGAACCCCCTCTATCCCATATACTATTCTTTATGGGGCTTCTTGAGTGGTGGTGCATGTTATAGAATTGTAATCCCATAGATTATGGAAGAGATTATCTGGCCATGATTTCATGTCCTTGTCTACCATATTCTATAATATATTGGATATTATTTTTATTGATGGTCTTTATTTTCCCATTTCCACTTCATGGTAGTGGGATGAATGGTTTTCTGTTATTCAATACTCATGATAAATCATTTTCAATTCCACAACTAGGAAATTGCTGAAGTTTTTCTTCTTTATTGTATGAGGGACAAAAAATATGGTGATAATGTTATCTTTCACTAATCTATAAATTATTCTTGATCCAACTTATTTGTGGGGTGTGGCTTCTGCCAATTTGTAGAAAAGATGGTTTGTGTGAGGATATACTTGAATTGTTTGGATATAGGGAGTGGATACGGTCCCATGTCGTCCATTACCAATATGGAAAATTTCTAGGTGAAATTGGTTGTGTGAAGTAGCTCTGGGGGTTGGTGGATGAAATTGGCCTCAACATGAAAAGAATGGCACGTCTTAGTGAATTAATTGCAATTATATTTTATAGTGGACCAATATTACCCATGCCATCGAATCTGATGTGATATTTTAGATTCTGATTGATGTTATCCACTTGTTCCGGCATGCACATATTTCCTGACGGTGATGGTTTCTTCTCCATCGATTCACCAGAGGAGCATTCCAACAAGGACTCACTTATAAATAACATTTTTCCAATTCGTTACATCGTACAGGAGAATGTTCGTTTCCTATCACTAGAACCATTCCATTTTAGTAAATTCTAGTGGGAGATATCCCCTTTGAAGTTAATCTATAATGGTAGTATTTTATCCAGCGGTTGGACCATACAGCTCAGAGATGGTCTTTTTTCCCCGATTTCATTCATTTTGGCCTAAATGGATAGTAAAACCAACTATCAATGGTAACTAATGATGAACATTTTTTCTGATATGGGTCGACTAGAGCCCTAGCTGCATTTTGTAATGCACCAGTTTGCACATTTTTTGACTGAGGGGTGTATCTCAATGTTGTCCCTGATAGATAATTTGTCACCAGTTCTCGAACATGGTCCATCAGTGGGATCATTTCCTCTTTCTTCATATCATAGTCACCATTTAATTTCTTGATGGCCAGTTTTGAATAACCTTCTATCTTCTGGTGTTTAGATTACACATGGAGTTCCAAATCTAGGCCTAAAATAATGACCTGGTACTCTACTTCATTGATTATGCATCCTTCTAAAATTATGATTTAATAGGGTAGCAACTCCTTTTATGGGGTTGTGAGTATGAATCCCAACCCCATAGTATTTATTATGGATTCAACCATTCCTTTTCTTATCGGGCTTTTGAAGGTACTGGAAAAGTGAATTTCCCATGTTTGGGAACCCTCTTTCACATATAATACCTCTTCATTGAGTAGTATACATCCAAATAATTCATTTATGCTCGGAGTTCTCTGATATAAAAGCTTCTGACACCTAGACATTGATGGATTTCTATAGTATGGATTGTATAATATTTTTTTGTAGAATGACTACCCACTATGACAAACATTCATGTAATATTTGACAGTTGGGAATACACTTAAGCGGGTTTATTTGATAGACCAAATGGTCCTTATGGTGATCCAAGTATGCCTCATCATCTAGAAAAAAATATTAATGCAAGACAGCTCTACTCATATTTAAATAATGAGTCTCAACATTGATAATGGATTGGATGAGGTAATAGAGACTATTCTCATGGTTAGTTTCATTTCTCGGTGTGGGGAAGGCACCAAAAGATCACTCCAAGGTAGTCACAATCAAAATGAGTAGGCAACCTTTGACATGAGAAATTAGAACAGGTAGTATTAAGAGATATCTTTTGATATTCTTGAATTATTATGTAAAATCATCAGTCCATCGAGATTCTACCCATTTTTTCATCATCCTAGGGAAGGGAAAACAATTGCCTACATGGTAGGCTTTGAATCTCAAAACATAGGCCTAATTACCTTGATATCCTCTCAACCCAGTGATTTTGTGAGGAGGTAAAGGCCAAGTATGTCCACTATCTTCCCTAGTTTGACTTCGGAGACACTATGGGTTACGAAGAAGTTGTATAATTTTCCAGAGGTAACATTGAAAGCACACTTTATGGGGTCCATTTTAAGACTATGTTGTAATAGTTTATTGAATACTATATCTATATCTAAAATGTGGAATGATAATTAACTCAACATAACTACCAAATAATCCACATAGCATTCGACAAACTTTCCTTTGAGGGGTTTGAAAATGAGATGCATGTCATGATGATATTTGGTTCTTGAATTTTTCAAACTGAAAGACGTCACATTATATCAAAACACTACCTTGGGGTCCTTGAATGTAGTTTGATCTTCTTATACATGGTGCATTCTGAATTTATTATATCCTAAATATTCATCAATGAAAGAGAGAGCCTCATATTCAGTTGTTTCATCGATTATCAATTCTGTGATTGGAATATGGAAATCATCTTTCGGGCAATGTCCATTGTGATCCCCGAAATCGATGCAGAATCCGATCTACCCAATTATCTTTTTTATGGGGACCATATTTTCATTCCATATAGGGTATCACAATTCCTGAATGATATGGCCTCTAATGGTCTTGTAGATAATAGACTCTATTTTTTCAACATGTTTCATGTATGTCCATCTGGCGGCTTGCTTGTAACCACAATGGTGTTCTGGGAGGCCTATTGGTGAGTGTCCAAATCTCGATTGAGGCCTGACATTTCTATATAATTCTAGTTGAGAGATACTCGATTCTTCTGCATGTATGAGGTATATACTTATTTCTCATTGGAAGGCATGGACACAGTAAACAGAGTGGGTGGCAGGTCATCCCTCGTACCCTTGTTGATTTATTTGAGTTCATCAATGGTGGTAGAGACGCCATCCTCAAATAATGGAGGGGCATCCCTTGGGTCTTATTTTTCCTCCTCTTTATCCTAACCATTATTCTGTAGGTATTATGATATGGAAATAATTATTGATATTATTTCTCCATATTTGAAGGAAGATATTCAATTTTGGTTTCTGTGCGGTAAAGTTGCCTCTTTACCTTATCTATTGGAGGGGAATTATCTAGAGAAGATGTAGTTTGGGGTAATAGAGTTTAATCATCTTCTATGAGTGATGAGAATCTTCCTCTTATTTTAATGGGTGAGGGAATGATTTTTTGGAGTTTTGAAGAGGGTTCAGGGGTATTTTATATGAATCCCCAAATTTATATTATGAGTTATTTAGTTTTTCAACATTATTAGGCTTGGTGGTTCTGACCAAAATCATGAGGACTTTTGAATATATATATGAACATGGATTTGTGAACTCAATCTAATTGATGGGTTGTACATATTCTCCCTACATCTTTTTTAGGGGATCAACTTGAACCGTTTCGAAAGACATAAGGGTGGAAATCCAATCAACACCACCGACCATATGTCACTTCCCTTCAGCACGTAGAACCCTGCCTCAATATAGTGTAATTCATAGAGGTTGAATTTGGCCTCATCGGCATGGAGTGTCCCACTCTATCCATTAAATCAATACTTGAGGAACCGATCATAAGATGAGGTGATTTCTATATTTTGATTCTTCTAGGGCCTTCCTAGCATGAGGATGAAAGCCGTATTATTTCAGACCACTAGAAATTTTGGGTGAGTTATAGGGTCACTGAATTGGGTTTCGGGCTTAATTTCCCCAAATGAGTTTTGTTCACTTTTTTTCCATCGCAAAAATGTTGTCGTTAAGGGTGTCTTATCATCCTCAATACAGCCCATCCAACAATGGGTCTATAGTCGAAGGAGATTAACTCATGAATAATTTTATGATATCAACAATATTTATGTTACCAGACACCGATAATGGTTGAATGTGTCCTTTCATGATGGCATACTCATCTTGATCATTGTAGGAGATAACTTTGAAACACTCTATAGGATTTTCCTCAATCCAGGAAAATTTAGTGGCTAATACATTGGCTACAAACTCATGGAGAGATAGTAATGCATCAATGAGTTCCTACCTGAGATCTGCTGATAGATTCAGTACATCCAAGATCAAAATCGTGGCTAGTACCAATTATAACTAATTATGAATATAATATTTCTGATCTAAAGTCTAGTGATTTCCAGCTCAGGGATGCTTTTTTACATTTTCATTAGGATATTGAAAATTTTATGATGAATGGGTGACGCTTGGTATTAGAGTGGGAGGATCATCTATCCTTTTTGAATTATTCCAGGTAGGTTCTCCCATATTCCATGGGAAATTATTCATCTTTTCTTGCAATGATTGATATTACAGATGTATTGGACCAGGGTATCTTCTTGTGGGGTTGGAGAATTTTTAATTCCCTATTGGATCCATTTGAGGGTCCATCTGTTGGTTTTTACAACACTAACAATCTGAGTAGGGGTGCGGCCATATGCCTTATTTTTTCCATGGATGTGTGTCTCTTGATATCACAAAATTCTACGCCTTCTTCCTCAAGCCCCCCAATTTGTTTGTGGATAATTCTTATTGACAACCATATTCATCATCAAAGAAGTGATCCATTAAGTGGATTAAATTGATGTGGCCAAAAATCCTCTCTACTATTATGATGACTCTAACTCAGCATCTACCTCTAGTGGTTCAATTTGGCAGGGCGGTGCTGATACTCTCAGATCCTATGGCATGAAATCTAACGGTGTCATAGCCGAATTTGGATTTGGTGAAAGATCATTTTCTTACACTTTCTTTCCACCCTTTCCTATTGGACTACTTTTTGGGTGGTTGACCTTTGGAGGATTATGGGGACATGGATTTCAGTTGGTTTGCATCAAGATCTATTGGAGGCCTAGTTGGTTCCATTAACTATTCATGGAGGATACCATGAGATCAAATAATTATATTCCAAGTAATCCAACTATCAAAAAATTTCATCTTTTCATTTAAATCTTATTTCCTCTCCACTTCTTCGTATAGGTTAGTGGTGGAAACATATTACACATGCACTAGGGGTGGTCCCAACTTGACTTGTCAAGAATCTATAATTTTTTTCAGGAGGTCCTTGAAGATGATTCACTCCGGGATTGATGTAACCCAATATCTAGTTGAAGGGGTTGTAATATGGCTGGTCATCAAGACCAACTTCATAAGCACTCTTCGACTATGGAAACTATAGTATGTTGCCATTCATGGTGGATATGATGTATCCATCATCTTGGTCATCTGGAAGGAATACATATTATTCATCCATTCCTTAAATTAATTTCTTTTGGATCCCCTTTTCTCATATTGACAGGGCTGGGGATGTTGCTGATGTCCATGTGCCCCAGCACTATTTGGTGTGGGACATGGAGATGGCATTGTTATAGGGGGTTTTTTAAGCATAACATAAGACTCTTCATCTATTCTTATCATTTTCACTACATTTTATGGGTATTTCCATGAGTTGATATTAGTCCGTTGCAAATAATATTCTATCCTTTGAGTGATTGCGTAGAATTCAAGGAACCCACTTGTATACTTCATCAGGATGAGTGGTGTTCATAACTAATCATGGAGATTATTGATGAATATAGAAATCATCTCATATTGGGGGAGTGGCTAGTTTAAGGAGTAATTCAAACCCTTCCATCTAAGAATGAGGTCTGATGTACTCTCATTCTATTATTGTTTGTAGTTCATGGGGTAACTTACTGTTGTTTTTCAGAAGGATGAGATAAAATGAAAGAATAAACAGAACCATAGTTCCTCCAAACCAATTATCAAAATATCTTTCAAGATATTAAACAACATGTTGGATGAACATTATAGTTTTCACATGAATCCTTATAGTTTCATTGCTTTTTGTTGTTATAGGGTTCCCATCATGGGATCACAGAAAGATGTGTAGTGCATTAGATGTTGCTTCAGGTCCGCAAATATAGTAAACAATGGGAATATGGGGTTTCTAATGTAGTGTGGAAATAGGATGTTTCTCACCGAGTCAGGGTGGGGCTTCCATTTTGGTTGTATTAGAGAACACCTCATCTTCATGGCTTCAAATCCAGTTAATTATGATTCTATGTAATTCATGAGACCTTGATGCATGTCCCATTGAACTTGAAAATGAGCGGCTATAGAAGTGGGAAAGATTAGACGTTTTAAAACAGTTGGAACTTGAGGAAGTTACTCATCCAGGGGCATCCATTATGGATTTGGTTGAATCTATTTAGGTAGTTTCCTCAATAAAGGGAAGTATCAGTATCCTCCATGTATTGTGTTCAGGTAGATTGGAAGTTCACGTGCTGTCTTGGATGATATTTCAATCCTTGCTTCACCTATCAGGATGACCCATAGTTGTTGAGGTACCTTTGATAGAAGTTTGTGTTGACACTCTACCTATTGAACATATCCAAAAGGATAGCTTGCTTGAGGCAACTCAGTTGTTATTATCCTTATCTCTTTCATTTCATCCTCCAATCAAGAGAATATCTCCTTGAGTGTTATGGATGAGTTTTAATTGATAGGAGGAGGTGGGATGTATGAAAAATTTATCTTATTCTTCTCCTCATTAGGTATTCTCGTGGTAGGTAACGAGGGATTACATATTTTGGCACACAAATTTAAGGTGGACCATTAATTATGGGTTTGTACACCTTCATGCTTAGTGTGGAAAACCCTTGGAATGGAACTATCTTCTCTTCCATTCTTCCAATTTGTATTATCTTCAGTAAGGTCCATGATATTCACATCCAAAACATTAAATGATGCATACATTATTAGGGGCGGCATACTGGGTGCCTAATGGTAAGAGGGTGTCTTGTGTACCTTGTTAGATATTATCCATTCATTCGTGGACCCTTTGTGAGTTTCTTTGTGAAGAGTGTCTAGAAAAGGGCCTTGACATGACATGGTAGAATTCCTCCACATTGGTGGACCCAAGTCATGAAATGAGATATAACTATTAACCTCTCTATTCATTATATTCCCGATGTAGGAAAAGACTTATTCTATCGAGAGGTTGGTTGGGGTAAAATATGTGATTAGCCCTGTCGGATGGGGTAGTCCTTGTTCCCCCAATGATATGTCATGGATTATATTTGATGCTCATATGGAGGAAATTTATTTTAAAAATTCCCCTATCCTTGTGGGTCGGTGTCACTCACATACTATGGAAATTGCTACTTATATCACAGCCTTCTTGATTTCATGAATTCCAATGAGGCATGAGATGATATGGTATTGTATCTGAACATAAATCATTTTCTACCTAGGACATGATCAATAATAATTGGATAGGTTCACTTAGGTGATAATCCTTCTAAATTTTCTCGATGTCCTAGTGCTGGTGTTTTTTGATGGCTTGATCTTATTGAGCATAACACTTTTGAGAGTTACTCAATACCAGTTCTTGTTGAGTGGGCCACTTTTCCTGAATAGGTACATCATTTGGATTTCGTCATATGATGATGACATTATATGATTCCATTTTAGGATGGTTCTTCTAGATAGGACATGGGGTGAACTGTTGAACTCTATGTTCTCAAAACCCTTTGATCTGAACACTAAATGGGGAACCATATATAAGGAATCACAATATGTTTAGTGAGTGGAGGCTAGCCAACTCAAGGTTATTAGTTTTAATCTATGATCATGGATGAAATGAAAATGGAAGGGATTCTTGGTCAATATGCCAACGAAGATCCCCCAATATTCTAGCATGGACTGCAACCCTATCATATGGTAGAAATTACATTTTCCATTACTGAAGAGTTTTCGAGACATTGAGATGAATGTTTGGGAAACAATATTATTGAATCACTAATGAAATTCTAAACTGAGAAATGGTTGTGGCCCAGAACAAAACTTGTATCTCTGGCTAGATATTTTTATTCTCATGAGAAAGATATTATTTTTGTTCTTCTTCCATGGCTTCCTCTACCTAATGTGTGCATTATGGATTCTATTTGATGATTTCATCTAGGGTAGTGGTCCTATCAGGGATTTCATTGATGTGTAAATGGTGATGGGGTGGCATAGAGGATGAATGTAGCCGGAGCCATCTCTTGGTTGAGAAAAGATGTTACTTTTCATTAAGATTGTTAAAATTATATCTGACCCTATAATTCCAAGAACATATGAATATTATGGATTTCTTGTATTTTGACTGGTGGGGAAAGAAACATCGTGACTGTGTAAATTTGGGATGTGGGGAGGACCTTCACAGTTGAGGTTGTGGTGGCAGTGATTACCATCGCAGTTTAACATCTGACTGTAGGGAGATTTTCCAAAATGTGTACCCTATAGAGGACCTTCAGATTAGACCATATGAAGGGGAGATTCTTTTTTGTGTTTGTTCTCATTGAAGGGTGGACCTTTAAAACTACTGTGATCATGGAGAGCACTAAAATTATAGATTGATGTTGGGAAATAAGGAGAATATAAACTGTTTACATTCATGGGATGACCTTCTTGATATACTACAATGAGTAGAGGGACATTAAGTTTCTTGATGGCACTATAGGGAGGGCCTTCATAGTGACTACCATAATGGGAAGGACTACCATCATAACATAATGTTCGACTACAGAGTGAATAATATCATCTATTTATACCCTAGAGGGGACTATGAGGGAAGACCGCATATAGTGGATTAACTTATTTATGTTTGATAATATAGGCAAGGGTAGGGCTATCATTACACACATGGGGAGATTGGATCTCACAATCGATAATTTATATCCATTAAATTAATACCCCAAGGGTGCTCCAAGGTGGACCTTTAGAGATACTGGTAGATATATTATGGGGAGGACCATTGAATCTAATACTTATGCTTACATAATTTGTAATGGAATAGTTTTATCTTGAGCCTCTATTAATAGATGAATTATGGATTATGAACTACAGCTTCCAACCGAATTGGATCATAAGTGTGTTCTTCATTTTGTAGCTACCTTTGGAACCTATCATTTTTTAGTGTTCTCATGCCTGCAACTAGGGCCACCAATTGTTGATAATGGATTTCATATACATGTCCCATTTTGGTTGGATTCTTTTATGTTTATGGGATAATCCGACAAGCATTTTCTGTTTTTTAGGGATATATGCCTGCCCTGAAGCGGCCACCACGTTGGACCAATGTCACCTAGTTTAAACAAGTGTTTGTTCCTGATCCCAGTTGTACTTGTATCAAAGAATATAGTTTCTGGCCCTCCTGGAATAGAGAAGGGATGAATGTATACTCTTGAGTTACCATATTCTTTTTTAGATAAATCACCCCACCTGTGGAGATGGGATTCAGGGCCCCAATCCTTGCATTTTCTGTCGAGACAATGACATCTTTTCAAGTATGGATGATATGGTATGAAATCTATTTTTGATCCTCAATCATTTATAGGATTTTTTGATATACCTCCTTGGATTTAATGGGTAAAAATGAATATTTTGGTGTCAAAAAAAGTGTTTCTTCCTGCTCCGGTCCTCCGTGCATTTCTGGTGCATACTCATAGTTCTCTTGTGCTAGTGTAGAGGAATGAGTTTTATCGTGATTTGTAGCTAGGATACACTGACTAATTTTTCTGATTTCCACAGTATATGATTGTTGGGATTTATATTTTTGAGTAGGATTTTAAGACTTCTCATTCTCTTATGAATTTTTCTCTAGTTCTTGATGTGAATATATAGGAATTTGACTATGTTTATATTTTCTTGCCACCATATTTGACTGGTGGGATTCATACTAATTGGATGTGTCGTATGACTTCCCATTTTTCCACCCTATTAAGATGGTGGGATTCATATTCATTATAAGGGATTGTGTCTACATGTGGTTGGTTTCCACACTATTTGGATGGTGGGATTCTTATGCATCGGTAGGTATTTCCATCCACATAAAATTTTCTTCTCTATCAATACAGTGAAACAAAAAAGAATTGGGGGGAATTTGCACCAGCTCGTATTGTGTCACTGTATATCAGTGGCGGGATTCATAATAGGAGGAAGATTTTTATTTTTTCCCATAGAATTTAGTTGTGTTTTTAGAGAGTATTTACACCTTGGGATCTAGGGTAATGACCATCTCTTGTTTATGAATTTTCCACCCTCGACAGGAAGCTTGAGGGGCTCATGTCCATTAGGCTTCAAAAAGTTCGCTCAGTATGAGATCCTGTTCAGTGTGAGGATATAGGGTTGTACACCACTGGTCACGATGTCCTCTGACAGGAGCCCTTGAATGGGGTTCCATTGTAGTTGGGACGAATTCATTGGTGTTTACTTCATCTACCTCCAGGAGATAAATGAGTTACTCGGGGTCGCATTCTAGGAATAGTATCCAGAAACAATTTGAAATGACTAGAAAGGGTCATCTAGTGCTAGATTCCCTTTCACATATGAAGTGGAAGATGGAGGTATTTAACTGATTAGAGGGTCCGCCTTGTAGCCTCCAAAATATTGAGAGTACCACTTTTGTGGTACTCTTTGATCAGGATGCTTGAAACCTGACATTGAAGATTCATGGTTAGTGAGGCGGTCATCTTCATCATCAGGGACCCACCCTCCAATGAGGTTGCGGACATGTGTGTCTGACCAAACTTTTTTTAGGATTCCATTGTATTGAAGGTAGGTTTGTGTAATGACTACAACATATTTGAAAAATATAGACAACATACCCTCCGTAAATGTAGCATCTCATGAGAATATGTAATATTGAGGATCTTTCTTAATCATCTACCTTTTGAATGTGATAAGGTTTGAGGTTCGGTAACCTTCCACTATGGTTAAGGATTCACGTTGGGTTCAACATTATTGTTTCGCCCCGAGGTGCATGTATGGGAGTGAACAAAATGGCCAGATGGATAATAACTAATTTCATACTATTATAAAGAGTTTCAGTTGAGGTTCACCATTTTTTTGACCTAATTAATGTCAGGAACCATTTCTGTGGTAGAGATAGTCACACTAGAACTTGGTAGTTTATCCTTCATGTGTTATGAATGAGGTACCACATTTGAGTTGTTCTAGTGGGTGATAGAAGTGGGTTTAGTCCTTTTTCAATTGTCCCACACTAGGTATGATATCCTCATATGGCCTTCAACAGGTTTATTCGGAAATCCAGAAACACTAAAAACCATTTTATCCAAGATTCATGGATCTTCTTTCAAAAACTAGGCACTTGTCGGATGATTTGGTCGACAACACATAATGAATCCATTGGTCAAGAGGATGGGAGGTCAGTCTCATCACACCCTTTTGCGGGAATTATTTCATATTCTAGGACTCTCATATAGATTTATAAAATGTTCATATATTCACAAATCGTTTGATCATTCCCAATAATGTGTCCACAGTGTACCTCGATGTCACCAGATTGATTAGGAATATGTATGGTTTTAGTATCATCAGTTTGTATTTTAGGTTATTCATCATTGTTAACCTCTTATAGAAGAATTAATTAATCTATGGTATTTTATAAAGGCAATGATAATTTATGCAATGTAATGAGGTTCTCTAGAGATTGACATTATCAAGGGGGGATGAAGAACATTTTGATATCAAGATCAAACCCACAAGGTGGTATTCTTAAGTATCATCCTGAGAGCCATTAGATTCGTTGTATTTTTTTATAGAATTAAAGGACCCATCACCTATTAAGGTCATGTGACATGGAACCATCCATATAGTTTAACGGCATGTAACAAGAACTTATATGTCAAAGATTCCTAGTAATGATTTAATGTGGGACTTACGCTGAAGCATCCCAATATTCCCAAAATTGATATGTTCTCCTTGATGTATATGATACTAAGAAGGATATTTAATAGATAATATTTGTGTGATTTGGTTATTGATTTTTGACATCATAAAGGCTTCAAACATACCCTTGTTAGTTTGAGAATCAAAGACCTCATAATTTAGTTTGAATTGGGACTTACATCCTTGGGGTGGCCCATTTGTGGGGGAACGATTTGGTCTTACTCATGGGAGATTACCATTAGAGAAAAAAAATTAGGGCATAGTCATTATAATGATCCTCTAGTGAGTTCTGGGGAAATTTATTGGGACTAACTTCTAAGGAGAATGTCCCTTTAGCTTGGGACTTAGGAGCGTGTCCTATGCATCCTGATCAGAGTAGGAATCATAGTTCTCATAGTTTATAACATTTTGGGATTACATCTTCTTGGAGGCCCATGGTATAGGACTATATCGATTTCATGATCACCGCTAGCCTCTAATAACATGTGTTTCATGCTTGTTGTGAGAAACAAGAAGATATAGTGTATATAAAGACCACATGTCCCAAATCATCTACAGATAGATGGTACGGGGGCCCAAATAGAGAGAGGGAGAGAGAGAAGTCCTGAATTTGTCTATTTCCTCCATTTTATTTTCATTCCCTAGATAGATATATTATCCTATCCAGATATGCCATGGGTGGAGGCATAGAGGAGCACTGATATAACATCTTGTAAGAAATGTTGGGGGCTTACCACAGTGGGAGTTCCAATTTTGAACATCATATGTGGTATACTATAGTTTTAATTCATATATCATTGATGATGATTAACTTAAGGATAATCATGTTGGAAAGTTATGACATGCTTAGAACATGATAGGGAAGAAAAATGTAAACCACGATTTTGTAACATCACAAATTAGGAGAAATGATATGAGGCATAGAAGTCATTATAACATATGAAGGTAGAAAATCCCCTCTTGAGGAAGAATTTGTATATGGTCGAGAAGAAATTTTTGTGGGAAAAAAATGAATTGCTATCAGGGAATTATGTTCATAGTCAAATAATATTTTTTCAGGACACTAGACATTAATTTCCATTGTCTGACAATGTTTATGATGATACGAAATCGCCTAATATAAAAAAGGTTAAATACATGTAGCTCAAATGATATAATCATAATTTAATTTCATGTTCATGGATGCACAACATACTGTTTAACATAATTGTTGTCAAGATGATAAATCATATATTAATGTTATATATTTTGGACCATGTGTTATAGAATCCATGATTAACTAGAGAATAATATTGTAGGGATGTTCTGACATACCTTGAATATGATAGGGAATAAATTTGTAAACCATGATTCTAGATATTCTTGGAGTAGGAGAAATGAAAAGGGGAATGGAATCCATTAAGGCTTTTGGAGGAAGGGAAAACATCTCTGAATGATGAATTTTTATGTGGTTGACGAGCCCATTTTTGTGGGAAACATATGTCAATCCACCGGGGTATTGTGTGAATAAGCAAGAAGAGGTGTCCCAAAGACACTGAACATCCATTTTCATTGGCCGAGGAGGATTATAAAGATCTAAAATTGCCCGATACATATATTTTAATGAGTGGAAAGGATATGACCAGGCATGTAAGAAACATGAAAACCACGATAGTCCACAAATTTCTAGGACAACCTTGCATAGGATGTAGGTTATGTGGTTTTAGGGGTATCATGAGGGTAGTATGACTCATGGTATTTAAGGGATGGATGTTGTTATGGCACAATGGTGATATTGAAAATGTCATCAGCCCACCCTAAAAAGATTGTCATGTGACACATTTTTTTCAGGGGGCTTAGTGATAGTAACGAAGGGACCTTCCTAGAGGGATGAGACCCCACGCTAGTAGTAATCCTGAGCTGGCGTGTAGCGGAGTAGCCCCGTGGTAAGGACCATTGGGTGAATAATGTTTTTCGACAAGGGAGGTGGCCATGTTGGTGAGTTCGCAGAGGAATTAGCTCCCAAAGAGCTGGAAGTAATGTTCTGTGCTTTGAACCGAATAGAAAAAATGAAGGAAATTATTTTTTTTATTTTATATGGGTAGGCCGGTTTTAAAATCGAGCATCACATTTTTTAGTTTCTGATAGTTGACACTCTAATATCTCCTTTAAATAAATTTTATTTAATTAATTAAATTCAAATTAATATAGAAATAAATTAAATGAAGGGTAAAAGTCTTCATTAAAACATTGAAATATTCTATAAAATATTTTCAGAGATATACAATGATTCAAAGTGGGGTTTAGAGACCCATAGACCCACAACGTTGATAGAATAAAAATATTGAATTTATTTTATTCATAAGCGTGTGTGTGTTTTTTAAGAAATGAAATAACTCTCAAATGGTACAACATATGATAAATCTGAGACATCCATTAGTTCTGGAATGCCAGTTTCACCCGAAGCAGGGTATAACCTTAATGCGCATAGGGTGTTTGGCACCCTCTCTCATAATAAAATGATTTTTATTTTTAATTAATTTATGATTCTGTTTTTTATGTAATAAATAATTATTTTCTAACAAATGGTGTGTCAAATAAGAAATCTCAGACCACTAATAATTTCTGGATGTGGGTTTACCCTAGGTAGGGTATAACCATTGCGAGCATCAGACGTTTGGTCATGTCAGACCCAAAGATTATTTATTTGGGTTACAAATAATTTTGTTGGCCGTTAGAAATAATAATTATAATTTTATTATTTTTGTTATTATTTTTGTTGAATACAACAAATGAAAATGTTCTTCATCAATTAATAAATTGAGTTTCAGTGTAAATAATAACTGAGCTGTGTAATAAATATGATATTATAATTTGTTTCAAATAAATAAAATGGTGCAATAAATATTAATTTAATAATTTTTTTCTGTTTTTAAATGGTTGTTGTTCTTATAATAGTATTGGTTGATGATTTTTATTAAATAATAAGAATTTTTATTATTTTTATTTTTATTATATTTGGAAAAAAACATTGATGCATATTTATAAATGAAGTATATATATATATAAATATATGATATTCAATATGAATATTGTTATATATATATTTGTAGGTATATATATTTTAATATAAATATGTATATATATAACAAGTATGTACATGGGTATATAATTATTGATGGGTTAGATAAAATATTATTAATTACCCACATAAATTCACATAACGTCTCAACGTGAATCTAGATGTGGACGGTAATGTTTTTAGTCCAAATCATTAAAAGGACCTTAGGCTGGAACCTGTGCACCAAATTGTGGATCCCAGATCATTATTAAAATTAATTAAATGATTGATCATACATTATGTAAAATATTATGTCTCTTCATAGATTATAATTCCGGTTAAAAATAAAAAAAATGATTAACGAAATTTTAAATAAATTAAACGAGATGGAAATGAATGAAAATAAATAATAATATTAATAGGAGGATTGAGAAAAATAGAAAAATAATAAAAAATTGGTCTAACCTTTATTATTTTTATTTTCCTTTTTCCGCCACTTTTATTATTATTTCTTTTTTATTTTACTTTTTCCAATACTATTTTTTTAAATTTTTTTCCTTTATTCATTCCTATACTCCTCTCCATCCCGCTCCTATGCATGGTTCATCCCTCTCCCTAGGTGTTGAGCACTACTTTCTTCCACCATTTAAAAATAACCGCACCTCTATTCATCATCTATTTTTTCGACATTAGGTGCTCTGTGAACCTCTTGGTCAGGCATATCTCATCCATCATGAATCGTATGACCTCCTTCTCTATCCATTGTGCAGTTTGTTGCAGAATGATTATACCCAGTTCTGGGGTTTTTCTAAAGTCTTTTGTTTTATGTCAAATCAAAGCCTACCCCTGATCCTAGGATCATTTGTGCCCATAAGGTAGGTCATCTACTCTCTTTCCCTTAATTCTGTTGTGATTTATAAAAATGGATGGTTGTGTCGTTCATCGGTGCCAACATACTTTGTTCAAATTCACCCAATCATTTTAAATTTAATTCTTCCGCGTAATTGTTGAAATCCTATTTATTATAAATTAAATTGTTTTAAATTTTGCAAAGTGTTCGGACACCCAATTGGGCATGCCGATGTGGACGGTACAAATACCCATAGCCCATACATTTAATTAAATTAATCTCATGTGTTACGCAACCTATTTCTGTTGTGCTTAATTTAAAAAAAATTAATTTATATTATTTGAGAACCATGAATTTTTGGATCATTGGTAGTTTTTTTTGATAATTTATTTATTATTAACAAGTGCATTTATCTTCATGTGTTGCACAACTTATTTTGTAGTGTTTAATTTAAATAATTAATCTAGATTAATTATGAATCTTGAATTGTTGGATCATCGGTAGTTGTTTGTGCAGATTTATTTATTATTTAATGGTGCATTTATCTCCTTGTGTTGATACGGTGTTTTTACTCATTTTGTTTTTATACTTCAATAGATAATTAATGCTTTTTATTGGACATGTGTATCTGTTTATATTTTCATGATGCAATTACATATACATGATATGTCATAATGGCTGCATTGAAATTTTTATTAAATTCACACAGGGGAAAGAAGGTGGGTCTTGTTTTATGGGAAATGGTTAGACCATCCATTCCTGACTGGTTACCACTACGTGCCGAGGGGCGCTGTCTTTGGCTTTTCCAGAGAAAGACATCCCCAAGCATTCCAATACTTATGAGTGATATCTTTTTCAAAAGGGTCCATCAGGGACGGATCCATTGGCAAAGTGGCTAGGACAGCCTTATATGATGCTCGACCTCGTTTTGTGAGATTAGGACAAACTCATGGTAAAGACAAGCCTTGAGCGATATTTGGTCTTTCGGAAGAATGATTTGTACAATATCGGTTGTATTGGATAATATGAATGGTGTTTAATTATGATACCCTCTAGATGGGCTCAGACTCCAACTCTCAACATGATCCATAATAATGATGCTTTGAAGGTGTATATTATTTATTTTTTGAGTATCTTGATATTTGAGATATTTTTCACTTATGTTGAAGCACACTTGGGTTACATATTACATAGAACCCAAGTTAATGTACAAGTGTGGGGGAGTACCTATTTTTTGTTCACATTGCTTTCTAGGTTTATGAATTAGTATATGTGCATCCTGCTTACAATATGTACTTCTTTCTGACTCCTGGCGTAAGGAAAAACAGGTGATTAGGGATGGATTCCATTGGGAACCTGGGCCGATTTATTTATTATGCTGAACATAAATTAATTATCTGCATTTGTAATATATAATGGGTCACTGCATTTTATTATAGCACGAAATGGAATGATTTAGACACCGTGGGTGCCATCCTAATATTATTTTAACTCACACCCTTCATGGGCGTCGTTGACACCCGAGTAGATTATATGTGTGTACGTATTGACAAAGGTAATCATACTGCTTCTGATGTATGAGTGTTTATTGTTGCATAGGATGGAGACTAGGGTAGTGGAACGAGCCTTACTCGTGATTTAGTTGTTACAGATCATGTCTTTTCATATTAGATGATAGTATGCATGGGTTCTGTTTTCTGTGTTTTCAGTATAGAAACACAAAATAACATGACATTATTTTGAGGGATTTCAACAATTTGATTCTTATTCAGTTGGATTATTCATATTATTTATACATTATTTTATTTATTTATATGATTATTCTATTTATTTTTTATTTTTTTAACTTCTGCTGTGATATTACATATTAATTTTGAGGGATAGACTCACCCACAGACACCAAAAAGGCCCTCGCTGCTAGTTGACCGCCTCTGACATTCCAGGAGATGCACTTGAGGTCATGTAACCTATCGGTCCAGCCACCATCTTAGATATTAGCTGGGTCAGGATGTTACATAGTGGTGTCAAAGGTGGTTTTTTCCTTTTTCGTGTTGTTTGTTGTTGATAGACATGATATTAAGAATTTTACGGGACTTGGTTAGTAGTCGTTCCTGGTATTGATGTCCCCACGTACGGGAAATTACTATGTGGCCAGGGCTGGGATTTATGTTCATGCTTTTCGATGTTACAATTGATATGATTCCACCTAGAGTGATTGGTCTAATTTACACTTATTTTGAATTTATTGTATTTATGATATTTTACCCTTATAATATTTAGGAATGGATGAAGCATTCCATGCATCATAATAGGAACACAGGAATTCAGATGCCATGCATAGTGCCATGCCATGCAGTTATATTTTAGGCTGCCTGTTAATTAAAATTATGTGCCTTGAATTTATGCCATGTCTTGTAATTATTTAGCTTGCCTTTTTTAGATACCATGTTTCAGTGATATATTCATCATTCTATCTTATTTCTATGTTGTCTGTTTAATAGCATGTTTTCCTTTTATCATACGATGGTTCCTATTAGCATGTCTCTCTAATTAAAATGTTTTGCTTCATTGATTACAACATGTCTCTCTATAGCTTCTTATATTGACCTTTTTCCTTTTTATTATGTAATTGGTTTGTTTTCTAATCTTTTTTTCTTTCCATTGAATGATAGGTGGATTCCAAAAACTATAATGTTTATAGTATCTTTATAGGTTGATTGTCACCCAAATATCTAGGTTGATAAGTGTTTGATAATCCTATAATATCCAATGAGTTGGTTAACTACCTAATATCACAACTAGGACTAAGTAGTATTGTTGTTGCATGTTCCTTATGAGATAACCTGGTATGCGTGATGTTAATCTTAGTAATTAAATGACTATTTTTTTGGGTTTCATTCAAGTGAACACATGTCATCTTAGTAGGTCCCTTGTAAGTCACCTTATCTGTTTAAATGTATTTTATGTGATAAATTATTTAATTAAGGACTTGATTTAAAATAATGTAAAATTTTTTAAAATGGAGTTTTATAAAACTTCCTTGTCTTCTCTTTAAGGCATTGGTTAAGATCAAGTACCTTGTGTAATATTTTTGAAAAATTGTACATGATGTTTTGATATAATATTTTGATGATTAATGATTAAATGTGATTAAATATAAAAGGATTCGAAATGAAACGTGTAGCAATGTAAACTATTTAAGACCATGGTATAACGGTGGTTTGAGTTTCTCATTGAGTTACTTCGGAGCAAGACCATTCTCATGTTGTTGTCAATAGTAAAACCCCCTTTCTCAAAATTACACCCTTGTTCGGAATGGTGGTTATTTTTTCATGTATTTTTTTTCAGACTTGAGCATCGGGTAAAGCTCATTTCCATCAAGTTATGTAAGCCTTAATAATGGTCAGTTTCATCATAGGTCATTCGACCCTCTATTCTCCACATTGCTGGATGACTCTTTACTTTGTCCTCCGTGTTAAAAGTAATATTATTTGTGTATCACCTCAAGGTAGTATGAGTTCACATACATGGTGTTGTTGTGTTCATAAAGTTGTGACGAACCATTTGAGTTCTGTGTAATTGTCAAGTCTTACACTGTTAAATATGTTTCAGGTCACCTTTTTATAAAGTAAATTCTGTTTTAATGAAATCTTGTTCATCCCAATGCTTAGGATGACTTCTAGAGAATCAGGTTAATTGACACACTGGTCATTTTTTTCGAGCATTCATGCCTTTTGTTTTTATGTCTTCCTTCTGGTAATCTTATAATCCACTTTGTGTACTCATTACTAAGTGAAGAACATGTCCCCTATATTGCCTTTGTATTTGATGCTCTAAGAGAGCATCAGACTTATGCCTTTCTTATGCTTTAATTTTTTATGGTTCTAGTATAGAGTGGTTTCTTCAGTGTTGTATGCTGAATCATATTCATATCGATGAATTGGTTAGTCTTGAGTGACCCTCAGATTTCCTAGCATGAATTTTTTTTTTTACAAAAACTTGTACACTAGTCGTTTCTTCCAACGTGACCACTAGGTGGATGTCACGATGGGCTCTGTGAATGACTTGTATTGGATGTCTTAACCTTGCACAAATTTATCACTCGTAAGCAGAGTATGGACTACCTCACATTAGTTTCTTCTAATCCTTTTGAGCCGATCCAAGGTTACCCCATACTTGTTATATGTCTTGGTGATGCCTAAATCTTGTAACATCAATAAATTTCAGGTATTAATTTCATTGGTCGTGTTCGTGGTGAGTGCGAGATACCTTGAAATAATGCATCGTAGTTTACTTCAAAAATGATGGTCGTCTAAGCTGAGAATCTACAATAATGGTTAGTCAGAGGGGTTTTGACTAGACTTCTCTCTTGCTCAATTAAGTGGTCAGTGAATGACTTTTTCCTGGAATGCCATCAGATGTGAAGAGTGCAGTTTGTGTCGACCATGGATTTTCATAAAAAGATGGCTCAAATTGGTATTTATGGGTGATGATGAATCGATCGTTTTATCTACTTCAGAAATCATGTGAGAGGCTTCTTTAGAATGCTCAATGATCTGCCTTGTAGGAAATTCAAATGCTCGATGGTGTCGTGACTCAGAATTTTTCTCTTTCTAAATTTAAAACATAATGTTGGAAGTAACGTTGGACATAAGTTAGTGAGAACATGACATGGTTGTGTCTCTATCACAATGTGTTTGGATTGATATTGTGTCAGTTTTTCATTTTGAAAATGAGCGTTGGATCAGATCCAAATGGATTTCTTGTCGTATTCCTTATCAATTTTTGAACGTGAATTGTGAATTTATAGATGCAACATGATATTTTGTATGATACATCATGACCCTTGTGTATCAGATGAAGGTTACATTGTTCCTAGTGCCTTCTTAGGGATGAAAATTTCTAATGTTGTAAGGTGTTAACTTTCCTTGTTTTGAACCGAATGTAAAAAAGAAAGGAAAATAATATTTTTTTTTCTGTTAGCTATGCATGATGGTTTCAAAACCAAACTTCAGAAATTTGTGTTTCTCATCGTTGTTAATGGAATGTTCCTTTTATATAAATTTTTTCGAATTAAATAGATTATAATTAAAAAGAAAATAAATTAAATGATGTTTAAAATTCTTCTTTATAAAATTGAAATATTCTATGAAATATTTTTAGAGTTATACAATGTGTAGTCGCAGGGTTTTGGGATGCATAGACCAGCAGTGTTGATAGAATAATAATATTGAGTTTATTCTATTCATACAAATGTGGATGTTTTTAAAAAAATGAAATAACTCTCAAATGGTGTGTCATATGAGAAATCAGAGACCACAATTATGTCCAGAATGCCAGGTTTACCCATAGAATGGTATAACCTTGATGTGCATTGCGTGTTTGGAAACCTCTCTCTTGTTAAAACTCTTATTATTTTTAATTAATTTTATTATTCAATTTTCTATATAATAAATAATTATTTTCACACAAATGTTGTGTCTAATGAGAAATCTAAGACCATAAATAGTTCTAGGACGCGGGGATTACCCTAGGCACGTTATAACCATTGCAATTGTTGGATGTTTGGTCATATCGCATCCAAAAACAATTTATTTGGGTTATAAATATTATTTGGGCCGTTATAAATAATAATAATAATTTTATTATTAATATTATTATTTTCATTGAAGAAAACAAATGAAAATTCACTTCCACAATTAATAAATTGTTTCATTGTATAAATAATAACTGAGAAATGTAATAAATATGA
This sequence comes from Viscum album, assembly GCA_963277665.1. Lineage (NCBI taxonomy): Eukaryota > Viridiplantae > Streptophyta > Magnoliopsida > Santalales > Viscaceae > Viscum > Viscum album. The sequence continues at coordinate 2,114,350,861 of OY728136.1, forward strand.
TATTATTAATTGATTAAAATAAATAAAAATATGCATTCAATATGAATTTATTAATTGTTATCAGTTTTTAAATGGTTGTTATTGTTAAAATATTAATGGTTTCACTGATGATTTGTAGTAAATAATAATATTTATAATTATTTGTATTATTATTAGATAGTGAAATAATCATTGTTTCATATTTAAAATGAGTTATATATATGTGAGATTAAATATATATATATTTATATACACATGTGCAGGTATATATATATATATATATATATGAATATACAGATGTGTGTATATATATATCACTTATATAGATGAGTCGATAATTATAGTTGGGTTAGATAAAATATTAATAATTACCCACATAAATGTAGGTAACGTCTCAACTAAAATCAAGGTGTAAACAATTATTTTTTTAGTTCAAATCTATAAAGAGACCCAGGGCGCACACCTGCTAACCCTATTGCATATCCCAGATAGATATTAAAAATAAATAAATGATTTTTCAGGATTTATGTAAAATATTACGCCACACCTAGCACAAATTTTAGGTTGAAAATATTTACAAAAAAATAATTAAATTTTATAAAAATTAAAAGAAGTGGAAAAATAAGGAAAATAAATAATAAAATTAAAAGTCGCAATGAGAAGAATAGAAAATTAATTACAAATTGATCTAACCATTTTTATTTTTATTATTTTTATTTTACTTTTCCTCCCCTTTTAATTTATTTTCTTTTCATGTTTTCCTTATTCTTTCTTTTATTTCTTTACTTTCCTCTTTTTATTCCCCTTCCACATCTCCTCCCCTCTCCTATGCATGGTGCACCCCTCTCCCTAGGTGGTGATCACCGTCTTCTTCCACCTTCGGAAGATCGCCAAACATCCATTATTTTTCGGCTTTCTTTACTGTCACGTGTGATGTTAACCTCTCTGTAAGGGTTACCCTACACATCATGAATCATAAAACCTCCTTCCCTAACCATTGTGTTGTTCGTCAAGGAATGAGTTTTCACTATTTTTGGGTTATTCTAAATTCATCTGTTTTAGGTCAAGTCAAATCTTACAACAGATCATAGGATCATCTTATACCATTAGGTAGGGATCTACTCTTTTCCATCCATTTATTTGCGGTTTTTAAAAACTCATGGTTTTTCCATTCGTTGGTGCCTATCGACGTTGTAAAAATTTACTATATCATTCCAATTTAAAAGTTATACTTAATTGTTCAAACCCTATTTATTATAAATTAAATTGTTTCAATTGTGTCAATGTGGTCAGACACCCCTTTAGGTGTGCCGACGTGGCTAGTATAAGTTTTGTTAGACCATAAATTTAATTTAATTAACTGCATGTGTTGCATTGCCAAATTCTCTTGTGTTTGTTTTAAATAATTAATTTAGAATAATTAAGAACCTTTAATTTTTGGATATTTCATAGTTGTTTATGCTGATTTATTTATTATTTAAAAGTGATTTTATATTCCTGTGTTGCACAACCTATTTAGTTGTGTTTAATTTAAATAATTAATTTAAATTAATTATGATCTTTGTATTGTTGGATCTTTGGTAGCTGTTTGTGTTGATTTATTTTTTATTTATAGTGAATTTATCTTCTTGTGAGGATATTGTTTTTTTCCTTGTTATTTTTTTACACTAAAATATTTAATTAATTCCTTGTGTTTCACTGGTGTATCTATTTCAATTTTCAAGATACAATTACATATACATGCTATGTCATATATAATTTTGTGAAATTTTAATTAAATTCAGGGTGGGAAATGAAGGTGGTCCATCTATTAAGGGCCACGCTTATACCCACTGTTCTATACTAGTTACCACTTTGCACCGGGGGAGGTTTATTTTGTTATACCAGACTGATACATCCCAAGACTTTCCAATACATATGAGTGATAAAATTTTCAAAAAGTCATGTCGAGGATGGATCCATTGGAAATGTGGATAAGACAGCCTCAGATGATGCTCCACCACTTTTTACGAGATCGGGATAGACTCTGCATAAAGCCATGCCTCGAGATATACATGTTCTTTTGAAATATTTCTTTGGATGGTCTCGGTGGTATTGGATAATTTGAAAGATGTTATGTAGTGATACCTTCGAAATGGGCTCAAACTCAAACTCTCAACTTGAACCATAATAATGAACTAATGAATGTTTATATTAATGCCATTTTGAGTCTCTGGATATTTGTGATATTTTTCCGGTATGTTGAAGAACACCTGGATGACATATAACTTAGACACCAAGTTAAAGCACAAGCTTGGAGTTGTACCTCATTCTTGATTACCTTGATTTCTAGGTTTATATATTTGTATATGTTCCTCCTTCTTATTACAGGTACATCATTAAGACTCCCGACATAGGCCGAAGTAGGTGATTAGGGACGAGTGCCATTGGGGACCGGTGCCGAGTTATTATTTTTATTTCACTTAAATTAATTATGTGAATTTGGTATATATAATGTTACACTGAATTTTATTATTGCACTAAATGGAATGGTTTAGAAACCATGGGTGTCGGCCTACTTGTATTTTATCTCACACCCTTCATGGGCATCTTTGACACCCGAGTAGATTAAATAATTGATAGTACTGACAAATGGAAGCATTCTGCTTCCAATGCTTGACTGTTTCTTGCTGCTTAGGATGGATATTAGGGAAAAGGTCTGAGCCTTGATCGTGATGCATGTGTTACACTGCATTTGTTTTGCTTTTAGTTGATAGTATGCTTGGGTTCTGTTTTCCTTGTTTTCATTTTAGAGAGACATTATGTCATGACATTATTTTTTTGAGATTCCACACCTGGTTCTTATTCTGTGGAATTATTCATATTTCTTCTACTGCAGAATATTAATTTATATGCTTCCTCCATTTATTATTTAATTGGTGATTAATAATGTTGTGATATAACCTATTACCTATGAGGGAATATTCACCACCATGGACACAAAAAAGGCCCTCACCAATATTCTTCAGCCTCTGACATTTGGAGATAAGTGTTTGAGGTCATGTAACCCGCAGGCCCGGACACCATCTTAGAGATGAGCCGGGTCGGGACGTTACACTAGCCGCGTAGGAGCATCCACGTATTATCATCCACATACTTTCAGATATGTATTGTATTCCATATAGGGATTATTCTATGAATTGTAGGCTACATATGATTATCTCTTAATCATTTTATGCATATGAGCTTATGTGAAACATTTTACACATAATCTTTTTTTAATTCATTTGTGGTGTCAAAAAATGACCCCTCAATTATGTGAATGACACATCCTCTTCATGTTATCTTCAATGCAGTGTATTTTTTATACCATTCATGGGATGGATTCTATGGCAGGCCACCAGCACATGGTTTTTGGTGTGAATTCTGTGAACTGCTTTGGCTACAGGGGGAATTTCTCCCACACCCTCTATATTTTTCTCCGTGCCTAGTCACTTTTTCAAGCTACTCGGGTTAGAGCTATGTCTTCGTGCCCCCTTTTCTAAATTCCCCTCAAATATTATTTATATAAAATTTGAGAGGGCTATTTATCAAATTTTTTGGAAGCCCATGGTGGACATAGTCATCAGGGGTTTCATTTTTGGGGGCTCACAATGTGACCTATTACCGTGAAGCACTTAGTTCATGGGAGTTATTATACACATGGGACATCATACAAGGGGGAATAATTATCTACCATTATTTCTCTAAAGGCACTATTCACGGGAGCAGATGTTGTTACCTTTATTCGACATGAAAATTAGTTCATGAGTGGGGCCTTTCGTAAACCTTCCACAAGATTCAATATGTGGATGAATTATTTTTATTTCCCAACTTTTCCTTCTACAACATTCATCTTCGATACTATTTAGCATTTAATTTCATTCATTTTTATAGTGTTATGGAAGATTCTTCATTTTTAGTACAAAATTTTCAAGAACCTACAATCATATTATAATCATTTCTGGTGATATCATTGACCATTTACAAACCTAATCGATTTGTTAATTCTTAGTCATTATCCTTATCTAGATCATCCACATTCATGTTTTCAATAACCTCTATCATTCACTATTAATCCTTGGGAATTAGCATTTTCTTCCATATCCTTATTTCAATTCCCATATCTGTTGTCCTACTTAGAATCCAATTTATTTGATTACTCTAGATCAACCTCTTACATACCATTATCTCTACTTAACATGATGTTTTATTAACACATTTTCGATGTGGGTTTTTCAAAAAAGATATTCCAAATATCAAACATTTGATTACCTAGATCAAGTTCAAATTTCAAAGATGAAAATTATTTAAGGCTGTGAGAATGTATCACCATAAATCCTTAAAATATGAATATCTTATTTGATAAAGTGTATGATAAATAACTCCAAGAGTATAATGCAATATAAAATCATAAGACATTATAATATATTTATTATTTAATAAATTAACTCGGTTTAATAACTGGAATTATACATAACAATTCATTTTTAAAAGAAATGTGACATATTATTAAAATATTATTATTTAAAATAATAAATATCACCAAACCTTTGAAATATAGAGTATGAATATATTTAAATAAAATATTAAAATTTTGGTTACTTATGGTTATAAATAAAATAAAAATCATTTAATTGAAAAATAATTAAAATCTAAAAAAACTCATTTTTTAAAAGACAGATTAGTTGGGTATTTCCCATATAATTTAAAATTAAATCATACTATTATTAGAAAATTTATTTTGTAAAATTAAATTATTTTTTAAAATAATCATATCAAAATTATCTTAGGGTGAATTTTTTTGAATTATGGGATATTTTCATTTTTTGATCAATTGTGAAAAATAATGACTTTTAATTTGAATTTTTTTTGGTTAAATAAATAATATCAGTAAATTATTATTTTTATTGGTTTTAATGTATAATTAGATCAATTATATATCAATTAATCCAATTAATGTAATTGGAATTATTTTTATTTTGTATTTTTATATTAAAACTCTGTGACAATTTGAACAGTTTCCCTTTGAAAGCACAATTTTTCATTTTTTCAATGAGATTAATATTAAATTAAATCCCTTAATTTCATTGAATTGAATTTGAAAATATAGATTCAACCATTGAAATAAACATAATATTTATTATATTATTTGAATGAATTATATTTTACCATAATGATTAGTGAGAATATTTAAATGTAATTACCCTGATTAATGTAATATTGAGTTTACAAGGGGTTAAACATAATATATAACATGTAAGATTACCTTCCCACTTTCCAAAAATGACTTGGGTAGACATATTATTATCCTTACCACCTTATTATCTATTTTTTACGTTTTGTGTCTATTTTACAATCATTTCACCCATATAATATGTCAAATAATGGAAAAGAAAAAAAATGAAAACATCATTGCCTTTAATATATACCATGATTTTGGATAGGGAAAAAACATTATATGTTCTATTATAAATAACACAGTTAAATATATTTTAGATTTTTATATAATAATAATTTTTTTTATTTTTTAGATAATAAATAGTTACTTTAAATGAGTATTAAATTCCACCCTATGAAATATTTATTTAATAATTAAAAAAATATTATGTCACTAAATATATTAAATTTCATGTAAATTGAAAGAATTGTTTTTATTGATGATTTTTTTTCAGATTATTTCATAATGAAACATAGGTTCCTAAATATATAAGTTTTAATTAAATCATTGTATTGATAATTATAATATCATATTCAGTGAATAATCTCTAAATTGAATTTAATGTTATTCTATAGTAAATGATAATTTATATAATGTTTTAAAATTAATAAAAATACTATATTCTTCAATTTTATTTTTAAATGGTAATAAATATAAAATATGTTTCATTCATGAACCTATTGTTCTATTATAATTTATATATAGACTACTAAATAGTATAAAACTCTATTTATGCATTTAAGGTTAAAGTAATATGTTTTCACATTACATGTTCATGTGTTAAAATTATTATTCAACACACATATGATTTTAGTTTTATAAATTATGTAAAATATTTAGTTCAATTGAGTCTAAATTATATATTTCTAGTCAATTTAGATATCAGTGACCTCCCAATGGTGAATATCATTCAGTATTTATAAAAAACCACCCCTCCTAAATTATAAAAGTGTGCTCAATCCTCTTAATTACTCGTAAATTTAATGTCATTTTGATCAAACAAAACCAAAAAAAGATAACTCTTAACTTCCATCACCTCATTATAGTATCCATATTTTGGTAAAAAAAATCCATCCTTGTAAGGATTTAATGTTTCTGTAAGGAGGATACTTGAAGGGTAATTCTCTTTAAAAATAATTTTGTTTTATTAATTTATCCACCTCATTCAATTAATATAGAACCATGATATTAAAAAAAACTCAAAATATTACCTATAATTTAAATTTTTTTATAAAGATGAAATTACCTAAAATAATTCCACTTCCATCAAATTGGTTATGAAATTTTCTTTTGAGTGTATGTTGGACCAATGCCTCATGAACTGATGTAATTAATTTTTCTATTACCCATTTTCTTGTTGTTTTATGGGTGCATGGGGTTAAGATATGGAATTCAAAAGTCGTAGCATTATTGTGCTCTCCATTTTCTGGACGTTGTGGGAGGCTCAGAATAAGGCGAGGACTGAGTTGCAGTCCTAAGATAATTTCTTGAAAGTTAGATTGAAGGGGTTGGTTCATGAGTTAGATACTATGGTGAAAGGCGGACATCAGTCTTATTTGATTTTCTGGTTGCGGAACCGGACTCCTGACCCAACTAGAACACAGGGCAGCTGGATCCGATGGGATCCACCGAGGCTCGAATACAAGATTAATGTGGATGGATCCTATTTAAATGGTCAAATGCATGGGTGCGGTTTGTTGTGGGATTAGTACGACTCCATGCTATTTACCTTCAGTAGCTTCTATGGGATTGGGAATTCACTGGGTGCTGTACTTAAGGCTATCCAAACAGGTATCAAGCATTGCAAAGACATCAATTTGATATGTTCTCAGGTGGAGTCAGACTCTGAAATCATGGTAAGAGCTATCAACAGACAGGTGTATCCTCCTTAGCATCAAATTTATTTAGTCTGTAGTTGCATATTGGAGCTCAGACAGGTTTTCTCGGTTCGCCATGTGAAATGGGAGGTTAACTTCGCGGAGGATGCACTATCTCGGGGAGGTAGTTCGTAGGTCCCATTAATTGTGTTATGTAGTTTGGGAACTTTTCCCCAGGAGTGTAATAATTTTGTGAGGGGGGATGTGCTCGGGATGCATCACTTTAGACCCCCGTGACAAACATGGCATATGGGAAGTTGCTCATTTTTCTTTTAATACAATAAAAAGGCATTTATCGATCGATCAAATCAGATTGATGGTGATAAAAAATGTTAATTTTCAAATGTGATATTAAATAAATAATTAAAATATTAATAGCATATTTTTTTAATTTAAATAAAATATATCATTTTACATGTTACCTTTTCACTCATTTAAATATGATATCTTTGATCATGTATGTGTGGATGATCACCTCCATGAAACAATGTGATTCTCATTTCATCACCAAAACTCAGATATGATACATATATCAAAATATGTTTATAAAAAAATTTATATAGGATATATTTTTCAATAATGGAATGATAAAATAAAACTTTCCTCCTTTCATAATGATCTTTTAAAAATAGAAAATTTACTCATAAACACATATGACATACCATCTCCATGATCATAATGTAATTAAAATTTCATAACAATAATTATTTATTTGTTTTAAATGTATATTTTATTTATAAATATGATAATTATATCATATTTTTGTCTTAAGATGATGGAACTATTAAATACTCATATTAACCGATAATTTCTTAAAATTGAACGAATGTGAAAATAATGGGATTAACACCCAAATCAATGAAAATAATTAAATATGATCATCAAATGGTTGGTATAATGTTACACGAGAATTATATATGTTATTAGAAAAATTATTACGGTTATATATTAGGTTGATAATATTTTTTAGACCAATATACACTATGTTAAATAAAATTCAATAAAAAATAAGTGTGAGCTAAGATATTTGGTCTAAATTAACATTTAACTTAGAAATATTTTTCATTATTGAACAATTTACTCTTATGTGTTGTATATAACCTCTATATGTCATGTTATATTAGTAATAATTCATAATTAATGGGATTCTAAGTGTTAATTTATTTTTTCATCCAATGTGATTTGACATGAAAATTACAAAGTGGTAATGTTATTGTGAAATATAAATTTCATTTAGGACTGTTCACTTTCTCTGGATAAAATCTCTTTCTTCAGAAGATATTACATTTTTCATTAATATTATCTTAAATATAAATATTCCGATGTGAGGTAAATAATTATTTCCTATAGAGAATAACTTTTTAATAAAACAATGTATACTTTGAATGTTAATTGACTAACTAGGGAATATTCAAAAATTCATATCTACTAAAAAATACCAATATTCGATGAAAATTAACAATTATTCTTAAAATAAATAGATTATTATTATATATGAGTAATTATTTGGACATGAATTGATAGTCATGGGATAGAATGTATATAGCACATCGAAGCGTCGACAGGTCTGATGAGGTAAATCAGTTGGCCAAAATTAAATAGGTTTCTTCTGGTAGATTTAATCTATCTGGAAGAAATATATATTGACTGTAGAGACCTTGTTTTTTCCTTTTATGGATTTTAAATATTTATAAATATATTTATAGATCTAGGAGCTAATCCATAGTTTGATTCAGATACCTGTTGAGGTGGAATTAATTTTATTAAAATATTAAATATTTATTACATTGTGCACATATAGTTTCATATTAAAAATAAAAAAACACTTAAAAAGATTCTTTGATCAAAAATATGAAAAAAAATTGAGTTTGGAACATGGTGTTTACACTAAGCGCAACCAAAAATAGGTTGAAATGGGGTGTTCAGATATCTCCCCCTTTGGTAGTACATTTAGTGGATTAGTTAATTAATTATATCATTTATTCCTTTAACATAACTATATTTTAATATAAATAAATTTTTATAGAAATCATCCAAGGACTACCCTCATAACCCTAGAATTTCTAAGCAACAATATTCCTCTCCTTCTATTGGTGAATTGTATCAAGCAATGACAAACCGCTGGTGTGGATACGATCAGGATGAAATGAATGAAACAAAATCCATTAACAATTGTAGATCATGTTCTTTGAAAAAGAATGATCCAATATCATGGTTGGAATAGGAAATCTTCTCTTTAAACCCCTTTTTTAAATTTTTTAAGATCAATATATTTAATTTATCGGAGTTAATTGTGGCCTGATCATGCACACATGTATTGTAAATTTAATTGTTTTTTCATGTTTAAAATCCTAGATACACAAATTTTTTAAATTTGGATAATAAATCCCTTCCAATGATGGTTTAAAATATGTTATTTTCAATTTCTCCCTCAATTGCATCATATTATTCATCGTTTGGACCCTACAGTCAAGGAATTACATTTTCAGAAAGTACTTAAAATGATCATACCCTCATAAGTACAATAGATTGACATGTTAGGTAAATATCGATAAAGGAAAGATAGATATAGATTTTTTTAGAACATGGATGATATTTTGGATAATCAAATATTAAATCATCATCTATTAAGAAAATCGTGAGGTGGGGAGAATACAATAGAACCATTGAAAAATGAAGTAATTCGAATTCTAAAAAATGATTATTTAAAACATCCATTCACAACAATATTTACAAATTTTGGATTTTTTGGATGTGATACATATGTAGGAATGGTTATATTTTATCTGTGGAACAAAAATTTGAGAAACTATGAAAACCCCGACAATATTTCATGTACTGTAATGAAAACATGATGTGTCTACCATTGGCTACAATGAATAGGGTTATGTGAATTCATAACGATGATACAACATGTAGAAACCCAAAATTTATTGTAAAAATTCATTGGTGGGTGATCCATGTGGAGGAGCACAAATCCGTAGCCTATTATGACACCCCATGTGAGAGTCATGTCATGTACTAAAGTTCAAAGACATGGTATAGATTCACATACATGTCCACAAAAATGAGTGGGACCCTGAGTGACATGGTCATGCCATGTATATCTCCCACACACCATGTGATTATACCAAGATTGAGAGTTGTGTACCACCAGGGACACGACCTAGTGGTGGAGAGAAACGAATTTTCATGAGGTTCCCCCACACACAGTGCACCCCATGGGTATTTTTAAAGTAACATTAGTCTTAAACAAGTACATTGTTTGAAATTAACTTTTAGACCATGAGTATCCTATAATGAGTGTTCATTTCTAATATAAAAGGTTGGTGCTCTTTGTATAGATTTTGAGATATGGTGTGAAATGTTTTGGGCGTTTTTATAATTCATTGGATGCCCAATGATGGTAGTGATAAGGCAGGATCACCAGAGACTTCCTATAGAGTGGAATCCTCACATTAGCTTGGGTGAATTTCCTCTACCTTACCAAGTCGAACCCCCTATCGGATAGGGCATGAGACATTTATTACTAAAGTTGAATTCCCTATCACACTTGGGCACATGTCCTTGACCTATAGAGTGGAACCCCCAATTATCTAGGGCATGTGTCCTCTACCTTCTAAGTGGAACCCACTATCAAGTAGGGAATGTTTCCTCATGACACTAGTGAGAAAACTCCCATTAGCATTGGAGTGAGTACTCTTCCTTCTATGTGGAACCCCTCTACCAGATAGGGCACATGACCTCTATCACTAGAGTGGAATCCACCATCATCTTGGGTGAATGTACTCTATGCATATATATAGAGTGGAACCCCACAAATTTCAATAGAGTTGGTATAATACTTATATTTTTTACCCCTCAACTATACCACACAATGGGGATGTTTGTGACTTCAAAAAATTACGTCTAAGAAGACACTTGAAATTTTGGGCATCATTGATGGACATTTGGAACTGATTCTCACTCTTTTTCCTAGTCTAAGATATGATATGGAGATCTATATTCTCTCTCATTTTGCATTATTTTTACTAATTATATATATATATATATGTACCTACATATATATCCATTCCATTGGATTTGGATACAATACTTCCATGGGTTGTGAAGACATATCAGATATTCCATGATCTTTTCAGGGTTTATGTTCTCATGGTTGTTTGAGTGAACTCTCCTCCTGTGTATGGAAAAGACTCAAAGTGTAGATCACATTTAAAAAATTAATCCCCTTCTGTTTGGATGAGGTTACTCTCTCTTATGGTTTGGGTTGAGCGGCTCTCTTTCAATGTTTTCTACATCCTGTATACAATATATTATATATCTATTGCTATTGTATATCTCACTAATCCCTCCTAATATTTGGGGGAATCCCAATGGGTATGTCTATACTAATACCTACATGGAAATTTCCCACACATGTAATTACTTATTAAGATTACAGATTGGACTATGGAAACTTCAGTAGATATTTAGTATTCCATGTACATTGGACTTTGTATGGTGGTTACATCATTGAGATTGGGAGATGAGATCTCTCCATTTTTTACATTCCACCATTGTTCGGATAGAACATTTTACGGGTTGGAAATGTATTTCTCCCCTTTACTTTTCAATTTACACATTTTAACACTTATATTATCTAATGTTTTTACATTCAAGGGTTTTCCCCAAGTATTTTTCATCATTTTCTATTATTCATAAAAAATTGGCTTAGATATGGTAGTGTGTGTGTACAGGTTCATAGGAAAAGGCATCCCCACATAAGTTATGACTTCAACATTGGTCAGCAGCCCATGGATATTTGAGGTAGTCTTGGGGTATTTATGTTTCAAGGCCCATCATGGGTCAGGTTGTAATAGATTGGTATCAGATGTAGTTCAATAATTGTAATTATATTTGGATTTGTACCCTTATGAGTATTACTATGGGATTAGGTAAACCATGTCACAGTGTCTCAAGTGTGGCTATCAAGCTACAAAATCCATTGATGGTACTTGCGATCAATGTATCCACTCACCCGAACCATGACTACATTCTTTTCGAGTCAGTATACTGCGAAATTATTTATATGAAATAAAAATACAATGAATCATATAGTATTGAGACTTTGTGTTTTCTTATTGAGTAAGATCCACATTTTTATATGTATATATCCTCATTCAACCATGGTATATCATGATTTGATTTCAAGATTCCTATTATATACTATATAGACATGACACCAGTTTCGGATCCTCACAATGACTAGATGAGAAATGAAGAATTAGTTCTGGGTTCATCCCCTATGCTTCTTCCTCGATATCGGAAATAAATAATACCTACACCAATTGTGTAGCATGTCATCTCAAAAGAGTAGTATGAGGATGTATGTAGTCTTAAGGAACTCTGTGAGTTCTAGCTCTACAGGCCATTGAGGTTCTGTGGTGATCCAAATCTCCATGTAGTAGATTATTGACTAGAGTCGAGTGTCTATATATTCATACTCATCTGGTCACCTGCAGATCAGGTTGTCACATTTGGAGATATCCATTTCCAGGTAGCATATGGGTGTGGGTGGAGCCATGTTACATATGTATCATGATAACATGACACTCTCATGATCTAACTTCTTATAGGTATTTTATGGGTAGTACTACCCCACCTCATTGAGCTTAGTTTAGATCCAAGAGCTTATAGAGTAGCAACTAGGAAGGATAGTGGTGGATGAGTGTATAGTGAGGTTCACAGACATTTTCTGAATATCCCTTGACAAGATCTAGGATTGATACTTCCAAGCATAAAATCAGTAGTAGGGAATAAATAGAAAAATATGAGCTAGTCTAGTACTCTTATACTTCCCCAACTATGTTGGGGTGTTAAACCAAGCATTATTGATAGAGATATTCTTGTTATAGGTACATCAACATTGTTAGTCTAATCGTGGGTGTCCTAGGGCTGAGTGGTATGTAGAATCAAGATGGTTCTAGAAGATGGGATCTTGACGTAGGATACCTCCCTTTCATCAGATCCATGAATATGATCAGGGGAAGTTCATAGGGCCTCAGAATCATGGAGAGGGGTGGTTTTAGTATTTTGCTGGTAAATATCACATGACATGATATTTACCAACTGTTTGTATTGAGAATCACATATAGATAACTGGAGGATCGCAACTGTAGAGGCAACACTATGACTAGGGATCTCCCAAAAGAAGGGAAATGCAGTCCACAGGGAGGTAGAGCCCTAAAAGGTGTTAGATTAGTTGTGGGTGGCGGAAGACACTATGATAAACTTCCACCGCCAACACCACAAGGTGTCCAACATTAAGGTCATGGAGCTAGAGGTCATGGATGTGGAAATATGCAGGGTTTTGAAGCTTATTCCCCCATTGTGAACTAGATGATTATAGGTATGATATATTTTTATTCATCTCTTTATTTAGTATTAGTATACACATGTTCCAACCATTCTCCTTATCTATACTCTTAGTGTGAGAGATATAAAACTCCTTGTTGAGGTTCAATCCCAAAAAACATCATCTAGAGGTTCCAATTGGGAAATCTCCTTCATTATATTTTATCAATTAATAGTGAAATCTATCTCTTGGTGGGGAGAGGTTCACATTGGATCTTTTGGTCATCAAAATGAAACATTATGACATCATCCTGGGTATGTATTGATTTTCCATGGTTTAATCCCAAATTTACTATCACCATATATGATTCATATTCCTTTTCATTAATTGAATGAGATTATACATTGTGGGATAGAGAGACCACATGATAGGGAGAATATTTTTTAACATGAAAGATGTTTTACCCCATCACCCATCTATTATCTTCTATTTACTTTTGTGTAACAGGCTCTTCAGGCATCTTGATTCCTTTAGTTGTAGAGGATTATACGGTGTTCTTCCCCAAGGATGTTCCAAGACTACATCCAATGTTTGATATAGAGATTTGTATCAACCTGAATCCTAGGTCCGCTCAAATATATATTATGGAATATAAAATGTACTTAACTGAACATCGGGAGCTTCAATTTAATTTGAAGGGCCTTCGAGAGAAGGGTTTCATTAGGCCTAGTGTGTCCCCTTGGTAATTTCAATTTTTTTCAATAATAACATGAATAGGAGATTGTGGATTTGAATAGATTACATTCACCTAAAACAGGATGAAATAATGAAAAAGTGCCCCTTACGGATGATTCAAGGAAAATGTGACCAGTTTAGAGGTGAAATAGAGTTCCCAAAGTTCAATATTAGGTTTTTCTACCACCACTTGAGGCTTAGAAATGATGATATTATGAAACTCATATTATGATGTCTCTATTGAAAATATTTGTTCTTAATGATTATCATTGGTTCCACAAAATCCCCCCTATTTTTATGGCTTTGATGAACTAGATCATCTAAATTCACACGAACTAGTTTTTGGTCAACTTTATCGATGACAAACTCAAATACCATGTGTTATAGGTGGATCATGTGAGATAACAATAAAAAAATCTATATTTTCTTCGAGAACACCAAATTTATGGGAAACTCTTGAAGTATTATTACAAGATTTTTGAGGCTCACTTTTTTGGGAATGTGTTTTTTGAGACTAGTTTAGCAATGGACCCAATGAATATTTATGTAGTGATAAATTGGAATCCATCCAAGAGTGTGTCATTGGGGAAAATATTTCATGGGTTGGAAGATTAATATTGGAGGTTTGTCTAATCCTTATCTATGATTGAATCCCATTTGACTACCCTATGGTGGAAAGGGATACAATTTACCTAGACTTACTAGTTCAAGAGGGTCCTTGAGGAGTTCAGAATGAGACTAACAAGTGATCCTGTGTAGATACTAACAGAGGAGGGTGTCAATTAGATATTTTATTGTAATGAATTGGGAGATTCACTCGATCGCGTGTTGATTAAGTAGAATGATGTTATTGCATATATGTCGAGGTATATAAGACCCATAAGAAGAAAAAGATGACTCATGAGATAGAGATAGTAGCGGTTGTCCTCTCCCTGAGGATGTGAAGGCACTCCCTTATGGGGGAGCACTTTGGTGTTTACTTAAACCATCCGAGTATCAATTATGTCTTCACGCATAAAGACTGGAACCTGATACAATGGTTCTAGTTGGAGTTCTTATAGGACTATCACTTAAAGATAGTCTATTCTTCTTGGAAATGAAATGTTTTAGTGGATTTCCTTACCATGATATTCTAAGACTGTATGGTGTAGGTTACATTAGAGAAACTTCGTTCTATGAAGTTCAACCTTGTGAAGTAGAAGGGTATAAAATTTCTATAGTAGATGGTGTTGACTCCTCCACTACATTAGTGTTTGAGCGAATCTCATATTTTGGAAATAAATTGTGAGATTTTTTGTGACAATATATTCACATCAGATTCATAATATGGATAGTCAGAATAAGGGAATTAGAATAATTTTTCTAGTGACATACAATGGTTCTAGTCTTGATGCTAGAGGCGGTGACGTGAGATTTCCACACATCTCCCCTAGTTATACATCATTGTGTGGAGAAGATGTACAAAGACCGTTAGTGGTAGTTTTGGTGGAATGAAATTAGATGGAGTGTAGATGAGTTAGTCTCTCATACCTCACATATTAGAAGGTGAATACAGAGCACCATGTTCTAGATGGTTTTTCACTGCCCCTTAGGATAAAAAAGTAGAATTCATACAACACATCATTGGACATTGTTACAATGCCTATGCCGATAGTGATGGTCCATGAAGCCGTTAGGGTGATAGATTATTAATTACGATGATGAAACACATCCATGATATGAGGGAGTAGAGTTGAGTAGAGAGTTTGGGGATGTGTTATGTACAAGATATTATTTTACCACAAGGGGTGACCTTGATGACTATATTTGATTGTAACACATGGTTTACATCATAGTGGTGGAGAGGAAGGAATGAGGAATTTGGGACCCAGATGAGGATGAGTACATCATTTCATTCCAAGATAAATGAGAAGAACAAGGACAGTATCCATGTGATTGATAATGTGTCAAGGGAATGGGTGTAATTCCTCTGATTAAATGGAGAGGACCAGTTTCCCTTTCTAGAGTCTTCATAAAACGACATCTACAATTTCACTATTTGAAATGAACATTTTGAGTCCCTCTATGAGAACCTTGTAAGTAACCATTGAGATAGAGTTAGATTGGAACGATATCCCTTATGTTTCTTTATTTATTGAAGGTAATGGATGGGAAGGTCTAGTATATCCATGAATACATGAGGATGGATTAGTGTAGGCATAAATCTCATGAAGATCTCTATATTAGGACTTTGGAGTTTTGGAAAGGAGAAAACATTTTCCAGAGAGTCTCCCCATGTCGTTTATTACAGAATATTTTCCTGGGGGGAAGCTATACCTAATGTCTATTGGGTCATTCGACATCATACAGAGGTTTAGTGATGTTACTTATGACTTCATCATACCCCAATAACTAGAGAGGGTGCACGAATTATTCCATGTGTCATAGATGAAGAGATATGGGAATAACCCCACACATGTCATCGATTTGTGTGAGCTGGACATAGAGGATTGAACTGCCATTGCGGAATACCCGATGGAAATCACAGGCCAACAAGAGAGGATCCTTCATCGGTAGAGCATCCCTATGGAAAAGATGTTGTTTTAGCTTGAGAAATTTTTTGAGAGACATTGGAGAAGGAGATATTGTTTTTGGCTAAGTATCCAATGTTGTTTTATTAGATTTTATTTTTGAGGAAGAAAATAAAAAAAAGAAGGAATGATCTAGAGACCTAGTTTATTTCTTGAATGACATTGAAATATTTATATATATATATGTATATATTTCTAGATCCTGGCACTGAAACGATGTGAGATTATGAGGACCATTCTTTCAAGTATTATGTATATTAAAATACTAAATATATTTTATATTTTGACATTAATAGTTACATAACTAAAATTGAGAAAATAATAATCATAGTCTTAGATCTGAAATATGAGACTATAATTGAGTCTGGAACATGATGTTTACTCCAGCTGTAACCTAAATTATGTCGATGAGGGGGTTCAAATATCCCGTCTATTGTAGATATTCTCATCGGATTAATTAATGAAATAATTTATTCTAACAATATTTTTATATACAAACATTTATATAGAAATATTCCCAATATTATCCTCATAACAATAGAATCACCATTTGGTATTCTTCCTCTCCATCCATTGGGAAATCATATCATATGATGACAAGACACTAGAATAGAGAATATTGGGACACAAAAAATGCAATTGAATCTTATAATCAATTGAAATCACGTTCTTTGATGAAAAATAATCCATTATTTAGGTATTTATTTTCACTTTTTGGTTTACTACCCCTTTGTTTTAAATGATTGAGTTGATCGATCTCCTTCATTTATATGGGCCAATAGTGGTCGGATCATATGCTCGTGTATGGGATTTTTAATTGATTTTTCTTATTTTCTAAACCACATTCCCCATTCCTGCTCATTGGAAAAGAAAACATGGAAATTGATTTTTAATCATATATTATTATTCCATTATCCCTTAATTTATTTGGATTATTCTCTAAATAAGAAATAGAGGTTCTAGTTTGATGTTGTCAGGTAGTACCAAGATTGATCAATGTGATGAAATTGTGATGGATCAATGTGATAGGGATGTATCACCAAATAAGTGATATATAATGGATTTTTGTAGGTTATGTATGGAAATTTTGACAATCTGAGATCAAATCATATTTTACAGAGTGAATAGGGACATGCGGTGCATAGGTTAGAACCTCTACAGAAATACAATCTCTGATTTCCATGAAAATATTGTAAAAGAGGATCTAAGTCTAGATCCAAAAATTTAGGATGGTGTGGATGGTAGATCCAAAGTGGAATGTCATTATTCAAACCGTAGAACACAAATATGATAAATTATGAAAAATCCGACTACATGTCATTTACTATGATGAATACATGGCGTGTAGCCTCATAGCTGCAGTGACTAGGGTTTTTAGATTCAATATAATGAAATGAATTATAGAACTAATCCAAACTGTATTACAATTTTCCCACTAGATGAGCCATGTGGCGGAGCACACAACTAGAAAATGTGGGATACACCCCATGTGGAGAGACACACCATGTACTAAAGTACACATACGCTACTTGGATACACAAACATGGCCACACACACAGGAGAGACCCCAAGTGTCATGGGAACATCATGTACATCCCCCCACACACCATGTACATATACATAGACTAGAAGCATTATACCTCCAAGAACATGGCTAGGCAATGTAGTGGGACCACACATCATGTGGTTCCTCCCACATTCCACGTACCCCTTGGATCTTTTTGATGAAACGTCCGTATTCAGTTTAACATTCGCTGAAACTCAAATATTATACAATGGATAGCCTATCCAATGTGTTTTTACATTTATAACATGATGGTTCACTAATGTATTTATATATAGATATGGTATATAATTTTTTTGGTATGGTTCCTTTTTAGGTGATACCTAAGGATGGCGGTGATCAATAAGGATCACAGAAGGCTTCCCATAATGTGGAACCCCCTTTTGGCTTGGGCATGGGTCTCCTACCATACTGATTGGAACCCCCTTATCATATAAGGAACATGTCCTAAATGGTAAGAGTAGAACCCCACAATACACCATGGTGCTCATCCTCAACCAATAAAGTGTAATCCCCCACAATCTTGTGGACATTTCCTCTACCTTCCAAGTGGAAACCCCTATTACATAGGACACTAACATTTCGGGAACTAGATGGGAACCCCCTACCCCCTTATATTGGGCATGGGTCCCATGCCTTTTTGTGTAGAACCACCTATTAGGATAGTGACGTGGACCCTCCCATAATCTTGGGTATGGTTCATCTACAAACAATTATATATTGAAACCACTTAACACATAGGTAAAATGCCCCCTAAAAGGATATTGTACCCCCTTGACTCTGTATAATATTTGGGAGGTGTGGACCATTACAAGGTTACATCTAGGTATAAACATGAGATATTGGGCGTCATTGAAGGAATTTAGGAGCTGTTGGGGAAACTTTTTCTGTGTCTATGATATGAGATGGAGATCCCATTTCTCCCTCATTTATTCTAATATTTATTAAGTATATATATATGTAAAAACATATATATATATATATCCATTCAATTTTATTTTGTTTCTCTCCAACCATGGGCTATGAAGACACATGGGGCACACTAAATCTTTTTCTGGTTCATATTCTAAAGGTTGGATGATTTCAATCTCTTAATATGGTTGGAAATGTTTCATCATGTTGTTCATCTACACATAGAGTTAGTCCCCTTATGGTTGGACAAGGTAACTGTCTCTATTGGTTTGGGTTGAGTTGTTCTCTTTCACTACATTCTCCATCCTATGTAATATCTACTATATTTTTACTCCTATTTTATCTATCATCATTATCCCTATAGAATTAATATATTCACACTTTTTTTATATAATCACCATTTCATGGGAGATTTACACATGTTTCGTGTCACATGTAGATGAAAGACTTGTCAGCGAATTATTTAGAGAAGCTTAAACATACCTAATACTTCGGAACATGTGTGGTGGTCATATATTAGAGATATAGAGAAAGCCCCTTTTAGTGTTTTACATTATAGTTTTTTCAGGTTGTGATATATTTCTTGTTGGGAATGTATTTCCACATTAATTTTTATTTTAAAATTCCATAATCTTGTATTATCTAGAGGTTTTACATGAATGGTTGTTCCCCTAGTATTTTGAGTTTTTTTCCGTCATTCTTCTTAGCATCTACATCGATATGGATATGAGTGTGCATAAAATTACATTGAAAAATTATTCCCCATCATAGTTAGTCAATCAATACTAGTTGTTGTCCCCTGGACTATGTATGTAGGTTAGAGTAGTTGTAGATCAAGCCCTTTCTTTGTTTGGGTCGTGACATTGACTGTAGATGTTTTCATGATCATGAGACATGAAATCCAATAATTCTGAAATTAATTCATTAAGCATTTTGTATTATTAATATACATGATAGATTGCACCATATGTAACCCTTAATAATCATTTTTTCGACCATTATTTTATTCAATTTTCCATGTTATTAGTATGAATCTATAGAATGAGTTTTCAAAGATTCTGAGAATTATTATTTCTTATGTACAATGTTTTATTTCAACATTCCAAAGTAAAATGGGTAAAATGAATGTAACATGTTCTATAAAACATTTATATTAATCCATCTTTCTAGATTTTATGCCTTTTATCTATTCTAATTTAATAAGTTAGATACTAGATCAATGATACTCTAGTTGGGTTCATTATAGTGAGAGTAACATTCACAATATCATTATCATTCCCCTCATTATAAAAATTTATTTCATGATATTTTATTAGTTATCTAGGATTAAAAGGTTGTTGACATTAATCATTGTTAATAACCGTTGTATTTGGTCACTGGTTAAGGAATTTATCCTACTCCTTTCATTTGATACATTGGAGTGTGGGGTGTATTCTGTAGAGATATCTCTTTATTTGCATCATTAGCTAACTTCTCCCCATAACTTCGACATTCAATTTCCCAATGAAATTCTTTTACACATTTAAATGATTTTACAACTCCATTAAGTCAATTCTCCGCATGTTTCCTTCAACACATCAATTATAATTTAGGTCCATCATCTTCTGTCGATTGTTTTTTTAATTACCATTAAATTCCAATTTTCTTTTCTAATACAAACCCTATGATTTTTGGGAAACTCAAATATCCATATCCAACATGATAATGCATCAAATTATTTATTACTAGAATCTAAAATCATTATGGATTTCACCATTTATAGAGATTATTATAAGACACTAATGAATTGATCACCTATACTTCTATGATATATAATAATACAAAAATAATTCATTAAAAGTCATGTAAATGGTTCCTTATAATTACTAATTGATTCAAAATATGTTTGATTTAACTTGAGGAATAACTTCTATGTTTCCATATGATGAATATGAAGATGGAATTTGTTTAGAAATAATCTTTTAAAGTTATCCCACATTATAAATTCCATTTCAACTTGTTCCCTAATTTTATTGATTAGGGTACACCACTAATTATATTATCCATCCAAATAAAAAAATAGATTGAATAAATTTCTCATGTTCCTAACACTATGGCACATAAAATAAATTTTCAATGGTAGTGATCCATTTATAAATGACTAAGGTATCAATAAGACTACTATAATAATGTTTATGTTTCCTTATGAAGGACTCCAAAGAATGTTGTACCACTATTTTATCATTTGGATGTTAAAATTGATTCATAGCATGAGAAAGTTGTTTGAGCATATCATCAAGATTTTTTATTCCATCATCCATAATAATTGGTTTCTGGGGAGGAAAATCATTGAATTTTCTATCACATCCATAATTAACATTATTCCTCTAGTTTCCATCCATTGACTAAAACCAAAAATCAAAATATCAGAAACAATAATTAATGTAATAAATAAAAAAATAATGTCATGTCCCTTATATGATGTATTAATCATGAAACCATATTCTATAATAACGCAAGTTTTACCAACGTCATTGATGTTCACTATAAATAAATTAGGATATTATCAAATATATATAATTTTCCATAGTTCATACTAATGTTTTATAATCATAGATTCAAAAAATAACAAAACCATTCATTAATACTAACTATAGAAACACATACATTTAATACATAGATATTACATTTTTAACATGTAATTATTCATTAAATAATATTTTGATCCATTCCTTAATAATTTAAGTTTAGTGTATTTGGAATCTTTGAAATGTAAAAAACTGGTTCATAAAATATCTACATAATCACCCACTTATTCTTTCATAAAAATCATCTTTCATAGACCTATCATACATAACACATTTGTTCATAATATGGGGAATGAAACATAAAGAATGTGTCATCTTAGAAGCTTAGTAAGGTTATCGAAGGGACATGTAAATGATAATATAATAATTAAAAATTAAAAAATGGTCTAATAACATGATCCTAAAATTTAAAAAACATACCCGAAATATCATAGATTGAAATATTATTTTATGTAAAAAATCATGGTATTTCATAAGACATGAATAATAAGAGAATCAAAGAACCTAATCCATGATACAATAACATTTACATAATATAAGAGATTTTGGAATACAAATAAACATATAATTTTTTTCCATATTAGTCAAATCAATTTCCAATGTCTATTATAGTGGAATGGGTTCACTACCCAAACTATCATAGTAGTCTAAGTTCACCACCAAGTATATTATTGTAGAAAATTTCCATTACTAATAATGTATTACTCTATATTTATGTCTTGTTTATAACATTATATATCAATATTTACCCAATTCATTGGAGGGTGATATAGGTCCCACCTATTAAATATTGAGAATCATATATATATATGTGTTGTAAGAATATAAAACATTCATCATATCTGAACCAATGAAATGAAATGCATTTCATAAAAAATATCAAAATAACATAACTTTTTGGAAATGAAATGGGTTTCATAAATCTTATATCAATATAAAAAGAAACAATTTAGAAAAATAATAATACTGGTATACTCGGATCATTTCCCCCAAAATACATAATTGATATCAAGGGTTTTTCTCTTTGATGTAAAGAGATATCATTAAAATGTCAATAAATTTTTAATAAAGAAAAACATCATATCCATTTGGAAATTACTAATTAAAAAAACTGTGCAATTAAGGGAAGATTTTTAAGAGAACCATTTATACTTGTAATGGAAGCTTCAGATAAAAAATTAGTCGTCACAGATGGAATAATCAACCTTTCCATATAAGGTAAAAAACATTCCTTCAATACATTTGTAGGAAATTTCCAAATTACCTTATTTTAAAAAAGACAAAGAGATTCATTTCAATTTTGTTTGAAAAAATCCAAATCATTTGCTAGAATGAATTTAAAAAATAGTTGGTTACTATTAAAAACTGTTATTTTTTTAGAAAACACAGATATATAAAAAAATGTCTTCATTCAAAAAGATAAATTATGTTTGTTTAACTTCAAAAACAATTTTAGTATCATAATAACATAAGGTGTGGAAAAATAATTTTAAAAATGAATTTATAATAAATAAAAATAGGATAAGTAAATACATATTTATATTGAGTTTTTTATCATAAGATTTCATCCTAATGACTTAATCAAAAAAACCTCGATAAACAATGAAATTCCAATCAAAAACTAATTAACTTGATTTCAAATTTCTTCAAAATCACTATATCCTCTTATATAATAAATTTAAATTTGTTATAATTATATACCATATTCATTTTTATACATATAATATCATAAAATACCCTTTATAAAAATTATTCACCCCCATTTAATAATAATTCCTTATTAAAATTGACATTTTTGGGTGTTAACATATTTTTTTTATCCTGAATATTTCATTTCTATTGTTCTATGATTTATATTATTCTTATTTACATAATATAAAGAATATTAATCAGGATATAAATATAATTTGTATTAATAATATTCATATTTATTTTCATTCAAATTTTTGTAGATAATAATATAAATTACAACATTCATGGAGATGGTAGGACGTACATACGCATGAATGCATTTTTTTACAGATAGTTGGATTGAAATAGAGGCAAATATTAATTTAAATTAATAGTATCATTATTATATGATATATATTATATATATTAATCATATCCATACTTATTACCATACAATTATAATAAAAATTTAAAATTAATCGCATCACTTTTTGGAGTTGGAATTCAAAATGTATGCTTGAACAATATTATCATTTCAAACACGATTAGATGGTAAGTGAGTAGAAATTTTTTTATCAATATAAAAGTATACTTTTTTCATAAGTATAATATATTAACATTAAAATTTTTATAATAACCATCCATTAAATATGTATATGAATGTTGAATGGTATCACTACGTGGAGATGCCAAGTCAAATGTACACATAGGGGATATATTCACTTCTCATTTTGTGGAAAGAGGGTGCATAATAATGATTTAATAATCATAATAAAATTTCACCATATATTGATTTATGAATATATATGTTTATTATAAATACCACACATTTAGTGGATGTAGAAAATATTATTAAAGAATGTGATTGGTTAAGGAAATTACATATTCTTTAAAACGACTCATTTAGATATCCTGTAAAGGTATCTATGGTTGGACTTTAGGGAAAAACAGAAACACTTTAATGTTTATAGTGAAATTTATAAGACAAAATGGTTGAGTTTTTTTATCTATAAGGATCAATGTGATGTACAAAATCATGGGAGGAGGTTGCATTTTTTATTTTATGCGATCAAAAATTTATAAAATTATCAAAAGAATAAAGAAAATAAATATATTCTCAATAGAAATGATACTAAATTGTTGGAGGTTATAATAAGAGGTTATATAGGTTTGAAACACAACAAACCACTAGTTATTATAATATTTTTTGTGTCACATAAAACCATATTATTTTTATTAACTTTAGTTATCACATTTCAATTTCAACTATGGTTACAACATTTTCAATATTAATGGGTTGTATATATTAATTATTAAGTGAATATTGGCCAAAAAATTTCCATGTAAATTTTTTCGGCCATATAATATATTCATTTTCAAATTGAAAGTTATTTTTGGATTCGTATAAAATTTTATAAAATATTAAACTGAAAAATTATCATTATTGAAATTTGTGACACTATTCATTTCATTTGACATCAAATTACCAAATAAAAATGTTTGAATTTGAATATAGTATTATAACAGAAAACTAATATGTCATATTCAGAAATAAAATTATAGTAATATTATATCATAATCAAATTATATCTCATTTAAAATTTTCCAAAACCATTATTTTATTTTTTCAATTAATTAAATAAATATTGTTTTGTTTTACTGTACGACATAGAGATAATTATATAAAACCTAAAAAATAAAAATATATTACCATAATAAATATAATTTCATTATTAAAAAGATTAATATTTTTATTTTTTGTATAAAATTTTATTTTCTCAATGTAATTATATAAATCATATTTAATACTCAGAAAGTGACATTTTGTAACATTATTTGATTTAAATAATATATAAATCACTTAAATTGAACAAATTCAAATAAGATATAAATTATTCATGTAACATGATAAGGGTTTATTTTCCTTGGTCTATTATTTTTTATAATGAATAATTATGGCATAGTGAATTATTTTTCATGTATATTAACTCGATTACCCTTTATCGATGTGGTGAATTTTACAAAGGTTACTATTGAAGTTGACCCAAAATAATAGGGGTATATTTACCAAATTTGAGCCCTATAATTTTAAATATATAAATAAATTATATAATTCAATACCACTTGTTATATGAAAATATATTTTTTGTATGTGTGGAAAATTTGAAAAATAATATTTTAAGAAAAAATATATTTTTATGCATAAAAATGGATTTATTATAATACTATACCTAGAAAAAATAATTTTTAATGTTTAAAATTTTCTATGAACTATATATCATATTAATCCATTTAAAATTATTCATTGGTAATTCTTAATTAAATTTAATAATATAAAAAAAATTCACACATAATAATTGTTTTGTTAAAAAACATCACTTGTATTTTCAAATATTTCATTTTTTTAATTTTTTTCATTTGATAACCTATGATTTTATTTTATTGATGTGTAGACCATATATATTTAATAATGTAGTTTTTAGTATTCAAATCCGATGATTCAATGGCTAGATGATAACCAACACATAAAATTTTAATAATTTTACACGAATTGTTTAAACTATTTGATGCTTGTACACTACAAAAAACAAGAGTTTATAAACATTTTTTGAAATGTTTTTTAAACACATATATAACATTAAATTTAGCAGTATTTTTCAGAAATAATCACTAATTTAGTCATTATTCTTACAAACATGACATATTTAGATATTCTCCTTGTAGATGTCACTAAATTAGCGTTGTTTGTATGAAATGTCACAAATTTTAAAAAAATTAAAGAAAACTCAATAATTTAACCATGTTATTCAAGAAACATTTGTAATTTAGTGATGTTTTCTGAAAACATCTATATATATATATATAACTCATTTTCCCACATCGTTGCTGAAGTATATATATATATATTAATATATATACACACACACACACATATATACAAACACACATATATAAATAGAGTATATATATATATATAAACACAGATAGGGACATGCATATATATATACAAGTATATATACATGTGTTAATATAAAAATATTAATATATTTTAAATCTACTCATGTTTTTATGAAATAAAAACTAATTTAGAGACATTTTTACATGTTTTATAGAACATGAATAAATATATATATATTTATTTGTAACGATAAAAATATATATTTATGCATACTCATAAATATATATATATATTTATGAACAGACACAAATAAAAACACACATATATAAAAATACATATATAAATATATATCAATATAAACATATGGTATATATATAATATATATATATATATATTTATAATCATATATATTTATAAAATGAAAACATAAAACATAATCATATATATCTATAAAATATAAAATATAAAATATAAACTATAGACATATATATATATATACATAAAATATAATCATATATATATATATATTAGATATATGAACAGAAAATATAAGCGTATATATATCTATTAAATATAAAATATATTAAAATATATATATATAATATAAACATATATATATATTAATAAAAATAAAATAGAAACATATATATAATATAGTCACATATATATTTATAAACATAAAATATAAAATATAAAATATAAACATATGGGTAATATAAACATATATACATATATAACTAAATAAATAAATATAGAATATTAAATTTTTTGACACTGATATATATATAATTAGAAAGCAATACAACAATGTATATAAAACAAAAAAAATAGTTAGATTGTACTTTGAGTGAGACGTAAGCGAACCTGTTTGTGATTCCAATTGGAAGTAGAATTATGGACTTGGTGTTCGGTTACCCCTATAGAATCCTGGTTAGGCTTATGGATGTTCGTCATGTAGGGTTAGAGAGTAGAGCACACATGAAAATCATGGGTTGGGTGAAGAGTATGGTGGTTGATGAGAGTGTGGTCATTACGGTGTAGTTATGTAAAAAATTATTATAAAAACATGAGAAAAATAATTATATTTAAAAAAAACCCATGTTTTTAAAAAATGCGTGTAAAAATTTACCAAAACATTTTAAATTGTTTGTGAATGATGTGTGATTTATAGACAATTTTAAAAAATATATGTAAATGAGGTGATTTTAATTTAAGAAACTTATAAGAATAACTAAACTAACGATGTTTATAAACATAAATAATTAGCAACATTTATAAAGATCACCAAATAATTTATTTTTAATTTTTTCTAATTTAAGAAAGACATATTTTCCAACTCTTTTGAAAAATGTTGGTAAATGAGTTAGGGATGAATGAAAATGATTTTAATGTAAAAAAATCACTAATTTACGTTTTTGGTACATTTAATGCACGATATTGACGAAATAAAATTACTTAAAGAGAAATATTTTATAAAAATATCAGGGATTTATAGTGGTTCGTGTATATATATATATATATATTTGTCTGTGTATATTTTAATTTATGTGTGTGTGTGTGTGAATGTATATGAATGGTTACCCCATATCCACATCGCCGCTTAACTATTCTCCATCGTGCCCCAATAATATTTGTCTCGTTTTATCGTCAAATCTATTATCATATCATCACATAGCACATTTCCACATGTCAACACCATATCCCCAACTATATATCCATGACCAAATAATTAGCAACTAAATATAATAACAAATCACAACTGTGATCCATTACAACATATATATTTTTACCTTTAAATACTAACCCATTACACCGTGGGTATAAATATTTTAATCATAACTGTAACATTATAGGCTCAATAAATATTTAGTTAATTTTACTATAAGTCATAATAACTCATGTTCATCTATATTTCTTTCAAAAATATGTGCACTTAAATCTTCTAGTATATCATGAATATAGAAAGGATAATGGTGAGAAGCTAACAACATATTCTACATCCTAATTGTTGGAGATGAAAAAACCAAATTCTCATATGTGCATCAGTCGTGTTCCTGAACTCCGATGGTGGAGTATCAAAAATTAAAAAACCATAATATGTATATAACATCTGAAATACCCAAACTATGTTCTGTTACCTAACAGACTACTCTAAATATACCACTATCGTCAACAAATAACAAAACCAGTGACAACTCGAGCAACAAGATATACTAACATCACTACCACATAAAACAATTTACAACAAGGATTTTTCAAACCATCACATATTAAAATAATCAATACATGTTAATCAATTACCAATCATTATATATAAATAATTCAACTATTATTCCCAATTTATAAATTATGACATTAACATTTATCATTTACTTGCATTAATTAAGCCAAAATTGTTGAGATTCTTTACATTTACATTAAGATCCATCATGTGTTATTATTACACCAATTACCATTGATCATTAATTCAAAACAACATAATAACACATCATCATTATAGTAATTTATCAATTAAACATTATTTATTTATAATATTTGTTCATTAATCACATATCTATCTATATAGTCATAAAACATTCCTTTCATCAACTCTTATTTCACTATTTCATTAGTATTCCTCAATTTTGGAAATTGAGACACAAATACAACTACTTCTAACAAATTTAAACAAATAAACAAGAAAACTCTCATAATAAAAACACCATCATCTCATTCCAACAACAAAAATACCATTCATATTACTTCTCATCATTGACCACACTATCTCATTAAGAGACTCATCAACCACCACCACAACCACAACATACCCACACAATGAAATTCACTAGAAAAATAATAACAACATTCCAAAAACACAGAAACCAATATAACTATTGGAATTAAGAATATATAATAATTACTTTTATGATTAACATTATGGAAATTATAATGACAAAAAATATTAATTTATCAACATTGTTCAATGATATATAATTTTTTATAAAGATTAAGTATAAATATGTAATTTTATAATTTATCATCCTCTATCCATTAACATCATTAAATAATTAACTGATAATAAAAATGGTAATTAATTACCAATTACCATGATATCAAAAAATAATCTTCCAAACAATCTAGTAAATAAAATTATTATCATCTAAATCAATATATTATATTAATATCTCATGAACTCGGATGAACATATGAAAATAATTTTCCCCATTCAAATTAATGAAGTATTCTTTGTTACCTTTTTATTTAAATCACATTCATTTAGAGAGTGAAGAAAATGATAAGTCCGCATTCCCTTTTTATAATAGAAGATAAGATTTGAATCCCCTAATTAAAATCAATCATTAATAAAAAAAATACATGAATACAGAATAAGAATGATTATCACAACAACAACACATGTGAATCCTCTATAAAACCTACAAACATCATAACCTCCATCAAACCCAAACTAATAATTCAAAAAATATATAAAAGTGACAATAATAGTTTCATGTGTAAGTGTAACCAAGAAACAATGTGAGAAACAAAATGATAATTGATAAAAAAGAATAAATAGACACCTCCAACCGAATGGTCATTCATAACATGAAAAGAGAAAATATAATACTCAATGATCAGCCAAGGATCACCCAATAGAACAATTGATTAGTCTAGGGCTGACAGAGGGTGATATAATTGATCTAAGGGAAGATTCATGTTGAATGAATGGAAAAAACAATGGGACCCCCACTGTGGAGTGGATTAATCTAAATTGTACTCCCCTGTAGTTTAAGGGCGATAAAAAATTACAGGCCATTAAAATGACATTAATCCTCTTTAAATTTCTATCTGCTTCACTATAAAAATGATGAATTGAGATTTTCCTTATAATAATTTTGTCAAAATGAGTCTTTCTAACACAAACCAAGAATCTCAATAATGAATGGTCACAATATGGCCTTCATACCCTTCTTTATTTTCATCTGACACTCCCAAGATTATCATGCCTAAAAGTAACCACACCACATCAAAGAGGCTAAAAAGCCTATAAAATGGATGTTACAACTTCATTAATTACAATAAAAACACCCACATTGAATAATCAATTAATACACCATCAAAATATCTAATACTGCATAAAAACACTAAAACCCCATGAAACAAGATCAAAATGAATACATGATTACCAAATCTCCAAAGCCACCAACCATTACACCTTACATATTACGAAGTCATGAAAAATGACCTAGGATTTACCAAAATTGTTGTTTGATAGCCAATCCTCTGTTTAAAATGAGAAAATGTATAAACATGTTATAACTATGACTAGATATCCCCAAATTAGTAGCCACCACAATATGCACCATCACAAAAAGGTCAGTTTTTCCCTGAAAATTTCAATACTCAACTTCTCACTCCCAAAATCCATAAAATACATACTCTAACAACAAAAAAACCTGTAAAAATAATAATTAAATTTAATAATATTTATTCATACATATTATATAACACTCAAATTATTCTCACCCATGAGAATATAAATAAAAATCTAAAAGAAAATGAAAACTCTTAAATTAATTCCTCCCCTGATATACATCTTAAAATTTTATATATCCAAATAAAGATCACATCACAATATAAATAGAGGAAGCACTCAATATTACTATAAATTGAAGAAATATGCATATTTATAAGAATTAATCATTAAAAAACACGGGAGACTGAACATGTAACTAGATACTATGTTTTAACATTCACTACTCTTTGCTACAATTCCTCTCTAGAGAACAACCTAAATGATTAAAAAAATGTGACCTTTTTTATATATACTTGAATCTAAATATTTTCCTCCATGAAAATTTACTAAACCTCATTATCCATATCACATTAATCAAGGATATTATATTCATCATGATGATGCCAAATAATTCATAACATGTGGAAGAAATAATGGACTTTTGCATCTTGTGGTGGTGTCATCAACTAATAGAATAACCCACCAACATTCAATAACACATCAAAATATATTGTAAACTATGTTAAATGCACAATCCCTAGATCGAACCAGCAATTCCAATGTCATGGTTAAAACTTTAGAATTATAAAATCACTAACGTCAAATTTCAGAGTTATGTTGTTGTAATCAATATAGGACTTTTAACTGTACAATGAAACGTCACTCACTCATGAGTCACCTATAACCTCTCTATTATTTTATGTTGTAATTACTATCCTTGAATTAGCGACTCAACATCTTTTTATTGGTTATTTAAAATTTGATATATATTTTTATAATGAAAAATTGCAACCTTGATAAATGAGGCATGCAATGTGGTTTTTGAAAACAATGTTCTTGAATTCCACATGAGATTGTGCAATGAAAAAAATAAATGGAGATACATAATTAGAATAGTGGGAAAATGTGGTGTTTTAATGTGGGAGCACAAAAATACATGCACATCCATGTTAATAGTGGATAAAATATATAGAGGTATAATAGTGATTTATTACACGCATAAATTTTATTTGTAGAGGTGATCTTGACAATAATTAATGAAAAATATGTGGATAATAGAGGCATTCATAAAAATAGAGAATAAGAAAATGAGATAAATGACTAGAATGAGGTTTATGTGTTTTCAATAGCACATTTATTGTGTTTATGAAAGGAATTATGTGAAAAAAATGATTAAATAAATTATTACATATTAAAAATGGTGATTTAAATTGTTAAATATGGAATGTGATGAGAGATAATGATAATTCAATGTATCAAATATATTTTAGGGTACATTGATATGGAAATGTGTCTCTGTTATTATGAATGGATGTACAAGACAATTGATGGTTCATGTGGGTTTGTAAAAATACAATAGGTGTCAAAATTTCATCATGTGAGTTGTGAACAACCCATTAAGAGTTGTAAAAAATCCATGGGATAAAAAATTTATTTGGTTAAATTATTTAGATTTTTTATGAATACTCCATTTATGATGTCAGGCTTCTACCCAATAGTTGTATATAAGGGAGGTTTATTTTTTCAACTAATGATGATAATGATGGAATAGTGAAGAAATGATTCATTTGGTGATGATTATGATAATGAATAACTCATTGAAGTAAAATCCGTATATTAAGATGATTTAGATGATTATGTTTTCAAACATTAAAATAAGTTGAATATTGATGGAATTGTCTTTTAAAACTGAATAAATACATTACTATGAAGTTTCATATTCACAAAGAATGAAGCATAAAAATGGGGTCTCAAAACTCTTGAATCCATGAATGATTCCAAAAATGGTTCAATGATCATAATAAGTGTATCAAAATCACTATAATAGTAAGTAAATGAAGTGGATTTGTTGAAGACAACAACATACTAACATGCCTATGGGAGTAAATGACAAAAAATAATAAGGGGGACAATTTATTATTGAAACCTAAAAATTACATATGATGTGGGCGAGAAAGTGGATTATAACGGCCTATTGGGTGGCTAGTGAGAGGATAAGAGATTAGTGTAAGATAAAAAATTATAATAACATGATATAGAGAACAATAAAGGAGTTATTGCATATGTGGGAGCTCGTAAGAAACAATGACAATAGAAATGAAGCAAAATGTTGATTACATCAATGATAACATGATTATGATGATTATTGAAAGAATCTAAGATGTATTTTACGAGAGACGATGATAGTTCTATGTATCA
The DNA here is from genome assembly GCA_963277665.1 of Viscum album. Lineage (NCBI taxonomy): Eukaryota > Viridiplantae > Streptophyta > Magnoliopsida > Santalales > Viscaceae > Viscum > Viscum album. The sequence continues at coordinate 2,114,383,902 of OY728136.1, forward strand.
AAATTATTCCTACTTGTGTGGATTAAGTGGCGTGTTATGATTATGATGATAATCAGCACAAAAAATCTATGTTCCATGTGGATATATCAAAATACAGTGGGTGTAAAAATTCATTCAAGTGAGTTGAATAAAATCTTTTTGGTGATGTAAAAATGAGTTATTGTTGTGATAAATCCTTCTAGAGAATAATTTATAGTGTTTTTCTCTCTTTCCAATGTGATGTAATGCTCCGCCTGAACACGTTGGTCTAGCACAAGGGTGATCTTCATGTAAACTCAAACAATTCATCAAATAGAAACATACTAGTAGATGTGACAAAAATCAATAAAATAAAAAATAACCATAGTGGTTTTATTCTCCCATGAAACTATAAAATATATAATGAATGAATAAAATTTTCCCTCCAATGCGAGGATTTTCTGATTGATCTAACCATCTTTCAATGATTAAATATATTGATAAAGAATAGATGAGATCCCAAATCATTCTGAATACCCTTCCACAGTCATGAGGTTAAATTGGAATAATTATAAAAGATTATAAATCTCAAAACTCAATGAATCTACTCAATATAATCCATATATATCTTCAATAACGTATCCACTTTTCTCGACTCCTTGGTCTCTGAAAAATGATCCCATGTTATTATTTGATAAATAATAACTCATATAACACTATAACCACCCTATATATTTAGAAGAATACTATAAAAACCATCTCTATTTCCTCTCACTTCTATATAGGGACATCTAATTGCCACAGTAAACCAATAGAAACATGATACTCGATATTCAACTACTGAAACACCAAATAACGAGTAAAAAACTATACAACTAATCTCTTCACCAATAGAAACCACAATTCACTCTCACAGAATGGCATATATTGATTAAACCCATATATATTTCAAATATCGAGTAACATTACTCAATGTGACCCTTTTTACAAACCACATATTGAATATATATATTCTCTTGAAATAATAACCTACATTGGTTATTCTCCGAACAATACCTAGGAGTATATATAGGATAAAATGAACATAGAAATCCTCCACTTAAATATTTCCTAACTGAGATTAATCCACCATCAACAATGAATATGAATATAGTTTCATATGACACGTACAAAATATTCTTCCAACATTTTTAATATCAAGATACAATGATAAAAGTTCCTCTATTATCCTTTATCAAACTATCAACTCTCAAAAAAACACTTGAGGTTACTTTTAACATAATTAATCATCAACAATATTCCCTTTATCTTGTTAATAAGTGATATCAAATCCATTATCATATAATAACTATATCCAAAAGCGTTGATGATGATTCAAATCATACTAAAAATATATATCGTAGACTATTTGTTTCTATAAATATCATGAATCAATCTATTAGAAGTTTGTTTCACCATATCTGTGAGAAAAATACAAATGCCTATAGCTTATGATCATACATAGATTAGTTATTATTATGAGGATATAATTACTAATATCCATATTATGTAATATACCTATTTTTAGTGAAATTGATCCATCCAACCAAAATCAATTATCTTATATAATTATCATAAAGGTTGAAAATGAATCAAAAATTACACAAAGGAAGAACATATCATGAAACATAACGAGAAAAAATATATAAATATGAAAGTATTGAAAATAAATGATATTCTGACCCTTTATTGTTACCAAAAATTCATCTTTTAAATCTAAATGAAATCTAGACTCAAGCATTGTACATGAAATTGAAACATTGCACCTGTCGTGACCCAACCCCAATAACTCACCCACATCATCGATGACACATACCTGCTAGAAGACTCACACATGTAGAGAATCCATAACCACAAAAAAACTAGATACATACCCATACCATTCATGAAAATACAAAATATAATTGAGAAAAAAGCTAAAAAAGAAATAACGATTCAAATAATCATAACCATTACCACCTATGACATCAATAACCAGAATGAAGAACCATATAGGAAACCAATCCCAATGAAATTCCATAACCATTATCTGACCTTCACCAGAGTCCAAAAAAAATTACATTCCATTTATGAAACTAATTAATGCTATAGGTAATTTCATACACGATGAATGAAACCCAAAAAAAAACTCACAAAATCATGTACCTAAAACCCAACCATAAACAAAAAAACTTCTAGATTCCAAAAACCATAATTATTAAGTTGCAAATAAACAAAACCTTGTCACCAATACCAAAATTATAATGTATCGGTGCCTCTTTGGTATGGAAATGACATCTATAATATAATTTGGGACTATCGAGGATGGGATCTGAGAATATCAAGATCGGGAAAATTTACAATGACTTGTGCTCCATCCAACTAAAAAACTGAATACAAAAAATTTGGAGTTACATAGAACTATCACTTAATAAGAAGGTAAGGGGGATAAATAGACACCCAAGGGTGAGAAGATGATGATAAAGTATTCCCATAACCAAAAACATTTTAAAGTCAAATCCATGAAATAATATGACCATACGAATTCACTGCATCAAAGGATGAAATTCATAATGGGGAAGGTCTAAATAATTTTAAAAGAACTCATGAATAATTCCATACATTTATAAATAAATAACATGATCAGTAATGATCATTTCATTCAGGTAATAAATCACATGTTGACACTAGCCCGTATATATTCATGGTCAATCCTTCCTAATTAAGGCTATCAATGATGTTTCTGTCTTATATAATTCAAGAACCAACCTCCTATAATAATTTTCATGACCTTGGAAACATTATAATTCTTATATTATAGGGATCAATCATGTAATAACAACATCCATCATTAAGGAATCAATAAATTTCCTATATTGAGAAATAAATATTTCAAAAAAGAACCATTAGTGTCAAGAATGTAGGTTTATACAACATCCCATACATTTGGAGCTGAGGAAGAAACTCTAAAATAGCTCTCAAATGATTTGTGTGATCCTCCAGTAACCTAAAATAAAAGGTATTATATTAATTATACCTCTAAAAATTGATCAAGGAACTAAAAAAATTATGATTCCTCAATAATAATAAATTAACTAATTTATACTGGAATCAAAATTGAATAATAATGAACTCAAAGTGTCCAAAACAACATCTAAATGTTGTCAATTATACATGTTAATCCTTCAATTACATATAATGACACCCAAATGATTAGAAACTAAAATTAGGAAATTTTGATTTTATTTTGATGTGTTTTAATTTTCTTGATTTTATATTAAATATCATCTTCATGGATTTTACAGTTTTATCCGAATTTATCATCATTTGTACAATTATTATTTAATATTTATTAATCTCATCCCATTTTAACCTTATTGTTTAGTACACTCTTTTTTATGATTTATATTATCAATTTTATAATTATGTTACTAAATATGTGGGGAATAATTTTTCATTCATGATGAATGGGAGACTCAAATGGGGAGACGATCATATTGGGATTCAAAATAAGGAATCTTTAATAAAAGTGGATTGGACCACATGTGACAAAAATATATGTTCCCCCATAATTAATGTTAGATGAAGTTGATATTTTAAATAATGATAGTTTTTTAGTAATATTTAAATAATATTTTTCCAAAACTAAATAAGATGTATGGAATGTGATCTAGGCTAACATATTTGAAGTACAAAATTCAGTTCATATATCCATAAAAAAATCACCCACCATTTTTAAAATAACATCAAAATAGAAAATCCAATTATGATGAAATATAACTATAAATTAAAGTAAATATTTGGAAACATTGTATTACTCTAAATTCATTCCGAATTTACTAAAAACCATGTTCTTACTGGCGTTTCATACAGGAAAGGATAAATTCATGCATCCAACCTTACGAATGATGAGAAATATATTATATAACCATTTTCCACCACTTATTGGACTATATTATCATGATTGAAGAATTTATAACAATTTTATTGACACATGACACTAAACCAACTATATAAGGTATATTTTTCTGAGGAAATGACGATTTTTTTATTTTGTTTCTTTGTACGATTATTTTTCATTTTCATTTTATGATCTTTTTCTTCATATTTAAGATACAAAAAACTCTCCAGTTTTTTTAATAATTATTTATACTTATTATATTTTATTTATTAATATTTTATATATTACTAAAATTCTATAATTTTCAAGTTGTGAATCCATTCACACAATAATTGAGGTGTTTTTTAAATTTTGTTATTTCTTCAATCCCGTATTTATATGCTAACAAAAATATTATATAATAAATTTCAAATCAATGAATGGTAAATACAATTATGGTAAAATTTTAGTGAGTTTCATGGGGTGGATATGATTTTATTTTTTGTGGTGTTAATATGATTTAGTTATTTACATTTATTATTCAATTATTTTATTTTATTTATTATTTAACATATTTGAATTTATAAACTATATAATTTGAGATCTAGCATGATTATATACCTTGGAGGGATCATGAAACTGATCATATAAGTTATCTTTTGTTTTTTATGTGACCCCGAACTTATTAGCATGGATTTGGTGTTTGCATTATTAAATTGGAATGGGATATAAGGAATTTCATCCTGATGTACCGAATTGATTTTTATATATGGTATTCTAGATACATTCATGATTCTTTCATTATTTTTTTAATAAAATTAAAACATATTTTTTTATATAATAACATTATTCCCCCTATAATATCTTTACATATAAATCATTGTAAAGTTAATGGAATTATTTGGAAATGAAACAAAATAAGAGAGATATGAAATAATCAGTAAGGGTTTTGTACAGTGGAATATATCGTAAATATATGTAATGTTATCAGTAAGGAATTAACAATTTGGAATGGTAAATATTTTTCCAAATATTCCATTTATATAATTTAGTATCATAATCAATGGAATTTTAAATTACTAAAAGAACATCATAAATAACCAATATAATTATTATCATAAGTGGATAATGAATAATAGATATGGAAATGTAGATAATTGAAAACACATTCAATTTAACTAATAAATTGAGAATAAAATGATCCAAAGATAATATAATTGTGACAATGTCATGGATAATAATAAATAAATTATAAATGAAGGAAAATAATAATTACTATATGTTATGTTTCCCCAGAACCATATACTCATATTATTAAAGACAATCATCAAAATTGTCTAAAAATGATGGGTAGAAATCCATTTAACTATAGTTGGACAAATGATTTGTCCCATGAGACAATTTATTCATCTAGGGGATACCAATAAATAGGACCCACCCATGTATTCCAAATCCAAATCATTCCTCATAATTTAAATCATCGTTTTTATTAATAAACAATGTTCCTTACCAACAAATAACCACATTGAGTAATGAATAGTGATTTATAAATATTTCCCTATATAAAAAATTATAATTCAATATAGAAACATTATGTATAAAATGTATATTATTTTCACAATAATAATTAATCTGAAAAATAATATTGATATTTTTGGGAAATTTAATGTCAAATGTTCACAAGAAAGTGAACATTAAATTGAATGTTGTTGAATTAAAAAATGAATCGATGTATAGAATTACAATACTATAATTGGTAAGAAAAATCATAAACCATTCAGAGGAGGAATAAGTATGGTACCAATATATCATATCCCAAGTGAGGTATATGTAAAATAAATGGTTTTTATCATTAAAAAAAAGAAATATCGTAAAAAGATATTTAAAAATATTCTTGTAGAAAATAACAATTTTGTTTTAAAAATAAATTTTCAAAACTAAATCATCATTAAAACATTTTTTAAATACAATTTTTTGATAATACCTTTTGAATCTTGTAAATTATGTTTTTAAACATTGATTTCTCATTATGTATGTAAATTCCTTACATGTCGGGTACATTAACAAAATATTCCGTTAATATTTTTGATTAAAGCTTTATGTGACTTGTGTTAAAAATATCATGAAGATTAATTTGATATTTATTTATATAATGAAAAATGGGTAAAATGACATTAATAAATCATTTGGGGAATGTTAAAATATTATTAATTTTTTTATAAAACATTGAATTGGAATAAAATATATTTTCAAGGAAGAGAGAAATGAGGTCATGTTTTCTTTAAAACATTTTCTCAAGTAACTTAAACACTAAAGTGTAGAATAATGGTACTATTAAACAAATTTATGATGAATAATCATTGGTTAATAAATTATATTTTCTTATTATATTATTATAATATTAAATCATTCAACAAAAAAAAATTAATAAAAAAATCTTGATTTGAATGAGATAGTAAAATAAGCCGTTACAGTGATCATAACATTGAAGTGAGAATTAATAAATGTATCCATTATGTCAAGAAAATGTAAATATACATATAATAAGTTGAAATAAAAAAACATAATAGAAATTCATTATACACATAATCTTATAGTATCGATGATGATGACTATATAGTCTAACAAAATGAAATAAATCGAGTTATCAAATTATTTACCACATGGTAACTCATAAATCAAATCTCATTAGATGAAATAATTCAAATTGAAATATAAAATTACATGATTTATTAATGAATAATGATATTAAAATTATATAGGTCATTATATACACTGCATAAAACAAATTTGGTGCATAACATTTCAATATTGAACAATAAAGGGAAATCGATATGAAGTCTATTACATTAAAACTCATTTTGGTTAAACATGAGATATCCCCAAATATTGTGGTTTTATACATGTTAATAAATTATTATAGAAAAATATTAATTTTTTTAATTTCATATATGATCCCTTTATAACATCATATCACCCATTTATGAAATATATATCATTATTTTCTATTTTCTGTTTGTTAATGGACTTTTAATTTATATGCGTTTCATCAGGAATGATATTATTTTTGAAATTAATATATAGTCACATAATCCATATAATAATAATCATGAAATAACTGTCATATTTTTAAGTCAAATTTAATTCTTAAACTAATCATTATCTATGGTTATGAGAAATGAATTATGCTATTATCAGTGAGACGGTTTGTCGTACATACGCATGTGTAATGATTCCATTTTTCATTGCAAATTATGGAAAGGTTATAAGTAATTTATTATAATTATATAAATATCATAATATCATATATACCATATTATTTCTAAAAAAACATTTATATATATCATCCATTTGGTGTGGTTAATAAAAGAGACTCCCATCATTTCTTGAAGGTGGTTGTCCACACGTTCATGAACAATATTAACATCATTCATGGAGGGATAAGGTAGAAATGAATATGATATAAATATTATATTTTAATAATTATAAAAATTAAATGAATTTAAAAATTGTTTTGATGTACATCTCATATAACCATTAAATTTATCTTCATGTCCTTCTATGTAAAGCATTTATAAAAGATGAATGATGTCTTTTTGTGAGGCGGTAGTCCACAGTATAGATGAGTGACATTTTCGTATCCCCTAAATAATAGAATGTAACATAAAACCAATATAGAATAATGAATAAAAATATATGATTATTTTTAAAAAAATATATATATACTTTACATCCATTATCATTCCTAGTCGTGAGAGGTGTTAGGGGGGGAATAATGGCATTTGTTCGTGAAGCGGTTGTTCACCATACACATGAATAAAGATTTCATAACCCATTTTATGTATGTGGAGATTGTTGTATCTCATTAGCATAACATAAAAAGATATATATATATATATAAAACCAATATACATAGTTTATTATATGTAGATTTATTATAAGAATTTAATGAGGTGGAAGAAGAAATATAATATAAATGATTTCTGATGAATGTTGTCTCTTATTCATGAATCCTCTTTAGGTTTTCACTAAATCCAACAATGTTCGATTTATAAAATAAATATTAATTCAAGGATGATGGGAGTGATGGTGGGAAGTGATATGTGTTAGGTAATAGAAATCAATTTTAAGGTGTGATGAATATGATAGTGTGGTGGACTATTGTATGTGTTTTTACTGAAACAATTCTAATTTTTAAAAATATTAAATTAAACACACATTTATATCATGTAAAAGGCTAAAAAAATAGGTCCTTATAAGAAATAAAAAATATAAGGTTTAAATATCAACATAAAATGGGAATTCTAAAAAAATGTGGGTCATTTTTAACTATTAGATTTTTAGTTTCTCCCTTGGTAATTCCATTTTTACATTTACAGCATAAATTAAATTATATTGAATTCACAATTGATTGCAGTCAGATATTAAGTTGATATTATTATAAAATATAAATTATTATTTTTCCAATTTAAAATCTATTCTTCCAAATTTCCCAATCATAATTCAAAAAAATTATGTCAAAATTAATATCCATCAGCAATGAGAAAGCTGGTTTTGAAAGATAAAATGATCAAACATTTAAGAAGTTTTTATTTCAAAATTCAGTATAAAAATTATTCCAATGAACTCAATAAGATTAATTTATATTAAATTGAACTAATTTTTCTTTATACCCAACTAAAACTATAATTTATCCATATAATGTTTTTCAAATGAAATGAAAGTTATCTTTTAAATGTCACTATTTTCATTATTAATAAAAAATGATATATTTTATTAAAAACACAAAAATTAACCCAAAGATAATTTTAAATATATTATTTTGAAAATAAATTTCAATTTTTTTAATATATTTTATAAAAATGGTAAAAATAAGTTTTCAATTACATGAGTAAAGCTTGATTAAACTATTTTGGGAAAAAAATATTTGTTTTCAGAAAATATTTATTTTAATTTCAAATTATGATGATTATTATTAATTATAGCCAATAAAAAAACAATAAATGTTCCTAAATTATATATATTTAATAATTTAGTTAGTACTATTCTTTACCTTCAATTTCGAGAGGTAGGTTATAATAGTATACTATATTATAGTACATTTAGGCTCTTGGTTACGTATTCTACAAGCTATCAAATGGTCTAAATTTAAAGAAATATATTTTATAGGTTGTTTTGGATTAGTTTTTATTATCACATAAAATATCAAAAAAAATTATTCCTTTTTAGTTTCTCTACATTCCATTCTCACCGCATTAAATAAATAGTGTACTTTCAATTTAAACATCATCTTGGAAATAAAGGGTTCGACAATTAAAAATTAATATTTTTTGAAACCAACATCATAAATTGTTATAATATAACTTAAAATTGATAATAAAGAATGGGATGTAACCACTTTATATGAAATGACATATAAATAAGTTTCTATGTAGGATAAAATTTGTTGAAATTCAGGATTTGGTTATCAAATGAAATTTCAAGTAATTTTTGATAGTGTATGTGGTCATTGATCATAATAATGTGAATGATTAATTTAATATTAACGGTCTAAAATACATAAATTGTGGTGTATATAAAATATATTCAGATTTATTTGATATTAACTAAATTGGATAACATTTTTTAGATCATCATTTTCATATAGTTGTTGAATTCTTAAACTTTTTACAAATAGAAGGAAACAAAATTATATGATACATTTCTATTTCAGATGAAAAATTTCATCCTATGGTTATGTTTTGATATAATAATAATTCATCTATTACATTATGATATTAATATAAAAAAGTAAATTTTTATTCCTGATGTGCTAAAATTCACTTTTAATGGATTATAATATAAATAAAAGAGTTAAAATTTATTCTATTTTTCACTAACTATTTTAAAAAATAATATTGATAGAATATGTTTTAAAATATAATAAAATAATTTTGACCCTAAATGTTACAAAATTTTTTCATCATTTATATTATTTATTTTAAAATTTTAACTGAAAATGACTTATTATCATGAATTTCACGTAATCCAGTGGTTGGAACTAAATCCTTATCATCCTTCGGTCATGGGTTCAAGCCTTATATCCTTGATGATGGTAATGGGTTTTCACCCAAAATTCATATTATCATTTTTCTAAACTATACTAATATAATTATTATATTTTTCTCAAAAACATAAAGTTCACATCCTTGAATGGAAATTAGTCAATAAATTAAATTTTTTCTAATGTATTGAATTCTACCCACATTGTTTTCACAAAGTGGAATAATATTATTTTACTATTATTAAAATGTCATTAATGATCATATTAACCCTAAAGTATTTAAATACCTTTAAAAATAAGTCTACAAAATGTAAAGGCATTATTCAACAAATAACATTCCAACTAAAACATATGTTAGATGCACGTTTTTTCCAAAATACCCTTAATATTATTATCCTCCCCTTACATAAAAATAAAAACCGGTGTTTATGAATTTTAAAAAAAAACATCAACATTAAACTCATTATCCCATGATGTATCCATTACTCTTATGTTAATGAAGAAATATATTCTTCTAAAATTTAACATAATCATTAGATTTTTCATAATTCTGTTTAGGAAAATATCATTGGAAAAAAATACATCAACGAATTAAATTTTCATCTCTAATACCTAAATAAGTCATCATTTCTATTTCGACATAGATCATTCCTTGTCATAGGTTATATCTTTTATAAGATGTAATTGACTTGGATAATTCCTAGGTTCTCTAAATTTATGACAAAAAATATATAAATAGATCCTCAAGTGGATATTTATTTAATTATATCTTACTCTTCATTTTCCTCATAAAATATTTTCTTCATTCCATTATTTTCTACCCATAAATAATTTTTCTATTCATTTGATAAACTTTCTTGGGTGTCATTTTCTACAATTTTGAAATGATGGAAATTGTGGCTTCCTAACACGAAGGTGTCAACCACTCGAGTTCTTAGAATCCTCCAACCATATCTTTTTTGGATATTTTGAGAATTGGTTAATGTATATTTTATAAATAATATTTTGGGAAAACTAATTAGAAATAATTACTAAATCATTCACTCCTATCATCATCCATTTTTTGGTAATAGTAACAACATTTCCCTTAATGATCAATTTAAACTTGACTTTTTTGTGTTTTATACATTGATTAAAACCAAAAAAGTATACTATGAGTAATAATAATAAATATGTGAAACCTTATTATAATCTATAGGACTTATAAGTCATTGTTTTTAATATAATACACCTTATGTTTAATCATGATCATTCTTTAATGTCATATATTTAAATCCTTCATAATGGATTGTAATGAAAATGTTAATTATCTTAAGAATATCCCTCAAGAGTGTCAAACTCGTGGTGTAGTAAGGCTAATTGTCATGCACCAATTGATGATCAGGTGATTCCCAATGCACCCTTTTATGTGTTACTACACCCAAGTACATTTTTGTGAGAACCATGTGCAATAAGGTTTTTCCAAACATGGATTTATTTCAAGGAAAAACAATATAATCACAACCTTACCAAAACTCTTAAATGTTTTCTATACTTATCCACGTTGTCTATCATACGGTTATTTTCCGTGATATTGGTTTTCCTGCATCTAGTTCCCAAGGATTATATTAAAACTCGTTGGAAACCACCTATAAAAAACCAATACACAGTGACCTAGAGCTGGTGTATTCATTATTACACTGTGATAGGTTACACGAAATAGAATTTTGAATGAATAAAAAGTTTAAAAGTCTTGGAAAAATATATACATACTGGAGACAGGATTTACATTTTAAAACAGAAATTACAAAAAATATTTATTTGAGACTACAATTATTCCCTCTATAATATCCACACATATTAATCCTATTACACTATAGAATCCTAGAGAAAAAAACTAAAATAAGGGTGATTTCAAATGTGCATTAAGGGTTATGTAAAACAGATGATGTCATGAATAAATGGACCATAATAAATAAGGGATGAACAATATTAACATCTAAAAACTAAAAACTAATTATTTTTGAATAATTATATAGAATAATAAATTGAATGGTAAATAAATGGAAATAAATTCCATTAAATATATAACACGAATATAATAAATAAACAAATCATAATAAATATAAAAATGTAAATAACAGAATACCCATTTAATTTAATCAATAATATGGGAATGAAATGAATCCGTTTATAATATCATTGTGAAAATACAAGGGATAATAATAATTGAATTCTAAATGAGGGAAATTCTTAATTATTATAGGCCATGTTTTTCAGTAACATCATACATCTTTCATCAAGATCAATCCTTTTGATTGTTTTAAAATGATGGTTCAAAACTAATTTAACTAGGTATAGACAACTGATTCATTCCATGAGATTACTAATCCATAAAAGGGAACATACAACTAGGACCCACCTATTTCATTAATGTTTAAAGCATTCATCATATATCGAATAATAGATCTAATTAATAAACACATTCTTTTTCATGAAATATATATATCAAGTATTGAATACCGATTTATAAAAAATATCATAGATAAAAAATTGACTTCCAATATTGAACAATTCTTGTAGAAATGATATACATTTTATACAAATAAAAATATCCATGATAAATAATATGTATATTTAGCATAAATTTAATGACCAATGATCACGTGAATGTGACTATTCAAAAAAATGTTATTGATTTCAAAAAATGAATCAAAGAAGTGAATGTGGATACAATACTTGTTCGAAATAATCCTAAAAATTCTATATTAAGAATAAGGATAGTATCAATATAACAAATACCTAGTTGAGTATATATAATGTAAAGTGATATCATTTTTGACTATTAGAAATACAATAAAAATATCATTAAAATATTCATGATAAAATTAACAATTCCATTTTGATCATCATAATAGAAAGATAAATTTTCACAAAAAATATTGAATATGAATTTCATTGAATTTAACCTTTTAAATATATACATTAATTTTTAAAACATTGAGTGGTCATGATGATAGGAAATTTCCTACTTACAGAGTATATTAAGAAAAATATTCTTTTCACATTTTTAGTAAAATCCAAATGGTCCATGTTTCAAAAACAACATGAATATAAACTACAAATTTTTCTTCCAATAGTCAAAATGGGTATCTTTTTTAAATTTATCATTCATTAATGTTTATCAACAATTAAAAAAAAATATAATAAAATTATTTTGGAATAAAATAGATTTCAAACTGAAAAGATAAATGATGTCATATATTGTAAAAAACATTCTATATTATTTTAAAAATAAATTATTGTAAAAATGTCAGTATTATATGAACATATGACGAAAAAGTATAGGATAATAAAATTAAAATAGTTTTTTATTTAATGATCAATTAACATCCTTCAACATAAATTCAAGAATAAAAAATCTTTATTAAAATGACATTGTGATATAAACACTTATAAGGATCATAACATTGATGTGAGAATTAATAATTGAGTAGATTAATTCTATCAAGATTAAATATAAGTAAACTAATTGTAAATACAACAAAAGATAATTTGTAGTCATTATAAACATCATTATATATTATCAAGGATGAAAAATAATTAGTATAATCCAATTAATAGATATTAAGTGATGAAATTTTTAGCAATTGGTAACACTTAAATAAATTCCCCACATTAAAAATAATTGAAATTGAAACATTCAATACTATGATTTAATGAATCAAAAAACTATCATGGAAAAACATGTTTCAATCTATTATAAGTTTGAATAGATAATTTTTTTGAAATTACATGATGTTCAAACTGATGATGTTGTTTATACAATTTTTTGTAAACATGAACACAAGACTAATAATATATAAACTATTAAATAATACATATAAGTAATTAATTTATAATCCTATCTGGAGTTAATTTATTTAAATTCTAAAAATCCATAGAAACTAAAAAAGTTCATAACAATGTGCAATTAAAATCCTAGATTTATTTAGTGGGATATGTAATACCCATATCTACCATAACTTCCAAAACCCTATCATGAACAAAAAATTACAACACATTTCTGATTTCAATAAAAAAAAATTAATTTCAAAATCCTCTTGTTTACAAAATATAACACATAATATAACAAAAATATCATTCTGGTTTAATAAAACATTCTCATACTGCTTCCTAGTTCTTTCCTCTCCCATTATGTTAGAAACTGTGCAATAAAATATATATAATAAATTTCGAGGTCTCATCCCTGAAATATGAATTTAAGATCCTTAATGTTGGTAGATCACCCAATACCACTAAAGTTATCTCATCCTAAAACATGAAGAGATAATATAGTTATGCTCAAAACATTCATGAATAACACATAGTCATGACTATGTTATGGAGTGTGGAAAGCATTGGGAAAAATAACCTACCATTTCAAAACTATATAGGTATTCAAAATATGATAATTATTCCCAAACCTACAAATATAATCTATGATATATACGGAGAATATAGTTGAAACTCTACTTCCCTAAAAAATCAAAAAAGCATCTCTATTATGTCAAGGAATGATATAGAAATCCAAGATTCATCTAAATGAAACATTGAGGGAAACTTTCTATAAGGTTAAGATCAAAAATAACCTTCTTGATATAGTCAAAACAAAACCTACACACTCAATATACCATAAAGTATTTTTTACCATCAATAATAAATTTTGTTATCATAAGTAAACACTTTTCATGGTTAATGTGAGTGACAACATCTAGAGAACCAGGCCTTATAAGTAGAACGTTACTGGTTTTCCAAACATCAATATTTACCTTGGAGAGAAATTTATTTTCAAGGACATAAGTGAACTATGTGACAATTTAAACCGTATTTAATTTTCCATGAATTTTAGTAAGGGGGTGAGGATCTCCATCCCATATTTGGCACTCTTCAACTCACCGATTATAATGTTCATGATTTTAGGTTTATCGTAATATGTGTTCTAGTAAAATATTAGAACATTATATACCCTTCCGATATAATTTTATATGAAAATATTCCAAATCTAGGTTCTATTTAATAAGATCCATTCATCATTATTTTTCCATTTAATGTAATAATAATATTTTTTAACCATGTTTTGAATGGAAACATGTTCTTAAACATTAACAACACGAGAATGATTAGAATATATATAATGTGGACACTAAAATCAATGATTATGGGGGTATTCATTTGGTAAATTTGATTGGTAAGGTTGAAAGTGAAATATATGAACATATAATAATTTTCAAGGGTTTCTTAAGTTATTAATAGATTGATTTAATTTACTCACATGAATAAAATCTACTCAAAAAATTGTTTCTCTTAAATATAGCTCTTATAAGGATTTTTGGTGACCACCACTCATTGATCCATTTGAATAAATCATTATTATTGATTATATACACGTTATATTCACTGAAATAAAATATTTTTAGTCAGAATAAATAGTTTAATTGGTATTAATTAATCCTGATTCTAAATCCCATTATATCTCATGATATTTTTTAATCTGTCATGAACTCTATTTCATTCTATCATCAATCATTTATAAATTCATTGGAGATAAAAAAAATCCTATTTTGATTTATTTTTTCTTTAATCAAAGCAATAATGAATTCTTCATGATATTTTAAACAACAATATGAATGTAATTGAAAAAACACCTTTTTATTTTCTTATGATTATCCAAATCCATAAGAAACATAATACCTTTCAAGAATTATAATATAAACTATTCCAACAGAACTACTGGAGACCCACTGGCAAGGTAATAATATTTTTTATAAATGAAAATGTGACGGTTTTTAAAATATAAATTTTTATTATGAGGAAACTAGGTTTAGCAAAAAAAATATTAAAATAATCCCTTCATTTGAGGAAACCAAGAATCATTTTTATATTTTATATTTTATTTTTATATTTTACATCATAGAATAAAATATAGATAGGGGTTTTGTATTTCATTTTTTAAATTAAGTATCTTATAGAAGACATTTATTTCTATTTTAATACCTTGATTTTTCAATGGTACAATAATGTTTTTTCTATTTGATATTTAGTAATTGAAGATGTCTATGATGTAAAATTTAAATAAATTCCCTCAGAAGTTCAAATGAAATATTTAGTCATCCATAAATAATCTAAATGTGACATGGATATAAAATTCTCAATTTCGTAATATTAACTGATTATATTTAACATGGTGATTTTGTTCCATGATTTCATTTAAAATTTCATTCTTTTACTTCTATACTCTACATTTTTTCCACTTTAATCTATATTTTCTTATATATTACAACATAATGGGTGGTTTAATTATATGTTGTTTGGGGGGTGGAATAAATGATTTTGTGAAAATGTTTTTTTCGTAATTATCTAAAATTTAATTTCATTATAATTTAATTTGGTAATATACCTTGTGAAAACTATAAAATTATTTTTCAATGAATTTTTTTAATTCATTAAAATCATTATTCATTGTTGGGGTCATGAGAAACATTTTTCTAATTATAGTTTTTAAATATTATATTTTCACTTATACATTTACTTCGGTTTAATACAAATGTCATAATATTTGTCCTTGGGATTGTGTATGTGAGTTTGTGTTCAGGGTGTGACACCCCAACCTAGAACCATGGTATGATCTAAGGTTCCACAGGGCCTCAAGAACAACAACCTATATTCCGGGGTATTTTGACAAGTGTAAAGAGAAAAATTCATAGAACATGGAGAATATTACAATATATTAGATTTAAAAAACATAGTTGAAAAATTCATGCTTCCATCACTTGAATTACAGTATGAATAAAGATATTAATAAATGAATTGAGAAAACATTACATGAAAATCATACAATAATACATATATTTATCACCTATTGGGATGAGACAAAGTATAATAAAAAATTAAAAAGTACAAAAAATATGTACATTCTTTTCTACAACCCCTAAACCGCAAACACCCAATCTTCATTTGTCAATTGGACTACTCTAACCCAATCCACAATAAATCTTAATAAAATCACAAATAAGACAATATGGTCTTAATTAACATAATAGTTCTTGTGTTGGATGTGAGAAATACTTATTAGTATGGTCTTATAAAGGTCCCCTAGTATACGCCATTATATACCAGAATACATGATGAAAAAAATAAACATTTCAAACAAACAGTATTGACAATGTATAATTACTAGGTCACCATGAATCAATGTAAAAAAAATCACTTGGTGCTATTCAGGACCCCCAAGACACTTGATCATACCTGATTGTATGATTTCCATAATTTCCATCATTCTCACACTATGTAGTTCCTTTTTAACTAATTTCTAGACATTAAATTATAAACTATGGTAGGGAATATTCTAATCCTTGACCTGCTACACATAGTATGACGTTAAAATCATATATCCACATATCTACCCAGTACCCAATCTCTCACTGTAGAGTCCACTGGTCCGGCATCAAATCACACCAGGACCCATCCCTCTTTTAGGTGGTCCAATTACATTATCTTATCATCTTAGGGAAATATAAATTATCTACATCTCGCATCACAACATGAACCAACGCACAGAATCTCCCTTACCTAAGAATTATCATGTAATTGTCTTGTATTTTCATCCTAAAATCATAAAACGACCCAACAATCTCATGGAAGGTCCTCCCCAAAATACTCTTATAAAATGGTCTATCATAGGACCAATGACATGTCATGGAGTTTTATACACCCCAAGTGTGCTCAAGATAAGAATAATCAGACTGACCCAAGCCCACTCACACATGGTATGGATATTACATAGGTTCATATTACCCAATAGAGTCTACTTCATATAACTAGAATGTGTATCGTAGGTAGGTCCCATGACACGTCACACTACTAACCATCTAATCCATATTCACTAGTCACTTAAGAACATGTCTCTCATCACAACTTGTATCAAATCATACATTAGGGTGCTTATGCATTTCTCTAGACGCATAATGATGTATTATAACTAACACCATCTTGTATATGTGACACTATGGTGATATCATTTCTTATAAGATCATACCAACCGAGACTAAAATGCTCAGTAAAACCACATCATGATTTCTAATCACCCCTGGAACCACATCCCAAGGACAACCCAATGACATAACTCTCTACAACCCTCGTAATCCTTGTCAACATCCTAATAAAACCAATGACCCACACAAGGGTCCTTTCTAACAATACATGTGAGAGATCACTCATCCATCCACATAGAGGGAATCCCACTCTTTAAAACCTTTTCTAGTTCCATAGGAATAACACTGTTCATAAGGATCACTAATCCCAAACTATCCCCATGATGGTGTAATATACCAATAATGAGATGTGTGACCATCTCACCTATCATCATTAGGACCAACATTCTCTCACTAGAATGATCGGCTCAAGAGAAAACCATATTTGGATACCCACTTCACATATCATGTACTAGGACCTCTTTATCGTCTCTCACCTTCTTGACCAACACCCACCCCCTTGGTGATGTAGTCATTATGTGTTACCAATTCACCCAGGTACTAAATGGATCTTAATAGAAGAATAGGTACCCACTGGTATCATATATCACTCAATTAGAAACTCATTATCCCTATTTTCTCTACCAGAATCAATGAAACAAGCATTTTATAGGATATCCATACATAATAGAAATATGAGCCTATATTAATGGAACCATATAAATCTGTTAATGAGTTACCACATGTACCATAATTTTTTTCACCTCAGCCAATCCTTATACACCTAAACTATATAATATAAACCCCTATCTCTGATCAGACACCATACAACATAAAAAATTAAATATAACTATTGATAATTACTTGTTCAGTTTAAAATATAGCGGACCAATTATTTAATTAATCACATAGCATCAAAATCACACTAAATCATTAACAAACCTTACATGATAGGTCCATGGAACATAAGAAAAACAATCCTTAGGAAAATCCCAACCCATATGACCAAATTAAATTATTTATTTCATACAATTTAGAAAAAATCCATAAAAAATATGGAAGTATATTACCTCGTTAAAAATAAAAATAGACATCATTAAAACACCTTCCTACATGTAACACTATGATATCTGAGAAGAACAACATGTTTAATAAAATATATAACACATAAAAATTATCTTATAAAAAACAAAATATAATGTTAATTAAATTTTATAGTTATAACCAAGTCATTGAATTTGAATGTAATAATTTGATAAACCATTTTATGAAATATATATAATGGTTATATTCAATACAAATTTAATGATTAAATCTTATGAAAAAATCAATCTATTTTAATTAAATGAATTTTATTTTTCAAAATATGTTTTCATCAAAAACATTATGATTTATTTTTTATGAGAGTACAGTTAGATTAATATTTTTTTTATTTAGAAATTCAATTTTATAAAAAAAATATCATTTCATTAATCTTCATATCATAATTATCATTGGGTGATTTTTTGGGGTTTGTATGAAAAGATTCACTATTCAGTAAAGAGTTAAAATTTGTTTTTTTAAAAACCCATTTATTTCATTAAAAAGATAAATAATTTAATAAATTTTTTCTAAAATAATTCAAATCATGTTTTAATTCGATATAATGTATATAAATACATAGTAATCATAATCTTATTTTCAATTTCATAATGTATTCCATTTTAACATAAAAATCTATACCCTAATGGTGGATGATTTAAATTAAATTAAAATAATATATATATATATATATATTTCTATATACACACATTTAAATGTATTAAATTATGATTAATAGTTATAATGTTATTGAATGATCATCTTATACCTGAAAAAAATTTCTTTCTAAAAGATGTTTTTATATCATTTCCAGGTAAAATAATAAATAATTTTACAAAAATTATTTAAATTTAATATTGAAACATTAATCCTATATTTCAAATGATTATATTGTAATTATTTAAATAATTAATTTTTATTATTATTTATAGTAATAATAGTAAATATTTTCACCTTGATAAGAGTAATTCTGGTAAATAATTTCAAAATTAACATGTTAAGGGAAATAATAACACTAACAGAATACTTTAATGAATTGTATGAGTGGTTTTTATTATGTTATGATTAAATATTTTATTTTATTTAAAATTAATTCATTTTCTCATTGATAATTACTTATATATTATTTTAGGAAAAAAATTATAAATGGCACTCTTTCAATTTTAAATTATTCCTAAATGATGATATGTGGATAATGAATTTTGTTAATGAATATTAAATGTTATATTTTGAATAATGATATTATATTTATGATGATAATTTTTTTAGTGATAAAAAACATTCCTAAATTCAGACACAACACCGTCCCAGTGATTGTGAATGTAGTAGAAAATAGTCATGTAAATGATTTTAAAAACTATAAAATATATTTTTTGGGAGACTTATATTTTCCCTTGAAATATATATATATATGATATTAAATATTCATAATTTAGTCAACCTTATTAATTTACTCCATTATAACTATTAGGTTATAGCTATTATATTAAATAATAAAATTTTCATAAATCATCAATTTTTGTTTAATCTCGGTGTTGTGAGTAACTCAAGAGAAACATATAGTTGCATGTAACACAAAATTAACATAGTGGTGGGTGTAACACTAGATAAAATAAATATATTTTGTCATGTATACTATATAATTAAATATTTCATGTAAAAATATCTGGTTATTACATTCTCCCCTACATAAATAAATTGTGTCCTCAAAATTCAAACTTCATCATGGTCATCAAATGTTTTATTTTTGGATAGAAATTTATTGTAAAAATACACATAAAAAGTGTCAATAAAACATACACAGGGAAAATATAATGGTACATGAAAAATTCATTTGGAGTAACACATACTAGGTTTTTAAAATATGAGAATATATGGTGGATGTTAAAACATTGATGTACAAAATAAAACAAATAACCAAATACAATTAGATAACAAATAGAGAACATTGATCACACGAATTTTGGTTATCCATAGAAGGTTTAAGAAAAAAATTGATAAAACAATGATCAATGAAATGTTTTGTTTATATAACCAGAAATTATGGTAACAAGATAAGGTTTTATTTCAGGATTTTTTTTTTAAAAATATGGGAATTTAATTTTCCATCTAGACTGAGAATATATGAAAATATAATTACTTGATATCTTTCTATTTAATAATAAAAAATTTATCATTTGTATGTGATTTAAGAAATTTTCAATTCATACCATACATTACGAAATAAATGACCAAAAATGAATTTTTTATTCCTAATGTAGTAAAATTCATAAAGTATGTTCTGTATAAGAGTGAAACGTCTCTCTATATATCTCTAAAAAAATTTCGAAACCAATATTGTTAGAACAAGTTATACAATATACATAAAATTACATATTGTTATATAACACATTAATCTCTAAGACAAAATCCTAATTTCTCATTAAAACATTCAATAAATGTTTAACCATGTTACCCTTCCAAAATATTAAATATCCAAATCATTGTAACGAAGGTTATAGAATCTCAAAAATGAACTTATCATTATTCCTAACAACATAATGTATCATTTAATCAACACATGATAAAAATGAAAATACAATCATCATGTATTATATTTAAATTTGTTAATAATATTAATTTCCATAAAACCTTATCAAAAAACTAAATTCACCAATATTTCTCAAGTGAAACATATATTAATGTATATATTCCTTAAGTCTAAAGATGGTGTAAAATCCATCAATGATAGTATAAACTGATTTTTGAAAAAACAACTAATATATCCAAAATTTGTAATTACTGTCCAATTTTCATTATCCATATTTATCTCAAAATAATTATCTAAACCTTATGAACATATTTAGGGTCTTGAATCATGTGTTTTTTAAGAAGATAAAATTTAAACTAAATTATTTTCATTCTTCATTTGTAACTTTAAACATATTATTTCAACTCATTAATGAAAATTTACTACAATAAAATCTTTATAAAATTTATAATTCATATAAATAGGTTATAATTGATAAAAGACTCAAATAACATAAAATGTGAATCCAAATAGAAAAAAATATTCATTCCTATTTGAATATTGTAATAGAAAAAGCATAACTAATATCCATTAGCTTATATTTATGTATATTCCTTTGACATTAACGAAATTGATGTGTGCAGTGTCACATATCTTTATAGTTGAACCATTGTACATTGTAATATTTTTTCATAACCATGAGATCATGAGAAATGTTCCTGTTTTATCAACACTTTTAGAGATATCGGATACATCATAATCCATCACCAGGGGTTAATTTCAAAAATTATATGACGTTGGAAAATACTTTATTCCATTATTCCATTTAATTGTTCATTATTGTGAAATACTATTATTCTATTACTTCGATGAAAATCCATAATACTTAGAGAATAATTTCTACATCCTATTATCACATTATTTTATATACTCATATGAAGAAATTTTTTTGGAACATATCTTCATTGGAAATATTATATTAATATTTACAAATAAACAATCGTTTATTCTCTTTGAATTAATTTAATTGATGATATTTATATTCATTATATTTGAAAACATTTACAAATTATTTCATAGAATAGAATAGGTCATATCATTATGAAACATAATCTAAAATCCAGAAATGATGAAATAATTAATATAAATTTAAAAAATAATTCATAGGTAATCACATAATTATAAAAATGGTTTCTTTGGGGATATCGTTTTTTAATCCTTCATAATGATTTGTAAATGAAAAATGAATTATGATTTGAATATATCCCCGGTGTGTCAATCTATTTGCACAACAAGGCTCATTTCCATGCACTAGGCGATGATCAGGTGAATCCCAATGCATCCTTATTACAGTTATTACCCCTTTGTACCTCAATTCTAGAACCACATCTAGCTATAGTTTCCAACAAGGGATGTATTTTTTGGTAAAACAATATAATATATACTTTACCATAAACTTAGGATGATCTTATAGAGTTATCCTAAAACTATATCATTAGATTATGTACCATGATCTATTTTTTTCTAAATCTACTTTCCAATGTTACTAAAAAACATTCTCATATACCAAATGTACTGACCCCAACCCCAGTATCCAATAGCTGGTGTATTCTTTGTTAAAATCTCTTTGATATAGGGAATCAAATCCTGAAGGGCCAATCTTCGTAGAAGTGTTGGAAAACCAAATATATACATCATACCCATTTTAAATTAATAATTGAAAATAATTTTTAGTACAAAAAAATAAATTCGTAGTATAATATAAAACCCATTACAATGATTGATCATTATAACACAGGGAATGAAAAAAATAACTTTGAACTCAAACAATTAATAAGGTTCTTGTATAGTGGAAGCCATTATGAATCAATAAGTAAAAACTACTGGGAAATGAAAATAACTGCACACATATTTCATTTAAAAAAATGATATCAAGATAAGATAAAGGAGAATAAATATTGAATGGTAAAAAACTAAAAACAAATCTATTTAATCAATAATTGGGAAACAAATTCATTTATAGGTAATATCATAGTGAAAATATCATGGATTGTAACAACTCAACTATTAATTAAGGATATAATTAATGATTTGAAATCATGTTCGAGGACTATGAAAACCTCTATTTCAAGATATATCTTCCAAATAGTATAAAAATACTTGGTTAAACCCCAACTTATATATTGATCATTAATAATATTCAAAATATGGTTTAAAAATAAAGGTAGAAACACATTTACATTGGCCAAATAATTTGTATCATGTATCCTATCAATGCATCATTGTCTTATAAAATGTCTGGGCTCCATCCATCAATACATAAGATAATAATTCATCATATATAAAATAATCTCATTAATTCAAGAAAAAAAATTATTTAAAATTAAATATCCATATTGAAGAATGAATATAGATTATTAATATATTTAATAGTGAATTTTATAACATTCAAATTAAAGAACCATATTTATAATTGATATATGATTTTGAAATTAACATATCCATCATAATTAATACTAATTTTTAGTATAAATTTGACTTCTAGAAAAAAGGTAATAAATCAATGGATATGTAATTAATTAAAGATGTTAATGTCAACACTTTCAATGGTCAAAATGATTATTAACCATCCAGATAAAGAATAAGGATAGTATTGATAAAATATAGACCTTTTGGAGTAAAAATGAAGGGATATCATCATTTGTAAATAAAATTCAATAAAATTCACATCAATAACATTCTTGAGTAAAATATCATTTTCATTTTGAAAATCAAAATTTTAGCTTAAAATATTTGAAAACACTTTTATTTGAATATCACTTTAAATAAGAAAATTTTAAAATATATCTTGGTAAAATAAATAATGAATATTCAAATCCATATTATTCATGACTGTGGGTAATTAAATTAATTCCATAAGATTTTAAATTGCAATTTTATTTGAACTATAAAAATGTTAGGAATGATACTTTTTCTAAAATTGAAAAGAATATTTTTTTTCACATTTTGAGTAAAATGAAAGTTGAAATTGTCTTGAAAACAACCTAGTGATTCATTAAAGAATTATTTTAAAGATTAAAAATTGGAAAAATTTCCATTCATAAATCCTTTGGAAAAGGAAAAGGACAAATTTTTATCATTTTTATAAAAAATTGTTTATGAAGAAAATATATTTTCGACTAAAGAGTGAAATAAAGTCATATTTTCTTAACACATTTTCACCATTAATTGAAATACCATGGAGTGAAAAAATGGTAATATAACATGAAAATATTACGAATAATTATAGTATAAGTTAATAAAATGTCTTTATTATGATTCTTTCAAGTAATTTTCTTAAACATATATTCAATAATAAGTAATCTATATTTGAATGTGATTATTAAATAAACTCATAAAAGGATCATAAAATTAAACTGAGAAATTATTATTGAATAGATTATGTATATAAACTATAAGTCCACATTAAATGATTATAAATAAAACACTATATAATAAAAATTAATTATACACATAACCTCAAAATTACATCTTCAATGAAGCAGATTTTTAACCCAATGATAGGAAATTGAGTTATGAAATCTGTTAAATCATACTTCTAATTGATTGAAATTTGTTAATCCTCCTATATTGTGGTTTAAAAAATATAATTTTCATATAATAGAACCATATTATTATTTATAATATAATACATGTTCCTTTTATGATTTATTATGTCCCATTTATTAATAATTATAAATTATTTTCACTATTTTTTGTGTGTTACTTACCTTAATCTAATGAAGGTTTTTTCATGAAAGATATAATTCTTACTCATATTATAAATTTTTATCATCCCCATAATAATAATAATGGAAAATTATAATATTTATAGATAAATTATAATTTTAAAACTAATAAAGAATCATGGTTAAGATAAATGTAGTACGTCAGGATCATAGAGATGGTAGGTTGTACGTACCCATGTGAAACATTTACATTTTTCAATGCTCATTATAGAATTGAGTTAAGTAATATATTATCATTTATAATTTATAATAAACGACAGGTAAACCATATTTTTTCTTTATATATACTTATATATATCATCCATGTTGTGTGGTGATGAAAATAGAGTTACATTTCTTCATAAAGACAGTAATCCACACTTACATGAATGATGTTATCATATTCATGTAAGGAAAAAGGTAATAATAAAAATGTTGTATTTTATCATTAAATAATTATATATTTTCCTTTAGTATAATCATAATTTCCTTTATTTAACATATAATCATTAAATTATACCTTTTCCTTCCATTTAAGTGTTTTAAAAAGATGATTCACATCACTTCGCGAGGCGGTAGTCCGATGTACATATGAGTGATGTTGTCTTATCCCCTATATAATTGAACTAATATATATATATATATAAATGAAATAATAACTCCATAGATAAATATAATTTTAAAATATCTAATATATACTTTATCTACATCATCATTACAAACCTGGTGTGGGGGTAATTGAAGAATGATTGACCTCAGTTTTCTAAGAATTAGTCTTACATCCACATGAATAGTGCATTAATTTCCCATTTGATAGAGGTAGATATGGTTGTACGTCATGAAAATATTATAATAACCTACATGTATATAAAATATAATTTTTATTACATCATAACGTGTTAATAAAAATTTATTGTGGTGGAGGAAGAAATAAAATAAAAATACTTTTTAAAGAATATTATCACTTGTTCGAGTATCATCCTTAGGTTTGCAGTAAAGCCTTAAATTTTTTTATTTATTCCCCATATAAAGATTATATTAATTGTTGAGGAATTTTGGGAAGTTACATTGTTAGGTTTTGGCTGAACTATATTCATTTTATTTTGTGGAAAAAATATGAGAGGGGTGGATTTTTATAAGTGAGGTGAGTGGCACACTTGTAATATTTTGAATAGATTCATTCATAACTATGTATCAATCATCCAATAAAAATCCAACATGTTAAATTATATATCCTATAAGAGATAATATTATTTTATTTCAATAAAATGTTTTTATATGTTTTTCTTTCATTTTAACACTTATCTCCAAAGTAAAACCCCCCAGTAATTCCGTTTTTACCTTATTCGCAATAATTGGTTTTTACTATTTTTACTATTAATTTTAGTAGAAAATTAATTTAAAATTTTTAGAAATAAAATATTATAATTATTGAAACTATTGAATCCAATTATCAAAATTCAGTTCACATAATTCGAAAAATTGTATTTACAATGAATCCCATAGACGGGATGAGAATGAAGGGTTTTTAAAGATAAAATGTTCAGAATTTTATAAGGTCTTTATATCAAAAATCAATATGAAAATTTTTATTATTACCTAAATTATATTAAATGATATGAAATATAAATAATTATTCATTGAAACCTGTTAAAAAATTAGTTTATAAATAATTTAAATGAAAAGGTAGTTTTCAATTAAAGATTAGTGTTTTTTAGTATTAATCAAAAAATAAAACTTTTTAGAAAAAAAAAATTAATCTTCATATGATAATTCTAGTATTATGATTTCTAAAATAATTTTTTAAAATAATGATTCTAAAATTTATAAAAATTAGTTTTTTATTTTGTTCACAAAGCACAAATAAAACATCATTAGAACAGATGCAGTATTTGAGAAAAAATTTCATTTTCATGTAAATGATTTTTATTTATTTTTGTAATCAATAAATAAAAAAATCAACTATTTAAAATAGATATTTTTATAATTTAGTTATTCCATTGAATACACTTAATTTTGTTAGTTAGGTAATAAATATTAATTTAGTTTTTAATATTTTAATAATATTTCAACTTTAGTTTAAACTCGGTGTTTCATATAGCAGAAGATAAATTTAGTGTTACATGTAAAGCTAAATAATCTTATTGTTTCTTATAATATGAGATAAAATCAATGTCATGTGTTTCATACACTATCGAATAAAATGTTTTTATTTTAAAATAATGGTGTGTAATACTTAGAAAAATAAAATAATAGTTTTATATTTTAGGAAATAAAAATATAATAAATTTATATCATAAGGCAATTAAATAAATGTTTTAACATAATGAAATAAATTATTTACATAATGAAATCATAATGGGAATATTAATAAAATTTATATGTTTTATTTTCAATAAAAACATTATTTTATTATATTTATAATTTTAAAATAATATTTATATTCATAATATGGTCTTATAAATAGAAATATATTTTTATACAAATGAAAATATAATTTTATAAATCCCAATGTAATTTTTATATTTGATAGATGATTGGTTTTTCCCTTACATTAGATATTTATAGCTAATAAATATTTTTTTAAAGATAAAATTATCCAATTTATAAAATTATTTTTAAAAATGTATTTCATTTTTAGAATCAAGAATTTGAAATTAGCATTGAGATTATTTTTTTATTTTTCAAAAATAGATTAAATTATATTAATAGTGAACTGTAATGAAATAAAATATTTTATATAATAGTTAAATACTTCATTAATTTCAAAAGTGGTAATGTTAGAGAAAATTTGTTCAGACACAAATAAAAAAATTACTATAAAAAGTCACAGTTGTAATCACAATTTTTAGTCTGTAGACAAAATAATAAACTAATTAGTATTATAATCAAAACTAACCCTCTTCACAAATACAAATATCACCCTTCACAACTCTCTTCTCACCACACTCCTAGTTCCATAAAATTCAAAATCATTTTAAAAATCTATTTTCATCAATCCTTGCCATGTACAAAGAGTTTTATTTTAACAAAGGGCATTTCTATGGATCCTTATGGGGTATCCAGAGAGTCAAAATTCAATGTAATATTTAATACACTCAATTGAAGTCTTATAAATTCCTTGATTATTATGGCTATATAAATCTAATTAATCCTTTTTATTATAATAACCAAAATACATATCCCTTAAAGTAGTTTTATTATACTAATGGTATATCCATAAGCTAACCTGCTTTCATCTTTTAAAAAATCAAAACATCAAAGATATTTTCATAGGTTCATCGCCTCCAGAGATGGCCTTCTTTGTTTTGACCGAGTCCTTATAGAAAGGTTATATAAAATATATTATGATTAAATATGATTCAAATTATAATATTATATCATCTTTCACATTTTAAAATATATGTAGAGATGTCAATAGTACTTATAAAGGATTACAGAGCATGGGGAAAAGGGCAGAAACCTTAAACCAAATGATCAAAGAGCCTATATAAAGATAATTTCTAGTGAAATTTAAACTGGTTAGGATAGAATAAAAGATCTATCTTAGAAACATGGTAATAAACTGGTTTTCTCTTAATCAAAAAAGAATTAAATTTGACAAGAACTTCTCTTAATGATGTGATAAGAATAAAGATGAACTTCGTGGAGGTTTTGAAAGATTCATCTGGGATATTATTTTATAATTTTGACACAACACATCAACGACATGTGACTAAAGAGGGAATATATGATCATGTATTGGTAAATAAGTATATTGTATATGAATATGTTCATTAATGATGGTACTCAATCATTGTGTTCTCCCTATTTCCAAAAGGAAATAAATCTTTGTAAATTTAAATATATGACTACAAAAATCATAGAAGTGTTGGGATTATATGAGTTTATATTGATAGTTGTGGGGAACAGATACTATAATGTGGCATTCCCCTGTGATGAATGTAATAGAAATGTGTGGAGTATGAGAATAATATATCAAAAACCTTCCATCATAAAAATAAAGTAATAGGATAAGAATATTGATCATACAAATGTACAAAATACACATTCTCGCATATGGATCTGAATATGTTGGTTAAATTGGTTTTATATGAACCAAATGATCTTATGTAACATTACTTAATCTTTGGGAAATCCAATTTGAATGTATAAACATTTTTGTTTTTGAGGTTTGGGCACTACGACCAGATATCGGTGGATGTGGACTTGTCTTACACCTTGGTAGCGGAAGTGGTCCTTATGATAAAGGATAAAATCATAAAGTTATAGATTCATTATGAGAGGAAACCAAAACTCGTCCATGACTGCATGTTATTTGGCCATATGATTACGGAATGCAATTGGGATAAGGAATGTAGATTCTAAAAGGTGAAAGTAATTGATGATGACACATGTCGAAGGTGGAAAGGTAATGATATTGTAATACCTCTCATTCCTAAGACCTATAACAAGGATGGAACCCCTAAGGGTGAGTAGAAAAAGGCATTGACTAGGAATATTGAGGAAACAAGGGTAGATGATATTGGTCAAAAAACTACACATTCCTCAAATGGAAGTGTTTTTTAGGCATTATATAAGAATATTCCCCATACAGAATAAAACATCATGAATCATTCCTCCTATCATTTTCAGGTGATTCCTAGATCAGATTAAGGAAATACTCTAATGAATTATGACACAATGAGAGAGGCTCCTGTATAGGAAAAAAACAATGGGAAGACTCTCCCCAAAATTGGGACATTGTCTCAGAGGCTCCTAATGATGGCATAGTAAAAGTGACAAGGACTAGTTCCCATATTTTGGTTGATAAAATGGGATATAATGAAACTATGTAGGATGGATCATCATCCACTCTTTTTGATGAGAGTGGTAACAATAATGGGAAAGCTCATAATTGATATGATCCGTAGGGGTGCTTCAAATAGTTACTCCTTTATAAGGGTATATGAAGGAAATATCTTATGAAAAATGATCATAATTATACATAGTCTAGTAAAAAGGTCACACCTCTAAATAGAAAATTTTGGTCT
Organism: Viscum album; assembly: GCA_963277665.1. NCBI lineage: Eukaryota > Viridiplantae > Streptophyta > Magnoliopsida > Santalales > Viscaceae > Viscum > Viscum album. The sequence continues at coordinate 2,114,414,181 of OY728136.1, forward strand.
AATGAAACTATGGACCCAAGCCCCCTGAATATGTTGTATCACCTAAAAATATATGGGAGTGGAATATAATGATGTACCAAATTATAGTGAATATGATTCTTCTAAATGTAATTTAGGATTGGTAAAAAATACTAATTCAATATAGAAAAAAGGAATAGAAATGAAAGGAAAAGGACATAGGGATCTGGAAAAGGAGGAAGGGACCCTGGCAAGGAGACATGCCCTTCTAAAATTATTCTCTTTTATTATAATTACCAAGGGATTGGTAATAACCCAATGACCATGTCCCTTATAAATTATATTTCTTCTTACAAAACTATGCTCATTAGTATTATAGTGCCTTAAATCCTCATTGATAAATGGATGACCTTTCTGTGCACCTCCCTTGGTTAACGTTTTGTTTCTCAAAATTTTCATGATATCAATATGCACAACCTTTGGCTTTTTATGCATGCGATAATCCAAATGGTATCATTTGTTAATAAATAAATGTAGATATTTTTCTATTGAATGAACCAAGGATGTATCTTTGAGATCTCTTTGTTCCATGCCTCCTAACCCTACATCCGAAGAAGGGATACATCGAGTGTGCTTGGGGATTTCTCTAGGGATAACATTCAAAAATAGGTGATAATGGGAGATATTATTAATATCATGATGTATGAGGACAAAATTCGATTGAACCTTAAAAGATAAGCTTCAATGGAAATTCCTTTTTTTACTTGATCAATTCCATATTTTGGAAGTACAAATAGTATTTGATGATTTCTATTAGAGTACATATACCTTGAATGGATGATAATCAGGTAAACATGATATATGTTTTTTAGATAGATTATTTTATTTTTGATTCAATCATTTATGGTCACATGGTACACAATTTTTTAATCATATTTTTATATAGATATCCATCCAAATATCCAGGTACCTTCCGCTTCCTTTTCATTTGAACAATGGATGACATGTGACTCATAGATTTTGGTAGGTTATTATGGAGGTTTAGTGGATGAATCAACATGAAATCCGTTGAAATAATCTTGTTGGAAAGTTATAGAATTTAAAAAGTATCTTCTGGTATTAGATTAAGAACTCAATATCTATGTTTGATCTTGAGATTAATTTTGCTGAAGAAAAATTGGAAAAAATTCAACTCATAAATTAGCACTAAAACAACCCTTAAGGGAGTATATTCAATCTATTTCAAGGCTGGATAATTTTCTAACTAATAAAGAATGGATGGATCAAAATAAATTGCTTGTAATGTTGATGAAGTCTGGTGATGGAAAATCTAAATTCTTACAAGTGATACACAAGTAAAAATGGATATGGGGAGGACTAATGTCCATTCATAAAAATGGATTTCATTCCACCTTTAAAAGTGATATTTCAAATTCTGTGGTGAATTATTTCACTGGGGTATATTATGATAATGGATTGGATAACACCCATGATATGATTGATAACATAACCCCTTGTATTAGCGATTAATAAAAACATACTCCCGTAATGTCCCCTTACAAAGACGTAATCAAGGAGGCCATATTGCCTCTAAACATGGAGTGTGCGGCTGGTTCTGATTGATTTGACTACAAATTGTTAATGTTTTATTGGACATGTTGAAAGATGATATAGTAAATGTAGTAATATATTTTGTTAATCATGATCATATGACATATGGATCAATTCAAATTTCATTGCCTTGATTCCCAAAAAAATATAATGTATATGACATATTGGATTTCAGTCCTATAGCTATTACGAACATAATCCATGAAGATATTAGCAAAATATTTATTACCATATTGGGGGAAATTATTAATGAGGAAATTTCACTGAATTGGTTTGGATTTTTACCTGGTAAGAGCATCAAAAATTTCCTTTTCACATCATTAGACAGTATTGACGTGATGAAAAGGAAGTCCATGAAAGAGAAATTTTTTCTCACAATTGATATATCATTTTATTTTCACACTCTAAAATAAAACTTCATAAATTTTCTCCTTATGGGGTATGGATTTATAAATGACATAATTAGACATATAAAAAATTCCGTATATGTAAATGGTTTATTGTCATAACTAATTGAAACTCTAAATATTATTTCAAATTCACTTTTGGTGTTAGAAAATGATACATTTTCACATGGATCCTGTTTTCCATTACTGATGACTACAATATTATATTCTCTAATGAAATATGTCATATTCGTATCTATAAGAAGATATATGATAGTAGGTAAACTCCTATCTCATTTAACATATGATATGCTAGTGATATTATTATTTTTTGTATATCCTCAAATAGTATTGTCTCATTTATCGCAGACATATTTTCTCTATATGAAGGAGTGGCTGATCCGACCATATGCTAGAATAAATATTTCATTTTTTGATATGGAATACCGATTTCTGAAAAAATAGAATCAATAAGGATTTTAGATTTGAGAGGGGTTTTATCCCCATTATTTATCTTTGTGTTCCATTATTTTGTGGAATTATGAGGAGACCGTATATTAGAGAAATATTATCTGGAATCATTAATTAGTTGTTTAGATGGAAAGGGAATGCTATGTCTTAAGATAGGATGGCTTACCCCATTAATTTGGTTGTAAAATAGTTTTATTATTTATTGTCTATTTATAAAAAACCAAGATTTATTCTTAGTGATCTATAATTCATGATGGGGACATCATTTGGATAGGATCTATACATGAATGGATGCTGATAATGGTTTCCTAGAAGGATTTTATTAAAACCATTCAGATGGGAGGCCTTGGCATCATCGACCTAAAAAATTTTAATTATGGACTGATTAATATGTTCACATTGTAATTATTAACCTCTAATTGCTCATATTTAGATTTTTGATCATGATGGTAGATGTTGAGGTTTCTGAAAATGTATCATCATTATATTTCTTCATCAGTTTGGTCCTCACTCAGATATTCATTCACTGGTGTAATATAGAATTCAAAATGGTCGGTTTTTAGATTGTCTAGCTTCAACATCTAGGATACCTCATGGATTGACTTCCCTCTCAATAATGGAAATATATCTCCTAGAATTACTCATATAACTGTTGTAGATTTCTAAATTCACAACAATATCATTGATGTCATAGTTAATCCTCAATTCCGAATGGAAACTAAAAATTATACTTTCATGGAAAATTAATTCATTATCTAGAGTCCAAAAATGGGAATCTTAATTCTTAACAGTTCTATAATATATAGTGTAATTTCATCACAAAAACAACAACATGGTTTCTCAAATTTAAGGTGTCCTTTTTACAACCATCAACAATCCCACTTCCTGGGAGAGTATAGAATAATCTATTTCCACAAAAAAATGAAATGGGGATGACTTGATAATGTATTTTCTTAGATTGTTTCATATGATTGAAGGATGATAGATCTATGTTGCACCTATTTTTGACTTTCATTTTTTCATTGAATTTATAGAAAGACATTATACAGTTGTTTAACAATGATTTTTTTAGGAACATGTAGCTGGATGAATTTACTGATTCACATCAGTAAATGTAGAAGAAGTAAGAAGATTGAAAATCTCTATATGGCTACTATTCTAGCTACATACAATGTTTTCTATAAATATCATAATGAATTTATTTTTTATATCAAGCCTCCATCCATTCATGAAGGATCCCTCCAAAGAAACAGAGACACACATGGTATTTTAGGGGTTTTGGTTGGTTCCATAGACAATAGTTTCATGGATCTCAACACACATCATTTTCTAGGCATCTCATGAAGACCGTGGAGACCCCAAAAAGATCATACACTCATATGATATCATTCATAGTGTTAGGAAATACATCTCTATTATAGATTATTTAATTGATATAATGTCTGGCTTCTGAGACATAGATATAATGAATTCATATCATCATTTCTCTAAGTTTGTCTTTTAATCTTTTTTAATTTTTATTAAGTATAAGTAAATATATATTATTTTTATGATATAAATGTGATTTCCACTTAATGTTTAAAATTTATACCCTTGAACTAAAATGAACCCCATGTCTTTTGTTATGATTTTTTAGGCTTGATTGGGATTTGATAAGAGTAGTGGTGAATTTGAAAAAGTGGTCTCGTGTCGAGCATGAGATATTCATGATATTTCTATTTTTTCAAATTATTTTATTTTTTTCTACGATTTTTTATTTGATGTCATTGTGGGAAAAGTGTATGTTATAACATTCTTGTAGAGGGGAACTGAATTTTGATATTTTTTGCGAGTAATTTTCAAGACACCAGAAAAACTCATGTTGTGGGGGGAGTGATTAGATACCAAAATTGGATAATTTCAATTTTATTTTTAACTATTTTAATTTAATTAATTTAATATTATTTATTATTTTATTTCATATTACTATTAAATGTTCATTTATCATCATATGTGTAATTCTTGTTAAAAATGTAATACTATTTATCATTTTAAAATTTTTATTATAGAAAACTACACATTACGAATTTTAATTTTAAAATTATCAGAAATTGTAAATAGAATTTCAGGTGGGTTTTTTTTCAATTTATTGTAGTTGAAATTTCACAAATAAAGTTGTCCATATTATATATTAAATGAATTTTTTTTTTGAGAACAAAAATTGGATCTTAGGATAATGAAATGTATATGTATCCAACCTCTAAAGTCAAGTGAATAAAAATTTTAAATTGAATATATATAACATAATGAAGAAAATTTCATTAAACTGTATAGAAAGATGATTCTATATTTTTGAAGGGGATATAGGGTAACTAAGTTGAAGTATGAATTCTCATCTAGATGTTGTCTCTAAAAAATCATCTCATAATTTACGGAATAAAATAAAAATATGAAATCAATTTATATTAATATTTAACAATATATCAGAAGACAATTATTCCATACTTTCCTCCCTATGACATAATCTAATCAACAAAATATCACGGTTAATTTAGAATATTACATAAAATGTGAAGAGAATGCATGGAGGCTTCAGAATACCGGAAAATTATTTCTATATCCCATTTCCACCACGTATTTTTCTACCATAAAAAGTTAAAATAATTTTATAGGTTTTTATTAACCCAATATTCTAAAATAAATTCTTAATGATTATTTTATGTATGTAAGAGATTTTTTTTTTGTTTCTATCTTTCCATGTAATTTTAAGCTCCAGTTATATTGTCAGGTTATTATTATTCACATATAATTGACTCAAACCTCTATAATGTTCGTAATAACTATTAATTATTCTTATATTCATATTATAATTCTTCTTATCATAATTGTCACTATAATATCATTATTTCTATTATAAGAGCCCATTTACATGACAATGTATGTAGTCATTATTTTTTTTGTTTTCACTTACTGAAATGTTATTTTATATGTCAAATTTCATCATCAATTTAGTTTTTCACATAAATTGATGGATAACCTAATTATGGGTTTATTTTGGAGAGTTTAATTATTTTAATTTTCTTCTATTTGATATGATTTATTGTTCAATTGGTTCATCTATAAACATTTCAATTTCTGTATTGTTTTTTTAATAATCATTCCCTAATTTCTTAACTACATATTCTGAGTGATAATATGATCTTATAACATTCAAGGATCGTAATAGATAAACTATAGGCACATCGGTAATTGACTAAGGAATTATGTATGTATTAATTCAATTAATGATGTGTGTGAGTTATCCTATTTATTTGATACATTTTGAAATATTAAAATGAATTTTTATTAGAAATATTACATTTAATTTACTCCCCAGAATAACATTGGATTAAAGCATATTCAAGAATAATTTCATATTAGATATTTTGTGTCTTTTTCATAAAGTCGACATACCCAAAATAGTTATCCACTTTATATGAAAAATCCAAAAAATCATACATGTGTCTCAAGGTTCACTTATTAGGTCTCAATAGATTCAACAACCAACAATTGTTACATGTAACAACTTTTAACCATACGGTATGTTTGGGAGAACCAAGAAACCATAAATAATTCTAATTAAAATAGATATTTCCCATTAAATAATCAGATACGTAATATATATATGTATTCTTTTTCGTCTAATCAAATATATTATAATCAATACATAGTCATATATTAACATCCCCTTTTATGAAAAAAAATCACATATCCCTAGGGTGAGATACAAGGATTAATAAAAACCACAGGAAATAGAATATCAATCAAAATATAGAACATGTGAAAATCATATGGTTTCATAGGTTATGGTGATTTTGACATCAAATAAAATTTAATTCTCAAATCCATCTAGAACAAGTCATCTCTTTTGAGGAAACAATTTCAAAATATTTTTTAAAAAGAAGTCATGAAACACATCTTCGACAATCAAAATTACCACCATATAAACATAAAGTAATCTCAAAATCATCTACTCTAATTGAAAATACAATATCTACAAATGTTCACAACCTATATGAGACTAAAAATCACGAAAAACAATTTGTACTCACCTTCTATATCGTATTATAAAATTGGTTAAAAACATCAATAACAGCCTATACTAGACCCAAAAGGCTACGAAAAGAATGAAAATACATATTCGATTCTGAAATATGAATTAATAACTCAAGAAATCATGCTCCCATAAGAACATATCATAATCCATACTCATATTATATTATATAGATTACCTTTCAACTATCGTAGTAAACATTAAGACAACTAGAAGTATTTATACATTGAGTGAGAAAACCGTAGACCAATGTTGGTGTAGAGCAATAGTGAAAATATATTGATTAAATTGTGAAATAAACCATAAATTATATTTTGAAAATATAACATATAAGATTTATGATTATTAAACATTTGAAACACTATACCATGAATAAAAAATAAATATAGACAGATTCCCCAATAACCCCAAGTATAACCACCTATTCAACCATTCTCAACCATATGTCTCTAAAGAATATGAGAGTAATGAGTTTCTTCTTCACCTAATAATCCTTTTCTCTAAAGATTTATATCCATTAAACTATTCCACTACTACTAATATAGAATGTGATGAAACTAATATAATGGTTTTACCCAATGTGGGAAACACATTCTATATAAAGTGCTTATATTGGTTTGAGACTGGCATGTAATTTACATTAATCAATAATAACGGAATACCACAAACATGTTATAGATAGATGATTAAGAACTATTATCTCTTGATAACTGAGAAATAATCTTATAATTACTCTGTGAAATTTAATATTTTAACTAGTTAGGATATTGGTGACATTAATATATATAATTGTTCCATAATGAATAAAAATGAATCCCCTTAAAATATGAATCTACATTTGTGAACTTTTTTTCATAACCTCTGTCTTCACCAGAACCACGTGATATGTCCGCAATGGTTGTAGTGTTACATAGTGCTAGATCTCATCCTGAAAACCATATTTTAAATGATCTTCCACACCCTCGCTGTTAGAGATAAGATTAAAATCATAATGATGTCTATTTCCACACCCTTGATTTCATTTGTGGTATTTTTCTATTTATTTACATTCAATATTTTTCCATTTGGGTTTCCATTTATTTTTTGGAGAAAACTGAGAAAATTTGTTTGGATAGTATGTGGTTCATAGTTGACCCATGGTTAGTAAAAACTGTGTGCCCCTGCCTAGGTAACATTATGGTAGGTGGCTGGAATGAGGTAATAGCTACCACTCAACTTGTACATGGTAATATATACAGTGTGGTATAACTATGAAAGAGGCTCCTCTTGGGGCAGTAAGGGGTGAACAGTTTCTACATGGTTTAGAAAACCTTACTGGAAAACCATGTACATGCCCATGTTAATAAAAATACTGAAATTACTAGACTAAACTCATTTATAAAAACCATCAAACCCTCATTATTTATCCCACTAATTATTTCTATCCCTGGGTTCACCTCCCCTTCCAAAAACTTTTGGGCTCCATTTTTGTGGGAAATTTGGCATGGATTCTTTAAGGAACAATCAATTAAGTGGTTTCATCCTAGTTTTCTCCCACTCCTCTAGGAATTTTCTTTCTCATTTTTTAGGGTTTCATTCGTACATATGATTAGGTGTAATTTTTATGGTTACATATTAATTTTAAGGGTTCTATACTGACTTTTATAGTTCAATATTTACTATATATGGTAGGATTGAGTTACAGTCAAGGATGGTGGTTTCATGCCTAAAAATAATGTGATGTTTTTTATTTTCATTATTGAGTGTTTAAATATGTTCTATTCTTTGTGTGTGAATTTTTAAATGGGTATTTGAAATTATTAATGGTGCTTTGGTGTTAAGAAATGATTTTTAAAGGAAACGAGTTATTCTTTTTGTGTGGGTTTCACATATGCTTGTTGTTTTTATGGATTCAAGGTGTTTCATAAAATTATTTCATAGTTAGAATAATTTTTTAATTTTTTTACAGGATTTTTTGGTTTCAAAGTTGATTTTGGATATGGAATTTATGGGTTTTATTTTTTACATTGTTGGTATGTATATATGTGAATGTGATGTTGTTTGTGATATGTGGAATGAAAATTGAGCACAAAAATGGAATCCTAGGTATATAGGTGGACATACTAGGATTAATATGTTGGTTGAATCAGAAGTGGTTTATCACAGATTCATGTAGAATTATTGATTATACAACACTAACTAAATTATACTGATGATTGGAGACCACTAGGCCCACTGGGACTCCCCTCATACTAGATTGTGCTTGAGAAGGCTATTATTCATTGTTAATATACCAAATTTCACTGATTTATGATGTACATAGTGTCCCATTAATATCAAGTTCATTGTGGTATTTCCCAAGCCATAGTGATCTATAGTGATAGCATACTTACAATCAACATAATATATAATTTATTTCATGCTTGAAAAAAAAGAATGTTTTACTTTAACAATGTTGTCAATGAAAAGGATCATACTTATTCTTTTTTAAAATCTAGAATGTTTAGTTGTCTTTTAATGTTTATATCAAGTAATCTATTTGTTCAGTGGTGTCCTAATAGGCTCTAGAGCACACCCTATTTACACATTAGGGTGCAATAAGACATGGTTATTTTAGATAAAGGTACTGGACATGTGTTTCTATCTGTTGGTATGTGATGCTTGTGGTCTTCCCTTACTCGTTTTAATGTGGTGGCTTGAGGATGATTATCCTCTTGAAATATAGTGGTTTTTGAGATGGGTATTTGTTTCCATTTGGGTTGTATACATTTTGGTTTTTATTTAATGTTGTAAACATGAATAAGAAAATATTATATAACTTGTCTTTTTGTTAATATAAATTTTATTTTATTTAATATGTTTAGTTTTATTTTTTATGTAATTTGGTGAAATAAATCCAAAGGTATCTGGTTAATACCCAAGAACTTTTTTCCATCCAGGGCATCAGGAACAGCCTTCGGTCCATGCTAAAAATCTGTCTAGGTGTCGGGTTTCATGGAAACTAGGCATGGTTGATGAAAAAATGGAATCATAGGAGTGTATGATCTTTTTGGGTCTGGTTATTTGGGATGATTCTGTATTTATTTGAGCGATAATTTTCAGGAATTGAGGTGTTGGTTGTGTGTAGGGTTCCTGGAAATCACACCTCGTGATAGATCTCGAGTCCCTATATAAAGTTGGGATTCATGTTTGACTTCTCACCTAAGTGAAACATGTATGCTGCAAACAACAAGTGAAAACGATGTGTTGGTGAATTGGTTTGGATGTTATGTTATTATAACGAGTTTGAAATTTTTTTATGTATTGAATATTGGTATTTATTGTTATTACCTAAAACATTCAAAATGGTTGTATGGATGGTTTTTATTGGGATTATTTTCATTATGGTGTAGGATTTATCCCCAGAGCCATCCTGGGAAACAAACAAGAAGAGGCCATAGAGGGTTCTACCTCACCAATTGATTAGTGATTAGTGGATGTTGTGGTCTAGGAAATACAAGATTTGTAACATGGTGAGGTTCCACCTCCAACTCCGTTTGGAGAGGCGGAAAGAGGTCCTAAGAAGGAAATATTTTAAGAGTTTATTAAGAACAAACCTCCTCCTTTCTAAGGTGGTGTGAAACCTCTGGATGCAGTGGAATGACATGAGATAATAGAGTAGTTGTTTGAGTTTATTAACACCATTTTTAATTTCATGGTGAAATGCGCTTCATTTTTTGAAAGTAGGTCTTAGTCATAGTTAGTGGTACTCAGTGGTGAAAACTGGAAAGATTGAGAAGATGAACTAGATAGACATCAAGAAAATTTTCAATATTCAGTATTTTCTAATGGTGTTAACCAAATCTAGGTCCTACAAGTTTATAGACGTTTTTATAGGGGTCCATCCTATGAAGGATTACACCATCCACTTTTCCAAGATAGTTAGGTATGAACCATAAATAATTTCCGACATGAAAATGATGGCTTTAAAGATTGAGAAGGACTGCAACCAGATATCTATTCAAAGGTATTTCTGTTCAAGATGAATTTCTATGTTGATGATTTTAACCATTCATTTTTAGTGGATATTGACCAAATAGTAAATTCGTGTTCCTATGGGGATGTGTCAGTAATGGTATGTGGCAGTTCATTTGAAAAAATTATGAACTGAGATGAGTTGTGGAAAAAGGTATGTGACAGTTCATGCCACCCTTCCCTGAAATCCTCGTTTATGGATTCTATTACATGGTCAATTATTTTCCATCAGTTTATGAAGCTAGATAACATTCAACATTCATTTACATATCCTCAAAAACATTTTCATCGATGAGGATCTATGGGACACCTGTAGTATTTTAACAAAGTGATACACCCATATCAATGTACAGTAGGGTATGTGAATTCCTATGGAATGTCATCCCAGTAAGAGTTGTCTATGATGGTGGGATGTCATTTTGGGATTTGAGGTAACATGAATGGATCCTCTTAAAGGCATAATCAATTTAGGGAAGACCCATGGTTCAATTGAGATGTTTAGATTCATGTAGAGACTAGACAACTTCATGATCTGGACCAAGAACCAGTTGAACCAGATGCAAGGTCTTTGATAGTTTGAGGTATAATTTGGATTGCATCTTTAATAGTTATTGTTCAACATGAAATAGTTCCATATTTACCATTTATCTATACCCATGTAATGGATTATTTCAAGTTTCCAACAAATATCTTATCATATGTGACGGAGTTGGTGACAATTCTTGGTAAGAAGAAAGTTAAGGGTCCTAAATGTCCATCTTGTAAACTCACCAAGCCAAGGATTGAGCATGATTGGGATATCCATGTTTTAGATGTGGACCTCTTTGATGTAATACTTGACATGGATTGGGTGGTATCAATTCATGTACATCTTTCTTTTTATAGGTGGTGGGTGAGTTTCACGGCACCTGATGGAAGTACCATGGACTTTCATGGTGAATGATATCCCTGGTCGGGTCATGCTGAACCTGCTATTCCAAAGATAAGCTGTCTCATTCTATTTTTTATCATCACTCATATTAAATTTTTATTGTGGGGATTCTAAGGGTTGAATACCTCTCATGGTGGACGTGCTCTAAGAGGAATTTCTTGATGACTTTTCAATACTAAATCTAGAGTGGTATGAAGAGATTTATATTGATTTTTAATTAGTAATAATGCCTATATCTTATCACATGTACCATAGGGACCCATTCATTTTTAGGTAATTAATCTCATAACAATAATATTCAGAATCCATAGGATTCATTCTTTTGATAATATCTCATTGGGACTTCTATTTTTTCATGAAAAATTTGGATGGATCTCTTCGGTTGTGAATTGATTATTAAAATCTAAATAAAGTAACCATAATGATCTAGTATCCCTTTCCCCAGATTGATGAATTGTTTTATTATCTTAATTGGGAATTGTGGTTCTATAAGATTTACATGCATTCTAGTTTCCACAAACATAGTGTTAGAGAGGCAGATGTATCGAAGATGGGTTTCCAAAGAAGGTACCAACATTATCCAAATTTTATTTTGCCTTTTGGGTTAATGAATACGCCAACATTGACTATGGTGTGTATAAAGTGGGTGTTCCAGCAATATCTCGATTGTTTTTTCAAAGTTTTCCTGGGTTACATCCTTGATTAATCTAAATCTGAGAGGGATCAAGAGAACCATTTTTAGATCATATTGGGAACTCTTCGGGACCATCATCTTTATGAAAAATCTTATAAATGTACCATTTAAATTAAAGAGCTACAGTTTTTAGGGCATGTGAACATAGTAAAAGGGATTCCTATTGACCCTTAGAAGATTCATGTAGTTATGTAATGGGAGAAACTAAATAATATATTTGAGAACAAAAGATTTCAAGGCCTAGAATTGTATATTAGGATATTTGTTCGAGAATTCTCTACGATTACTTCCCCCATGAAAGAAATCACATGGAAATGGGTAAACATTGAATGGATACTAGAGTGTCATACTTCTATTGGGGATACAATGTGTTGGTGTAATACTTCTTTGGTACTGATTATTTCAGAATTTCGAAATGGATATATAGTATATTGTGATGCTTCACGTATGACTCTCAAATGTGCACTTCTACAGGATGAAAATGTTTTGGAGTATGTATATCACAAAATCCAACCACAAGAAATGAACTATTCGAACAATGAAATGGAGTTTTCTGAAGTGATGCATGCTTGGGAAACGTGGCACCACTACCTGTCACGACCCGTCCTCTGGGCTCGTGCCCTGACTACCCCAAGCCCGCCTTCCATAGGCTAGGGGATAGCGACTAGCACCAAGGCGTAAATCCCGGTAAAAGGGGAAGGCATTGCCTTTGTAAAGTAAACAAGCACCACAGAGTAAGAAAGCGGAAGAAGTGAACACTAAGTAAAAACTGGTACAACAGCATGTGCGTAAAAGTAATGAGGGTGGAAATACATGCCCAACTGTAAAGTACAACTGAAAGGGGAAAAACAGCAACTGAAAAGTAAAAGCCGCAGCGTCGAGCCGTCCTCTGGAAGTCCCACCTGAAGGGTGGGTACAAATAGCCTCCACTGCCTCTCGGGTCCAGCCGACAGCTCCGAGTACGTCCCACCCAGTGGTCCACCTCAAGGAATTGTCCTGCTCTGCAAGCCTCCACCACGATCAGTGTTGTCCATCGTCTTCAACCAACACAACATAGTGCAGGCATAGCCCATGCCGGGGTGAGTATAAGCTACTCAGTAGGGACCCTGAGACCTCCTATGGTCTCCCAGAATCCACAAAAGATAAACCAAAAAGGAAAGATACAATCATGAAGTAACATCTGCACGGCTTTGGTATATGACCATACATATACCTAAGTCAACAATTCTCGCTCGGCTCCAACATTCGAGCTCAAGTACAACCCAGTCCACATAGGAAAGAAACACGTAAATCCACACAGGATAGCACAATAAAATCCACAATTGAAAGCAAAACAACATTCAGCTCACACAGGTATACTTCTTCATATGACGTTAGAGGTGATCAGATGTAGCCACTGATTATCTAAGCCATCGACCCACAAGGATCTGTAGGTACTAACCCATGCAATGACCCACACAGGATCGACCATGAAGTTGAACACAAAGCTATTGGGAAACTCCTTATTCATCGAGTACAGTGGTTATGCCGCTACAACCAAGCGTTTCCTCTCACCATGGACTGCTATAGTACTACACTTATCGAGTATTGTGGGCCTTCTACTATAACCAAGCGCTTCCCACCAGGGTTCTGCCGCTACAACCAAGCGCTCCCCCTCATAGCCTCTAGAGGTGCTCCTTCTGTTGAGTACCACAGGTTAGTCGCTACAACCAAGCGCTCCTCCGACGTGGGTCTGCTGCTACAACCAGGCGCAACCCCCGTGCTGCTACCACCAAGCGCTCCTCCGTCGTGGGTCTGCCGCAACAACCAACCACTCCCCCCCATAGCCTCCAGAGGTACTCCTTCTGTTGAGTACCGCGGGTCCGCCGCTATAACCAAGCGCTCCTCCGCCGTGGGTCTACCACTACAACCAAGAGCTCCTCTGCCATGGGTCTTCCGCTACAACCAAGCGCTCCCCATTGGACAATCCGTATCACACTGAGTCGTTCGATCATCATTCTTAAAGTCTCAACGGCTCTAGGGTTTCCGCCCACAGCATGCTCATTCCGGAACGGTCCACTCCACGAGATAAGAGGTCAATGCATCAACTGACATTTAGTCCGGAGTTGACGTATCTTAAGATGTACCGTAGTGGTCACTGCCGAAAACACAGAGGATTCCCGTACTGTTTTCATCATCGTCGCGGTTGCATCCACTAAGGATCTCTGTACAGTCGTCGTCGTCACAGTAGCAGTTGCAGCCAGCTCTAGGGTCCCCGCACAAAGCAAGCTCGTTCGGTAGGGTCCGCTCCACGAGCCGAGAGGCTGATACATCAACTAACACATAGTCCATAGTTGATATATCCAAAAGTTCCATATCGCCAACAGGAACTCAATGTCATAGACGGCGCGTCAATCGGATGTCTGGTCTGTTAGTTATTGGCTTTTTCGTTCCAGGGGCCCTGTTGGTTTTTAAGGAAATACCAACCTGACCGTACTCCACCAGCGTCCAAACCTCGGGCGGAGTAAGCCAAAAGATCCGTCTCACTTATAGAAATTCAACAAAGTTGACGGCACATCAATCGGACGTCTGAGGCTCAAGATAAGAGCGTTTCCACTCCGAGGGCCCGGTTGGTTTCGTGTACGAACCAACCCGGACGAAAACAACGTATTCTGAAACCTTGAGTGTGGTATACCGAAACGACCGTCTCGATCAATGGATCACATATCCGCTGGTGGCGTGTCGTTCGGAGGCCCGTAGATCATGTTATGAGCAAAAGACCGAAAAGGTCCGGAAACGGGGGTTCTGGGCCCGGACCGACCCGGCCCGACCCCCTCCCCCCCGGGTCGACCCGACCCGGGTCCAGGTCCTACCCGGTTGGGCGTGACCCGGCCCGACCTGGACGCAAGCTGGCCGACGGGTCGGCTCGGCTCAGCTCGGCTGAGCGTCCGAGCAAGGGAATCCGCGGGGCGTGCTGTCCCCACGGGAAGAGGAGTCGCGGCCCCACGTGGGGCTGCGCTTGGTCAACGTACGCGGAAAAGATGCGTCCCATGTCTCGCCAGACCCACGCGGTCACGGGTCTGCTCGGTCGCCGCCGTCGAGGCTTCAGCCGCGGCGGCTCCATCCGGTAGTGCGCCGGCGACCCGCGCCGCCGGTGGAGTCCGCGGGCCACCGGAGTTGCTCCGGTGGTCGGATTCCATTTCTGTCGGCGCCGTAGCTCCTCCCGAGTCCTGTTCTTCACTGCGGAATTAACAAATCGTCTCTGCGACCCATTTTGTCATCGGCTGCCGTTCCGCACACCAAGAACAAAGGGCGGTGGGTTCAGACTTGTTCGCTGGTCCACACCCACCGCGTTAGCGGTTTGAAACAACACCATAAAATCCCAGCAATTGATGAACCACGTCCCACAATAATAATACATGGAACAACTTGTTAATTGGTTGGTCCGCATTCTTGCCTTGAAGGAAAACAAACATGGGTAAAACATTTTCAAAATGACCCATACCTCATAGCTGTCGTCAGACGAGTGGGAGTATGTTGTGGAATTGACCGTCGTGTTAGGAGGTGATCGTCGCGTCGCGGAAGGGCGTCATGTCGTCGCGGAAGGGTGTCATGTCGACGATCTCCGAGGGTTAATGAAACACACAGATTTATTAATAACAATTAAATCCATGTTGAGGATAAAAACCACAAAGGAATTAAAAGGACCGCAATCTCTTACCTCAATGGACGATCAAATATTTTTCGCGGAAGAAGCGTCCCAGAGGGAGAATCGTCGGCGTCACGTCGTCGATCTCCGGGGGGCCTGGCGTTCATCGTCACCCTTTGTCAGAGGCCAGCATTGTTCACGTTCTTTTCATTCTTCGAGTTCTTCACGTTCTTCGCGAAGGAGGAGGAAGATCTTTAGATATTCTCCAATGGTTTAACACAACATTCAAGAAGAAGGTGTATTGGCCTTATTTTATTAACATGCCAACAAAAGTAGAACAACTAAGTAAAGACCCATTAATTCATAGAATTAATTTCAGCTAATAAACCGCCCAATTAATAGGAGCGTTTAAGAGTTTAAGGAAATTCCCCAGTTGACATTCATTTAATAGGGGGGTTCCTGGTGCGTTACTTAGGGAAAAAGAAACGGTGGAGCTCGTGCGGTCCCCACCTCGAAAATATCTACCAAGAGGGTAGGATATTTTGAATTTCACCCTATCCGCTTCAACTTAGCTGAACTGGATTTAAGTGGCTTTAACTGATATAAAATAATGTTGTCACACCACTTTATTTTATTTCTTAACTAAAGCCCAAAAATTAAAAACCACACCCGAGCAAACGCAACTTCGGAAGAGGTGTTTCTAAGCAAATACCGGCGCTGCGATTCCATCGGTGCCCTCAGAATTTGATTCTGAGCACCGGTTCAAAATTTAGAAAAACTCACTCGTTCTTTCATTGAACGTACCTGAGCCAAACTTCGGAAAATGATTCTGGGCACACCGGGACACAGAATCAGGTGCCGTCAGAAACAGGGTTCTTGTAAAATTCAAAGGAAATTAAGAAAAAAAATTCCTTGAAATTTACGGGTCTTTACATCACTCTAAACTCAGGGATTTACGTCCTGGTAAAGATACATCATAAACTAGGGAAACAAATGTGGGTACAGAGCCCGCATATGAGCCTCCCGCTCCCAAGTTCTCTCATGGAGGTTCTCATGCTGCCATCTGATGCACACTATAGGAATCGAACGTCCATGTAGGACCTGCTCCTGTCGATCCTCGATCTCCATCGGGACCTCCACAAAAGACTCCCCATCATCAACGTCTAGCTCCCCATGGTCAATGATGTGCGTCGGGTCGTGTACGTATCTCTTCAGCTGGGATACGTGGAAGTCGTCGTGCACCCGATGCAACTGAGGTAGTAGAGCCAGGTGATAAGCCACCTCGCCGAACCTGCAGAGGACCTGGAATGGTCCGATGAAGTGTGGAGACAACTTGCCACCTCGGCCAAATCTCTGTAATCCATGTCGAGATGAGACCCGCAAGAAGACGTGGTCTCCATCCTCGAACTCTAGTGGCCTCCGCCTCCTGTCAGTATACGAATTTTTCCGGCTCTGAGTTGTCCTCGTCCGCTCATGGATGACATGGACCGTTCTGGTCCTACAAGAGCTACTGATATTTTCTTCTTTGCCGATAAGATAAATCTGGTCTCATCCCCTAGATGAACCATTTTCTTCGCCTAATACAGTCAACCTTGACATGGATGATACTATTCCATACAAAGGATGACGTCGTAAGGCCTCGACGCTACTACTAAGAGATCCAACTATTACTCTCGCCTCCAAGGGTTGAGTCACACTATCGGCATCAGTGTGTGGTCAATGTGTCTCTTCCAATAGGTATCTCAAAGTGAGGGTCAAGTCAGCAGTTTTTAAACCAGAACCTCTTAGTAACATCTAAAAGAGATAACATGAGGATAAACGTCACAAGAAAAGTGTCTTTTATTACTGCAGCTCAAAGTAAAAAGAGACAAAACATTTACAAACAAACATCAACAACGCTAGAAGCAGCATAAAAAAAGTCTCCAGGTCTGGAGCTAGTCCCGCTCCTGTCCATCTGCTCTCGGAGCCCCATGATCGTATGCCTTAGCTGCCTAAAGCTGAGCTCTCCCATGTCCACCAGCTTCCTGTAGTCGGGGAGGACCTCCTGGTGGTGGTGGTGGCAACACCTCGAAGCGTCGTCCACCTCCAGTTGAATGGCCAGCTCCGCTGCCATTGTCTCCTGCTCCATGCGATCCACCTCGATCGAACCTCTGCCTCTTCCTGGGAGGTCCTTCGTTCATCTGCCGGTCATCAGTATGGAGGGTCGGACAGTCACGAGCCATGTGACCAACCCCGCCGCAGGAGTAACACTGTCTGCTCATGGTAAGTCGTTGTCCACCCCGGGTGCCTCGCACAAACGATCATGTGTCACGCGGTCGGCCACTAGTTGGTCTAGTCCTCTTGGACCCCTGTGTCATCTGTCTACTGCCTGCTGCAGAAGAGTCTGCCGCATACCGGCTAGTGGTGGGTCCTGCTTCTGGAGACTACTCAGCAAGGAATCTATCCACTAAGAGGGATCTCTCCAACACCCCTGTCTGTGTCGGAATGCTGTGAAAAACCATTGAAGCTCTGATCTCTCGCTTGAGCCCCTGCTCAAAGGTTCGGGCCCTGAAGAATGGGTCTCGTACCATGTCCGTGGAATAGCGCGAGAGATCGGTAAACCTCGCCGCATACTATGCTACTGTCATGCTGCCATGCCGCAGCTGTAGTAGCTCCTGGATGCGTACCACTCGGAGGGTGGCTGGGAGGAACTCTGGGTGAAAAAGGATCTCAAATTTCATCCAAAGGAGTGATGCCTCGTCGTGCACTTGGAGCATCAAGCTCCACCATCTGCCTGTTGCCGCATCTAGGAGGCTCGCTGCAAGGACCACCATAAGGTCTGCTGGTGTCCTCACTAATCAGAAAACTCGTACAACCGCCTCTAGCCAGTCCTCAGCCGCCTGGGGGTCCGTCTCCCCATGGAACCTGGGTGGTCGCTGGTGCTAGAACTCATGCAGTGCACTAAGGCGATGTGCATCGTCAGCGTCTGGGGCTGGAAGCATCGGTGGCTCGGCGGGTAGAGGTACCGCCGGTGCCTCTACTGTCAAAGGGCCCTGCACCGAGGCCTCGTCGCTCGGCAGGCTATCGTCACGCTCAACTCTCGGAACCCTAGCTGGCTGCCGTCGTGGGGCCATCCTGAAAGAAACAGGTGCACCACGGTCAGAACAGTATACCTGGTGAGCTTATACAAGTAATCACAAAGAAAACTTGAAACACACATGAAAACAATGTTTCGTGCATTAAGTCGTAAATCATAAGTCAGGGTCTAAGTTTACGGATAAGTCGGCCGCCGCACCAACACTAGACTCCCTGGACTGATAACCACACCCAATACGCTTAACACTATTTCTTCACGTAGAAGAACGATCAGAGTCTTCGGTAGAACTGAACTCCTCTGATACCAATTTGTCACGACCCGTCCTTGGGGAACGTGCCGGGACTACCCCAAGCCCGCCTTCCATAGGCCAGGGGATGGCGACTTGCACCAAGGCGTAAATCCTGGTAAAAAGGGAAGGCATTGTCTTTGTAAAGTAAACAACCACCATAGAGTAAGAAAGCGGAAGAAGTAAACATTAAGTAAAAACTGGTACAACAGCAAGTGCGGAAAAGTAAAGGGGGCCAGAAATACAAGCCCAACTTTAAAGTACAACTGAAAGGGGAAAACCAGCAACTAAAAAGTAAAAGCCGCAGCATCAAGCCGTCCTCTGGAAGTCCCACCTGAAGGGTGGGTACAGATAGCCTCCACTGCTCCTCGGGTCCAGCCGACCGCTCCGAGTACGTCCCACCCAGTGGTCCACCTCCAGGAACCGTCCTGCTCTGCAAGCCTCCACCACGATCAGCGTTGTCTGTCGTCTACAACCAACACAATGTAGTGCGGGCATAGCCCGTGCAGGGGTGAGTATAAGCTACTCAGTAGGGACCCCGAGACCACCGAAGGTCTCCCAGAATCCACAAAGGATAAACGACAAAGAAAAGGTACAATCACGAAGTAACATCCGACACGGCTTAGGTATATGCCCATAGATATACCAAAGTCATCAATTATCGGTCGACTAAAACATCTGAGCTCAAGTACAACCCAGTCCACAAAGGAAAGGAAAATGTAAATCCACATAGGATAGCACAACACAATCCACAAAGGAAAGCAAAACAGGATTCAGCTCACACATGTATACTTCTTCATATGACATTAGAGATGATCAGATGTAGCCACTGATTCATCTAATCCATCATCCCACAAGGATCTGTAGGTACTAACCCCCATAATGACCCACATAGTATCGATCGTGAAGTTGATCCCAATGCTATTGGGAAACTCCTTCTCTATCGAGTACAGTGGTTATGCCGCTACAACCTCACGCTTCCCTCACACCTTGGACTTCTTTAGTACTCCACCTATTGAGTAATGTGGACCTGATGCTACAACCAAGCGCTTCCCACCATGGGTCTCCCGCTACAACCAAGCGCTCCTCTGACGTGGGTCTGCCGCTACAACCAAGCGCTCCTCTGTGCTACTACAACCAAGCGCTCCTCCGTCGTGGGTCTGCCGCTACAATCAAGTGCTCCCCCTCATAGCCTCCAGAGGTACTCCTTTTGTTGAGTACCGTGGGTCTGCCGCTACAACCAAGCGCTCCTCCACTATGGGTCTTCCGCTACAACCAAGCGCTCCACCTCAAAGCCTCCATAGGTACTACTTCTGTTGAGTACCACGGGTCTGCCGCTACAACCAAGCGCTCCTCCACCATGGGTCTGCCGCTACAACCAATCTCTCCCCACTAGGATATCAGTAACACGCCGAGTCGTTCAATCAGCAGTCGTCAAGTCTCAACCGGATCAAGGGTTTCTGCCCACATCATGCTCGTTCCGGGAGGGTCCACTCCCCGAGCTAAGAGGTCAATGCATCAACTGACATGTAGTCCGGAGTTGACGTATCCCAAGATGTGCCGTAGTGGTCACTGCCGAAAACACGGAGGATTCCCATACTGTTTTCATGATTGTCGTAGTCGCATCCACTGAGGATCTCTGTACAGTCGTCGTCGTCATAGTAGCAGTTCCCACCAACTCTAGGGTCCCCACAGCCAGCAAGCTCGTTCGTAAGGGTCCGCTCCACGAGTCGAGAGGCTGATACATCAACTGACACATAGTCCAGATTTGATGTATCCAAAAGTTCTGTATCGCCAATAGGAACTCAACGTTGCAGACGGTGCGTCAATCGGACACCCGGTCTGTTAGTTATTGGTCTTTTCGTTCTAGGGGCCTGGTTGGATTTTAAGGCAAAACCAACCCAACCGTACTCCACCTGCATCCAAACCTTGAGCGGAGTAATCCAAAATATCCGTATCACTTAGAGGAATTCAACAAAGTTGACGGCACGTCAATCGGACGTCCGAGGCTCAAGATATGAGTGTTTCTGCTCTGAGGGCCCGGTTGGTTTCGTGTACGAACCAACCCAACCGAACCCAAAGTATTCCAAAACCTTGAGTGTGATATACCGCAACGACCGTCTCGATCCAAGGATCACATCGTCGTTGGAAGCGCGTCGTTCGGAGGCCCGTAGGTCATGTTATGACCAAAAGACCGAAAAGGTCTGGAAACGGGGGGTCTGGGCCCGGACCGACCCGGCCTGACCCCCCCTGGGTTGGCCCGACTCGGGTCGACCCGACTTGGGTCTGGGTCTGACCCGGTTGGGCACGACACAGCCGACGGGTCGGCTCGGCTCGGCTCGGCCGAGCGGCCGAGCAAGGGAAGCCGCGGGGCGTGCTATCCCCGCGGGAAGAGGAGCCGCGGCCCCGCGTGGGGCCACGCTTGGTCAGCAGATGTGGAAAAGCCACGCCCCGTGTCTTGCCAGACCCGCGCGGTCGGGGGTCTGGTCGGCCGCCACTGCCGCGGCTTGATCTGCGGCGGGTCCATCCGGCGGCGCGCCGGGGGCGCCGCCGGTGGAGTCCGCGGGCCACCAGAGTTGCTCTGGTGGTCCGATTCCATTTTCGTCTGCGCCGTAGCTCTTCCTGGGTCTCGTTCTTCACTTCGGAATTAATAAATCATCTCTGCGACCCGTTTTGTTGTTGTCCGCCATTCTGCACACCAAAAACAAAGGGCGGTGGGTTCGGACTTGTTTGCTGGTCCGCACCCACAATGTTAGCGGTTTGAAACAACACCATAAAATCCCAGCAATTGATGAACCACGTCCTGAAATAATAATCCACGGACCAACATGTGAATTGGTTGGTCCGCGTTCTTTCCTTGGAGGAAAACAAACATGGGTAAAACATTTTCAAAACGACCCCTACCTCATAGCTGTCATCGGACGAGTGCGAGTACGTCGCGGAATTGACCGTCGCGGTAGGAGGTGATCGTCGCGTCGCGGAAGGGCGTCATGTCATCGCAGAAGGGCGTCGCGTCGACGATCTCTGAGGGTTATAGAAACACACGTATTTAATTATAACAATTAAATCCATGTTGAGGATAAAAACCACAAAGGAATTAAAAGTACCACAATCTCTTACCTCAACGGACGATCGAAGATTTGTCGAGGAAGAAGCCTCGCAGAGGGAGAATTGTCGGCGGCACATCATCGATCTCGGGGGGGCACTGGTGTTCTTCGTCACCCTTCGTCGGAGGCCGGAGTTCTTCACGTTCTTCGCGTTCTTCGCGTTCTTCGCGAAGGAGGAGTAAGATCTTTAGAGATTCTCCAAAGTTTTAACACAACATTCAAGAAGAAGGTGTGTTGGCCTTATTTTATTAACATTCCAACAAAAGTAAAACAAATAAGTAATGACCCATTAATTCATAGAATTAATTTCAATGAATAAACCGCCCAATTAATAGGAGCTTTTAAGAGTTTATGGAAACGCCCCAGTTGACTTTCATTTAAGAGTGGGGTTTCAGGTGAGTTACTTAGGGGGAATGAAATGGTTGGGCTCGTGCGGGCCCCACCTCACAAATATCTACCAAGTGGGTAGGATATTTTGAATTACACCATATCCGCTTCAACATAGCACAAGTGGCTTTAAGTGGTTTACCTAAAATAAAATAAAGTTGTCGCACCACTTTATTTTATTTCTTAACTTAAGCCCAAAAATTAAAAACCACACCCGAGCAAACGCAACTTTGGAAGAGGCGTTTATAAGCAAATACCAGCGCATCGATTCCATCGGTGCCCTCAGAATTTGATTCCAAGCATCGGTTCAAATGTTAGAAAAACCCTCTTGTTTGTTCACTGAACGTACCAAAGCGAAACTTCAGAACAAGATTCCGGGCACACCGGGCCTCGGAATCAGGTGCCGTCAGAAACTGCGTTCTTGTAAAATCCAAAGAAAATTAATAAAAAAAATTCCTTGATGTTTATGGGTATTTACACTAAATCTTTAGGGAGAAATATTTAGTTTATTCAAATAATAGGACTCTATACAATATCATCTCCTAGAAAGATATGAATTTAAGGCAATAACACTAGGTTGAGTACTTCCAAGGGTTCAAAATCGATATATTTTTCCCGAAGTTAAGGATACTATCATGGAAGATGATTTGATAAGTAAAGTGACAGTTAAAGATTATAGGGAGTCCAATGATGAGTGGACATTGATTAGTCACTTTTCCCGGATTAATTTGGAAATTAAGGAGAACAGTGGAGGAGCATTATTTTTCAGTGCTCAGTTAACTCCCTTTAGTGTGGAGATGATTCTATTTGATCAACCTAACGATATGTTATGTCAGTGGTCTATGTAGTTTCTGATTGGTTTAGAGATATCACGTGATTGGTCATTGTCACTCGAGGGGTATTTATGTTTTATTGTCCTTCTTGTGGTGTTGTTGTCTCTAATGAATGGGGTGAACCAGGATATCCATCAGTCTTAATGGGTTGTTCGTCCTAGAGAAATCAAGATTTATTATGTTTTTATTTGGTAGTTCTTGTGTGTAGGTATGAGTCAATATATAGATGACATCATATTGAGGTATTATACAAGTTGGCAGGTTACAACAGAGCATGAAAGGCCCTCTAGTTTTCTTCTGTTGCAACCCATTGAAAATTAGAAGTTGTATAAGATAGCCATGGACATCATTGTTTTCTTGCCTCATATACTCTGTGGGATGAATTCCATATCGGTAGTGTTTTACTATCTGATAAAAAGTAACCATTTATTTCTAATTGTAGTTTCAGTAAAGGTGGATAAGTTGGCCCGATTATATTTTCAAGAGGTAGTGATGATTTATGGTGTGTGTTCAGATATTATTTATGAATGGGGCCCCCATTTCACCATATAGTTTTTGGAAGGCCCTAAGTAGGAAGTGGGGTCAAAGATCAAGTTAGTAATGACATACCATCCCCAGATGAATGTTCACATGGAATGGAAAAAACAAATTTTGGGGGAATTTCATCATGCACGTGTATACAATTTCAATTGATCATGGGATTTCTATTTGGGATTAGTTGAGTTTTTGTATAATAATTATTACCAAATCTAGATTCTAATGCCTCCTTTTGAGGTGCTTTATGTTCAGATGTATCAGTCGCCATTGTGTTATGATGAGGTGGGTGAAACCCCATTGTTTTGGATGAGCATGGTGGAAGAGACTTATGAAATGGACAAGCTGATTAGGTAGTGATTTTTGACAGATTAGTGTCACCACAATTCTTATGATGATTATAGGAGATAAGTTATCACATTTTATATTGGTGACTGGGTTTTTTTGAAAGGGGATCCTCATTTGGGACATCTCTATTTGGGAAAGCAAGGGAATCTTACACCAAGGTATGTCAAACATTTCAAGATCACTTATCAGGTTGGAAAGGTTGAATACCTGTTATATTTACCTTTGGAGTTCACATTAATTCCAGACATTATCCATGCATCACATTTGAATAAATATAATCCAGATCTATCTCATGTGCTAAATTGTGAATATTTGGAAATAAGGACCTATTTGTGTATGTTTGAGCAGCCAATGCCGATTTTGAATTACCAATTAAAGTTTCATAAATTGAATTCTATTACATTATTCTATAATTTTTGGTAGCATGATTGTGATATTCATCGGGCTTGGGAGCATAATTCATTGGTTGAGCAAGAGTATTCTTCATTTTATCTGATCAAGAACTTGAATGACATTTAAGGGGTGAAATGTTTTCATGGTAATGAGGATTATCACACTCAGGATTTATATTGAGTAATTTTTGCAATTATATTTAGTCTATATTTTTTCCTTTGAGGATCTATAACATTTTTGGATAAATGTGAGAATATTTTGGTGGAAGTCATATGGCGCACAGTTAGTAGAATCCATGCGTCCCCTTAGGTAACCGTGAGATAGGTGGAATGTTTTAGTCTGTAGTTATTTCACAACATGAAAAAGGTATCATATAATTTCTGGGGTAACCATATGATAATTACCTCTTGGGATAGTGAGATTTTCATGGTTTCGAAAAATACTCAGGTAAATCGTCTGCATGTCTAGATTATTAGAAATCATTAGATTCCAAAACTAACCCTATTGAAATTTACCCCAAAAGACTCATTATCTCCCCCAATATTTATTTCTAACCCTATGAATGACCCCCTCACCCTATTCCACTCTCCATTGGAATGGATTTTGGTGGGAAATTCATCTTTAATTTTTCATGGAACCCTCATATAAGTGGTCTCTCACCTATTTTCTCCCTCCATTCTAGGGTTTTATTTCCCCGTCTGTGGGTTTCATTTCTCTAGTGGGTTGGGTGCCATTATTAGGTTTAGATATTACTTTTGATAGTTTTATATTGATTTTTATGGTTTAAAATTATCATTATATGGTTCTATTATGGTTTGGAAATGTTTTAGCACAGATTTCTGGGATTTTCAACACTCAAGTAAGGTGGTTCAATGCTTAATCATTATTTTCTGATTTTAATTTACTTACATGAGAGTTTTAATTTGTTTTATGCATTATTTGTGATGTCTGAAATGGATTTTTGAAATAATTCAAGGTGGTTTGTTGTTAGGAAATGGGGTTTCAATGGAAATCAATAATGTTTTATATGTCTTTCACATATGCATATTTTTTGTGCCTTCATTGAGTTTGATAAAATGTGTGAATCTTGTGAAACATGTTTTTTAAATTGTTTTCATGTCTGTTTTATTTCAATGTGGATTTTTGATTTGGAAATTATGGATTATAATGTATATTTACATTGATTGGATAGCGTACATGTGAATGTAATGTTGAATGTGATATGTGGAATCGAAATAGAGAAGAAAATAGAAACATGGGTATCTAGTTGGGGGTGGAAATGGACTAGCATGCTAGTTAAATAAATGTGCTTCATCCCAGATTCATATATAAATATTGATGAAGCAATAGAAAAAAAATTAAATTGATGATTGGAGACCACTAAACACATGCGGTTTCCACTCCTACCACCTCGTCTATGAGAAGGCTGTTAGTCATGGTTACTATACTAGATTTCACTAACATACGATTTAACTGGTGTCCCAATGCTACCAATTTTCAAGAAGGATTTACCATGAATTAGTTCTCTATGTTGATATCGTACCTTCCATCAGCATACACTATACTTTTTTGGTTGTTTAAAAATAAATAATTTTTTCCATTAAAATGATTTCAATAAATATTGTCCTATTTATCTTTTATACAAACTACAATGATTATTTAACTTATAATGTTTATATAATGGAATCTATTTGTTTGGTGGAATCTTATATGGATCTATATCACAACATACATACACTATTGTGTGTAAGCAGACTTGGTTATATTTGATACAGATAATAGAATAGGGTTTAGAGATAGTGGTTTATAATGATTGTGGTCTTACCTTGCATGTGTTTTGGAGGTGGATTGAGGATGATGTTCATCTTGTCATATAGTGGTTTTTTGGATGGTGACATGTTTACTTTTTGGTTTTAGAACTTTTGGGGTTTTATTTAATGCTATAAACATGAATATAAAATAAGTAATACCTCTATTGGTTAGGATTATTCATATTTGATTTATTTATTATTGTTGGATGTTTTTTATTTCATCATGTGAAATTGTTCCAAAATTATCATGTTAATAATTGGTCACTAGTTTGCAGCCCTCAAGGATCGGGAAGTGCTTTCAGGCCATTACAAGGATCAATTCAGGTGTCAGGTATCATGGAAACTCTTCCTAGTTCATGACAAAGATCCATAAAAATATAAAACATTCAAATTTTGTATCTTTCCTACCATAGTGAAATAAAATATCCCCTTCACAATATATTCATATTGAATTGAATAACTAAACCTAAAAATAATCATGAAACTTCTCCCATGATGCCTATGAACCCACATAAACATTGATAAAAACCCACTGCCGATGAAAAGATCTATAAAAAACTGATGAAAAATGGAATATGATTATTCTTCATAGCATAGATCATAAAGAAATAATTATCTAGATCCTCTAAATATCTCTTTGAATCATAATTATAAATAGACCACACATGCTTCAATAAGATCTAGTGATGAATCTCATCACAGTTTTTTCTCCTGATATCATCATCATTAACATCAATTCTATGATAATATAAGATAAAATCTTTTTTTACCTCAGCAACAAAAACATCACAAGGAAAATAATCATAAACAATCGATATAACAAACATAATGACTATAAAGACAGATAATATGTAATTCATTAAAATAATTTAATTTATAACATTACATTTTCTTAAAACTCCAAATACAATGTCTTTCTCAATCAAGCATAAAGCATGAACGACACATAGGTAATTTTATTTTCAATCAACATCTTATCAGTTAGCATGTTCACTAATATAAAGGTCACCTCATTTGATCAAATGGGTCCATAATTGCCTATTTAATATCTTATATCCCTTTCTTATTTTACTTATCAAGATCGATAAATGTTGTTTCATTAAAAAATACATCACTCTGTACTAGTTACTAAAGAAACACATTATCCTAATTCACATCCAATTGTTTTGATACAACATTTTCATGAACTAGACCAACTAGAACCCCTTTTGGGTCAATAATGAAGGTCAACGTTACCCAAAAATCCCACCACCAATAGACGTAGATTTCCTTCTAGAATCCAAGGTATCTGAATACATAGATGGTATTTATTACCCATATAAAACATAATAATAATGGTTAAACCAAAAATTAAATCCATAATATAAAAAATTAACAATCCATAACAAGATTGGAAAGTCCTACCACCACAAAATCATTGTTTTTATTTTATTCAATAGAAGATGGTTCATGATTACAGATAATAAAATATTAGTATAACAACTCCAAAATAATGGTGGTATTAACTAATGAAGACTGAGAGAAGTCAATTTGACCAATTCCATAACATCGAGAGGGAAGGACCCCGACCTTGAGTAATAAGTAACCATCCCGATTGTATTTCCATTGGAAGTGAGGATCCACTACTATATTTCCCTCAAGATAGGTCCTTATAACTTCCATATGGTTGTAAATATTTCCACAACACTTGTTAATGTTATAAGAGATAGGTCATGGGATCGTACCTAGGCCTTGTGGACAATAATAAATTACGGAAGAGTCTGTTTCAACAACCTCATTACTAATCCCTCTTTGGATTCAAAGATGACGTCCAATAAACATAGCATGGGATTTATCCTGAAGGGAGTCACCGCTACTGAACAAAGGAATGAAGGGTAGTAATGTATATCTTTTCCACCAATATAATACAAATATATATACATACATAAACACACACACACACACATTCATATATAAATGTACTGGTGTTTGTATGTACATACATACATACATACATATATAAATACATACATACTTACTTACATATATACATACATACATAACAAACTACCTATGAACGTACCCATTCATGTACGTAAATGCATGCATACATGCATATATAGATGCATTTACAGATGCACGTGTGCATGTATGCTTTCATACATATAAATCTATATACATACTTACTTATATATATACATTGATATATTGATACATTCATACATACATAAATACATACATAAATATACAGATACCAAAAAAACCCTGAGTCTTAAAAACCCATAGTAAATCTGTAAGAGATTGTGGTGATGGGGAGTCTTAAACCATCTATATCCTTAATGTCAAAGATAATCATGGAAGAAAATCAAATCCCAATACGTCATATTGTCATCGGTTGGGTTACTCAGCAAGGGTAGTGGATCATAAGAAATTACTAAACTAAAAAAATTATATAATAGTACAAATAACCAAACTATGGTTAATTACACAAAACTCTACTCTAAACCTTCAAATATCATCACCATATAATAATACTAAATCCAATTAGGGCCAGAAGACATTCTACCCTCACTATGCAATAACACATTCCATAAAAAAATTTCATTAACCCAAAAAAATTTCAATTAATAATTACATATTAATTATATTTTAAGATATATATATATATATATATATATATTCATATGTAATACAAAATTCATTAATATCACATTAACTTTTCTCACTTACTTCAATTCATAATGTTATATCTATTCCCAATCATTAAATTTATGTAACGCAGTATCATATATTATTATCAGTTAATTATAATTATTCATGAATTAAATTCTACATAATGAGTCGTCGTTATTAAACTAATTTCCTAATTAATAATTTTTAATTACTCATATTTTCTCAATAACTACATATCCATATATATCAATATATCCCACTCCATTCATCATATATTAGTTAATTATTTTATTAATGTTCTATATTGTAGGAAACTACATCATATATAAATTTACATTTAAATAAAACACAACAACATGTGAGCTAAATTGACCACGTCCATATAACAATTTCCTGAAAAAAAATCCAAAAACAACTTTCACATTGCTACTCATCATATAATATAGTTTCCCATTATTGACCATATGAACCAGTAGAATTGAAAAATCAAATCATCATCCCATCCACCACTAAAAAAACAAAATTAATATAAAATCCACATATGAACCATTCTCACTATTACATTAAGAAATCAATAATAATTACTAAAATTATTAAAATAAAAAAATACACATCCCAAAAATCCAAAAAAAACAACAAAAATAAAAAATATTAAAAAATTCAATGAAAAACATGTATAAATAAATAATAAAATATTTTTAAATCCAAACCATTTAAACATTATTAAATTATTAACTAATTTTCTCATGATTGTTAATCATAGAGTATCATGATATCACAATGATAATATACCCAAAATTCAATCTAATAATTTTTAAACAACATCATGGGAATACAAAAATTAAATCAAATCATATAAATCAAGATCAACATATCTATTAACTTTTCTATTTTAAAATTCATTGAATATAATTAATTACAATATTTGGTTAATTATATATAAATATCCAAAAATATATATGAATAAAACTATAATGACACAAACTCTACCTTAATTTATATTACTTATTTTATATTAATAGTACATCTATTTCACAAATACACACCCATGGTCCGTACATGAATAAAGTCTATGGATACTAGACTAAAAATATTATTAATTATTGAATGATATTTGTTGTATCACAAAAATATCATCCCAGATAAAACTCTCCTTGGACATACCCATCCTAAAATCATTCGTCATAACCTAGTGAAATGCAACATTAGAAAGTGTGAGATTAGATGCTCAACTAGGCTAAACAAGTATGATATCAATATAAACAGGGAATATGGGTATGTAAATTTGAGAATAACATTTTAAAACCATTCCCTACCTATAATATAGCATAAATGTGTTTCATGGAATTAATAATTGTAGTTCGTAATACACGACTCATTATGGAATCAATGAATATGAACACTAAAAAATACATTGGAATATGACATTAATTTATGGGATTCATATAATAATAGAAAATAATTTCCTTAGTATTAAAGGATAAATAAAAATTATATCATAGTTTAATGTGTTCACTCCACAAATCATGTTAGTATTCAAGGTTCATTCTTTAGAAAATCATATTGGAACATGTCCCATACTAATCTAGGTACACTCCTCATTCCATTCATATTTATCACATGAGATATCGATCTTTATATGATGTAGTGGATGGAGATATAGGTACAACCCATAAAATAATGTAAGTCAAAAATATGACTTCCAAAAAATCATAAAAAATTCATCATATCATAATCCATAAAAAAATTTGTGTCATAACACATTTATCATATCAAAACAACTGAAATGAAACAATAATAAAAATCATCCATCATAGAAAAATATGTAGAAAATATATGGATTTTATATAAATACCATTATCATAAACCTAAGCCATCCATATATAGAATGATAATGGTATCCTTTGATCATATCCCCTGTAAAGAATAAGTTACATAAAACAATGACATCATTGATGGAAAATGATAATGGGAGACAACATAGAACTTTTTATTATGAAAATCACCATTACACATTGAAAACCACTTTACTAAAATATATCATATTTTAAAAATAATTTTCATTTAAAATAATTATAGAAACATGTAATATAATATTTAAAAAAACATTTAAATCATTTTTTGATGAAAATGAAACTTTTAATTATAAATCATCATTTAAAAAAATCAATATCCTTTTTTAGATTATCCTTGGAAAAATAAAAAACTAAATTTAGAAAAATAATGACATATTAATGAAGGTAGAAAATATAATTTATTCTATACATGTTAAAACATATATTAATTTATAGTTACAGAAAAAGAAAAATGGTATTTGTTTAAAAAAGAGAAGAATATTCCATTTGAAACACTTATTAAAATTAAAACATGGGTAAAATGTATTTTAAAAATAAATTTCTATAATTTTAAAAATAAAAATTATGGGAACATTTTTAGAATATATGGACATGGGAAAAAATGGTTCTTTTACTGAAGTTAGAATAAATGTCAATTTACATTAATTTTATTTGAAATTTGATAACATAAAAATCAAAGAATTATGGGAATAAATTTATTCTCATGAAATAACCAGAGGAGAATAAAAATTATATTATTCTTGGAATATGAATCATAATATTTCATAATCCATAGAATAAACATAATGAATCTTGATAAATGATTATATTGAGCTATAAAACCATTACCACATATATGACATTGAATATTTATCCAAAGGAATGAATAATTTTAAATTATACTAATAATATCATGAGAGTTAATAATTTTATAATATTAAATGTAAAAGGAACTATATATACACCTCATAAAAGAATATTTCATCATAACAAGACATATGTCTCAATGAATGAAAATTGAGAAGAAAATTTCCCTACTAATTTAGTAACTTATGAAATATAAACCCCATGAAAGAGAAATCATAAAATGGATATGTCAACAAAAATAAATATCATTAGAATAATGATAATATTCAATCGTGGTTAGTATATACACCACATAAAATATGTACATGGTAATGATGAAACATGTCTCTCAAAAATAAAATTGAGATGGAAATCCATTAACATAAATATCGACATCCTTGGTATATGTTAAAACCCCATGCGTGATAAAGTTTATTTTATTATAATACTTTTAATGTAACATAATATTTTACATAACATATAATATATAATTTTCATATACAATTTTATTACATATTTGTTATCAATTTAATTCTAATGTCACGTTTCAGGTAATAACATCTTGGTTTTTCATGTAATTTTTATTTTATTTTTCATTATGCATTTCTCATCCTATAAATTCGATCATGGATAGATAATCACAAGAATTTTATCCCTGATATAAATATCATGTATATATATATATATATATATATTTATATTAAGTGTATATTTTTTCTTATTAATCAATAAACATTACTAATAGAAAATGAAATACATCGTTAATCGAGATGGTGGGTAGTATCTATGGAAGAACACAATTTCTATTTTCTCAAAGGATGAAATAAAATAATTATAAATAAAATATTAAATTTAAAGATTAATTTTTAATTAATATATGTCACATATTTTTATTTTATATTGTCCTTGATACCTTCTATTTTAAATGCATGTGATGAACAAATCACGTCCCTTTGCGAGGTGATATTTCGTCGTACAAATGAATGCCTTTATTATATTGACCATGGTATGGAAATAAAGATGTTTTATACAATATCATAAATAAAAAATCTAAATTATGTTATAAATATCATATATATACATTTAATGTATCCACATTACAGACTTTGTAAATCATAAATGAAAAACACATCAAATTGTTTCGTGATGTGGTAGTCCACCATATATGTCACATATTTCTATTAAAACAACCCTTAATACATTATATGTAAACCATGGTTGAATCACATCGTTTCGTGTGGGGTAGTCTGTCATACAGACGAACAACATTATTATATTCTAACAAAATAGGATGCTTGAAGGTATGTGTTATATAATAATTTTAGAAGTAAAAATACATAATAAATATCTCATATATGATATATAAATAAAATTTTCATAATTAATTACATACTTATGTGATAATAATGGAAAAATAGAAGACATCGGTTCACGAGACAGTACTCTACCATACACACGAATGGCGATTTCATAGCCCACTTTTTGGATGCATGTGGGAATTTAGTATTTACCCTTAACATAAAAAAATATACATATGTTGAAGATAAAAAGTATATTATATAATCATTATATAAAAATAATTTTAGAGTTATGAATAATAAATAATAAAAAAATGTTTATTTATGAACATTTCCTCTTTTTTAGGTATGTCCTTTTAGTTTGCACAAATAGACGTCAATAGTTGTATTTTTTTCTCAAATTATAGATTCTGGGATAATATGAGAGATGTTTTGATGTGATTCTGTCTTTTTATAGTCGAGAGAAATGGATTGAGGGGTATGAAGATATAGAGTGTGTGAATTACCTTTTATAATATATGATGAATTACATTCTTGTAAATACCCAAAACTATTTACTATTGGGGTATATCCCTTACCAAACATGCCAAAAAAACTAAAAAATAATGAAGGGTATAGATTTAATGGTAGAGATATAACTCTAATACACAAAATAAATACATTTTTATCATGTTATTCCTTAGTTTTTATATTTACTCAATTTTATATTTTTTATATTTACCAGGGTATGTTTAATCTATTTATTTACCAAGTTAATTTATCAATTAATATTATAATTAATAATTATGATATTATATAATTTATACCCACTTATAATAAATATTAATTAATATTCAATAAATATAAATCATATGTGTGTGTAAAATTAATTTTAATGAAAACACATGTAATTCACAACATAACTTTTTATATATAATCGCCTTAAATTTTTTTATCTTTTTTTCTAATCATTATGGAAATAATATGTGTTAAAATAATTATATAATATAAATTATTTTCATTACAAATATTTAATTCATTTTATGAAATTTAATTCAAATAAGCCTAAGAATTTAATATAAAATTAATTCCTCAGATGCGAAGACATAATGAATTTTAAAAATGAAAATGATCAAAAGATTATGTTGTTTATATAATATATCAATATAAAATAGAAAAAAAAATTAAAAAATGGGATTAATAGATTTATAATTTATATAATTATAGTTTAATCCCAATTAAAATTAAAATTTAACATTATAAATAATTTTAAAAAACGATAATTTTCATTTAAATTTCAGTATTCGTCACCATTCATCAAAACTTAACTATTTTCAAAAAAAATACAATAAAAAACTCTCAAATAATTTTTAATTTACTCTTTCAAAAATTAATTTTACTTTATGTAATATAATTTTACAATGCTTGAAAAATTATTATCTTAATAAGTGCATCATTTAAAGGATGATAAGATTTATTTTAGAAAAAATATACCTTCTTAAGAATAAAATTAGATTTATTTGTATGCCTTATCAAAAAAAATGAATGAAAAATATTTTATTGAATATATAATATATAATCTTTAATAAATAATTAATATAAGGGGATTTTTATTAATTTATTGTGAAAAAATGGTTTTTATAGAAATGTAGTATTTAAAAAAAAGAATTTCATTATTTTCAATTAGTTTTTATGTTAATTTATAAATAAATTATTACCAAAAAAATAATTTTTATAAGTATCCATAAACCATATTTTAAAAATTTAGTCAATCCATTGCATACCATAAACTGAAATAGATAGGTGATAATTAAGATAATATTTTAAAAATATGTTACATTTTGTTTAAACATAGTGTTGTGTGTAATTCAAGAAACGATAAATGTGTCATGTTTCAAAATCTGAACATGGTATTGTGTGTAATAGAATCTGAAAATCAGTGTTGTGTGTATCACATGCTAAACTCTGTGATGTAAATAGTGAAATATTAAAAATGTTGTTCCATAAAAATAATTCATAAATTCATGAAGTGTGTAATGATACCCATGAAAAGAAATTTATTTACTCAAAATGTCATAAAAACTATGTGTTATATTACTACCCCATTAAGATAAATTTCATACCTGATTTTTTTGAGTGATCACTGTTTTTATAAATGAAATATTTATTCATAGAAAGCCACATTGTAACAATGCTTACTAAAATTTCGTTTAAAAAGGGAATGTTTGTAACATAAAGGTTTCCCAAAGTAACTCACAACTAGGTTTCCACAAAGGATAAAAAATGTAGTAAGTGAAAACATGGACATATAGGTGAAATTTAATAACCAAATACTAATAGATAGTGATAGAGAACATTTTTAGGAAAAAGATATTGATAAAAAAAGCTCTAAAACAAATTGGGATGAAATTTATCATTGATATCATAAAAATGATGATATTCGGAAAAAAATGTATTTCATGTCCCTTTTCATTAAGATGAAATATTTTCACAATATTATATACTTATATGATTTTATTCTATAAAATTAATATCATCCATTAGTTGTGCCTTGATCAATTTCCTCTTTATATCATACCCTAATGAATAATGTTGAATTGTTTGTGTTTGAAGTAGTAATGGATCATAAAATCCATAAATTGAATTATAAGTCATTCAATCTATCTGTAGTTTTCATTAAAACAAATTGGTTAGTACATGTTATTCGAAATTAATAAATCTGCATATTTTAAAACATTAAATTCAAAAACCTCATCCAAATATCAACACAATAATTTTCATAGAAGTTTTTCCTTTTTACACATCAATAATATGAATGTCAGAAACATTAGAATGAAGGTCACTAAATTTCTCAAAATAATATTAACATTGTTCACCCATATAACATAAATATCTATTTATTTTCACATGCCAAATATATGATTACCTATATCATGTATTCTCTTCAAACATGGTAATAAACTGAATTACAATAAAGCCATATTGAAAACATACATGCTTCTTCATTCCTTATATAGAACACATATTGTTGGATATATTCAATGAATACAAAAATTATTTAAATTTCATCAATGATAACATAAAAAACTTTTTAAGAAAATAATTTATCAGTTATAAGTTAATATAAACATTAAAATTTAGATAATCAATGTCAATCATTTATTTACCCAATATAATCACAATTTTCTCCTCATCAGGAAGAGATTAAGGAATTCCTTCCCTTAATAAAAATATCACCTATCCATTCGATCACTTTTGTATTTCATCAGTACAATTAATTATATATTTTTTTGGAAATCCTTAATTAGAAATATATAATTCAAAAATTTATATAACATATTTCCTGAATTCCAATACATAATCACTGAAATCATCCAACATCCTTCTAAAATCATTTAACATTCTCCATAATCTTATTCTGTATTAAAACATTGTTAAAATTAAAAATATTAATCTTGTATTAAATTTTTTAAAACTCACATTAGTAATTCTTATATACAATAATAATGGAATAACACATACCTATCAAATATATTTTGTGTTCCCATCATCATCTATAGAAAAATAACTACTCATAAAACATTTCTGAGTTTCTTTATGGTATTTTAGTCCAAGACATTGTTTTTTAGAATTCTTATACTTTACAAACATAAAATATTCATCTAATGACAATACCGTTTGGATTAAAATATTATCATATGTTTTATTTTCTAACCACTTCATTTTTCCTTGGAAATTACATTTTATGTGGCATTTTTTTCTATATCGAAGACATATTCCCATTCATTTGAGACATTCCCTTGATTGCTTCTTTCCATATTCATTACATATAGAAAACTGAACCTTCATACCTTTAGGGTGTCCATCACCTAATCTTTCAAATTCCACTTTCCTTATCTACTCTGGAGAGTGTGGGTCTTGGATAAGGTACACATTGGTAATCATGTCTCATGAATAATGATTAAGCATTAGAAAAAAAAATTGTTACTCCAGACATCATCCCCATTGGCTGATCTATAATGAGAATTCTGTCACATTAAATTTTTAGATAGTTCATTCTGGTTCCCTCCATTGGCTAAAACCCAAAATATTTTTTGCAATAGTAATTATATTATAAATGGATATAATAATTAAAATTGACTTATAAGATGTCTAAATTCTGAAAAAAAAAATTATTTACTCCATGACACCTTATGTTTACGCCAGGTTTTTCATTTTCATCATCAATTTCAATATTTCAAGATGTGTTATAAAGAGTTTTTGAACATCTAAATCATATCCCAAATAAGAGTATCAG
Organism: Viscum album; assembly: GCA_963277665.1. Taxonomy (NCBI): domain Eukaryota; kingdom Viridiplantae; phylum Streptophyta; class Magnoliopsida; order Santalales; family Viscaceae; genus Viscum; species Viscum album. The sequence continues at coordinate 2,114,451,607 of OY728136.1, forward strand.
ACTAGGTGTGCAGTTACATTCATTATCAATAACCTATCCTTTACTGAGTCTATCACAATATTGTGTTTTTATAGTATTTACCCCTTGGTGAATTTTTCCAGGATCTAAAACTGCTTATATAATTCATAAAAGGATTTCTGTTCTTTTAAAACCACTCTAAATCGTATAGAAAAAATATAGTACACTTCTCTAAAATTTGAATTATCTATACAATTATAATTAGAGAAATCCATAGACATATCCATAGAAATATCCATAGGGATCTCACTAAATATTTCACATCCTAGAATCCAGTGTTTGATTAACAATTTCATATGATACCAACTATAGTTACCTATGTTTATTATACATGGATGTTATATTATTTTAGATAAATATTCATAACATTAAAAATTACATGCCAAGCACTGTAATAGTTTAGTGTACTAGAAATATTGGAACACTATATGATAAAATCGTAAAAGATATTCAATGTTACCCATGAATAACATTCCATTTAGTACACCTACATAAAAATATTCTTCAAACCCAAGGGAATGGAACTATTTTAAAGTATTATATAAAATTCTCAATAACCATAATTAAAGGATATACATAAAAATTATATGAATATACGGTTATAAGAACATGAGAATAACATTTGAAGATCATATCGTACATATGAAAGAACCTAAATATAATTCATGGAATAAATATTTGATGATAATATAAATTAATAATTGTTTGAATAATAGAATAAAATATGAGACCATAAGATAATAATATGATATGGAAGAGTGGGAAACAAAAAAAAACATATAACATTAATTACACAGTAGTTAAGATTAACTTCAAATGCTTTCTAAGAAGAACAGGTTCACTCCACAAACCACCTTAGTCGGTAAGGTACGCTCAGAGACCATCATATTGGAACAATACCATTACTAAACTAGGTTGACTACTAATATCAGCCATTTCAATCTAATGAGATATAAATTGTTACAAAATTAATTGGAGTTATATCTAGGTGCACCCATCATATAAGAAAAAATTGGATCACCCAGTACAATCTGGGCCACCCCATTATATAATATGTGATGGGTGTACTAGATGATATTAAGGTTACCCCATCATATATGTTGTAATAGGATCATCAAGTTCTATTTCGATGACCCAATCATATCTTCTATAATTGGAGTACACAGTTCTACCTAGGTCATCCAATCATATATACTATAATGGGCATTCCTGACACTATCTGGGATGCCCCATAATATATATTATAATGGGCTTAACAATAAATATATAGACAGAACCATAATTTATAATTTCGAATAACAAGAATATGAATAATGATCATAAGAAAGAGGTTTCATAATAACTCATTGGAACAACAATTATTTTTTCAAAACATGATGAACTTGTTGAAATGGAAAGGGTTCTATAACAATCACATTAAAACATTATTAACCCAAGGAAAAGAAACGGGTTCTATTTAATTCTATTAAAGACATGATAACTCCAACGAAAGAAACTATTATTATAAACATAAGGTAATCCGGAAAAAACATTTAGATAAATTGTATGAATGGTATCATTTGACAATATATCCTTTAAATAATTGGTAACACCAACATATGTCATCATAGATGTGAAATAATGTTGAAAGGGTAATTAAGCAAATTTAAAAGAGGAAAATATACTTTACAGTTTGATAAATTGAATTTAAAACATAATTTTTTTAAAAAATTCATTTAATATATTCTTTAAAATATATAATGGATTCTTTAAAAATCATTAAAAACTTTTTAATATAATAATCATTTATAAAATCGTTTTCTTCGAAAATAATATTGTAGACATATAATGGAACATTTGAAAATATTTTAAAATAGTTTTTAAACATTAAAAATATTATGGTATCATTTTCTTCTAAAATTATTTTAAATTATTATTTAGATACATTTTTTAAAAAAAATTTAGAAAATATTTTTTTTCGAAGAAAACAATTTTCTGACCAAATATGGATACAATTTCATATTTTTTTATAATAATTTCCTAAAAACATTATGTAATAATTTGTTGAAAATGGTATAATGACATTAAAATATCTTGAATAATGAGGGGGGAAGATATTTCATGATAATTATACTATTTCATCATTAGAGAATTAATAATATTGAATATCAAAATATGATGAGGTTGTATCAGAATACTCTTACAAAATTGTAAATTTTGAATCATAATCACCATGAATGAATAACATTATAAGAATCAAATATTATCATGAAAATAATAAATTATCACTATATAAGATATAAAATGGGCAGTATATACACCTCATAAAATAATTGGGTGTATAATAAGACAAACATCTCGAAAAAGGAAAATTCTGGGAAAAATACCTCATAGATTTGATTATATTGAAATCGTAAAACCCATGAAACAGATTTACTGAAATGGATATGTATGTCCCATAAATTTAATTATTATAATCATAGAATAATATTTTGTGCAGTATATAGACCAAACAATAAGAATAAGTGGTGAATATGGAATGTTTCCAATAGAAATAAAAGTGTGATGAAAAAACCCAAACCTTAAATTTTGACTTATTTCATGCACGGTAAAAAATATTTTATATTAAATATACCTTTATAATAAATAAAATAAAATAACATATTCATATATATTATAGTATATATTTTTTAAATATTAAAAAATATTACCAATTTATTTTCTATTCCATTTTAAATATTTGTTTCAGGTATTAAACCTATTGTTTTTATTATATGTTCTGACTTAGTATTTTTTATCATATTACATTGATCATGATTTCCTAATTTCCAGAATTTAAAAGATAATATAAATATCATATATACTGAGTATATATGTATTTATAATAATATATAAATTTTATAAATATGAAATGAAATACACCATTCATTGAGAAGGAAGGACGTATGTACGCGTGAACAAAGTTTACAGTTTCTTTTCACTCTAAAAAAATAAATATAAATGACATATATATATATCATTAAATTATAATTAGTATTTCACATATATAACATATTTATATTAAACACATCCTTAATACATTCCACGTAATCCCTGAACGAATAAAATCTCTTAATGAGGCGGTAGTCTGCCGTATACATGAATGATGTTATTGTATTCTCAAAAAATTGAAAGAATTATGATACATGTAATATAATAATTAATGAAGCATAAATGAATCATAAATATAACATATATCATATATGAATTTCATTTCCATCATTATTTCCTTCCTATTTGTGGAAATGTAAAAACAAACAAAAAAGGTTCATGTGGCGACATCGTACATACACACAAACAATTATTTTATAACCAATTTGATAGTAGTGTCTGTTATTTTATGTCCTAACCTTATCATAATAAAATATATATGAATTTAATATACTAAGCTTAATATGTAATCATGATATAAATATTATTTAATGGTTTTGATGAAGAATTAAAAAAATGTTCATTTATGATTGTTTCATTTTCTTCAGGTATCTTAGTATTATTTTCACCAATGGAATTTCTTAGATTGATTTAAATCTATTGTAAGGATAATAAAATGAGAGGATTGAAGTTTGGAGGTTATTTTTTAATTGTTATGATGATCTAAATATCTAGATACTTTTTATGAATTGGTTATAGTGAATTCAAATTTATAATAGAGGAGGAGTGGAATGTTGTAAATAACCAATAGTATTTACTAATCGGAGGTATCAACTACCTCATGTTCCTCTTAAACTGAACATTAATTGCGGGGATTTATTAGATAATTGATACATTCCTCCACTAAACCAATGAAATACATTTTTTTCATATTATTTCTTTATCATTATATATAATCTATTTTATCTTAAATGTTTTTACCAAATTAAGATGAATCTCTATATTTACCAATGTAAAATAACCATTAATATTTTAATTAATAATTGGTGCATTTTATATTTTATACCCAATTATTTTAAATTTAATCTAAAAATAATTAAATAATTATATTTTTATCTAAAAGTAATGTTAATATAAATGCATGTAATGCACAACACCTTTTTAAAAACATAACCGTGTTAATTAATTTTAATTGATTTCGCTAATTAATATAGAAAAATTTAATTTTACTTTTTCTATAATATATTATTTGATGATACCAAATATGTAACGTATTTTAACAAATTAAATTAACATATGTTCTATAATTAAAATTAAATTTAACCTCGTAGACAGGACGAGACAACATTTATTTAAAAATAATGTTTTCAAAAGATTAAATATTTATTGGATCCTACATTAATATGAAAATTATTTAATTGAACTAAATTCTATTAACATATTTATGGATGATCTAATTATATTTTGATTCTAATTAATACTATTATTTTTTACATATAACTAATTTAAAAAAGTGATTTTTTAGTTAAAAATTATTATTTTTCACTATAGATAAAAAAAATATTTTTAGAAAAATATAAAAAATAACATATATTTAATTTTTAAATTCATATTGAATTTTTTTTTCAAATATTATTTATAAATCCTTCAAAATTATTTTTATAATAACTGTTCTATTAAAATGACATAAAACTGCCATATATAAAAAAAATATATTTTTATGCCTAAAATTGGACTGATACTTAGCATTTTTCTAGAAAATACATAAAATGAATCAATTTTTTTTTAAAAAATATAATATGTAAATATAATTTAAAGAATTAATTAAAAGTTGTTTATATAATTTATTGAGAAAAAAACATGTTTCTGTATAAAAAACAGTATTCCAAAAAATGATTTTATTTACTTTTAATTGCTTCTTAATTTAATTTATAATTAATTGGATAATTGTGAATTAATTTTTTAAACATAAAAAACCATATTTTAATAATTTAGTTAATACATTTCAAACCATCCATTCCATCATTTTGGTGATAACTATGATAATATTTTAATAATATATCTATATTGATTTAAAATAAGTGTTGTGTGTAATGAAAGATAATCTTGCTATTGTGTCTAAAAAAATATAAACATGGAATTTTCATATGACATAATATAAACTAAGATTTATGTGTACCAAAATATAAAATCAGTGTTTTGTGTAGAACACACATAACTTCATGTTGTGTATAAATAAATATTTACATGTTGTAGCATGAATTCCATTCATCAAGGAATTTTAGATTATTCAAAAAATATCCTTAAAAGACACGGTGTTGTTGCCACGACCAATCCATGTGGGCCCATACCACAACTCCGCAATCTTGCCTCCAATAGACCAAGTGCTAGCTCCTACCACTGAGTAGTTATATCACTATTATGGGAGGAATTTTCTATGTCTATGTACACACACACATATCCAAGCCTAGAAATTCTGAAATATAAAAACCACTAATGGAAAAAATGTATATATAAAACTAAACCCAACCAACATTGTACAATAAAAGTAATGTGTGAAAAAGTAACTGGGCAAGAATACAAGAACACCAAAAAAGAGTCTACAAACTACAAATTCAAACTTGTAAACAAGATGGGTAATGAGACTGCTACTAAAATCCGTAAGAACACCTCAGAATATCTAGAACCCACAAATATCTATCTGGTCATGATCTGCCCTAGTCTCCATCAAAGGGTTCCACATCTTCACAAGACACGACATGTTCGGGAAAAGACCATGCGTGGGAGATTATAATAGTACTCAGTAGACGACCCCAAAAATAACAAAACAATACAAAAAGCAAAGGTATAGTCATATATACATAGTATATATCAATAGAAAAGTTATTATGAGAAAAATATCTAGATATTTTTGAAACATAGACCAATAGTCTATAAGTAATTTATAATAACCCACATAACCATTCTATAGATTCAATTTGATGATTCCATGAACCACTCGTCTAGGATATCTCACTGCATGATGGTGATAAATCTGACGATGTTTTTCTGAGGAGTATTATTAATTGGTATGCATTATGAGATAGATTTTTTCACTAATAAATATGAAGAGAAAATTGATACAAACATTTCAGGGGAATGCACTCCTGAGTATGAAGATTATGATAGACGGTTTAGGATCGCTGCTAGGGACTTTTCATATACCACAACTCATATGGATTCACCTAAATTTAGATTATCTACGTCATATAGGATTCATCATGCTGATACCAAAATCTACCTCGGGTCAAAAATGGGTAAGGGTTATCGCTTTGGGCCTCTCAGAGGGACTTCGACTCTATCTAGAAAGACCTGATTAAGGGATCATATTCTTGTGGATGGAAATGATACATGAACTTGAGAGGAATGGGAAAAATGGGAACTACCCAAAATGAAACTAGTATATGGAATGGTGGAAAATGGAATCAGTCAATGTACAAGAAAGTAAATGACGTTTATAATGGTCACACAATGTGTTATTTAACCTTGGGTACTTCCTGTGTACAACGACCCATGTCAAAAAGAGCATGGCGTATAGATTAATATATACACTGTGTGTAGAATAGTGACACGACGTGTCCTACTATCTAGGGGACTCTCTATTTATACTAGCCATGCGCCCTTACCTGGAATAGACCTGTGCCTTCTAACACATGTACCCATACACGGGGTGACCCACATAACGCGCCTGGTCCAGACATGTGGTGGAGTATATAACATAAACCCCACCTTCTGTCTGTTTTCTTCTAAGATACATGGAATGTCTCTTGTAATGATCCACATTCCCTATGACAGGGGTCACATATCGTGTAATTGAATTTAATAATGTGAACCCTATTCGTTACTAATCCAGGCCTACATGTTGTGTTCTTCAGAGAACACACCATATTCAACATGATTTTCTAGAATCACAGTTCTTCATCTTGCACTTCGGGTGATCTTCAATCCTTATATTTGATTATTAAAACACATTGTAATTGAATATCTGAAGTATCCTATCCATGGTAAGTCCAAATAGGTTGGTTTCGTGTGTTCTATTGGTCTCGAAAACTCATTTTGATCACCTACATGAAGAATGGTTGAATAATTATTTCTTCTAAAACATGTTGGTTTTTCTGACTCGTTCATCATCCCACCTCCAATGGATCTTCAGTATTTCAGATCTACAATTTGGGATTGTTTTGTTGTAAGATGAATGTGAAATGATTTTTTGTTAATAACCTTGTGAAAAACATGAAGAAAGTTCAGGTTTAAAGGGGAGAAGAAAATTTTAATAATAATCGAGGAACAAACCACAACCATTGTTTGTTATAGCATTTATCTGCTCCCATCAGAAGGATCAAGAAAAATGAAACAAAACATAATCAAATACCATAAATCAAAACATGTAATCGAGTATATCCTACAAGAACTTGTGATACATGGGTCAGCCAATTTGTGTATTGATTTGTGTTGATTGTTGAAATCCATGAATGGGGGAAACAGTCAAAATAACAACATGTACATGATCATCAACACAGGGTATATTTTTTCCATCATCGATGATATCCTCCAACCATACTACAAAACAGTCCATGGGTAGATCATTTTTTGTCTTTTATCATGAATTATCATAGGGCTGGCTCATCTCCAAAGCTAGAGAGGATTCCATGGAGTTTTCCAGTGTTATGAGCCTAACCCTGGGATCATGGTTATTTAAATCCATAAAATAGGTAATTGTTTTGTTAAAATGTTAAAAATAAAATAAAATATTAATTTATTTAATTTCCTTGTTATCATCTAAAAAATTTACTTCGGTAGCCTAACTTCACTAGTCAATGTTAGGACTCTTAAAAGGTAATGTTACTGCTATGAGCACAAGAGTTCCCTCAGATTTCTAATACGGACAACTATTTAAGTGTTATTCCACTTTTTATGTAAAAACTTTTTTATATGTTATTTAAAAGTTTAATTTATATCAAAAAATTATTCCAGACACTTTGGGCCATGGAATTCCATGCTGTCTAAAATCATACTCTTGAATTAATTCAAAATAATATTTTTAAAAATAATGCACTAAATTTTTTGAACATTGCATTGCGCCTAACCTAGGTATTTATGGAACCGAAAATACAATAAAAAGGATACTAAAAAAGACATGGGTACTATGTATGAATCTGAGTCTCCCACTCCCACATTATCTCTTGAAAATTCCCATGTTGTCACCAGACACATAGCAAGGGAATCAATCACTCAAAAAAATCATCTCTTGTGGATCCAAGATATCCACAGAGTACACTATAATGGGTTTTCCATCTTTGATTTCCATCTCTCCCCATTCGATGAAATGTAATATATCGTACACATACCTCATTACCTATAACATGTGTAAGACATCATGTACCAGGTGCAACTATAGTGGTGTTTCTAGGCGGTACGCCACCTCGATAACTCTATGCAGTATCTAAATGGCTCGGATGAACCTCAAAGACCACTTGCTGCCCTGTCCAAATCATTGCAACACTCATTGTGGTGATACCCAAGGGAAGACCTGGTCTCCCTCCATGAACTCTAGAGGGATCCTCCATCTATCAACACAAGGCTTCTTCCATATTTGTGTTGTATTCATCTGCTCCTAGATGATCTTCGCGTCCTATATGGTAGCTTGTACAGACTCTAGATCCATGAATGCTAACTCTCCTGGTTATGTCCATCTAAGTGGTGACTATTTTATTTTCCAATATATTGGTATCTTTTTTTGTATGAAAACTCCACCAGTGGTTGGTGGTCCTTCAAACTACAACCAAAATCCATTATAGAGGCGCACAACATGTCTTCTAGAACCTGAATGGTTCTATCCATATGATCAACTGTCTGGGGGTGGAACACTATGCTAATGCATCGCTGAGTCCCAAACTCCTAACGAAATACCTTCCACTTCCTGTATATGAAATTAGCATCACAATCTGAGAATACCATTTAGGGGACACCATTTATTCGAAATATCTCCTTCACATAGAGGTGTCTCATGCTCTCTATTGAACTCCGCTCCCCGATATCTTGGATGTGGGACGACATAGTGAGTTGGTGAATGATAACCCAGGTGGAATCATGTGTTCAGGATGTTTGTGGTAGTCCTTCCATGATGTCCATGGATGTTATGTCCCACTTCCACTCTGACACTTATAGGGGTGAGCTAATCCCGCTGGAACCTGGTGGTAATCCTTCACCTGGTGCAATCTATAGAATCGATAAAGAAACTCTATAATACCTTATTCATTCTTATCCACCAAAACTAACTTCGGAGTTCCTCGTACATTTTCACCACTATATGTTGTACCGCTATTGGGGATGTATGAAACTCTATCAGAACCTCCTCCCACCATGCCACTAGTACAACTATGAAACCTTTGAAATGAACAACATTCTCCCCACCATGTGAATATCCTTAAAAAGCATGTTATGTGGATAACTGGGCACATAAATTTTCGTAGTTGACATCCCCTGGCTGGGCCTCCCCAACTCACTGTAATAGTGGAGGGGTAACAACACTCAATTGAAGGAAATTTGCATCATCTCCATCCAAGATGTAGATCTCTATAGAGCATAACATCTTTGACACCTCGCCTAGTATCTATGAACTTGATATCTACCTGAGATCATCATCCACAATGATCCCCTTCCCATGAGTATATATGATCTCAAATTCATAATATGAGAGTAACTCTAACCATCACCTCTGCCTCAGATTCAGATACATATATTAAAATATGTTATTGGTTCTCTTGTGGTCATAATAATTGATAAAGCCCCCATCCATCATGAATTTTTACTACATCTTCAACATGGAGACTAATGCTACCAACTCAAGATCATGGGTCATATAGTTCTGCACAGGTGGCCTAAGCTGGTGAGAAGAATAAGAAATCACTTCATGTAACTACATCAGAACACATCCATGCTTCATCCGTGATGCATTTCAAAAAACAATATACTTCACACCTTATTTTATAAATCTCAAGACTGGGGTTCCCATCAAACTATGACTCAACTGTGGGAATGCATGCAAGAACATATCTGTCTATACAAAATAATTCCCCTTTCGCGTCAAATATGTGATCGATACTAATATTTGGGAGAAATTAGAAATGAATCTCATATAATATCATGTTTTCCCAAGGATTATCTGCACCTATTTCATGCTCCTTGATGTCTCTCAAGATAAAAACACATTGAATATGGATAGGTCCACAATAACTCTATATGTTGATATAAAATGTCCCATAATGTGGATATCCGGAATCCATAACATGCACATCGAGAGCATCCCATAATGCTAGTGTTCTTGGAGTACATCTAGGACAATTATTTGGTGATTCACATGACCCTCCTCTGATTTCAAGTGAAAACGATGTGTTCGATTAAGACTACTACACAGTGGTGTACGTTTGAATAGATGATCAGGTTTATTAGTCTCATGAACTCTACGAGGGTGGTCGTCATGCTGATGGCGTCACCACGTAATCATAATGTTCATAGAGGCATCTTAAAGTCATATTCTCTGCATCTCCATTTCAAACATGAAGATGATCACAACTCGATCAGAGGATAACGTTCATGAACCATCGTTCACATCTTAGATGATTGAAGAGCTTTCAAATCCACATTAGTAGATACCTATTCTTCACTATTTCCTGGTTCAGACACCAGTGATCCATGAACAGCCTAAAACTCTCGTCTGCATTCTTGGAAAACAAAATTAGGGATAGTGAGGGTGAAACAATGGGTCTTATGAATACCATAATTTGAAATTACTCTAACTACAGCTTAATCTTAAGAACCTATATGGAATCCAACTAATCTTCTAGTTATGATATTGGAGCCATCATGGGATATAAGTGGATGCATATGTTGATCTCCTAGTGGGTCGGTAACCCACGAACATCATTTGGGAAGATGTCCTTATACTCCAATACTATTGGGACCTGAACGATCAATCATCTTCCAATCCATGGGTAAGGCTATCCAACACATGAGTGATGGGATGAACCTTCCTATGCAATGGACCCTATTTTTCTTCTTGGGTCTGCTTTTAAACGATAATAAAAATCCTAATCCCATAACTACAGACACATTGCACCCTTCTCCTAAAGAAGGTAATATATGCATGGACCAAATATAACCAATCTATATCGAGATTGACGTTATAAGTATTCAATGATTCCACTAAGAGATTCTAGTCAAATCTCACACGTCTAAGGGTAAGATCACTCTATCTAAAAATATGTGGGATCATTGATTTTCCTCATGTTTGTGACTCCATGCATAAGGGTAGAGTGAACGGCTCTACCCAAATCTCATGATTTCGAACAAGAAATTTTTTGAGGAACGAATGACAAGAACCTCTGTCTATAATAATATAATCTATGGTAGAGAAGACATTGATAGTACCTAGGATCATCCCAAGAGTTCTTGGGTTGAATGACCTACCCTCATCTAGTTTGTCACACTCATATTCCCCAGCTCCCTGAGCATGGTGCAAACCTCATGTTGGTGCTAATGAAGTACATCAATACATTTTCCACCTCCCATAGCTATCTATTCTCCTCTTCCACATCTGCTACCTTGCAGGTCTACCTCCTCCAATATCTACCTATACATTGGTGGTCTATCTATCATGTCCCTGTCATTAGTTAAATGGGTTATACAATCTCTTGTTATATGTCCTCTACCGTCTCATGAGTATAATCGCCTCTCCCTAGGCTGACTAGATCCATAATGTGAGCCCAGGACTCCAGATCCCCTATCACGGCTCCTCTTATGATGTCTCCCACATTCCAATCCCAATGCGTGACATCGAATTCCTACTTTGATGGTCTCTTCACCTATCAAACTACTACTATGTGTCACTGGATATCTCTACTTAGTTAAGAATCTATCGACCACTGAATCTCTTTTGAGCACTCATGCATAAGTAAGAATGCATATCGTCACGACTCTAGATAAGATATCGCATCATAAACCTCACTCAATGATCTGAGATATGAATTAATAATCCTTGACTATATACATCGTGTTCCTAGTAGTGTTGGTACCCCTCAATGAACAGTCTGCCATTTTCAAACTACCCTGCTGGAGATGGTGAAGCTTCTGTATACGCACTACTCTCAGCGTATCTAGAGAGAACTCGAACCTAAAGAGTTTCTCAAACTCCTTCCATGAAAGAGTCATCTCGTCGTTAGTTTGTGTGGTCAATCTCCACCATCTACCTACCTAGGACTCAAGAAGGCTTTCTACTATGATCCCCATCTATTCCAAAAATTTCCCCACTAGACAGAAGAGTCTAGTCACCACCTCGATCCAATTCTCAACTAATTGTGGGTTGAGCTCTCCTTCGAACTTGAGGGTTATCTATATCTGAAAATCATTGAGCACACTTATTATGTTATCCAAGTCTTCTATTATATCATGTACCACATGATTCTACACTAGTGGTGGCCCAACTGGTGAACCACTAGAAGGTAATGCATTTGGAACGTTCCCTTGAATCGAAGCCTCATCATTAGTGGTCATCCTTGTCATTGAGTTACTAAATCCTAGTTGGTATGCGTCATGGAGGCATCCTATAAAGAAACAAGATCTACCACGATCAATGATTATATGTCGATAAATGACTCAGAAATTACATGGAAACCAATAAAGAGTACTATATGATTCATGTGCCATTATTTTTTCCATTCAACTGGTATTCCCATGTACTAAGTCACAAAGCAAGATATCAGAGCCCTGTGTATGGATACATCAGACACTGGCACCAAAACTAGAGTCGCTAGCGTGAAATTTGAACTCGAAACACGTAAAATTGTTTCCCCAAAACAAAATTCACAGAATCATGGTATTTAAGGTAGAACTGACCACCTATGATATTACTCTGCCATGACCCATCCCTGTGAGGCCGGTACTGCGACTCCCAAAGCCCACCTCCAATAGGCCAGGGGCTGGTGACTAGCTTCGAGTAGGCATATCACTAACATGGGAGGCATTGTCTATGTACCTATACAAATGCACACATCTAAAATCACAAAAAATTCTAATATATAAAAACAAATAAGGAACCAAATTATTGAATACAATAGAAACCAACCAATAGAGTATAAAAATAGTTAATTCCAGAAAAATAACAATTCATGAATACAAGCCCACAAAAAAAGAGTTTGCAATCTACAAATTCTAACTTGTAAAACATATATGTATTTTGATTGATAATGAATGCCATAAGAACAGCTCAAGAAATCTAGAACGCACAAATCATTGTTTAGTCCTAGTCTTCCCTGGACTCCTTCAAAAGGTCACTCTTCTGCACAAGACATGACTCATATAGGTGAATCTCATATAGGTGTGAGTAAAACAATACTCAGAAGGAGACCCAAAAAACCACCAAGAAATAAAAAAAGTAATGTTAATGTTTTCTATAAATATTATATTTCCACATAACACATATCAATATAAACATATCCCTATATACATGAATCCTAGACCCATTGTCTATAGGTAAGTCAAAACGAACTGCATACCGAGGCTCGGGAATCAGTTCAATGATTCCACAAAGCACTCATTTTGGTGAAATCACTCCATGAGTGTGATAAATATGATTATTTTTTATGAGGAGTAATGTTCATTAGGATGTGTCACGAGAGAGATAGCTACATTGATAGATCTAAAGAGGAAACATATACAGTCATTTACAGATAACTCACTCATGGGTGGGATGATTTTGATACGCGGATGAGGATCACTGCCATGACCTCAGAATATACCGAAAATCATCTGCATTTACCTTCTATATAGAGGATATACATCCTATAGGATTGGTCATGCAGATACCTAACTCTACCCAGGGTCATGAATGGATAGAGGATCTTTCTACAAGCCTCTAGAAGGAACATCATCTCTATCCAGAAAGTCCTACTGAAGGTATAATGCTACTGTGGATGGAAACAATACATGATCTAATGGGGAACGATAAAAGGGGCAACATACCCAGCTGAATTACATATAAAATATGGACAAAATGATGATAAATCCATGTACAAGAAAGTACACTACGTGTAGAAGCATCACACACCATGTCATTTTACCCCAGGTAATACCTATGTACAACGACTTGTGTTGAAAAGATCTTGTCGAGTAGAAAACTATATATATGGTGTATAAAATAGTAACACACCATGTACTACTATCCAGGGGCCACACCATGTATGTTGTCTATATGCTCGTACATGAATTCAACTAGTATCGGCCAACCAATGCATCAGTACACATGGTAATTTGTGTTTCCGACCTAGTCTGGTCGTGTGGTTCAGTACATTCCATGTACTCCACCCTATTTTCATGTATCTATTCATTCCAACATAATGAACCACATACAATGTGATAGGGTTTGAATTTTGTGTCATCACATTCTTTAATGAAGAACCATAACCGCCGTTGAGCCGGCCCCACATGTTGTGTTATTCAGAGAACACGAGGTGTTCTGCACGAGTTTCTAGAATCAAAGTTCATGATCCATAAATTTGAATGATCTTAAATCCCTCAGTCTGGTAGTTCAAATAGCTATAAACTAAATATCCAAATTTTCCATGCCATATTAACACTGAATAGATAGGTTTCAAGTGTTCTATCTATCACAAATATTCATTTCAATCATCAGCAGGAAGAAAGGTCGAAGAATTAATTCTTCCGAACCGTATTGATTCACCTGCCACCATCATTGTCTCTCCTCCAATTTGTCGTCATGATGTCAGATATAAAATTTGGGATTGTTTCATTGAATGATTGATGTGGAATTTTTTTTATAACCCCTCTAAGAACACAAAGAATGTCCGGGGTTAATGCTGAGATGAAATTATTATAACAAAATGAGGAACAAAACTCTACCATTGTTCGTTATGGTGATAAATTACTCCTATTAGAATGATCCTGAATATAAAAACAGAATAAAATCCCCAAAATCAATAATCTCAATGAAATCCCTCCTAAAAGAATGAGTGATTTATCAGTAAACCTCTTCATAGTTTGATTTTTATTTGTCGTTAAAATTCATGAATAGGAAAAGAAATCAAAATAATAACCCCTACTTGAACTGTTGATGAAAGGAAAATTTTCTACAATTTTCGATACAATCCTTCATCCTTTTTTTGCAATAATCCACTGGTTGTTGTTTCTTCATTGTTCATCAAGAATTCTCCACGGGGGTGGCTTCTCTCTAAAGCTCTAGAGGATTAATGGGAGTGTTACATGATTATGTGCCTAACCCTAGACTCCAGGTTATTTAAAACCATAGAATGAAATTTTGTGTTGATAAATTGTTCAAAATAAAATAAATTATTATTATATTTTTTAACCATTAAAATGACCAAAAAATTAACTTCTACAGCTGATCCACACTGGTCGATGATAGGCCTTGCCAATGGTAAAGTCGCAGCTCTAATTGCATTGCGGCCCTCAGATTTCTGATCTGAACACCCATTTAAATGTTATTCCATTTTTTTTATGAAAACCACTCATGAACACTAATTAAAATATTAATTTATTGAAAACATTTATTCTAGACACTCTGTGCCTCAGAATTTCACATCTTCCCAAAGCCAAGTCTCAAATTAAGTGCATATAATATTATTTTAAATAATACATGGAATATCCAAAATATTAATGTTGTAAATAACCATTTATAACATGAAAGAGAAATTAATGATTTCATTATTGATATTGAAGTACCTTATGGATGATTCCCTATAGATACATGGTTTTATGACACTAATTAATCAATAAACCTTATATTTAGGTCAGATGATAATACCCAAATCGTGCCTCTCATGAATTGAAAATTTTTCCTCATATTTCCCAACTGATTCATCATCTTTTTTCTTTATCTCAAGTAATTCCTTATTTATTTTTTTAGAATAAAATGTTGAATGTACTAATTTTAAAATCAGTCTTTAAAATAATCCCACTCCATGTAGTCAATTTTATCATGTTCCATTATATACATAATGACATTCCACTATTTATATTCATCACATTCTGAATGATAGATATTCAAAATTAATATTTCCTAATCATAACAGTAGATAATGGAAGATATATTTTCAATCGTAATGATCATTTTCTCAGACACAAGTGGATCAAAAGAACAACAAAAAGAATTTGGACGTTTCCTCCTAAAGGACTGAACAAAACAATGTTCCCTCCTTTTCTTTTTTGGATGTTCAAAATGATTCATATCATCAGAAATTTGTGTGAGAATGAAAATAAGATATTTAATTACATCTACCAAAATAATTTTTTTTATCAAAATGGATATTGTTTCATTTTCAATTTCATTTATCATTAACATTATTCCTTCAGGTTATAGACATTGAAACAAACAAAAAGTATTTCATATACAATAATAATAATAATAATAATAATAATAGGAACCATATAATCCCAATAATATCACATATAAGATACCCAAATAATTACTACATATTTTTAATCAATTATTCCATATAATTTTCATAGTTCCTTAATAGACAGCAATAATTTAAATACATTAGGATTGTTGATAAAGAGTCTTTGAGTTTCTAAAGTATATACCTTGGATGTGTCAAACCAGGTTTGAAATAAGGCTCATTTTCATGAACCCAATGATGATCGTGTCTATCTCAATAAGGTATTCAAAGAGTTTTTACCCTTCGGTACTTATTTTATTATGAAATATTAACTTTGAGAATCCTGATAGGGATGTAATTTAATGGAAATTTCATTCTCTATTCTTTTCCAAAAAATTCAAGATATTTTCCTATACATGGACTTATATTTATACATACCCTTGGACATATCCATTGAAACATACATAGAAATATTATTAGGGATCACAATAAAAATATACGATACTAGTTTCCAGATGTTAAATAATCCTTTCCTCTAATAAAAATTATAAATAACCAAACATCTCACATATATTTATTACATTTTTTTAGATGAATATTGAATAATTTTTAAAAATTAAATGTCATTTGACCATATTGGTTTGGTTTATTCATATAATAGAAGAAACTATCATTTTATTTCATGAGTTATTTTCAACATATCTCATAAATATATTCCTACATTGTAATATTATTATACATAACCTACATAAAACCATTAATTTTAACATAGGAAAATGAAACAATACAAAGGTTGATCTCAAAATATTATTGTGTGTAAAAAGGTGATATTTATAATACATGATCATATTTCTAGGAGTAAATGAGTATAACATTTGAAAACCATACCCTTTATATGTAGTATCTTAAACTTGGTTTATGTCATAAATCATGTTAGTTCTTAGGAAATTAATCATAATGGTGTCAAATAAGATGAACCGTGAGAACATAAAATCATCATATGTCCTATATTTTTGGTATATATAAAATCATTGAGAATCATTTAATTATAAGTAAAATTTTCATTTCAAAAAAATATATTGAGTAATGGGTTCACTCCCCAAACCATCATAGTAGGCAAATTTCACTCCTATGAATATCAAAATGGACAATGTCCCTTACTTAACAGGGTTCACTCCCCAACATTTCCTACTTATCTCATGAGATATCTTTCATTACCCAATTGATTTTAGGAGATATAGGTCATGAAAATCAAAAAATGAAAATAATAAATATATATGAAAATTTATTATAAGACATTCATCATATCTAAACCCATAATAAGAAATGAGCTTCATAAAACATTTATCACATCAGATCCCATGAAATGAAATGGCATTCATAAATCACTCATAAATTCATAACCCATGGAAAATAAATGGGTTACGAAAATATATATTGATCATAATGATAAACCGTTCATAGATATAATGGTAATGTTATCCTTGTATCAAATCACTAGTCATGAAAAAAAATCAAAGGATAACATCTTAGATGGAAAATGATTTTGAAATATTACATGTTTATTAAGGAAAATAGCCATTATATATTTGAATAAAATTATTTTATACATTAAAAATTTCCAAAATATTTTTTTTAAATAACCTTGGATTCAAAAAAAAATGTTTAATAATTATTAAAAACATTTATTAATAAAAATAACAATTTTATTTTGTTTTTTTTAAATGATATAACATTTTAATAAATAATTTACAATAAAATAAAAAATGGTAAACAATATTTTATTCTATAAAAATAAATATTTTATCATTAAACTAGAATATATCACTAATTTCATACAAATTAAAAAAAAATACGATTCATATTTTCAGTAAAATCCAAACACAATTTGATTTTTTTTATAATACCTGATGATTTCATTAAAAAGACTATTTCAAAGTATAAAAATGGTAAAATTTTAAATAATAATTCCTTTGTAGAATGTTATAAATATTTATAAAACATGGATATGGTAGAAAATGTGGTTTTTGGCCAATTGGAGAAATAAACACAGTTTACTTTAAAAGTGAAAATTTTGAGTCTCAAGTACATAAAGAGACAAAAATAAAGAGAAAAATAAGTTCTCATTCCTTAAAAAAGGAGTAGAAAAATCCTTATTTTTTTGATACATGGATACTAATAACTTATCATTAAGAATCATAAACATAGGCAGTCTCGATAAAGGATGATGATGTAATATAATACCAATACAACTTTGAAAACATTAAATCATAAGCCTCATGAAATAATGAAAACAATTGATATATAATATATCATTATAATTATTAAATTCATTATAATACATGTCAATTTATCTTTAAATCGACCTCATAAAATACAATAGTTTTATAAGATGACAAATATATTAAATAGAGGATATTACAGAAAAAATCCCTTACCTCTTTAGTAACATTTGAATTATAAACACCGAGAAAGGGATATAATTTGATGGATATGTAAACAAAAAATATTTATTGGAGAATAACCATAAAATACATTCACATATACATATACACCAGATAAATGAATCATGAGGTGAATATGGCATGTGTCTTATAGAAAATATCAATGAGATTGAAATCCAATACAATAAGTATCGACAACATTCATTCAAATTCAAACCTCATGTAGGATAAAAAAACTATTATAAATATATTAAACTACCAAACACACAAAAACACACACACATATATATATATAATACCTTATATTACCTATTAATGAGATTTTATTACAAATTTTTTAACAATTTCATGTTTAAGTCACATTTCGAGCAATAACAGCTCTTTTGTTCATCTATGTTTTTACTTTTTGTTTTCATTATTTTTACATTTATCACTGTTATATAATATAAAGAATATTAAAAATGATAGTAATATTGTATATATATATATATATTTGTGTGTGTGTATTTTTTTTACTTTTAGTAATCCATAAATGTTAGATATATGAAATGAAATACCCCATCCATGTAAATGGCATGCCTTATGTACGAATGAATAATATTTCCATTTTTATAGAAAGATGAAAAAACTAAATATAAATAAAATATTTAATTTCAAGAATAATTTTAATTTCATATATGTCAGATATTTTCATTTAAACCACTACTTACTACCTTCCATGTGAAACATATTTGAAGAATGAATTACATCCCCTCCAGAGGAGATAGTTTTTCATACAAACGAATGAGTTATTGTATCCAAAAAAGAATGGAAATTAATAATATATATGTGATATAATAGTAATAGTGGTATAATTCTGTTAGAAATATAAAATATATTATTTTAATATATAATATTACCATCAATGTAAATCAAAAATGAAAAAAGATATCACATTGTTCTAGATGTGGTAGTCCGCTAACACACGAGAAACAATATTATTATCTAAAAGGGTTTGGAAGTAAGTAGGTATATGAGGTATTATAATTATATAGATAAAAATATATCAAAAATATGGTATAAAAAATATAAATCCATCATTATATCCATTATTGAGAGGCAGTGATGGGAAATGAATAACAATGGTTCGCGAGGTGGTACTCTACTGTACTGAAGAATGATGATTTTTAATCCTATTTGATCGAAGATGAGATGGATATAGTTCATGAAGCTAATATATGAAAATAAAATTATATTTAAGACATTGAAGATATTATATAAACATTTTTTCAACAAAACATTATGTATTTTGTGTTATAAATAAAATAAAATGCTCGGTTTAGGATGTCACCTCTTCCTCATACAAATTCATTCAGTTTGCACTAAAAGGATTCCTATGTTTGATTTATTCCAAAAATATTACTGGAAAGATTATATTAGGGAATTAAGGATGTTATTTTTTTTGGATGAACGGAGTAGTTTTTTGTTCGTAAATTTGATAGGATAGGGGTTGTCTTTTTATAAGTATGGTGAGTGTAACCCCATGAGTTTTTTAAAATAACATGTACCCACATTTTTCACATGCAAAAAGTAAAGGAAATTTTTTATTAGAGAACCATGAATATATAGGGTCTAAATATTTTAATAAAATTGGTTTTGAACATGTTTTTTTCATCTATAACCATTATCTTATTTGTATAACCCTCGATAAACTCATTTGTACCTTAATAGTGACAATTTTTATTTAATACTTTTACAATTCAGTATTGTCAAGAATTATGTTAAAATTAATTTAAAATATAAATTATTATCCTTCCAAAAGTGGAATTAATTTATTGAAATTCTATTCACTTAATTGAACAATATTATTTCAAATTATACACACATATGGGATGAGAATAATGTTTTTCAAATAGAAAATGTTTAGAAGTATAAAAGGTTTTTATATAACAAATCAATGTTAATTTTATTATAAAGACCATAATTAGATTAAAAGAAATATTATTTTACTACTTTTATTATTTATAACCATATTTAAAATAATTATATCCCTTAATGATTAGATTGATATGAAAATTCATTATACAAAGAAATATATTTCACTATTCATAAAACATTTATTTTCATAGAAAATATCCATAAATTCAAGAAAATATATTTTTAAATAGATTATTTAAAAAATGAATTTAATTTTAGAAAATATATTTTATAAAATTCAAAAATATTAATTATAAAATATTTTATCAAAATAAAAAAACATCATTTTTTTTAAATAATAATTTTTAAAAGAAAAAATGGGCATGCTCTTAACTCTTATATAAGAACAGAATAAATAAATGAAAAAATATTATTGAATATATAAAAATAAATTTTTAAAATAATTTACTAAATTTTAATATTTTATTTATGGAAATAAATTACTTTGTGCTCAAAAATATTTTTTTTCATTAAAATATTTCCTTAATTTCCAAATGGTTGTTATTTTCCATTAAAATAAAATGGTCACTCTAGACTTCAACATATATTTTGATAATTTAGTTAATAATATTTATACCAACATTTTCAATGGATATTTTATCACTATAATATTAATTGACTATATTTTTAATGTGTTTCATATTTTGTTTAACCTCAGTGTTTCATGTAACACAAGCTAACTTAGTTTATTGTTAATGCAATATAAACTCAATATTTCATTCAAAAAAATCAAATATATTAAAATTACCTAAAAAATATTATTCGACAAAATATATTGGTGTTAAAAATATATATTCAATCATGGTTGATAATAGAAGATATGTTTCTAATTATATATCACAAACTAATAATAAATAAATAAAACAAAAAAAAATGTTTTTGAATTGTTCTAATTCAAAAAACCATCATAAAAGAATCCTCCATTTTAACTATCTAAATAAAAAAATCAATAAAATAAAAACAATGAACCCATAATATTTTTAGAACACAACTTCAATGGTTTCATGAGATAGGGAAATCAAGAAATAATTGGTGAAAGAATATATAATGAAATGAGAATGGAAAATCAACACATCACATAGGTCAGCCCTCCATAGATCTCAATGTGCATTTTTTATCACATAGAGTGGCTAGAAATTCAATGTATATCAAATCATAACACATGGGAAGAATTTCACCATCAAGAATACCTTGATCAATATTGGGTTCCAAATTTAAATATAGATTTATGTCTCCATATATTGGATAACCATGCCAAAATAAATAAACTGATACTAAAACAACCACATCGAAATTTTATATAGAAAAAATAATGTACAAACACATTATTTTTATAAAATAGTTAATTATAACATAATTAAATAATTTTATTTACAAAATGACTTTAAAATCTAAAATAAGGAAAACTAATAAGAAAAAAAACCAGGATCCTGAATAGAATGATACACCAAAAAAACCAAACTACTCGAATCAGTAATGGAGAAAAACAACACCATGTACATGTGTCTCCCAAGTCACCACCATAACCCAAATATCAAAAAAATACGATTGGATAGTGGTGTGAGACAAACCTAAAATAAATAATCTAGGATCCTTTGAAAATGTGAAGAAAACATACCAATCAATGAGAAAAAAAACCCAATTGAATCTATTATATTAATTTTATGTTGAAACCAATTATACTAGTTTGAATTTATTAAAAATAGGGTTTTCATTTATTTTATCTAAATATATTAAATAAACAAACAATACCTTATTTGATATTTCTCAAAACAAACAATATATATAACATTCATCAAAGAGGACTAGTAATGGAAACATTATATTAAAAAATTGAACATTTAAATCAACTTTTTAAAAAAAAGGTAAAAAGATAGAACATCTATTTTTAATTGAATTAAAAAACCAAAGGAAAACTCACATAGATTAAAAATTTTAGAAATATACATTCACAAGTATTTAATTTAAATCCACTAGATCATATCACATTCTAAAAATCAATAGGCACCCACACACACACATACTCAACATGAGTATAAAAAGATGAGACATAATAAAACAAAAATAAAAAATGAAATGAATATGAGAAATCAATGAAACACTTACAATAATAAGCATTCTCAATCATTAATAACATAAAAACAATATTGGATTAGAATAATTGATATGTAATTCACATTCTAATACAAAATAATGATTCATGAAAGAAGATAAATTCCCTTAAAAAACACATAGGGAAAAAGTAATAAATAATATACATGAAAAATTGATACCCACAGATAGTAGGTTAATGGTCACAAAAACTATGACATGTATCACTCTAACCAGTCTCACCCGTGACACCTCTAAGCCATGTCATATTATTCTAGGAAGGGGTATTAGATATTGAGTAACTGTCAACTAGAATAGTAATTATCCATCGAATCCCCACATGATATCCATGGTTTCCTAGGGTCATAGTTAATTCATAATACCCCCTATAATTATAATATCACTTTCAAAATTTTATTATAGACCAAAGGTAATAAAATGAATCAATCAATTAGTTTTCACCTCCAATCCCCCCATAAATAGAGAGCCCCAATCTAACAAGATAACTATAAATCATACTATATATAAAGCAATAAAATATGAAAAAGGATTAAATAAGTGTATTGGCTAGTGTGAAAACATAAACATATCAAAATACAACACATAAGGCTCTAACTTATCCTTCTCCTAATATATATAAATGAAATGATTTGGAAACACCATCGTAAAACCACATAAAATCCTAAAAAATAAAAGGGATATCAGAAAGAAAAATAAATCATAATAAATATAATAAAATTTGAAATAATCATTTTAAATCAATAATAAAATTAAAAAAACGCCTGAAATACACAAAAATGACTAGAATTTGTAAACATTTCATAATTAAGGCCTTGAGATTTTGTGATTTTTCTGATTTAATTTATTACATTGAATGTTTTTATTTTCATGAAATATTTAATATATAATAGGTTTATTAAAAGAACTAATTTGATTTTTTTAATACTCTAAACTGATATAATTTTTCACTAGACACAACACTGACTTGGCTTGGATTGCACACATCACTATGTTTCTATGAAAGAATATTTTAAAATAATTATTGGAAAACATATTTTTAAAATTGAAATTTTACGTAGTAATATGAATATTGATAACTTATTTTTTAAATTTTATTAAAAAAGGGATTGAAATAGATAAAAAATATTTCTAACAAAAAATATATAATCTATGGTAAAGTCATTGTCTTATTTAAAATACTATTCTCTGAAACGAACTTCTTTTTAATCACTTATATGAAAAAATAAGAAAATTTCAGATAGTTTTAGAAAAATAATTTGATATAATATAAATCAATTTTAAATTAATAATTTTGAAAATATCTTCTTGGTATTTTTTGTGATTTTTCTAAAAAACAATATTTTTGGATGAATAGTGAAAAATATAGAATTTTAATTCAAAAATGATATTTTTATAATTTATTTATATTGGTAAATTACATATTAATTTTATTAAAATTTTTAAATGGATACATTTTATGTAAATTAATCCTACTATGGTCATTGGATCTAATTTCAAATTGATATTTCATATAAAAACATTACAAATTTTTTATATATTTTCACTTTAAAAACCCACATTCATTACACATTTTCAATATTATTTTGAAATTAATTAATGAAACTTATATGATTAGAATTTTAAAAAATTAGTCTATATTTTGAATAATAATAATTTATAATTTATAGTAAGTATAATATTTTATGAATATTTTATGGTTAAATAATTTAAATTAATAAATCAACAATTATTTCACTTAGTTTTTAAACTTAATCTTAAGTGGGTAAATGACCAAAAAACCATTCAAAAAGACATTGGATACTCAAAACTAAACCATATCCCCTTTAGATTTGAATTATATGATTTATTTCGACACCATTTAATGAATGTAGACTATATAAAATGATTAGGTTATGAAAATGATCAAACAAGAATCATCCATAACTTTAACATTTATTAAGCATTGATGAATGAAAAAAACAACATTAGTTCGGTTGTAAAAATTATTTTTAATTTAATTTATTTCTAATAATATTATTTTATATTTAATATATGGAGGTTAATTATTTATATTATGTGCCTAAGGAATTCCAAATGCGTTAATAATTTAGTTAATAATTAACTAAAATAAATGATACAAAAAATAATAAAAGTGAAATAATATTATTTAATTTTTTATAATTTTTTTTAAATTTATTGTGTGATAAAGGTGTAAAATTAATATATTAAAATTCCATTTTTTCTTCTTATTTTTAAATTTAAACTATGTAAAATTTCTCAAAATTAAAATTAATTTTATTTTATGACAAGTTATATTTTATTAAAATATTTAAAAAGTATTTAAAATACTATATTCTTAAAAATTATTTGTATTTTTAAATAAATATTACAAAAATTCTATTAATGGACCAATTTATATTTTATAATGAGCATATTTACATTTAAATATAAAAAACATGATGAGCATTGTTCACGGTAATGTTTTATTTTTGCACGTTATATGCGCATATTTTAAAATTAATTTCAAACACATGTTGGAATTACTTTTTATAAATTAGATATAATATTTATAATTAAATGGATATATATTTTATAGAAAATATAAATTTAATTTATACATAATTTTAAAATAACACTGGTTATAAAAGTGATTACCTTAATAAAAACCAAAATGATAAAAGTGGGTAAACATAGATGTAAAGGATGAACAATATAAAATTTCACTAAATTTTTATTGGGATTTTTATTGATCATAAATACACTTTAATCCATTATTTTTCAATTTTTAATAACAGTAGATAAGGTAGACCTCCTAATAGTTTTTATCTTTGAGTATTTACAAGAATTCCTCCCCTCCTCCACTAAAAAAGGCATTCACCCTTCCCCTTCCTCACACCACTCAATAAACTTTTGATCATTGAAGAAATTCCCAAAAATTTCCCAAACATACCTCCCTTAATCGTAGAGTCATAAATTTTAGGAATAAAACTTTCCAAATAATCCCGTAGATTCAAACTAAAACGAGTTAATGAAAAAAGATGTAACATCTTTGAATATACAATTTTGTTTTATATTAATTCAACACCAACTCAATTATTCTTCTTAGATGATAAAATAGTAACCTTTGTATTCAAAATATACTTATATGTTTTTAGTATAAGGTTTATACTTACAAATACAAAAACATCCATCCAATGGGTAACGACCATAATGTTCGTGTGTATGGGGGACATCTACCTCGAGGAATGATGTCATTCATTTTTCTTTAGCACATATCAGTGTTGGAAATTATGATGGGAATACTATTTTAATATGAAATATTAATTATTATATAATTATTATATAAATAACACCTTCATTCTTTTCATTTTTTTAAATACTATAACATCATTTCTTGATTTGTGGACTACTACCTCTCAAAGCTATGTGGTTCGTTGACACATTGAATGGAATGTTTTAAATATGGGTTTAGTAAATGTATATTATATATGTGAAATAATAATTTTACATTTATAATAATATATATACATATAGATATATTTTATATAATTTCTTTTATTCAATACAGTAACAAGAAGGAAACATCACTCATGTGTATATACGACCTATCGTCTCCATGAATGATGTATTCCATTTTATATTTCTAAATTTTATTGATTATTATATATATTTATATAATGAATATTAATGACAGTTATATCATGTTTTAAATTATTAGAATAATCAAATAATGATATAAGTAATAGGATCAAGAATAACAAGTCAAAACATTTATGAAAAATAAAGCAGATATTATATAAAATGTAATATTAACATGATATATTAAAAAAATATTATTAAGTAATAATAAAATCATATGTTTTATTATATATAATAATATTTTCCTTTGGTATTATTATAATAATATTTTAATTAGTATATAGTAGGTTTGATGTTGTACTAATAAAGTCAAGACTTATGCTATGTATTTTATCGTATGACATTTATTTAAATTTGATATATGATATATTAATAAATTATCATTTTTGTTTGGTGTATATATTGACCATTGAAATTTTATAAATTTTATTTAATTAATTTCATTACATTCCATGTTTCGTTTTATCTTATTCTTTTAGAGACCTCATGATTCAAATTTACCCAAGTAGTAAATGGTTATGTAGTCACACATTTATTTCTATGATCCATATTCTTTATTCGCCAATAATTTATTTTATATGGGGTATATATTTATAATTAATATATTATATAATAATTATCCATAAATTTATTTGTACTTACAAATCCATTTTATTATCTCTATTTAACGGAGTTTTATATTTCAAAATTTACAAAACCGGTAAGGTAATTTTGTCTTAATTTTTCTTCTATGAGAAACATGTTTTCTTGTCCACCTATATTATATTATGAGGTTTATATATATTCAATTCAAATTTCATATGATGAATCGAATTTGTTTAAAGATATTTTAAACTTCTTAAAGTGTTTTTATTTTATGGGTATTAGGATTCAATCTTTCAAATGTAGTAAGAATTTATTTATACAATCTCATCATTTATTGGGATTTTTTATGATTATGATTCCATTTATGAAATAATATAATTTATATCTCAAGAATTATCATTATTTTTATTCTCCTAATGGTATTAATTATATTTTAATGTATTGGAATCACATTACTACTCTTTGGAATAAAATATAATTAATGAAGTGTTCTTAAGAAAATATAAAATTATTTCACCCTTTGGTTAGAAGTTTTTTTATTCAAGAACCTTATATTATATAAATTATTTAAATTTTTTATGTTATATTTTTTACATGTTTTCAAGTAAAATTATATTAAAATTATTTTATATTTTAATAAGTTTTTTTAATTGTTTTCAAAATCTATTTTATAAAATATCATGGTTACATTCAAAAATAATGTTTCATAATGATTTCTATTTTTGAATTGTTTAAAAGGTTTTTCAAAAGATACATTATACATTTACAAGATTATTCTCAAAGAATATGGGATTTACAAAATTTTATGAATTAAAATGTTTTTTCAAAAAAGAATGTATATTTTCATTATGGAATGTTTTAATTTATTTTTAAATATTATTTTATAGATATTAAAAGTGGTTTTCAATGAAAAAAAATTCAACTGTGTTTTATGTATTAAAATATGTATTTCAAAGAAATTTTATTTCCCATATTCAATTATATCACTTAATATAGAATCATTTGATAACGTTTTTGATTTATTGGGGATAAGATCCATGGGTTCCTTTCATATTTTTCTTATGAATGAATTATGTTTATATGGAATTATGGTTATGAAACATGCTTCTCCTTCGTGGGTTAGATGTTTTTGAAACCCATTACAAACCATGTTATCCCATTTCCACTAGAGCAGGTTAAAACAAAATCAGTATTAGAAACCATGTTATCCCATTTCCACTAGAGCAGGTTCACTCACCAGAGCAGAGCCAAATGGATTGTCAGTGTGAGAGGGTATGGATATGACATCACAACTAGCCTGTTCTTGCATGAGAAGCCTAGCCAGACGGTCATGCAATGGTGGAGAGCTACTATCAAGATGCAGATGTTGGGGAGGCGTAGTTCCTTTTAGATATTCTGGTTGAATTCCCAAAGACCTTCGGGTCATGTAATCTCATAAGCCTACGGGCCATGTAAATCTCTGAGCCTACGGGTCTTGTAAGTGTTCCCCCTCATCCCTTGAAAGTTGGGTTACAAAAAATCAATAAAAAATGAAGGCCTTCGGGCCATTCAAGCATACCTTAGTTATACTCTTTGGTGCAAAACATTCTTGGATTTCCTTTTTCATTGAAGGATCAATATAGATTCTATCCTTAGAAAATATATGGCCATGAAAAGAAATTTCCTGAATCCAGAATTCAAACATACTAAATTTCATATATAATTCATTTCTCATAAGAGTCATTAGGATTTTGCGAAAGTGATTTTTGTGAGCTTCGTTGCATTTTTTGTATACCAAGATATCATCAAAAAATACCACAATAAAGTCATGAAGATATTTATTGAAAACTCTGTTCATTAGATCCATGAAAAAACATGGTGCATTCATCAATCCTAAATGCATTCCAGTAAACTCGTAATTCCCGTACCTGGTTTGTAATGCTATTTTCACAATGTCTTCCCTCTTCACACACAACTTATGTCCAGGTTAATCCACTAGAAACACATCAACATATTATTTCACAATAGGTACATCCTATATTAGAACATTCTATTCCTTACCCAGAGTTATTTCATTCTCTTCTTCCCCAATAATTGAACATAATAGATCTACTCGGGGTGGATCTAGATAAAATTTAGGTGGTGACGTATCTACTCTAATTATATGGGACTACATATGATCATCATGATTTGTAACTTACTTCTTCTTACAATAAATTTTTGTATCATGGTTTTAAATCCAATCCATACCAAAGATTATATCAAATTCAGTCATGGGTATGACAATGAGATCAGCAGATAAAAAAAATTTATATTCCCTAATGGGAACTAACTCACAAAACATTATGGCGATGATAATTCAATTAGGATTTTTGACCGATTACTCCCTTGTAAAGACAAATTGAAAATTTATTATTTTAATAGAAAATTGGGAAGATATGAAACAATGTGATTATCTAGAGACTAATAAAGCATTTTCTAAACATGAGGAAACCATTAAATTACCATTCACCACGACTTTCAGAGATTCAGCATAAGCATTTGTGATTGCATAAGAATAGCCTTTCTCCCTTGGAATTATTTGAGGTAAGATCCCTTCGTGCTTAAGAAATTCATTTGAAAAATTCCCATTTTATCTAAAATTGTAGCATTCAACATTGAAAGTCTATTTCTTCCCCTTGCAATCATGAGCATGGTGGCATTTTCCACCACACATGTAAGAGTCTCACATTCCCTCCATGCATGTACCAGGGTGTCCCTTCCCACAATTACCATGGGATAGATATTCAAATTTTCACATCTTCCCTTTATTTCCATTTACATGGTTATCAAAAGATTTCTTTTTCTCTTGCATTTCTTTAAAATCGTAAGACAAAGAGAATTATTTTTCTGTCTTGATACTGCAGGAGGAAATATCTTCATACGATGAGCAGAATTTTGAGAACAATGATCGAGAGATAAATGGTTTTAACCCATAAATAAATCGATCAATCTTATACTTTGGGTAACGTATATAATCTATTGTATGACTGGATAACTTTTTAAAGTTAACCTCATATTTTGCGACATTCTCATCCTCCTTTTACCTTAAACTGAAAAATTTTCTTTCCATATCTGATCGATAGTCATTTGGAATGTATTTTTCTATGAAACTATATTTAAACTACCTCTACTCCATATTTTATAATTCATCATATTCCATTATGTTTTTAATCAATGAACACCATTGATCTATATCTCATATGAGAGAATAAAATTCCCTAAAAACGTTTTCCCTTTTGCTACTCCCCAACGCATGAAGTATTATCCCTATGGAATTTATCCATTTCTAAGCTACTAGGTGATTTGTAATACCATATAATGTTGGTGGTTGTTTCCTCATAAAGCTTTCTAACATTGATCCTCTACATTGTGGATCAGAGTGCTCCATACGGGTAAGGTTATTATTCATAACCAGAGTGAGTTGTCCCATTCTGCTGATAAGCTGGAAATTAAAATTATCCTAAGCATATCCCATGGGAGTGTCTTAATCAAGAGTTTAACAATGCCCATTGTCATGCACTAGTTCCCGATCGAGTCGAGATCAATGTAGGGTTTTCCGGTTGTTCCACAAGGTACATCTGTTTCAGATCTGCCACTACATGCTCAAATCCATTCAAGGATTCATTTCTTTGAGAAATCAAAAAATATCTATAATACCAAAATTATAGGACATTATTCGATACTAATCCTCAATTTCTATCATAGGGTAATGTTTTCTAATCTGTGTTTTTCTAAATCATGATACCAAGGTATGTACTAAACATCCTCTGATTCTAACTATAATTCCCCAACCCCAGTTACCAAGAGTTGGTGAATTTTTACATAGCATTGGCATGATACAAGGAATCATGTCCCGAATGACCGGTCAATTTAGTAGTCATGGATGTACTAGATATATTCATAAGTTTTATATTACATCATGAAATAATAACATAAACAAATAATTTTACTCTTTTGAACACACGTATATCCTTAGACTATCTCTGTAGGAAAACACTGAAATACTTTTCAAATCCCAGAAAAAATAAAACATAGAAAGGGGTGAGATCAAATGCTCAGTAAATATAGCAATATAGAGGAAAAATTAATAAAGAAGCAAAAAAATTAACGTCAAGGTATAAGAATAAAACAAAAGACTTTTAAACATGAACTTCAACATAATAATCCAGATATAAAATCAAAAATCGCTATTTATGTATTCACATGGATATTATAGTAGTCGAATAATCACAAGCAATATCAATAGCCACTTTTATAATGAAGGAATGAATAATGCCAGATGTCATATCCACCTAGTCAAAGCCTTGTTCTCGGACTATAAATAAGATTTTTCCAATGCCTTGTTCCAAGACACTAGTTTGTCTCATGAGACCTACCGATGCATTGAGGAGAAATAGCGGGCTCTACCATTCACTTACTAAGTCCAATCCATTGCTCATATGAAATGATTTAAACATGACAAAAACGTTCATATGATAACTAGCATACAAAATGTAAATAATATCTCCATAAACCACGAATGGTGTGAAAATAAAATATCCACAATCAAACATATCACCAACCCTTCAATACAATATGGATGTTTTTTTTCATAATATATAAACTTCAAATAAACATAAAATCCATGAAAGGATGTTGACATAGATAAAATGAAAACTTTTTTTAGAGAAAAACCTCTTTCTATTATGAAATCATTTAAAAGTAATATAATTATAAAAGAATACATTTATTTTGAAAATATTATTATAAGATTTAATGTGAAGATTCGACGCCGTTATAACAACGTAAAATAGCCACCCCTGCCATATCAGTTAAAAAACATTCTTATAGTAATTTTGTCAAAAAGGTCATAATGTACCTTGCTTGGAAAATGATAGAAAGATTCCTTTCAAAACATATAAGTTATAATAAGGAAACAAATTACATTAACCCATTTTCTATTAAATTGTAAAAGATATTGAAATACGTTTTTATGAAAACATGGATTTTGATGATAAAGAGGTATCGGTAGATACTTATGTAAAAACAAGCTCGGATAATAAAGAGATTGTAAAATTATCACTTACATTGTACTTTTCTTTAGTAGATTGTATGTTAACCTATAGTATAATAGATATAACAGTTTTATTAAATTAAAAAATAACTATATACATAAATATGATATCATATATGATCTTATAATAAGGAATTTCTAATAATATTTATGTAGTATCACCGCTTCAGGTGTAAACTAATTCATTTTCCATTATATGCATTGTAACATAAGTAATGTTTTTTATGGATAGGATGTATCTTATTATTATTCATAATGAAATTAAGTAATCAAAAATTAATTTTAATCATAAAATTAAAATTAGTCTGCAAAGGATGGGATGGGGAATGAATCTCATCGTGTTCTTGGGGACGGTAATCCTTACGTACGCAGGAGAAACAATACCATTATTTTGATATTAAAATCATATATAATTGGATGGAATATCATATATAAAGAATAATTATCATGTTATAATTATTATTTACATCATTTATACTCATTATTATACCAATCCAAATGATGAACTGTTTGAATGACAAACTACATCACGACGTGGATACTATAATCCTTATGTACGCACGTATGGTGACTATATCATTTATACGATGAATAGAATAATTAATATGTCTGTACCAATATTATTATAACATCATAATATATAGAAAATACTAGAGTTATTATTTTATAGTAAAAACAACAAAGAAAAAGGAAGTGGAACAAGAATATAACTTGAAAGAGGAGAGGAAATATTTTCATCTTTTTCATGTTCTTCCTTTT
The DNA here is from genome assembly GCA_963277665.1 of Viscum album. NCBI lineage: Eukaryota > Viridiplantae > Streptophyta > Magnoliopsida > Santalales > Viscaceae > Viscum > Viscum album. The sequence continues at coordinate 2,114,484,513 of OY728136.1, forward strand.
GATTTGATCAATAGGGCTCCTTAGTTTGGATTTCTGACTAAAGGAAGGCCTCTAGGATTAATGGAGTACAGTTGAGAGGATACTTGGGCAGGGGTTGGTGGAGCCGAATGGCTTTTTAGGTGTGAATTTGATAGAAGGTGATGTTCCCTTTTATAAGAGAGGTGATGGTAACTTTAGGAAAAGCATGAAATATTGTTTTATAATAAAATCATATTCGTTTTCTAATGTCTACAAAATAATTAATTTCAATGAAAATATGGGTATGGTTTGAAAACCTCTCAACCAAAAGTTTTTAGATAGCTTTGGGTCACTATATTAACCTTATCTTTTATATTTAACTCTTAGTTAAATAGTTCGACATTTATGATGTCTCCTTGTATTTTTATAATATATGGTTAATAAATATACAATAAACTTCCGAGAGAACCTTAAGTGGTTCATTAATGGAAAATATAATTTTATTTAAGCCCTTTGGCTAAACATTATATTTTTAGAAATAGAATAGCAATAAATAATATGATATGTTTCTTAAAAACACTTTTATGTCAATTTGGACGCTATTTGGTATTTTGTTATTTTTTAATTCATAACTACATTATTACATCCCAAAAAATTAATTTAATCAATAATAACATGTAATATTAACCTATAAAAGTCGTGTAATTTATTAATAGTCTAAAATTATATTTTTTTGGATATTTATAATATCAATTATTTTAATCATTCATTAATAAGGTAATTGTTGCATCATCATTGTGTCATAAATAAATCAAATTATGTAATTTCTTAAAATTATAAATAAATTACCATTATGTAGGAAATAATTTTATCTTTTTAATTATTATTCATATACGAATTTACCTTATTTATATCTCTATATTAAAAATAGTTAATTAATAAACACCGATTTTAAATATTTTAACTCTTCTTTAAAAATAAAAATAAATGTCATAATCTAATCCAAGTGAACCAAATGAAATCATATATTATTCCTAAGGTTGATTTTGGTAGAATTATACTTATCCAATATAATTAGGACACATGTTTGGATAATTATGATATCATTTTACCATCAATTACTCTATTTACTTTTAACCGTGGTAAATTAAAGTCAATGTTACTATTCAAAAAAAATTAACTTCATCGTATTAAACCTTATTTTACTTATTTATATTAACCGTGTCTCTCAGAGTTTTTAAATACAACTCACATAAGTGATAAAATTGTGTTTTATACAAATTTGCAAATGCTCTAAGGAGGTGGGTAAAAGACGGTAAAAAGTTCGATACAATTTTATATATGTAAACTTATTATAAAATGACTCCAATGAATTGAGTTGAACATATATAGGTATTATGTATCTATTTTGACCAAAAATAAATTAAAATAAAATAAATAATTTTTTAAATAAAAAGTCAGTTTTAGCCAGTAAAGCATTGCTTTTTCACTATATATCAAAAATTGAATGTTTTCCGAAAAATACAAAAAATTCACCATAAGCTAAATTTGATATTCTGAATCCAAAAATGAAATCCATTTTGATAGATAAAAATTTTAAACTTTCATAAATTTGGTATTACTATTCATAACCGCTAGTTTGATAGGTTGTGGTGTGTTAAACCTCCAAGTTGCATACAACGTAAGCTAATGAATTATTCACAGGGAAACGTACCGTGGAAGCTTGGGGTGTTACACGAATGATGGGTTTTTCTAATAGATGGGGTAATTAATACCCTAGGGGATTGAAAAATAACTTTTCTATAAGACAATAATTTGGAAAGAAGCATCTATGTAAATTTCATTGTTGAATAAGAAGATGTTTTGACTATGGAAAAGAAGGAAACAAAAAACTAACTCCAAATGGAAAATGAAATGTTCAGTTAACATAATGGATGGGAATATTGGCCTCTCGAATGTATTACCAATTTATTGATGATTTGAATTTATAATTTATGTTAATTATGAAAATCAATGACTTATTTGGATGGTTCATGAAGAGAATCAGACAAGTGGTACAAGTCATGGATTTATTTCTTTTTATGAAGAGTCCTTGAATAAAAAATGAATGTTTGAATTTTTTTAATATTACTTTATATAATAATGATTAAATTGATTATGATAAATGTTTATACATGTTTAATATTTCATATTTATGGAATTGGATATTATGGAATTAAATGATGAAACTTATTTAATTTTCTAAAAATAATGTAGGGTGAATGAGTTATTTATATTTTGGAATTCAATTATAATGTAATACCAATAATTAGGTATGTATGTATTTTTTTATGGTTTTCCATTATGTATTTTAAAGGGTATGTTGAGATGGGATGTGGAATTAGAAAAAACATTTCATGGAATGGTGATATTTTTTTAAGGGGATGCAACCCTTAATGAGTTCTATATTTTAAGGGAACTATATTTAGTTGGATAAAGAGATGGTTAATATAGATTAGTTAAATTGGATAGTATTTATAACCTCATCAATGGTTAATAAATTTTAAAATAATTGGTTTATACTTTTGTTAATAAAAAATATATCATTTTTGTATTTGAGGAATCACTCAAATAATATTTAGAATAAGGATGATTTCATCTTTTCAATAAGGATTTATAGTAATTTAGTTTGGTACCATGTTTCATATTAATACATGATTAAGGTATTTACATGTTTGGTATGTTACAACCAAGATCCCATTTGTGATATATGGTGGACCAATGTTAAGATGATTTTAATAAATTTAGAATCCTTCTATTAAAATATTTTGTTTTTGTTTTTTAGAAGGGTTTTAGGGTTGAAAATTTATTGAATGGTTTATGTTAAACTTCATATGATGTCTTATATATTAATGTATTATCTTTATATATGAGGACATATTCCTATTGGATATCCTTTTCTATCATTTTTATAGTGATGATAACAAAATATATATGGAAAAACATACAATTCTACGTATGTATATCCTGATCTGATAGTATTTCACGAATTTCAAATTCACTTTTAGTTATTACATTATGATATGAGGTGGAAATTGAAAAATGAATCGACAAAGGGAGAGATTTTTCTTATGAAAGTGAATAAGATCAAGTAATTATATCTTCTCATGAAATAAACTCTTCATCTTTATGAAAAGGGACTTGAAATTATATTTAGTCTTATATTTTCCTTTTTAATGACATGAATGTCGTGATTAACACTTATCTATCTTATGGATTAGTGATTGTTAACTTTTTATCGATCAATGAATTAGTTGTGAAAAATAATATTTTCTAATCTCTATAATTATGTATTTCTTTCTTCCTTATCTAATCATCACACCCAACCAATGTTTTCCTATAAGGAAACCATGTTATGTGCTACTTTGGGTAATCGTTATGGTTCCTACAATCCCTTTTTAAAGGAAGTTTTAGTTTTCATGTTTATAATGTGGGTTTCTAAAAATAGAACTTTCATGAATAAATATATTTATATACAATAAAAATTTATAGGCTGAAATTCATTTTAATTGGGAACAATGAAACACCCCTATTTTTTTTTTGAATTAATTTAATCTTTTTAATATTCATCACTTCCAAAAACATTAAATATATCTTCAGTTATATGAAATTAACGAGTTATACATACTTTTTATTCTACAAAAAGATAATATTGGGCTACACCCAACACTGACTTCGTTTTTATTTCATGCAACAATATGTTTCTATGAAACTACATTTTAATAAAAATATTTAAACAACATAGTTATAAAATAGCCATTAAACATATAATATTAATAGTAATATCTAATGTTTAAATAATATTTATAATATTTTCTCATATATAAACGATATTGAAAACAAAACATAAAATTTTTTAAAGTCATTATATGTTTGAAAATACTATATTCTGAAATGAACTAATTTTAATTCTTTCCGAAAACAATAATAAAATTAATTTTAGAAATTTTTATAGATTTAAATTGATAAAATAAACTTATTTTTCAATTTATGAATTTTATAATTACCTTAAGATTAATTTTAAGGATTCTTCAAAAAAACATCATTTTTTGTATGAATATTGAAAATACTGATTTTTAATTCAAATATTTTTCTCATATAATAAATTTCCTTTGATAAAAATATATTTTAATTTGGTTTAAATGTTTCATTAGATAAATTATACACCTATTAATCTAGTTTAAGAAGTTAGAACATATTTTTCATTAAAATTTGATATAAAAGAATTTCAAACCTTGTAACTATTTAACTTTAAAACCATTATTTCATTACATGTCAGCTGGATTAAATTTAAATTAATTTCCCACACTTATATGTTTATAATTTTAAAAAATGTATTAAATATTTTCAATATAAATAATTTATAATTTCCAGTTAAGGAATTCTTGCTTTTTACTGTATAGTTTATTAATATTAATTAAAATTAATAAATGTATAAATTTGTTTACATTGTTGTAAAAATCTAATCATAAAGAAGAAATAAACTATAAACTTGTTAAAAAATCCATTCGATGCACATATGTTTACTATATACCCTCTTGGTTCTAATTTTATGAGTTATTCAGACATTATTTCATTAAATAGACCCATATAGTAAGTTATGTAAGGAAATGAAAAAAATATCCATCCTTACCATTCCCATTTATAAAGCCTTGAGATATAGATGAATACTATGCTAGTTCTTTTTTTGATTATATTGAAAATTAATGGAACTTTTTTCAGGATATTATTTTCTATTTAACTTTTTGAGATGAATTATTTAGATTAACTACTTATGGAATTCCAAATGATGAAATTATTAAGTTAATAATGAACTAAAATAAATGATACTAAATCTATTACAATTGTAATAATGTAATTTAATTATTTTCATTAATATTTTAGGGTAAGATATTTTTCTAAATAGGTGTGAAATTATAAGATTCAAATTCCCTATTTGTCTTGATATTTTTAAATTTAAATGAGGTAAATTATGAAAAAATGACATTAATAATAAATTATAAAAAATGAAAATTGTTAAAAGAATTAAAATATTATAAAAATATAATATGATTGTAAATGTTTTTTATTTTTTTAATAAATATAAAATATATTATATTAAGGGGCCAATTTATCTTTTACAATGAACATATTTACCTTTAAATATTAAAAAGTTGTTAGTACATTTTTTATAATGTTGTGCTCTTTCTCATCACGTGTACATTTTTTTAAAATAATCTCTAACACACATGGGATTTTTTTTAGAATATATATTTTAGTTATAATTATTAGTTTATATATTTTAAAATAATTTTTTCTCTAACTTAGTATTAATGGTAAAAGTACATAAGTTATAAAAGTAGTTACCTAAAAAACTAAAATGATAAAAGTGGGTAAACATTGAAGATAAGAAATCAATTATAAAAATAAACATATTATTATTAGGTGGATGTTTGGGGAAACCATAATTCCCATTTAATTCATTATCTTTATTTTTTTGAATCACATTAGTTAAGGGAGACCACCCAATAGTGTTTACCTTTTAGTATTTACATGAACTAAACCCCTCCTTCTCAATAAAAAATCATCCACTACTCTCTTCCTTAAACCTCTGAAGACACATTGAATCATCAAAATACATCATAAATAAGCTCCCAACATCAAAAAATTAATAATAGAGTCTAAATATTGGTCATAAATCCCAAAAATGAAGCCCTTTTGTTGAAACCAAATGTTGTTACTCGAATGAGAGGTAATATCCTCCAATATGAAATTTTGTTTTATTTCATATTTTCCACCATCTATATTATTATTATAACATTATTATATAATAACATAAATATAACTCCCCAAACATTTTATTTTATGATTCTATTTAATACATTCTTTTCATAGCCTATATTTTATAAATCACTGTGTACAGTTGATACAACACTTGATTATTTATGAGATAGTCAATACCAAGCCATTAATCATAAATTTTCCACTTCTATGTTTTTTAATTTTTAAAAACAGTCATTTATAGTAGTGACCAATAAGCCATTTAGAGTCTGATAGATCCAAGTTTTTATTTATGAATAACAACATACCCCTATGAATAGTAATATGAATAGTAATATGACCCTTATAAGTAGTAAATAATGATAATATTTTATTTTATTAATGTAATAAGATAATGATATCATAATTAATTTTTCAATGTATTATAGAACTAATTATTCCTTTAAAATTGATATTTCTCAAATTAGCTATCATTTTATTTAAAAATTAAACTAAAAATAAATAGAAAAATATTTTCAAAAAATTGAGTTCATTTTTGAATTCTATACATCAAAAAATTGTTAGGGTGAATTTTTGGGAATTTTCTAAAATACATGAATTTTTCATGAATAGTATAAATACAGTTTTGAGTTTTAGGTAGTATAATGACATCATAATGATTTAATAGTTAAATAAAATGGGATGGTAGAAATGTTTATAGTAACTTATGACATGAGGTATCTCAAGAGGCTAAAACCATGGGAAAATACCATGGTCATGCCAACGGTTTGGTAAAAACCACTAATGAGGTGTCCCTTTGAAATTATTAAAAACTACCTCTCTTTTTCTATACATACCAACTCATCCATTCGTTTTCATTCATTCCAAATCCCTCATCCCCGAATATCTGGTGGTTTTACCTCTATAAGAGTCCTTCTATGTTTTCATTATGCCCCAAATGTCCCATCCATCAAGATGTAGGAGTTACTCTATAAGGTTAGGGAATCCTTTATTCTCTCATATTAGTCGACACTTCTTTTATGTTATCTATTGGAATTTCCATTATCATCTATTGGGGTTTGATTTAATGTATTATTTTTATTTTAATTTTTATTTGAATATTATTATATACCCTTTTGTTCTCATCATTTCATTTTATGTAATGTTAAGCGACGTCATTTGGCTGCTGAATTTTCATAAGAGATCTCTCACCTTTTTGTTTATTTTCAAGTTCATCTCTTTTCTTTTTCTCACCAAAAATCCTCTACCCAAATGACCATGATAAACTCCAGTATCATCTTTATAATGTAATTATACTGTTTAATATAATAACCATCATTAATATACATAATCCCCCTTTTTATTTTTATAAACAAAATCAACGTCCATGAGGTTCCAATTTATATTCTTTGTGGATGGTGGAGATTTGTTCTTCAGTTTCTCCTTTATTACTGGTCATTAAAACATTTTAATGGATGAACCAGATCATAATATATGTATTTTTATCTCATTATTTTTTTTAATCTTTACACACTCATAATATGGAATAATAATACAAAATAAGTTCATTGTATACAAAACTTCCAAGATAACTCCAAGTGTTTATCAATAAGTTTTAACTAATGCTTCATCCTCAATTATATAAACTATAATCAATAGAAGATAATTTATATCTATTTAATGTCACTAAAAATAAATGAATTAATGTATAAGATGTTATGGAATTATTAATTAATTAATCTAAATTTGACTATTCAGGTATTTAAAACAAATGAAGAACACGCTCGAGCATATGGTTAGTGGTTTCTCATCTAACATTCATTTCTATGAGATTTGCATTGTTCTCCACTTATTTATTATATGTGGTATATGTGTACTTCCATTAGATATATAATAACATGATTATTTTTTATTAATGTCATTCAATGATTCGTTTTAGGGTTATTAAATTTTGGTCATACAATTCGACTGATTACATTGTGGTAAGAGACATTGTCTCAACTACTATTTGGTTGCGACTATGTTTGTGTGGTGAAACTAATAAACCTTTTGTGGTGTACCTAATAACCATTTGAGATCACTTTTCATTTGAAATAATATTTATATTAAATATCCATAATCTCATATCATGGATATTTTTGTTTTCTAAACTGTACAACATTTTACATACGGTGTTTATTTGGAAATTTATCTTAATTACGGAAATATTGATGAATCTTTATACTCTACTATATACGGATATTTGAAAAGGCATATTGTTCTTGTATAAAATAAATTTATAAAATATTTTTTTGACATGTAGTGGCATGTAGGTCCCTCTATAGCCTTTTTATTCATTTGTAGGTATCATGAGACAAATCAGTTTGTCACAAACTGTTCGTGTTTGTTTCCAAAAAAACAGACCGGTTTCCCCACACAGAACTAAACCATTTTTACGTCATTATGGTGTCATGAGCCAGATACATGACAACTAATTAATAACCATTATTTTTATTAATTATTATTTACTATCATCCATGAGTATTTCACAGCGATAAAAACCATGGATGTTGTTTCATTCTCAGTTTATTAATGGGTTTGGTTTTTAATTTATTCACCATGTCATATTGATTATGTCAAATTATTTACAATTAAGTTATTATGGATTCATGATTCTGCCATTTTTATCCCTTACTGAGAGTTACAGATCACCCCATTCAATATTTACTTTCACAAGGTGATGATGAGGTGATCATTTATTGAGTTCTGTGGATGCAGATTAGAGTTTGTAATATGTATTGTATTTTGTAACCTTTTCCAATGTAATTTGAGTTACATCTAGGTATCTAGTTTCTTCAATAATACTAAAATGATCGTTCCATTTGGGATTTTCATTCTTTATAACCATGCCAATAAAAAATGTGATGCACTGGCTCCGGTCTAGAGGGGTCAGGGTGTTATAGTTTGTATCAGAGGAAGTTTAGTAGAAAACATGGAAACTAGAGTACGAAATGTGTAGTAATGAACCAAACCCTAAGGTAGCATTTGAGGATAAAGGTATAAGAACGTCTTAGTATTTTGTTGACGAATAGATTATGTGGATCATTTAAGAATAACATCTTTTTATGTATACGACCAGGTAGAGGCGGCTCTAGCACAGATGTATCTAGGGGTTAATCCTGAAAACATCGCTTTGAGCTAGACTCGAATGGGAACTAGTACACGACAATGGGCCTTACTGCACTCTTGTTTATGACACTCCAGATGGATATTCATAGTATAATTTTTATTTTAATTTCAATCCATTATGATAAATTGAAATGTAAAATATTATTCCAAGAAACCATTTTTTGGATTATGGGATTAGACATGTGTAGAATCTCTTATTTTTAGTGAAGATACATCACTATCTGATTCTTATCTTGACCCACCCCAAGTAGCTTTATGTAATGAAATTATTGGAGAGGATTAAACCCCAATATATATGGGTGAGTAAATAAATATTGAAATTAAAGATGGGAATATAGTGCAATAATACATTGATGTGTTTCCATAGGATTTACCTGGACATCTTCCAGAGCATAAAATTGAGTTTTCCTTTGACTTAATTACTTGTTTGAAACCTATATCAAAGAAACCCTATAGAATGTCCACTGGTGAGTTAGTTTAGCTAAATAAAAAACTAGAGGAGTTTAGTGAAAAAGGATTTATTCAACCTAGTGTTTCTCCATGGGGAGCCCCTGACATGTTTGTCATGAAGAAAGACTGATCCATGAAACTATTCATTGATTATAGGGAAATCAATTATTTTAAAATAAAGAATAAGTATCATATGACCCAGATTGATGATTTATTTGATCAAATTCATGGATCATAATATGTTTTGAAGATTTACATTCGATCCGGATATCATCAACTACGTGTGAGGAAGGATAATATTTCTAAGACAACATTTCGATCTAGGAATGGTCATTGCAAGTTTACAGTGAGGCCTTTAGGACTAACTAATGCACCCATTGTTTTCAAGTATTTAATTTATAGTGTTTTCAAGGAATATATTAATTACTTTTTTGTGGTAATCATCAATGATTTCCTAGTATACTCAAAAATCTATGAATACCATGAGGATAATTTCTAGAAAATTCTAAAAACTTTTAATGGAAATGAATTATATGGGATTTTGAGAATGTGTGAATTCTGACTTCAATTAGTTTATTTTCATGGACATATTATCTCAATGTAATGAATCTTCGCTGATCATATGAAGACAAATGAAATCCGAGAGTGGCCCATGCCAACAAACATAACTAAGGTACGCAATTTTTTTGGCTTAGCATGTTACTATAAGCATTTCGTTTAGAATTTCACCCGATTGGCTAACTCGCTAACCAGGCTTAAAGATATAGTAGTTATGTTTGTATGGATGAGAGAATGTATAGAATGTTTTGTTGAATTGAGAAGCAGATTGGTCAATGCTCCAATTTTTAATCATCCATCTGGAGGTGATGGATTTTTAATATACTGTGACACATCACAGAATGGGTTGGGTTGCGTCCTTATGAAAAATGGTAAATTTATTACTTATACATCAAGGAAGTTGAATAATCATGAGAAAAATTATCCAAAACATGATCTTGAGTTACCAGCTGTAATATTTTCCATAAAAATATTGATACATTATCTTTATAGTGAAAAATTTGACATATAAACATATCACAAGAGTTTGAAATACATTTTCTCACAAAAATAACTCATCATGAGGCATGGGAGATGGCTCAAGTAACTCAAATATTATGATTGTTCAATACACTACAACCCAGGAAAGGAAAATAATGTGACAAATGAATTTAGAAGGAATGATCATGGATTTATAACTCTAATGAGGATTTAGAGAGATCCTATATCCATGGATCTACTAAAGATGGATATGGGAATTGTTATGGAAGGGGAAACATCTGTCCTCTATCAAATTATTGATAAACCATCATTACTAGAACATATAAAAACTGGTCAATCTGATGTTGAAAATATACACAAGAAAATTATTGTTGTTATGGATGGGAGATTGGAAGAATTTGTTTATGAGGAAGGAGTTCTATTACTTTGAAAGAGGTTATGTGTTCAATTCATACCTGAGCTAAAAATGGAACTATTAGATGATGCTCATAGCGCAAATTTCTCTATACACCCAAGTAGGACAAAGATGTATAGAGATCTAAAGGAATATTTTTATTGGTATAGTATGAAGGGGGATATTGTTCACTACGTGCCAAGGAGTCTAGTTTGTCAATAAGTGAAGGTTGAGAGACAACATCCCAAAGGATTGATAAAACCTCTACATATTTCTATGTGGAAGTGTGATAACATTACGATTTATTTTATCACCGGAATATCGAGGAAATCTAGAAAGAATGATGAAATATTAGTAATTGATGATCATCTCACAAAATCATCACATTTCATTTCTATAATTAATGATTATAACTTGATCTCCTATCAAGACTGTAAATTAATGATGTTGTAATACTTTATGGTTCACCTCTTTCAATTGTAGCCAAATGATATCCCCGATTTACATCATAATTTTGGAAATGTCTCTAGAAGTCTTTGAATACTGGGCTTCATATGAGTACTGCATATCACCCCAAAACCGACAGAAAGTCTGGAATGACTATTCAAACTCTAGAAGACATGTTGAGATCCTACTCTCTTGACTTCCAAGGAATGTACGATCAATACTTTCCATTGGTAGAATTTTATTACAGTAATAGTTTCTGTTCTAGTCTTCATATGGCTCTATATGAAGAATTATATGGAAAGAGATGTCGAACTCCAACTTATTGGGACGAAGTTGGTGAGAGGAAACTTATAGGCCTAGAACATATTGAAGAGAACATGGAATAGTTTAAGGAAATTGAAGCCCGTATTTAAGCATCCCAAAGAATGCAGAAGATTTATCCTAACAACCAAGGAATGGATTTGGAATTTCATGTGGGATATCATGTCATTCTAAAAGTATATCCATGGAATGGTGTCCTAAGGTTCAGTAAGAAAGGGAAACTAAGCCACATGTACATCAGACCTTGTGAAATTATGGAATGAATCAGAGTAGTAGCTTATAGGTTAGAAATACGCCAATTCACTCCAAATTACATGATGTGTTCCTTGTGTCATTGTTGAAGAAATACATGCCAAAACCTATGCATGTAGTCACCTATGAAGTAATTGATCTGGAACATGATTTGACATACTTTGAAAAGACTTTTGGGAATCTTGACACAAGGGAGGAGGTATTGATAAATCATAAAAATCTTCTAGTAATGGTTATTTAGAGATACCAAAATATGTAGGAAGAAACATGGGAATTAGAGGATTTCATGATGAAGAACCACCCATATATTTTTGGTGGGAATTATACATAAAATATAGAGGAAAAAATTTCTAAAGGAGGTAATAATAAAACACACCAAACATTTTATGGTATGATTACATTAAATACATTATTTTTATAGTCTATATTTCATAATGAATTATGTTCCTTGGAAGTAATGCTTGGTTAATTCGGTGATAGTCAAAACCAAGCCATTAAACATAAATTTTACACTTCTATGTTTTGGAATTTCGAAAGACGGTCATCAAGAGTTGTGACCAGTAATTCCTTTAGAGTTTGGTAGAACCAGTTTGTTTTTTATGAATACTAATATATCCTTATGAATAGTAATATGAATAGTAATATGAATAGTAATATGACCCTTATAAATAATAAATATTGAAAATATTTTGTTTTCTTAAGGTAATAATATAATGAGATATGAATTAATTTTTCAATGTAATATTGAACTAATTATACATTTAAATTTATTATTTTTAGAATTAATTATGATTTTATTTAAAAATTAAATTAAAAATACATATAAAATTAATTTCAAAAAAATGGAGTTCATTTTTGAATTCTACACATCAAAAAATTGTTATGTTGATTTTTTGGGATATCTCGAACATACTTGAATTTTTCATGAATAGTAAAACTACAGTTTTGAGTTTTCAACAGTATAATGACATCATAATGATGTAATAATTAAATAAAAAGGGTTGTTCGGATTATTTATAGTAATTTATTATATGAGGAGTCCCTATTGGCTAAAAACATGGTCAAATATGATGGCAAACCCATGGTTTGGCAAAAAACACTAATGAGGTGTCCCTTTGAAATTATTAAAAAACTACCTCTCTTTTTATATAAGTACCCACTCGTCCATTCGTTTTCATTCATTGAAAATCCCTCATCCCCAAAGATCTGGTGTTTTTACCTCTCTAGGAGTCCTTCCAAGTTGTACATATTCCCCCAATGTCCCATCCTTCAAAATCTAGGAGTTACTCTTCAAGGTAATGGAATCCATCATTCTCTTCTTTTAGTTGACACTTATTTTATGTTATCTATTTTAACTTCCATTAACATATGTTGGGGTTTCATTTTAATTCTTCTTCATAATTTAATTTTTATGTCAAAATTATGAGATACCATTTTTTTCACATAATTTCATTTTATGAAATTTTATGTGCTACCATTAGGCTGCAGAATTTATGTAATTGATCTCTCACATATTCTTTTATTATCAAGTTCATCTCTTTTCTTTTTATCTCATCACATACTATATACAAATGACTATGATAAACTCTAGTATCATCTATATACTATAATTATTTCAATGGAATGGAATAACCATCATCAGTATACTTACTCCCCCTTTTTATTTTAATAAACGAGATCAACGTCTATGAGGTTCCAATTTATAACCTTTGTGGAAGGTGGAGTTTTGTTCTTCACTTTCTCCTTCATTACCGGTCAAGAAACTATTTTAATGGTTGAAAAAGATCATAATTTATGTATTTCATCACATTAATGTTATGGAATCATTACACACTCATAATATGGAATAATAATAAAAAACCAGTTCATTGTATACAAAACTACTAAGCTAAATCCAAGCGTTTATCAAAAATTTTAACTAACGATTCAACTTCAGGTATATAACCTAGAATAATTATAAGATAATTAATATATCTTTAATTTCACTAATTATATATACTATCATTTCTGTATGTTTAACCACATTTCAAAAAAACTTCCATTCATGAATGCAAGTAAATTAATCATGAAAACCAAGGAATAAAATGCTTCCGAAACAATAAAATTGAACCTCTTAAACCCATTAAAAGTTCCATAACTGAACCTAATAAGGCTATAATAAATCCATTTAATGTGTAATAGGTTAGGAAATTATTAATTAATGATTTTAAATATGATTATTCAGGTCATTAAAACAAATGAATGACACACTCGAGCATAAGGTAAGGGGTTTCTCATCTCACTTTCATTTCTGTGATATTTTCATTGTTCGCCACTTATTTCATATATGTGGTATATGTGTTCTAAAATTTGATATATAATAACCTGATTTTATTTATATTCATGTTATTCAGTTATTACTTTGAGGTTTATTATTTTTTTGGTTATATGATTCAACTGATTATATTATGGTAAGAGACTTTGTCTCAACTACAATATTTTTGTGATAGCCATTGTATGGTGAATGTAATAATCCTTATGTGGTGTACCTAATTCCCATTTGAAATCACATTTAATTTGAAATTATATTTATATTGAATACCCATAATATCATATCATGGATATGTTTTTTTTCTAAATCAGATAACATTTTACATACGATGTTTATTTGGAATGATAGATTTGTTATGGAAATGGTGATGAATCCTTATACTCTACTCTTTTCAGATATTGAAACTATAGCATCCCGCCATTTTATAACATAAACTTTCATTACATTACACAAAACTGAGGATCTTTAAGGTCTAGTGTCTTGGAAACCATGAACATAATACAAGAAAACAACATAAAACATTCTTATTAAACACTTGAAAGGTGTCTCCTTAAGTTCATTCTAGGTTTATTACTGCATCTCATAACCTGGGGACATACATCAAAATAAAGGGTGAGCAGAAGGCCCAGTAAGGGAAACAAGAGGAACATTTTACATGTGAACTTGATATACTTCAATAAGGACATGAAAAGAACTTTAATGCATGAGAAAGAAATCATGAGGCATTTCATAATAAAAATAACATTTTTCATAACATGAAGATGTGGCTACATCATTTAACATAGAAAATCATGAACATATCACCAAGGTCCATCCTCAAGGTGTCATTTGAAAATTACCAAGGTTATTCACCAAGGTATCGTGAAAATTGTAATCTCTAGTGGTTACATCATTACCCAATGCATTGGAGAGCTATCAGGGTGAACCCTTAAATTTGCCTTTATTATCATGTGAGCCACATATATCATCATCAAACATTTCATAAATAACCTACATAGCATAAAATAAATGGGTTTCATTTCATAATCATAACGTTTTAAAAACAGCTTTAAAGACATGATCTTTACGTCACTTTAAACCCATAGAAAGGGAAAGCGGGTCTCATGTAAGTAAATCTCAGAATTTAAAAATGGAAAATTTTGATATATATGTGAATACCCTTGTAGAAATAAGATCTTTGAGTATTCACTTTATAACATAAAATAATTTTTGAGAAAAGAGAGAGGCATTTTGAGGTGAAAATTCTGCAGCATAACGGCTATGTTTCGGGGTTTTAGAAAACATTAATATGAGAGGGGACATGGGTCACCCACTCATAAATGATCCATAAAATAGTAGGGTGAAAGAATAAGAAGGAAATATGGACATGGTAATGAAATTTGAGGGACATACCATTTGAAATGAAAAACATGGAAGGAAAAAAAATAAGATTTCTCTTATGAAATTTCGGCAGCCTTATGGCGTCACTTAACTTCAAAAGAAAATGATTTCACAAGATCAAATAGTGTCCCTCATCATATGATCATAAGAGATCAGTATGATAGATATAGAGATCATACCCCCAACATAATAAAAAGGCACTTGAACGACTTGACATGAAAATTGAACTTGAAAAATGAGAAGGGTGAAAGAATCCCTTAAAAATTCGGCAGGCTAACGGCGTCACATAAACTTTCATAAAACGAAATGATGAGAGTAAGAAGGGATCTCTCATCATATAAACATGAAAGGGCAGTAAGAGGAATATAAAAGAACATCCTCTCACATAAAAACATGGATCATAATTGGAATGACATAAAAGAGATTACATGAAAAGAAAGAGAGGGGTCGGATCCCTTTACTTAAAACGTGACTCTTGAAACTCAAAGGATTGGACCTTGAGGGCTTGGGGGCACCTTGGGAGGACTCTTTGGAAGGTAAGAAGACCAGAAATTCGTTGGGGGAGAGTTGGGAGTGAAAACTAAAGGAGGAAAGGGTGGGTATTTATAGGGAAAGTGAGGGGACAAGGCATTAATGGCCAAGGGACACCTCACAAGTGGTTTTCTCAAACCCATTTGCTCTCCCTTGGCATTTATCATGGAGTTAGGCCACATGGGGCCCCCAAAACAATAATTCATCACCCTTGGCCGGCCAACCCTTAAAGGATCTCATGACATCATCATGACACCGTTATGATGTCATCAAACATACCGAAACCCTAAAACTGTATTTTTTACTATTCACTGAAAATTCAACTTTCTCAGAAAAATCCCAAAATTTCACCTTAACCAAATATCAATGCTATGATTTCAAAAATGAACTCCATTTTATAAAAATAATTTTCTAAATATTTTTAATTTTATTTTTAAATAAATACACTATTCACCGAAAATTCATTTGTTTCAGAAAAATCCCCAAAAATTACCATAACATAATATCGATGCTCTGAGTTCAAAAATAAAGTCATTTTTATAAAAATAATTTTCTAATTAATTTTAATTAAATTTTTAATTAAAAACACTATTCATCCGAAAAAACTAATACTTGAATAATAATTTATGAAACCGTTACTTAACCATTTTATTGAATCACATTACTTAATATAGGTGTCTAAATTATATTAAAACTTTCTTTGAGTGAAATTACTAATCCATTTGGTCATATTAATAATCCTAAGCGTAAAATCACTATTCATAATTTACTATTCATCAAACATTATGTTGATCTTATTAGACTCCAAATTTCTTACTGAACACTTTTGTAGAAGACCATTTTTTGAAAATCATTACACATCATTAGTTATTTAGGGTTTTCATAAATATTTTAAATTATCCCTTTTTCAAAATTCATCAATAAAATACATTCTAAAATTATCTAGACATTTGAAATTTCACAAACATCACTAAATGAAGAAATCTCAATTTATTCACCCGAAAGGATTACACAAGGAAGCTAGGGTCTCGTCACATAGCCCCTTATAACACCGGCATAAGACCTAAGTGTAAGGTGTGCTATGGTGAGAGAATCTGAGGGAGGATCAGATAACATTGCCCTAGTAGAAATCTCTACTAACTTGAACTTCTCCCGTAGGCGTTTCCGTTCAAGCTTGACACGCTGGAGTTCGGCTTGGGCTTGGTCCAAAGCGAAGCCCACAGATGCTACCACCTTCCCAAGCTCTGAGAAGTGGGCTTCATAAGGTTCAAGTCTACTAGATGAAGCCATCGCCTCCTCTTTCTACATTAACCATTAACATCTTATTAAACAAATAAGAGTATGTTAATATACTACTCAAAATGATTGGGTCGTTACATTCTTCCCCCCTTAAGAAATTTCATCCCCGAAATTTACACTTGAGGCCTAGTCGAAAAGGTGAGGGTACTTTTGCTTCATAGTTTCCTCAGGCTCCCAAGTCGCTTCTTCATACTTATGATTCCTCCACAACACTTTCACAAGGTGGGTAGTCTTGTTTCGTAGAACCTTGTCTCTACGGTCAAAGATCTCCATTGGCTTCTCCTCATAAGAGAGGTCATGTTCGAGTTGTACCACCTCTGGGTTCAGTACATGCGAAGGGTCGGGTATGTACTTCCTCAAGAGAGATACATGGAAGACATCATGAACTTGAGCTAGGTTAGGTGGAAGTGCTAGATGATAGGCCACTGCTCCTATGCGATCAAGGATTTCATAGGGGCCAATGTACATAGGGTTGAGCTTCCCTTTCTTCCCAAACCGCATGACTCTCTACCATGGAGAAATTCGAAGGAAGAATTTGTCACCAACACCAAACTCCAAGTACCTTCGACGATTGTCAGCATAGCTCTTCTGCCGACTCTGAGAAGCCTTTATGTGTTGTTGGATGGCATGAACCTGTTCCGTCATCTCTTGCACAAGATCAGGCCCAAGAAGCTTCCTCTCACCAGTTTCATCCCAACAAATAGGAGTTCTACACCGCTTTCCATAAAGAGCTTCATAGGGTGCCATCTGAATACTCGCATGGAAGCTATTGTTATAGGAGAACTCCACTAATGGGAGGTGTTGATCCCATCCACCTTTAAATTCCATTGAGCATAATCTCAACATGTCTTCGAGTGTCTGAATAGTCCTTTCAGATTGGCCATCAGTTTGAGGATGATAGGCCGTACTAAAATTCAATTCAGTATCCAGAGCATGTTGAAGACTTCTCTAGAATTTTTATGTGAATCTTGGGTCACGATCAGATACGATGGATAGTGGTACCCCATGCAGCCTTACCACTTCCTTCACGTATATCATGGCAAGCTGATCTAGAGAGAAATCTTCCGGAATAGAGATAAAATGGGCTGTCTTGGTGAGACAGTCCACAATAACCCATATCGCATTGTTTCCTTTGGATGTTTTCGGGAGACCAGTTACAAAGTCCATAGTGATATTATCCCACTTCCATACTAGTATGGGTAGAGGTTGTAATACCCCCTTAGGAAGTTTTCGTTCTGCCTTTACTTGCTGACACACCAGGCACCTTGTAGTGTAATCGGCAATATCCCTCTTCATGTTATCCCACCAATAATGATCACGAAGGTCTCTATACATCTTAGTGCTTCCCGGATGTATAGAGAAATTAGAGCTATGAGATTCATCCATCATTTCTTTCTTTATCTCCGGAATAGATGGAACACATAGTCTTGTACGAAATTTCAATACACCTTCTTGATCAACATTGAAATCAGGGAACTTACCATCCTTTACAGCCTCGAACTTCTCTGGCAGAAAAGGACCTTCTTTTTGAGCCTTCTTGATCTTATCTAGTAATGAATGTTGAGAAATCATTTGGGATAGGGTTGATGATGTCCCTTTCCTTATAATTCCCATGTCCAGTTTTACTAGATCTCTAATCAAGGGATCCCCTAGGATCCTCAGTGTTGCCAGAACAATAGGATCTTTCCTGCTTAACGCATCTGCGACTTTGTTTGCTCTTCCAGGGTGATAATGAATTGAACAATCATAGTCTTTAATAAGCTCCAACCATCTCCTTTGTCTCATGTTCAATTCTTTCTGAGTGAAAATATACTTTAGACTTTGGTGGTCAGTGTATATATCACATTTCTCCCCATAAAGATAGTGCCTCCATATCTTTAGAGCAAAAACAACTGCCGGCAGCTCTAGATCATGCGTAGGATAATTCTGCTCATGAATCTTCAACTGTCGAGATGCATAATCAATTACCTTGTCATTTTTCATGAGGACACACCCAAGCCCTTTCAGAGATGCATCGCTAAAAATAACGAATCCTTCTCCGATAGAGGGTAGTGTTAACACAGGTGCAATAACCAATCTCTTCTTCAGCTCTTGGAAACTTTCCTCGCATTCCTTTGTCCAGACGAACTTAGCCCCTTTTTGAGTCAACTTGGTTAGTGGATTAGAAAGCCGTAAAAAGTTTTTCACAAACCTCCTATAATATCCCGCTAAACCAAGGAAACTACGAATCTCAGTTACTGTTGTGGGTTGAGGCCACTCCTCCACAACCATTGTCTTTGCAGGGTCAACCGAGATTCCTTCATTGGTTACGATGTGCCCCAAGAAAGCCACTTGTTGTAACCAAAACTCACACTTGCTGAACTTCCCAAAGAGCCTCTCCTTCCGTAGAGTTTTCAAAATAACCCTCAGATGATCTTCATGCTCCTCACGACTTTTTGAATATATCAAAATATCATCAATAAAAACTACCACAAAGTTATCAAGGTAGTCCTTAAAGACTCTATTCATCAAATCCATGAAAATAGCAGGAGCATTAGTCAAGACGAAAGGCCTAACAGTGAACTCATAATGCCCATATCTTGATCGGAAGGTAGTCTTTGGAATATCTTCCGTCTTCACCCTTAGTTGATGACAACCAGATTGAAGGTCAATCTTAGAGAAGAATTGAGCCCCGCGAAGTTGGTCAAATAAATAATCAATTCTTGGAAGAGGATATCTGTTCTTCACTGTGATCCCGTTCAGTTCTATATAATCAATGCATAGCCTCATTGATCCATCCTTCTTCTTCACAAAGAGAACTGGTGCTCCCCAAGGAGACACACTCGGTCGGATAAACCCCTTCTCCAACAAGTCTTGGAGTTGTTTCTTTAACTCTTCAAGCTCCACATTTGCCATTCTATATGGAGTCTTTGATATCGGTTGAGACCCAGGTACGAGTTCAAAGGAGAACTCTACCTCTCTTTCTGGGGGAGGTCCAGGTAACTCCTCAGGAAATACATCAATGTATTCCTGAACAATCGGAACATCTTCAATTTGTATGCTCCCTTTCCCTTCTTCATCATCACCGATTAACTCCATAAAGAAATCTATAGGAGGTGCTTCTAGATAGGGATCAGTTTGGGATACCTCTCCTGAGAAGATAACTGTAGGTCGTTCATTCAAGACTACTGAGATTTCCTTACTTCTGCATTTGATCTTAGCATTATACTTTGAGAGCCAGTCCATCCCTAGTATAATGTCGAATTCCATCATGGGAATGACTACTAGATTTGTGATAAGATTGTGATCACCAAAGTAAACACTAGAGTCTCTAAATACTTTTGATGCAAGGATAATCCCACTTGGAGTCTTGACTGACAACTCTACCTCTAGCAGTTCGGGGATTGATTCTATATTCCTTGCAAACTTGGAGGAAATAAAGGAATGCGTAGAACCAGAATCAAATAAAGTACTTGCTAGTTTTGATAGGACAACAAGAGTACCTGCTACCACATCATTCGGGACTTCAACTTCAGTTGTTGTGATAGCGAAAGCACGACCTTGCTCCCTTGGCCCTTGCTGAGGTTGAAGGTGATTCCCCTCCACCGCCCTCGGATTTGGACATTGATTAGCAAAGTGCCCAAGCTGTCCACACTTGAAGCATGTGACCTCGGGTAGGGCCGAAACCATCTTTCCTCTGTCGTTAGTGTTGGGAAGTTGAGGCTTCACATCACTACGACAATTCCGAGAAATATGGCCTTCTTTTCCACACCTATAGCACTTACCACTTCCGATCAAGCAGTTCCTCGGATGCTTCTTCCCACATTTATTGCATGTGGCATGTTGCATATGATTTCAACCTCTTTCCTGATCAAAACTTCTTCCCAGGCTTGGTTCTAGAGTTCTCTTCTTTTCATTAGATTAGTGAGACCACTGTGTCTCCCCAAACTCTAGTTAAACTTTCATAGCACTTTGAACTATTTCTTCATAGCTATCGTAGTCCCTGTTGACTAGATTCTTCCGTAGATGAGGTCCTAGTCCGCCAAAGAATCTATCAACCTTCCCATTAGGGTCCATGACAAAGCTTGAGGTATAACGGGAAATCCTTGTGAATTTCATCTCGTAGGTTCCAACTGATTCATTCTCCTTTTTCTTCAGCTCGAGAAATTCTTTCTCCATTTTCGTTCTCATGGAACGAGGGAAATACTTGTTAAAGAAAATTCCACGAAACTCTTCCCACTCCATAGCTTCCATCTCTCCTCGTGGCTTCGTGTTTTTGATCAGTGACCACCACTGATCAGCTTCTCCCTCTAGGCGGTAAACAGCAAGGGTGACTTTTTCTTGTTCCGAACAATGAAGTACAGAAAAGATCTTTTCAATAGAGCTTATCCATTGTTCCGCAACCAACGGGTCAGTAGATCCACTGAATGTTGGCGGTCGTTGACGCATGAAGGACTCAACAGAGTGTTGTTCCCTTCGTGGTGAGGTCGTCCTCTCAGCTTGATTCATGTTATTACTCATAACTTGAGTCAGTTGGTTCATCATTCGCATGAATGTTTCCATTCCGGCTTCCATCGGAGGGCCTTCAGCACATGGTGCATTGCGGTCACCATTGGAATGGTTCCTCAAATTGCCCACCATCTTCTAAAAGAATAAAACCTTAGTGAGAAACTTATTTCATTTATTAATCTTTTAACTATGACTTCATGCTTAGACAATTATACTTCTCTATAACTCCTTCAGAATGATTCATAAAAAGCTTGTGATTAATCAAACATATCCCCCGGGAGTGTCGTAACCAAGAGTGCAGCAAGGCCCGTTATTGTGCACCAGTTCCCGTTCGAGTCTAGCTCAAAGAGGTGTTTTCGGGTTTTACCCCTATGTACATCTGTGCCAGAGCCGCCTCTACCTGCTCGTATCCAGACAGGGATGTATTTGTTTGATAAACCACTTACTCAATACTTACCAAAATACCAGGAAGTTTTCCTATATTTAAACTTTTCTATAGGGTTCTTCCTAAAGTTTTTATATCCTAATTTACAAAAATAACTAAACCTCCCTTTGATACCAACTATAGAATCCCTCCATTTTATAACATAAACTTTCATTACATTACACAAAACTGAGGATCTTTAAGGTCTAGTGTCTTGGAAACCAGGAACATAATACAAGAAAACAACATAAAACATTCTTCTTAAACACTTGAAAGGCATCTCCTTAAGTTCATTCTAGGTTCATTACTGCATCTCATAACCTGGGGACATACATCAAAAGAAAGGGTGAGCAGAAGGCCCAATAAGGGAAACAAGATGAAGATTTTACATGTGAACTTGATATACTTCAACAAGGACATGAAAAGAACTTTAATGCATGAGAAAGAAATCATGAGGCATTTCATAATAAAAATAACATTTTTCATAACTTGAAGATGTGGCTACATCATTTAACATAGACAATCATGAACATATCACCAAGGTCCATCCCCAAGGTGTCATTTGAAAATTACCAAGGTTATTCACCAAGGTATCGTGAAAATTGTAATCTCTAGTGGTTACATCATTACCCAATGCATTGGAGCGCTATCAGGGCGCACCCTTAAATTTGCATTTATTATCATGTGAGCCACATATATCATCATCAAACATTTCATAAATAACCCACATAGCTTAAAATAAATGGGTTTCATTTCATAATCATAACGTTTTAAAAACTGCTTTAAAGACATGATATTTACGTCACTTTAAACCCACGGAAAGGGAAAGCGGGTCTCATGTAAGTAAATCCCAGAATTTAAAAATGGAACATTTTGATATATATGAGAATACCCTTGTATAAATAATAGCTTTCAGTATTCACTTTATAACATAAAATAATTTTTGCGAAAAGAGAGAGGCATTTTGAGGGGAAAATTCTGCAGCATAACGGCTAATTTTGGGGTTTTAGAAATCATTGAAATGAGAGGGGACATGGGTCACCCACTCATAAATGATCCATAAAATAGTAGGGTGAAAGAATAAGAAGGAAATATGTACATGGTAATGAAATTTGAGGGACATACCATTTGAAATGAAAAACATGGAAGGAAAAAAAATTAGATTTCTCTTATGAAAATTCGGCAGCCTTACGACGTCACTTAACTTCAAAAGAAAATGATTTGACAAGATCAAATAGGGTCCCTCATCATATGATCATAAGAGATCAGTATGATAGATATAGAGATCATACCCCTACATAATAAAAAGGAACATGAATGACTTGACATGAAAATCGAACTTGAAAAATGAGAAGGGTGAAAGAATCCCTTAAAAATTCGGCAGCCTAACGACGTCACTTAAACTTTCATAAAACGAAATGATGAGAGTAAGAGGGGATCTCTCATCATATAAACATTAAAGGGAAGTAAGAGGGATATAAAAAAACATCCTCTCACATAAAAAAATGGAGCATAATAGGAATGACATAAAAGAGATTACATGAAAAGAAAGAGAGGGGTCAGATCCCTTACGTTAAAACGTGACTCATGAAACTCAAAGGATTGGACCTTGAGGGCTTGGGGGAACCTTGGGAGGACTCCTTGGAAGGTAAAAATACCAGAACATCGTTGGGGGAGAGTTGGGAGTGAAAACTAAAGGAGGAAAGGGTGGTTATTTATAGGGAAAGTGAGGGGACAAGGCATTAATGGCCAAGGGACACCTCACAAGTGCTTTTCTCAAACCCATGTGCTCTCCCTTGGCATTTATCATGGAGTTAGGCCACATGGGGCCCCCAAAACAATAATTCATCACCCTTGGCTGGCCAACCCTTAAAAGATCTCATGACATCATCATGACACCATTATGATGTCATTAAACATACCGAAACCCTAAAACTGTATTTTTTACTATTCACTGAAAATTCAACTTTCTCAGAAAAATCCCAAAATTTCACCTTAGCCAAATATCAATGATATGATTTCAAAAATGAACTCCATTTTATAAAAATAATTTTCTAAATATTTTTAATTTTATTTTTAAATAAATACACTATTCACCGAAAATTCATTTTTTTCAGAAAAATCCTCAAAAATTACCATAACATAATATCGATGCTCTGAGTTCAAAAATAAAGTCATTTTTATAAAAATAATTTTCTAATTATTTTTAATTAAATTTTTAATTAAAAACACTATTCATCCGAAAAAACTAATACTTGAATAATAATTTATGAAACCGTTATTTAACCATTTTATTGAATCACATTACTTGATATGGGTGTCTAAATTATATTAAAACTTTCTTTGAGTGAAATTACTAATCCATTTGGTCATATTACTAATCCTAAGCGTAAAATCACTATTCATAATTTACTATTCATAAAAAATTAAGTTGATCTTATTAGATTCCAAATTTCTCACTGAACACTTTTGTAGAAGACCATTTTTTGAAAATCATTACACATCATTAGTTATTTAGGGTTTTCATAAATATTTTAAATTATCCCTTTTTCAAAATTCATCAATAAAATACATTCTAAAAATATCTAGACATTTGAAATTTCACAAACATCACTAAAGGAAGAAATCTCAATTTATTCACCCGAAAGGATTACACAAGGAAGCTAGGGTCTCGTCACATAGCCCCTTATAACACCGGCATAAGACCTAAGTGTAAGGTGTGCTATGGTGATAGAATCTGAGGGAGGCTCAGATAACATTGCCCTAGTAGCAATATCTACTAACTTGAACTTCTCCCGTAGGCGTTTCCTTTCAAGCTTGACACGCTGGAGTTCGGCTTGGGCTTGGTCCAAAGCGAAGCCCACAGATGCTACCTCCATCCCAAGCTCTGATAAGTGGGCTTCATAAGGTTCAAGTCTACTGGATGAAGCCATCACCTCCTCTTTCTGCATTAATCATTAACATCTTATTAAATCAATAAGAGTAAGTTAATATACTACTCAAAAAGATTGGGTCGTTACAGAAAAAGAATATTTGTACTGTATTGAATCCATGTATAATGAATTATTTGGGCATGAAGTGGTGGATGGGGCCCTCTATCGCCCCTCAATGCATCGTTAGGTCTCATGAGACAAATCAGTTGCGGACAAAGCCTTCGAGTTCATTTCTAAAAATCAGACGTGTTTCCACCCACAAAACTAAACCGTTTTTTAGGTATTATGGTATCATGTACTAGATACATGACTTCCAAATAATAATCATTCTCTTTATTCATTATCTTTTATTTATATCCCTGAGGTGTTCACTATAAAAAAAATGGATGCAGTTTCATCATTAGTTTATTAATGGTGTGTGTTTTTCATTTATTCCCCAAGCCATATTGATTTTGTCAAATTGATTACAATTAAGTAATTTTTTATTCATTCTTCCGTCATTTGTATCTCATACTGAGCGTTTGAGATCACCACTTTATTTATTTACTTTCAATAGGTCATGAAGAGGATATCATCTATTGAGTTTTGTTGATGCAATTTTTAGTTTTTGTTATTTATTGTATTGTGTAACCTTGTCCAATATAATTTGAGTTACATCTATGAATATAGTATCATCAAAACTACTAAACTAATTGTTCCTTCATGATTTTCATTCCTTCTAACCATGCCAATAAAACAAGTAATGCACCAGCTCTGGTCTAGAGGGGTCGAAGTGTTACAATAAATATAATTTATTTAATTACGTTCTTTATTATATGGGATCTACTTATACCTACACAAAAAACCATCAAATGGGTAACGATCATATAGTTCATGTGTATAGAGGACTACTACCTCGCTAAACGATGTCAGTCATTATTCCTTTACCAACTTGCATGGTTGGGAATTATGATGGAAATATTGTTTTAATTTGATATATATGATATATAAGATGTATTTATTCTCATTTAATTTTCATATAAAGAAAATATTCATGCTTTCCATTTTTTGTAAATATGATAACATCATTTGTGGAGGTGTTGACTCCCACCTCCTCAAAGAAATGTGATTCATTCACGCTTAACATGAAATATATTAAGAATGGGTTTAGTAATGGAATAACATATATATGAAATAAAAATTATTATAGAATTTTAAATGTACAAATATACATATATATCATTTAATTTCATTCATAAAATATGAAAATAAATTTTAGAAAATTGTCAAGCATAAAAACTACCTACTATCTCCATAAAAGATGAATTTAATTTCATATTTCAATGTTTTATACATTATAATAAATATAATTATAAAAAATATATCTGATATTTAAATGATGTTTTAAACTCTATAAATAACTAATAAATAATATAGAAAATAGGATCGTGGATAAAAAGTCAAAAAATATACAACAAACAAAACAGATATTACAAAAAATGTAACATTAACATGAAATTGTTAAAAAAAGCATAATATAAAGTCCTAATAAAATAACATGTGAAAAAATATATCATAATATAGTTCTCTTTAGATTTATAATCAATTTATTCTTAATTTGAATAAGGTTTATCATTTTGATGCAGGTTAAATATTTCATTTTTTTTCTTTCACAGATCTCACGATACAAATGTTACTCAACATGTATGGGGAACTCAAGTCTCACTTTTATTTATAATGGAATTATGCCCTTTTCACCACTAGTTTATTTTGTGTCGTGTATATATTACCCATAAATGTATTATATTATTATTATCCATAAATTTATGCGTATATGAATATTAATTTAATGATCTCTATTTCATGGGATTTTATTGTTCAAAATTTTCCAAATCAGTAAGGTAATTTGGTTTCAATTTTTCTTATCTGAACATGTTTTGTTATAAACCTATATTATTTTAAAGGGTGTATATAATTCCATTTGATAAGTTATACCATGAACCTAAATCCTTTCATTATATTTTAAGATCCATTTAATTTTATTGTTTCATGTGATTTATTATTCAATGTTAAAAAAGTAGTAAGAGCTTATTGTTATAATCTCATCATTTATTGATATTATTTACGACTTTTCTTCCATTGATGAAATATTATAATAAATATCTCAATAATTCTTAGTATTTTTCTTATACAAACATTTTTCTTGATATATTCGTGTTTATATTCCATTTTCTCACTCTTTGGTACTTAAGATAATTAATAATTTGTTTCTTTTAAAATATGACCTTATTTCTATCTTCGATTTGAAATTTGTTTTAATCCAAAACCATGTTCTATAAAACTGTTATTAAAATGTATTAAAGTGATATTTTATTTTAATTTTCAGGGAAGAATATTTAATTTTCTTTGATTGAAAAAGAATTTTTTTTTCAAAATATCCTTTGTACATATTGAAGGTTATTTTCAACGAATAAGGTTTCAAAATGTTTTATGCTTTAAAAAGTGTTTAAAATTATTTTCAAAACAACTTTATATATTTTAATGATTATTTTAAAAGAATATGGTTTTAAAAATGTTTTATTATTTAAAAATGTGTTTCTAATAAGAAATGATATTTACCTGACGAATGGTTTTAAATAATTTTTAGAAATTATTTTTGATGATTTGTAATTTGTTTTCAAAGAAAAGTATTTAGAAGATTTTTTATTCCTCAATATGTAACCATCAAAAAAAAGTTATTTTCCTTAAGGAATTATCTCTGTTAAATTTCAAAATAATTATCCAACTGAGATAAAATACATTGAAATATTTTATGATTTACTAAAGATATTATCCAACGGTTCAATTTATATTATCTCTATGAATGGTTGGGGTTTTAATTTCATGATGGTTATGAAACTCATTTCTCATTCATGTGTTATATAATTGTGAAACCTTTATCTTTTCATTGAGATATATGTTTTTGAAAACTATGTATTTGAATGGATTATTATTTTATTTAATTATTACGAATAATATATCATTTCCAAAGGTTATAATATTATTGAATGTTTGTGATACCTGTTTCATTTCATGTTTTATAATAATATTTTTATGGAATCCATCTCTTGTTATGGGTCATTATATGATGACTATTTACTATCTTGTGGGACACATATGCATGATTTAATTATTTTGTGGATGGGACCAATATTTTTTTCCAATACATTTGGTATATAATTATATACCATGAGGTAATGATGGGAAAACAAGTTTAAATACATGATCTAAAATGGGGAAAATGGGAATTATGATTCACTATAGGAAGAATGGGAAACCTGATCCACTATGGGAATAATGGGAAACATAGCCAACTATTGAATGAAGGGAATCCTAATCCCTTATACTTAAAGGAGAGTGACTAGGGTTGGTGTTGTGTCCTTCCTAATAGGTGTACTCCCCGTGTTGTTCCCTAACATGTTTTGGAAATTTGACTTGACATTTAAGGAATGATATTACATGTTTATCCATCTGCCACAATTCCATGTCTTATTCATATGATATGATTTTGTGGATTATTGTCCAGATTCTATTGTGATTAATGTCTTATAAACTAAAAATATTTATTCTAGTATTCATATCGGTGATCTTTGATATAAATGGTATGTTCATCAAATGTTATTATCATTTTATCATACCATTATTCTTTTGTTATTCTTACTTATCAACAATATTTACCCTTACTGAGCATATTCAATTATCCTTTATTTTATTCCCTTTTCCACGGTTGTTAATAGAGTTTTCAAAAAGAAATACTAAATAGGAAGATATTTCAGTTAAATATTGACGATCCTTCACAAATTTAGGTGCTTTTATCCTATATTTCCAAAGAAAGTAAACTATTATGGTCCTCAGGCAGTTAATTTTTTAATGTTAACCATATTCATTTAAATTGAGGTAATTTTCATTTATGATATTCTTGGGTATCTATACAATACACATCAATTGTTTCAACCAAAACAACCTACTCAATAAGACATAGACTCTTGTTTTATGAAAAAGAAAGAGAATTATGTAATTTATATAAAACCAACATTATAAATTGATTTTTTCTCAAATCATCCTGAAAGAATACTTTTTCTTATAGAAACCCATCATTATAATTTTATCAAACAAATTTACTATACAAAATTCCATGTGTAAAAATGTTCCTATCAATATCAAAATTAACTCAGTAAATCCAAAGGAAAATACCATCCATTCACGAAAAACCTTTGAGAAATAAATATAGATTGAATATACACCCTGAATTTAAATTAGGAACATAATTTGATGATTCATCATCAATGGAGCTCTATAATTAATGGAATTAGTTGGGAAACACGAACCTCAATTGAGAGAATCAGGATATATTTGATGAGAACAATTAGAATTGCCCTCTAGTGATACATTATAACCTTTTAAAACCAAAATACTATGTTTTCCATCAACATTATCAATGTAAATTGGATAACTATGGCCATGATAGTTAGAGAAGAATTAAAAATGTAGAAAAACCAGGAAGATTATAATAGAAGCGCTCACAATTATATTTGGATAGAATGACCCCATGAAACCATTAAAAATGCCCATTCGAGGATCATGGAAGATAAATGTAGGCCCTTTGGAGGCTCCTTAGATAGTGGGGTAAAAATGCAGAGGATTAGAGAGGTACCATCAATTAAAAAGAAATAAAAACGAATAACTATTCTCAAACGTGAGTAGGTTTCATTGTTTTTCCCATTATTTACCAAACCAAGTGAAAATCGTATAATCACCACTTTCACAATACTACGTAGGAAACATCCTTTCCACTTCATGGTTTCATAAACCTTGTGTCTAATAATGAAACCCTACAAATGTTCTATGTGATATAAAATTTTGCCCTAGGACACCCCAAACTCAAGGAAGAAATTAATTTCATAATTATAATTAAGAACTTCAATTCTAGATTAAGATATATAGAAAATATCCAAGCCTTCTAATGATCATAAAAATCCAATGTATGAGATAAAGGGTCCAGTCTAGAGAAATTATGAATATAATACTATGATAATTAATTTCCTTAATGATCACTCAAGTTTTAATTCACCTTGTAGATTCATACTCCATTGGGTTAAAATTTCTAGATGAGGGAGGCCTTGAAATATATCCAACAAAAATCATTGATCTAATGGGAATGGATAATGTTCTTCCATAAATCCAAGAATAATCCACTGAAAAATATTGGTGTAGCTCACCCTAATGATTTGGGATTTCATATCAACCCAAGTATCTCTTCAATATTATCTCTCCACCCATTCACCCTATGGGTCATTGAACAACCCAAAATATCAGAGTATTCTTATAGATAGGGAAAATATTTTTAAATAATTTATTCTTAATTTCATTTTTTCTAATCCCACTAATGTTTAATATCTTGAAAAATTGTTGTATTTTATGTTTTTGAATCCTTTTTTCAGCTTAATGTGAAAAATAGCCTATTTCGGATTTTAACTATTTATTTTATTTCAATTATTATGATCTAATTTTTTTCATAACAATCAAAATTGAAAAAAAAAGTTATTTTAAAGGTTTCAATGTTCGGTGGTCTTCATTTTATTTTTCAGGTACCAATGATCAATCCACCATTTGCTTTCTCAAATCTAGCTTAAAATTCCACCATCAAAAACTATGTAAAAATATGGATAATTGAATTCATATGACCATATATCATACATTAATGATTAATGTGAGATTAAATTCAACTTGAATATAATAAAAGTCAGTCAGAAAATTTTTATTTAGGTGAAAACATGTTATTCACTCATTTTCAAGTCAATAAACGCATGAGATGTCGGCTGAGTTAGAATACAAAGAGTCACATTTATAGAAGAAATAACTGGAGTAATTTGAATATAGATCTCTCTAAATGTGTCCAATGAAGCTAAAAGGCTTTTGGATGACATATGGGAGATATGAGAACCAATTTTTTGAATAATACATTATAAAATTCATTCAATAAATTTCTATAAAACACAGAAGAATTTTTAGGTTGGTTTGGAGATATAAATATTTCACCTATTCTCCCTATAATAGAGTGTCCCTTTTTCATTCCAAGGTGTTAGAAACATGGGGGTATCCATTTTTGGAAATTATCTATAGTTTTATAGTTTATGTTTTTATGTAATAGTATTCTGAATTCTTTGTATTTGTTAGTATTTTTCATCATCTCATTCTCCCAAATTTTTATCTTTTGTGTTTTCACTCTGATCAACTCAATAATGAACTCTTATGTCAATGATCATGAGTAACTAACTCACATGAGATACCATGGGATTTATCCAGTGATTAATCCATGACTTTGAGATATAATATGTAATGTTTCGTATTTTATTATTTTTATACCTAGGATGATTTCATGGGGAAAGGTGTCTTTGTGCCTCCAGTTGCTACTCAGGGGTTAACTTTCACTTCTGTAATATATTCCCTTGATCAAGGAGGTGGATGTGGGGTTAATTAGTAATTGGATAGAAAACAATATATACAAAAACATATGAATATAAGAATTTTCATTGATATGATTGATAGTTTTCATTTAATAAATTCAATACTAATTATGAGATGATGATGTTTCACTCAGGGTGATTCTCTCCAGAATGACTCCTTTAAATCTAACTTAATTCTATTTTCATTCAATATGTTTTCATTGAATCTTCATATTTAATATCAGTTTTAAATTATAAATTATAAAATTTCCCTTAATTTTATTTTTATTTCAGAAATAAAATATATAAAAGAGTTAATTATACATAGTGAGTGATTGATCACAAAGGCTCCTCAAGGGAACTACTTATGTTATCCCATCTACTAAACTTAGTTATCAATACATTTAGAGAATTCCCAACAACTCTTCATAAAATTATTACCATTTTGAAGGTTACAAATGCCCTTTAATCCCTAGTTCTATTAACATTTCGTAAATTTTTTCCATTTTCAAAAAAAAACACAAAAATATTAAATTTCTAAAGATATATTTGTTCACGATGCCATTCAATTAAAATTATTATGTAAGGAATGTAACACCCCAAGTATCCATGGTACATTTCCCTTTTAATAATGTAGTAGCCTGAGTTGTACGGAACTTCGAGATTTAACACACCGCGACCAATCAAAATAGTTGTCATGAATAGTAATAATTTTTTTTTGAAATTTTATAAATTATATTCTTCAAAATGGAATTCATTTTTCTATTCAAAATATTATAATTGTATTAGGGTTAATTTTTGGTACTTTTCTGAAAACATTCGATTCTTATGAATAGTGAAAAATACTAAATTTTAATTAAAAGAAATTTTTAAATTGAAATAATTTATAGTTATAAATTATAAATTTGATTGGTTTTTAAGTATAGTTACATTATTTTTTTATCATTTAATATAATTTCGGTCATTGGATGTAATTTCACATTTAAACGGGACATAAAAAAGTGTCAATCTTTTAATAGTTATTATTTTTTAAAAACACACTTTTTTTGTTTTCATAAGAGGAATTAATTTTAAATTATTTTATTCCACATTAGTGTTTTAAATTTATAAAAATTTATTCCATATTAGGAATAAATAGTTCTAAATTGTGTAAATAGTTAAATTTTATTTTTAGAGATTTTGAATATTTACTTCAGTAAAAATTTAATTTACAGTGGTTAAAGAGGTAAATCCGCTAAATAAGGGTAAAAAATAAATGTATAATAATATTAAATTACCCTTACATGTGTCTTATTTCTATTTGTAGATACATTTCCGACCATGGGCTTAATGGGGTCGATTTTGGGACCCATGGAGCCACTTGAAAGTGATAATGAATCTTTATATTAATTAATTTATAGTAAAGACAAAAATGACAAAAACGTATAACATTTAGTAAAACAATTACAAGGGTTATATAAGCTAAATCTTCGACTAAAAATATTCATTATAAATATGAAAATCTTTTCTACTTAATGTTAATTTATTTATGATTTTTAGACATTAAATAATTAAATTTATTTATGACACAATGATGATATAGTAATTACATTATTTATAAAATAGTAAAATAATTAATATTATAAATATCCAATTAAATGTAATTTGATACTTTTGATGAATTACCCAAATATTATAAGTCAATATGAAATGTTAGGGTTGATTAAATAATTTTCTTCAGAAATAATGTTGTTATGATTTTCACAAAAACAAAAAACTATATAGTGTCAAAATTGACATAATTGATTTATTAAATAAAATACTATATTATTAATTGATATAATATTCTGAAAATTCTAAAGTTTGGCCAGAGTATTATGATAATGTTATATATATTAATAATTATCCACTTGAGGTTATCTTGGATTGGTATATTATTTTGATTTACTATTTAATATTAAAATAAAAAGAGACATGGTAAATGTCAAACTATTTTACTAGTAGTAAAATCTAAAAGATAATGTTAATATGGTGACACAATCCTATATAAAACCTTTTGGTTAAGATTTTTTAGACCCATCCTAACCTTATCCATGAAATTAATCATTTTGGAGCCATTTTAAACAGAAACATATTTTATTATAAAATAATATTTCATGCTTTTCCAAAATTGACCCTCAACTCTCTTATAAAAGGGTACTTACCCTTCCCTTAATTTGACACCTCCAGAGCTATTTGGCTCTGCCCAACCTAGCCCAAATATCCTCCCAACATCCCACACATCATCCTAGTGTCCTTATATTGATTATAAATCCATCCTATTGAGACCATTTGATCAACTCAAAAGGAAACACCCAATGAAGAGGTAATAGTTTGACCCCCCCCCCCCTCTTTCATGGTCTTTTCTTCTTCAAATACTTATTTCATTGTGGTTTACATACAAAAATAATAACTACAGTACCTACCACAAACTGTGATGTTTTTATAAATATGGTACAACCATATTCTTTTTTCTCTTATAAATGAAAAATTCACTATATGTGCGTACGTACGACTTACAATCTCCACGTCGTGGTGTAGTTTGTCATTGAAACACATCATTATTTGGAATGGTATAATAATGAGTACAACTGATGTAAATAATAAATATAACATGTTAATGATTCTATATATGTGATATACCATCCAATTACATATGATTTCACCATCAATATGATGATAATGTTGCTCGTGCGTAAGTACAGATTACAGTCTCCACGAACATAATGAGATTCATTCGTCATCGTATTCATTCAAAAATAATTTTCATTTTATGATTAAAAATAGTTTTTAATATATTAATATAATTCCGAATATGAATAAAATACATCATATCCACAACAACCATGTATTATGTAACCAAGAATATAATGGAAAATAGATCAGTTAACACCTCAAATGATGATACTACTAAAATATTATTATCAAATAGATATTAAAGGATCATATATGATATCATATTTATGTATACAGTTTCTGTATAATCTAATCACAATTATTTAACTATTATAAAAGTGGTTAACATACCCTCAACTAATGAAATGTATAAGGTAAGGGTTAATTCCTCAATCTCTTTACTTATCGGAGGTTATTAATACGTAAGTATCTACTATGACCTCTTTATCATCCACATCCATGTTTTCATAAAAATATAATACAAAACATTTTTACAATTTACTATTCTATGGGTTAAAATCATATATACCCTTATTTGACCATATATTTTTTAAAATGAATCATTCTTTTGTTTTCCAAACATGGTATTTATTTCTACTAGAAATGGGGATGACCTTTTTTGTTTAAGGTCAAATATTACAATCGGTTTCTAACGGGTTTGTTTGTAGAACTAGAAACATCCAATGATTCTATATCCAATTGGACCTACTTTCCAAAGGTAGGTGCTCGTTAGACGTGGACCAATGAGGCTTAAGAATTTTAATTGGTCTAGTGGATGGGAGGTCGGTCTCATCACACCTTTTGGGGGGAATTATTGTCATCACTGGGACTCTCTTATAGATTTGAGTTATGTTTGGTAATCCTTATTAAATTACCAAGTATGAAAATGAGCTTCCTATTAGATCTGACAATCAATGATTCTTATGTATGAAATTTATAGAATCCTTTATATGTATTTGAGGTTCTTCATCGTTAGAGAATCATCTTTATTTGTTAGATATTATTATTCAATGGTATCCTTAAACAAATTATATAGAAATCTCTTGGTCATTATGATATCCATACTAGTTTTAAATCCACTATGTGGGGTACCTGTTGTTTATTGTCGTTAGGAAGGACATGGATTATATCAGAGTTGGGATCGTACCCGCAAATGGGCTACTTATGTATCCTTATTACAAAAGGAATCAGATCCCACGTAGTTCAAGTGAATAAATATGGATTTTAAGCATGATTGATGGCCCAAAGGAAGATGTGATAATTACTTTTACGCTCTAATCCCCCGTGAGTAATGCTCGGTGCGAGAAATAAGAGGTATTAGTAAAACCTGAAAATTGGGCCACGAAAGATGAAATCATATGAAATGATGTGCAGATTATGTATGTATGACTACCCAGATAGTTGAGGATTGGGATTTACATCAGAGAAGAATCCTGGGAACAAGGTCCACAAAGGTATACGTGCTTTATAGAGATTTGGATGATTAACATAGGGCTTACTCCAAAGAAGGATGCCCAGTTTAAGGGGAACTTGTGACTTGGGCGTACTCTTGAAAAGGAGGCCCGAGTTAGGGAACTTGTGACTGGGGCTTATTAATGAGAAGGAAGCCCAAGTCAAAATAAAATAAGCCCGGGTCTTACTCATTAAAAGGAGGCCCTGGTTAGGGGGACATGAGATCTGGGGATCACTCCTAAAAAAGGAGGCCCGTGTTAGGAGAAATTTTGATTGGGTCATACTCCTAAGTAGGACTCCCAGATTAGGGAACTTTGGAATTACTCTTAAGGATGATTCACAGGTTAAGGTAAAT
The DNA here is from genome assembly GCA_963277665.1 of Viscum album. Lineage (NCBI taxonomy): Eukaryota > Viridiplantae > Streptophyta > Magnoliopsida > Santalales > Viscaceae > Viscum > Viscum album. The sequence goes on from OY728136.1 coordinate 2,114,520,650, forward strand.
TATGACTAGGGCTTATTCCTGAAATGGAGGCCCATGTTAATGGAATTTAGAATTCGAGACGTACTCCTAAGGAGAATTCCCAGGTTAAAAAAAATTATGACTAGAGATTATTCCAGAAAAGGAGGCCCATGTTAAGGGAATATAGAATTTGGGGCTTACACTTATGGAGGATGCCTAGATTGGGGACTTGGGGATTATTCCTATAGAGGATACCTATATTAGAGAACTAGGGGCTTACTCTTAAAGAGGATACTGAGGTTAAGAGAAATTATGACTGAGGCTTATTCATGAAAAGGAGGCCCAAATTAAGGTAATTTAGAATTTGGGGCTTACTCTTAAGGAGGATGTCCATATTAGGGACTTGGGTCTTATTCTTAAGGAGGATTCCTAGATTAAAGATCTTCTCATCTTAAAGGATCAGGTCGAAATGAATGAAATCTCTAACCTTAGTGACATAAAGTTATATAAATCACGAGGTTTTGAGAGATGTTTCATATAATTCCTTTTAGATAAAGAAGCCAACAATGGAACCATGCCATAAATGGATTTGAAGTTGGTTTTGAAGGCTAAATGTTGAAGAGGAGAGGTGGATTTGAAGAAAAGAGTTGAATAGGCAGGAGGGACACCCAAAAAGAGGCAGGCAAGCATGTCCTATTTGGGCTTGCATGTCCTGGTCAAGCAAGTATATTTGCGCGACATGGGTGTGCAAGGGCTACGGTTAACCCATAGTGTAATTCTTGGGCAAGACTTGGCTCAAGCCTTTAGTATGATCCCTAGAGGTCTCCAAAAGGGTGGCACACATGTTTTGTAGAAGGGATAAGGCGGCACACAAGTGTTGCCATTTCCCTTATGTGTTAGACACTTAGGCACACAAGTTTTGATGAATTTCAACACATAGGCCTTGTTCGCCAAATATAGATCTTCCATTGTAGGTATGAAATTACATTAGAATTGTTCATAAGACTTCAAGCAGAGACTAGGGCGCTGAGATCCTAAATCTAACTTTTGGATTTTTTTCATCCCCGAAATGGGTGGACCAAATGGGGTATTTATAGGCCATTAAGGACCTTGGGAGAAAATAGAATAGGGCACATAAGTCAGAAATGTGACCAATATGTGGTGAGAAAGTATACTTGCACGGCCATGGTGAAACTTGTGTGACCCATGTTTAAAGAAATCCTTGTTCATGAATTTTCCAATTTTTTGATGATCCTTTAAATGATGAATCTCTTGGTACTTAAGGTATTCCATTTTACAATTGTTTAGAATCTGTGACATAATGGAGTGTCAACAAAAGTCCCCCCTCAGAGTTGGATCCTAAACAGGAATGAGGATTTGACTCTGAGGTAATGGAGAAAACCATGGAATTTTGGGTGCGCAGGTGTTGAGTGAGCAGGTAGTGGCGCACAGGTGCAAGCCGCTCAAGGTTTGGCGCATAGAGGTACGACCTTTCCTATAAATATGGGTTCCATTATCACAAAAAGCACCCGACTTTCAATGAAATTTTATCTCATCACGCAAGTGGGCTCTCGTTCGCACATGTGATGCTATCCGCGGTTCATTGCTTCTTTGTGTCGCTCTTCTGCATAGGTATTCGGACATGCGTGGTGATACCTATGCGCCCATATTTGCGCGACCGAATTTGACATTCGCTCCACCATGGGACTTGCGCGGCTTAATGCCTTAGACATTTTTTTTTTCAAATTTCATCACAAATCTTATGAAAAATCAACTTACATAAATGTTAATTATCTGATGTTTTGTGTAGATAAAATGGCTCCCAAAATAATCGGACCGACTAATGAACTGGCTAGAAAGCGGATTGATGACATGATGAACGCCATTGGCCATGATTACTATAATTTCTATGACAACACTCTCTCAGATTTGGCCATGTACATGAAGATGTATCATCTTAATTTCACAAAGAGCTTATACCTACCTTTGTATGGTCATGGTCATCTGCAAGGAGTCAACATTCCAGAGCCAAAAAACTATCTCTCGCATTCTTGGTTTCATACTTACTCTAATTTTTCATCAGCGAATGTCTCAATTGGAGGATCATTTGTTAATACTGGAATAGTGGAGAAGGCCTACAGAATGCATCATAGCCCCTTGTGCCCCAGATCTACAACCTCACAAGCCTGATCTGCAACCACATTATTATCCCTCCATCTTATGAAATTCATAGATGGATCAATCCAAAGGATGGAAGAAGAGTTGGGACTTCCATCCTGGAGGAGGTGTGAAGCAAACATGGACGTGTGCATATTGGGTGAAACAATTCTATGAAGATTTTTTCGACAATCTGAAAGGAGATACAATATATGAAGTCGTCTGGGCTGGGAAGACGTATGTCTATAGGAATGATGACTTTGTGTCAGAGCAAATCAGCCGCTGGAGCCCAAAAACCAATTCTTTCCATCTGGCTCATGGATATGTAGGCATCAGCTTGTGGGATTTCTCAATGATATTGGGGCTCTAATTTTGGGTGATATGTGTGATAAATTATTCCCTCCCGAGGTGACTTGGAATGATTCAGAGAAGTCTCCAACGTTGGGTCAGGATTTATTTAAAATTTTCTAGAAGCTCAAGAACTCAAAGACCTCCAAAACACATTCTAGAAAGGATATTAATCCAAAGTAGTTTATGGATATGTTTCTTACCATGAAGAAGGAGAAGGGGACCACCTATACTCATCCTACTACATGCCCAAGAATAGAGAAGAGGGGTTCTTTTGGAACATTCTGGCAGACTCTAGAAGAGGGAGAATTTGAGAAGTGGGGGTACGAAGTGGATCAGAGAATCCCATAAAACACCTATCTGGTGGGATTCTTAGCCTTGTTGCTCAGTGTTTATCTTCTACTTGTGAGGAATTCGAAGGGAGGCATCAGGCCATGGACCTTTATTATTTCAGCCACATTGGCTGAGAAGAAAATGGTTGGGTTTGATACACCAATTTTGGCTAAGATTCACAAGAGCTTACTCCATGTCTTTATGGGAAAGTCTCCTCTGAGAATAGTGGGACCATTCAATGTTTTATGGGGTTGGATCACCACTCATTTCAGGATATATTCTATACAGATCAGAGTATAGGTTCCTAGATATTCTTTCAGGACATCAATACATGCTTTTTCTGAACTTTTTCCATTATCCCTCAACTCCAGTGATATGAATGCAAGGCTGAGCATGTTCAAGGAATTCCATTTCTTTCCTTATGGAAACATGTCAGCCATGTGGTTTGTTGATGATGGAATAGCTGGCCTGGAATTGAGGTCATACATACTGGCTTGCAGAGATAGTGTATTGGCCACCAGGATTGACAGACAGATTATATGCGAGGCCTATGCTCCATTCAAGTTTACACGCCAATTAATGTGTCTATAGTAGACTATTGTATCCCCTCCTATGCATGTCAGGTCAGAGCATCATCTGTTGGTTTCCCGAAAACTCGGTTGCTGACATCAATAGAGAAGACCAGATCACTGTTTGATCTACGAGTTGCTAGAGCGGCGAGTAACTTGACTACATGGTATGCTGAGAACAGGGTAGCATCATACCATGAAGAGGTACTGAATCATCTAGTTCATCTGGTGGGGAAAAAGAAGAGAACTATTGTGAATGAAACACTTCATGTAGAAGGTGACTCTTCCACACCCGGAGCTGATTCACTGGGTTCCTCACCAAGGGATGACTCACCAAATTCTTAGGATGGGGATTATGTGGCAGAATGTGTGTCAAAGTGGCCTCATGCTAGATATAATACTCCTATCAGTATCACAAGACCCACTCCATCGACTCCTGCAGAGTTACATCATTGAGGAAATATAAGCTCCATTACATTATAGAGCAACATTATTTATCTTCTTATCCTTTATCTATAATTGCAGAAGCTGGGAAGAAGTTGAAGTCCAAGATTGTAAGACCCACCTCAAAGCCTTCTCGTTCACATGTTGAATATCTATGACCAGAGGCTGTTCAGACATGGTGAAGTTTATATTGCGATGTTGAAACCGCCTGTCTGGACTTATGAGAAGGGATACAAATCCCTGGAGTAGGGAATCTTCAGGTTTATACAGATATCAGTTTCGAGGATAACACCAATGAAGTGTGGGATTACATTAGAGAGCTGGATATTCTCATATATGCCACCAATGATTCCATTCCAATCACCATTAAGGTGAGTAAAATGATAGATCATTGCAATACTAAGGGAAATGGTGCTTTTTGAGATGAGTAATGGAACCATTATGTGGCTCTTGAAGATTTAAGACTCTTTCTGTATTTTATTTTCAATTTGATTTCAGTTAAATCATTGTTACTCATGTAAATTACTTTCTTAATCCTTCAACATGAAATGAATGGATCTGCTAAGGTTACTTCAACATAATATAGACCTGGTGGTAATGCCATCAGATCTACTGAATCTCCTCGCGAGCCGGGTGAGGTATCTCCAGGCTAGCATGTCATCGACGAAGAACTAGACATTGATTTTCATTCTCAAATTATTGTATTGGGAGATGAGGATGTCAACACACCCAAAAATCCAAAGAAGCAAAGGCATCGAAGGAATAATTCTAGAGATAAATTCTTCATCAGTAGTGGTATGTCCTTCAGATAATCTTGAGTCATAACCCATGAAAATATTTCTCATACTTCCTGTCACGAACCAACACGGGTCGACCCCAAACCAGTCTCCTGAGCCGGTCCGCGGCATGGCACGAGGGGCATTCCAGATCCCCACGGGCTGACAACTAGTGTATGGCATCAAAACTAACCAAGAAGTAATTATTTCGCCCAGTAAAAAATTATAAATAAAGCATCAGAAATGTAGAACAACACAAAGTAAATAAATGACACTGAAAAGAAAGAACAATCAGCAACAACAAACTAACCTGACCATGACCAAAACCCCTCACGACTCCGAGAGTCGCTCACCAGTCTACAAAAAACTCTCACCCACGATGAGCAAGCTCGATTCAAACCTACAACAGAAACTAAAAACAGGAAAACAATATAGGCCTGAGTATTTAAACTTAGTAGGTGTTCCAAACAAAATATTCCCAATGAACTAGATTTAAATCCAGAAATTTCCTAATTCTAGGTTTGAACTATGTTGTACAAAATATGCATTTTCACGCACACACTTCCATTTCTATGAAAAGTAACTATACATTGTCCTTATTAATTTTAAACAAATTTAATGTTTGAAAGGAACAAGTGTATTTAATTTTAAAACATTTCTGTGAGAAATTTAGAAATTCAAATTTCAGTTGTTAGTCAAATGGATAACTACACACATCACACAACACTCACAAAGGGCTTTGGAAAAGAAGTGGCACACAGGGGCCTGTAACTGAACTTGACCTCTCAAACGTCTGCCACATAAAAATAAACACTAAAGAAAACATGGGTCGAACCTAGGAGATCGTGAACAGTCCAGAACATACCATACATGTGACTCATCTTGAAAGCATGATCTAACTCGATGACGTCATAACGCCGTAACACTCGGTATAGCCATACATGGCCTAACCAATGGGCCCAATCCCCATAGCAGCAATAACAAAGTATTCCCCTACTAAGGTGCCACTAGCTAGTGCGTAATTTAAACTAGTGCATAAATCGTTCTCATAAGATTCACTCACTATGACAGATTCCCATGTCAACACAAACAATAAAAAAGGGGTGTGTCAACAATGTAAATCAATCAGTCATGAATGCACAAAAATCACATATAGCTCACGCAATCAACGCACACCAAAGATCACCCCTGAGTTGGTTTTCCAAAATAATTTATTTTCTTAAAGTGCCAAACAGGCCTTCACAAATGTTAATGAAAAACCGCATTTCTCAAGAAAACCCAAAACACTTGTTCAGATGAAATCATTTATCATTAAAACTAGAACTACATTTGGATTCCTTGAATTATGTTTAAATTCCAAACGGGAATTCTTTCAATAATGGGTGTCCGCTCATCAAGAAAATGTTTCAAGTGTTGTGTATAAAATAAACACCTATTTTCACAGAAAATAATCATTTAGAAATTAATTATCTTATATTATTTTTCATTTATTAAAATTAATAAAACATCAGGAAATTAATAAATTCTAAATTTAATGGCGAGTGAAGTGGGGGACCTACCTCGACTCGCAGCTCGGTTATGATGATGATGTTGCATGTCTCACATTCACACACAAGTACATGCAACCTATTGAAGACCGCAATATCACGGGTTTTCCTCTCCAACACGTGCTGCAACAAACTCAAAACCACTAAAAATCCATTAAAACTAACTTAAGACAATCCAAAAGAACAAACAGTGTGAAACCACCTCGACATGTTTTCAAAACATATGTCACACCATTTACATTATTTCTTAAAACACTTTAAAATTTATAAAATTATTCCCAAAGAGTAACCCACAACCCACACTCCCAAAACTCATCTAAAGAACACATTTTTATCAAATTTACACCCCAACATAATAAAATGTAAAATGCATGTCATGCATAAACAAAAAACAAAATACACATTCCCATTAAAAGTTAGTAAACATCACAAAAACTGGTTTTCCAGCATAACACACCCTATTTCGTGTATACATGATACACAATATCAAATAAATTTTCAATTATAGTTTAGAAACTAAAGACACACCAAAATAGTTAAAAAAATTAAATTATTAAAAAAACTGCACCAAGCTAATCAACCACAAAACTCGTCATTTGACTTAAACGGGTGATACAATTATCCAAACAATGAAGAACCAACAATTTTAACATAATATAATTAATTTAACAACAAAAACGCATAACCAGAAACCTAAGAGATGTGAACATCAAGTAAACAAGTTAAACTTAATTTAAAGTAGTATATGTAATGGATTCCAAACTAAAGAATAAATAAGCATTAAAAAGTCAAGTGCGAATGTGACTGAACCTCGGCTGAAGGAAGAATATGCCTCAAAGGATATTATGCATAACCTTGACAAGTAAACCAAAAAAACATTACACATCTTCAAGAATTGGTTACTGGAAAAAGAAGAGAACCACTAGAAATTTATATAAGAACGCACCAAAGAAGAGGTTCGTAGTTGGAAGGTGATACTAGTGAGGGTAAAGGGAGACCACCAGGGGGTCGTGCAACAATTCGGGTGCGCTGCTGGTCGGATGGTTGGCTGGGAAGCCGGTTCGTTTAGTGGAAAGGGGGCACAAGGCTGGCTGGAGGGATTCTAGCTAGGATGGGAGTGGCAGAAATGAGAAGTGGGACAAGTATGAGGGCCTGGAGCTACCGCGGAGGTCCACTGGGGTTTGAGGGTGTTGGAATAGTGCCGAGGAAGACATGGCACAAAGGGCATAGGGAAGGGGCTGCGGGTCGTCGCAGCCGGAGGGGGGAGCACGCCTGGTGGGTGGAGCGCCGAACCAAAGAGACACGGGGCTGGGGCACCGCTGCGAAGCAGGTGGGTGCATGTCGGGTGCGCTCAGGTAGAGAGGAAGGCCGGATGGGGCGTCGTTGAGAGGAGGAGGTGCCAGACGGGGGAGGTTGTGCGGACAAGGGGAAAATCGCAGGGAGGGGGCATCTCACAATGGGAGGCACCACAATGCATGGGGTAATCTGGGGGGAGACGAGATTGGTAGAAATTATGATTATTTGTGTTTGTTTTTTTCAATTTATTTTATCAATAATAATAATAATATTAATAATAATTCTAGAAAAATACCATAATAATTATAATTGAATTAAGAATAATAAGGATAATATTAATGAAATTTATTAACAATAAAAAATAAAAAAATTATAAAAACAATAAGAATAAAAATAATAATATTGCAAACAATAAGAATAATAATAATAATAATAATATGATTAATAAAAATAATAATTTTGATCAATTTCACGGAACTAAGGCCGGTTGCGCAGCTACCGCCAACTGTGCGGTGACTGTACATGGGTCTGTAACCCAGTAAAAACATTAAACGTCAGTAAATTTAATCTGGGACCCAACTCAAACCCTGGCAAGAGAACCCAGGGCCAAGAAACAATAAAATATAAATAAATTAAAAAATCCAGCTGTGAAAATTTTCCCCACCGCAGACACTTTATGCCCCCAGAAAGTCACCCATCTAATCAATAGTCAAAATAAGGATCTATTCCTGACTGAAACCATGGGAAACCACAATATGAGAGAAGAGGAGAACTCTGGAGGGTTATCCCCCACCAAAAGAGCTCAACTAATGCGGAAATTTAACACCCAACTATAGTATCACGAGATGGTGTGGGGAGACGCGGGAACATCCAACCGATCCAGACTAACCTCTATATCACGAGGGAAACCACACCTCCTTTAAAACTTTGAACTCTCAACTAAGTCCATAGAAAGCCCGAACACTAGAGAAAAACCTCTGAGGGGAACATAACCCAATCAGTAAACCGGAGCATAATTTCAAGCCCGGACTCCTTCGCAGGCACTCACATCTACAAAAAAACATCACCAGACTGAGATTAATCCATACAAGGTTCAAACACACTTTTTAAAGAAAAACATACGATTCAATGAATCATAATTCATAAAAACCAGTCTATTTGTATTAAAAATGAACACGTCCATCCCAAATTCAAGACGAAACAATGGACCTATAACAATGCCAAAACCTTAATAGTGGACGAATGAGAATGTAATGAATTTAAATGTTTCATTTCCAACACGGAACACGTATCCCGAACTGAGGCATCACACCCTTGACAACTCTTGACTACGTGAAAGCTTTACCCTATGACCTATGGATGGGGCTCTGGTAGTTAAATCGTCTCATGCCTAATAATATGGCTCTGCAATCTTTTGGTCATAGGGTCTTCCTCAGACGACTCTTCCAACAAACCTTCCCTAGATGACCTAGACAACTGCAACGATGGCACGTCCTCGATGGGGTGTGACATGAAGGCTTGTATTACCTAAACGTCCATAATGATGGTACACCAATTAGATGGTCTGACGAACAGTAAGTTAGAGCCACTGCAAAGAACTCTTTAGAAAATATTTACCTGACACACTCTACTCATCAAATGGGGGACCTTCATGAGAAACTGGATGTGGTGGATTTCAAACTGTTTGCGCTTGGGAAACCAAATCAGCAAAGAACACCTCATGCACCAAATTCTCAAAAATGATGCTCCCAAAAATGGATGACCCACTCTTTGATCTCTGGACAAAGAACCCGGATGAAGGGAGGAGTCTTCATCAAATCCTGCGACCCTACCCCCGAATGAAAAGAGACACAAGATCCGTGAAATGGTCAACATACACTTTCACCATCTGTTATCCATGTTAAACACGCATGAGCATTTCCATTTTCTTCGTCTTCACCTCCACAAGTATAAACCATTGAATGAGGACAGCTTTAATGACATACCAAATCATCCTAACTTTCAGTAATGGTGGGGTGAACAACTCCTATTCTTCCAGAGCTGGACCTTTGAACTGACCCAAAAAAGCATGCACTCTAACTGATTTGGGAGTTCCCAATACCCTGAAGAGGCGCTCGACCTCTTCAAGCCACTCCACTATCTCCAACAGACTCAAATCATGGTGAAGGACAGACAACGCCCGAGAAAGACCAAAAACATGGCATGACTCATCAATACTCTAGGGACCTTTCTGGGTGGCATTTCTGAACATCATATATAACACGAAGACAAAACTGATATCAATCAATGAAACATCACTAAAGTACCCTCATCTAAAACCAACTATCTAAAAAAACAACAAACACAACCCAAAATTCCATGTCCAAAATTATCGTTCCATTTTGGATTCCAAAACCACTTTTTTTATTTCAAAACCTCTTTCTTTCAAGACCACATTCCAAATAACAAACCCACTTTTTAAAACAAATCACATTCCAAAACCATTTTCCTCTTTAAAATGCAATTTAGAAAACAGTGTCAATACTTTAATTTCAAACACACTCAGGTGATCCCATGAACCGTTACACATGTATTCATCCACTTTCATTTATACACACTAATGCGCACATTCCACGCATCCTCTCACATGTGCAGACGTTCATAAAGAGTACCTGAGGTTTCACCACAAACCATTATCAATCAATTTCCAAGTAAACACTAGTTTTGAAAAGAAATGGCTTTCAGTTTTAAAACCCATTTCATAAATTTAAAGTCATTTAAAAGAAATCAGTCCCATTTTCAAAAACCATTTTTCATTTCCAAAAATGCACTTACACCAACCAGAATGAAAATGAAAATCAACTTGCATCATACCACCGGTGTGAGGGACTAGCTGTCACACTTAACCAGACAACATGGTAGTGGGCCATGCCCCATGTATGTGTCAACAACTAGGAGGAATTAAAACAGTGTACCCTGAATCCACATGGGTCACTACTCCATGTGAGATCACGATGTAACATCTGTTTACCTCCGTTGTTATCCCTCAATCCAAAACAAACCTGAATGAGACAAGATCTCAACTTCCGGATGACCCCAGGCGACTCGAGGTTCGGAACGGGCGAGGGTTAATGAAGTCCTTCCCGTACATACCTCTCGAGTCCCAACACACCTAATATTCATCTACTCGACATCCCAAATAATTAGGTCCAGCTATGATACCATTTTTTCATGAACCAACCCGTGTCGACCCCAAACCGGTCACCCGAGCCGGTCTGTGGCCTGGCCCTGAGGGGTGTTCCCAATCCCCACGGGATGGAAACTAGTGGTGGGAATCAGAACTAAATAAGAGGGAACAATTTCTCCCAGTAATAATAATAATAAATAAAGCAGAGTAACAGTATAACAACACTAAGTAAATAAATGAAACTGAATAGAAAGAACGATCAGCAACAACCAACTAATCTGACCATGAACAAACCCCCTAGCGACAACGAGAGTTGCTCACCAGTCTACAACCAACTCTCGCCAACGGCTAGAGAGATCAAGTCAAACCTGCAACAAAATCTAAAAATAGGAAAACACTATAGGCATGAGTATTAAAACTCAGTTGTCATGCCCAAAAAACTCTTCCCAATGCACTACCTTTAAATAATGTAATTAACTAATTCCATGTTTGAACTAGGTTATACAAAATATGGGTTTTTACAAACACACTTCCATTTCTAAGACAAGTAATAGTCCATTGACCTTTTTATGTTAAAAAAAGTTTAATGTGTAAAAGGAACAAGTGTATTTCATTATAAAACATTTTTTCGAACAATTTAGAAATTAATATTTCAATTGTTAGTCAAATGGAAAACCACACATAGCACACTACACACACTAAGGGCAATGGAAAAGAAGTGCCACACAATGCCTAGAAACCTAACTAGACCTCTCAAACATCCGCCACATAAAAATAAACACTAAAGAAAACATGGGACTAACCTAGGAGATCGTGAACAATCCAGAACATACCGTACATGTGACCCATCCTGAAATCATGCTCTAAATCAATGACGTCATAACTCCCCAATGCTCGGTATAGCCATATATGGCCTAACCAAGGGGCACAATCTCCATAGCAGCAATAACTCAGTATTCCCCAGCAATAGATCCTCTAGCAAGTGTGTAATCTAAACTAGTGCGGCAATCGTTCTCAAAAGATTCACCCACTATTACAGATTCCCATGTCAACACATGCAAAAAAAGTGGTTCTTCCACAATGTAAATTAATTAGTAACGAATGCACAAACATCACATACAACTCACGCAGTCAACATAGACCAAAGATCACCCATCAGTTGGTTTTAAAAATTAATTTATTTCATTAAAGTTCCAAACGAGCCTTCATTAATTTTAATGAAAAACCTCATTTCTCAAGAAAAACCAAAACACGTGTTTAGAAGAAATCATTTAACTTTAATACTATAACTAAATTTGAAATTCCGTGAATTATCTTTAAAGTCCAAACATGCATTCTTTCAATACTGGGTGTTCGCTCATCATGAAAATGTTTCAAGTATCTTGTTTAAAATAAACAGCTCTTTTCACACCAAATAATCATTTAAAAATTAATTATATTATATTATTTCTCATTTATTAAAATTAATAAGACATCGAGCAATTAATAAATTCTAAATTTTAAGGTGAGTACAGTGGGGGGCCTACATCGACTCGCAGCTCAGTTACGATGATGATGCATCATGTCTCACACTTGCACACAAGTAGGTGCATCCTATTGAAGACCGCAATATCGCTGGTTTTCTTCTCCAAAACACACTGCAACAAATGCACAACATCTAAAAACCCATAACCACTAACTCAAGAAAATATAAATGAACAAACGGTGTGAAAACCACCTTGACATGTTTTCTTAACATATTTCACACGGTTTACATTATTTCCTAAAATACATTAAAATAAATAAAATGCTTCCCAAAGAGTAACCCACAATGCACACACCCAAAACTCATCCAAATATAACATTTTTTTATTAAATGCACACCCCAAAATAATAAAATGGAAAACGCATGTCATGCATAGACAAAAACTGAACACACATTCGCATGAAAAGATATTAAACATCACAAAAACTTGATTTCCAGCATAACACACCCTATTTCGCATATACATGATACACAATATCAAATACAACATCAATTATTTTTTTAGAAACTAATTATCCACCAAAATAGTTAAACAAACTAAGTTATAAAAAAACTAAATCCGCACAAAGAAAATCAACCAAAAAACTCATCAACGACATTAAATGTGTGAAAAAATTATCCAGACAATAAAGAACCAACAATTTCAACATAATATAATTAATTTAAAAACAAAAATGAATAACCAGAAACCTATAAGATGTGAACATCTAGTAAACAAGGTAAACATAATTTAAAGAGGCATAAGTAATGGAATATAAACTCAATAATAAAGATTATTTAAAAATTCAAGTGTGAATGTGACTGAACCTCAACAGAAGGAAGAATAAGACACAAATAATATTATGCACAACCTAGGAAAAGTAAACCAAAAAACACATAACCCATCTTCTAGCATTAGATTATGGAAAAAGAAGGGAACCCCTAGACATTGATATAAGAACGCACCAGAGTGGAGGTTCGCGATTGGAAGGTGCTGCCGGTTAGGGGAAAGGGAGACCACTAGGGGTCGTGTGCCAATTTGGGTGCACTGCTGGCCAGGTTGTTGGATGGGAAGCGGGTTCGTGCAGGGGCGAGGTGGCACAAGGCTGGCCGGAGGGATGCTAGATAGGATAGGAGAGGCCAAAAAGAGAAGTGGGGTGAGGCTGAGGGCTTGGATAAACTGCATAGGGAAGCTATGGTTTGAGGGTGTTGGCATGACGTCGAGGAAGTAAGAGCATAGATGGAACAGGGAAGGGGGTGCGGGTCGTCGCTGCCGGATGGGGGAGGTCGCCTGGTGGGTGGAGCGCCAAACTGAAGAGATGCAGGGTTGGGGCGGCGCTGCAAAGTATGAGGTTGTAGGTGGGGTGGGCTCGGGTAGAGAGGAAGGCCAGACGGATCGTCACTGGAAGGAGGAGGCTTCGGACGGGGGAGGTGGCACAGACAGGGGGCAGATCGCGGGGAGGGGCGGTTCGCGCTGGGAGGCGCCGCTGCACAGGGGGTAAATAGGGAGGTGATGGGATAGGTAGAAAATAGGGTTTCTGTTTATTTTTTCAATTTATTATATCAATAATAATAACAATAATAATAATAATAATAATAATTCCAGCAAAAATACCAGAATAATTATAATAGAATTAACAATAATAAGGATAATATTAATAAAATTTATTAATGATAATAAAATAATTAAAAAAAAATAAGAAGAACAATAATAATATTTCAAACAATAATAATAATAATAATAATAATAATAATGTTGTGATGTTTCACGGATCTAGGGCTGGTTGCGTCGCTACCGCCAACTGCATGGTGACTGCACACAAGTCTAAAACCTAGTAAAAACATTATATGTCAACAAATTTAATTCCGGACCCAACTCGGACCCTGGTGAGAGAACCCACAGAAAAGAAACAATAAAATATAAATAATTTAAAATGTCTGGGTGTGACAATTCTTGGGATTTCATGGGATTCTTCAGTTTCCCCTTTGAGGGAGAGGAATAACCCTCCTCTAAGGATGAGAGACACTGCTGGTGAGGCTGGTCTTGAAGAAGAGCCATCACATGTTCCCTGTACAGCTCATGCTGCTGCTACAAGGAGAGAAGATCTTGCTTATGGTAAATTAACAATGCTTCATGAAATTTCGAATGAAAACATCAACTGACTTCCATTCTATGATAATATAGGCTCAATACTTAGACTAGAACATTTAGAGGCCACTATAACTGATGCCTTAATTTTCTCTGAAGAAATTGTCCGGCGTCAAAGGCTATAGGATGAGGGTCACCAAAAAGATACATCGAATTCTCCAACTGGTGAGGCTAACCAGGAATCTGAGATATCACTGGAAGAAATGATGAAACATGGGACATATTTTTAAGACATTTTAGATCAAGTTAAATTACATTGAAATTTAGATGATTTTGGACGTGAGTGTTATCCTTCGTCCTGTTAAAAATTTCTTATTACATCCCAGAACATGATTGGCTGAAATGTGCAGTACCATCTAAGAAAGCTGCTGAACTGCCAATGCCTGAAGGGGGTATAGACAACCCTACTATTTCAGAGACGCTAGCTCAAGTGGAGCATAACCCGAAAGAGCTTCATGAAACCCATCCTAAAAATCCTATTGAAGTTATGAAAGATAGGGAGGAGCCTTCTCATGATGTTGATCTACCATTGAGTAAGATATAATAATATTTGTGTCTGCTCTTAATTTTCAAGACAATATAATCAACTTTTTTATCCTTTGAAACTAACCAAAACTTTAAATTGACTATGCAGGGCTGTCAATTTCAGTGGCTAGATCTGGAGGTGAAGCCTCCCCCTCCACCCCAATGGTAATAGAATGTGAAGGAAGAAGTGTCAGGGGGAAGGAGTATAACATGACACTTATCTATGTGAATTAATCATGTACTATATTACTCCCTATGATAGTGATGTTGAATCAGACCTGGAGGTAGAAAAGGTGCTCCAATTTTTACATCGCAAGGCATGGTAGAACATATGGAAGATCATATCTGAAGTGACACTAGAAGAGTAATATTTGAAGATCCCACAACATTCATCATTGTTTGTCATGTTGGGACTTGGCAGTTTTGGATATCAAGAGATCTGTGCCTTGGGGAAACAAGTCATTTTAAGGAGGGGGCAAGAGTAAAACAATCTGTCAAGATCTTACCAGAGAAAGGATATTGACCAATATTAGTGAATTTGAGGTTGTGGTGTCCTGACCTGAGGCTGATCATGTTGCCAAATTGAAGGAAATGAAACATAATATCAAGGAGATTGTAGTCTAGCAGATGCACCTTCAGCAACGGTTAGATGCTGTTACTGGGGAACTTGACCAGCAAAACAATTCACTGGATGGATTTTAATCAAATGCTATTAAATCCATCGCTGATGCCAAGAAATTACTCCATCATGCTGAAAATAGTGAAACTGGTAGAGTGCATGAACATCAAGTGGCTACTAAAGAATCTCAATATGTTGTAAATAAAATTCAGAGTTATGTTGAAAGCCTCTTGTAATTCCTTAAATAGAGAAGAGACTCCAGTCTGTGGACGTCCTTCTAACTCTTGTGCATCAATGAAATACACATTCATCTTCAATCATTGGTGCATGAATTCTTTT
Organism: Viscum album; assembly: GCA_963277665.1. Classification (NCBI taxonomy): domain Eukaryota; kingdom Viridiplantae; phylum Streptophyta; class Magnoliopsida; order Santalales; family Viscaceae; genus Viscum; species Viscum album. Next base: position 2,114,536,380 of record OY728136.1, read on the forward strand.
TCTACATGCTTAAAATGTGTACCTATACTAATGGGCCTAGTAATCACAGTTTGATAATTTCTTGGATTATAACAAAAACCCTACAAACATTAATTTTTTTATTGCTCAATACTACCTAAATCATACAAAATGTACGTCTAGCGAGATGGAACTCAACTTTTTTTTTCAGATTTCCCTTGTTTTTTGTGGGATGTTTAAAGTCATTCACGTCCGAAATAAAAAGGATAATGTTTATGGTTGAATTGATTTGACCGAATGGATTAAAATTGACTCAATTATTTTATAATTTATTTAAAGACATATTACCATATTCATGTATGGGGGAAAATGTAAACTATGACTTATGAAACTTTGAATATGAGGAATGATATGAAAAAAGGTCAAAAAGAAATTAGAAGAAGTATTTACTAAGAGTGAAGTTTCCACTATTTAACAAACCCATTAGGGGGTTGAATTATGCAGGTCCACATAAGGGAATTGGATGCATAGTAAAATAATATCATTTTTTATGACATGTCTATTATGTAGACTACCTATGCAAGGCTACCTAAGGGCACGTGCTGCATAGTCAGAAAAAAGAATTCTAAATTTTTTTACTATTCTATTGTTAAAAATCCCTCATAAGTTTATGGAGATTCAAATTTTCCAAATCATAGATTCTGATGTATGGAGAGCAGTACTTGAATATGGAAAGTATATTTTTTCAATCAAGATTGTAAATGACTTTGATGAATGTTGTTCCTGCAAAGGTCTGACCCAAACGTAGTGAGCGGAAATATAAACTATAGACTTGAATACTCTCATATCATGAAAAATATTATACAGAAAATATGTTAAAGATGGTTATTTTTTCGGATCCCTAAATATTGTCATTAAGACAAATATGTACAGAAGAGGATTTCCACCCAAGAGTGATGTTACCACTATTTGACAAACCTATTAGGGGGTTGAAATATGCAGGGCCACTTAAGGGAATTAGCTACATAGTCAAATAATAGAATCCTTTGGCTGATAGGTCCGTTATGTAGACAGTTTATGCAAGGCCGCCTAAGGGAGCGTGATTCATAGTCAGGAAAAAGGACTCTCGGGTATCAGACATTTTGTGACTTGATGTCAAGAAAATGGTTATGGAGATCTGGATGTATTCAAGGTTAGGAGTATGACACATGAAAAATGGGTATTTTCCAATGCATGAAAGAGATACATAGACCAATGTTGACCATAATTATGTTGTGGCTGAGTCATGAATTGAGGTGCTGGACTTCACTATGTATATCGTAAGGATGGGAATCAATCTATACATAGTTATTAAAATACAGTTTAAAGTCATGTGGGACAAGAATATATGAGATCTTAGTTTAGTTTCATAGTGCTCAGACCATAATGAGGAATACACATTGTGTTTTTGTTAAACCTGATGTGAATGAAGACCAAGGTTTTCATACCACATTCATGTTTTCACAGGCGGTTTTTATAGCCAAGGGACTGAAAGTGGAATTTGGGGTTTGGCCCAAAGACATGGGGCTAGATTCGAGGGACACTCGAACATTCCTGCATATCCCATAAGGATGGGAATAATGCCATATGTAGATCATGAAATACCCTCTGTATAGATATGGTTAGTACACGTGAAGGGTGAATGGGAACATTAGTGCAATGATGGTTTGACCCAAAATTAAATATTTGGACATTTCCATGTATGCACGTAGTCTTTGGAATATAACATGATTGGAGAACAATGTAAATAATGATTCCCTCTGAGGTGAGGGTGTCAAAGAATGTTGTAATTTATTGTCGTACATGACAAAAGTGAGAATAGATTAAGGTCATATGCATTGACCGATGCTGCATAGTTTTTCATCATGTAGGTAGGACGTATGGGTGTGTAGTTTTATGTCTTGTATTGAGTAAAATGGGATAATTTATAGTTTAACATCATATATCAAGGACGATGGTGAACAAATGTAAAAAATATTGTTTTTGGGAGCGGAATCATGAATCAACATCGTATGGGATGGAGGTGAGCTTATGTGAAGATGTTGGTTTTGGGATGCTTCACAATCAACATCAAATGAGATAGAGGTGAAACGATGTGAAGAGGTTGGTTTTGGGATGCTTCACGAATCAACATCATATGAGAAAGTGCTGAACCGACATGAAGAGATTGGTTTTGGGATTGAACCTCGGGAGGTTGCCTATGTAACCTATAACGCACTGACCCTAGTTTCCTAGAGTTGGTGAATTATTACATAACATTGGCATGATAAAAAAAGATCAAGTCTCAAAAGACTGATTAGTTTAATAGCCTTGGAAACACTAGATATATTCATAAGTCTTACATTACATCATATAGTTATAAAAACTACAACAACATCATGACTTCATATCCCCTCATACATTCCCTAAAGTCCATTCATAAAATACTTATTCACATCCTGGAAAAAATAAAAACATTTAAAGGGGTGAGCTCAGATGATCAGTAAGGATAACAATATAGCAGAAACATTCATAAATAAACATAAACATTTAAGGAAATGTATAACTAAAACAAAATCATTTTAAACTTGATCTTCAGAATAATGTAGCAAAGATAAAATGAAATAATTCAATTTACTTATTCAAATGGATATTCTACTAGTCGAATAATCACATGCAACATCAATAACCACTTTCATAATGATGGAATGCATAATGCCAGACTATCATAACCACATAGTCAATGCCTTCTGCCAAGACTACATATAATATTTGTTCAAGGCCTTGTACCAAGAAAATAGTTTGTCTCATTAATCCTACCGATGCATCGTGGAGCTATAGGAGGCTCCACCTGTCACTTATTAAGTCCAATTCATTCTTCATATAAATAGGTTTCAACATAACATAAACATTCGTATTAAAACTAGCGTACGAAATGATAATACTTACATCATAAACCATGAATGGTATAAAAATTACCCTTCCACAGTCAAACATATCACAAAACATCAATACAATATCGAAGATTTTTATTGTAATAAATCAACATCAAATATGCTTAAAATCCATCAATGGATGATGACATAGATGAAATCATAACTATTTTATAGAAATATCACATTTTTGAAATCATTTAAAAATCACATAATTAAAACATTTACATTGAAAATATTCTTATAAGCTTGTAATGGAAACTTCGATGATTTTATAATGGAGGAATATAGCCACACCTGTCGAATATGTTAAAAAAGACATTCATACCTTAATTCTGTCACAAATGTTAAAAAGGGCCTTGTTTTGAAAATGACAGAAATATTCCTTTATAAGCATCTTATATGAAGTCAAAAAGGGAATAAATGAATTTAACCAAGAGTTTATAAAATAGTAAGAATTATTTGAAATTCATTATTAAGAAACATGGATGTGGATGATAAAGAGGTCCCAAAAGATAATTACGTACAAACAACCTCGGATAATGAAGAGATTGTGAAATATACCCTTACCTCGTACTTTTCCATGGCTGATGGTAAATTAACCTCCTGTATAATGGTGAAAAAATGGATATTAAATTATACAGGAATCATATACAATAATATGATATCATGTATGATCTTTTAACATTGATTTGATAATAATATCTTAGTATTATCATCGTATCGGGTGTTAATAGATTCTTTTTCCATTATATTCTTAGATATGTGAGATATATTTGATATGTATAGGATGTATATTATTCATAACCAGAATGATATAATGTCTCTACAAATTATTTTTAATCATCAAATGAAATTTAGTCTTGAATGGATATGATGGGGAATGAATCTCATCGCATTCGTGGAGACGGTAATCCGTACGTACGCACGAGCGACAATATCATTATTTTAATATTAAAATAATTTATAATTTGATGTTATATAATATATAAATAATCCTTATCATGTTATATTTAATATTTACATGAATTACAAATCATTATTATATCCATCCAAATAATAATATATTGAATAACAATTACACCATGACATGGAGATGGTAGGACGTACATACGCACGTATGGTGACATGTCATTTAAAGGATGGATAGAATACTGAATATGGTTGTAACATACTTATAATGACATAAAAATATATAAAAGATACTGGAGTTATTATTTTAGAATGTAAATAACAAATAGAGAAGGATTTGAAGAAGAAAACAACTAGACAGAGGGTAGTGAAAACATTACATATTCTTCAAGTTCTTCCATTTGATTTTATCAAAAGGGCTCTATAAGAGGATTTCTGATTAATGTAAGGCCTCTAGGTTGAATTGAGGGATGTTGAGAAAATAATTTGGTAGGGGTTGGCCGAGCAAAATGGCTTTGACGGTGTGAATTAGTGAGAAGTCGGAGTGCCCTTTTATAAGTGGGGTGAGGGGCTCCATTGGAAAAGCTAGAAATATTATTTTATAATAAATTTAAATTCGGTGTTTAATGGCTCCAAAGTGTATTATTTAAAGTATATGGTGGGTATGGGTCGAAATCAATTCAACCAATAGATTTTGGATAGGTTTGGGTCACTATATTAACATTATCATTTATATTTAACTCTTAGTTACTTAGTTTGACATTTACCATGTCTCTTTGTATTTTTATATTATATGGTTAATAAACAAACAATATACATCCAATCGAACCCCAAGTGGTTCATTAATTATATAGCTATAATTATATAAGTCTCTTGGCCAAACCTTATATTTTTAGGAATAGAGTATCAATTAATGATATAATAATTGTTTTAAAAACTCTTTTACATCAATTTTAACAACACTTGGTATTTGATTTTATTGAAAATCATAACACATTGATTAGTTAGAACAGACAAAATTAAATCAATACTAATATTTCATATTAACATGTATAATTATTTTATATCATAAAAAGTCTCAAATTACATTTTTTGGATATTTATAATATCAATTATTTTAAAATTTCATTAATTAGGTAATTACTGTATCACCATTGTGTCATAAATAAATTAAATTATTTAATATTTAAAAATTATAAATAAACTACCATGATGTATGAATATTGTTTATCTTTCTAATTAATATTTTCAAATGAATTTATCTTATGTACAACCCTATATTAAAAATGTTTTAGTAATTAAACATTGATTTTAACTCTTTTAACTCTTCTTTGAATTAAATAATAATAAATGTCCTAATATAATCCATGTGGAACTAAATGATAATATTTTATTCTTAATGTTGTTTTTGGATGAGATACACTTGTACATTAGAATTCAGACATGTGTTTGGGTATGATTAATGTCATTTTTACCCTTAATTACCCAATTTACATTTAACCGTGGTAAATAAAAATAAAAAGTCACTATTAAAAAAAAATTATTTTTATCTTATTGAACCACATTTTACTCATTGATATTAACCATGTCTCTCAGATTTTAGAAATTCCACTCACATAAGTGGTAAAAATAAGTTTTTTGTGAATTTCCAAATTCTTCTAGGAGGTCGGTAAAGGACGGTGAAAAGTTCAAAAATCTTTTTATATATCTAAAATTATTTTAAACTAACTCTAATGAATTACATTGAACATATATAGATATCATGTATCTATTTTGACCGTAAAAAAAATAAAATAAAATAAATAATTATATAAATAGAAATTCGGTTTTCAACTATAACTTAGTGTTTTTTTCACTATTCATCAAAAATTGAATGTTTTCAGAAAAATATTAAAAATTCACCCAAAGATAATTTTGATATTCTAAATTCAAAAATGAATTCCATTCTGAAGCATAAAATTTATAAAATTTCAAAAAGTGGGTATTACTATTAATAGCAGCTAGTTTGATTGGTTGTAGTGTGTGTTAGAACTCGAAGTTGCATACAACACACACTGCTGTATTATTCAAAGAGAAGCGAATTGTAGAAGCTTGGGGTGTTACATTATCCCCTCCTACAAATAATTTTTTCCTTTAAATTTCTATAATACTACCTCATTAAAATAATCGGGTGATTATTCATTATAATTTCCTCAGGTTCCCACATTGCCTTATCCATTTTATGGTTTCTTCATAGAAATTTTACCATACGAGTCGTCCAGTTTCTCAACCCTTGTTCTCTCGTATCAAGAATCTTGACAGGATCTTCACAATAAGATAGATCGGGTTCTATTTCTAATTACTCATAGGTGAGTACATGCATTGGATCAAGAATGTATTTTTTCAATAGTGATACGTGGAACACATCATGAACATTGGAGAGACTCGGTGGCATTACCAAACCGTAAGCTACAACCCCAATTTGTACTAGAATTTCAAAAGGTCTAATGTACCTGGGACTCAATTTTCCCTTCTTACCAAAACATATAACTCCCTTCCATGGATATACCATCAATAAAACATGATCTCCTACCTGAAATTCCAAATCCTTCCTTCAGTTGTCAGCATATTTCTACTGCCTACTTTGATTAGCTTTGATGTGGTTTTGGATTACCTTTACCTTTTACATCGTTTCCTCCACCAGTTATGGGGCTACATGTTTTCTGTCATCAACGGCATCCCAACAGGTTGGTGTGAGACATCTCTTTCCATATAATACTTCATATGGTGACATCCTAATACTTTAATGGAATATATTTTTATTAAAAAATTATACCAGAGTTAAATATTGATCCCACATACCCTGAAAGTCAATTGATCATGATCTCAACATGACTTATAAGGTTTGAATAATCTGTTCTGATTGTCCATCTGTTTGGGGGTGGTAATGAGTGCTCAAACGAAGTTCAGTATCTAGGTCTTTTGGAATACTTTTCTAGAACCTTGAAATAAAATGGGGTTCACGATCAGAAAAAATCGATAGGGGTACTCCATGAAGTCTCACATCTTCATTAATATATAGTCCTTCTAGACGTTCAAGTGGTTAATCCTCCCTTATAGTAAGAAAATGTGCTAACTTGGTAAGATGAGAAACAATGACCCATATTTCATCGTTCCTTCTAGGAGTCTTTGGTAGTCCTAGTACAAATTCCATCATGATATTATCCCATTTCCACTCAGGTATGGGAAGAGGTTGCATGACTCTCCCGGTTATTTCCTTCCAGCATTCACTTATTGACAAACCATATATCTTGACACAATATCAGCAATCTCTCTCTTCATATTGTCCCACCAAAAATGTTCCTTAAAATTCCTATACATTTTGGTTCTCCCATGGTGTATAAACAAATTGGAACTATGAGCACGATCCGAAAATTCCATTTTTGGATCAGGTATATCGGGAACACAAAGTCTACTCACAACTTTCAAAATTTCATCTTCATACACAAAGTCAATCAATATCCCATCATTAACAGCTTTAATCTTCTTTTGGAACTCTTCATCATCCATCTGAGAAAACTTTATCCTTTCTAGTAAAGATGGTTTGGCAACCATTTGAAAAGTTGTTTATGTTTCACCTTCCATGGTGATTCCCATATCCATCTTTACTAAATCCATGGAAATATGATCCCTTTGGACTCTAATCTTGTTCAAGTCTCCATGATCCTTTCTACTGAAATCATCATCTACCTTATTTTCCTTCCTCAGGTGGTAGTGTATCGTGAAATCATAATCCTTGAGTAGTTCAAGGCATCTCCTTTTCCTCATGTGGTGTTATTTCTGTGAGAAAATATATTTCAAACTCTTGTGATTAGTATAAATCTCACATTTATCACTATTGAGATAATGTATCTATATCTTCACAGAATATATTACAGCATGTAACTCAAGATCATGAGTCGGATAATTTTTCTCATTAATTTTTAGCTGTTATGATGCATAGGCAATTAATCTATCAATCTTCATAAGGACACAACCATGTCCTTTTTTCGATGCATCACTATAAATAATGAACTCATCATTCCCTGATGGTTGAGTCAATATAGGGGCATTGACTGATTATCTCTTCAGTTCATCAAAAAAATCTTCGCACTCTTTTGTCCAAACTAATTTAACCCCTTTACGTGTGAGCTTTGTTAATGGGTTAGCCAGCCGAGAAATTTTTTGGACGAAACGTCGATAATAATCTCCTAAACCCGAAAAATTGCATACCTTAGTTATACTCATCGGTGCTGGACATTTTTGGATTTCTCTTGTCTTAGAAGGATCAACGGAGATTCCATATTTGGAGACAATATGGCCATGATAAGAATTTTCCTAAATCCAAAATTCACACATGCTAAACTTCCCATATAATTCATGTCTTCTAAGAGTCTTCCATATAATGCGCAAGTGATTTTCATGATCTTCTTAGATTTTGGAATATACCAAGATATCATCAATAAATAACACTAAAAAATCAACGAGATAAGCCTTCAAAACTCTCTTAATTAGATTCCTAAAAGAAGAGGGTGCATTAGTCAGCCAAAATGGCATTACTGTAAACTCGTAATGCCCGTACCTCGTTCGAAATTCTATTTTCGGAATGTCTTCCTTCTTCAAACACAACTGATAGTATCCATATGGAAGTTCAATCTTTGAAAAGTATTGATATCCATGATGTTGGTCAAATAAATCATCAATGTGAGGTTGGGGATACTTGTTCTTTATTGTTATAGCATTGATTTCCCTGTATTCGATACATAACCTCATAGATCAATCTTTTTCTTAACAAAAAGGATAGGGTCTCCCCATGGGGAAACACTAGGGAGAATAAATCCCTTATTACTGAATTCCTCTAGTTGTTTCTTTAGTTTAACTAATTTCATTGTGTCCATTCTATAAGGGGTCTTCGATATGGGCCTTGAACCAGGAATTAAATCAATGGAAAACATAATTTCTTGTTCTAGAGGATTTCCAGGTAAATCTTCTTGAAACACATCTACATATTCTTTCACAATAGGTACATCCTCTATTTGAACATTACATTCCTCACCCACTGTCATTTAATTCTCTTCCTCCCCAATAATTTAATTTAGTTGAGCTACTGGGGGTGGATGTAGATAAGAATTTGGTGGTGACGATTTTGCTCTAAAGATAAGGTGTTCCTTATCATCATCATGAAATATAATAACCTACTTTTTCTTACAATTAATCTTCCCATCATAGTCCAAATGAAAATAAATACCAAGGATTATATCAAACTCAATCATAGGTATGAATATGAGATCAACAGATAAAGAACATTGATGTGCTCTAATGGGGACTGATTCACAAAACATTGTTGCAATGATACTTCCCTTATGATTTTTGACTGAAAACTCCCTTGTTAAATCAAATTGGAAATATCTAATTTTCTTATCAAAATGGGAAGATATGAAACAATGTGATAATCCAAAATCAAATAAAGGATTGGAAAAACTTTAGGAAACCATTAAATTACCAGCCACCACATCTTTAAGAGCTTCTACCTCAGCAGTAGTGATAGCATAAGCCTGGCCTTGATCCCTTGGCCTTTTCTGAGGTAAGTTTCTCTGACGCTTAGGACATTCATTTACATAATGTTCCATCTCCCTGCAATTTTATCATTGGAAGTCGGGATCTTCCTTCTTCCCATTGCAATCACGAGCTTGGTGGCCTTTTCACCACACTTTTAATAGACTCCCATTCCTTTTTATCAAGTACCAGATTTTTTCATCCCACATTTACTACAGGATGGATATTCAACTTTTCCCTTCTTCCACTTATTTCCATTTATATATTTATCAGAAGATCTCTTCTTCACTTTCTTTTCATTAAAGTCATAAGACTAAGAGAATTATTATTCTGTCTTGATAGCACATAAGTCACTATCTTCGTATGACGAGAAGAATTGTGATACTAATTCTTGACAAAGAAATGGTTTTAACCCATCAAAGAAACGATCAAAATTACTTTTTAGGTTACGTATATAATCTCCACCATACCTTTCTACCCTTGAAATGTTAGCCTCATACATTGCGACATTATCATCCTCTTTTTGTCTCAGAATCATAAATTGTCTTTCCATATCTGCTCGATGGTCACGAGGGATGTATTTTATTAATAAAATCTATTTTAAATACCTCCATTCCATATTTTATACTTTGTCATCTTCCTTTGTGTTTTCAATCAATGACCACCATTGATCAGCATCTCCAGTGAGGTGGTAAACTGCCATGATAACTTTTTCCATTTCACTACACCCCAATGCATGGAATATTTTCTCAAAGGAATTTATCCTTTGCTCAGAAACTAGTGGATTTGTACTCGCATTGAATTTTGGTGGTTGTTTCCCCATAAAGAGATATAACATTGATCCTCCACGCTACAGATCAGCATGCTCCATACAGGTAAGGTTATTATTTATAACCTGAGTTAGTTGTCCCAGAACGGTGATTAGTTAATCAGCACCAATTGCATCACCAGCTCCACTATAACTATCTTGAGAAGTAGGGAAATCTAGACATAGTGTTCTTGTAGAGATATAGATCCCATTTCTTCCACTAGGCTCCATTTCTAAACAATGTCATACACTAGATTTGTTTATGAGTCACAATACATAAATCCAAACCTATAAAACACTTAACAAAAATTGAACAGTTTATGGATATAATCCATAACCATAAAAATGTTTTCATTGAGGAATTATATACTCATACACCCTTCATAATGGTTTGTAAAGAAAATGAGAATTATCCTAAGCATATCCCCCAGGAGTTTGTAATCAAAAGTACAACAAGGCCCATTATCGTGCACCAGTTCCCGTCCGAGTCTTGCTTAAAGTGGTGTTTTCGGGTTTTACCCCTAGGTACATCTGTTCCAGAGCCGCCTCTACCTGCTCGTATCTATATAGGGATGTATTGCTTGGAATACTCACAAAATCTCTACAATACCAAAATTCTAGGATGTTCTTGTATGCTAATCCTCGAAGTCCATCTTTGGTCTGTTTTCTCTAATAAGAGTTTATCTAAATCTAGTTTCCATGGTTTGTACTAAACATCCTATGATACCAACTGTTACACCCCGAACCCAGTTACCCAGAGTCGGTGCATTATTACATAACATTTTCATGATCACAAAAGATCATGTCTCAAAAAACCTATTAGTTTAGTAGACTTGGAAACACTAGATATATTCATAATCCTTACATTACATCATAAAGAAAAAAAACTACAACAACATGTTGACTTCATATCCCCTCATAAATTCCCTACAGGACATTCATAAAATAATTCTTCACATCCTAGTAAAAATTAAAACATTCTAAGAGGTGAGCTTAGATGCTCAGTAAGGATAACAATATAGGTGAAATTTTCATAAATAAACATAAACATTTAATGCAAAGTATAACTAAAAAATCCATTTAAACATGAACTTCAGTATAATATGATAAATATAAAATAAAATAATTCCATTTAGTTATTCACATGGATATTTTAATAGTTGAATAATCACATTCAATATCAATAACCACTTTTATAATGATCAAATGCATAATGCCTGACTATCATCAGCACATAGTCAAGGCCTTGTGGCTAGACTACAGATAAGATTTTGTCAAGGATTTGTGCCAAGACACCAGTTTGTCTCATGAGACCTACCAATGCATCAAGGAGCTATAGCGGTCTCCACCCGTCACTTATTAATTCCAAAACATTTCTAAAATGTACAGGTTCAAACATAACATAAACATTCATATTTAAACTAGAATACGAAATGTTAATACTTTATTCATAAACCATGAATTGTATAAAAATAACACATCCAAAGTAAAATATATCACAAAACTTCAATACAATATGGAAGATTTGTATCTTAATAAATCAACTTCAAATAAGCTTAAAATCCATCAATGGATGTAAGTATAGATGAAATCAAAACTATTTGAGAGAAATATCAATTTTTTTAAATCATTTAAAAGTAACATAATTATAACATTTTCTGTTAAAATATTCTTATAAGATTTTAAGGGAAGCTTTGATGATTTTATAATGGCGGAAAATAGCCGCACCCGCCGTATAAGTTAGAAAATGACATTCATACCTTAATTCTGTCGAAAAGGTAAAAAAGGACCTTGTTTGGAAAACGACAGAAAGATTCCTTTATAAGCATCTTGTAAGACTTCAAAAAGGGTATAAATTACTTTAAACCATAGTATATAAAATAGTAAGAATGATTTGAAATATATTTTTAAGAAACATGGATGTGAATGATAAAGAGGTCCCATTAGATAGTTACGTATAAACAACCTCAGATAATGAAGAGATTGTGAAATAAACCCTTATATTCTACTTTTACTTGGATCCAGGTAGGTTAAACTCATGTATAATGGTGAAATAATTGTTATTAAATTATAAAAGAATCTTATATGTTAATATGAAATCATTTATGATATTTTAACATTGATTTGTTAATAACATCTTAATATTATCATCATTTCCGGAGTTAACGGATTCGTTTTCCATTATATTATTTGTTATGAGATCCATATTAGTTATGGATGGGATGTATATTATTTATAACCATAATCATATCATGTCTCTAAAAATTATTTTTAACCATCAAATGAAATTTAGTCTTGAATGCATATGATGGGGAATGAATCTCATCACGTTTGTGGAGACAATAATCTGTACGTACTCACAAGCAACAATATCATTTTTTGATATTAAAATAATATATAATTGGATTTTATATCATATATAAAGAATCATTATAATGTTCTATTTAATATTTACATGAATTACACATCATTATAATACCCATCCAAATAATAATGTATTCAATAACAATTACACCACGACGTGGAGACGGTAGGTCGTACGTACGCACATATGGTGACATGCAATTTAAAGGATGGATAGAATACTGAATATGGTTATAGAATAGTTATAATAACATAAAAATATATAAAATATACTAGAGTTATTATTGTAGAATGGAACTAACAAATAAAGAAGAAGCTTAAGAAGAAAGGAACTTGAAAGAGGGTGGTGAAAACATTTCCTCTTCTTCGAGTTCTTCCTTTTGATTTGATCAAAAGGGCTAATAGGATGGATTTATGATCAAAATAAGGCCTCTAGGATAATTTTAGGGATGTTTATAGAATATTTGCGAAGGGGTTTTCTGATCCAAATGGATTTGAGGGTGTGAATTAGTGGGAAGTAGGAGTTTCCTTTTATAAGTGGGGTGAGGGGCACCATTGGAAAAGCTTGAAATATTATTTTATAATTAATTTATATTCGGTTTACAATGGTTAAAAAGTGTATTATTTAGAGGTTAAGTGGGTATTGGTCGAATTCCTTTCAACAAATATATTTTAGACCGGTTTGGGTCACTATATTAACCTTATCATTTATATTTAACTCTTAGTTAAATAGTTTGAAATTTACCATGTCTCTTTGTATTTTAATATTATATGGTTAAAAAACATACCATATACAACCAATAGAACCCCATGTGGTTCATTAATGAGACATATATCATTATATAAGTCTCTTATCCAAACCATTGATTTTTCGGAATTGAATATCAATTAACGGTATAAGATTTGTTTTAAAAACTATTCTATGTCAATTTTGATACTATTTGGTATTTGATTTTTGTAAAACTCATAAAAGCATGATTACTTCGAAAACAAAAAAATTAAATCAATAGTAACATGTCATATTAACATATAAAATTTGTTTAATTCCTAAAAAGTCTCAAATTACTATTATTTGGATATTTATAATATCAATTATTTTACTATTTCATTATTTAGGTAATTCTTGCGTCACCATTGTGTCCAAAATAATTTAAATTATTTAATGTCTAAAAATTATAAATAAACTACCATGATGTAGGAAATATTTTGCTCTTTCAAATGAGTTTTTACAATCTAATTTATCTTATGTATTACCATATATTAAAAATGTTTTAGTAATTAAACATTAATTTTTACTCTTTTAACTTTTATTTGAAATAAATAATAATAAATGTCATAATCTAATCCAAATGGACATAAATGATAATATTATATTCTTAAGGTTGTTTTTGTCGAGATAAACTTGTCCAATAGAATTAGGACATGTTTTAGGGTAATATTAATATCATTTTTACCCTTAATTACCCTATTTACTTTTAACCGTGGTAAATAAAAGTAAAAAGTTACTATTCACAAAATAATTTTTTTTATCTTATTGAACCACATTTTACTCTTTCATATTAACCATGTCTCTCTGATTTTCAAAATTCCTCTCACATAAGTGGTCAAATTAAATTTTATTTGAATTTCCAATTTCTTCTAGGAGGTGTGTAAGGGACGGTGAAAAGTTCATTAAAGTTTTTATATATCTAAAATTATTCTAAACTAACTCCAATGAATTACATTGAACGTACATAGCTTTATGTATCTATTTTGAAGTTAATTATATTTAAATAAAATATATAATTATTTAAATAAAAATGCAGTTTTAAACTATAACTCAGTGTTTTTTTACTATTCATAAAAAATTGAATGTTTTCAGAAAAATACCAAAAATTCACCCTAAGATAATTTTGATATTCTGAATCCAAAAAATGAAGTCCATTTTGAAAGATAAAATTTATAAAATTTCAAAAACTAGTTATTACTATTCATGACAGCTAGTTTGATTGGTTTTGGTGTGTGTCAGAACTCGAATTTGCATACCACACACGCCACTGAATTATTCAAAGAGAAGTGTACAGTGGAAGATTGCGATGTCACAAACCCAACCTAGATAGCAAGGATATAATTCCACGTGGTTCTATTGAATAATTAATTGGTGATCATGTTGTTCTTGAGGACAACGTCCTAGAAATGGTGTGGGGAATTAGGCATGGTTAGCGGCCCAGAGTGGGTGTTATGGTTGATGTTTACTCTAAGATCATGTGAGTAATACTCAATGTCAGAAACAATAGGTAGAAACTACCCTAATGATGCATAGTTAAATATCATGTATGACATAAGGGACAAAACACAGTTTAACGTCATGTTGGACAAAAGAGGGACTGTGCAGTTTAAAATCTTGCATTAAGGACTTAGGGGGGACTATGCAGTTTAATGAAATGATGTAAGGACAATAGAGGGGATGTATATTTTAACCTCATATAGCAAGGACGAGTCCTACATAGTTTAGTGCCATGTACCTAGGACAACACAGTTTGATGTCATGTTTGAGTAAGAAGGGACTATGGAGTATAATGTCATTTAGTAAGGACCACACTGTTTAACGTCATTTTGGATGAAAGAGGGACAATACATTTTAACATCATGTTGGATGAAAGGGTTCTGTATAATTTAGCGTCATATAGCTAGGACATTTGGTATTTTTGTTACACAAAATACTTCTTCAATAATATTGCATTGGTTGGAGTCTTCTTGAGGTCTCCATCAATTGAGATTAAAGAATAAGAACCATTGGAGTAGACCTTATGTATTGAGTAAGGTCCTTCCCACATTGGCTCAAGCATTAGAGGTTTCATTCCTGGTATCATTGGAGTTCTAAGAATCAATACAATTTCTCCTTGAATTAATGAATTAAGATGATCTTTTTTGTTGAAATCTCGTGCAATTAGATTCTGATAGTCTTCCAAGTGGTGCAGGGTGCACAATATTTACTAATCTAATTATTCCAATTCATCCAATCGATTTTGAGATTTTTCATCTGATGATGACTGTTCACAAATGGCTACTCTGAGCGAAGGTAGTTGAACTTCAATGGGAAAGACTTCTTCTGTTCCATATACCAATGAATATGGATTTTATTGCATTGCAGTGCAGGTGGTGGTTCGATAAGGCCATAAAGCTTGAAAAAGTTTATCAGGGCATGATTTCTTATCACTATGCACCAACTTTTGCAGTATGTTTGAAAGAGTCACATTGAAGACTTATATTTGGCCATTGTCCACTGCATTATACCGAGATGAATGGTTGTATTTGATGTTGTATTCATGATATAATTTCCTTGCCTCGGATGAATAGAAGTTGCTTCCTTTGTCTGTCAACATGGAATGAGGGAGACCAAATATGGTAATGATGTTAGACCTGATGATGCTTTCCATACTTTTAAAACTAACTTCTTTGAGAAGTATTACCTCTGCCCAATTGGAAAAGAACGCATTAGAAGTAAGAATATACTTAAACTGCTTGGATTTATCCGAAGGGTTAGGTCCTACTTCATCTATTCCCCATTTGGAAAATGGCCATATGTATTTAGTTGTATGAAGCAACTCTGGGGGTTGATGAATGAAATTGGAACAGACTTGGAAAGAATGACACTTCCTAGTGAAATCAACACTATCTTGTATCATTGAAGGCCCAAAGTATCCAAGCCTTGGAATTTTATCAGACAGTCTATGTCCATACTGGTGTGCACCACAAACTCTTGAATGTACTTCTTTCATGACAGTCATTGTCTCTTCACCATCAATACATCAAAAGAGAATTCCATCAAAACCACTTTTGTTGGTAATTTTTTCTAGGTGATATATTCTATCATAAAGAGTAAAATTGACCACACGTCGCAAGACTTTTTCTTTCCTAGCTCAATCTGGTGGGAGTTTTCCATTTTGAAGGTATTCCCTGATAGGTGTCATCCATCCTGTAGTATGACCATATGGTTTAGAAATGGGACTCATTTCATTGATTTCCTACGTTCTAATTTGAACATTAGTTGAAATTGTACGACGGTGGGCAATACTAATGATTGTCTCATCCCGATATGGATCTTCTAGACCTGTGTCTATATTTGCTAGTGCATCAGCTTGGGAATTTTGTGATCGCATGATGTATGAAAATTTCGGTTTCGAAGGAAATTCCACCATTAACTCTCTGATGAAATCATACAAAGTGATTAATTATTCTTTTCTGATGGAATAATACCTATTGACTTGTTTGATTAAAATGTCTAAATAACCTTTAAATATTAAGTGATTCACCTGTGCCTGAAGATCCAACTCCAATCCTATGATGAGAGCTTGATATTCTGCTTCATTATTTGTACCGCCTTCCCACAATAAGAAGGAACAAGGTAGAACTGCCTTTTCCAGGGAAATAAGCCCAATTCCTAACCCAACATTGTTGAATTTATGATCTTTTATTTCCTTCTCTGTTGGACTTATGGTAGCACCATCAATGTACATTTCCCATTTTTGAATATTATCTTGAATACAAAAGTCTTCCTCCTCATGTAGTTCAATATGTAAAGATGTATTTTCTACTGAAAGTTGTTCAGCAAGGAAATCATCCAGAGCTTGGCCCTTTATTGCCTTTTGAGACACATACTGGATATCAAATTGCTGAAAAATAACATCCCACCTTTCCATACATCCTACAAGCATTGGACAACAAAGGATGAATTTTAGTGAGTTATTTCAAGATACCAATTGGACCTCATGATGTTGCAAGTAGTGTCTAAATTTCTAAACTGTAAAAATTAATGTTAGGCAGCAATTTTCAATACCTGAATATTGAATATCAGGTTTCTGCTTCAAGCATAGTCCGACTGAGATAGTAAAGGTTGTTTTCATTCCCACCGTCATTCTTCTGGGCAAGGAAGGCACCCAGTGATCACTCTAATGCTGTCACATAAAGAATAAGTTGTCTTCCTTCAACAGATGGAATTGATACCGGTGGACTCAAGAGATATTTCATGAGAATATTGAGAGCCTCTTGACATTATTCAGTCCATTGTTAAGTGAATCCCTTCATCATAAATTTGGTAATGGGTAAACTTTTTCTTGCCGGATTGGCGATGAAACACTGAATATTGGCCAAGTTTCCTTAAAGTCCTCTTAGTTATTTCAAATTTTGAGGAGGTCACATACCAAGGATTGATTTTGTCCTCTCAGGATCGACTTCGATACCACAATGTCATACAAAAAGGCCATGAAATTTTCCTAAGGTTACCCCAAAAGCACATTTTAATAGGTTCATCTTCAAATTGTGTTGTTGAAGTTTGTGGAATATGATTTTCAAATCAGCCAAGTGATTAGAACGTTTTCTGGATTTAACCAAAAAATAGTCTACATAACATTCATCATATTTCCCTAAGAATGGTTTAATTATATGATGCATATCACGTTCATATGTTGGGCATGAATTCTTTAGGCCAAAGGGGATTACCTGATAGAAGAACACACCCTGAGGGGATTTGAAGTGTATAGATTTTTCATCTTCTAGATCAATTCAGATTTGATTATACCCAGAATATCTACCCATGAATGAATGTGCTTCATAGACAGCTGTTGCATCAATTAAGATTACTTTGATCGAAACTGGAAAATCATCCTTGGGATAATGACGATTAACATCTCTGAAATCAATGAAATCTCTAATTTGTCCATTTATATTTTTAATAGGAAAAATATTAGACAACCATTTGGGATATTGATCTTCTCTGATAAAGTTAGCATTGATAAGCTTATCCACTTCCACTTCAATTTTGGAAGCATAAGTTGGGTGTGTTCTTCTTGCAGCTTTCTTGAATCCTCAATGTTCTTCTAGCAAACCCAAATGATTGCTAGAAAAATCCGGATCAAGCCATGGAATTTATGTATATTTATAAGAATATATATCACTCTTTTGACTTAAAAAAGAAATATACATGTATTTCTATTCAAGATTCATGGATGAACTAATTAAAATGGGGCATGGATCTTCTTTTTTACACAGATTTATTTCTCTGAGTTCATCTACAGTGGTAGAGACACCCTCTTCAAATGCTAGAGGAGAATCTCTGAGATCATCATCTTCTTCACCAAAATGTGTTGTTTATTATGCTTTTACAAGCATTGTAGATGATGAAGGATAATTTCTATGATCAAAAGAGAAGATAAAATTTGATCATCTTGAAGAAGAGGGCACCATTTCTGGCTCTATTGATGATTAAGGGTCTTCCTTGGCCAATAAAGAGGAGAGGATGGATTGAGAATCAACATTATATTTCATATCTGACATTTATATAACTTTTTTTGGCTTGGTTGATGATGTATAGAATAGCTGGTCTTCAGCGTATAAATTGAAGACATCTCCATTTGATCATTCATCATTGCTCTGTGAATCACCAATTTCTCCCATGATGTCTGGCTTGATTGTCGTAATTGACATTATGGATGTTTCCATAAGAGTATTTGGATTTGGGTCAATCCTGTCAATTTGACTGATAGGCAACACATAATATGTACTCACATGTATGAATGGGTTTACTAGAATCATTTCCAAACCATATGGAGCTTTAATTTTGGTAACCTTCTTTGTCATAGACAACTCCTTTCCCTCCATGTGATAGAATTCTTCATCATTGTATTGAGACTCACATGTTGCGAATGGGTATTTATCACCATACAATGTCCCAATTTGAACATTGAAACAATGTTTGAGACATTGATGGTATGATGAACGTATAGCCGCATGTTGATGTTGCCAAGGTCTTCCATGAAAAATGATGAAGGCTGTGTCATGAAGAACAACCAAAAAATCAGAATTAGATAAAACATCCCCAAACTGTGTCCTGAGTGTAATCTCTCCTAGAGGTTCTTGTTTATTTTTATCATATCCTTGAAACATCATAGTATAAGGAGATAAATTATATTGGATGAGGCCTAATCGACGAAGTGTACGAATAGGGATGAGGTTGACTCCTGAACCATTATCAATGAAAACATGTCCAATGTCTATATCATTGACCTTTCCAAATAAATACAATGGTCTAATATGTGCATGCACAACATCATAATCATATTCATCTGTAAGATATATCAATGCATGGTATTTTGTAGGACCATTATCTACATGGTAGACTTCAGCCACATCAATTTTAGTTTCAAATTTCTAAGGAGTTGATAAAGCCTCAATAAGTGCTCCCTAAGATCCTTTGATAGATTCAAGGCATCTAGAATTGACATCTTAGCCAATACACGGGCCAAATGTTTCATGAAATCATACTTTTCATCCAATGGTCTACATTTCCCAACACGAACATGTGGTTTTGCACGTTCCTTAGAAGTTGATGCTTTGGAAGTAGATGCG
Source organism: Viscum album (assembly GCA_963277665.1). Lineage (NCBI taxonomy): Eukaryota > Viridiplantae > Streptophyta > Magnoliopsida > Santalales > Viscaceae > Viscum > Viscum album. Next base: position 2,114,556,333 of record OY728136.1, read on the forward strand.
TCTTATATCAGGGAAGGAGTTGGAAATACTCCTGGCGTTGGCAGATTAGACCGAATAGGTCTATTTATTTGTTGAGAGGATGAAGGTTTAACCTCTAACCGATTCTCCATTATAATTGTGCCAGTATTGAATCTTCCATGTGTGGATAAATATTATTGTTCCTGTTGAGCCCGTTGAAGGCCTCTGCCAAGAGTTTCTGCTGCATATACAGTTCTAGCAGGGGTAGGATTGGAATAGTGGCTTCTGGAATATTCATGACATCCTATGTATCCAAGACATCTGTAACTCCCTCTAATTCATCTGTTTGATACAGGGAATTCATGCTCATAAAGATTGACACTCTGGCTGGCATAAGGATCGGTTAAGTGAATCATGTTAACAGAACCAAAGATCAACTCTTCTCCTGATGAAGACTCTACCTAATTAGCTAGTTTAGTCTATTCTATTTGGTGGGGCATTGCCTGTGGCATTGAAGTAGATGGCATAAAATCTGCCAGAGTCGAAGACAACTTAGTCTTTGACACGAGATCATCTTCTTTTGACAGCTCTTCTTTCTTTTAATTATGTCGCTTCATTGAGGATTTTTCTTCTGATGAAGGGTGTTTTGTTGTGGCATTCATAGAAGAAGACAAAATTTTTTTCTTCAATTTCATTCATAAAATGGCATGAGATCAGATGATCATTTCCCTAACCATCCGATCATCATATTTCTGTGCATTTTTGCCTTTTACTTCATTCCACTCTCCTTCTTCCTCTGGATCTATAGCAGTAACACATGCTACCTGCGAAGAAGAACCTTTCAGTTTTATCTATCGTGAGTTCACCATCTATTGCAGTAGGTATTTGAGGAAAAAAAACTCTTTAATGGGATGCCCCAATATCTGAGGAAATGGTAAATAGTAGGGATGGTCTTCATCTCCTTCCTTGTTTGGTCTTGTAGTCCTTGGCAACTGAACCAAATTATTTTCTAGAGCCGAAAAGAAGTAACTAGGAAATTATTCATTTCAGAAAGAGTAATATTGGCTCTTTAACTCCTCAAATTGTTTCCATCATTGATCTCATTGATCATCTTGACGAAACGACCTCTATTGTTGATGCTCATGAGGTGGAGACCTTCAATAAGAAGATGTTTTTGAAGTATAAGATGGTACAAGTGCTTGGTTAAGTGCGGCTGTAGCAGTCTCGACATTACCCATTCTCCTTCTTCGATGTGATAGAATTACAAGAGATTTATCCTTAGTCTTTGTAAGAGATTCTAAAATCTGTTGAGCGATTGAATTATGGTCTTGAAACCCTCCTGTGTATTTCACATGGATCAATGGTGTGCGTAATTCATCAAGTAAATTTTCCACACAGATTGGAAACAATTTTCCTTGAGGGAGTGCTAAGCTCAAGGAATATGTTAAACCCTTCCAGCGAGCAATGAAATTCGAAACCCTTCCATTCTCCATTTTCATACAATTTGTAAGATTAACAACTATTGTCTTTGGAAACGTTGAGCTGAATTGAATAAGGAATCATTGATGGAGATATTCCAACCCAGTAATTGACTGGGATTGCAAGCTTGAATACCAGAAAAAGGGAGTCCCTTGTAATGACTATACAAAACATCTGAGCGTAACTACCACTTTTTGTTGAGGAGTACTCGTAATAGGATCACAACGAGAATCAAAATTAGTTATCTGTTGCTCTGGGTCTCCCAAATAATTAAATATTGGGAATGTGTTACTTGCAAAATTGGATGGGGGAGGAATTTCATCAACCCATTCAAGATAAACTCTATTTTATGGTTGAATTTGTGCACACTTTCCCTCCATAGCTTCCAACCGAGATGTTAATGACTCAATGGTAGTCATTAACATTTGAGAAACAACTTTTTGAGCTTGGACCTGAGCAGGAGAAATAACTGGAACTTGGACAGGTGTGGTGACTGGTAATGAAACTGAGGGTAGCACCACCAGTTGTTGTTTCACATGATCCATAGGATTAGACCTATGAGGGTCTAATGGTAATGAAGGATATTAATGATCCATCTCAGTAGCTACAAAAAATTCCCATGACTGACTGACTCCATCATTCTTAGGAGGAAGACTACCTTGAAGTAGTTCTTCACTCAACCACCTTAATTATTTCATTTCATCCACTTGTTGTGAGAGCCTTTGATCTTGTGAGAGTGATTGGCCATCATCAGAGGAAGGGTGAAATGTAACATGATTCTTTCCTTTCCCATTTTTGGATGCCTTTCAGAGAGGGGGATGTTGGTTATTTGAAGGAATACCTAGATTCTCGATAAGCCTTTGATTTCATTTATACACACCTTCATCATTTTCCTCTGTGTGCATAGCCGCTTGAGCATGAACTTCTTCATTTGATCCCTCTTAGTTAGCATCATGTTCTTGAGGATCAGAAACAATGGCATTGATGATATTTATTGATTCATAATGCATTGCATCCCTTCTATATACATTTTTGCGATGCTGTCTTCTTCCATGTCCTTTATGGGACACTGCCTTTTGTTGAATTGATCCCTCAGGAACATCTTTTTGAACATTAATTTGGAGGTAATCACCCTATTATTCGGCTCATTGTTCCACTTTTATCATCTTCCCTAATGGAGATAAGACTGAATTTCGATGAGGAATAGATTTAGGTTTTGAAAAAGTCCACAGTCCGGTGGACTGAGGCAGTTCCTGTTATTCCTTTTCAACACCTCAAATCCTGTTTGTTGATTACAAGGGTTGTTTTAAAAGAGTCCCCAGTCTAGAATGCTAGTGTGGTTCTTGAGCTGATACATCTGAGACATTCTTAAATTCTCTCTTGATTTTGCAGACATTAGTCCATAAATTGACTAGCTGCATCAACCTACATCCACTCAAACCACCTTGCTCAAATGACCTATTGATTATTTCTGACACTTCTGTCACCTGATGATGCGAAATCTCTAAACGATAAGTATGTTGGATATTCTCATTTGCGTTAGGCAAGAGTAATTAGAAAAATTGTTCTTTGTATGCCTTAATTTGGGAATAACTAGTTGAGGCATGTTCCTGAGAAAGCCTTTGATTACAAACATAACCAATTGGTTATGGCTGGCCATGGGCAATAACATTGCATGAGACCATTTTTGGCATCCATTATTGACTAGAGAGTACAATGAAATGCAGTGCTCCATAAACACCCCATCCCCAGATATGAATACCATATGGGGCATTGGAAATTATCTAGAGTAATATTTTTTGTGCGCCAAGGCATGAACGCTGAAGGCCTCTCTGATGCTTTTCAACCTTCAGATATCGGGAAACTAAGAGAGATGCCAAATCAATTTGGCATTTTCACCCTTCTATTATCATGACATGATTTTCATATTCATCGTAAGATAATATTTTCTTTTTCAATTGAAAATTTTTTTTCCACATATTGAGATGAATATCGTGAATTCAATATTCCATCAACATTTCTATGATATCATACTGAGAGTCAGCTAATGGCCAAAACACGACTGGTACTTCACCTTTCTCCAGTTGTTTTCTCATATTCAGTACTTCTTCTTTATCACTCGATGAAGATTATTCTAACTGATTACACCAAAGATGATGCTTCTTTGTGGCTCAATCATATTCTACAAGATTGGTAGAGAATTATTTTATCAAAATAGAAGTTGATTGACCCAGGGGTGGTTTGAAGAATTACCTACACCCCCGGGCTAACTTCTTATTGAGAAAGTATTTCACCTGCTATTGGTATAGCATCAGACAATACTGGATTCACATTTTCAAGTGCCTCAAGATAAGTGGGATTTCTCGTTACTGCATTGTCCTTCGAAGAATTTTCCAGGAAATGAAAATTACTACTATGGAGAGGAATTTCGCAGAAACATTCAACATCATGGGGAGGACCACCATGGTGGGTTGTAGAATAAGATGAAACCTAATGCTCCTTGATCTTCTAGCCACGTAGAGGGTTCTCGTGGCTCTAATATGAAGATGATAATTCGAGATCGACCGAACTGTCATGAAGCATGACTTCATGAGGAAGTGTAGGATGAAGTCCTTCGGAATTATTTTTCCCACTAATGGGAAATGAGAGATTAGAATCGTGAGCTGAAACAGATAATTGTCTGAGGGCTTCAAGAACACCAGCATCGAGCAAGTCCTTATTAAAGAGTGGCTCTTGATTTCATGATTATGCTGGATGTGTCTTTTTCTTAGACGCCTTATTACTCACTTTAGGAACCACATTTTGACAATAGTGGTTATTATGGGCAGGTGTATGTGCCTGCTCAGGAGAAATGGGCATGTTAGGCTGATTATCCCCAGTCAAATCAGGTGTATGTGCCTGACATGATTGTTCGTATGAGATGGGGGAGTATGCCCTCACAACCCTCTTAGACTGGAAAAGATGTGTGTATCAGTTCCGGAGTGATATGTTGATGTGTCACTCCACTGGTAGGTACACATTTTTATTTCATTCCCTGTGATGCTGCTGAAGCTATTATAATATTATGATAGGATTCCAAAATATGAGAAGGGATTTGCTTCTTCTCTTTCACCATTTTCAAAATGAGCTTGGTGACTTCAGCTGCTAGAATAGGAATATACGTCCATTCTATGCTTGGTGTAGGTGTGTCTTTCTTCTCCTGTCCTCCTTTTCCTGTCAGCAAATTCTGACAGTAATCTTTTCTGAGGGCAGAGAGTTGAGTCTGCTCCAAATTTTTCATCGGAGATTTCTGACTGACTTCTCCGGGTGCTACCAAACGAGACTGTTGGCAGGATTGATGAACTTTGGCAAGTGCATGTTTCTGTTGTGTATTCATCATCATGTATGGTTGAAAAATTCCCTTCAATAATAGAATATGATACTGTTGATAAAATTGTTGATTATAAACTGGTGTATGTACCTTCTTATCTATTGTCACCATATTAGATTGGAGAAAATTTTTCGATGTAGTTATACAAGCCTTATGACTAGACGATGATTTATAAAGAGGTGAATATGCCTACCTATAACAATATGCCAGAATTGCTTGGCGGGATTGGCGTGTTACTGCCAGATGAGTCTGCTGGGCAGTAACATCAGGACGGACGGTTGTATATACCCACTCATTGTTTTCCATCAAGTTGGCCTGATGGACCTCTCTGAAGGGGGTATAAGTAATAACCTGCTCCCTATTGACCAGATTCTACCTATAGAGGTTCATCTTGCATGCTCGGTTATGAGGAACCTGAGCCGAATCCTTAAAGGTTGTACCCTCATCATGTTAAGGGCGCACTATTTCATGAGTCTGGTGGCAATTGTTGATGGGAGACCTTGGGAATGACTCCTATATCCTTGAATTAGGGCCTTGAGTGACCTTCTCATTCACATCCCCATAATATGGGAGGTACTGGTGATTGCATTCCTGGAATAACGACCCAAAACAGTTGTAAACGGTGGTTGCCACCACTTGCTTCTTGATCATTGGTCGTCGCTATCCGAACAACCAGGGTGAATTATTGACTTGGAGGTCTTGTCGAGCGGCCTCCAGAGTCGGAATGGAATCGTGTTGATGGTATTACTTAACCAGTGCATTTGACACCCAACGTTGAAGACATTGAGTTGGTGATGTCATCCTCAGAGCGGACGAGGATCCAGTAGGAGTAGAGGTAGAGGCATTCACAGGCGTGAACTTTAGAGAACCCATTTCTATAATGCAGAGAGATCTTGGAAATGATTTCCTGTTTGATATAACAGAAATAATAAAGATCATTTCGGCCACTACATCTTTTGGATGAGCATATATGTTATTTATTGCTTTGTTGGCCCTCACATTTAGTTAAATATGGGCCTAACAAATAAGTTAAACATAATTTAACTTGGTTTAGGATTCACATCGTGTTCACTATTTTTGTTTCCACAAGAAATGGGGATGACCTTGTTTGTTTAAGGTTCAAACATTCCAATTGGTTTCTAACGGGTTTGATCATAGATATAAAAACATCCAATGATTCTATATCCATTTGGACCAACTTTCCAAAGGTAGGTTCTCATTAGTTGTGGACTAATGAGGCTTAAAAATTTGCAATTGGTTGAGAGGATGGGAGGTCAGACTCATCACACCTTTTTGGGGGGAATTATTGTCTACTCCAGGACACTCATATAGATTTGAGTTATGTTCATGAATCCTTATTAAATTACCATGTATGAAATTGAGCTTCCCATTATATCTGAAAATGAATGATTAATATGTATGAAATTTAGAGAATCTTTTATATGTATTTTAGGTTCTACATCGATAGAGAATAATCATTATTTGTAAGGTATTTTTTGTCAATGGTATCCTTCAACATATTATATAGAAATATCTTGGTCATTATGATAACCATACTTTTTTTAAATCCACTCAGTGCGGAACTTGACATTTATTTTAGTTCATAAGGACATGGATTATTTCAGAGTTGGGATCATACCTGCAGATGGGATACCTATGTATCCTTATTAGAAAAGAAATCTGAACCCACATAGTTTGAGTGAATAAATTTGGAGTTAATGCATGATTGATGGCCCAAAGAAGGATGTCATAATTAATTTTACGCTCTAAGCCCACGTGAGTCATTCTCGGTGTGAGAAACAAGAGTTATCAATAAAACATGACGATTGTACCAGGAAAGATGCAATCATAAGAAATGTTCTGGGGATTATGTATGTATGACTACCCAGATAGATGAGGATTGGGATTTACAACAGTGAAGAAACCCAGGAACAAGGTCCATAAAGGTATATTTGCTTTATAGAGATTTGGATAATTAACTTTGGGATTACTCTTGAGAAGGATTCCCGGATTAAGGGGGACTTGTGTCTGGGGCTAACTCCTGAATAGGAGGCCCATGTTAGGGTACTAGTGACTGAGGCTTATTCATGAGAAGGAAGCCCAGGTCAAAAGAAATTAAACATGAGGCTTAATCCTGAAAAGGAGGCCCAGGTTAAGGGGACTTGAGATCTGGGATTAATCCTAAAAAGGAGGCCTAGGTTAAGAGAAATTATGATTGGGGATTACTACTAAGGAGGATGCCAAGATTAGGGAACATGTGGTTTACTCCTAAGGAGTATGCCCAGGTTAAGAGAAATTATGATTAGGGCTTATTCTTGAAAAGGAGGCCCAGGTTAAGGGAATTTAGAATTTGGGGCTTACTTTTAAGGAGGATACACAGGTTAAGATAAATTATGACTGGTGATTATTCATGAAAAGGAGGCCCAGGTTAAGGTATTTTAGAATTTGTGTCTTACTCCTAAGGAGGATGCCCAGATTAGAGAACTTGTGGATTAATCCTAAGTAGGATGTCCAGGTAAAGAGAAATTATGACTGGGGATTATTTCTGAAATGGAGACCTAGGTTAAGGGAATTCAGAATTTGGGGCTTACTCCTAAGGAGGATTCCCAGATTGGGGACTTGGGGATTATTCCTAAGGAGGATTCCTAGATTAATGATATTCTCATCATAAAGGATGAGGTCGAAATGAATGAAATCTCTAACCTTAGTGACATAAAGTTATGTAAATCATGAGGTTTTGAGAGATGTTTCACAGAATTACTTTCGGATAAGGAATACAACAAAAAAACCATGCCATAAATAGATTTGAAGAGGGTATTGAAGGCTAAATCATGAAGAGGATAGGTGGATTTTAAGAAAAGAGTTGAATAGGCAGGAGGGGCACCCAAAATGAGGCATGTGCGCAAGTCCTGGTCGCCCAAATATATTTTTGCAACATGGGTGTACTTGGGCTATGGTAAACCCATTGGGTAATACTTGGGTGTGACATGGCTCAATCCCTTAGTATGATCCCTAGTGTCTTCCAAAAGGGTGACGATCTAGTTTTGTTGAAGGGATAAGGTGATGCGCAAGTGTGGCCATTTCGCTTAAGGGTTAGACACTTAGGTTCACAAGGGTTGATGAATTTCAACACATTGGCCTTGTTACCCCTCATTAGATCTTTCATTGTTGGTATGAAATTACCTTAGAAGTGTTCAGAAGACTTTAAGCAGAGACTAGGGCACCGAGAGCTTAAATATGACTTTTCGATTTTTTCTTCCCCTAAATGGGGGGCCAACAAGGGGTATTTATAGGCCATTGAGGACCTTGGGTGAAAATAGAATAGGGCGCGCGCAAGTCACCTGTGTGACCAATATGTGGTTCACAAGTATACTTGCACGACCATGATGAAACTTGCACGACCCATGTTTAATGAAATCCTTGTTCATGCCTTTGTCAATTTTTTGATGTTCTATTAAAGGACGAATATCATTGTGCTTAAGGTATTCCCTTTCCCATTCGTTTAGACTCTGTGACGGAAAATATTGTCAACAATATTTTATGACCTTTTGAAAAAATTATGTTAAGAATGTATTTTTTTTAACTTATACACCTGGTGAAGCTATTTTCATCCAAAATACCATCATTGAAGATTCCCATACATGATTATAACAATATTTTCAAATTAAAGTTTTATATTATAATTATGTGACTGTTAAATTATTTCAAAATATAATGTGGTATTTATTTCAAATAATTTTCATTTCATGTTAACTTCTTTTGATGTATTTTAATATTCTTTGATGTAAACTTATTATGATACAATTCATCCATATTTTATTGATGGTTTTGTGATATTTTTGACTGTGGATGTGTTATTTTTACACCATTCAATGTTTATGTATAATGTATTGAAATTTATTATACACATTTTAATACGAATGATTACATTTTGTTTATACCTTTTCATATGAGGAATCCACTAGACATAGTATGTGACGGGTGGAGCCCACTATAGCTCATCGATGCATTAGTAGGTCTCATGAGACAAACTAGGGTATTTCCACAAGGCATTGAAAAAAAAATTTATAGTCTTGGAACAAGGCCTTCACTATGTGGTTGTAAAGTCTGGCATTATGTAGTCCATTATTATGAATTTGGCTATTGATATTTCATGTGATTATTCGACTAGTAAAATATCCATATGAATAAATAAATGGAATTATTGGATTTTATATTTTCCATACTATGCGGATGTTTATGTTTAAATGGATTTTTTTATTCTTATACATTTCCTTAAATCTATATTCTTATTTATGAATATTTCCTCTATATTGTTATCCTTACTGAGAATTTGAGAACACCCCTTTTGATGTCTAATTTTTTCCAAGATTTGAAGAAGTATTATATGGTTGACTGACTGGGATAGGATAAGGATATAAGGGTGTTCAAAGGAGAAAAATTTTGTTGATGTTTCTATTTGATGATGTAATGTAAAACATATGAATGTATCTAGTACTTCCAAGGCTACTAAACGGAATGGCCATTCAAGACATGATTCCTTGCATCATGCCTATGTTATGTAATAATGCACTGTCTATGTGCAATTTGGGTCAGGTCATTATAGTTGGTATCAGATAAAGTTTAGTACAAACCTTCGAATATATATTAAATAAAACTCTTATTAGAGAATAGTACTATAAGATAGACATAGAAGATTAGTATAGAAGAAATTCCTAGAATTATGGTACTGTAGGGATTTTTTGAGTTTTCTAATAAATACATCTATGTCTGGATATGTGAAGGTAGAGGCAGATCTTGAATAGACGTACCTAGGGGTAAAACAAAAAAACACCGCTTTGAGCTAGACTCAAACAGGAACTACTGCACGACAACGAGCGTTGCAACACTCTTGGTTGCGACACTGCTGGTGGATATGCTTTGGATAATTCTCATTTTATATACAAACCAATAAAGAGGGTTTATGAGTATATACTACCTCATAGAAAACATTTTTATTATTATGGATTATATCCACAAACTATTCAATTTATGTTAACTATTTTCCAAGTTTAGAATTTTGTATTGGGATTCATAAAATAATATAGTATATGAAATTGTATAGAAATAGCACCTAGTGGAAGGAATGGAAACCGTATCAACCCACATAATACATGTAGGGATTCCCCTCCTACTCATGATAATTATAGTGAAGTCGGTGATGCAACTGGTGAAAATAATCTTATCACCATACTGGGACAACTCACTCAGGTTATGAATAATTACCTTACCTGTATAGAGCACCATGATCCACAACGAATAGGATCAATGTTAGATCGCTTCATGAGGCAACAACCACCAAAATTCAGTGGTATTACAAATCCATTATTAGCTGAGGAATGGATAAGTTTTTTAGAGAAAATATTTCATGCTTTGGGGAGTTGCGAAAGGGAAAAGGTTGTCCTAGAAATTTGTCGCCTCATAATAGTTGCAAATCAATGATGTTCATTAAGAGAAAACATAATGGAAGATGAAGAAATATCGATCATGGAATGGAGGGATTTTAATGATATTTTAATAGAAAAATACTTTCCTCGTGACCATCAAGAGGATATGTAGAGTCAATTTCCGAGTCTGAGGAAAAAGGAGGATGATAATGTCGAAAATAATGAGGATAACTTTACAATGTTAGCAAGGCATGCCGAAAATTATATACATAACCCCTGGAGTAAGATTGATTTGGGTTAAAACCATCTCTCCATCAAGCATTAGTCGTACAATCCTTATCATTGTATTAAGATATTGTCTCATGAACAATCAAGATAGAAAAAAAAATTTAGGACATATGAATTCAAACCAAGAAAGAGAAAAAGTGATATGTTGAACACTCTAGAAATGGAAATAATGGGATGAAAGGAAATGTTGTATATCCATTATGTGCTTAATGTTGGAAGAAAATCCCTGGTACTTTCCTGAAGGTAATGATAGTCTATTACATGTCTGGTGAAAAAGGCCACCATGACTGTGATTGAAAGGGTATGAAATAGGTTGTCAATGTTGAACGCTACAATTGTGGAGAAAAGGGGAATTATGAAAATGAATGTCCGATGACCCAAGGAAACATACCCTAGAAAATACCAAGGGAGAAAGGCCAATCTTATGCAATCACTACTGGTGAGGTTGAATCTCTGAAAGACGTGGTGGTAGGAAATTTAATGGTTTCCTCACGTTTGGACAATGATTTATTTGATTCTGGATCATCAAATTGTTTCATATCTTCCTAGTTTTCTAAGAAAATTAGATATTTTCAATTTGACATAACAAGGGAGTTTTCAGTCAAAACGATTAGGTGAAGTGTAATTGTAATAATGTTTTGTGAATCAATTCCCATTAGGGAATATAAATGTTCTTTATCTTCTGATCGTATCATCATACAGATGATTTAATTTGATATAATGCTCAGTCTCGATTGGATTTCGGACCATGATGCGAAAATTTATTGTAAGATGAAGGTGGTTACAATTCTCGATGATTATATGGAGTACCTTATCATTAGAGAATAAAAGTCACCACCTGATTCTTATCTAGATCCACCCCCAATAGCTCGACAAAATTCAATTATTGGGGAGGAATAAAATTAAATAACTATGGGTGGGGGAAAATGTTCAAATAGAGGACACACCTATTATCTAAGATTATTTTGATGTGTTTCCATAGGATTTTCCTGGACATCATCTAGAACATGAAATTGAGTTTTCCATTGATTTAATTCATCATTCATGGCCCATATCGAAGACCCCTTATAGAATGCCCACTATGGAATTAGTGGAACTAATGAAACAACTAGGGGAATTGAGTAATAAGGTATTTATTTTCCCTAGAGTTTCTCCATTAGGAGCCCATGATTATTTTGATAAGAAGAAAGACGGATTTATGAGGTTGTGTATTGACTATAAGGAGATCAATGCTATAATAATAAATAACTAGTATCCCCTACCTCAAATTTACAATTTATTCAACCAACATCATAAGGAACAATGTTTTCAAACATTGACCTTCGGTCTAGATATCATTAGTTGTGTGTGAAGAAGGAAGACAATCTCGAAACAGCATTTTGAACCAGGTATGGGCATTACGAGATTACAGTAATCCCTTTTGGATTGACTAATGCACCCTCTATCATCATGGATCTAATGAATTGATTTTTCAAGGAATATTTTGATGACATAGTAGTGGTATTTATTGATGATATCTTGGTATATTCAAAAATTTACAAAGATCATGAAAATCAATTGTGCACTATTATGAAAACCCAAAGATGAAATGAATTATATGGGATGTTTAGAAAGTGTGAATTTTAGCTTCAAGAGATGTCTTTTCTTGGCCATATTGTATATAAGGATAGAATATTTGTAGATCCTTTAAAGACAATGTCCATCCATGATTGGCCAGCACCGACGAGAATAACTAGGTACACAGTATTATTGTTTTACCCGGTTTTTATCGATGATTCATAAAGAATTTTTCTCATTTGGATAACCCATTAACCAAGCCCACAGGTAAAGGGGTTAAATTAATTTGGACAACAGAGTTTGAAAAATGTTTTAAAGAATCGAATAAAATATTAGTAAATTCCCCTATCTTGACTCTACCAACTGTGAATGAATGGTTTTTTATTTGTAGTGATGCTTCAAAGAAAGGACTTGGTTGTTTCCTTATGAATAATGATAGTGTTATTTCATATGGATCACAATAACTAATAATTAATGGAAAAAACTATCCCACCCTTGATCTTGAGTTAGTAGTTGTAATCGTTTCTTTGAATATTTGAAAACACTATCCTTATGGAGGAAAATGAGATATATATACCGATCACAAGAGTTTGAAGTATATTTTATCATAGAACGAACATAACATGAGGCATATATGATGACTTAAACTACTCAAGGATAGTGATTTCACTAAACACAACCACCCAGGGAAGGAAAATAAGGTGGTAGATGCTTTGAGGATAAATGATCATGGAGTATTGTAAAATACGAGAGTGGAAAGGGATCATATTTTCATGGATCTAGTAAATATGGATATGGAAATAACCATTTAAGGTGAGACATCAATAGTTTTTCAAATGTTTGCTAAACCATATTTATTAGAAAGGATAAAGAGTTCTCAGACTGAATATGTGGAGTTTCAAAAGAGGATAAAAGCTGTGAAGGATGGGAGATTGACTGACTTCACAGATGAAGGTGGAATTTGGAAATGTGGGAAGAGAAAGTGTGTCCGAACATACCTGATCTAAAAATGGAATTGTTGGACGATTCTCAAAGCACCAATTTCTCAATACACCCATGTAGCACTAAGATGTATCATGATTTAAATGATCATTTTTGGATGGACAACATGAAGAGAGATATTTCTGATTATGTGTCAAGATTTGTGATTTCTCTACAAGTGAAAGTAGGAAGACAACATCCTAGAGGAGTCATGTAACCTCCTCCCATACCTGAGTTGAAATAGGATGATATTACAATGCACTTTGTCATGAGACTACATGAGAATCCTAGAAGTTGTGATCCAATATGGATTATTGTTAATCATCTTACCAAGCCAGAACAATTTCTTATTATAAGAGAAAATTTACCACTTGAACGTCTGGAAATACTATTTAATAATAATGTTATAAGACTTCATTGTATACCCCTATCTATTTTTTATCTTGATCCCTTTTTTACATCACGATTCTAGAAAAGTCTTCAGAAGGGCTTGGATAATGAACTTCGTTTGAGCACTGCCTACCACCTTGAAACCGTTGGAAAATCAGAACTGACTATTGAAACCTTAAAAGACACATTGAGATCTTTCTCATTTGACTTTCAAGGTATGTGGGATCACTATTTACCTCTGGTAGAATTTTTCAATAAAAATATCTTCCATTCAAGTAATTACATGGCTCCATATGAAGCGTTATATGGAAAGTGATATCGCACACTAACATGTTGGGATTATGTTGGTGAAAGAAAAATCATAGGTCAAGAACGTGTTGAGGAAAAAAAAGGAAAAATTTATTATTATCCAGACCAACATCAAAGGATCCAAAAGTAAGAAAAAGATCTATGTCGATAACTGAAAGAAGGATTTGGATTTCAAGTAGGTGACCATGTTTTCTTGAAGGTACCTATATGGAATGGTGTTATAAATTTCGGTAAGAAGGGTAAATTGAGTCTTAGGTATATCAAAACTTTTTTAAATTTAGGGTTAATTTGAATTATAGCTTATTGTTTGGAAATGCTTCTAAGACTCTCCAAAGTTCATGATGAGTTCCACATGTCACTATTGATAAAATAAATGTCTGGCCTAACACATGTTATCACCTATGAAGAAATAGAACTGGAACCTGATATGTATTATTGAGAAAAAAATATCAAAATTCTTGATACCAAAAAACAAGTGTTGGGAAAACGGACGACTCGTATGGTGAATGTTCTATGGAGAATCCATAAAATGGAAGAGGCAACGTAGGAACCTAGGGAACTTATGATAAAGAACCGCCAAATTCGTTTTATGTATTAATTTCTTTGAATTTTGAGGATGAAATTATATTATGGAGGGGAGAATGTAACACCCCAACATTCCATAGTATGTTTCCCTTTTAATATTGCAGTAGCTTGTGTTGTACACAACATGGAGATTTAACAAACTGCGACCAATCAAACCAGAAGTTATGGATAGTAATACCTACTTTTTTAAAATTTTAAAATTTTATTCATCAAAATGGACTTCATTTTTGGATTTTTAATATTAAAATTGGCTTAGGGTGAATTTTTGGTACTTTTCTGAAAACGTTCAATTTTTTATGAATATTTAATAATACAAAATTTTAATTAAAAACATATATTTTAATCAAAATAATTTTTAGTGTTAAATTATATATTTGAATCATTTTTAAGTATAATTTGATTATATTTTTATAATTCAATATAATTCTGGTTATACTATGTAATTTCATGTTTAAACTATACATTAACAAGTGTCAATCTTTTGATAGTTATTATTTATTAAAAATACGTTTTCTGTTTTGACAACTGAAATTAATTCTAAATTAATTCTGCCGCTTTTTGGTTTTGAATATGGAAAAATGCATTCTGTTTTTAGAATCATGATATCCAATTTGTGTAAATAGGAAAATTTTATTTTTAGACATTACAAATATTTACTTCATTAAATATTTTATTTATTGTGGTTAAAGGTGTAAATATTGTAAATAAGGGTAAAAAATAATATTATAATAATATTAAATCACCCTAACATGTGTTATATTTATATTGGTTGATACATGTCAGACCATGGACATCCTTGGGACTATTTTTAGACACCAAGGATTCAATTGAGTGTGATAATGACACTTTATATTAATTTATTTAAAATAAAGACAAAAATTACAAAAACATATATCTTTTATTAAAATAATTTTTACAAGGGTTATATAAGTAATCACTTCGATTAAAAATATTCTTCATAAAGAAAAAAATATTTCCTACATAATGATTCATTATTTATTATTTTTAGACATTAAATAATTCAATTATTTTTGACACAATGAAGATGCAGTAATTACATTATTAATGAATGATTAAAATAATTTATATTTTAAATATCCAAATAAATGTAATTTTAATATTTTGATGATTTACACTATTTTAATTGGTTTATATGAATTCTTAGGGTTTATTAAATAATTTTTTTCAAAGAAATCATGATATTATTATTTTGACAAAAACAAAATACTAAATAGTGTCAAAAATGCCATAATTGAGTGTTTAATACATATACTATATTATTAATTGATATAATATTCAGAAAAATCTATGGATCATAAAATGTGCTTAGATAAGGATACATATATTAATAATGACCTAATTTTGGTTATATTGCCATGTTATAGTATGTCTATTAACAATATAATATAAAAATACTAAGGGACATAGTAAATGTCTAACTATTTAACTACGAGTTAAATCAAAACGATAAGGTTAATATGGGGACCTAAACATGTCTATAACCAATTGGTTGAGATGTTTTCGACCCATACCAACCTTATCCTTGAAATAATTTTTTTTGAGCCATTAGAAACTGAAAATTATTTTATTATAAAATAATATTTCATGCTTTTCCTAAAGTGACCCTCACCTCTCCGATAAAAGGTACTTTCTCTTATCTTAATTTCACACCTTCAGATCCATTTGGATCATCCGAACCCTACCCAAATATCCTCCCAAGATCCCTAAAATCATCCTAGAGTACTTACTTAGATCAGAAATCCAACCTAAAGAGCCCTTTTGATCAATTAAAAAGGAAACACGTGAAGAAGAGGTAATAATTTCACCACCCCATTCAAGTTCATTTCTTCTTCCACTTTCTCTTTCATTGATGTTTCTATACCTATATAATAACTATAGTACCTCCTACATATTGTGATATTATTATAAATTTGGATCAACCATATTCGTTATTCTATTAATCCTATTATTGAAAAACTAACCATATGGGCGTACACACATTTTACCATCTCCACTTCGTGGGGTTGTTTGTTATTAAATCAATTCATTATTTGGATGGTTATAATAATGTTTATAAGTGATGTAAATAATAAATATAACATGTTAATTATTCTGAATATATGATATTCCATCCAATTACATACGATTTCACCATCAATATAATGATATTTTCTCTCGTGCATATTTACGGATTACCGTCTCCACGAACGCGATTAGATTCATTCCACATCATAATCATTCAAGAATAATTTTCATTTTATGATTAAAAATAATTTTTAAGAACATAATATAATGATATATATGAATAAAATACATCCTATCGATTACAAATATGGCTTACATAACCAATCATATATAGAAAAATGGATCAGTTAACACCGAAAACGATGCTAATACTAAAATATTATTAACAATGAAATATTAGAGGATCATATATGATTTAATATTTATGTATATAGTACTTTTATAATCTAATAACAACGATTTAGTTATTATAAAAGAGGTTATCATACCGTTGACATAGGAATGGTACAAGGGAAGTGTTAATTCTACAATCTCTTTACTTATATGAGGTTGTTGATAAGTAAGTATCTACTGAGACCACTTTATCATCCACATATGTGTTTACTTAAAAATGTAAATAAAATTTTTTATATTTATTGTACTATCGATTTGAGACATTTATACCCTTATTTGATCATATATGTTTTGAAGGGAATCTTTCTGTCATTTTCCAATCAAGTTACTTTTTGACCTTCACGTCAAAATTAATGTAAGAATTTCTTTTTTTAACGAATATTGTGGGTGAATCTATATTCCTCCGTTATATCATCATTGAATAATCTCATTCATGCTTATAAAAATATTTTCAAAATAAATTTTTTCATTTATAATTACGTGAATTTTGAATTATTTCAAAATAGAAAGAAGAAATTATTTTAAATAGTTTTCATTTCATTTCAACATCCATTGATGGATTTAAAACTTGTTTGAAGATGACTAGTTATGAAAAATATCATCAATAATGTATTGAATGTTTTGTTATATGTTTGACAGTGGATGTGTTATGTTTAAAGCATTCAGGGTTTATATATAAATTATTGATATTTCATATGCTACTATTAATATGAATGTTTATGTTTTTTTTAATCCTTTTCATATTATAAATGCACTGAACATAGTAAGTTATATGTGGAACCCGCTATAGCTCCTCGATGCATCGGTAGGTCACATGAGATGAACTAGTTTTTTTCACAGGGACATGACAAAATCTTATTTTTAGTCTTGGAACAGGGCCTTAACAATGTGGTTATGATGTCTGGCATTGTGCATTCCATTATTATTAAAGTGGCTATTAATCATTCATGTTAATATTCGAATAGTATGAAATCCATGTGAATAATTAAATATTATTATTTTATTTTATATTTACCATATTATGATTATGTTTAAGTTTAAAAGACTTTTTTGGACTTAAATTCCTTTAAATTTTATACTTATTTATAATATTTTCTGTTATATTGTTGTACATTCTGAGCAATTGAGCTCACCTCTTTCTATATATTATTTTTTCCCGGATATGAAGAATTATTATATGGTTTACCATAAACGATAGGATAATAATATTAGTTTGTTAAATGGGGACACAATTTTTTTATGTTTCTATTTTATAATGTAATGTAAAAATTATTAATGTGTCTTGTACTTCCAAGGCTACATAACCGATTGGACTTTCGAGACATGATTCCTTGTATCATGCCAATGGTATGTAATAATGCACCGAATATTGGTAACTTGGGTCGGGGCGTTACATTGAATGACGAATATCAGTTGAAAAAAATTCTTACAATTATCTTGATTCTATTTTTCAAAGGAATAGTGAAAAAAATAAAAACATGGAGAGCAAAATTGAATAGAATTGCTAAATATATACATGCATCCAAGGAGAATCATGAGATGGAACCGAAAACAGATGCACAACGTGTGGTAGAAGATATTTCCTTGATCATTTTTATGTTAATGAACTTGATGTGGGTTAGAGAGAGATACTAATAGAATTTATGACATCATCTTGCACTAAAACATTACTTGAGGAGGAAAATGAGTAAAAATTAAAGATGATATATTTATTGGAGATCAAATATTTTTTCGAATAATCCTGGAATTTCATAGTTGATGATAATTAGAAATAGGATTTTCCCAAAATTGATAATAAAAAATCAATACATTTCAACCTCTCTATTGATTTGGAAGAAAAATAAAAAGACTCACCCACAAGTATTAAGTTGGAAATTGTTTTCCCAAAAAGATCAATTTTCAAGATGACTTACATAAGAAGGAATATTTATATATTTATTCTTCATATTTTATTCTTATTCAAGATGAATTGTTTTCTAACATCACCCTTTTTTAAATTTTTTATAAAACCCAAATTGATAATGCGTTGAATCTTAATTATGGGACCACCAATGTGGTGGTGATTGAAGAAAATGATTTAGAGAATATGGTTGTGTTTCGACTACCTTCTATACAAAAAATTGGATACTATATTGGGGATTAAATCACATATGTTCACATGGATCACCCCTATTTTCGTTTCCCTCCCACTCTTGATGAAAAATTATTTTATTATTCTTTGTTCTGGGTTGGGATTTTTAGTACGTTTTTGGGATTCCCAATTATTAGTGTATAATCATGGACACTAGAAATAGATAAATTTAGTGGTTTATCTCAATGAAACCACACCCACTTTTTTATTGTGGATAATCCACAACAATTTTCAGACTTGTGTTAGTGAGAACCATGTATCGAATTTGGGGTCTATACCAAGAATTGTCTCTTTTCTATCCCCTTTAAATTTATTTTTCTTTACTTTTCTTATGTATTTTCATTTCTGTAATGTAGTTATAATGTGTCAGTTTCTAAGAAGTCAACACATGGATAACACTGAAAGATAAATCAGGTTATGTCTTTCATTTTCATTTTTTCTTCATTGAAAAATCAAAATTATATTTGAAATATTTCATGATATTATTTGTTCTAAAAATAGGATAGAAAATGGAATAATTAATGGGGAGGTATTTAAACCAATGTTCTTAATAATTTATTTTGTGCTTCTATTTTATTTTTCATTTCATTTTCTAAAATTTTAGTGTTATTTTTTAATTTTTGGGTGTGTTTTTAGAATTATTGATAAAATTGAATACTCTATAAAATTAAAATCATATTTTTATTTTTTTAACATTTTTTTTTAATTTTTGAGGATTTAAATGATTTTGGAATGGATTGTTTTTCTTGTTTGTTATCTTTTCATTTTATGAAGTTTGACTGATTGTGAAACTCATATGCACTAGTACTATCGTAATTTCAAATTATGCCAAACCCATGAGGTTTCTAAAACTTTTTGACCAATAATTAACATTTATATTTCTCTTCAAATTATTGAGACACATTGCGTGATCGAAAACATGATTTTTTTTCAATGTCGTTAGAGTTCATGGAATGTGTTATGTTTGATTGAGACAACACTTAAAAGCTTTGTTTTTTGCATTACACTTTATTTTTGGTCTACCTTGTCATTTTAACATTAATAATACCCTAGTATCCCTGAAATACCATGGTATGAGGCCACATTATAATCCATTTTTCCATATCCAACCTTCTCTAGATGTTAAATTCATTGTTACTATTGATCTCAAGGTTGAGTGAGGGAGAATACATGATGTCTTTTTCTATCCTAAATAATCTATTTGAGATGAATTTAAAGTGTTTTGATATTTATTATGGCTTGTGTGGAATAAATTTAATGAAATAATGATAGATGGGTGACCAAAAAATCATTACAATGATGGGTTTGGTGTTCACCTATATATGAAGATCAAAAAAATCCACCCTTTTCCTAAAAAATATAATTTTTATGTGAAATCTTGATATAAATTGAAGTTGAAACTATTTTTGTAATTGGGGAAAAGAGATAGTTAATTTTTCATTAATACTGAAAATCCCAAGTGTAAACAAATAAAATAAATATATTTTCTAGAGGTGATTTATTTTCGAACTCATTGAGGATAACACAATTCTGGAGAAAAACCATTCTCATGCATTTACTTCACATTAGAGCATAACAATCCTCATTCTTCCTCATATGTTTTTACATTTAAATCCTACCAACCCTCAGCATAAAAAACCCAAAAAATGCCTCATTATTGAATCGTTTTTTACTCTATGAATTGGAGATTATAGGAGGATATCAAGCCTATGGAGATCACACATGTTCTTGGAAATGAGAAAAACTCCACATAAAAAATTATTTGAGTGAGAGATAAATATTTTTTCATGTATTTGGTAAGACATGAATTTGAGGATTTAACATAAATTTTAATGGTTTATTATGATTATTATTAGTAAATAAATTTTTATCCTTGTAGATGGAATGATATTTTCATTAATATGATAATTTATATGTGTTTTAATTTATGTTTTTGAGAAATGTTTTTTGACCCTGGTATAAAATGATTGCCATTATTACAGTGTTTATGTGTGGGAGAATGGATAGAGATAGTATTTTAAAATTTTAAATTATCAATTTTAGTGGTTTTAATGCCATTAATATGTTATTTAATGGGATATTGGCACATTTTTTAAGAATTGTATGAGTTTAATTGATAAAATAGCCAATTTTGGATATTAACTAATTTAATTTATTTCACTATTTTGGCCATAAAACATTATGAATAGATCCAAATTGAAAAATTATTCAATTAAAGGTTCGTATGTTCAATGGGATTTATATTACTCTTCATATAAACAAGCTCAATCCACCATTTTATGGACCAGATATAGCTCCAAAAATCTAGATACAAAACTATGTATAGATCCATATAATTTTATTTTTTAGGATATTATATCAATCATGATTGAATAATATGAGAAGAAACTCAACATGGAGTTTTTGGACATCCAGTGGAACAATTTTTATTGATGTTTACAAAGTTTATACCCCCATTTCCATTTAAATTAACACCTAGGATATTGGATGAGTTGTAATTCAAAGAGTCACCAATCCATAATAAATACCCGTATTAATTTGGCTATGTCATGATCTAAACTTTTCCAATGAAGAAAAATATTTTCGGGTAGACATAGGGGATATATAAGAACAAATTTCAAGAAGAATACATTAGAAATTTAGGTCATTAATTTGGGATAACATGTAGAAACATTCATAGGACAGTTTTGGAGGGAATTTTTTAAACTCTTCTCCCTATAAAAGAATGTCCCTTATTCATTCCAAGGTGTTGGAAACTTGGGGTATCCCTTGTTGGCCATTTTATATATTTTTTATTTTAATTTATACTTTAATATTATTATTAATTACTATTATATTTTATTCTTTTTCTTCATTTCATTCTCTCATAAAATTATCTTTTTTGATTTAACTCCCATCTTCTACACTGTGAACTTTTAATCTGATAATTATGAGTTTCTATCATGATGAGGTTCCTAGGTTAGTTATGTAGTGATTAACCCAATACAGTGAGATATAATTTTTAATGTTTTTTATTTTCTTATTTATATTCCTAGGGGATCTTAATTCTCAAGGATCATTTGTGTCTCCACTTTCCACCTAGGGTTTAACTTTTACTTCCACAATATATTCCCTCAATCAAGGATGGGAATATGATGTGTCACAGTGGTCATTGAGAACACCGTAAATTCAAAACTATATGAAGAGGATTCTGTTCATTAATAATATCAAGAATGTTCATTACGTAAATTATAAATTAATTATGAGATGATGAAGGTTCACTTGGGCTGATTATATTTGGAATGACTCCATTAAATATAACATCATTCTATTTGTGTTCACTATGTTTTCTTTGAATCTGTATATTTTATTTTATTTTTTCATTGTCAATTATCGAAGATCAATTTATCATATTCTAATTTAATTAATTAAGAATATAAAAATTTTATTTATATGTAGTGAGTGATTGATCAAATGTTTTTCTCAATTGAACAACCAAGGTTTGCCCATATACAACACATAATTATAAATTTATTGTGAGCGTTCTTGACATTGCTTCATCACTGTTTATCAAACTCTCATGAATGATCATCACGATAAATTGAAAAAGCCCTTCCAATCCAGAATGAGTTTGGGAAGAGTCTATCGATTGGAATACTAGATATTGATCACTAGAACATCAACAAAAGATGTTAACTTCATGGATTTTCTATTGTTTTCATGGGGCCAAATTCTAAAACATTATAAAAGAATAAATTTTCAATAAATTTTCCCATGTTCCAAAATAGGGTATATAAAAGGAAAAATAATAGAATCACCATCTTAAATAACCCTTTACAAATCAATTCTAATTTTATTAATGTCCTTCATTCTATTTAAAAATGAAACATGGTTTTATAAAGATCCTCTTCAATTTATCATATAAAATTCATTAAATCATTTCTGCTTAAAAAATTAAAATTCTCATTTTCAAAGACTAAATTATTCTTTTGGTCTACACATTCCTAAGTGATTCACATTTTTATAAGTCAAGTCATCCATTGAAAATTAACTGAGTTCTAAAATGATTTGAAGAGTTTAAACGTGATAAAAACCTATGAAATTCATTCATTGAAAACCATAAAGACGAAAATTAATTTTAACCACTTAATTTTTTTTAGGGTTCATGATTTATTTAATTAAGTAACTCAATTTCTAAAAACATAAATTTCAACACAAAATCCAATACCAAGGCACAAAACATTAGTATAAAATTTTATCAAACATGACTAAAATCACCAAAATCAGTACATGGTTACACATAAAATGATTCTTGAAAAATAATATTTGATAAAATAATTAAAGGAGAAAAACAAATTCACAATGTTATTCACTATACACTGTTTGGCCATATGGGTTGTAAGAGCATGCATCAACCATGAAAGTTCAATTGGTTGATTTCTAGAATAGTCTATATGGATAGTGCACGGTGTATTAGACCATTCTACATAACCATGATCTAATGGATTTCCTCTAGTTACAATATTAAATTAAGATTCTATAAGTACATATCATCTTTATTTCTATCAACTCAGTCTAGAAAAAAAACTATTTCAAAAATCATAAAAATAAAGAGATAGAAATCCAAAATTCCAATGAAAATTCTTATCCAACCATGGAATTCCAAATTGTATCCTATGGGAGAGCTGGAAAATAATTATTTTAACCAATAACTTATGATATGATGTTTCTAGATCAAATATATCATACATAAATAAAAAACATGGGGCATTGATTCCATATTATAATGAAGCAACTCATGTGAACCCAACAACTCATTTGGGTCAGCCCGCCATAGGGATTGAGGCACGTTTCTAATCACCTTGTCTTAATGAAAAATTATAGGGTTTCATAAGTGAACACATGGGAATGATTTAAAAATCAGCAAATCTATGATAAATAATAGGTTCCTATTCGAAACCCAACATGATGTCTCAATACAATGGTTATACATTCCAATGTATATAAATCAAAACTAAAACCACCTTGAACAATAAGGAATGTGAATAAGAATAATGAAACCCTACTTTTTTCTAACACAAATATTTTCCACAAAATAAAACCATTTTACCCAAATAGAACCATAAAAAATCAAAAAAAAATCATTTATAACTAAAAATTAATGATGATAGAGTGTTCAACACAACACATGACTCAAACTAGTTGAACCAAACCCAGAGAAAAACCTCACCATCATTATGTGTATCTCAAGTCACCACCATAATATGAATTTCACTATATTCCAAATGGAGAGAGTTAGAAAACAAACCTAAAATCTAGAACCATGGATCCTATAAAAAAACATGATGACCACATACCTACAAAAGAGAATATATTAGGCACTACATGAAAAATCACCGCATTGTGGCGGTTTAATCCGCCACCGTTTTCTTCTATGGAAGTTTCCAAAAAACCACCTCTAAATTGTGTGTTAGTGTACAATACTATGATGTTTATTTAATTTGACATTATTTTATTGTAACTATTCTAGAGATCTAATTTTGCGGTGGTTTTTTGGGGGTTTATCAGTGGTTTTCCTAGACAAAATGTTTTCATTGGAGGTAGTCTAAACCCGGGAGAAAAAAATACTTTTTACAAGAAAACAATCACTAACTCCATGACCAACAACCGTGAAATGGTAACAAAAAATGAAAAATATCATGCGGAGCTTTTAATCACCACTATTTTATTTTATGTAGAGGCATTTTTAATTTCCTCTAATCGTAAGATAACAAATTATACTAGTGGTTTAAACCACCGCTAAAAATATTCAATTTACATAGCAGTGGTTCAAACCACCATCAAAGGTAGATTTATAAAAACAGATCAGATTCTACATCCCCAGTACCATTTCCCAAAAAAACATGCCAATTTCATATGCACAAACATCCTATATCTAAAAAATTTCAAGGAAAACATCATTTTCATAAGAAAATGAACATTGAAATCCACACACTTATTCAATTTGGATAAATATAATAGTGATAAATAATTGGTAAGGTACAGAAATATGATATTATTGGATACCAATTCTAGTATAAATATTGAAATGTAAGAGTTCTAAAAGAAGAATCCCATTACATGGAGGGAGTTACCATGTCATTTCAGTCATAAAGTCACAAGGGACATGTATTAATCAAGGCATAACTCATTCCATTTCTTCCTATGGGATATTTACAAATTTGATGGGATCTTGATTCAAGGTGTGATATATGATTATTTTTTCCCGATAAAGAATGTGTGGGAGGACCAAGGGAAATTCAAAATATTTTTTGTCCAATTCATTGTTTGGTGAAATGGGCCAATGCAACAATATTTGAGTAAAGGACATCCCATTCAAGAAGTAATTAAACTATTTCCTAAACAATATAGATGAAATTATATTAGGGTTGTAGAACACATTCCCTTGTGTATTCTAACGGGGAAGGAGAAAATGTACATAAATATTCTATTTAAGATATAATTGATGTTGTGGGGCTATAAAATATTGTCTAATTCGCCAATTTTTGGGCTTATAGGGTTAATTTCCACAATAATTTATTGGTTCATTCTTCCTATGAGGGAAGCACACATGGGGGTGTGGTCAAGGTCCACCATTGAGGTGGTTATGTTTGATACAGGGTAGAACATAAAACTAGATGATCCTATATTGGACGATTTATACAATTTTCTATATTATATCAACCAAGAGTAGACTCTCCTCCATGTATGAAGGTCTTTTGACTTATTATATTGCTATGTAGTATCACGCATGGGGAGATATGATTATTGAGGCCACATCTATCCCCACTGAAAAAAATTTCATCCAACAATTTGTAACATTGCATGATCCATCCTGCTCATGTCGAACCCTATGTATGTGCTTAAAATGGTCAGGTTAAGATAAGAAATAATGATCCACCCATTATCCCCGTCAATAGGGATGAGGAATAATGATAGTGTAAAAAATGATATAGAATATATAGGTAAATCCAATAGTGTAACCTTATCTAGTTGAAGATGACATCCATACAATTCAAACTCTGGGTCAAGTGGGTGTTGGTAAATCGGGACATGCATTGGATCATGGATTAGAATTTTTTAAGAATAATTCACCTGTTTTCTGTGGTGACAAGGAATCCTCTGAATCTGAGGAATGGCTTGATCATATTGAGAAAATCCTAAATTTCTTGAATACTCATAAGGACATCAATGTGGGTTTCTCCATGTATATTCTCGAAGAACCAGGTAGGATATAGTGGTACTCCATCGTGCAAACTAAGACTCATAAAGAAACTACCAATACTTATTTCAAGAAAATATTCAACAAATAGTTTTACCCTGAGGAATAATGTTTGGAAATTATTAGTAGATTCTAACATTAGAGAAGGGAAAATAAAAAATTATAGATTATTCCCCCCATTTTTTTAATTGGTGCATCTTGCACCGAAGCTAGTCACCAATGAGTAGCTAAAGGATAAATGGTTTGAGTTATGATTGAGTCCAAATATTCAATAAAAATGGACTGTCATGTGTATCTTGACCTTTTTAGAGGTAGCCTAAAAATAAGGTCCAGATTAGGCATATATATCTATAAATACATGTTTGGGTGGAGCTTCCATTGGAGGGGTTGTTACCCATGGTGTATTTTTTGGCCAAAAGAGAAAATGAAAGGGGGATCAGTTTCAATTAGGCTTTGTCTTAGGGGCTTCATCAAGGTAGCACAATGTTTTAATATAACCATGTTGAAGGTGTGATCACACAAAGACTAATTTTGTGAATGATCCTACTACTTGTAATCCTTTTTGACTGTTTTGTCATCTAAAGTGTTTTTTTGATTGGATATCACAGGGCTGTAAATAAAGATCCACTTTCAACAAGGGTTCAAAGGTTCATAATGATGATTCCAAGGGTGCGGGTTCTAATACATCGGCAAATTGAGGATTTTTATTTGTATAATTCTAGATGGATTTACGTGGAAGAATAAGTGATATAAGAATCTAAAGAATTTCCAAATATTGTTAAAGGTACAATGTTGTTTTTTATTTTATAGTAAAAGATTTTTTTGATAATGAGCTAATAATTACTTTATATTTTCAAAGTTACTTGACATGTTGGAATTAATTTTAGAACTTATTTCATTATTATTTTATCATTCCACAACCTTGGAAAATTAGTCCGAACATGGTTTCAATTATCCCAAATGTCAGGTGATGATAGATGACTTCATGTTCATGTGTGAATTTTTAGTTCATGATGTTCAAATCTTCAAACAAATACATAGAATAGATTAAATGATCAACTTTAAGCCCCACATACTCTTTTATCATCATTCGGTACATTTTTTATCTTCAATGGGGTGACTCATGATTTTTAGTGTGACTGGGTTGCTAGATCATGGAGGGTTGGAATTGTTGTTCCTCATAGTAGGGAAATATCATGCTAGTTGTCAATTATTTTTCTTGATGTGAATGAATCTTTTTTGGGATTCTAACTTCCTACTATGGTGTGTGCAGACCCCAAGGTCTTTTTGGATGATTTTTTTGGTTTACCACAACATAAAGAAGTCAAATTTAGTATTGATATTCATCCTAGTATGATTTTAATTTATATTCTATATTTTAAAATGACACCTAATGTGTTGGTGGAACATAAAATTTAGATTTTAGAACTTAATGTGAAATGATTTATTCATCCTATCATGTCACTATGAGATTTTTCTATTCAATTTCTAAGAAGGAAGATGAAAGTATTATAATTTTTGTGGATTATTAATAAGGTAATGTGGTTTTTGATGCATTGAGAATAAAATAACTTACACAAGAATGAATGAATCATATATAGAGTGGTCTTTTATGAGACTGTTTTCTAAGATGATATTGGTAGTGGAAGAAATTGGTTGAAGGGTGATCTAGAATTTGATGAATTATGAATCATCCTTTGATGAGTGGGTTTAGCAATGATTAGTGAAAAGCATTGTGTTCAAATGCATTAGTAATATTCATTATGGTGGGGAGACCTCAGGTGAGTGGTGTTAGTCTCCTAGTAAAGCATTGTGCTTCCAAAATTTGTATGTTGTTCCATTTTCTTTTAGGAAAGATATGATCGAATGTAGACATTGATAATGTTGGAAAAAACACCCTAGAGATACCTAGATGGGTAAAAACATGATATGTAAGCATTGGTGTTCATGGATGAGGTGGCCAATTTTATATTTTGCCTCATGGTGTCTCAGTTTTCAAAAACATAAGGCAGAACACCAGAGACCCACTAGATTGATTCAACCTTTACCCATTCTTATATGAAAGAGGGATGATATTTCTATAGATTTTATAATTTTTTTCCACCATATCCTTATGGGGAGGATGTGCTTTCGGTGATCATTGATCAACAGAAAAAATCGATACATTTCATACCTATCAATAAAACGATACATGTGGGGAACCTCATTGACTTTTATGCCTAAGATAATGTGAGACATAATGGGATTCCCTTCATGATTTTTTAATAGGGTCCCATGGTTCTCATCTAGGTTCCCTATTGGTTTTTTAGGAGGTGATGGGTTCCTAGATAAAATTGAGTATGGATTATCATCTATATATGGATTGATTAGTATAGAGAGTTATCTAGGATTTTGACGATATTATTCATAAATATAAATAATCATTAATACAAAATTAGGATCGTAAATTCCTACAATCATTGGAATATTGGGTTCATAATACATAACACGAAACATATGAAGTCCATAAAATGTTAGGTTATGAAAATGTCACGTGAAAAATATGTGCCACACATGATACATATATAATCTTAATGTTACAATATTTTCCCAATATATAAAAAATATAACTAATCACTATCAGATGATGAACATAGCTCACCACCCTCTCCACATCCGTCTCTACATCCTTATATAACCTGTAAGACATTATATTTAAAATTAAATATTGTTTTATATTTATATTTAAACATAAAACAAATAAATGTTTTCTAAATAAATGATTTTGAATTTTTGTTATTTAACTACTCACCACCAGTCTATAAAATACCTAAAGTGGTAGATCTGATCATCTTTTGAAATAAATCAATCACCAATTTCTGCAAAATGTACATCTGAGTCTCATGTTGCTGAACTGTGTTTCATAGAGAAAAAAATATCTCTATGAGTATCTCGAGGAATGGACTGACTACACATGGAGTAGATGCAGCTACAATCACCAGTGGCCTACCAAAGACCTATGAAGGTTTTGGTCCCAAACCCATCCCCTGCACTCGACCAAGATGGTCCTTCACAAGAACAATAGCAACATGGTCATCATGGGAAACAGAGTTGAACTATGCAGGATTGGAATCCCATAGTTCGTTAATTTTTACATATAAATGAAATATCAGTCATATAAGAACCAGAATATATTAAAATAGTGAAAATTGATAACATTTTATTATAATGAAAGTGATTTCATAACCATACTTCTTTTTCATGCCCATTAACAAAACATTCATCTTATTTTTTGTGAACATTCAATCATACTTCTGTTCGAGATGCTGGGTGTCCTAAAAACTGTTACTTCATTGAAAAAAGATAAATAAAAAGAATAACATATTAAATATATAACATTTTATTATAAATATTAATACTATTGAAAAGATTAATAGAGCTAATCAGATTCTATAAAATCTCTTTGACCCCACCGTGTGAGGGATGACTTTCTTAGCCCATCCTGATGAATTCGTCAAAGAATGATCATTAAATAAATTAAATATATTTTAGAAGTAATGTATTAAAATGTATATCCTTTTTGTATACATTTATAAATGTAAAATGTGGTTAATATAATAATATATTTTTAAATACCATCTTTTTCTCATCATGATGTATGTCAAAAAACATTACTTTTCTCTTTGGGTACCCCAACGGGTAGCTTGTCATACATCTGTTGGGAGGTCAATGATGTATCATTGATATCGCACAAAAATCTCTATTTAGAGTCTTTTAATTTCATACCCAGATTTTTCAATGTCTACATTCATTCTAGAACACGAGCAATCATAATGTGGAAAAATATTTGTACAAAAGAACTCATAATAAAAATATTATAATTTAATAACATAATGAAATTCAATTATACCATAATATATTAAAATTACATTTAATTGGGATAAATATATTCATTTTTCCATGTTGAAGGCACATGTCTCCAATCGATATAAGAAATATGAAGCGAAACTAGCTCCGCAACCAGCTGGCCAAGAATCACACCAAGTAATCTAAGGACGTCATCAATCGGGATCCCATATGAATAAAATGGGACCACGATCATCTCTCTGATCAGATTATGCACTTCTACACTTTTTAAATTTTTACCTATAGATGCATTATTTACATCTTCATTGAAAAAATATTTAGTATAAAAAATCTAACTTAAATTTATTCTTATTAAAATTTATACCTATGACATTCACCAGCAAGTATCCCCGGGAAGAACTAGAAGTGGCATGCTGGTCCCTTACAGATGAGGCTCTCAAAGGGGGAGGCGACGCCTAAGAAACTAAAGGGATGCTCAATGTGGGTGTAATATAAGGTTCATGGGGGAGATGGTGCAGAGGGGTAAGAAGATGGTGTCTTAGATATCGTAGGGTGGGAGATAGATTGATCATCATTTGTTGGTGTGGTCGCTGAAATAGTATGAAACTTCCTCCTTGGAATTCCTTTCATTTAATCATATAAAATTAATTTCAGAAAATTTATTTTCTTATAATTAATCCAAAATGAATAAAAAATGATATCATATGCACAGTACTAACAAACAAAATATACATTACAATGAGAATAAAAGACTGTAGAAATTAAATAACTACTCGCTAAATGAATGCATAACTATATATACAATCATTCTCCCCTTCAATCATGTTGGTTTCCTACTCCATTACATCATCTAATTCATCCCTCCTTGCTAGACTAGTATTTTCAATATCATGATGGGAATATAACTCCACTTCTTGCTATTGACATGATTCAATTTCAGAAGAAAGGACATCCACTTCAACATCTATATCATATAAATCTCTTTTTTACATGAGAAACTACACTCCTATCTTCATACACAACATAATTCACCTAATATAACAATTTCTCATGTGATGTTTAGATATAAGTATTATGCATTTCATGATCACTACCATCCATCAAGCGAGAGAAGTTCACAGAACTAAATTGAAAGGAATATTTTTTAACACCTCTGATAAAATCAACCTTATTTCATTTGAATAAAACAAATGAAAAATTACCTTGGTAGTTTAATTAATTATAATTAGTAATATTTTTATAGTATTCCACTTCTAAAATTTAAATATACCACTATTCTATGTTATTTAAATCCATTCACATTATATGCATCAAACATTATGACTTATTTCAGAGGACCATGAGTAAATAAAATCAAATATTCTGAAAACTTTTCTCAAGTATCATTATTAATGTTCTTTAAAAAAATAGATTTACTAAATATATGTGTCAACCTAATATCTGTTTTTATTGCAATATTTAAGAACTTTAATGATGTGAAAACCATTCAATAATATTTTTATTAACACCTTTTTTATATCATTCTCATTTCAAGTTCAACCTCTCATTTGTCTCTTTGTTTGTATCTTCAAATATTCAATAAATTTATTTGCAATTTCTCTATTCATAAGCACATATCTGCGTGCTTGTAATAATTCCACTTCTGTCCATGTAACATTTAATGTCCTCCCAACTGATCGGCCAATTGTTGGAAGTATTTTTGATTTCCCATGTATTGTAGATTCATTTAATCCATCTTCAACATGTCCAACCAGATTAAATCTTGTCTCAATATCATCCAATAATATAGAACAAAAGTTAATACACTCCTCTACCAAATATCCATTAAAAATGATCCTTCAGTTTGGGATTTGTTTCTCACGTATGACTTCAAATACCCAAGATATTTGTGAAATAAAGTAAAAAAACATAATTATGAATTTAATTAATTTCAAATAATTGGTTACATAACAGAAAAACATATAAATATAGTACATCTCAATTGGATACATTCATCAATAATGTACGAGCCCTCCTAATTTAGCTTCATCAAACAAATGCAGAGTTAAATGCATTATGATAGTAAAAAATGATGGAGGAAAGATCATATCCATTTCACAATGTTTCAATACAACCCTCTCCTAAAGGTTCTCAGTTTCATATGGATGTAGATATTTCTCACATATTAGTCTAAAAAATGTGTAGAATTTGAGAACAACAACAATAACTTTTTCAGGTAATAATATACGCAATGCAAATGGTAATAACTACTATAACAAGTTATGTAAATCGTGAATTTTAAATCAATGTAACCTATGATGATTTAATTCAACACGCCTTGATATGTTAGTTGAATACCACTAAAATACCATTAAATGCTTTAAAATTTGAAGGAATTAATATTTATCACTATTTTTCATTGTAAAAATTTCTGGAGCATACATTTCTTTCTCATCTGGCCAGAGATCACGATTCATGCTCATTACTTGTATGTTTTTCTGAGGATTGAGATGATCCTTTAGCTTTCCATGCTCATTAAGAAATGTGAAGGTCAAATTTCCATAAACATTATTCTCAATATGCATCACATCAATATTATACTGCAAAATGTTAAATTCACAATACTGATGTTTGAAGAATATAATTTTATTTCATCCATTGTTTTGTTCGAATTTCACTTAACGATGAGCCTCATACTCATTTCCCACAATCATTCAAATGATTCACCATCCCAAATTTTTCTTCCACATTTCACATTTATGCCAATATTTCAGAACTGGTTAACAACTTTAGAGGAGGTATACGATCAATGAAACCATTGAATTTTGAACTGTTCAGCCAAAATCATTGATATGCATCGAGAAATATTTGATGTCACAAGAAGCACCATTTTCAATTGTGAGGTATCCATTTGGGATAAAATTAAAAGTTAAAAAAGGATAATCCAATCCCATGTATGTGTTCCAACCATATAAATTCAGAATCACATGGATTGTACTAATGGTCCACATTAGAGTATCATGCATTTTAAACATATTTTTAGAAGAATCTGTATATGTCTCAATACACATTCTCCATAACCCTTGTAGTTATTCAATTAATGGAACCAAGTATTCATCAATATCATTTTGAGGAATTTTTTTCTAGGAATAATAATAAAAATAATAAAAATACGTGGGTTGTATAAACTTCCACAAAGTTAGATTGTAAGGGATCAAAACAACTG
This sequence comes from Viscum album, assembly GCA_963277665.1. Lineage (NCBI taxonomy): Eukaryota > Viridiplantae > Streptophyta > Magnoliopsida > Santalales > Viscaceae > Viscum > Viscum album. Next base: position 2,114,589,516 of record OY728136.1, read on the forward strand.
GCTAAATGCTGTAACTAGTACTCAAATTCTCAAATGGGTTGAATTCATCAGAAGACAATCCCAATAAATCATTCATAGGATTAACTGAGAAATATGTATGTACTAAACCAAATGTATCCCATGATTTTGAATCTTGAGGATGTCGCATTAACACATCGTTTTTATTATCTACAGAATCTCACTTCATGAGTTTGGCGGTTTTCAATGACATGAATAATCATTGAAATGGATGAATTAATGGAATGTAATGCAAAAGATTCTGCAGGTGTGTTCTTTTTCTTCTTCTTCATTTTATTATATTGATTTAGAATTACAACATCACCAATTTACTTCCATCTAGAGGAAGAAAACTTTTTACAATCTTGTCTACTTGAATCCTCCCGCCAATAATGCATATAATCATTGGGACACACACACATATTTTTGTATAATTTAGACCAATCCTGTTAATAACATTTCAGATATCTTTAAAATACTCAGAGAGGGTTTCTTTATGAATTGTATCATGCATCAATTCCAATATCATGTACATTTTATTATTTGTAATTTCACATAAGCATTTGATATGGTACAAATTCAGCATAAAATAATGATTTGAATATTTTAAACATCCACTATAATACTCTTAATTTCCATAATCAACTGAACCATGAATAATATTTTCCATAGTGAGGTTTTCTCTTACATTTTTCTCCATATAATCATCAGGAGTATCCAATGATATGATATGATATTGTTCTAGTTTTTCTAGAGTCTCAAAAACATCACTTTTTATATTGGTATTTATAGCACCTTCATCTTGTTGTTTTGATATATTCTAATGTTGATGTTGATGTATTGAAATTCAAAATTCATCATTTATAAGGTTTTTCATTACAATTTCCATTTTCTATGATGTTGGGAGCACTTTCAAGGGATTTACATCAGTGATCATCTTTTCTGTAATGTTCAATTCTCTGTGCAAAATCCAATACAAATATTGAGAATGGAATTGATTTAATAATAAATGTTCATAAACAGCATCACTCTTCAACCATATTCTAAATATAAAATTAGGACATATAAATCTTATTCCCCCTCCAACTGATCGATTGGAAATTGAAAATTCTAGAAACTCCTCCAAACCCTTAGCATACTGAGGTGAGTTCCTAAAAAACGTGATCCAACTTTTATCAATTTGTATCAAAATCTTCCTACACAATATTAAAAAAATTAAAACACATAATTATTACTAAATATGGAAAGAGATTTGTATATATGAGTTGAAAAAATATAAATACGTTAAATATGGGTTTCCAATATAAATACGTATGGTAAATAAATAGCCCACCCAATAGAAAACAAAAGCATGCAAATTAAAAAGTTCTATAAATCATGTGGAGAACAAGGATCTCCTCCATGTAGTTTTTTGTATGTCATGGTATAGAAAAAAATATGGACGAACTGATGATGCTATAACATTGATATCACTAAGGTAAGGGATTGATAAATTGAAATATAAATGAATAGAACTTAGGAATATGAAATGGAAACAAACACCTACCTTAAATATGACACACTACATTGAAAAATACATGGGGAACTGAGATGTAGAACCTGTAAGGAATCATTAGGTGAAAGGATTAACAACTATGTTAGATGAATCCAAGGATTTTGAGTAAGGTATTTGTGTATCCACACATAAAAGAAACATGAAATTCCTAAGACAAATAAAATCATTTATATTCAATTTCCCAAAATACATCATTGAATAACAATGAAAATTTTTATTGTCAATATATCCCTCCAATTTCCATTTAAATTTTCCAATTATAGAAAGTGGGATAACCTATTGAATACAATATTTTATGGAATTCAAACAAAATATTCAATCTTTAAAACTTACCAATATACCATTATTGGGTAGATCATATGTATATTGTAATCATTATCATGGAATAAATAACTTTTTAAAAATATCATGGATTCATGAGAGTTGATCACGTGTCATGATTGAAGGACTTGTAATCTCAAATTAAAAAACATATAACATAGTACAAGACTGCTGAAACATAATATAATGATGATGATACATTGATCATAACGTAGGCATTAAGTAGTGCGATATAGAATTGGAACATACAAATAATCACAAAAAACATAACATAGCAGATTTGATATCACTACATGTTTCACCAAATATACTGAATAATGTATTAACACATTATTTTCATAAAAAAGTGGAGAAGACATCATCACCTAATATCATGTAATAACACAATATCATCTTTTAAATACTCAAGAATCCAATAATAATTACACATATTTACACAATTCATGGAAGACATTCAGAAAGCATATAAAATATGTCACACATGAAACCAAACCAATATCATTTTTAAAATCATATTTCAACCCATACACACCACAAAACCCTTTGAAAACATATTACACTCCATTAAAAAAATCCAAAAAACACAATTTAAAAAATGATAAATCATACTAAATTCAAATAATATTGTTAAATTATGGAATCAAATACCAAATGATTGGAAGCTTCCAAAATCTTGTGGAAAACCCAATCCAAACCACAATAGAAACATATAAATTCAATATCATATGAAAACAATCAATATTGAAAAAAGTACGAATTCCATATCCAAGAAACCTGATTTTAGCGTGAAAACTCTATAATGGTGTTGTGATTCTGCACCAACCAGGCGATATTTCCAATGCTATTTTAATCTGATACCACAGTGAAACACTATCATTGATGCACCCCAATTCATGTAATATCTAGATTTCAATATTTAAAACAAAATATGGCACTGTTTGTAGATCCTTACAATTGTTGTGCTATTTTATAGTAATGGCTACTACAATTTAATTGGCGCATTGTAATTGATCTAATATTCGACCAAACCAACAAAAAATCATACCACAAGTGAATCATAATGATATATAGACTAACACATTGGGGGAGAGAAGGTACTGACAGACATCGATGGGTGGCGAGGCACATTTTGAGGCGGAAAGACACATTGAGGGCTTCTGGGGTGGGTCTCCAGGGTCACGGGGATCACATGGGTCACATGGGTCGTGAGGCTCATTAGGGGCATGTGGAACACTAGGGTAAAGGGATCATAGGGATTCTAGGGGTCGACGTGGTCACGATGGTGTCACTGGGTCACTGGGTTCACGCCAAGGGTTGTAGGGGTCACTGAGGCCATGCCTGTGGTTGTGGGGGTCGTGGGGTCAGGGGAGTCGTGGGAGTTGGGAGAGTTCGGGGTGAGAAGGGCCGTCAGTTAAAAAAACAAGTTTATCATAATTTTTTTATACACCACATCTAAAAACCCACCCCTAAAGTCAAATAATTTTATAGTGAGGTGAGATATAAAGGCCATAGGAATACCAACAAGAGCCCTTTACAATCCTTTTTTAAAGAAACCAAGTACATTAATTTCATAGTAATAATAAAAAATTTCATTTTAACTTTTCACATAAATTTGGAAGGAAAACAACCTTACCTAATATCATCTTTCTAAAAAAACACTATCTATAAAGGAGTTCCCAAATTGTAAATTCAAATAAACATCATTTAAAAAACCAATCATTATATTTTTAAAAACCATATCTTCTAAAAAAAGTTAAACCCTCACTTTTAATTTAAAATATCTCATTTTAAAATGGACCATTACATGGTTTGATTGATTTCCTAAATAAATATTTTACAAGGATTTCATATAAATCAACTATCCCTTTCTATTTTTTTAAATTCAACACACACACACAATCAATATGATTATATGAAGAGTACGGAAGAATAAAATAATAATCAATGAAGATTCAGAAAAAAAATTACAATGATTACGCAGAGAATATATTATAAAAATAATGATGATCAATTTTAAATAACCAAAAATTTAATGTAATATAAAAAAATAAATTAGAATCTCACATGAGAATGCACAATAATGTTTAATAACATAGAATATATATCAGGAGGAAACCATATATGAATAAATGGAGCATGTAGTACATGTGAAAATGTGGACAAAATCATAATAGGTTAACGGTCACATTACCCATCACCTGAATTACTCAAACTAGTCTCCTCAGTGAAACCACCTAGCTAGGTTAAAAAAATCAACTAGTAGAATCTAGTCTGTTTGTAAATACAAAATTACATATTTATCTTTTCTTGAATCCCTAGTTATTATCCTATAATTTTTCATGTCTAAGATAACAAAGAAAGAACACTATCAAGTCAATGTGAATGTCATGTTACTCATATAGATAAAAGGAAATGAAAGACAATAATTCAATACATTCCTCCATCAAAACATCTCCTTCAATAATGAACCCTAATACTAACCATATAACAGTGAATGAAAATATATATAACAGTAACTCATAAACAATAAAATAAAAATGATCCTCCACTAGGTTGTAACAATAAATCAATCAAATGGAATCACACAGGCTTTCAATCAAGATTTCTATTTATATAGAAAAATTATATTATTTAGAAATATCATTTTTAGAAGCACTTGAAACCCAAAAATAATTCAATGAAAAATAAAACATGACCCAAATGGACAATTAATGTAATAAATTTTAAAAATAAACATTCAAAATATCCATTAATTATAAGGAATATTATTAAAAATACATAAAATTATCATGTTGTAACTTGAACAATCAAACAAAGGCTTCATCTGAAACAAGTAACTCAAGATAACTTACAAAACTAAATTTAAAAAAACATATATCCCTTAATGTATTAATATAAGACATTATAAATCCATTTTTCATGGATCATTATGAACCAATATTTTTTCTCTATAGATAACCATGAATAGAATTTTATCAAACATATTTAACGTCTCAAATTACATTATAAAATAATATTGATTGAATAAAAACATTCTCCCATTATTTTTAAACGAAAAACAGAACCAATAATATAATTTTTTTAAATATGTAACTAGAGTTATTATACCACATTTTTTTAATTTAAGAACATATTTAACACATCACGTATCTATATAAATATACAATAAAATGAATATAAATTTATATAACTATCTTAAGTGGTGTAATAATTTATCATTTGATGGGAAATAATAGAATAATACACAAGATATTCATCAAAATCTTAAAAAATCAAAACAACTAATATACAAAACAAACATATTCATGAAAAACATCCTAGACATGGTCATTAGTTTTATGTAACAATGGAAAATGTAAGAAAACTACTGAAGAAACAATGTGTATCTTGTACCTTTCAATATGAATAGAATGACCCAAATAATCAACCCAAAATAATCCATTTATATTATTAAAATAGTAATATAGGACATCGGGAGGAATGTCATTAGGTTGGGATGAAATGGTGATTCAGAGATATGATGCCTAAATAGAGAATAAATCATAATGATAAAAATTCCTAGACTTGATTAAGTCACACGATTTCCATACATAGTTTTATAAGGTATACATAGATCTTGTGATCTACAAAGTCCTGAAAGGTCCAAATCCACCCATCATTCATTTCTAGGTTTCCCAAACCATGAACCAATCCTCAATTCCCATGAAATGTTAAAAGAACACCAAAATTTCACCCCATGACATCCAAAACTCAAGGGACAAATTGACTACACAAACATAATCTGGAAAATTGAATTTATGGGTGTATTACTATAAGAGACTAAATTAAGGAGAAAAAAATCAATAGATTATATCAAAAGTCAATTTACCCTGTTAAATAAAGATCATTCACCCAAAAAGTCAGTCAAATGGGAGACACAACGAATAAAATGAGTCTGTGTAAGTTCACATAGTGTCGAGAGAACTGAACTGTGTATAGATGCATGTATAATTAATATAAAAAATTGAGGGACCCAAAAAATTGTTTTAAGTATTATAAAATAATTATTTTTCCCTTTTTCAATGGGAGATCCAAAATTAATATCCAATAAAATGGAAAATCCTTTTTAAACACTCGAATGCTTTCTTATAACAATAAATAATTTAGCATCGACTAATATAAATCTCTAATAAATGGTTGTTTCATCCTCAAACAAAAAACTCATTAACGGGAAAAAAGTATAGACACTGAAGACATTATATTTGAACTAGACTACTTTGAGTGTATATGATATAAAACTCTCATATTCAAGGAAAAAAATGACCACTATAAGATGTCTAACAACTTAGTGATTTCCCATAAAAACACTAAATAAGAATATAAAATTACAAAGTATTCTAAAATTCCTCATAAACATAAAAAATAGAATGAACCTAGATAAAAATATATTAAATCTTCCAAACACCCAAAAACAACCAACCTGTAGGCCCAAAACCCAAACTTGACCCTAAAAATTGAAAAGGATTTATGAAAAAGAAAATTTCACACACCAACCTCGTGAAAAATTAAAATGGATAACAAAACATGCCCTAACTAAGGCCACCGTATTGAAATATTCTCTCCACTATGGCATGCCTTGTAATAACTCAAGACCCTATTCTTATAATTTGAGTCATATAATATAGAAATAATAAAACCATTTTAATTTTTTGATTCATAGAGGGGGTGATTTATTTGGGATATTGTAATCAAATATTATGTTTTTTGATGAAACATTGGATAATTATATGAATGATTTATGGTTTTTATTAGGTTACTAGAAAGATAAAGGCTCGAGGTGGTTTCACATATAGTCCTGTGAGTACATGAGGCACCATATACATCGTGGGGTTCATTATGTACATATTTATCTAAATAGTGGCGTGGGAACCTATAGTTCTACAAGCTACATGGTAGCACTATACCATCTCCTTTTTAGGCCTGTGTCCTGTATTCACTTTAATTTGGTTATTTTTTTCCTTTTCACATTATACTATTGACACCCACTTTTCTTTTCCTTCTGGATGTACCAACACAATCCTCTTGATAACTCCTCATAGGGATCTTATTAGTTATCCCTTCCTTATCCACATTCTTGATTGGTGAATGGTGGTATCCGGGGACATTTAAATTAGAATCACAAGTAACAAATCAAATTTTTCTGCTTATATATAAATTCTTCTCCTTTTTCTGACTTATAGTTAATATGGGTTTGATACTGTGATTCAAAAATTCATAGTAAAATCATCTCTTGATCTTGGGGTTCTTCACCCCCTGTAAAAAGATAATTATATAGGATGCATTATGATCATTAATTTCTTCTTTTGTGGATTGATATTGAGGAATGGTTTAACCTATGTAATATATGATTTTATATTGAATAATAATAATATGATATATAGGATTTAATTATTTATTTTGATTGTGAAATTATCCGGTTTATTTTAGAAGTTACCATCAAAAGAATCATTTAAGAGCATACATCCTTTAATTTTAATTATTACAATATTTATAATAATAATTAATTAAATTTTGGTTCTACCAAATTTATTTCTAATGCTTCTAATTCTCCCCCTTAATAATTGAAGTAGTTATCATACATCATAGTGATTTATGGTCTAATATTTAAATATTTTTATTGTAACCAATGATATTATTTAATAGAAATGGGGTGTGGTTTGTGTTTTTTTCAATCATCCCATGGAAGGCCAATGGAATTTCTGGTCGACTATAAAGAAAGGGATCATATAGTTCAAGCTATAAGTAGTATTGTAAGTTTCATCATTTCCCAATGATTTCCAATTTGTTGTGGTCCAAAATTTGGAGAATGTAATGAATAATGAAAACTGGATCTTCTTGATGGACATATGATAATATGGAAAAGGAATGAGCTTCAAGAATAGGGGATTCATGGATTGTGTTTCAAAATGTACTAAATAATTCTTACGGTGAACTCTGCAGTTACGACAACCATCGAACAAAGTCTACATGATTTTGAAAACTGCAACGACAAAAATGGTTTAAAGGAGATAATCGCAGCAATGTCGAATTTCAGTGGTTCTTGAAAAGGGATGAAAAATATGATGATATTTTTTACTGATAAAAAACATGATGATTAAGGTGGACCTTTTCGATCATGAATGCCTATAAATAAGAGAATACCCTTTTCATTTGTTAAAATTTTTTTCCAGAAAATCTGCAATCACTCTGATTTTGTGATGAAAGGGGTGCTTTGCAAAACTGGGATTCTACATTATATTGAGATTTAGAAAAATGCTATTATTTTATTATATAATTTCATTTATTCTATGTTTCTAGTGCTTCTATAATATGGGATGTTCTGCCTTGGTCTAGTGAGCTTTGTGAAGGAAGGTTGTTCCACAATGGTGAAGGAGATTTGTGATGTTGTTTTCTTTGTGAAATATTGAGCATTATAAAGGACTGACATCTATGATGGAATTAGTTTTCTGAGTTAGTTTTCTTTTCAAATGTGCTTCTTAAAATATTATTGTGAAATTTTTGATTTGAATGTCAGATTTTTGTATATAGGGTTTTTGAGTGTGAATCAAGTATGGATTTTGATGAAAGTATAGTCTCATGTTGGATAGAGAAAAATACTTCAATACAAATATTTTTAAGACAAATTCATTACAAAAATAGAGAAAGAATTATCCTAATTTACTGATCTAGGGGAGACTATGAATGTGTTTCAATGTATTCTGTGAGATATTCATAATATCATATAAAGGTAGTAATCCCAGAAAAGGGTGTCTATGACCGAACCAATGTATATAATATCTTGTGATGATTAGGGGATTTTTTTTACTGAAAAAACATCGTTTTACTCTCCTTGGATTTACCCCTTAGTTGTGAACCATGTAAAAGTGATGTGTGGTCTCTGTGCTATCATTTCATGGTTGATTTTCTTATCCATCATATAGGTTTAATGTGTTTTTAATAATGTGGGAATAATATAAATTATTTTAAATGAGAAATTTGACACCCTAATTCATATCTCCCCTATCAAGATGTCACGGGGTCCTACTAGTTGTATTAGAGGGTAAAGGATGATGGTGTGAAATATGTTCTTCCTTCATATAATAGACAATATAGTGAATGTCAGGGGAGTACCCCTCTTTAACGGATGAAAATTTTATATCAGGATGAATAAGATTATATCTCTTCTAATATCTCGTTAAATTTATGTCCTTTTTTATAGAAAACATGGAATACATGTCACAGATCCTATAGGGATATCTATGAATAACTCAGAATGAAAACTTCTTGACAAAGATGTTAAAGCATAGAATGACCTCACTGATTCTATTTCTAAAGACATCAATCTGAAGGTGATGAGTTTCATTTCAACAAAATCAATGTGGGAAAAATATAAACAATATACGAAGGAGAAGTTAATGTGAGGGAGGAAAAATTAAATGTTTTTTACAGCAGGTTTGATGATCTAAATATGCAACATAATGAAAATATATATTACTTCCTCAATAATATTACTATTTTTGTCGGTAAAATTAAATGGTCTTGGCGAAGAGATCAAAGACATTGACATTGTGAAGAAGATTTTGATAACGATTCCACCCCTCTACAATCCAAAATTCCCTTCCTTGAGGAAATGGACATGTCTAAACATTCTATAGATGTCATTCTAAGTAGTTTGGTCACCTATGAAATGAGTGTCACGACAGATGATGCGATGACATGCGTCAATAATGAAATGGCCTTCAAAGACATTTAAAAACATGAGATTTCAAGATATACTGTAAATGAATATGGCGAGGAAGATAAATTCATTTCCCTATTTGATAATAAGTTCAGGATAGGTAAAGGTAGATTTTAAGTAAATTTATACATGGCATTTTTTCATTATGGTAGATTAGGTCACATTGCTTCTCAGTGATCAAGGAAGTTTGATGATGGTGAAGGTGAAGCTAAAACTAGTAAAAGCCTCAAAAGAGGTTTCCTATAAAGGTAAAAATTTTATCTTGAAGGAAACTACAGTAGAGTTTTTTTTCTTTGAAGAATAAGATGATGAGAAAGAATTCGTTACAGGGGAAGAACTAGAGTTTTAATCCAGAAACAAAGAATCAATGATAGTTACTGTTGATATGCTAGACTATCAAAAGATAAAGCTATAGATCATCAGTTGAGAATTGATGCTAATCTAATGCCACATCTTATGGATTCTCTTAGTATGTTTGAGAATCAATGTAACAAAATCAACAAGTGGAGAGTAGTTGTGGATGAATCATCAGAGAATATATAGATTAACTGGAGGCAGAAATAGAATAAATGAAAGATGTAGTGAAATTACAATCAACAATCCTTGAAGGAACATAATATATAGTAGGAATGAAGCTGAGAATTGAATAACAGGAAATGGTTATCAATAACCTCACCTCTAAAATTGTAGCGAAGTCCAAGACTATTGAGTGTTTTGAAGAAGAAGTTTTTACTCTTATGAGTAAACCTGAAAATTAATCAATTTCAAAGGATAAAATGAAGAAAATATAGTTTGGAAGGTTTTCAGATATTGAGCTATTAGTGAGAGAGAAATGTGGATTGGATGGAGTTGGAAAATTTTTGTATAATCAATGACCCACATGCATGGGAAATAGTGGAATCACCAATGATGTCATTACATAAAATGAGGCAAATAATGTTGGACATGATAAAGGCATGCTGAAATTAATACATGTCTAAAAGTCACTTGAAGTGTTGAAATAGGAACCATTAATTAAAACTGATATAATAAACGAAAACTATCCTCAGGTATCAAAAAATGATAGTATACAGAACAAATTTACTAAGGAAGGACCCATAAGGATGAATCAAAATGAAGAGACATTTCCACTTTTGGAATGTCAATTATGTGGCTATCTCATTCATACCATGTCATATTATAAATAGGTAAGGATATATTGGAATTGGGAGGAGTTTAGAGTTCAAAAAAAGATAGAAACATCATATCCTACTTCTTTTATAAGGAATAACGTTTTTGGATATTGTTTTCATAGTTATAACATTTTCCATAAAACTATTCATTACAGACAGAGGAAATGCATGAATAGTATATCCAGAACTCAAAAACATGTTAATATTCTTCTACTAGATTGTTTTTCTATAACCAATTTGTTTCCCCACATGAAGAAGAAAATGAGTGTGAATAATCTGCCTTCATAGATGATAGATATTAAAGACCACCATTATACTTCACTCAATCTAATATTTATTGGATACATAGAATGAAAATGGAAAATCCCACCTTGTAGAAGTAGCTCTCATATATACAAAGAGAAACAGTACCTGGATCCTTGATAGAAGATGTTCATCACACATGATGGGTAATTATGAAATGTGAATGAATAGTTACTAAATGGTCGATAGAATGGTAAGGTTCAGTAATGATTCTGCATTGATGATTAAAGGTCATTGGAATACCGAACTTTCTCAAGGGGAGTTGAAGAAAACTAAATTTATTTATGTGGAATGTTTACATCACAATCTACTTAGCGTCATTCAACTCTATGACTCAAAATATTATTGTGACATTGAAACTGAAGGGGTGTACTATAAGAGGAAATACAGATAATTATCTTATGAATCGATGCAGAAAATAAGGAAACTTGTATCAGGTGGAACGTAAATAAAACATTTTCTACATGACCACTGAATAAGAGCATAACATGTGGGATTGGAGATTGGGGATCATTAATCAACAAGATAAGAAAAAGATATATAAACTGAATATTTTCATGGATACTCCAAATTTTAATCATGAATGAGAGAATACTTGTGATACCTTCATGTAAGGAATATGTGTTTATAGATCATATCATCTGATAACGAAAATTGGAATCGAATATTTTTAATCTCATTCATACAACCATTTTTTCCCTATAAATGTTTCCCAGAATCATGTGGAAACATAATTATTTCTCTTCATATATGATTGCACTAGAATGAAGTGTGTGATGGTTATAAATATAATACCTAAAGTGATTTATTTCCTAAAAACACATCAAATAATTGGCATGAATGATACTGGATGAACCACCAATGTTCTGTGATTTGAAAATGGATGAGAATATAGATCCAGGGAGTTTGAAAATTAATTGGGGAAACATGTAATTCAATATCATGTAGTTGTTGTGATAACTCCACCAAAAAATGGAGTTGTGGAGTTTCAACATTGAAAAGAGAATTGTTGGTCTAGAGGTATGATGATCAAGAGTAGTATCTATAACTATTATTTTAATGGGGACCTTTAATCTGTGGTGTATATTTAAAATAGAATTGGGATTTATATGGGTGAAACCAAGATACTGTATGAGTTATGGAATGGAAGTAATCCTTCTTTAAAGTATTTAGCAGTTTTTGAATGAAAATTCTTATCAGAAACAAAGAAGAAAATCAAAGAAAAAATAGGTGATGTGGATGATGAAGAAATATTCCCCAGATATTCAATTAAAATAATATCTTAAAAGTGTTTCAATATGAATTTCAAAAAAATAATTTAAAGTTGTTATGTTAATATTGTTGAAGATAAGTCCAAAAATGACATGAGGTGATCTGATGCTGATGTTATTGAAGATTCAGAAGTTAGTGAACATGGAGTACATTCAAATGAATATGTTTTGGATGGTGTGATAAACATTTAGTGGTCACAAAATTATTTGGATTCAGATAATATATTGCTAGAAGAAATTGTTGCTTAAAAAATTTCTCCTTAGCCACACAGAAGAAATCCATGTGTATAATTTGATCAATCCAATATGATGAGGGAATGGACCACAAATTCACAAACAAGGAGAATCTAGAATAATGTGTAATCTTTATTCCTTATATTTTCTGAACCATCTTCATTTAAAGAAACTTAAAGGATGAATAATTGGTTAAATCTATAAATGAAGAGTGGGACTATGTCAATAAGAACCAAACATGGGATCTAGTAAAGAGACATGAATTTCAAAATTTGATTTATACAATGTGGATTTTTAGGAATAAATATGAATATCCTGATAATGTGAGGATAAATAAGGTGTTATTATTTTGTAAATGATATTCTTGTATTGAAGGTGTGGATGCATAAGAGACATTTAATCTTTTGGATAGAGTATAATCGAGAAAACATTTTCTTTCCATGTCAATTTAAAGATGATACAAATTGTGTCAAATGGATGTCATAAAAATTTCTTAAATGGTATTTTTGAAGAAAAATATTATTTAGAATTTCCTGTGGGTTTTATTCTTGGTAGTGATGAAATTAATATCTATAGACTAATGAATTCTATCTATGGATTTAAGTAAGAACCACTGACATTATACTATCAGATGTATTCTTAACTGAAAAAGATGAAATTCAAAAGGGGTGGAGTGGATCACAAGCTCTATGTGAATAATTATAAAAAGGATCAGTTCATGGTACTTCTATAGAGTGATGATATAATTTTTGGTGGAAGCAGGAAGGGATCAGTGGATGAATTTTCCAATCGCCTGAATTTAGAATTTGAAATGTCAATGATTAGTGAGCTCATATATCTCATAGGGCCACATGTGATTAAGATGAATGTTTACACATTCGTTTCTCAAAAAAAAATCATCAGAGAATTTTAGGACGTTTAATATGAATGACTCGAAACCAATGTCGACATCAATTGAGTTAGGAAGAAAACTTGTAATTCATGAGGATGAGACATTTGTAGATCCTACCATGAGTAGGAGAATAATTGGAAGTTTACTATACCTGAAATTAACGTGGATAGAAAATGTCATTGTAAAATGCATAGTGGCCCCCTTTCAGAGTAGTTTGAAGGAATATAATTTGGCGGTAGTGGAACGAATCTTGAGATACATTAAAGGTAAAAATAATTATTGTTAATACATTGTTGTAGGAGGAGATAGTGAACAATTATCATTCTATGATACTGAGTGGGCTGGTGATGTACCAGATGGAATGTCCACCAGTGGTGGGTAATTATATATTGGTAATAAATGTGTGGGATAGTTTAGAAATAAATAGGTATATACTTCTCTTAGTAAAACCAAAGAAGAATATATGTATGTTATAATGGGGTTCACTGAGTTACGTTGGATGAAGCAGCAACTAACTGACCTTGGGGATGAGGTGAAGTAGTAAATGGTGATTTACTGTGATAAAATGAGTGAAATTGATATTATGAAGAATCTTATTTAGACATCGTATATGAAACATATTGAAATCATATATCACTTCATCATGGAAGAAGTTGAACAAGGCATGGTTAAGATGGATCTTGTGGGAACTGATGAGCAAGTGGATGATATTCTGACCAAGACACTAGCAGTAGCTATGTTTGAGAATCATCGAATGAACCACGATGTTCAACCTCCTCCCGCTGCATGAGGAGGTTATGGATAATCCCCTATTCATAATTCTCCTAAATGTTTTAAATCGATTTGTGGAATTGATGAATATTTATGAGGGAGATAAGATCCATGGGGAGAATATTCAGAGCTCTTTAATGTATATATGAAAATCATTTGGTTTATTGAAAATGTGGGAGAAATTGATCAATTCAATGGGGAAATGTGGAGAATGAAATGATTTTATAGTTAGAGTAATGATAGAAAATTGAGAGAGTTGAAATTGCTAAAATAGGGTAGAAAACAGAAATTTGGGGATTTATAAAGGGTGAAAATGATATTTCGGTGTTATGAGGAAACCGTTCAGGGCATGTAACTCTTCTATGACATGGTCCGAGAATATATTGAGCACCATTAAAAATTAAAAAACTTCAGAACCCAATTTTATATTCCCCTCTTCTTTTATACACTGGGTATTGGTCATGTAGACATAGAGTGTTGGCCGAGTTGTTTTTACATATCAGGATTTGATAGTGACTGGTTCTCTATTGAATTTATCTACATATTTCCAAAATAACCTAAAGGGGGAGATTGTTTAAACCAAGGATGTCATTTTATGGAAATGGATTATGGTTTTTGTTGTTTTTCTATCATCTCCAAGAAGACCAATTGAATATCTATGAGATTTCAAGGAATGATATCATACAGTTCAAGCCAAATGCAGTATAGATAGTGGTGTCATTTCCCAGTGCTTCCAATTTTTGGGGTCGAAAATATGGATGATTTCAGGAATTATGAATAGTGGTTCTTCTTGAAGTCCTTATGAAAATTTGTAAAAGGAATGAGATTTGCGAATATTGGTCTCATGAATTTTGTTTCATAATAGATTAATGTATTTTAATGGTGTGCTCTGCAATTACAATGAGCATCATGAATTACTATTATATTTAGAGATTTTTGGTCGCATAAAGGATTTGATAGAGTGAATTGAGACAATGTAAAATTTAAATGGTGATTTGAAAAGGGAGTATCACCAGAAAGATGTTTTTAACTGATCCGAAAAATGTGCTGGATGTGGTAGAGCATTGCGATCAGTTGTTCCTGTAAATAAGAGGTTACCCCTCTTCATTTGTTACGAATATTTTCATAGAAAATCTAGAATCGATATAATTTCACAAACAAGGGGTGATACATGAAATTGGGATTCTTTACAATCTTGATATTCATTAAAATACTTTTAGAGTCTTGACAGAATTCAATTATTCTATATATTGAGTTCTTCATGAATATGGGATATTCCACATTAGTTCTGTGAGCTTCGATGAAGAAGGTTGTTCCTTAAAGGAAAAGGTGCTTTGAGAAGTAGTTTTATTTGTGATGTAGTGAGTATTTTGAAGGAGTGTGCTCTACGAAGGAGTTAGCTATACGAAAGAGTGAACATTATGAAGAATATTTATGAAGGAGATTTTTTAAAATGAAATTTTGAATATCATATTTTATTAGAAATGTTTTTTCAGTGTGCATCAACATAGGATTTCAATGCAATCCGTTTCTCATGCTGGACATAGACAAATATATAAATTCATATCATTTGAAGATAACATCATGTTGATAAACTAAGTAAGACTTCTCCCAAGGTAGTGATCTAGGAGGAGTTAATGGAAGTGGTTCAACGGACATAGTGATCTTTTCCAAAAATCTTATAAATGCAGTGAGCTTAGAATAGAGTGACTGTGATTGAACCATTGTCTTCCATTTATATTAACGATTAGTATATTTTAGTACGTTTTACACATTTTCAGTGTATACTCCATGCATGTATCCCATAGTGGTGAACTAGGTAAAAGTGGTGTGTTCTTGTTTTGAATGTTATTAATTTATTGTTATTATTATCCATCATATTGGTTAAAAATGTTCCTCTGAATGTGGTATCAAAATACATTTTTTTCGTTAAATTTTGACTCCTAGATACACCCCCCTCTAAGGGTGTACCAGGGTCCATCAAAACCATCATTTGTTTTTCTAGGAAATTTCCAATACATTTTCTGAAATAATTTGACGGTGTAAATTAATAAATTTCCAATGATATTAAAAAAATGATGTAGGTTTTCAAAAATTTATTATTTGGAACAATGTAGATTGATTATTACCCATTATTAATTTTGGAACTACTGATTTTTATTGGATATAGTTAAATGTTTTTAATTTCAATATTTATGATTAAATTAGATCTCTAAATTTTATGTTTAATGATCTAACATGCCATGTGACCCGACTGAGTCTATGGTTCATGCACTATAAATTTGAAATTAATTTTTGTTAACAAGATAACTGTATGTTATAACTTATACTAATCATTCACATGGAAGGATTTTATACCTTGAGAAATGCATTAGGAAAAAATATATTGGTTTAATTTGGAATGATTAATAGATAAATTATTTTATTTGAGATGTAATTTATGAATTGATTTCAACAATTATCACCTATATATGAATAACTTATTGACCAATGCAAGACACTTAAACATAAGTTAACTATCTGATTTACTATTAATGATATGATGAGGTTTATTATTTGTGAATGTGTGAATTGAAATGAAAATATTTATGTATTTAAATAATTTAATAATTTAAAATATTATAAATATAATTTAATTCTTTGGAGTCAATGTTTGTTTGAAATTTAAATAAAATATTATTTAGGTACATTGATCCTTTTGAAAAAAACTATTAGTTAACTGATTTTTTTTTATCAATACATGCTTCAGTTCAGTTATTGTGTTGAAACTCAACTGGTGGTTCCCTAATGTTTATTTTTTATCACACCCAATATAAAAACCTTTGAGGACTTTCAAATTCTCACTTAATTTGTTTAAGATATATATTGTTTCTATGGTATATATTTTGGTGTTCATTTATTTGTTTACAGTTTCGTTGGTGAATGTTCCCTTGTACAGTAGTGTTATGGATAGTGGTTTGGTGGCTGGAGGATGTGTTTATTTGTTTACAAAATCAATTCCTATTTCTATATCATTTTGAAATTGTTGGTTTATTCTTTTTTTAAGGGACTATTAATATATTATGGTTTTTTATTTTTTTCTAAATGTGAATTTAATTGGATATTTTTTTCATATTATACATACATTCATTATTTTATAAAAAATTTTAATTCATTTTTAGTTATGTAAATTCATGAATTTTGAAGGATTCGTGAAAAATTACTATGAGGGTCATTCCAATAAATATATTGAATTTTACAATAGTTAAATCAATCCACATAACTATAATAAGTCATGTTGTGCTAGTATCTAGACTCAATGGACAAGATAGTGGTCCAGGGGTTTTTGGAATCATGATATGAGTTTTTAATGAGATTTTCTTTTAAAGAATATATAAATTATTATAAAATTTGTGTTTCAGTATGTTTAATTATTTTCATTTATTAGTTAGGATATATGATGGAATTTTATTTAGAATTTACTTATAACAATTATTGAAGAACCTTTTTATGGTGGATGTTCTTGTTACGAGGGGATGCTCATGTGTTTTGGTCCATTCTATGCTCAAATGTGATTTTTTATTTTTATTTCTCATTTATTATAATTTAAAATGTAATTAGTGGTATATTTTATAGTTTGATCCAATTTCCTTATGAATTAATTATTTTGGAAAAGATGGTTTTAGGTAGGAACTGATAGGGTATCATTACATAACATGTTCTTTTCTATGGCTGTTTATATTATAATTGAACTAATTGTAGATTTCTATTAGAAAAACCAATGAAATAGTTAAACAGATATTTTATATTTGTCTATTTGTGATGTATAATATTTGTTAAAATTGAACATTCTTTCCCTCTCAATGATATATAGCCAATCATTCTTTTTTATTCTATTAATACATTATTTTAATCAAGAATTTGATACATGATTTGGTATTCTATTACTAATAATGTAATCTAATACATGGTTATAATTAATAGATATACATGAAACCCGTTATTTTAGTAATGCATAACATATATCTGGGGTTTTTTCAAAACATGGAGGTATCTTGTTGAGAAAGTGATATGACAACCTATGATCAAGTCTATAGCAACTAAGGAGATCCTGAACCATGGGGATCCACCACATATCCTCAGGCATGCTTGCCCATATTCCTGAGTCTATAGAATATATGTGTGACTCTATGGTGGTATAATTGGGAGACGATACTGTATTATAATATTGAAAAGAATATAGAGAATTATAAAAATCATATACAACATCTAGATAAAGTAGTAAATAGGCACCCAAGTAGGTTCTAATACATAATCAAACATAATACATACCAAGTCATTGAAACAATGGTAGAAGGTCATATAAATCAAATCCCAAATGGAAAAAACCAAAGTTTGGTAAACTCAATCCTAGAGGTCCCAAGTCGTTTCTTGATCCCAATGTATCATGTTTTATCCAAGCATCCCAATCAAGCATCATTCACACAGTACATTCCTTATCAAGTATTGAAAACATGAAATCTATTTAGTAACCAAATGGTATCCCATAATGTATGTGAGCATTATTTTGAATTCCACAAGAAATGATTTTATTATTATCTCAATTCTATGAAATAATTCTCGTAATAATTTAATAAATAAATATAAAATACAATACAAAAAATAAAACCACTTTTGATCCTCTTGTTCCAAATTTACACATGGGATTTCCTAACATTCTTATCATATGAAAAATATATCAATCCAAATTATCATATATAAGAAAAATGTACACATGGATCATATCCAAATAAGTCATAACCATGAGTCATAAAGAGTCCTTGGGGTATGTAAGAAGGCACAAAATTTTGATGCATAATGAGTCCAAGGGGGAATACCCCATGGAATTCCAAATCGTGATGCAACATGATTCTAAACAGGAAAAACCAAGTCACTTGAAAACATGATTCAAAAAATAAAACCAATGTTTTTGACCCTAAGTCACTCTAGACCGTGATTTATAATTATTCCAAGGGGGATCACCCCAAGGAAATCCAAATTGCGAGTGATAATCCAAACCCATTTGGGATTTCCCCACGACATCCCAATCTATGTCTCATAATCTGAACACGTTGGTGTATTTTTCCATGCTATTCAAAATGGTGTTTCGTAATCTATACCCAAAAGCTATTTCCCATCCTTCTCTAAACTGTATATCGTATTATGAAACTATGGGATATTTCCCCATTGAATCACAAACTTTTTTTCAAAATACATTCCGTTGGAGAATTTCCCCATGGAATCCCTAACAAACAAAAATATGATTTCATGGGGGGATTTACCCATGAAATCTAATATTATATGATAATATAAACTCATTTGAGATTGTCCAAAGGAATCCCAAGTAATCATTTATAGTCTAAACCTATATTGAATTTACAAATAGAGATACATTATAATGATTCATAATATAAAATTACATAATAATCCCAACTGAAAGTTCATTAAATTCATTGAAAATATGTGTCTCGTAATGGGAATGTTCACATGGTCATAGTGAATGACTTAGGGATCCCCAAAAAAATTGAACGTTCCACTTCTTATATCTAGAAAAACCTATGTTCTTCCATCTAATTAACAATTAAATTTTACAAAGTCATGAACCCGAAATGTCGTGGAAAAGGTCACAAACTACTAACCAAGGGGATGATCATCACCAGTTGAGAGATTCCTCTCATGATTTAGGTAAAAAATATTTAATGTATTGAATTAGTCTAGACATACAATAATGGTGGACTCACGAACCATTGTACATACTCATAAATAGTAGATGAATATTGGTATATCATATAAAAAAAATAAATTTATCTCATCGAAATGCAATCATCCAATTTCAACCACTAATTCTATAAAAACTAGTAGAAATTATAATAGAAGAACAATACCCTATAAATTTTATAAAATTGAAATAAAAGGCTTAAGAAAAATAGATTATCGAATCAAATAAAAATAAGCTGTTATATGTGGTTAGACATTCCACTAGTTTCCAATCACAAATGACAATGTTTTATTTGGTGGAGAAATTATAGAGAAAACTCATTAGAAGGGGAAAGAAACTGAGTGAACTGGTTATCATTTCATGTATATCACAGGAGGAATCTTTCATAAAATTTAACCCCACAAATAAATAAATTAAATTATTAAGAAAAACACTTCTTGAATTCATGGAATCAATCATTTGTTCACTTCTTGAGTTTTAATGGTTGGGGTTATAAGCCCTACGTCTATCATTATCATATTATGAAGAATAAATTCTCTATTTTAAATGATAAATCAAATAATGTTTTTTAACTCTAGGATGCCCAAATCCCCCCCAACACATTTCTCAAGCCACTGCTCTCACCCAAAACCATTATATATGATTAATTTAATGTGTTTAAAATAAAATTAAAATGTATTTTTATATTGTAAAATTTCATGGAATATTAATATATACACTATATAATTGTTCATACCTGATGAAAACTCCTTGAAAAAATTGATCCTTGATAAAAACAGCTTTGGACAAAAACCTACATAACCAAATCCCTTTCTCAATTATAGATAGATCTTTGGTATATTTTCAAATTCACGAGAAGAATTGTCTCACCATATGAGGCATGTTAAGGATGAAAAACAATATCAGTTGGATCCTCCTCAATTTATCTATTATCCCCATGATCAATATCCTACTAAAAATCCAATGTGGAAGGTCTAGATTGTATCCATGATCCACGAAACCACGATCCAATACTCCCTAGAAACCAAGTTCCTAAAACAAAACATTCATTTTATTTTTGTCACATAAACAACCCATGAATCATTTGATAGAATGAGTTTACCCTCTGAATCAAAAGATAACACAAATTATCATCCCTAAATGAAATGCTGAAAGAGGGTTCACCCCATGAATATTTTCGTGACCACACTAGATCAAATTAAATTCAGATATATGAAACATGAATCAACCCACTAGGGACATCACCATTCTCCACAGGATATCTACCAACATTGGAAACACTCAATACACTTCTAGATAAACACATTTACCCTATAGTATCTTTGACATGACTCATCACAATCATAGATAACTCAGAAGAATCCAAACAAGAGAGAGACAAATGTCACTAAATACAAGTTGTTCTTAAAAAAACAACTGAAATTGAAGATTCATGCTCTCAAAATTTCCATTCGTATCTGAACATTTGGATTAGCATGTCTATTGATATGTGAAGGAAACTAATATCTAAAGAGTAATTTTATATCGAGATCCCTTTACAACATTAATTAGAAGCCACCTTATAAATCATTCAATAACCATCGTCATCACTATGAACCAATACACATACCAATCTACATGTTTCTAACAAGTAAGGATCATTAAAACACTGCACCCAAACTAGCTCTAATATTCAAACCCACATCATCTCCCATATCATGGTGAAAATTATTCCAAACAAACCCAACATGATACCCCATTTCTATTGGAGTTAAAGAAGACCTAAAATTTACCAACATATCTCCTTCAAATTTTTTGCGACTATTTTACTATAATCTATTCTATACATGACAATTCTCTCTAGCTAATACCCCCTAACTTTTATTATAATTCATATAGTTTTTCAAAATCGATCATACCAGCTCCACCAATGTTCATATCATGACAAAAAGGATCATTTAAATTTAGTTTTCTATTATCTACTCTTTCTCTTGTATCACAAAAACATAAAAAAATGACAAACACCACATGTATAGGTTCAATAACACATAATTTATTATATTTAATAATAAATTCTCAAAATCAATGACACACCCTTGAATTATCAATGGTGTGCTCCCCACCATATGAAATTCCTATTTTTGATTTATGAGAATTATCATTCTTAACATCCACCACATAAAAAAATTATAATTCCCAAGACATCTTCATGATTATATGGACACAATAGTGACACAAGAAAAACCTTTCGAATCCCATAGTATAATATCCACCATACAACCAATCATGAAGAATCTAAATCTATGGTGCACAGTCATGTTCACGACCACATGAATCTCACATTTCAACTCTCTATGGGACCCACATAGATCTTTTATGAACCCATTTTCTCATAGGCGATTTGATCTAAATTGCAAAACCAATCTCCAAATTTGATATCCATCACATTTATTCCCACAACTCCTCATCATTTCAAAATATAAAGCTACCATCATAATACAAATCACATGTTTCCTAATTGTTAGAATTCACCTATCACATGAGCTAACCATATTATCAATTATAAAGTCTTCATTACCACATTTTATTAATATTATCACCTATATATACCTCCTCTCAGACGTTATTAATTAAACTATTCATAATTTCAAGAATAAACTACAATTAATAATACATTATATATATTTTAAATCTAACCCAATTAATTCAAAGTATCAATGGTCTACACCCTCATACTATTTTGTCATAAACAAGTAATCTTTTACAATTCCAACAACATTTTGTAGCATATCATCTACCAATACCATAAAAAACAGTACATGAATTCTCCCTATTTGGAAAAATAAATATTCTAATACCCATTTGGATCAAAATGGTGCCTCACAATTTCATAAATAAATGGGTTTGTAGGGACCAAATACATACGTCCCAAAATAGTTTATCAACCTATTACAAGAATAAAATATAACCCCCTTGAATTTTTTTTGTACTCGTCACATCTTCATAGGGTCCACATAAAAAATCAAAGTCTTACATTGTATCCTTGATATTTTTCTAGAATCACCCATTAACATGTCTCACATGCCTTCCAATTCAATTCATATCAATTGAACTAAAAGTCATAACATTACAGGAATATACATACATTTCACTGACCATAAAACTATGTAGGTATAAAAAACTCACTCACTCAATATATATAAATTTATTTTCTTAATACCCTATAACTGTGGTCTTCAATAGCTCAAATTACCAACTAGTATTACCCAGTAAACATACATCCCACAGTAACTCACCTAAACCACAAAATTGAAAAATATTGAGTCATTCCCAACAATATTAGACTCACATCTATTATAAAACATACCCCCATTAGCATTGTGTATCTATACCATATATCCAATAACATATCTCTCGATGCTTGCATTTCAATAAGACTGGGTTATGTCACTTATTCCCAGAAAAACCACGTGATCTACTGCCCTCTGGGAATCACTGAAAAACTAGATGTATCTACCTAAAATCTACAAATCATAGATCATAAAATCACAAAACGCCTAGAAAAGTGTGTTTAAAATCGAATAGATTATATCCCATGAATCAATACACAACTACTAACATCATTGTTGGGATTGAACATCTATAAGATGAAAGGAATTTACAATAAAACTCAAAAAATCTCTGAGTGAATCTTGCATGACCCTTAACATAACATATCAATCACTCTTCTAATCTATACTAAATTAAAAAGTCTAGGATAATTGATCTCTTAGGATACCCTAATATATCACACTTTTAATTAATAATATAAATAAAAATCCCACTCCACTATCACAATAATTGGCTCAAAATTATACTAAATAACATGTAAAAATAATAAAGAAAATAACTGGACAACACACCATCAATAGGTATCTCATACACATATATATAATTCAATAAATACTAATGAAAACTACCCCCTCCGAGGATAAACCTCATATAACATTCCAAATATATATGAGTAAAATAATGTAAAAACAACATGTATCCCCACTCAGCTCAAGTGATAAAATATAATGATCTATTATAAATGCCTGATTCTAATTCAACCTACCCACTATTGGTTAAGGCACGACCTCAAAGGGTTTTAGAAAGTTTCAACATCCCTTAACTCCTAAAGCAACAAATCATAAAATTATCAAAAGGATTATTATACCACTATTCTATACATCGTAAATCATAAAGGTCTCAAAACCTAGATTATTTCTATAGGTATGTTTTCCACTTATCCAGATTAGGTCACAGATCTATGACCCACATCAAATCCCATTTCTGTTAAAATGATTCAAATATAAGTGTTCATGGAATGTGATGAGAAGCCCAAAACTATGATATTGACTCCATATCATAACATATTATTCTCATAACATAATCATTATAAAAATCATCAACAACCTATAGAAATTTTCAACACCATATATAAATTAGGTTCACAATATATATTTGATTCCAAACACCAAATGATTCTATTTTATAACCTTTAAAAGTATAATATCCCATTATTTTCAGTGTCATGTCGAGATAAAATCCTGGATTTTTTTATTTCATTAAAGGAACATAATTTTGGAATTTTTGACTAGGTATTGTTTGGGTTGAGTTTAATGTAAATAATTGAGAAAAAGGGATAGTGAGTGATTGGCACACAACTAGAGTAAACTGTACACCCAGCCCATCTAACTGTTTGACCCCAAGTAGAGGGGATCAACATGGCTGTAGCATGGTTCAAAAAACCATGAAACCCAAAATAGTGGGGGGATGTACCATTGGTTCACGATTTTTCAAAAAAATTCCTCTTCCTAGAAAAATATGCATCTAGTTTTATTTTATTCAAAAATTAGTTTTAAAATAATCAAAACCCCCAAAACACCTCATATTCATCCTATAATCGATACATTATGATTTAGGATGATTTTAGATCTTGTAATAGTGATTCTATGTTCGAAAAATCTCTATTCTTTGAGAATCGATGCGTTAATCGATGATCCACTCTTCTCCTAGTGAGCATATCACATCTCGTTGCCCATGCTGTCTATTATTCTATTTTACCATGTTTTTTGGTGGAACATGACCAATATTTAATTAGATCTAAATAGATTTTGTAAGATCTAGACCATGATTTGTCGATCAAGATCTATATTGATAAGAACATAATACATATGATCTTGATTTAAGGATTTTTATCTGAAATCTGATCTATTTCATTGTGCTTCTAGAATTTGGGGAATTCCATTTGGTGGTCAATCATCAATGAACTAAGGTAGGTGGACTATAGTGAAAATCTATTTTTCTTGATATTTTTATGTGCGTGTGATTGTAAAATTTCTCAGAATTGTTATTAATTTAAAATCTTTTGTGAATTTAATTAATGTGATGGTCACGAACCAAATCTGGTCTCCATCAAAACCTGCAACAAACATGGCCAATGGAAAGGCTTGAAGGTAATTCCAAATACCCATGGGCTGCAACATGTTCCCACGTATCATAAAATAAATGTTGGGAATGATGTACACTTATTTGAAATCATAAGACAACCAAAAATATTAAAAAAACTGAATCTAAAAAATTATCCCCAAACAAGCATGTAAAAAAATTCAGAATTTAGATGAAAGGTTTATACAATGGCCAAAGAATACAAAAAAGTAAGAAATACAAAAATGACAGCCCTAGAACCACCTCAAGGAAAGGGGTAAATAGCACTCAAGACATCTCCACGATATATTATCATGAAAGACTGCTAGAAACCCAAACCATCGGCACTAAAAGCATTATCCAAACCTGAAATAAGATAAACATGTCTACATACACCCAAAGGAGTAAGTAGGGTTTGAGTATGTTCCTAATAGGTTGACACGTAAAATATTCTATGTGATAAACATTTCAAGACAAAAATAATTACATGTTTTGAAAATAAGAAACACAGTAACGGTTTCTAAAAGACACAACATTAAACCAAATAGTTTTCATGTGGGATATTTTAAAGAAAGGGCACATTTAAATAATACCAACAATCTACTGATTTTTTCAGCAATGAAAACAGTATGCCGATGGTGAACATCATATAGCCAACGACCACTAGTCACTAGAATAACACTATGAACTAGTTAGTTTTGAGACCAATGATCGTTGAATATCTGTGAATGTAACCATGGTAAATATGTATTCTCCTTCCCAATAACAACTAGTTGAAGAATCATCCATAATATAGTGGTACCAAATAACATTAACAACATATATTAGATAGTGTTATCATCATCAAAATTTCTTCATGAAATAGTGAAGAACCACTCTGGACCACTAGCATACTAGTACACATCCACCCACCAAGACACTTGGGTTTCCCTTTTGAGAATAAAAGTGTTCCGTGTGTTATAAATACCTTTTTCACATGATTATTCAATTTCAAAATCACACAGAGAATCCAAATTTCCTAATCACACATGTCACATAATACCCTTTTCACCTTAATATTCATTTTATCAATATACACTCACAAAATACCCTACAAACATGTTATACACCCATATCACTATTTAATAATTCATCTCGAGATATTATAAAACATCCCCAAAACGTTTAACATAAAAAATCACCACATTCTATGTCAAAAACACATTTTACGAACATAAAGCCATCAAAATAGTACATATAAATCCTTTAAACAAATTATGTACCTCATTAAACGATTTAGAATTTACATAGAACACTTTCAGGAAGCATGACAAGCTTTTGAACCTAAAACTGATTCATAAACCATATTTTAAATCAAAAATCACAACAAGACCCTATTAAAACAGAATTTTCATCCCAAATAACATTTAATAATCTACTTTCACATGTTATGAAATGAACCAAAATATCACTATAAGAGTTACACATGGAAAACACCCGATTTAATGAAAAAACGAAACTATAAAATAAAATTCATAACCAACAACATCCCTATCGATTTTTCACAATAAACAACATATGGGGAAATAGAAAAATAAGTACATCAATCAATATAAATAATCATGAAATGACTCTTCATTGAATCACATACCATTTGTGCTAAAAACCCAAAATTTGGGTGTGAAACATCAACCACAACACCACTACACCACAATGGGATAAAAAAACAATAAAACTCAATATTTGAACTAATAAACACATAATAAAACCCTAGGTACCAAAATGAGCTTCTTGAAAAAAAAACGTTACTTCAAGAATCATAATGAAAACCATTATAATATGGAAGATACCAAGAAGAGATTCACATACATGGATGAGATTAAAGAAATCACCCCAATTCACCAAAGGTTTAATCTATAAGAAGCAAAAACTAATAGGGAGTCTCTAATGATGCTGAAGAGGTCATGTGGGGACTGTAATGTTGGAGAATGATAAAAAATTGAATCATTTATGAATGAAACAAATTACATTCCCAAATCTGGATGATTTGAGAAACCATGATAAGTTTCACCCTAATTAGCGATCCAAATGAGTTCCAAAAGAGGGAGAAACGATCCTGAGTTCATGCCTAGGGATGTTGGATTCTATTTTGAGGTGGAATCACTGAAATTTTTTAATAGAATGAGATATTAAAGAATTTATTTTTTTAATGAATTATATGGGCTCAATGGTTGGACCATTTCCTAAATAAATCAATGAAATTCAAAATGATAATGATTTCATATGGGGTTGAAATGGTTATGGTGTTTTTAATGGTTTAGTGGAGACAATGTGGGATGTGTAATGGATGAATTTTTGTTAAAAAGAAGTTATTAATGAAACAAAATTTGTATTCATGTTTAGAAATGGGCTCACTGTTTGGCCGAGTATCATGAAAACCCGTGATTTCCTCCAAAAATGTATGGGAAACCCCCAAAAAATCAATGAATATAAATATATTAAAAATTACCTTCTTAAATAAGTCTTGGATGTGTAATAATATCCCCACCATAAAGAATTCTCCTCTGAAATTCTACATCAAGTTTAGATACAAAAACAAAAACCAAAAAAAATATTATGATGTACCCCTTTTCCAAGATTCACCCACCTTAAAAATGCCACGAACCTCTAGTTGATCAATCAGAGTAAGAGAATAATCTCAGAAAATAAAATGTTCCCAAATACCTAGAATTATCAAACATATTAAATCTACATCCCAAAACAAAACACCCCAAACACTTCTAGATGAATCTCAATAAATCCAGCTGAATAATGCTACCACTACCTTGATTCAACAAAACTATTGGGCATGCTCCAATTAAACATTACCCATGAATGAAATTGGAGGCTATAAAACTCTGAATGAGACTACCTACTACCATGAAATCACCAAGGATAAAAATGAGTCACTAATATATGGTTACCCAAATAGGCATTCCACCACAAAGGACAACTTAATTTCCCAAGACAAGAACCAGACACAATCTAGGGGTGGACCAAAAGGTCTCCCCTGCATAAGGGGTTGACTACCATTAGAATTGTTTCCCCAAGAGAACTTATGTGAGACCCATGATGGGTCTCCACACCATAATAACCAACCATCATTACTAACTAGAATGGGCTACCAAGAAAAGACCGCAATGTTTTAAAGAGTTTCCATGGCCGAATGGTTGGTTCATACAGTTTAAAAAAATTGTGTTCATACCATGTGGATAATTCTGTACAAACCGGAAACATCACATGATAACCTAGTCTAAGGTGCATGACCATGTGGAGACCATGTGGGAGCTACTGTCTTTTATTGAATGGTTCCCAGGGTGGGCACATAGTTTCTACTAAACGTGAGAAAATCGTGTGTTTCAACCTACCTAGCATAAATTTTAATTTTTTCTCCAAAAACATAATGGGAACCTAAGGGTAAAAGCATGACCTTATTATATATCAAGGGAATGAAGTTCTCCCACCTCTTTCCTCTGAATGAGAATAACTAGTGCAAGAAAAAGACACTATAGGTTTAATCTATTACCATCATTCATATCGAGGTCATGAATTTTAACAAAGGTTTAAACAACCCAATGATTTTTTTAACTACACGCCTGTTTCCCTATAGGATCTATGGCTGGAGATCAGATGATTGAATAATTTCCTGCCTAACTGTTAGGATTTCAAACTCCATGAATGAAACTTCTTATTCTGATGCCACAATAAACAACATCATGATCTCACATGGGATTAATGAGACATGACACACTTCAAAATCACATTACCTTAACACATAATTTTACTGAAACAAGGGATTAGAGTATGCACACACATGACCCCTTGTTTCTGTGGACGAGAAACAATAGAGGAAAAGGAATCCTAGATTCACCTTCCTCTAAAAAAGAGGATTTCCATTTTTTTCTGAAGGGAGACACATTTCTAGAATCATAGATTCTGATAGGACTATATAACCTTCCCCTTTACAGTCTAATGAGAACACAACATTGCATGGTATCACCGAACATGAACACTGAAACTGATAGAAAAAATATGAGAATAGGGACCTCATACTAAGCCCCAAACAACACATCACTCCTACAGCAGCCATAATAGCCACTCATGAACCGATTTCCCACACTGGTGGCATAACATGAACCATTTCTTCGAAGAGACTGATGAAATACCTAGAGGACCTCATAGAAAAAACATCTTACACATACAAATCAGACTACTTCCAACTTCGATGACTCATGTAGAATAATATAGTAAGGCCTTTTCAACATTCCACATGCACTATAGTGATACAAGATGATCCACAACACAAGGAAAATAAATTGGTTGAATCGATCTCCAAACTCGAGAATAAATCCCTTATGTTGATCAAATAGAAGATCTCCCAATGGTGAATCTTCCAGGTCCACATTTCAATCATGCATTAACTCTTTATGGGGGCCTACCCTAGCCAACAAGAAAACCCAAGGACCCAACAAAGCTGTCTGTTGGTCAAAACATACCATAAACCATAACCGATCACTCGAGGGGAGCCACTACAGGGGCATCCTAAACATTTCTCAAATGAGACCAAAGACAAACACCTCAACCCAACTTACTGGCGAAGAAAAAACTGAAAACACCACATAAACAATAGGGGTTCTTAATCTCATAACATCCCGCAACAACAATCCCAAATAATACATAATCCATTCCTCTCGAACAATGATTATCAAAATACAACACATACCATTAAAGTATTTTTTTTAAAAAGGGTTGGTATGTTGCGCATCTACCAATGGTACCCCATGGGCCTCACACATGAATGTTTCCATGACACACTGGGAACCCAATGCATATCCATCTCGACACTTATACATTCATTCCATTACAAGACAATCTTCCAATGTAACCCCGTTCATGTGGTCACCAATGAAGATATCGAAGAAAAAAAACTAAAATATTCCTCCTTCCAACATCAACCCATTATAGTCACACATTCTATTTCAAAAAATATCTAACCACAAAATCATACTAAACTTACTTATTAAAAGATATTTTAAACAAGAAATTAAATAAAAACCACTTTTATTCAATTCACAATTGTTCCAAAAAATTTCTATCCATTTCAAAACACATCTAATTTCATGAAAAAAATCTATCTCATAAATCACCAGTTTATTATGAACTCAACTCTTGTCATTTCAAAATAATGTTCCAAATTATCGTAAAACATTTCAAATGCACAATAGTCAAAAAAATAAAAAATAAATCTCCAATCCCCACACATAAATTCCAAAAAAAAATTATTCCATTGGAAAAAAATTTCAATATTTTAGAACATTTTATTTAAAATATATGTTCAAATCCCACTTTATATTAATTGATAATTTTAAATGATCTGTAAAAAACCCATTTACCATTTCAGAATTGCCCTAAAAAATTCATTATACCCATTCCAAAATCAATCAACATACACTTTATTAGAAAACCATTTCACCAAAATTTCACATTTCATAAAATAAATTTATGTATTTACTTTAAAACAAAATTCCCTTAATTCCCAAAGTAAAATAAACAAGGTTATTCGAGAGGAAGGTATTATTAGCGGGTTACAAAGACATATGGTTGGCGGCGATATTACATTCACTTCACCATCATAGATACTATTTTTAGGAAATGTCCCAATCTCGACATGGCTTTCTAGGATATTAAAGTTCACTACGACCATTGGACAAAGTCTCTTTTTCATTCTCCCAAATCATCAATTAACAATAAGAACCAATGAATTCAAAGAAAAACAAACACCCCAAGGTGACTTGAATTCAGTTTTGAGCATTGCTGTGTAGGAACACTACCCGTAACCGGAATGCCATGTCCCAACAATCCTAGTTCTAGACTATCCAGACACTACCCCAAATAACATGACCCAAAAAGTTTAAACCTTCTCTGATACCATTTTTTCAAAAACTAAATCTGGTCGTTTTCAAAATTGGCAAAAAACCTAACCCATGATAATGC
The DNA here is from genome assembly GCA_963277665.1 of Viscum album. Lineage (NCBI taxonomy): Eukaryota > Viridiplantae > Streptophyta > Magnoliopsida > Santalales > Viscaceae > Viscum > Viscum album. Next base: position 2,114,620,967 of record OY728136.1, read on the forward strand.
TCGAAAGTCGTTCGTGATCCCCATGGAATGGAACAAGTTTTTAGGTATCATAAAATAATTTTTTTAATTATTTTCCGGTATTTATAAACATAATTCAACAAAAAATATTAAGTAAACTGAATCTGAAAAATTACCCAAAAATAAGCCTTTCAAAAAATTCATAATTGAGAAACAAAGTTTATACAAAGAAGAAAGACTAAAAAAGGATGAAATTCAAAAAGGAATTCCCAAGAATCACCTCAAGGAAAGGGAGAAATTACCCTCAATCCATTTCCATGATAATTTACTAAGAGGGACTAGTAGAAACCCAAACCACCATCATTTAAAGTTTTATCAAAACCTTCAACAATATAACCAAGCCAAAATACACCCAAATTTGTAAGTAGGGTTTTAACAAATCCCAATAAGTTTCCACAAAAAAGAATTTATGTCATAAAAAATTCAAGATAAAAAGAATTGCACATTTTGAAAATAACATATGCTAATAAAATTTTCTAAAAGATGCAACTTTAAACCAAATAGTTTTCTGGTGGGATATTTTTTAAAAAGGGCACGTTTAAATAAAACCAACATATTACCTAATTTTCCATCCAAGAATACCTAATTAAAATAGTAAATATCATTTAGTCAATGAGAACTATTCACGAGGATACCCCTAGGCACCAGGTATTTGTGAGCCCCATTAACCTCATATCTCGGTGAAAGTAGCCATAGTAAATATCAGTTCTCGGGCATAAGTTTCACTAGTAGTAGAATCAACCATTACATAGTGGTCCCCAGTAATAGCATCATCATTGTTTAGTTATTATTTTCGATGTCAAAATTGCTACGTGAAATAGGGACAAACTACTCCGGATCACAAACATAGTAGTACACGTCCGCCCACCAAGATATCTTGGTTTCATATTTTTACTCAAACAAGTTCCTCAATTTATAAATTCCATTTTCATATGAAGATTCCTTTTAAAAATCAGAAAAACACCAAACATCCCACTCACACAATTCACATAATACCATTTTCACCTTCAAACACATTTTATCATCATACTCACATGAAATAACCGACAAACATGATTCACACCCATATAAAAATCTAATAAATCATATCTAAAATTTCTAAAAAATTCTCAAAACGTTTGACATATTAAATAACAACAATCTATTTTCAGAACACTTTTTAAGAACATACATCCATCAAAACACAACATGTAAATCCTTTTCACACTTTGTGTAACTCATTAAACCTTTTAGACTTTTCATAGAATACTTTCAAGAAGCATGACAAGGTGTTGCACATAAAATCATTAAAAAAACTCTTTTACACCCCAAAACCACACAAAGCCCCAATAAAATCATTATTGGAAGCCCAAAACACATATAATAAACCACATTCATATTTTATAAAATGTAACCAAATATTACAAAAAAAACTTAGAAATGGAAAACACCTAATTTAATGAAAAAAATGAAATTATAAAATTAAACGCATATACAACTTTATATAAAATGGTTTCGGTACGAAAAAGACATATTATTAATTTGAAAAAGTAAGTAAATCAATAATTATAAAACATCACAAAATGCTTTCACATGGATTCACCTATTATTTTTTCCAAAAAACCCAAAATCATACAGTGAAAATTCGACCACACTAGCATCGCACAACAAGGGGATGGAAACAGACCATAAACGACAATATTTGAACCTTGAAACACAATATCAATCCCTAGGCATGAAACCTAACTTATAAAAAAGGTAACATAGAAAAGTGGAGTGAAAACAAGATGTATATGGAAGATAAAGGAGAAAATTCACTTACATTAATGATCTTGTTGAAATCGCCCCAAACACACCAAAGGTTGAATCGCCAATGAACCAAAAATGATAGGGAGGATCAAGTGAGGCTGTTAAGGTAATTTGTCGAATGAAATGGGGGAGAAAAGTGAAATTTAAATGATTTACGGATGAAACAATTTTCTTTCTCAAATATGGACGTTTTGAGGAACCCATATAAGTTTCACCATAATCAGAGATGAAAATGAGCTCTGAATATGGAGAATCGAACATGGGGGAGTTCCTGGGGATGATGGATTTTATTTGTAGGTGGAATAACTGAAAAAAATTAAAAAAATAATTAGATATTAAGGAAATAATATTTCTTAAAGCATGAAATGGGCTCACGGGTTCGCCTAATGCCTAAATAAATCCCCAAAATCCAAATTGATAATGAATTAATTTGGGGTCCAAATTGATATGTTCGTTTGAATGGGTTAGGGGAGACCATGTGGTAATTTGAATTGATGTATTTTTTTAATAAAGAACGAGTTATTATAAAAACAATTTTTTTATGTTTTGAAATGAGATCACTATTTGGGTCATGTCTTGAAAAACCAAAATTTCCTCAAAAAAGGCAGGGGAACCCCCCCAAAAAAAATAATATAAACTAATAAATACCTATAAAATTATTCATGGATGTGATAGTGATAGATTAATTCATTAAGAAATTGGAGATTTCAAGCAATAATGGGATTTTTTAATTATTAAAATTAATTAATAAATTAATTTTAAAAAAATTGAATATGGAATTAGAATAATTAATTATTAAATTAATTATTGGAATGATAATTTTCGTAATGAAGGTGATTAATTAATTATAAATTAATTGATTTTCTGATGATATGATTTATTTAAATTGTATGATGAAATGAACAGTAACATGGTTATTCATTTTTTAAATGACCATTGTATCACAGTCATTCCAATTGAGTGATGAAATTAATTGTATAACAATCATTCATTGGAGAAATAAGAATGTTAACATGGTCATTGAAATTTTGTGATGATGTGAATTATAACATGGTAATTAATTTTAGAAATATTAATGATGACATGGTCCTTCAAATTGTGAGGTGAAATTAATGGTAACATGATCATTAATTTGAGAAATGATAATTGTAACATTCCCATTTAAATTTTGTGATAAAATTAATGATAACATTTTTATTCGTTTGATAAATATGTTCAATAACATGTAAATTCAAATTTTGCAATGAAATGAATGGTTTCTTGGTCATTCATTCATGAAATAATAATGGCAACTTGGTAATTCAAATTTTGTGACGAAATGAATGATATCATGGTCATTAATTTTTGATATAAGTATGGTAACATTGAAATTCAAATTTTATGATGAAATGAATGGTAACATGGTCATTAATTTATGAAATAATAATGGAAAAATGGACATTCAAACATGTGTTATCCCTTAAGGATAGAACAAATTTCATTACGGGCTGATGTAATTAATATGGTACTAGAATCTATGTATTCAGAGGTTTTATGAGGTTAAATAGAAAAGACATAATAATGTGATAATGTTTTTATTTTTCCGTTATAATTATTCATATCACAAATTCATAAAAAAATTGAATGGTTTATCATTACACACCAATTGTTTTGGCCTACCGAGTTTTAGTCACAGACTATTAGGGCTACCAGATTGATACCTGAATATGATTTATTATAGCCTAACAGGTTAAAGGAAAATTCCCTAGATTATATATCTAATTGGGGATGGAGCATGGATAATGAAAATACTTGGGCTCTAAAACCCTCAATAAAGTCGTTAGTTTCTTTAATTTTTGGTTTAATTTTATAAAAATTTAATCATACTTTGTCATGGTAATGTTTCCCTTTCTGTTTCCATTTTATATGGTTATATATACTTCCAAATTTATTAATTTATTCCAAACGGTGTTTTAATATGATAAAAGATGTTATATTATCCCCATTAATTACATAACATGCCCTCTATTCTTGAGGAAAACCTCTAACATATAGGAAGGTAGGCTTGAGGTTATGTGACCGATCGTTTCGGGAAATGTTGCGTAGAACATGGGACATGACATTACAATGTGGTATGAAATGATATTTTTATTTTCTTTTTATTTTATTTTACTACTTAAATAAAAATATTCATGATACTAGGATGAGTCGAGGCTTTGTAATGAGCTCGTATATGGGAGTTGCAAACCCCTGTATGGGGAAAACCCAAGTACTCAGGGTGGGATTGTTATTATTATTGATTTCTATTACAGTTTCATATTATTTGACTGTTGGTGATGCACTTATTGTGTGATGAGATATATTTTATTATATTTTTCAATGAATTGGCTTGTGTACTAGTATGGAATGAAAGTTTAGTGTGCCTGAATCATTTTAGTCTCTCAGAATTATTTTTTGAACATGCATCATTTTAGGAACACACAAAAAAAATTGATTCAGTTATGAGGTTAAACGTGAATTTATTTCCATTCTCATGAATTTGAAAAGAAAATGGTTCCTAATATGAAATTAAAAATTATTTAAAAATTATACATTATGAGAATACATGGGTGTCTGATTGAGAAATTTGAATGTAAAAAAATTTGTTTACCCTATATAACAATGAAATTTGTGTAGGATGGTTAAGGGTAGTGATAGAGCCTATGTTTTAATAACGTGGAATGACTTGGGGAAAAGAAATTTTTGTGACATGTTGTGATTATTTCCCTTATGTAAATGTTATAAGGTTGTGACTGAATTCCTATGCCATGTGTTTAGAAATGTATAGTTATTACTCCATGATGATTCTTGTTGAGAGGATGAACTGAGGACATGGAATGGAATTATCTTCCATGGGGGGAGCCTAAGGCACCGATTGGGCTAGTTGAGAAAGTGTGGTAGAAGATATATGGGAAATTTGATCACTTGTGAAATTAATGTAAAGAGACCCAGAAAGGGTTGTGAAAAGCATGTCATATTTTTTCAGGTTCATTCTATTGAAGCACTCTCCAAATTTTTCTAGAGAGTGTGGATATGATAGATATGATTTTTGGGTTGAGTCCATCAATATGATAATTTTCCATATAGAGACTCCTACTAAGAAGGGGGTTTAAATGGTCACATATATTTTACGAGGATCATTGAATTCGCTGATTGAACATGCTAATATAATGTTATGGAAGGAATTTTTAGCTAGGTTTTTTTGGACTTCAGTGGAGAGATGTTGATGTAGGTGAAAGTGTCCGATTTCTTGAAGCTAATTTATGGAAGAATGTTCATGATTCATTATCCTGGATGCTTCACAAATATACAATTCATTACTTTAGAAATAAAAGGATAATGTTAATCTACGGGGAAAAAATTTATGGATGTGATTAATTGTGAGATTAGGTCCCATGATAATTTCTATTGATGAAAGTGGTTTTCTAAGGTGGTAGATTATGCTGTCACATTTAAAGGGAACATGAGTGGGGATTCCCATACTAGAATGATATTTTCTATTATATGGTTAATAGGAGGGAATTTTGAGTTCATGAAAAAATTTTATAACAGATTTAGTTATATAAGTGGGAAGAAAGTTACGCAGACAAGAGGGTATATTTCTCAGGACCTTACTAGAGTCATCTTTCATCAATGTGGCGGCCCAATACATTACCATGTGGACTATTACTGACCACCAATGGAGTTACGATCATGTGGAAAGATGGGAAATCTACATAGGTTATATAGAAACCCTTGACAAATAGTTTCAGAAATGGGAGATATATAGAACTAGAAAAAGGGACTAGGATCTTCTCCACCATATCAGTTTGGTAGGTTTATTTATACTGGACAAAGTGATAGTGGTAGAGAATGTGGTCCTTTTGTAATAGATAACCCATATTAGTCGACTGGTTCTACTCAAGGGAGGTAGAAAAAATCATAAGTAATATTGGAAGGACAACTATATGCGGTGCAGAAAATACTTTTGGATATTGAGGCTAGTCCATCGACAGTGAGAGGTATTATTCTAGTATATTCTACTTTAACTAGTGACTTATATGATAATGGAAACTCACATTCCATTAAATGTAAAACATCTAAATTTATTGATAATGGAGGTGGAGTTTTTATGTGGAGTAATGACTATAGATACACTATTGGGAGTTTGGTATAGAGGCATCTATCTGTGCAAGGGATGTTCACTGAAGATCGAGAAGAATTGTTTTCTATGGTATCTCAATATTCATTATTTGATATACTTATAAAAAATTATGGGTATGGAATGGATAGTCTCATACTGATCCCACATTGATTATTACCATAGAAGAGTGGAGTTTCTATCTCATTAGTGTAAAAATTTCATTTAACATGGGGAGGTGGATATCCATGTAGGCCGAGCAAGTCCAATTACTCCGAAAATAGGAGAACTCATAGCCTAGATTGATTGTCCATATCTCGATGATAGTGGTGTTAATCATGATGTATTACCACTAGTGGTGGAACAATTTCATGATGTTTTTCCTAAAGAATTCATAGGGATGCCAACTATGATGGATGTGGAATTCACAATTGTTCTCATGATGGGGGATGAGATAGTATATATTCCACCATATAGAATGTTATCAATAGAGATTCAAGAGATTAAGATCCACCTAGAGTGTTTAGATGATTATATATTTATCCATCCAAGAATTTTTACATGGGGATCACCTGTATTGTTTCGATTGAGGGATGGATGAAGTTTACATTTGTGTGTCGATTATCAAAAGATGAACATGATGACTGTTAAGAAACGATATCCTCATCCACATATTGAGGATATGTTTGACCAATTAAAGGGATCTTGTGTTTTTTCATGGATCGACATGAGTTTCAGGTATAATCAACTAATATTTACAACATCAAACATAACAAGTACTACTTTTAAGAGTAGGCGGGGCCTTTATGAGTTTTTTATAATGCATTTTTGGGTTAAAAATAAACCAGTAGATTTTATGGTCTTGATGGAAAGGTTATTTTATATTTATCTAGATGTGTTCGTGGTTGTGTTTTTGGATGACATCAGGGTGCACTCCAACACTCAAGAATATTGTTCCCAACATCTTAACATCATTATGGAAACAATAATAGATCATTAGCAATACAGCATTATAATTAAGTCTCCATTTTTGATTGATTAGTTACTCTTCATAAGGATCATCATCATAGATGAAGGTTTGTTAGTGGGGATAAAGAAGATTCAGGCAGTGGTTTCTTAAGACCATCCCATTAATGTTTTTGATATTCAATGATTTCTAGCATTAGCTGGATATTATAGGATGTTCCTCTTGGACTTTTATGATTTGGAAGAACATATTTCATGCATTAACAAAAAGGTTATAAAGTATGAATGTTCATAATCTTTCCTGGAGTCCAATGAGGATTTTCAAAAGATTATAACAACACCACTTATTTTGTTCTTACATGAGTTGGGTGCGTAGTACATGGTGTATTGTGATGCTTCTGGGACCAGACTCAAATTTTTTTTTGAAAAAAGGGTGTAATATTTTGGCTTATTAGTCACATAATTTGAGACCAAATGAATAGAAATACCCTATACAAGACCAAAAGCGGAATGTAGTAGTTTATTCATTAACGTGATGGGGACACTATCTCTTCGGATAAAATTTTACAATTTATACTAACCACAAGGGAATAAGGTATATCTTTAACCAAAGAGATATTTATATTAGATTGAAGATGTAGGTTGAGTATATGCAGTCGTTTTAATTTGATCTAGGTTATTCACATGGGATGGGAAACAGTATGGCTGACACTTTTAGTCAGAAATATCTGACACATGATGTTTAGGAGTTTAGTGCTGAATGGGTGGTGATGATGTTTCTCACTAAGATGAAAAATGTGGTTTAGGAGAGTAAAGATAAAATTAATCTTCTATTATTTGTTGTGGAGTAAATTATTCTGAGTCACATATAGGATCAATTGAATGAGGATTACAAGTTATTTTTCTTCAGGGAAAACATTGTAGGTGGGGAGACACCTTCAGATTAGTTGAAATATGACTATGAGATCATCTACATGATGAATGGAGTTGTTGTGACTACATGAATATGATGGGAGATCATAAAATAATTCCATGCCTCAAAGTGGTCCATACATCCTTGTTTTAACAAAATGTACCATGACTTATGATGAAAATTTTAGTTGCAGGTCATGAAAAGTAAGATATTAGGGTTTTTGACATGATGCTTTACCTATCAATTGGTCATAGTAGAGCATAAATGACCTTTAGGATTTTAGTAACCGTTTCTTATTCTAGAATGGATGTCGGATGACATGACTACGGATTGTTTGTTTTTCCATCCAATGCTTTTTAAAAGAATGATTCTATTTGGGTCATTATGGATTGACTGATGAAGGGACCACATTTCTTGCCTATACAAAAAACCATTATAGTAGAGAAGTTGTGACAATTATTTGTTTGAGAGGCAGTCCTTCTGCATGGCGTTCAATAGACTATTTATTCAGATCATGAATCACACTATAAATCATGATTATTCTTGGGATTATAGATGTTAATCTGTATACATGTTTTATTGAGTATAGTTCTCCACTCACAAATAGACATGAATCAAAAACATCCTATATAGGTTGATCGTGTGTTTCTTTGGGTGATCGTGTGTTTCTTTGGGTGTCAGCTAGTTTGGGTCATCACATGGTATACAAATAGGGAAAGTTGACACATGGGTATGTTGGAACATGAGGTCTTGGAAATAATCTTTCATGTTTCATATCAATTGTGTCTTCCAAAGATATAAAATTCCATGAAATATGTTTTCCATGTTTCAAAAATATAGAAGTATCTCCTCGACCCTTATAATGTTATCAATATATATGAGATTGAACATGAGATAGATGTGTCCTTCTTTGGGAATCTGATATGTGTGATGGATAGTAGTGAGAAATTGTTCCATGTAAATACCATTTCAACAGTTCATATATTACGAAAACATAGTTGTGTATAGTATAAATATTGGGGAAACGAATCATATATGTGGGCTCCATGCCCTGATATTTTTCTCTTGAAATCATAGAATTTATTGGAAGTGTGGATTGAGGATAATATATTATAAGGTTGTGAGATTTTATGATACCAACATATTATGTATTAAATTTATGATTAAATTCATGTACTTTTTGTTTTATTTATGTACTTTATATATTAAATTTATTACTTGGGGTGTCTATTGGTATATATTTATGAAAATATTTTAGAGAAAGTGTCTATGCACGGTTGGTGCATAGTTTGGGTAATCTTTTCACCCAAACCAGACAACCCTGAAAACCTACGTAGAGGGGATTCAGAGGGTTAACACAGTGCTTGAAAAACCATGTTCCCAAACCAAGGAAACCATGCATCCTTGGAATGTTAATGTCTTCATAGTTGGTGCATGTTGGTCAAACAATGTACCCCTATCCAAAAAACCTTGAGAGCTCTTTTTCATTATTTCAAATTTAGTTTTAAAATCACATATACTCTCAAAACACCTCATATTTGTCACAGACTTGACTGTTGATTACATAGGATGATTTTAGAGCATCTAGAAGGGATTCGAAGGATGTATAACATTGGTTCATTGAGTATCAAAGCCCAAATGGAAGATCCACACTTCCCTAGGAAAGTAGAGTTCATCTAGATTTCTATCCTATCCATTCATCACACTTCCCATGATCTTTTTGTGTAATCAATCTGTTAAATCGTTATATCTATACCGATTTGGGAAGATATATATCTATAAATGCATATATAGATCTAGATTCACAGGATTCTAACAAATTCAATCATGATTTAGGGATTTAGTTTTAGAACTTGATCTAGGTCAATGTGCTACTCAATTTTGTGGAATTCTATTGGGTAATTAATCATAAACAAATTGAGTTAGGTGATCTACTATTAAAATCCCACAAGAATGATATCTCTATGTATATATGATCATAAAATTTAAATCATTCCTTGGTGGTTCAAAACCATTAGTTAATTTCAATAATCTAATAAATTGAGTGATTGAGAAAATAGTTATTTGATGGAATAATGGGATTGATAAATTGGGATAATTGATTTATAAATTAATTATCAATGAATTGAATAGGGAATTAGATTTATTAATTTTCAAATTTAATATTGGACTGTCAATTTCTAAATGGGGGTGATTGATTAATTGTAGAATTAATTCGAGTGTTGATGATATCATTAATTCAAATCATGTGATGAAATGAATGGTAAAAAGGTCCTTAATTTGTGAAATTCGAGTGGTAACATGGTCATTAAAATTTTGTGATGAAATGAATATTAAGGTCATTAATTTGTGAAATAATAATTGAATCATGGTTATTCTAATTGTGTGATGAAATGAATGGTAACATGATCATTTATTTGAGAAATAATAATTTTATCATGGTCATTCAAATTGTGTGATGAAATGAATTTTAACATGGTCATTCATTTGAAAAATAAAAATGGTAACATGGGAATTAAAATTGTGTAATGAAATGAATAGTAAAATAGTCATTAATTTGACAAAATTAGAATGGTCACATGGTCATTAAAATTATTTGATGACATGAATGGTAACATGATCATTAATCTGTTAAATATGAATAATAACATGGCCGTTCGAATTGTGTCATGAAACGAACAACAGCATGGTTATTCATTTTTTCATATAAGAATGGTAACGTGGTAATTAAAATAATATGAAGAAATTAATGGTAACTTGTTCATTCATATATGAAATAATAATGGTTACATGTAACTTCAAACATGTGGTATCCCATGGGAGTATAACAAATTTTTTCATGGGTCAAAACAATTATTGAGGATAGGGTTTTTATGAAACTTGTGTATTTTGGGGGTTAAATAATGAATATTTAATAATGTGATAAACTATTTATTTTTGAATTATACTTAGTATTATTAAAACCATATACACTGTTGTTGATTTGATTTTATTTAGACCCCATTAGTAGTGGCATGCAGATTTGTACTGAAAGACTATTTGGGTTGCCTGGTCGGTATCAAAACAGACTTTATTCTTTCAAGATAGGTTAAAGGAAAAGGCATTGGATTGGATTTGTAATTGGGGATTGATCTTGGAAGAGGTGAACAAACAAGGATAATAACCTTATTGGGAATCATTAGTGTCTTTACCTTCAGTTTCATTTTAATCATTTTGGCACTTACTTTGGCATGTAATTTTTCCCATTTAGTTGATTAATATATCACTATTTTGGTTATCTTATTGCATTGGTACTGTTATTGTTTTATATACTTCTTCTTTTGTTAATTTGTTACTATAGGTGTTTTAGTCTAATAAAAGACGTTATTGTCTCGACATTATCGAATTACCAAACCCTCGTTGCTAGTAGGGAGACTCTAGCATATGGAGAGTCAAACATGAGGTTACATGAAACATTGATTCGGGGCACTGTTTCATGGCACCCAGATTGGGATGTTACAAAAACTGTATACATATCAACGAGACAAATTAAATGGTATTTTAATTACATTTTATATTGGAAAATACATGATATGTTACAATTGACATTTTATATAGTAGATGACACATAATAATGATGTTGCATGATCATGTAACACACTTTTAAAAATTTAATTTACCTAAAAAACGCCATTATTATCCTAGAGATAAAGGAAATTTTAATTTCATGTTTAGAGTAAAATATTTTATATGTTGTAATTGTAATATTATTTAAATATTCCCTCAAAATAATAAATTAATCTATCATTTAACAACATTTTTTCATTGTATAATAGGTCCTAATGTAAGATTACACAATACATATAATTGTGAATATAAAATAAATATGGTTATAGGAACTTGAACCAATAGAACCAAGTCATTGTCAAAGCAAACAACCCTTATAAATCTTGAAAAGGACTTTTGAATCAGACAGTCTTGTTTAATGCCTTCACACCATTATAAATATTAAATAATCCTATAAACAAATGAAATTAAAATAAAGTGTTTCACTAAATGTGAAATAATTAAATAGTAATAAAAATAACCATGAACAATAATCATATCCCTTGAAATTTCATGTTCCCTCAATTGTGGTATGGTTAATCCTTGTCATTATTTATAAACCATGTTCCAAAAATGAAAAAAAAACTTTTATACCTTAACCAACTAATTAAAAATTGATAAGTGTATTTGATAACACATTTTAACATCCTCAGTTGTGGTCAATGAAAATTTAGTTGTGTAAGAACCACTGATATTCATCAAATAACAAAAGTTTCACCTCATTAAAACTTGTTCTTACCAACTAACAACAATAGTCTTTGATGGTACGAGGGGGGTACTATACTGAATAATCGTCAGAAAAAATAGTTCAAATAATAACCATTATATATAATATCCACATAAAATAGAAAATAGAAATTTGGTAAATGGATGATACATATTCATATTTTACCCATGCTATTACAAATTGAGATTATATGATAGAATATCAGGTAGTCATTCATCAATCAATGGTCATATAAATCCAAACCCAAAATTAAAAAAAGCTAAAATTCCCTCATATATACCACATGTCCTATGATAACGCCAAAATAAACTGATCCAAACATGCTGATCAGTAATGTATTTATCATAGAGAATGTCTCCTGCCCTCTCCAACATATTTGGATTCAATTGATGTACTAAAGAATATCCCAACTAGGGGTTGAGTATGCATCATTATGACACAACCACAACTGTATATAGGAATATCTAATATGAGGAATAAATTGAATGATGATGTAAAAAATAAATAATGAAGCCACATTAATAAATAAATCTATTGTCGAACCTAGGTTTACCATGTACACTCAATATTTACCATACCTTATACATCATAAGATAGATATATCTATATATAGTATATCATATAAAAAAAATATGTTGAGGATATTTTTCATGGTACTTCCAAACACGAGTATGAATAATGAGTTAAATTCCTAACCACTATAAATATAATTACAACAACTAATTTTTTTTATCATAACCCTTGGATTATTTCACATTGGTGACACAAACCATGTTTCATAGTATCAATAAATAGCAGACTTCCAAAAAATCATCCTGTATTTATTTTATATTATGATCCTAAAATGGATTCTCCCACCACATCCCAAAAAATGATTTATAATCCAAACATATAGGGTATATCAATATGGTGTTCTAAACGACGTTTCATAAATTAAGATTAAGGAATATTTCCTCAAAACAACCTAACCATATTTCATAATTATATACCATAGGGGACTTTCCAATGATATATATATATTTATAAGAGTGTTTCATAATTTGGACAAATGTGGGATTTGTAGATCATTTCCCAAAGAATTTATTATAATCCCTACCCATGGGAAACAACCCCTTATAATCACAAACCACAGTTCAAAATAACCACATAAAAAGAAACACAATAAAAAATACTTAAATGTCATTTAAAATAGGTTTCTAATAACATGGATGTACTTTGGGTTCTAGAGAATGTCCTAAGAATCCTTATTTACATAAACTATTACTTTATTATTTCATCACACCCTTAGGGGTTCACCTTAAAGTAAAAATTCAATTTTCCATGTCATTCACACCTAAATTAGTGTCTAAGGTCGAAGGCTTCTCACCATTAAAATATTCATGGCATGTGGATAGATTCAATTCATGATTTTTTATTAAAATTATTTTATCTATTAAATTAATTTGATGTGAAACATTGTCATCATGACCACACAATTTATATACACATAAAATGAAATATATTACCAATATATATTATTAAAAAATTTACTTATAAATATAGATATTTAATTATCCAATATAATCATTTTTTTCATGATAAACATGAAAAAATCATAACTTCATAAGAATAACCTTGAAATAGGGAGAACACACATAAATTACCTAGTAAAAAATATGGATGAAGAAAATATGAAAACGTGGATATGGATCGTTAGTTATACTTTTGTCCTCCAATTAGAACATATTTTCCCTGATTCAATGGGTAAATGAAGGGTATATCTCCATGTAATGATAAAGAAGCCATGTATTATAGAATCCATCACACATACGACCCTAGAGGAACCATTATTCAAATTATAATACCTCATGCAAATTAACTAAATTATAACCTAAAAATCCTATATGAGGGTTTCAAGTTGTGCATCATTAGTTCACACTATGTGTATTTAGGGATGGAGGGAGAATCCCTCTTTTCAACCATTTCACAGTGTGAAAAATTCTTTTATACCATGAAAGGATATATTTTAATGTTTTTCAACATCCGATTTTCATAATTCCCTTGAAATTATTCTAGGATTACTCTTCGCACTATAAACCTTATTATTTCATAAAATTAACTATATTTCGGTAAATATTTGGAACAATCAACCCCTTAGAAGGGGTTCAGGATTTACATGTGACTGAAATTTTGAATTATTTAATATCTTAACATGCTATTTTTTACATATTTAGTTATTTGTATCTAGGAATGATTTTTGTTTCATAATTTTCATATCAAAAAAATCATGACATAATTGACTTCTCAATCTTTATTATATATTTTTGTGTAATCTTACCCATGAAACGATGTCTGATGTGTCTCAATAAATAAATTGTTTTGGAGAACTGGTTTATGATATTATGCAACGAGTGATTGACATAAATAATAATTGAGTTATAATACAACAAAAAGATTTCATTATAGAAAATTTTATTTTTTATAAATAAACCCTAGTTTTTAGAAAATTTTGATAATTCTAGTGTAAAAGTTGATCAACAAACTTTCCTTTTGAAGTGAAAGGGTTATTTTTTCACTTGAATGTAGTTATGAAATCTGGCATGTTTCTTGAAATCTTCATTCATTAAAAATTTGAATTGGTGTATTTAATTTTCAATAGAAATTTTATATGTGGTGAAATACCATATAAATTTTTATGTTTGAAAATATAAGAAGTTATGAATCAAGGAGACTAATTTAAACTACTTGTTTTTTGAAATTAATTATTATTTTTAAATAAGGATTATTAAATTGATGTGGTTATCTTGTTTAATGTTAACCATGATTATTTTACACAAATTTTAAATAATTTTTTTTATTTTAGAAATGTGGTGTCTTAAGACATGTTTAAATGTATAATTTTAAATACTGTTTTGTTTTATTTGAATCATTATGGAAATATATTTTTTAAGAAAAAATGAAAAACAATTGAATAATATTTATTGGAAACACTATGATAATCATTTTAATTTGATAACATTATGTTTTTTTAAAATATTTTTTCATGGAAGCCACGTGATTATGAGGATATGTAGGTGTCTTTAGTTAGAGTTACCTTCAGATGATCAATGAATCATGTTATTATTCAATGGATCTTGTTATATTATGTAGTTATAAATTTGAAGTGATATATTATTTGAGGATTTAATTTAAAGGGGTCTTATTTAATATTTGTCATGGAAATTTTGACCAAACATAATTTTTTTTACTATTTTGGATTTTATAGTTATGAATATAGTGTTTGATAGATGCTTTGTAAATGGTATTATAGAATTAGACATGACTAAAGGGTTGGTTACTATAATAAGATATGTGTAAGAATATCCTTGGACTTCTTTGGTATGATAAGTTGTTTGTGGGGAGAATGTAATGACCTATAACCAAGTTATTTTATTTAAGGTCTTTCTATGTTGAAATAGATTACTCATTTTATATTTTGTTAATTTTTATTGGTGAAAATTTTTATTTTGACATTTTACATCGAATATGTGCTTTTTGTATGTTATCTTGAGTGTTATTAAATGTTTTTGAGGGTGAATATTTAATTTATTGTTTCATTATATGCATTAGATGATGGTACATGTAGTCAAAAGACTATAGGGTTCACTAGGTACTCAATGAGTTATCCATACATAACCAAAGATCGTGGCAGTTGATGGGGGGCCTTTGGGTTTCCACCAGATACATGATGGCTCCATACCAGCTACTCAAAAGTCTCAGGTCCGGTGTTCACATAATTAAGTCCATTTTAGTCATTTTCACTTATACTCTATAAGAAATTTTTCTCCTCCCACTGGAGACATAACTCATATTTCATCTTGAGAACTACTATTACAATTTTAATAGAGTTTCCTCCCCCTAAACTCTTTTACCATTAATGTTAGGTGAATTCATTGTGAAATTCCCATTATAATACTTGTGTGGGATCCTACTCTCCTATCCCCTTCTTTCCTTATCGATATCCTAATATCCCTTACCATTATTAATGATTTTAATATATGATTTCACCATGAATTTATTAAATCACCTCTTCCTATATATTTTCTTCTCCAATTGGAAAAATGAATATTCTATAAGTTATTTTCTAATAATTAATTAAATAATTGAATGATGTTGACTAAGGTATATTTAAAAAATGGTTTTAGGATTTTATGGTGATTATTATGATGGTGTTATATTGGATTTCATTTATTCGTTTTACTGTGTTGTTGTTTAATGTATTTTAAAATTTAACTACCTGTAATTACATTGATTTTAGACATCCTTTAGTTATTATTATTGCATGATGTGGGTTTTCATGTAAATATACTGTTATATTATTGCTTATGTCTATAAATTATACTCACTAAAATTTGTAAATCTCCCCCATTTTTATGCCACCTGGTCTGGACAATCCATCTATTTATTTGTGTATTCCTATAACATGTATTCTTTTTGTATTAATAAAATTATTAGTAATGATTTTGAAATATTTTGGTTATATAAATTCATGTTTTTTAAATGTTATTTTGGTATAAATGGAAAATGTTTTTAATAATTTCGTATATTGTAGTAGGTTGTTCAGTTATGTATTCATGTTCTTTATAGACATTGGAACCATTATTTCTTATAGTAAATAAATTTATATTAAAATTATCATTATTAATGTTTCATTTATTTTAAATAGAGTGGCCTATGAAATTTATTTCCATGATAAAATATCATGACTAAATTTAGTAACATTAATTTTTAAATAAAAATAGTTTTACATGAAAATAATAGGTGGTCCCTTGTACCATACCACCTTAATGACTAATTTCATGCCTATAGTGCTCCTTTAGAATAAATCTTTTTTGATTTAAGTTGGAATGATTATTATTTATTTTAATGAGTTTCATATTAATTATTTAAAATTATATCAACTTATCCCAACAAAAACTAATTGTGTAATAAGACAATAAACCACCCATGACCTTTAGTTAATGGCGATATTTGCTAGTGAGGTGATTGATTAGACGATTAAGTGAGAAGTAGTGAATTGACGTCATAAATATTGATGATTTTAAATAATTTAAGTTCGTTAAATTTGATAAATATAATGGGTTTAATGTAATTTAACAGTGGGTAGAAATTTAATTTAAATATTGTTTTAGTATATAGATCCTTTTTGAAATGTTTTTTCTCTATTTTCCATTACATAGTATGATAAATTAATTATTTAAGAAATATGCACCCCTTAGGTTTAAACCATGTTTCAAAATAGATTTGTATTTTTATTGATAATGTATTGATAATGAATTTTGGTTTCCAATAATTCCATTGGGTCAGCTAAACATTAGATAATTTTTTATGGAAACCTTTTTATGGAAAACCATACTAGAAAAAGGTTGAGAAAAGTGATCCACAATCCCAATTCCTACATGAAAATTATTTAAAAGTGGAATGAATTAAAACTATATAATATTTTACTTTCTTAAATATATAATTATATAGGTGTTTAATATACTCTATATGAAAAATATTAAGTAAGAAATTATGCTATACCCACATGTAAGTATTACTATAATGAATTTCTTAGTGACTTGGTAAGTGAAATTTCATAAATGGTGGGTTGATAGATAAAAAGAGGGATTAGTGAAAAGAAATTTCCATCCATATAATAGATTGATTGTGGTTTTAAAAAAAACTCATAATGTAATAAACATTAATTTCACTCATCATTGGTTGAATGGTTTTTATCTCTTTTATGGTACCCTTGTGTGGTCATAATACAAAATGATTATTTAGACCCTTTTTTGGGATGTTGAGGCTATGTGAAATTATTTTTTATGTATTTATTATTTCCATATTTTTCATTATTAATTATGTTATACTTGTGAAAATTATATTCCTTATAAATTGATATATTTTTACTAGGGTTCTTGATAGATTGTCCCATGATGTGTTTGACTTCAGAGTAGCGTCATTTTTTGAAGATTCCATCGATCAAATTGAGTTCAATTACACAAGTAGATACTATGTTTGGGGATATTGATCATGTATAATATTTTATTATGTATATCATGTATAATATTTTTATATGGATTATATCTGTTGTGTAGATATATAACATTCTCATGGTTTATATTTTTTAATGTTGTTATAGAAAAAAATTAATGATTACTATAGATATTAAAAAATATTATTATTGATAGAAATCAAGTCAAATTATTTTTAATATAGAATGTGTATTTTTTTAATGAAATTTTTTTGTTTCATTCTTGTTGTTTTGTGTTAATATGATTACAATGACTAAATGTTCTTCTTATGAGACTGAATTTGTATAGCCATGTATTTCCCAATAATTCCTAAACATGTAATGCACCTTATTTTGATTGAGGTGTATTTATTGGGTACACATGAGGAGTAAATTAAATATACATAGATATGTTGACTCAAATGATTGGATGATGGGGGTCTACTAGAAATTGATCACCCTTACCCTCCAATGTGAGGATAATATGGGTGGCTAATAATCAAACATCTACACCCTTCTATGTAAGGATGAATGTGGTTGATTAGCACTCGATAATCTATACCATCATATGTTGGGATGGTGAGGGTGCACTTTCACATGATCATATTTTAAATATTATGGGTGTATGAATATATGAAAAATCCTTAAATATGTACAATTATTATATTATGTTATAATGAGTGTGCATCTATCCATTAGAGTATGACCTAATATACCAAGTTGGAACACAATTGTTACTAACCACAGTCCATGTCCATGAAATGTAGGGAGGGTATTTCAATTTATATAAGAATAGTTGACAAACAATTACAAAATATATGTTTCACTAAATATACTAATGATAGGGGTGTATGGTTAGTTCATGGTTTTGAGTAACCATATTGTTTACTCTCTCATAGACTGAGCTACAACCTACTGGAAAACACAATATTGGAACAAAATTTCTTATGTAATGAAGGAAAAACATGAATCATAAACATAATATAAAAAAATTAAATGTTTTTCTCCTTACTAACTTAATCTCCCTCTTTATCGTCTCTCAACCCTTCTAATAATCATAATTATCATCCCAATTATCCTTTTTTACCTCTATGCTCCCCATGATACTCATCGCTTCATTAATTTGTATTTATCCATGTTAAATCGTCTTTTTTACTTCATTCTTTCTTCATATCACTATTTATAAAATAATTATTAAATTTTCCTATTGTGTTATGGAACTAGTTGTCAATGGTTTCTATTTCAATGAATTTGGATGGTGTCGAATTTTTATTTTTTGGTTCCTTTTGATCATTACGGTTCCTTTTACACTAATGTCTTTATACTTAAAGAATTGTGTAAGGTTATAGTAGTTTAATGTATGTTTAATAATACATTACATTATATTTTAGAGTTCCTTAGGTAATTAAATATATGAAAATTATTTTCAAAACTATTTAAATATAATAGAAGATTTTATTGGTTTCTTTATTAATGATATTCGATATTTTCCTTTAATTTAAAAGATTCCTAAATGGAATGTTTAACAATAAATGTTTCTTTTCACTTCTATTACAATATAATGAACACTACATGATTAATAAAATGTCAATAAGGAATATACCTAAAATAAATTATATATACATAGTTTTTTACCTAAAAATTATTTTTAAAAGGTTTTGATGGTCAATGAAAGTCTATTAATGAATTTTTATTATTTATTTTGATTATCATTGGCTATCATTTATTTTTATATTGGATTTTATATTATTTCAAATATGGAATTTAATACAGTCACACATTTTGATTTATCTTCAAATGTTTTTATATAATTGAAATCTATCTAGAACAATAAAAGAATATTTTTAAAGATAATATATGGTTCTAATTATTTAATGTAAAACCAATGTTGGGTTTTCCCATAAACATCTGTTTTTTACTATATAACACAATTAATGTGAATGAGTTAATATTTAATATCATTAATGATTTTGGGATAGTGTTAGGTTATTTTTATTTGGATGCTAAAATAATAGTTTTTTTATTTTTTAGTATTGTGTTGTCATTATGGTAAAAACAATTCACATAGTATGTTTTAGTGATTAAATGAAAGGGGGAATACGAATTAGAATTTTAATAAAATTATTTCTATAAAGGATCATCATTATTGATTTTTTTGAAGAATTATTATGAAATAAGTTATGTTTTAGACACAAATTAAGTCTAGAATGAAAATTTTTATCAACATTGGGAAATTTATCGGTGTTTGAATCTCTCCATACTAAATATTACAATGTTATTATATTTAGTAAATTCTCAAATATAACTTGTTTCATATGATAAATATGATACAATATTTGTGAAATAATGGGAGAAATGGTTGTTAAGTCATTCCATATTGTTCCATTCAGATTGATTATTGGGTGGAAGTAAAGAATTTTAAAAAAATATTGGAATTCATAGAAAATTAAAATATAATTCATTATATTCTATTCAAATCCAGTTGTTATCAAAGACATGAAGAAGTCATGATATAACTTGAACATTATGGAGGAAAAAAATTATATGGAGGTTGAAGTTACTGAAGTCGATGTTTTTAAGATTTACTGATCAACCAATCCATCAGATTTTCCAATCCATCAGATTGTTCAGTTCATTAGATAAACAAGTCAGAAGGATCAATAATCAGTTTGGTTTTTTGGATGAAATAAGTTTCTAATGACACCGGTACATGAAACACACATTTCCACTTATGCATTGGTGGTAAAATATTATTTGGATATGTATGTTTATAATGATTTATTTATATAAATGAATGTATGAACATCATAAAATGATTAACTGGATGAAAATCATCAAATTAATTAATTGATTTTCATTAGGATGAATTGTATCAAATTTTTTCCAAGAGAAAAAACATCTTATTTGGGTTTTAGTGATTCACGAATGAAAAAAGAGATACTGTTTGTTTAAAAATAACAATCTTCATTAAAAATGGATTAAGATTCATTAATGATATAATGGTGTTTATTTATTAGACTATCAATAACACCAGAACATCAAAGTGTGACAATGAACAATCTATAAGACACTGGATGATAACAATATGACATAAAATGTTGTACTTCATCAGAAACAAGATCTTTGGACCGTAGAGAAGAAGAAAAATAGGTTTTATTGATGATTTTTTCACAAATATATTTCAATGGGTGGTCTTGAAGCTATTGAAAATATATTGTAAAAGAAGTATTGATGTTTTTTTGAAAGTGTGATCGATTTGGTGCATGAATCATAACTTGTTCAAATAATTTTTATCTCTGATGAAATGAAAAAGAAGTATAACAAAGTTAAAAAAATATTTTAGGACGAATGGTTTCAATATTTTAACAAGTTCCTTCCAGTCGATAGGAAGCATAATATTAAGAAGTCTTCAGTTTTTTTATCAATCAATGAAATAGTTGGGAAAGTTCATATTTTCAACGTAGTGATGAATTTTACAGGAATTTTAAATTGTATCAAATAGATTATTGATCCAAAATTATAATGCTAAGTTACTTTGTGAGATGTTTTGATAAGTTTCTTTAAGAATCAAGATGAGTTGAGAAGCACCAAAATAGCCAATGATTAAGTTGAAATGGATATTAAATTCAATATTATATAAAATTCATTGGGTAATAAAATGATAGTATGTTCCCTCCCATCACTCTCATAGAACACCTATAAATACAATAATTTTAACTTTAATTTCTAACAATAGAAAAATGTTCATAGTAAATGAGAGAGAAATCACCCATGTTTTTTGGATAGATAAGAATGCTTTGGAGTGAGTATTCTTGATGATGTTTTCTAGATAAAAGATTAAGAATAAGACAGATATTCTGGATCAGACTAAGGCAATAGACCCATTTTTTATAGGGATAGATTGAAGTCTTTCAGAATTGTTTTCTAGGTAATTTTTCTTTTTCTATTTTCTGGATCGAGGTACCATATACAATAACTTGACTAATATATTAGATTCAGTTTTTATAAAAAAATTCTATAATTGTTGTATCTACTTGATATTGTGTAATATAGTGAAGATGTTTGTTTTGAAGAACCATTCAAGTGTAAGTTGATAAGTTATCACAGTAAATTATTTGAACCAACAGGTAAAAGAATTCCTAACTGCCTACACAAACATGTATTAGATTATTTGTGAAATAAGATGCACATTCACATTTCTTTTAATCATATTACTACAAAAGTATAAGAGTATATCGTACATGTTGTGTCCACACTGAAAATTTTTTCTAGTGTAATGTGTGATATTATAATATTTCTAAAAAATGATGATGGAATATCATCCGCTGTTTAGTAGTGAAGCCAGCAAATACCTATGATCCATTGGATTTTTCAATTTTTTTTATAAATGTGATAAATATTTAAGAGGATGTTAATGATGTTTTAAAATAAATGAATCACAAATTATAGTGACCCAAATGATTCACTGCATCCACCTCTCAGTGACACATTAATCCTAGACGGGATATCACAAGTGGAATATAGTGATGTTTCCCTTTATTTACTCTTTGATGCTATTTTAAAGAGAATTTCTGATAGATAATTTTAAATGTGTGAATTATATGATGATTCTGATCATCAATGGTAAGAATTACCATATCTAAATGACAGAATATTACATTGTCTTATGTATCATGGTTTTGTTGTTTTAGATGTTTCAACAGATTGATTGTTTCATAATGATGAAAATTTTCATCTCTAATATATACATAAGATGAATATTGGTAATTATGGAAGTTATAAGAATTAATTACTATAATTACCTTTTTAAAGTGAGTTTCTATGAATGAAGGGAGTTTCTACCACAAAAAGGTATCTAGTAAAAGTTATAGAACATTTATGACAGAAATAAAACTTTGATGAAAAAATTGTTTCAAAATATGATGGATAAGTATAATGATATGAAAATGGGTGAGTATGAATCTATAGGTGACTTTATTATAAGGGTTAATGAAATTATGAGCACTGTAATAGTTTTAGATAAGAAGGAGTAAAACAAAAATATTCTTGAAAGATCTTAATAATTATTCATAATAAGTATGATTCTAGTGTTTAATATTTGAATGATAGAGGTAGTGAAACTCTATATTTGTATGACCTTCATTGAAAACATATTACATATGAAATGAAACGGTAGAGAGTTAAAAAAAGGAAAGAAACCGATCATGAAATATTATTCAGGTCATGCATGAAAGGAAAGACTATGAATATTATTGAGGAAGAAATGAGTGATTATGAATAAAAAATAGATATATGTAAAAATCTTGAAGAATTTTTATCCTATTTTTCTATATATTTGAAATGATTTATATGAATTTATAGAGTGAAACTTCTATTGAAATTTTTCAATGTAGAGACATTGGGAACCTTTCTTCTAATTGTCATATAATAAAGAATGAATGATATATATATTAAGATAAAAGATGTCCCAGATTATTGACCAAGAAAAATAATGAAATGTCTAAATTATTTCCAAGGGTTAATGATAAAAAGTTAAAAAAATACAAAAGGGTATGTTTCTTGTCTAAATAGGATAAAGATAAAGAATATGAAGTTTGGGGAAAAAAATTTTATGTGGACGGAGAAAATAATTTAATTTTAATAGTTTATAAGGAACAGTTTAGGAGAAATAGTTATAATGAATAAGAGACTGAGTTAAAGTTTCATATGATGTTACAGATGACTGAATTCTCACTTGAATATGGAATCCTTCCATTATAGTACACACCTTTTCATTATGATTCACATGGAGAGGAACTTTTAATGTTTTGTTTTATGAAAATAAGATATATAGTACATGAAAACATAAAAATTATTCTAATCAGTAGGAATTGATTCTTCATAGGATAATCCTTTGTAAAATTATTTCATCTCGTAATCTAGCTAAATACATCAATGGAAAAGGATAGAATTAGGTATTATAAAGGAATGAAAAGGAAAACATTTACAAGTGATCATGTTAAATATCAATAAGAACATTAATAATTTGATAAATGATTGAGAAAAGGAATAAATGACATTTAATAATAAAAATAACATGAATCATAACATGGAAATATGGATACATAATTTAATTTAATCTTTAATAATCATATCAACAAGGTTTATCATCAAGGGGTCATAAAAATTAACATCGTTATTCCACAAGGTATTCTAAAACTTGTCATCACTATTGATTAAATTCATTACCAAATACATGGGATCACAATAAAAGAACACCCAAAATATTAATTAATTATTATTACCCACATATATCATAATAAAAAAATCAATATTTAACCTATGGAGAATAAAAAAATTATTCTCATATCAAAACCGTAGTGTTTTTAAAAAATTATTAAGGACAATATTTATAAGTCATTATTAACCCCCGAAAATGGAAGGTGGGTTTAATGTATGTTAATCCCATAATAAAATATATTATTTTCAAATAAAGGTGAATACCCTTATAAAATAAAATGTTTTTTTATTTAATAAATAAAATAATAAAATTTATTGGGAAAAAGTGAGAAATTTTGGGACGAAATTTATGCAGCATAACATGTATGAAACATGGTTTTAGACAGAATTAAAAAGAGACGACACTAAGTTATCCCATTCATACAATATTTTAAACACATTAAATTGATAGAATAATATTTAAATAATAATATATATTAATAATTTAAAAGATATTAAACATAAAAAGAAAATTTTACTGGAAAAGGGAAGTTGAGATTTCCCATAACATGAAGAGTAACACTGAAAAATTAACGATTAAGATATTAGGGGAATGAGGAACCCTTGGAAGGACTCTTTGGGATGTAAATTCTTTCTATCCTATTGGATGATTAATTGGGAATGAATGTTATGTTATAAATGGTTTGGTATTTATATAAAAATTGATGAATTTTTAATTCATTTCCATGGACACCACTACTGTGGTATTTGCAAAAATATGGGATTAACCATGGTATATGCGAATGGTATTGGCCAAATCGGACACCAAATATGTTATTTTAATATAAAATAGGTGGATAACTTTTTATATAACTTCTTATATCATTATGATGTTATTGAACATACCAAAAACTTATAACAATATTTTTTCTATTCAGCAAAAAACAAAAAAAAATAAAAAATTATCATATATACACCCTAAACATATTTCATTGAACTTATTTAAAAAATTATGGTTATTTTATTATAATGATTCTATAATTACGATGAACCTAGTGTTTTAATATAAAAAATTTATTAATTAAATATACTAGTGGATAGAAAACTCATAATAAAATGCATTGTAAAATTGCAATCACATGACAAAAATATTATTATTTTTTCATTTAAATTTAAATAAGATTCTTTTAATAATAAAATTTCATTAAAATAGTAATTATTCAAAATATATTATTTTATTATAAATATTCTCTAAAAAATCAAATTTCTCTCTCAAAAATTTGATTATCAAATTCCCTACATATTTATGAAACAATATTCCCAAAATAGAATTGATGGAATAAGAATTGTATACATAAAAATGATTTCACATTATATAATGAATTTCTCAAAATATAAACCCTTATAACACAAATATACGACATAATGTTGAGATGTGAAATGGTGATAGATTCTTGGGGTGGCTCAGATAACATCACCCGAGTAGTAATATACACTAACATGAAATTCTCGCATTGGGGGTTTCATTCAACATTTACATTTTAAGGCTATGATTGGGACTAGTTAGGATTGAAACCCAGTGACTCCCCCACCATCCCATATTCAGAAAAATAGGTTTCATTAGGCATGACTATACTTTATGATTCAATTGAATCGTACTTATGTATTAATTTTTATTTTTCATTTATGTTTATAAAAAATAATTATAAAATTTTAATTTTTATTAAGAGTATATTTTCAAATAGTCCTATTTCCCAATGGTCATAATTGACCTATGGACATATAGAAGTTGAAAATTGATGTTCACATTTCAAATTATAATCACATTTTATTAAAGAGGTATATTTATGTTAAATACAAAAAATATAACACACATTTTTTTGAACCAAATATTGGTTAAAAAGTTTGGGTGGAAACACTTTTCCACCTTAATGAAATTACATCCCCATGTTTTCAAATCATTCCCTCGGTTGAGAAAAGGGGAAGGTACATTTTCCTAATTGACTCCCCTGCTTCCCTCATTACTTCTTCATATTAGTTGTTCCTCTAGAACACTTTAATGAGGTGGGTGGTCCTTTTGTGTATAACCATGTCTCTGCCATCCATGATCACCTCTGGTTGCTCCTCATAAGTGGGTTCATGTTCCAGTTGTACCACCTCATGATTTATTACTTGTAAAGGGTTAGGTTTGTACATGCTAAAGTGAGATATGTTTAATATATCATGAACATTACGTAGATTTTCCAAATGTATATTATCATAGGCCACTACCCATATCCTATCAATAGTTACATAGGGGATGATATACCTAGGAAAAATCTTCCCTCTATTCCAAAACTGCATGACTATCATTAAAGATAAAATTAAAGGAATACATTGTCACCAACGTCAAAAATCGAATTCACTTTAAAGGTTTTCAATGTATCTATTCAACCTGTTCTATGTATGGTTTATGTGTCGTTGGATGATAAGAACCTTTTCAGAAATATGTTGTACAAGATTAGTCCTATGAAGAATTCTCTCAATAGTTTCTTCCATAAAATAGGAATTCTACATTTCATACCATTTGGAGATTCATATAGTGCTAGTTGAATACTGAAATGAAATATATTTTTTATGGAACACAACTATTGGGATATGTTAAACGATCCATATTTAAATTTTATTGAGAATGTTTTAAAAATGTTCTTATGTTCCTGAATTGTTCATTCAGATAGAACATCAGTTTTGGGTTGATTGGTCCTACCAAAATTATATTCGGTACTCATAGCATGTTGAAAAATTCTCTATATTTTTTATGTGAACATTGGATCACGATCACATAAGGTAGAATGTGGAACTCCATGAACCATCCACATTCTGGATTACTATAGAATCACTATAGTAGAGAACTAGAGCAGTACTATTATTGTAGAGGAACTGTAGTAGTAGTGACACTGTAACGGCAGTGGCACTATAGTAGGAACTATAGTGGCAATGGTATGATAATAGCATGAGTATTATAGTCGTACTGTTCACCAAAGGGTCATTTTGGTTAATAATACGACTTTCAAATCATTGAATTCAGGTCACTTGGCCTTGGCCTTTCAGGCTATGTGTTGGGTCTCCCTCTACCCAGACAAAAGAGGTCATTTAATTAATAATAAAATGGGTCTTTGACCCCATTATTTTAAAAAAAATTATGATATTGTACTCAATAACCCATATCACATTTTTTTCCATTTAATTTTTTTGAGAGACCCATGAAAATTTCCATAGTGATATTTTCCAACAACCATGATGGTATGTGTAGTTGTTTTAAAACACATTTATAATGTTTTTACTGAATCTTAAATTGTTGACATACCAGGAACATTGTAGTGTAGTCTATAATCTCCATTTTTATGTTACCAAACCAATAGTGATTATGAAGGTCCTTATATATTTTAGTCATTATTTGATGTATAGAGAATATAGAGCTATGATCTTAATCCATCAACTCCTTCTTTATTTCTATTAAATATAAAAAACATATCCTTGTACGAAAGTTCAGTATACCTTCTTGATCAATATTCATGTAATGAAACATCAAATTCCTTATAGACTATAACTTATTTTGTAAAAAAGGATGTGCTAATTGGGATTTTGTGATGTTATATACTCATGATGGCTGAGAAATCATTTGTGATTGGGTTGATTATGTCTTTCACCATATAATTACAATGTCCAGTTTTACATTTTCTTTAATTAAATGATCTCATTGAATCATAATAAAATCTAGAAAAATAAATTCTTTCCTAATTAATGCATCTATGTGGTTTTTTCTCTTCTAGGATGATAGTGTATTGAATAATCATAGTCTATACAAAGTTGCAACCATATCCTCCATCTAATTTTTTATTCTTATTACAAGAAAATATAAATCAAACATTCATGGTCTCTTTAAATACCACATTTTCCCCGTTATGATAGTTCCTCCATATAATTACCGTAAAAATTACCTCATCCAACTCTACATCATGCATTGGACAATTCTACACATAAGGCTTTAACTATTGAGATGAATAATCAATAACCTTGTTATCATTCATGATGATTCACCCAATGCATTTCCGAGATGCATTGTTAATAATAATGAATCCTTCTCTGATGGATGGTAGAGTTATCATGGGTGTAGTAAAAATATTTTCTTCATATCTAATAATCAATATTTTCACTCCATAGTCCAAATAAACAAATCCCCTTATTTAGTTCTCTTGGTTAATGGATTAGAAGGTCGTCAAATGTTTTTCACAAACCTCGTACAATGTTTTTCCAATATGAGGAATCTACGAATCTCAGTTATTGTTGCAGGATAAGGCCACTACCCTACAACCTTTTGTGTTGATAGGATCCACTGAAATTCCTTCATTAGTTAAAATGTGACCAAATAAAGAAACATATTGTAACCATAATTCAAATTTCCTAATCTTTACATATATCATCTAATTCCATGTAGTTGGAAATATAAAACTTAAATGATCCTTATCATCCTCGTGATTTTGGGAATATATCAAAATTTCATCAATGAACACAACAACAATGTTATCAAGGTAGTCCTTGAAGTCCCTATTTATAAAATCAATATAAAATCTAAGATAATTATTCAAAGAAAATGAAAAAAAAGCATAATTCCCTTATCTATCTCAAGATATGGACTTATTAATATCATCATTCATCACCCTCAATAGACGATAACCAGATCGATGATCAATCATGGAGAAGAATTGAGCCCCATGAAGCTAGTCAAATAAATAATATATTCTTAGAACAGGGTATCGGTTCATTGTATGATCCCATTGATTTATCGATAGTTAATGCCTAACCACATTTATTCATCCTTTTTCTTGATAAAGAGAATTGGAGCTCCCCAAGGAGACACAATTGGCTAGAAAAACCAATTCTCCAAAAGATCGTGGAGTTTTTTAGTTAATTGCATTTTTCTTCACATATTCCATTCTATATGGGTTCACTGAAATCATCATGGATATAAGA
Source organism: Viscum album (assembly GCA_963277665.1). Classification (NCBI taxonomy): domain Eukaryota; kingdom Viridiplantae; phylum Streptophyta; class Magnoliopsida; order Santalales; family Viscaceae; genus Viscum; species Viscum album. Next base: position 2,114,650,326 of record OY728136.1, read on the forward strand.
ATGAGTTCAATGGAGAACTCTACATTTATTTTCAGTAGAGGTCTATGTAACCCCTCAAGAAATACATCAATTTATTCCTAAATAATGGGGACACATTGTATCCATACAAATTAATTTCCTTCATCATAATCATTGATATTCCCAATAAACAAGGCTAGATGTTGTGCTTCTATAAAAATATATGGTCGAGATATAGCTCCATTGAAAATAATTATATGTTTTCCATTCAAGACTACTAATATTTCCTTACTTCTATTGTTGATCTTAGCAATATACATGGATAATCATTCCATCCATAGTATAATTACAATTTCCAACATGGGAATCACTACTAGATTTACAATGATACTCTTCTAAACAAATTGAATACTAGATATTCTATACACTCTTGATGCTTAGATAATCCATCTAAGAGAATTAACAGTTAACCATACTTCTAATAGTTTAGGGATTGATTCTATATTCTTTGAAAACTTTTATGAAATATAGGAATTCTTATAAGAAGAATAAAATAAAGTCCATTCTAGGTATTAGAGGAAAATTGAGAGTACCTTCCACCCCATAATTTGGAGCTTCAACATCAGTTGTTATGATAGAAAAAGAACGAACTTATACCCTTAGCCTATTCTAAGGTTGATAGTGATTCTATTCTATTAACATATGATTTGGACAATGTTTTGAAATGGGGAAAATCAGCCCACATTTGATGAATTGTAATTTGGGTAGGGCCTACATAATAATCAATTTGTATGAAGTGTTGGGATGATGAGGCTTTACCTGCCTACAATAGTTCCGAGCAAAATGGCGTTCTCTTTCACACTTTGAAACATTTACCAGTCCAAATCAAGAAGATCAAAAAATGATTATTCCAACATTTTTTTCACATGAAAAGATGGAATTTATTTCATCCTCATCCTTGATCAAATATCCTCTCTATGATAGTCTTCAATGAAAACTTATTTTCATTCTATCTATCAGACCACTACTTCTCTCAATAATATAGTTAAATTTTCATATCACTCCTCATTATCTTCTCATAGTTTTAATTGTATAATTTTGCTATATTCTTCTGTAAATGACATATTAGTCACCCAAAAAATTATTCAACCTTACTATTAGGATCCATGACCAATATAAAGGTGTAATAGGAATGTGTTGTGATGTTCATCCCATAGCTTCCAACATATTCCTTTTTCATCTTCTTTAACTCTAGGATTCCTTTCTCAGTTATTTTCACATAGAACGAGTGAATCGTTTTTTGAAAACAATTACCCCAAAATATTCCCACTTCATAGCTTCAATATACCCTCTTTTAATCCTATATTTAAAAAATTTCCCCAACTAATTTTCTTACCCCTCTATGTGTTGCACAACTAGACTGAATTCCTATTATTCCAAACTGCAGAGTATATAAAAAATATTTTCTATAGAGCTTATCTATTTTTTATCAATTAATGGGTGAATATATCCATTGAAAAAAGGTGGTCATTGACTCATAATGGACATAATGGAAATTTGTTACCTTTGAAGTGAATATGGTCTCATAGTATGATTTTAATTTTTATTCATAACTCAGGTTAGTCGATTCATCATTCACCTGATGTTTTCCTTTCGAATTCAAGCAGAACATTAACAATGCCTAGTCCATTACGCTCTCCATTTATGTAGTTTCTAATATTTCACATCATTATCTAAAATTAGAAAACCCTAGAAAGAATTTTTTTAATAATCTTATAATTATAATGAATTTTAACATCATTAGAAGTCATAGTTACATAGATTATTCCTTTAAAACAGTAACATTTTTTATAAATCCTTCATAATTGTTCATAAAAAAATCTGATTAACAAAACATATCCCCTAAGAGTCTCAAAGAAGGAGTACAACAAGGATCAATTTTAAATAAAATGTTATGATTTTTTAGGATCGACATAATTGTTTGGAGTGGTCACCCCTAGGTACATCAATTCTAGAGACACATCCACTTCTTCGAATCTGAACATTTATTTCTGTTCAGAAAAACGACCTACATAATATTTCACAAAATTACCATGATGTTTATAATATGTTTAAATGTATCTATAAGTTTATTAATAATTTTTTCAAATGCATATTTTTTCAAATAAATATACCTTCATGTGATACCAATAATGGAATCCTTCCCATTTACTACATAACATTACATTATGTTGTATAAAAAGTTTATATTTTAAATATTATGTTTCTTGGAAATAAGTTACCTAATAATTGTAAAAAAATCATTCTCATCCACATTAATTGATTCCTCATAGGTTTATATTAATTAATATTACATCGTCTCACAATCTGGGGAAATACGTCAAAGGAATTGGTGATCATAAGGCCTAGTAAGGGAATGTAAGCAAAAAAAATTACAAATATTTATTAGAATTCTCGATAAGAACATGTAGAATATAATAAAGGAATGATAAAAGTAAAAGGTAACATATAATAGAAAAAATAGTGTAAATAATAACGTGGAATTGTTTATACAACATTTAATTGAGTAATTCATAAGTATATCATACCTGTTTATCCCCGAGGGGTCATAAAAATTACCGTTGTCTATCACCATGGTATTGTTAAACAAATTGTATCTATAGATTAAATTCATTAATCAATGCATTAGAGTGATACCAGAGGACAACCTAAATATAAAATATATAATGTGACATAAATATATCATAATAAAACATTTCATAAATAACCTATGGGGAATAAAATAAATAGGTTCATATCAATATCATGTTTTTTTTAAAAATGAGCATAAGGACAATATCTTTATGTCATTATTAACCCATGAAAAGATAATGTGGGTTTCATGTATGTTAATTTGAGAATATAATAGAACAATATGAAATCTAGGTGAATAACCCAAGAATAGAATGTGGATTGGGAATTTAAAAAAGAAAATAATAGATTTTTTTTGAAAAACATAGAAATTTTGGGAAGAAAATTTGAATGCATAACTGATAAGAAACATTATTCAAGAAGAAATTATAAAGATAAAGTACCAGAGAATCTCATTCATAAAATATTCTAAACATAGTAATGGGAGAGAATATAATGGAAGAATAACATATCATAAAAATTTGAAAGACATACCACATAAAAAGGGAACATAAATAGAAAAGCGAAGTTGAGATTCCCCTTACTATGAAGAGTAACTCTTAAAACATAAAGATTAAGAATTTTGGGGGTTGATGAAACATTATGAGGACTCATTAATAGGTAAAACTTTTATAGCCTCGGGGAGGATAAATTTGGAGGGAATGATAATAGAAAAAAGGGTGGGTATTTTTGAAAAATGTGTGGGAATTTTTTGTTAATTTCGTTAGACACCTCAGTAGTGGTGTTTGCCAAACCTTGATATTCAACTTGGTATTTCACCTAGTATTGGCCAATTGGGATTTATAAAATGTTCTTTAATCCAAAATAATTGACCATCATTTTTTATTAAAAATTTCATCATTATGATTTCAATAAATATACTGAAAACTCAAAAATATATTTTTACTTTTCACCAAAATAAATAAATATTTTTGAAAATTTTCATATATCCACCATAAACTAATTTCAAATTTTTTTTTCAAAAATTATGTTTTTTTATTATAATAATTCTTTAATTAATAGAAATTTAATTTTAACATATTAAAATCTTTATTTATTAAAAATAATAAAAGACAGAAAATGCATAGTAATGTTTATGATACTGGAATAAAATAAAATTATTTTATCATTTAATTAAAAATAAGATTGTTTTTATTATATGATTACAGTAATTTAAATATTATTCATAATGTATTTTTTATTAAAAATATTTCACTTTGATAATTCAATTTATAAAATTCATCATATTTTTTTGAAAAACTATTCTCAAAATGGAATTGATGGTATAATAAGATTATTTATAAAATGGAATTACACAAAAAGCAACTAATTCCTTGAAAAAGAAACCATTAAAAATCCCACAAATTACCTATGGTTGAGGTGTGGTAATATGATATTATATTGGCGCGGCTCAAATAACATCTCCTTAATGGTAATTTCCACTAAATTTAACATTTCTTATAGGATTTTGCATTCAAGTGTAAAATGGTGAAACTCAATTTAGGGTTATTCAAGAGATATTCCTAGTGATGATACCTCCCTCCAATGTTCTGAAAATGTTCTTCACATGACATGAATCTACTAGATGAGACCATCGACTATACTTTCGGCTTTAATTATTATTTATCAATTCTACATATAAATAAAAATTAAAATTCTTCAATCATTATTAATAGCAGTGTTTCCAATGGTCATATTGTCTAATGGTCATAATTTACCAACCATAAAATAACGATCAAAATCCAATGGTAAATTTTTAAATCATAACCACTCCATTATTAAAGAAATATATTTATGTTTAGAAAAAAAACAATATACCACACATTTTTATAATGAAAATTTTATTCAGAATGTTCAGGTCATTAAATGAAAAAAATAAAAAAAATTGAATGAATGTTCTATTATAATAAATAAATAATTTATTCTTGAATAAAATCCATAATTTATTTTGAATTGGTTTATTTTCTGAAGAAGTCTCTTGTGAAGGAAAATAATTGAAATGAAATAATTGAAGTATTATTGAAGGAAAGGGATAAAGTATTGGATCTTATCATAAAATGTTTTATAAAGATGAAAAATGAGTTACATTTTTGAAGAACTATATATATAAGTTTTGTGAATGTTATAGAATGGGAAAACCTGAGAAGGAATTATAAAATTTTACCTTTAATGTTTGAAAAGAATGTGGATTTTGTTCCTAAGAAGATGAAATTTTGGTAGATTCTCTATGTCCACAAAAAATGTATGAAGATTTCTAGTTTCTAAAAATTATTGGTCTAAAAAATGATTTCCACTAATAATTATAATTAATGTGATAAAAATACAAATCTAATAATGAGATTTTACATGATAATAGAAATGTTGGGGAACAAAAATGTTATGAAATTAAAGAAAAGAATGTTCTTATGAAACATGTTCACAATTTTACAAAATCTGAAGGTTTTTGAAAAATGTATTTCTTCTATGGTTACTGATAGTTCTATGGTGTATTTGGTCATATATAAAATATTCATTGATTTAGTCAATAATATTACAATTGTTTAAGGAGTTATATAAGATAAATCTCAAGAGGGATACAGTCTACTCAAATGAATAATCATGAGAAAGTTATTTTGATGAAAAATGAGAAGGTTGTTTTAAAATTTGAAAATAGATTTCTATATATAGAGTCTATAGTGGATAGAATTTAATAACCATTAAATATTTAGAAAGGTTGTATTTTTTCATACATGGAGAAAAAAGGTTTAATATAGCTCTATGAAGTCATATGTGAAGAAATAAAATTGAAAATAAGAATCTCTTGTTGTTGAACCCACAATAAAAGATACAGAAGGATAAATTGCATGGATTTAGGATATTGGGTATTTTTCTCACATTAAAAGTGATATGAAATTGTTAAATAGTATGAAATATATGAAAGAGGGAATATTGAATCATGGATATAATGAATCCCTCAAAATTAATGGAATTGGACCTTATATTATTGTGGAAAATAAGATAAAATCTATGAAATATTTGTTTGTTGATGGGATAAAATTCAAATTGATGTGTTTTTTTCCAACATTACAATAATGGAAATAATGTTGTTCTGTAAAAATATGTTTTATTTATTTTTAAAATAAATGAAGATCAAAAATTTTATGGAAAAAATACAACAGAAAAAGTTAAACTACCTTCGGGTTGGTGATTTCAGAATTTAGGTTACATAATCATGACGTTAGAAAATCATTGGTGGCCTAATATGTTGAGACATATTTTTCAGATAACAATGGTCATGTTATGAAAGATATATATTCATGATATGTCAAGAATAATAGATTGGTGTTGTACTATTTTTCAGAAAGGAATTTTTAAAAACTCTCTGAATAAGAAATTTGATATTCATTCTACTCAAACCTAAAAATGTATCCATTCTAATATTTTTTTCAATGATAAATAAATCGTCCTTTTGATAGATTAGTACATGATTTCTTTCATTGATGATTTTTCTCTCTTTACATGTACTATATATTTAAAATATATATCATCGGCTATGAGGATGTTTAAAAGTTATAGGATAAGAGATAAGAAGTAATTTAAGAATTATATGATGATGTTAAGAACATATATTGGTTGTGAAGACAATAATAAATAGTTCAGAAGATATCCTTAAAAATAAGGAATTTTTCATGAGTTCAGTGCACCTTACACACCACAAAATATTGGTGTCTATGAATGGAATAATATTGGTTTGGTAGGATTCAATTTTACTATATTGCATGAGCATGATCTTTTTAATTAATTTTAATGGAATTCTCTGAGAAAATATTTTTATATTCAAAACTGGTGTTTCTATAGGATGTTTTCTGATATAAAACCTTTTGAAATTTTATATGGAAGAACACCTTGTTTTTAACACTTGAGAGTTTTTTTGGGATCCATGCATCCCAGAGAACATAAGTGGAAACCATAGAGTGTTTGACCAGAAATGTGAAGATGGGATAATTCATGGATATGCTCTGCATGGAAGAGAATATATATGTTTCAATAAAGAAATAGGAGTAGTAGCTGACTTTGGTGGTGTGAATGTAAATGAAAATGGTAGAGATGATGTGAGACAAACACATGATGATGTTGAGGATGAATAATATGAAGGATTCTTTGTTAAATAATCATAAAGGGAAGAAAATATTTGTAATTCCAAGTAGGATGTAGAATCAGACTCATCTATTAATATAGATGATGAATAATATCAATTATCACATCTTAAGGTGAGGAAGACAGTGGAAACTGAAAAAATTATCGGTGTCCAACATAAAAATATTCATACAATAAGAACATTAAATGTTATTAAACAAAATTAATTTAACTCAAAAGTTGTGTCAATGTATTTTAGAGAAGTCATTGTTCATCCGGAATGGATTTCAGCTATGAACGAAGTGTTAGATCAAAATTGAGAATAATGATACTTGGGGTCACATACCTAAAACAAATGAAAAAATGTTATTGGTATAAAATGGGTGTTCTAAATAAAGATGAATGAATGTGGTGAAGTTATTAGACTCGAAGAAATATGAGTTTTAAAATGTTAATCATAGATTGAATGTATTGACCTTGATGAGACTTTATCCCTAGTTTTAGATATAGAATTAATTAGACTATTTATTCCTATTTATACACCCAAAAATAAAAAATATTTCAAATTGATTTGAGGTTGGTATTTTTAAATGGATAACATGATGAAAATGTTTGTACTGAAAAAATGTGTCTTTATTAATGTTAAGGTTAAAAGTTATGTGGGAAATTTGAAGAAATACATGTATACGATAAAGAAATCTCTTGGAAAATGTTATTCAAAATTGGATACATGGCTAATCATGTTTAATTTTAAGAAAGGAAGGGCGTGTAGTAATCTTTACATCAATGATAGTCGGGATATTTCCCACATTGTAATTGTATATATTGAAGACATTATCCTTGATGAGAATTATGAAACTACATTTGAAAAGTTTTATGAAGAAATAAAAATGATGTTTGATATGTCCATGCATGGTTAAATGAAATACATTATTGGATTTAAAAAATGAAGCGCAAATTTCATTCATAATAAATATATGATATATACCATCTTAAAAAATTAGGAATAGAAAATTAGAATCATTTTTTCATAACAAATTTAGTGGGAACCATGCTGAAAAAATTGAGATGGTAAGTAAGTGGACTCAAATGAGTTTCCAAAAGATGATGGGAATAATTTTTGACCTTTATTTCTCAGGAAAAGAAATTTTTATGATGTTAACATATGTGCCATATTCCAATGTGATACAAAATGTACTTATGTTTTAGCTATAAAAACAATTCCCATATATATGAAAAGAATAATAGATTATAGAATCAGTTATTTCAACTCAAAAAGAATTGAATTCTTTTTAGTATTCAGATGCGGATTGGGAAGGAAGTATTGATGACAGAAGATCCACATCTGGTGGAGTTTTCTTTTTGGGTAAAATTTTTTGATGAAGGAATACTAATAATATAACATCGGTAAGTCATATCAAAGTTGGAAATGATTATGTTGTGACCACTCAAGATTCCAATCAACTTATATGGATAATGACTCAGTTGGAAGACATACATGTTGATGTGGAGTGACCTGTTCTCCAAAGATGTGATAATCAAGTTGTTATTAACCTTACAAGAAATTCATTGAAACAATATCATCCAAAAGAATCTGATATCAAATATCACATCATCATCATTTTCTAAAGATTAAATTGATGTTGGATTATTTTCATACATTGAAAACATTTCTGGTATATCAAAAAACCAGTTCTGAATGAATAATTTTTCAATTTGAAGATAAAAATAGGCTTCTACACTATTTCTATCAATGTTAAGGTATTATATTCTATCTCCTTCCTCATCTAGTATTTGGATAGTGTTTTCAAGAGGATATTCTTTTCATAAACCTATCCAATCAAATGTTCAAATTCTTTTAAGGAGGCATATATTTATGAGGATTTTTGGGTAAACTATGAACATACCATGTATGTTTCTAAATTTTTCTAATTGTTTTTTGGGATTTTTTTAGGAAACCTGATTTTAATATGACTAAAGAAAGAGATTATTCAAGATGAATAAAATTCTTCAATGATGATGAAGTTTCATTGTCACTACTTTTGGAAAAAATGTGTTTTCTGCAAATGATTCTTGTTTATTATAATGAGTTCCCTCATGTATTCTAGGAATTGTTGATTAGTGATACATATATTGAGATTAAAAAGACCAGTGATCAATGAACCAAAGTTGAAAATAAAATATGAATGGGGGATTTTTGGGACCATTTTGAATGGAGGTTGTTTTTTATTTGTGGAAATATGTTTTTGTTGATTTTTTTTAATTTTCTTTAATATGGAAAATTTAATTCCCTTTTTATGATTTTATGATTCGTGGAAATGGGAAATCATAATCAGATGTCCAGATAAATTCATTCTAATTATCATCATAAGTCTCAATATTATGTTTTGAAAAATTATTTTCAATGTTTCTATATTTTAGACTCACACTTTATCCAGAATAAAAGTTTTCATCAATATAAGGAAATGTATCAGTGTCTAAATATATACACACTAAATTTTATGATGCATTGTTTTCACGTAATTATAAATTATGAAAAGGTTTCTATGAAACATGTGACGCATGTCTTTTTTAAATAATTGGAGAAAAGGTTGATGATTTATTCCAAGCGATTCTATTATGATTTAGGTTTTGATGGAATGAAATAAGGAACCTAAAGGAAGGGATGTCATAGATCATTAAAATATAAATAAAAAGATGTTTGTGGAGGATGAAATGGTGGGGAATTTGATGTGGATTAAGATGGTGTTTTTTTAATCACTAATAGAGTAATCACCCAGATTTTATGATATATCAATCATTATGATTCACCAAATGAACAAATAGTAAGGATCAACAGTCAATTAAGATGTATATAAGAAATATATTTTTAGTGACATCAGTCCATTGGATGCACTCTATTGTGAATCCATTATAGGGAGAAATGTTTGATGATGTAGATAAGTATGTTGTGTTTTTGTGAATGATGATTATAAGAATTTCAGATAACAATTAATCAAATGATAATATAAAATTTAGCCAACCATTTTCATCTGGTTGAATTGTATCAGAATTAGGTCATGAGAAAAAGAATCATTGATTTATTTTTTAATAAGTCCGTATTTAAAGAAGAATTTTTAGTTTGTTTTATAATGCTCTGAATTATTCCAAGTGGGTCAAGATTCATCATATATGAAATTATGCCAGTATATAAGATTTTTATTGAGATAAATGCATATAAGTGATACAGAGAACGGTACATCAGGCACCAACTGACACCAATAAGACATAATATGATATATTTAATCAGGCTTAATATTATCAATTTTAAGAACATAACAATTTTTTTTATTTAATTGTTTAGGGGGAGTGTTTGTTAATGAGGGTTCTTTGATTATGTAAAAAATTTCATGGAATTCTAAAAGTACTTACAGATGTATGACTAATTATTTTCCTGAATATTTAGAAGCTAGAATGATTTTTATATAAAAATAAATGAATTAGTTGTATAAAAAATTGTAACAATTTTTTAGGCATAATGTTTTCAATGTTTTAAAAAAAATTTAATCAGTTGATATAGTTCATATTATTAGGACGTTATCAGTTCGAAAATGTTTTGTTTGTGGGTCAAGAAAATCAGAGTGACTATATTATTTCAAAAATTTGAATACTTGTATAAGAACATGAAATGGTATTGGAATGAAGAATTGCCATGATTGTTTATGCTTATTGAATCCATGATAGTTTTTGTGAAATTTTTATATGAATCAAGAAGACTTGAGAAGTGATAAAAGATTCATTGATGAAGGTGAAATGGAAATGAAAATCAAGATTATTTAAATTAGGTAGAGTATGAAATTGAAAGTGTATTCCCTATAATTTTACTCTTAGAACCCTTATAAATCGAAGAAAGTACGTTTTACACACAAAAAATTGAAAAATATTCAAATGTGAAGGGATAGTGAAATAATTGAACATTTTAAGAGATAGATAATGTTTCTAGATAGAGTTTTACTAAATTAGTTTTCCAAACATGAGAAGAATAATAAGAATAAAGAGTAACCGGATCAAAATAGGACACCATACATTGTTTTCTAGGGAATGATTAAAGTGGACTAGAATTTTTGACCAGGAATTCTCTTTATATCAATTTTCCAAATAGAGTTATCAGAGAGAGGAGTCAGACTGAGCCATCAAATAGAGTTTTTATAAAAAAATTATATAAAGGATATTTCTTCTTAAACCTAGGTATGGAATTTAATATGGGTGTTTTGAATAACAGTTCATGTTGAGGTTGATAAGGAAACACATTATCATTTTGTAAACAAACTTGTGAATGTTTATTTACTTTTTACAAAAACATGTATAACATTATTCATAATAAAAGAATAAATTGCACTATTATATTGTTTATAGTACTAAACATTTCCGAAACTAACTACATAATTCCTTTATAATAGTCTTTTGTTGGATTTGACTCTTTTTTTATGTTTGGTTTTAGCACTAGTAACTTTTTTTGAATTTTGGAAGTCTTAGTATGTTTTTTTGGCCTCCACATGAGTAGTGCACAGTTTTTGGAAACAATATACACTTTACAAGGTAACCTTAAATATTATTAGAGGGTCAAAGAAAATCAACACATGTTTCACATGGTTTGGGAAACTGTCCAGCAACTATGAAAGTTGTTATGTCCATTTAGATATTATAGACAACATAATTTATGTATGGTGTGACAAAACGAGTGACCTAACCGTACGATCAATCTAGATTCTGAAAATTTTAACATTCTATTATTTTCCTCTCTATGTTCTTAACCCGACATCATTATTCTTCTTTTTTCATCGTATTCACACTAGGAGGTCCTCCAAGACCCTCCTCCATTGCTTCCCTTCAAATTTTTGAATCCCATTGAAGGTTTGTAATGTTAGATATCATGATTTTTGGTTGTTATCCTAATATCATTCTCATCCTATCTCAATATATTTGTTATTCCATAGTGGGGTTTATTTTAATCAAATCCCTAAAAGATGGAGATGGTGTGTGGCTTAATTTATTGGATATTAGGGTCATTAGATCCAATTTTGGGTTTGTATTTGAATTCTCTTGATGTTTGGTTTCATTAACACATCATTGAGACGTGTTTTTCTATCTTTTTCCTTTCATAGGTATTCCATTTAATGACTGGGTATTTTTAAATGATATATAAAAGGGTTTCTCAAGTTCAGTGTGTGTTTACATGCCTATTTATAATGTTTTGATGTATGAAAAAATTTTGTGAAAGTGATTTTAAAATGTTTTTTCTAAGTAAGATATAAAATTATTAACATTAGGTGTTTGATAAAATATAAATTAGTGTCATAATGTGAAATTGATCACTTGAAATGATGTTGTTCCTTTTAATATTTTTTAGGTTTTTCTTAATTTAATTTTGGGTATGTTGTGTTATCTAAGATCTTATTTATAGCTTGTTCAGTTATGATACAATGATTTAAAAGGGACTTTGGGTTCTTAAATACTTATAGGTGGTTTTAGTATTGGATGTGAAATATGTGTTCTTTATTAGAAAGTAATTTTTATAAATATTTTTTTTCTGACATCATGGACACTCTAAGTGTGTCATTGGATGATAGAATATCCATGGGTGCAAGGGGTACACTAATAGATGGGGAAACAAATGACGATAACACTAAATATTGGTCCCCCGCATTCCATAAAATGCCCCATTGGTTTATAAATAGTTTTATGGATTCCATTTTGATTTTCATAGTTTTTTCAAATGATTTCTCCAAATATTGGCCTACTAGAAATTGAGACATGTTTTGGTGAATTTTAATCATGGCGACCTATTTGGAACATTTATATGGATTTATGATTTCAAATAATTTAGAAATGGTTTTGCTAATTTATTACGGTTTTGTTATCATAAAGGTCTATATTTTATTGTGAACATTATTATGGTGTCCCATATGGTTTTTGAAATAGTTTATAATAGTTTTTACTATATTGTAATTTATATTGTTAAAGACATGGTTGGAATAATATAATGGGGTGTGAAATAAATTTTCGTTTTTGAACTATAAAAGCCAATTTATCACCTTGATATGTTTTGGGAAAATTGTTTGAAAGATCAGGTGATGTGAAAACTAGGTTAGATCGTTTGAGTGGTCTGTTATATGATGAGAAACTATTTAAAAGGATTTCCCCATGTGGGATATCACATGGGTGGTGTTAGTTCATGTTGTATGAAAGTGTGGTGATGGAAGGTAAAGTGACTCACCTATGTGAGTTCCTCCAAATTACATAGTGTATAATTACAATGGGTCTCCAATGATAAATTTAGTGGGTCGAGAGATAGATTCTTGTGGTCCTGATTATACTGTTTGGTACCCCCATACACATTATAGGGCTCGGAGGGACCTTCCACTAGATTGGTTATTTTATGTCATCGAGTGCCTTATTTACTATACAGCTACAACATATACCGGCATGGGAGCACAATTCATGTATATATGGAAATCACTATTGGGATTTTTTGGGAATTACAATGGATTATTATCCCTATTTTCTTATTTTGATAATACTACACAAGGTTTTATTATTTGTAAAAAAAATTCATTTCTATCATAGCGTAATATCATTCTGTTTGGATTTTGGTTTTTGTTTCTGTTACAAAAGACTAATCCTTTTTGAGAAAAAAAATGTGGTGTGTGTTTTTTATGAAATAGGAAAGAAGTGTGTTTTTATTTAAAAATATTAAAACTATATTTGTATAAATGTATTTAAAACTAGTGTTAATGGACTATTTTCAGGAAATGAAATTAATGGAATTTCTAGATATTTCATTATGAGATGTGAATCATTCAACCTACTATTACCACTCAGTTTGGTAGACTTGAGCAGTTTTTATGATTTAGGTCTAAATTTTGAGTACTCGATGTTGGGGAAGTTTGGAATCGTGTCCACCTGTCATTATAAGGACACATGGTTATCTTTTTATATTAGTTTGCTTGGTTTTGGTTCAATTTTCGATCTATGATTTAATTTTACTCTATTGAATATAGTTGATCATGTATTTTATTGAGATCATGTTGAAGTTAGATATTCTGTTTATTCAATTTGGGTTATTTTTATCCTGGATTATTTGGAAAAATCATTCCCTTTGTGATTATTTTAATACCATCCATTAGTTTCAAGTCCATAGGAATCATGAATGATCTTTAGTCCATATCTGAAAATAGGTCGAATTTCCGGTTGGATGGAATACCATATTGGTTCATGAAAAAATGATACCGAAGATTGAACATATTATTTGGGGTGTCAGATGAATTAGATATTGGACTATCAGAACTCAAGAGGAAGTTATGACAAGATTATCGCCAACTCATTCTCATTATAATCCTCAAGCTTCCATGGGTAGACTAGGATTTCAGTATTTTTTATTATGTTTGGGATATGGAATGATAGTAGAGGTAATCCAGTGTTATGTCATGGTCTCACATTGATTAGTGAACCATGTGGAATTAGCGTATCGTGTTTAAGATCCTCCTTGTTTTTGATTCTTACCTAGGGCATGGTAGAGTAACCATGTCACTAAGTTAGTCATTGATACTAATTCTTCACATAGTTGATTAAGAAATGAGGTATGTTTTTTATCATTCTTGATCGATGTGAATACAATTTTAAAATTAAAATTGTTTTAGAAATTTAAATGATTTCATTTAGTTGGTTTTGAAATTGGAAATAATGATCTTTAAAATAAGGTTTTTTGGATTGAAGTTTTGGTAAATTCGTGTGTTTTGAGGAGGAAAAGAAATGTGTTACCCAGGGTACTATTTAAGAATGATCATGTATGTGTGAGTGTGTATGGATAACATTTGTGGAACTTATGAATCAATGATACAAGGGGATGTGGGAGAAAACATATGTGAATGTTCAGAGGATTATCTATGTGAGTTTTTGAAATCAATGATTGAATTGGATTTTTCTAAAATGGATTTGAATAATAAAATTATTTATAGAGTTTAATTTTGTTTAACAAGTGGGTTTTGTTATTTTTAAAGTTTCCTTTTACGAAATCAGTAATGATATTGAAATTAAATGGTAATATTTGAAAAGTGTATTTTTGATTTTATATATATTTTTTGAGCCTATTGTTTTGGGATGAGAATTTCTATTTAATTGCGTCTTATGATGATGTTGATTTTGGTTTTCCTCTCAATATTTTATCTAGAATATTCAACCCAAAAATGTCCCCATTGATTTAAGTGAGTCATTAATTGTTATTGTTTCTTCCCAATTATTTTTTATTATTCATTATGATTGAGGACTTTTAGAGGTAGTGAAGTGGCTTGAGGATGTTTACAGTGTCATCAGATCATTAAGAACACCTAAAGATGTTAGAGTGTGCATTATTATGGGATTATTTGATGGACCATATATGGAGGAATGGAAGTTAATTTCGCTTCCATTGATGCAGTTTGGGATGGTGTGGGATGTGTTTAAATCCATTATGTCTAATATATTATACCTAAGGAGGTTAAAACAACTAAATTGGAAGGGGTCATTAATGCTGGTCAAGTCCAATAGTCGGTAAAGGAATATGTTGAACATTTATTGAATATGGATACTTTTTCACCATAGATAGCATCAAAAGATCTAATAAAAGCCTCATTTTTTATTTTAGGTCTTCTTATATAGATCAAGGAGTGATCCCTATCATCCATGGAACATCATTTTGTGATGTAGGAGGAGAAGAATTCATAAAATAGTTGGATTCCAGATCATTGGTAGTTTTTAATCAAGAATCCTTTAAAACTCATGAAGGATCGCGATTTGGTGGGAAGTTTGTTCTTGAGGAAGATCCTTCCAAAAAAACCTCCTTCACTAGATCTACATTCCAACTAGTCAGACCAAGTACTCGTATTCTTCCAGTATGGTTTGTTTGAAACATTGAAGACATCATGTCACAAGTCTCTGATGGTTTGTCACAATTGCAGCCATCAAGGTCATCTGGAGATGTTTTGTTAGATGTGATGCCTAAATAAGAAGAATTATGGATTGGGGGATATCAGTTCCCAACACTGAGGTAGTGGATTCTTTAGTCTTCAGGGCAACAACCAAAAGCCTAAAAGTGAATCTCCTATATAGCCACTGGATTTTTGGGGGTGTTGAGAGCATTGGCCTAGTTGTTGTCTCATGTACTTAGGTTGAGACATTGGGAGTTTCCTTTTTTCAGTTTTTTTGTTATAAGTTCATATTTCCATTTTAAAAGATTTATAAACATATCTTTTTTTGTATCAAAAGGTTTTGTTTATCTAAATGTGACTATAAAAGTTGTTGTTTTTTCTTGAATGTGCTAATACCTTATGCAGGTTAGTACCAGTTTTATTTTTCTATCATGTTTTGTGAGAGTATTCATACATTTGGAGAATTGTTGACTTACTCCTGTGTTTGGGTTCATTGATTAGTTTGGGTACTTTTATTATGTTCCCTATTGTGTTGGGTGTTTCTGGATTATTTAATGAATTTTTAGTTCTGATGGTAGTTTTTTGTAGCTTGTGTGAGGAATTTAGGTTGGATATTGTTACGAGTTCACTTTTTTTCATGTAGGTGTTTCTGTTTTGATGTCATTATGTGTGGTTTTTTATTTTTTTTATGTTAGTTGGGTTATTATAGTAAGTAGGACCCTATACTATTTTCCAATTATATTTGGGGTTGTGGTTTATTCTATATATGGAATGGTGTAACATGTTGAGTAAAATGTCACCTCAAGGTTCACAGTTTCCTTTTTTGGACCATGTTTTTCTTAACAATCGACTAGGAGAAATTATGGGTAAGGAAAGTGTTTATGGTTGGGAGAATTTTCACACCTCGACCATTGAATTATTTTATTTGAATATTTTCATGAACATTGATGTTTTTTATTTATGTTTGGGTTAAGACCTTATTTAAATATTTTATTTTTGGATCTCTCGGGTGAGTTTTGGGCATACGTGTGGTTATGCACAGTTTGGGGAAAATATTAACCCTTTCCAAGATAACTATACAGCTTGTTCTAGGATCCAAGGGTATGGTTCATGGGTTCTTAATGGTTTGGGAAACCATGCAGAAACAATGCATGATGATTTTTTCTATTTGGATAGAAGTGACCGCAAGATTTGTGTATGGTCGGTCAACCTGTGTGTCCTAGTAGTTCGAAATTCCTAGTTTCCTAATATTTTGAAATTCCAAGATTTTCCACAATGTTATAACTCAAAATCAGGATTATTCTCCCTTGTATGAACTATACACACAAGTGGATCCTCCAATACCCTCCCCTTTTTTCATCCCTTTTATTTTTGATTCCCCATAAAGGATCTTATGGTGAGATCTAATGATATTTGGTCATTTTCCGCATCTCTTTTCCCTCCACCAATGATTTATTTTTTATTCATTTGTGGGGATTCTTTTTTGATGAACCCTAATGGATGGGGATGATTCATGGTAATATTTCTACGATGTTAGTGTGTGTGGATAATTTCATGAGCATAGATATCCCTTCTCTCGATGTTCCATTAAATTCACACATCATTGATGTAGGTATTCCCATTCATTTCCATTATAATGAATTCCATTTGACTCATGGATATTTTTTAATGATATATAAATTTTTTGTCTATTTATTTAGTGTGTTTTATTGGATATTTATGGTTTTTTTATGTTGGAAAAATTATTGGAATTGTTTTTAAAAGGTGTTTTCAAAGAAAGTTCTGTAATTATGCACAAAAAGGTTTTGATAAACTGTATATTTATCTCATAAGGAGAAAATAAGAACTTGTAATGTTGTTTATCCTTGGTTATATTTTATAAAATTTTCATAATTAGGTTTTCTGAATGTTGTGGGATTTGGGATCCTATTTAAATCTTTTTGAATTTTTGTAAAATGCTTGAAAACGGTGTTTCAATTATAAAATTCTTATTGGTGATTATGGAATGGTATGCGACTTGCGTGTTTCATTAAAATAAATTTTGTTTTCATAAATATGGTTTTGGGATGAATTTATGGAATCTCTAGGTGGATAATTTAGTATTGGCACATCCATTAGTGCATGGGGAGAACACATTGATGGGTATATAATTGATGATGACACTTAAAATTGATCCACCTCTATAAATAATGTGTCTTATTAGATTAAACTAGTTTCTAGGTTTTTATTTTTTATTTTCAATGTGTTTTGAAATATATTATTCAACACATGGTGAGTTTTGATATTGAGACACACATAGATGATTTTTTGAATAATTTATTTTCTTGGAATATTTCAAACTGTTTCAATACATACTCTAGTTTGTAAATGGTTTTGTAATTGTTAAAAGACCATTTAGCATTGTGAACATGAAACTGGTGTCCCATGTAGTTTTTTAAATGGTTTGAAACATTTTATAATACATTATAATATGTAGTGTTAAATGCCCAGGTGTCACCTTATAATGTTTTGGGAATTAAATTCTTGTTTTGGAGGTATAAATGACCAGGTGTCACCTTGATATGTTTTTAGAAAATTTATTAAAATCAATTAATGTGATAGACTGGTTGGAACTTGTGAATGGTTTTTTATTTTTTTGGAATCCCTGTGGAGTATTAACCCATATGGGATATCATGTAGGTGGTTCTAGTGTTTGGGGTAGGCAAGTGCGGTGGTGGTAGGTAAGGTGAGTCAAATGTGTGAGAAACGTATATTTACATAGCTTAATAGTACAATGGGTATGTTGGGCATCTTTTAGATGGTTGAGGGGCGGGTTTTTTAACCCTGATTAGACAGATTGGTACCACCTATAATATATAGGTCTTGGGGGAGGTGCCATTGGATTTTCCTATATATAGAGGCAATTTTGTTATTGACTATTGTGCTATAACATATGAAAATAGGTGTATTTTGTTCGAGTTTGTCCAGGGATCACTCATTGGATGTTTAAGAAGTGACCATGGATTATTATCTGTATTTTCTTGTTTAAATTTTATTGCACGTTTATTTTCTACTTGTACTTCTTGTTCATTTTCAGTGTTTATTGGTATCATTATATTTGAATTTTGGTTTGGTTTTGGGTTACAAAATTTAATTCTATTTTGAAAATAGGTATGTGGTGTGTGTGTTGTTTTAAAAAAGTAAATCGAATTTTATATATTTAAAAATGATAAAAAAACATTTTTTATATATGTATTTCAAACTACTGTTAATGGAATACTTTCAAGAAATAAAATTCACGTATTATCTGTTGATTTCCCAATGTGCTATGAATCTCACACACTTCATGAACTATTTTTTGTCGGTAGACAAGAGCTATTATATAGGTTTAGTTTTATAGTTTGAGTTCTCATTATTGAGTCATGTTGGCCTCATGTTTGGTGGTGACTACTTGTCCATATAGATATCATGTCGGTAGTAGTTGGTTGGTTTTTTTCAGTTTTATGTATTTTATTTGTTTTTCAGTTGTTGTATTTATTTGAGTGTGTATTTTATTCTGATATAGTAATTTTTAACTCCTCAATTTATTCAATTTTGGTAATTTTGATCATGTTTTATTGAAAAAAATCATTTCCACAGTTATTAATTAGATTCCCGCCTCTGGATTCTAGCCAGTGGGGTTTGGGATTTCCCTTTTGGACAACTCTCAAACTAGGTTGGATGTTGGGTTTGGTGGGATCCCATCTTGGTTCATGAATAAACTTTTCCATTCATTTATCATACTTGTTGTATACATACAAAAGGATTTTTTTCAAGTGTATTGTGTGGTGTTGGATTGTTTCTATGATATGATAGAGATGTAGCTACTCTTATTGAGTAGTGAAACTTGTAAATACATGTATTTCTCTGGATGTTTGATTTTGTTATTATTAGCATCATGATAACTTTTTTAAGGAGGAAATGGTATTTATAATGAAATTAATAGTAATGTTAAATGATATCATTTATTCACCCCTCCTACTCTTAATTATTCATTGATCTATATTGGGAAATAACAAATGAAAGTGGATATTTTGTGAAGGTTGAATAGAAGTAAGATATTGAATTTATATGTTTTAATTTCATTTGAAAATATGATATTTTAATTTAGTTCATAAACACCATTAGAAAAACCATTAAAAACATAGAGTTTTATGTGATAAATCATAATATTAGGAATATAATAGTTGAGATTACACACTAGATGACATCCCATAGATTTGTTAATTCTCTAGTTATAAGTAGTTCCACCAAAAATAGCTACTAATAGTATATTGG
Source organism: Viscum album (assembly GCA_963277665.1). Lineage (NCBI taxonomy): Eukaryota > Viridiplantae > Streptophyta > Magnoliopsida > Santalales > Viscaceae > Viscum > Viscum album. Next base: position 2,114,670,311 of record OY728136.1, read on the forward strand.
GGTGTCTACATATAGGAAAACACCAATGGTAAATAGTTGTATCCACCAAGGATCATCTATGTATATTCTCATTAGTTCATATGTAATTTTCCCTTCATAATTGATTTGTTACCTATTTTATACACTGATAGTTAAGTTATCCTACTAATTTTGTCATCAAAATGTTTGTGAATTATAAAGATCTGATTTTTATTGTTGAGGAATGATTGTGTTTATTTTTTCAAGAACTGTTTATTGATATTAATATTTTTTTTAATATTATTTCTATATTAACAGATTCTATATTTTAATTTGGTATATCTAAAGTAAAAAATAATGTTTTTCCAAAAAGGGTTAATTTTTAGGAAATGTTTATTTAAAAACCATACATGTAATAAATTATCATTTTTATCAAGTAATAATATGTATGGAATAACTATGTATTTTATTATATGTTCTTATTTATTTTTATTTTTATTTTAATAAGTAGAATAAAGGAATAATCAGTTTATTTAAAAATGATAGATATCATTTGGAAGAATGTAAATCCTTCAAGTTTTAATTATTTTCAAATAATATAAATTTAAAGAAACATATTTTTAATTTTTATCTTACTAGCATTTTCTGTTTACATTATAAATTTAATTATAAATAATCACAGTCTAATCATACTAGGAATTATATCAATAAAATAAACTTACTTTTAGGATTATGTTGTATTTATTTATTATGTAGGTTTATTAGTTTTTTACTTCCATGTTGGGTTTGAATGACGCTCATTTAGATGTTGGTTTATATTGATACATGTTGGTGACTTAAAGCTACATGGGTAAAATATAGCTATTAATTTAGGAACTCTAGCTTAGTTTGGGAATTTTAAAAAATTTCTTTTTCTTCATTCCAATTTCCCTTTTTTGGTTTCATTATTTAGATTCTAAATATTATATATTTTTCTATATTTTTTATGAAATGTCATTATAAAGAGTTTAGTGGTATATTTTATTGTTATTATTTATTTGGTTTCCTTATATTTGAAAAAATATATTTTTTACTTGGAATGATTATACAATATATGTATACCTTATTCCAGATTCATGGTTTGTGTTTTTTTTACTTATTGAATGATAACGTGAAACTATTCACATTTGGTATGTTTGATTTCTATTATTCTTTTTCCCAACCAATGTAGATTAAAAATGTTATTTGGGTAATTTAGTGAGATAATTTGGGTAAATAAGGATTTCAATTGTGTTGGTTCCTTATGAAAATGGTATTTGTTGCTTCTTTATATTTGGGTATAAAAGGAATAAAAAGGATATGATCATGAAATATTTAGAGGTAGGCACAAGCGAGTATGTGTCCAATAATATTTTTGGATTTTCATTGAGATCCATGTGTTGTTGGTATTTGGGTCTTGGATTTGGGTTTTCTTTTGATGAATTTTTGAGATGGTTTGATGTTGTTTACCATTATTTTTAGTTTTATATATTTACTATGGGTAACATTGGGATATTTTTACTTTTTTGGAAATGTGGAGAAATCAATGTTTCCATAGATAACATGAATAGTTTAGATGAATATTATTAATCCATGAAACCCATTCATGTAAAAATTTTGGGAACATTAACAGTAGGTACATGGTCAACATACCCATGTGGAAAATCCATACACAATGGTAAAAATATTTAATTTTTATTATTTTCACCATTTGATATTTCAAATTATAATCATTGTAATTGTATATTTTTATGAGTTATTCAGTGGATTTTATAGTTAGTGAATTTTATATTTCTATATTTAGGGTGATACTTTGTGATCGGTAATTTTATTTTCCTTAGAATGATTAGGTTTGACTGTAATAAAATGATTATCTAGGAGAATTTTTTGATATTTTAATAATAATAAATTCAATGATGTAATGGTTTCAGACTGTGTTTATTATTAAATAATGAATGTTATGCAGTTTCCAATAATATGTTGTAATATTTGGTATATTTAAAAATATTATAAAAGTAATTTTTTTATAGTTTTTGAAAACATTATAGATAAAGGGAAATTTTCATGGGTCCATATTTTTATTCAAATAAAATAAGGTTGTGTGATATTATTTATAAATAAACGAATAATTTTTTGGTATATATGAATTCAGATAATTTTTTTTCTTATAAATAATTTTGAGGTATAAATTAGGAATTCTTCTAGAAAAAATATATAAAACATTACCTTGTAATTTTTATTTTTACCATCATGATGTTAATGAGAAATTAATTCTAAAAATTATATTGGTATTGATTTTTTTTGTTCTATAAATTTAGATCCCCATTATGTTACTTATATGTATATGTTGTGTAAAATATTTATTTTCTCTTGTTTTAGAATATACCTCCAAAAAATGATTCTACTACCAAGGAAGTGATTTTTAGTGTTTCAACATATAGAGTAGTAATTATACTGACCCAAATGGACCACCATATTTATAAAAACTTACCAAACTATGTAAAGTAAGGCAGATCTATGATTTTATTGACTATTTAACATTTATAAAATTTTAAAAACTCGATTATAGATGAATTTCATACTTATCAAGGCCCTTAAGGTGTTATCTAAAGGGAAACCAAGATCATTGAAATTTTAAATTCTTGAATAACTCCTAGAACCTATTGAGTTATATTTTCCACTCTATTGTTTGAGGGACCATGTTAGGAATTAGGGAAGCTCATTATTTTATACCATACACTTCAAGGAAATTTTTGGAGGAAAATGAATATCTTATTCATTCCATGGTATTAATATGAAAAATTGAAGGTTGGTAAGGGTTTTCTGTTGTTTGGTACCAATAAATGTGAACAATTCTTAAAATAGATAGTTAACCATTTTTGATGATACAGTTTCTTTCCATATTGATCTAGTCAACAATAAATCAATAAAATATTTCTTCCTCCAAAGTGTTATAATTTTACATTTTGTTTCAATATTATTATTATTTCTTATTAATTTTAATCTGGAAGTTATAAATATGGTAATGGTAGTAAAAGTAATATTATTAAGAAAACTATTTGAAAAAAAAGATTTCATTCCATATAGTGATATTAACAACAATATGAAATGTGATAAATGAAATTGAAAATGTCTTAGTAGAATGGTAATAATTATATAAGGAAATATTCACATATTATTTATACTAAATTTTTGATAATGGGACAACTCATATTCTTTCATGGTAAGAATCCTAGGAATTATAATTCTACCTGTTATTGATTTACATTGACCAATCATCGATATAGCTCCATATGTCATTTTTAGGTTTTTTAATAATAAAAATAAATAATGTAAGGGTTCATAGACCCTACCCAAATCTAGGTAGTTTTATGTGTTGGTTTTCATACATGACAAATATAATTACATAGATATTTATTGGATTCTATATATTCTTTTCTATTAATATTTATGAATAAGATATTGAATTTATGTTAAATTTCACACTTTTTCTGATAGCGTACTCGACACGTAAAAATGGGATTCTTCGAAATCATTCATTTTACATAACATGGACATATTATTTAAACATGTTTTAAATAATTATTCATTGTTAAAAAAAATTTAATGGAAATAAAACCCAATTGAATATAAATATTATGTTTTTATGAACATCTTTTTAAAAGAGAGTAATTGTTATTATAAAATCATATGAATATAAATAATTTTTTATTTAAAAAAATATTATATAGATTCAATTTAATTTTTTTAATTCATTCTATATGTTTTCTAGATATCATATATAAACAAAATCAATTTTTCAGATAAAAGAAGTATTTTTCTAAAAATGTTGGTTTACCACCTTTTGATGGACAACCCTTTTTAAATTTAGTTTTTGTCACTTTTATATGTTCCAGTTCACAAAGAAAAATTATTTTATAGAAGAGTGAAATCAAAATTTACTATGGATAAATTTTTGGAAATTTTCTAATAAAGTCCAATTTTTAAAGAATATTGAAAAAATAATGCATTTAATTCAAAACTGTCTTTCCTTCAAATTTTTTATATAGTTATATTAACATTTTAATTAGATTCAATAAATAATCAAATTAATTGTTTCATTTATTCCAATTTTTTTATTAGATGTAATTTCACATATAAATTGGATATAAACATATGTCAATCTTTTGATAGATTTTACTTCTAAAAAATCAACATTTTGGTTTTGACAGCTGAATATAATTTAAAATTAACTACTATAAATTTTGTGTTTTGAAATTGGAAAAATACATTCCCTATTTGAAATAATAAGGTCCAAATTGTGTGAATATGTAGATTTTATTTTTGGACATTATAAAAATGTATCTTCAGTAAATATTTTATTTATCATGGTTAATGGGTAAATCTGGTAAATAAGAGTAAAAATTAATATTATAATAATATTAAAATAACCCAACACATGTCCTAATCAACAGGGATGAGATATTTTAGACTATGGGAATCCTTGGGTATATTTTGGATCCCCATGGAGCCACATGGGTGTGAAAATTACATTTTATAAGAATTAATATGATGTAAAAAAATATAACATAAACATAAATCTTTTACTTAAAAAAATTTTATATAAGGTTATAAAATTGATCTATTAAACTATAAATATTAAATATAATGATAAAATGATTTCCTAAATCATTATTTTTTATTTAAAATTTTGATACATTATATAAATAAATTTAATTATGACACAATGATGATGCACTGATTGATTCATTGATAAAGATTCCAATGAATGATATTATAAATATTTAAAAAATGTAATTTGGTTAGTTTTTTGTCATACACGAATTTTTTGGATGATATTGACAATTTATCTTTGAGTTATTTCTTTTTTTATAATAATTCAAATTGTTATTAATTTGTAAAAAAAATCATTTATGAATAGTTTCCAAAACTGACAAAATTCATATTGAAAAATATAAAATAGTTTATTAATGATATTAAATTCCTAAAAACATAATATTCAGAAAAATGGTCATGATAATTCAAATATTTCATAGGTGAAATATTATGGGTCTTTTACATTATAAGTGCAACACCCCAGGATTTCATAGTACGTTATTTTTTCACAGTAATTCACTAACTTGCACTACACACAACACTGAGTTCAAGAAGACAACAACTTACCAAAATAGCCATTCAAAAAGATGTTATGAATAGTATTAATTGAATTTTGATTTTTATATTCTCTATATAATATTAAAATATATATTATTTATTTCATAGAAATAATATAAGAAAAAATTCACTTTTTTCAGATAAAAAACTATTTTTTGAAAATGAAATTTTACCACCATTTAATGGAGAACCCTTTTTAAAACCAATATTTTATACTTTTATATATTCAATTTAAAAAAATTAATTTCTTCTTTAGAATATGTACATGAAAATTTATTTTGGATAAATTTTTTATATTTTCTGCCAAGTTTTATATTTTGATGAATAGTGAAAAATTCTAAATTTTAATTTAATAAAACTTTTAAAAAAATAATTTATAGTGGTAAATTATTAATTTTAAGCATTACTACTCTTATATTCTTTAAAAGATCGATTCACCACCTTTTTTATGGATAACCCTTTTTAACCCAGTTTTTGTCAATTGTTTCTGTTCAATATGACAAAATAAGATTTTCTTTACAATCGGGACATCGAAATTTACTTTGGATGAAATATTGTTATTTTTGTGATAATGTTCATTTTTTTAATGAATGGTGAAAATTATTGAATTTTAATTCCAAACTCTGTTTTTATCTAATTTATTTATATGGTTATATTATATTTTTAACTGGTTTTAATGTGTAATTATATTATATTTTTACCATTTAATATAATTTTGGTCATTTGAATTCAATTCACATTGAAATTGGACATAAACAAATGTCAATATTTTGATAGTTATTATTTTCAAAAAACACCACTTTTGTTTTGACAATAGAAATTAAATTTAAATAAATTTAGAAAAAATTTATGTATTGAATTCGGAAAAATGGATTACATATTTGGAATTAGGTGGTCCAAATTTTGAAAATAGGAAACTTTTCTCTAGACATAATGAATATTAACTTCTGTAGATATTTTATTTACCATGGTTAAAGGGTAAATCTGTTTAATAAAGGTATAAATATATTATTATAATATTATTAAATAGTCATTATAAATATCATAAAATTTACTATATCATGGTAATTTATTTTTAATTTTTAGTCATCATATAAATAAATTTATTTATGACACAATGATTTTATAATGATTACCCCATTAATGGATGTTTTAATTAAATGATATTATAAATATTAAAATAAATTTATTTTGAATATTTTTATGCCATACATGAATTTCGAGATTTGGATGACTTTTTATATATGAATTGATAATGGATTTCAAAATAATCTAGTTGTTTTGTATTTTTCTTAAATATTGTGATATGAATAGTATTTAATTGACATAAATGAGTTTTTGAAAACAAATATTATTTTATTTAATGATATAATAATCCTAAAAATAGATGATTCTTCAAAATTACTTATATATGGTTTCTAATGTTATTAATGAACCTCTTATTCTTATATTGGTATTTTATGGAATCAATATTTACCAGAAATTATGATAATATAAGAGAACCTGGAAAAAATTAAATAAGTTAACAAAGTATTAAATGAAAAACATAAGGATTAAAAAATATCCAATACCCATCCAATTATTATATGATAATTTTTTTATAAGAATAGTCATCTTATATTCGAATATATTGAGTTGTGGACCTTTTGAAACAGAAAATAATTTTATAATAAAATAATTCTTTCAAACATTCCTAAAGAGCCTCTCCACCATTATAAAATCCATCAACTCTAACCCATTACAAACACCTCTAAATCCCCATGGCTCGTCCAAAAATTTCCCAAATAAGCTCCCAAGAACCATCTATTCCATATAAAATCCTTACCTTAGATATAATGAACTTTAAAAATACCTTTTGAATCAAACCAATGGGATTTAACCTATTTAAAGGTAACATCTTCCCTCAAGTTCTCTTCTTTTAATTTATATCTTCACTCCCTATGATCTTCATATTATTTTTTAAATAACAACTTGTGATGGCCCAGACTCTCTTGGTCCTTCCCTTTGAAAAAATCCGGGTTCTAAAGGAGTGGCGTCTCGGTGAGACCGATCGGTGAGACCGATCGGCGCGACCGATCGGTGAGACCGATCAGGGAGATCGATCAGTGAGACCGATCGGCAACACTCGACCTTGTCAAGTTGTTTCCAGTAGCTCTACTTTGCACAAATAGGGTTTTAAACCCTTCTGACTCGTTTAAGCATATTTTTAAGACCCATAATGTGCATAAGAGCTTTAATTAAATACTTAATCAATTCATGAGTCAGCTTAAACCAATCGACCCCTTTTTGTGACGAGTGGAGCCGCGTGGCCAACCCACGACCCCTCGCGCCTTATGCGGTTTCACGTTTTCACCTCAACCGTCCCCAGCCCTTAAAAACGAAGGGTTAGCTGTGGTTTCTCTTTTCTCGATTGTGGCTTTTCACAAACAGCTTCTGGTGCATCGAGCACATCGTTATCCGTAAAGTTCCACACCCTGGCCTAAAAGTCTATCATCTATCAACAAGTGGGGAATTTCTCCTCTGCCTCTCTCTTTTGTGTATCATGCGGGGTGGGCGTTCTTTTGATTCTGAATTATTGGGTAAACCAGACCTAATTAAAGATAATGAATGAATTCTATAAAGAAAGAGGGGGGGGGCTGTGATCATTGATGGTGTTTTATATTTTGATGTTGTTTCTTCTATGGCCATCTTGCTGAGTTGTGATGGATTATGCCTCCTGATAATCAAGGCCGTTGGTGGTCGTTTCTTGTGCACTAATGAACCCTGCTGATGTTTTAAATGGCTTATTTGTGGTTGTAAACTCATGCTTTGAAAGGTGAATTGGTTAATAACGTATAACCGGCTGAATAAATTCAAATCACCAGGATCAACCATTCTGTGATAACTCCCAGTTATAATACATAGAATTTGAATCATGGAGTGTGTTAAGTCGTTTAAATTTGAAAATACCGGCAATCCCTGACTTGTGCTGGTGGTGGTAGTTGGTTTTTTTTCCTTTCGGGCCGATTTGTGGAGATGTGGGAGTGGATGGGATCCTCTTTTCTTTTATACTCTCAGTGGTTGTGTGAATTTGGGGGATGGGATCTCCTGTTGGTATGGATTCGGTGGTTGTGAATTTTAAATCCCAGTGGTTACTTGTTTATTTCACGAATGGGGGTGGAATCCTGTGTTGTTGAGAACCGGGTGTGGATATTTTTGTTGTTGTTTGACTGTTTACCTTCCTGGACATATGCCTATGCCTAATAGTTTCCTAGTAGTGCTTAAATGTAAGCATTATTACTGAACGTGAAATAAGAAAGGGGAAAAATGTGTTGTTAGCGTGATTCGTGACTCGGACTTGAGTGTTGTTGTGATCTGTAGTCTGTCTGAAGAAAAACCTAGCTTTGGGTGAGTGCTTGTTACATATATATATATATATATATATATATATATATATATATATCTGTAGCTTTTTGTTTCATCTTCATGCCCCACCCAAGTTGATCACTTAGTGCCGAACACCCCCATTTCATGGGGGAGGGTATTTTCCCCAACACAATTCTTAGTGGCTGGTTATTAGCTCATTTTCTGCTCCCTTCCCCGGATAGCCCATGTATCTTCGTGCATGTTGTGATGGCCTGAAGTCCATTATTAGCTCAAGAACCATCAGGCTGGGTAGTGTGGTGGTTGTCCAGGTGTGTGCGGCAGGTGGTTTCTCAAGTGTCTTCGGGATGAGGCCCAGGTGTCTTCGGGCGTGGCAGTGTATTTTCTAGCCCAGGTGTCTTCTGGTGTGGTGGTGGTTGTTTTGGCCTAGGTGTTTGCAGTCGTGGTTACGTGTGACAGTTGTGGCCCAGGTGTGTGCGGGTGGGATTTCGGCAGTGGGACTGCGTGTGGTTATGGCCCAGGTGTGTGCGGGCGGGTGTGGTAGTGGGACTGCGGTGAGAATTTCCGGATTGGTCCGATGCGTAGGATGTCTCAATAACCAATGAGAAAGTGGCACGAGGTACCCAAACATCGATGTGCTCTTATTATATATATATATATATTACTTGACTTGCATTATTTGGGGAGTGTGCCTTGGTGAGGCCTGGGGTGGATAGTTTACCTTGATAGGTGTTTGGTTTACTCCTTTTCTCATGAGAATTTAGTACGTTCCCCCACTTGCACACGAGAGTCTTTGGTTTTCCCTACTGAGCGTACTTGTATGCTCACCCTACGTATATAAAAACTGCTTTCAAGTTTCCATGAGGACATCGAGGATCATGCAGGACCTTACTAGCTCGGACCATTGAAGCAGTTGCAGTTGTTGTTTTCTTTTCCCCTGTGGTACTTACCTTGTAGACACCTTTTGCACATTGTGGCTTTTACTTTTGAAACATGCATGTGGAAATGGTTTACTTTTGGCATTACTTCTATTTCTGCCTTGGTGTTGTTGGGTTTTCTTCTTCTTATCTCTCGATCCTATAAAATAAAAAGGGTAACACCTTCCATTTGGGGAAATTTCTATACCCTTGGTGCTAGTCGCCACTCCGTGGCCTATTGAAGGCGGGTTTCGGGGGCCATTATCTCTCCTTCAACTTAAATAAGGAAGGGCCTGGAAATCTGCTGACCCTTCCCTCCTTTTGGTGGAGGCGGGTCATGACACAACATGTGAATACTAAATATAATAGGTTATTTTATGAGAAGTATTTGAACTACACTTACACAAACCTCCATCAAATGGATACGAATATATAGTTTTTGTGTACGGTGAACTAATACCTCACAAAACTATGACTGATCGATATTCCCCTACCACCTTTCATGGTGGAAATTATGATGGAAATCTATTTATATGTGATATATATTATATTTATATTTATTCTATGCTTCTGTATTTTCCATTTATATCATACATATATGATATCCATAATGGGTAAATGCGATAATTTCATTTGAGGAAGTGAGGACTACCGCCCCCTCAAAGTGATACGATTCATTCATGATATACATGGAAGGTATAAAGGATAGATTTAATGCAACTATGTAACATATATAAAATAATTTATTATACTGAAATTATTTTATACCTATGTATCATTAATATTTTATTCCATTAAATATGAACTAGAAATGAATGTAGCGTTCATGCGTACATACGACTGCCCGTTTCTATGAATTTCATATTTTATTTTTTATCCATAAATGATGTGGATTATTATAAATATATATAAATAGGATATATTTGATATATATGATATTTAATTAATGAATATAATTTTGGATCTAATTTACTTTTGATGGCATGGACAATTTGTAATTATATTAAGTTTATTTTTGAAATATCTACCAAATATTGTTAATTTTTTTTCTTATCTCAACTGATTATGTAATGTTTATAACGTGGAAATAAGTGATATAAAAGGAAAATATAAACTTATAAAAGGTTCTTAATAAAGCAGAAATTATCATCAGTTTATTATTCAGGAAAATAAAGAACGAGCGAGGCAAGTCGGGCACATGGTAAGGGGTTTTCATCTCACATTTTATTCCAGTGTGATTCGTGCTCTATTTTCCACTATTTCCATTTTTTAGTTTTATGTACTTCCAATGATTGTATTCTCTATGTAATAAAATTTAATTTATGCGTATTTAAAAATTCATTGTATAATCCATCTTTCATGTGATGAATTTTTCATAAGTTACCGAATCGATAAGGGAACCTTTCACACTCTTCTTTTAATCAAAGACTTATTTTTTATTCTATGTATTTAAATTTCAATTTTCAAATTTTGTGATATCTTCATATATATCCTTATTTCTATAAATTTTATGTACATGTGATGAGATGCTTTTTTTCTCTCATCAACTGATTTTATGAGTTTTTATTTGAAGTCGTTTGGCTGCTGAATTTTCGTAATGGTACTTCATAACCTAATTTCTATTCATTGGGTTAATATTATACTTCTTGATTATGTCATGATATGATTATGTTTGGAATCAATATTTTTTTATTTATGTAACTATTTCCTATCCTATTTGTGTGGTTATAATTTGGACAAACATAATCACTCCATTTATAATTTCTCAAATCATTTATATGAACTTGATAAGGGTAATCTTAACTCAATTCCCATTAATTGAGTTAAACATTCAAATCATTGGTTTTCTTTTTAAAATAACATGTGTGAATTTCCATTGATTTATTGAAACTGAATATTCAATCATATTGAGTGTATTTATATTTTTCACATATAAATATTTAATTTATTTATCCTTTATCTAAGGATACCATCTTTATAAAGGATTTCGTCTCTATAAACATTCCATCGATACTTAATTGTATTTATTAAACATTTCAATTTTATATGGTTTATATACTACCTATTGAAATATAATATCATGAATATAAATATACTCATGATATTATGGGTTTTTTAAGCAATTCTTCAACTATGATTACTCAAGTGTTTCTCATGTTTTACAAGACTCTTTAAATAAAAGATCATTTTAAAAGATTTAAAGAATTAATCTTATAAATATTTCTATTTAATTTCTATGTTTTCAAAATGGGTTTGTGTATTTATTTTTAAGGAAATTAATATTTAAAAATTTTAATTATTTTAAAAGTTTAAAAGTGTTATGCGACACTTTACTTCAAAAATATTTTTATTAAATGTTTTAAATGGTTTTTAAAATGGTTTGAATAATCATTGATTATGTCAATATATTGAAATGATATATTGTGTTTTCAATGTTGAAATGTTATTAGTGAAATGTTTATACATTCAATATTTTATGTGTTATGATTTCATAATGGTACATGGACTTTTGATGGGTGGTAACGTGATAAACCTAATGACAGTTCTTTCCGAAATAAACCAGGATGGGTAGTTACGTTGTAACCTCTAATGCATTGGGTATAGAAATTGGGCGGATGGCTATTCCATTTAGTGGAATGTGTGGATGTTCACTGTATGATTATTCCATCTATGTATATTTATGTTCCATTTTAACATTATATGTTATGTGTGCTTTCTATAGGTTTTATGGTAATATTTTGTTTACAAATGTGTATGAAATGATCTTTTATTCAGTGAATAGTATTTCTACTTCATAAAAGTGAAATGTATTACTTATGATAAAGTATTCATGGTTTACTTGTTTTCTTGAAAATCTAACCGTTTTCATCATTGTGTATCCTATACTAAGCTTTTCTTTTCATACCAAGTTTTTTTTGAAAAGTTTTTCACAACACATAAAGATGAATATGGTCAAGGATGGGATCAACGAAAAGTCTTGCTGTCTAAAACATGGAACGAGTCATGAATCTTTTCTCCAGTGATTATTAATTTATGGAAAAAATGGATACTGAGTAGAATTTTGTACATTATAATAATAAAAATATAATTATATTACATATGGCCTAATTATAAAAAAAACTAAACCTGAAAAGATTCTCAATGTGAATTATTAACTTAATTTAAGATTATGTAATGTTTAAGGTCGAGTCCATAAACCTATGTGCCAATAATGTGGAATGAAAGACCATGGAAAATCATTCAATGAGATGAGAAGATGTTATATATGTGGAAATTAATATAATACTTCAGTAACCTGTTATGGAAAAAACGAAGCATTCATTTGACTCCAGTAATGAGAAAGAAGTTATATCTAAGAGAAAAATTGAATGTTTTAAATGTAGTGTCCATGGAAATTGTTCAAATATATGTCCTACGAGGAATGATATAGAATGACATCAATAGTATTGTAAAAATGTATTTTTAACAATACCTAATGTCATTCCAATTGAAGATGAAGAAACTGAAAATGACTTATGAAATGGGTGGATTATTTTTTTCTCAAGTTTTGACATTATTGAATAATAGGAAAATATGCATGATTTTGATTATTGGAAACAAGTATTACTGAATAAGTTGAAAAAAATGGTCATGGGATCATGGAAACTAAAGGATGATTAAGATTTCTACATTTTAGAAATTTATGTGTTATTATAGATATATGGGTGATGAAATATTTAAAATTATTAATGATATTTTGTTGATGGGATTAATTTGGAATAATTTTCTATTTTATGTGTAACCATGAAGATTGTTATGAGAAAATTATATTAGATAAAAATTTATCTTTTCTTTTGTGGATGTAGTTATAAAGAACCATTTGGGATTATATGATCCTTAAATTTGAGGAAATTAGGAGTTAATACTTTTTGGGATGAAAATGTGAGGAATTAGAAGACATTTTAAGATAAAATATTTTATAATAATTTTTTTTGCAATTTATCTCATTTTTTTGAGTCTTATAAAATTATATTGTTTTTGTAAGATGACACCATACAGACCATGTGAAAACCCATCAGGTCAGACGAATATTCGAGAATCGAACCCACAACCAATGTGCGATTTGGATTTACCGCCTACCACTAACATAAATGATGTCCTTGGTTAGTGTAGCTAATTATTTTTAGTTAAACAATCTTATGTATTCATTATTACTTGAATTTTGGAACTTATGTTTTATGAAATAGATATCCTTAGTATAGTGAAATGATTAGGTAATTAAGTGATATAATTTATTTTGGGAGATGTTTTCTCTTTTAGGAAAACTATATTCCTAGGGAAAATAAAATACTATGGTATTTTATTTGACGAGTAATGGTTGAATTTAATTTTGGAAGAATCTATATTTTTATTATGGAAAAATTGATATTTGGGTTGTTTTTGGAAATGATTAACCTATCATTGAGAACATGTGAATAGGTTAATTACATTTAAGTAAGAGACTTTAAGAGTTGTCAATGTTATTTGGTGATAAAATTTATCATGGATGTCTATGTGATAAAATCCTTTTGAATTGTATGATTCTATCATAGTTTGGATTATTTGAAGAATATTATAGACAATTATTTATTTAATAGCCTTTTTGAACATTGGGTATTGTTTGTTGAATTTTTACGATTAAGAGTAGTATTTGTTTTCTTAAAGGATTACTCATTTTGGGGATTATATTATCTAGTACTAAACATTTTGGTACTGAATAATGTTTCAAGTTATGATGAATAAATAGACTATCTTTTTTTTTGATTAGGTACTTCTCAAGATGTTGATTCATCATGAATACTCATCGTTTGGAGAAAATGATGACTTGTGTGGGAAATGGATTAATGGTCGAAACACTACTCTTTGATTAAGTATATTTCATTATGATCTTATACTGTGAAGTAATTAAATTATTCAAATCTATGAAAGGATCTTGAAGAAAAAAACGTTATACACTTTCCTTCATCATCAAACATTTACCCAACCACAAATTTATTGTATTTTGGTGGTTATCTTTCCCTGATCATGTCTTCTATCACTCTATATTAGTCTATTGTAGTTATTTTCACTTCCATATCTGTGTTTTACTTGATGGAATCCTAGTATTGGTTATCTTAGGTGATCATTGTACTTCTCTTTCTATCTTTCAAAGTGATTCATTTGTTGAATCTTTTTCTAATTTGGGATTTTAAATGAGGTTTCTAAGCCAAATGTTAAAATTGAGGGGACACAATTTCACTAAGGGGGGATGATGTAATGACCTATGTATTTATAGAATAATAAATTTTATTTTATATTAATATTTATGAATAAGATACTATTTTAATGTTAAATGGGATGCTTTTTTAGAGAGCGTACTCGACAAACATCAATGGGTTTATCTAAAATTTTATGTTGCACACAACATTGAGTTATACTGAAATATAATAAAATAATATAGTTATTATTTTAAATGGTAATTCCATTCCATCAGAATGATTGGAATGAATATTATAAACTGAATTTTGAAATATTATTTACAAATATTTAAATAGTGATTCTCTAGTTACCAAATATTTTTATATGTGGATATAGAAGCCAATTGAATATAAACAATGGGTTTTTATGAAAACCCATTTAAAAGATTATAATTGTGTTAATAAAATCATATCACTCTATATATATTTCTATTTAATGAAAAATAGATGTTTTAGATTCAATTTAGTGTATTAAATTCATCGAATATGCTTTATGGGTATGATATAAAAACAACATCAATTTTTCGGATAATAGAAGTAATTTTTTAAAATTGTAGTTTTACTTCCTTTTGATGGAAAACCTTTTAAAATTTTGTTTTTTCACATTAATATGTTATATATTTCAAAATAAACTACTTTTATAGAAGCGGGACATTAAAATTTAGTTTGGATATTTTTTTTTATTTTTTGATAATGTTCAACATTAATGAATAGTGAAAAAATAAATTTTATTTCAGAACTGTCTTGTCATCTAATTTTTAAATATAATTAGATTTCCCATTTAATTGTTTTTAAGGAGTTATTTTATTTTATTTTTTACATCTTTTCCAAAGTTGTTCATTTTATGTAATTTGAATTTTAAATTGGATACATACACATGTCAATCTTTTGAAAAATTACATCCTAAAAACCCACATTTTGGTTTTGTCAACAAGAATTAATTTTAAATTAATTACTGCAACTTCTTTGTTTTGAAATTGGAAAAATGAATTCCATATTTAGAATCATAACGTTCACATTTTGTGAATATGTATTTTTTATTTTTGGATATTATGAATAGTAACTTAGGTAATTAATTTATTTACCATGGTTAATTGGTAAATATGGTAAATAAGTGAAGAAACTAATATTATAATAATTTAAATGACCCAAAAAAGTGTCCTAATAATATTTTATGAGATATGTCCAATCATGGGAATCCTTTTGTCGATTTAGGGATCCCATGGAGCCCCATGGGTGTGAAAATGACATTTTATAAAAATTAATTTGAAGTAATGGGAAATATAACATAAAAATATATCTTTTACTAAAACAATTGTTACAAGGGGTTAAATAATTGATCACTTAGACTATAAATATTCATTAGAAAAATAATTATATTTAATACATCATGATATTTTATTTTATAAATTGATACATTATATAAATAAGCTAAATTATGACACATGATGATTTAGTAATTGATTCATTAATAAGGGCTTCAAATGAATTTTGTTATATATATTAAAATATATTTAATTTCTTTATTTTGATGTCATAAACGAATTTTATTTATGATATTTAGATTTTATGTTGGAGTTAATTCATTTTTTCGATGAAATTAGGATGTTAGGAATTTGTAAAAATGTGAAGTAGGAATAGTGTCCAAAATTCACATAATCCATATCTTAAAATATACAACTCTTTATTGAATGGAATTAAATTTTTAAAAATATAAAATTTGTAATTTTTTTTAAGATAAGTACAAATTTTTCATTAATGACCTTTTTAGGTCTTTTGACATGAAACAATTATTACATTAACTCACAATGTAGAAATAACAAGATATCATGGTAATATTAAAAATAGTAAAATAAGTGTTAAACGAAAAGGATAATGATAAATAAATATTAAAATCATGTATAAATATTTTTGGAATATGGATATTTGAAACGATGTCATTTTATATTTGAATTAAATGAGTTTTGGACCATTTTTATGTGAAATTAAATTAAAAAAAATTAAAATTCATGAAATCCCTAAAGTGCCCCTCCTCTCTCTTGTAAAAGGACACCACTTTTACCCACATAAATCACACCTATCAAGCCTCGTTTCTCAACCAAATTTTACTCAAATATGCTCCCAATATTCCACCCATCCTTATACAAGCCTTAACATGGGTAGAAGGCAGTTCAATGAATCGTTTTGGATCAAATTAAAAGAATTTACCTGAATTAGAGGTAACGTCTTCTCTCAAGTTCTTTTTTTATTTCTCTTCTACACTCCCTTTGCTCATATTATTCCTTGATTAAATAAAAATAGAAATATACCCAATATATTATGATGTTTTTATGTGAATTATTAGAAC
Organism: Viscum album; assembly: GCA_963277665.1. NCBI lineage: Eukaryota > Viridiplantae > Streptophyta > Magnoliopsida > Santalales > Viscaceae > Viscum > Viscum album. Next base: position 2,114,687,323 of record OY728136.1, read on the forward strand.
TACACTTGCACACACCTCCATTTAATGTATATGAACATACTGTTTCAGTGTATAGTGAATTTTTTTCTCACGAAATGATGACTATTCATTTTTACCCTACAACCACTCATGGAGGACATTATGACGACACTGTATTTATATACGATATTTATGATATTTATATTATATATAGTATTCTGTATTTTTTATTTAAATCATGCATTTATAATTTCCAAAATGTTTAAATATGATAATTTCATTTAGGGAAATGCGGACTATCACCCCCAGAATGTGACATGAATCGTTAATGAAATTCCTATAATGTATAAAGGTAGAAATTAATAAAATTATTTAACCTATAAAACATATGATTTTATACTGGAATTGTAATATACTTATGTATCATTTAGTTTTCATTTTTTATTATGAAAAATAAATGAATGTAGTGTTCATGAGTACGTACGACCTACCGTCTCCATGAATGGTTCATTTCATTTATTATTTAAAAATATTATGTAATATTTTAAATATATATATATACTATATAAATATATGGTATTTAAATCAAGAATTCTATTCTAGAGATAATGGACGTTTGACCACGTGGACAAATTGTAATTAAAACATGTTCATTTTAAACTCAAGTACCGAACATCGACAAAATGACAGATATGAACATGAATAATTATATGATTGTTATTGAATGGTAATAATTTATATATAAGGAATAATATAATTGAAAAATGTACTAAAGAAATTATAAATTAACTTATGTTTATTATTCATGGAGATAAAGAAGAAAGAAGACAAGTGAGACTCAAGGTATGGGATTTCGTCTCAATATCCTTTCATTGAGGCATATTTTGTTTTATACACAACTATATTTTATACAATAAAAAATATAATCATTTTTATTTTTTAATTCAATGTTTTTAAAATGGAGTAATTTTTTATGGATATTTTTCTAAATGAAAAAGGGAATATTTCGTTTTAAAGTATGCAGCGACAATATTGTATTTCCATATAACCTTTTTTCTCATTTTGGTATTGAAAATAATTTTAAAAAAACATTGATTATGTCAATATCTAGACATAATATATTGTGATTGCAATGCAAAAATATTGTATTTCCATTATCCTTTTTTATGTGTTAATAATATGTTTTGCTTCAGGGGAATTATTTTCATATATGGGTGGTTCCATAATAAACTAAAGAAGGTGAGATTGAGATAGCTCTTTGATGCATCAGATAACATAACTAAGGTATACGTTAATGTTTATCCTAAGAGATTTATGGAATATACTATGATGGGTATCCCTATCGTAACTATCGTTGTAGCTATGAAAGCTGTATTATAAGAATGTTATGGATGCCATGAGCTACCTTTATGATTTATGATATCTATGTGATATTCTAAAATCTTTTGATTTAAGGAGTAATGTTAAAGACATTATGTTTTATGGGAGAAAATTATGATTTTATTAATTTTTATGTATTCATGAACTACTGTTTACATTCCTTATTTTATATCCCTTACTAAGATTTTTATGATCATCCCATGTTTTTTAAATTCTTTTCACTAGGTATATGTAAGGGTAATATAAAGGAATATTTCAAGAATATTTTTATCAAGAAAATATTTCATAATTTTTAAGGTGTTTTATTGTTTTAAAATAATCGATATAGTAGAAGTGTCTACATTGTAATATTTGAGATGAAATGTAATAGTTATGGCCTAATTCTATAAAACTATAAACCTGAATATATCCTCATTGAGAATTATTGACTTAACTCAAGATTATGTAATGATTAAGTCTGGAGCCTTATAATAAATAACGAGTAATACAGTATACAGTTGATGTAATTTTTATTATTAATTATAAAGTCCTATTATTATATCTTATGTGTTACTGTTTAATTGTCTACTATTATTTGTTAAAGGGTTATCAACCTAGTGTTCTTTACTTAAGGATATTATTTTGTATCATATATTTCATTTTGAAGGTGTTAACCACTTATGTAACATGGTTGGGTGATGGTAATAGAAGTACATCATTTTTCCTTCCAATCTAGAAAAATATGATATGTTAAAAGTAACCTTTTAATATAGTGGTATATGAATAATCTATTTCAAAATCACAAGTATAATTATAAATATTGGTGATACATATAAAATATATTAGTTTTCCAATATATTTTATTTATATAAAATATATTTTATATTAAAATAAGTCTCTAGAATACATCAATGATATGATATGCCATTCAGCCACAATATGTGGTACTTCATATATTATTGTAGTTCATTTTGTGTTTTTACTATATTTAATATCCATAAATTTAGTAGTGTAAATAGAATTTGTCATGTGTATCTATGAAATACCTAGTTTTAATATATATCCTTTTAAATTTTTGAACTACTTGTCAGATATGTAATAGTGGAATTTTAAAATTTATAATAGTCTGGTTTGTAAGATATTGTATAGTATCCAATTCATTAATTTATTCATAAAGGTTTTATATATTGTATATTCACTAAAGAATATATTTACTTTAAAAGATCATTTATTATTGATTGATGAATTTTCAATTTGGACAAGATGGTCCTCTTAGGGGATATGAAAATAATATTCATAATTTTTAGATTGAATAATCATGTTGAAACTATATCTTTTTTAGGATGAGGTGGATTTTTGTTTCCAATATTCATAATTTCTTAATATGCTTTTTGGTTATAATGTGGCTTGGTGTTGAGGTTTTGAAATCCCCAAATTTATTGTGCATGTTTATTTGTGATTATATTATTAATTTATTTTTATGTTGGGAATTTAGATAATTAAGGGGCCAAAAAATAATAGGAAAATAGAAAAATAGAAATGTGTGAATGGTTATTACAAGAATTCACCCAATCAGTTTCAAGGGAGAAGATCATTCCAGTGGTATATGGATTGTTAATTATTGGTTACCTAGACCATGAAATCATACATGATTTGTATAATAAGGCTTAATGAAGAGTCCATTTGTAGGAGTAACCATGTCATTTAATCATATATAGGGAGAGTTTTATCTTTGTCTCAACAACATGTTTGGCGAAAAATATCATATATAGTGATTCCAAACCATGCAACATTCTTATTATTTTATTCCAATATAAATCTCCACGGAAAATCCATTATTCATTATCATATTATCCACATCTTCCCTTATCTATTTCTATTATTACATTTTCCACATGTAATATTTACCTAGTGGGACATAGTCTATATATCTATCTTGGGTTTGTTTTAAAATAAAATTGCATGAATTCTATTTCTTGTGGGGATCCCATTCACTAATATATCATAGTTTTTGAATATGGATACATGGATATTTTATATTGAGGTAGGTGGCTACACATTATTTTTTTTATTTGAGTGTTTATTATTACGTGGATCATTGAATCTTGTTTTCATAGCTATGTAAAAATAGTATAACATATCTACAGATTATAATAAAAAAAATTGTACATTATTTCATTTTATTTTCTTAAAACATTATTGGGGGATATCATAATTCATGTGTATTTTAATAAAATTTATATTTTGATTCAAACTACATGATTTATAAAATTATTATAAGTGTTTTATATAAAATTAATGACTTATTCTTGATATTTTAAACTAAATTTGATTTATAAATGATATTCTTAGACTGAAGAAGTGTAATAAAAATTTAAATCGATTTGGTATATGAATTGGGTTGTTGATTTGTCTATTATCTTTTTTTATTCCAAAATTAATCTCAGTGATTTTACATTATGAACCATATTTTTTCATATTATTTTCAGATGATTTGTTTATTTGAAAATCAATTTTTACAACATATATGATTTTATGGATAAAACACTTATGTGTTATTTATATGGAATCTATTAAAATGTTTGATGTTATATGAAATATTTAGAATATTTTTATTGAATAAATGGATTCTACATACTGTGAACCAATTATAAACATGCTTTGTACTTTTTATGTATATTTAACTCATCTGGATGAAGTATTTTCCAAAGATCTGACTAATGATAAACCGAATATGTATATAGGTTCTATAGTTTTGTACACCCTAGGTGATTATGATTTCCTATAAATGGAGATATTTTATTTCGAGATTATTTATTCCAAACATAATAAGGAATTGGGAGGTCCTACTACTCTATCGAAATCCCCACTAATATAATTATTAGGTTTTATTTTTTCATTTTATTTTGTTATTTTTCCATTTGACTACTTCATGAACATTCATATAAGGAATCAATGGATAGGGTTGCATTTTCTCTCTACCCTTTCCCTGTCATAATGGTCATGAGAGTATAGAGGTCTCATGTTGGTCATGTAATTATATTTTGGTCTCGTTTTTACAATAATTATGATGTATTTCTTGTTTTATGTTTTTATTTGAGTATGATTTTCAATAGTAAATCAATATTGGCCACTTATTTCATATCATAACATGAAAGAGACACGTTGGAGAATTGAAAGGAATTACAATGTCTAAACCAATGAAAAATAAAAAAATTAATATATTTCATGAGTTATTTGTGATGGGAATGAGTCCAAAATTAGGCATAGATGAAATGTTTGTCCTAAACATTATTTTCAGTGGTCCACTGTAAAAAATATTCATTTAGGTGGGCGATTCACCCACTACGAAAATATAGTATTGTTTTAATTCGAGAATTCAATTGCAGATGGATGGATCTCCAATCATAAATATGTTTTTTTAAAGTAGATCAATCCAATTGAAAACAATAAAAATAAAATAAAATATTAAAAATATTAAAAAAATTAAAATTAAAATTAAAATATATTATTAAAAATAATGAAAATAAAAAAAATATATAAATAATAATTATTATCATAAAATTATAAAAAAAATAATATAAAACACTATATTTTAGAATTAATTATAATATTACAAAAAATATAATCATAAAAATTTTTATCATAAAAATTTATTTAAAAATTTACATAGATCACTAAGGGGGAGGGTCATACGGATGAGGTGGTAGAGGGAAATCCATCCCTATACCGGACTCCAAACATTGTATAAACTCTTGAATGTACTACTACATCATCTCGTGTTCTTTGAGGTGATCCTCAACTTGTTCCCCATACTAATGAAGAAATCCTTCATGCTCTCAAAATATGATCTTTATAACATCATCCTATGATTATAAAATATCCTCTTTATTTTATTTTGATGACAATGAATCCCCATTACCCCCCCCCCCCCACACTTGATGATGATAAAGCAATATGTCAACAATATGTGTCTGACGTGAATCAAGAACTAACATAAAAAATCATCATCTTTCTCAAAATCATAATGATTCACCTACTTACATGTTGCGTCATCAAATCATGTTACACTGTTGGACTACCCATTATTCAAGGCCAAACTCTCATCATGTGTATGGGAATCCTAATCCTTATAACTCCTTTAAATTTAATTTGAAATAAAAATAGTTAAAAAAATTTAATTTAATTTTAATAACCAAAATAAATTTTGTAGTCACCATAATCTAGTGATATCGACAATAAGTAAGATCTCTATAGATATGGTTACTATACATCCTCTTCTAAACATCAAAATATGAAATATTAGGCTTATAAACTAACTTTATGAATAATAAAATAAATTGTTTACATTTTTAATAATATAAATTATTAAATAAAAATATACACAAGATGTTGTTGATGTGTACTAAAAGTATGTCTATAAACTATATGTGTTACCACCTTCATCTCCCAATTTTTCCGATCTAATGATGATCTTCTATAATTAAATCTAAAACCTAGTATGATAAAAATACATCCCAATCTTGATATGAGATATAATCTGTATGATTATTGGAGGTAGACTGATAAAAAAATGTGAGTCCATATTTCTTCAGGGATCACATCCTTAGATATTGAAAAACCTGATGAAAATGCTCATGAATATCGTCCATCCATGACTCCCAGATAGAGGTCCACATGCTATCATGGATGGGTTACTATAAACAATACTAATAATTAATTAATAATTTCATGTTAATAAATAAAAAAAATCACAATAAATATTTTATATTTTCGCACCATCAAATGATCAAACATGTTCTACCAAACATCTTCTATAATATGATACCACGCCGCCCATGCTCTATAAAAATAATTGTGCAGAATAGAATTCCATTATCCAATAATTATATGAAAAAACATAGGGAAAACATAACAAATCAAAAAAATTTAATATTATAAACAAAATAGTGAAAATTAATGATAATGAAAATTAACATAATTTCATATCTGAACATATATCGATATAAATATATCAAAATCTATATGTGGATTCCAAATAATAATAGTGTTGGGTGTAATGAGTCGGACAGGACCATGACCCCTCAGATTTGATAAACTACCTGCAACCTGAGGTTCAAATGATGAATCATCAGGATAACCATCAAGAGGCATACACTCCATGAGGCTACAAAACATATCTTTAGAAGTCTCACTATCAATTAGAAGAATGAAAAGAATGCTTTCATAAAATTATTGAAAATTTATATAATATATATATATATTATGAATCTAAACAATATTTAATTGTGTCATTCTTCTTCTTCTTCATCGTATTTATATATAACGGTGTTAATATATTGAGTGTTCTCCTCAGTATCATCAATTTTCATTGGAGCTAAAGATTCATCATACCTTTTTAGTTCACATTCTATTGTTACATCATTAAACTCATTGTCATCATTAAACTGTAACAATGGGGTTTCATCATTGATATTTGTGTCTCTTATTTATAAATATGCATTTTGATATCACTCTTGAAAAATATAAATTTTTATAACTTCAATAAAAGAACATTCACATTTCATATTAGTATTTTCATTGGATTTCATTTTTTTAATTCTCCAGCAAATAATTTAATATTTTAAAGAAGTATAATAATTTGAATAAAAATTTTGATGCTCTTGATGTTCCAATGAAAATATTTTATTTACAACATAAGGATTTTATATTTAATGTCTGTGATTCCATGGAGTGATTGAACACACAATCTTCAATCGGTAATTAACTAATGGGATTTAATTAGTGTTACATATTTTTTTTTCTTAGATAATAGCATTAAATAATTTCATCCATTATACCATTAAATACAATATCTCATTATCATTAACGAGATCCTCTAAAAAAGAATAACCCTATTCTTGGTTTTTTAATTCACCATATACAAGTGTATGAAGTAAAAAACAATTCACCACATATATGTTAAATGATTTTACCATTTTGGATGGAGGGTTAATCGACACACACAATCTATAAACAAATCTTTTACATTTTGTGATACCACATAAATTGTATTTCCAATGTTTTTAAAGGGTAACTACTTTAATTTGTGAAAACTAATTCTAGATATAATCATCATATAATATAAATATAATATATGATTCATTTCCTTTTAAAATAATTTTCAAAAATAAATGATAATATAACTCAAATTAATAATATTTTCATTCCATTATAGTAGACCAAAATATATTCATGAGCCCTATAGTTTTTATAATTTAAAGGAATTACTAATAAACTCAATTAAATCCACATTGATGTTAATTGAAAATTGATAAAATAATTTTTATTGATTCTAAATATTTTCGATTATTATGTCCTATTATGTTATTTTTTAATGATATTCAGGTTGAAAATAATGGGAGTAATAAAAATATCTATCTTCTGGAAAATAATCTTTTGAATTTTTCCATTAATTATTAATTTTCAACATTAAATTTTCCATAATTCAAGCATGCATCTATTATAAGGTTACATCTATCGAAACTATACTAGCCCTCCATAATTTTTATCATGGGGAATATATATAATATCCAATGTTCAATTGAATCAATAAAATATGGTATATATTTTTCAATTTTAAAAACAATTAAAATAAAAATATATAAGAGTCTTCTAATTGCATCATAGTATAGCACCCTAACCCTAGATACCCATGGCCAGTGCCTACTGCCACTAAATTGGCATGATTAAAAGTCAATCAAATCATTAATGACCAAATATATTAGTAGATTTGGTAAACTAGAATCATGAAAAAATTATTTATTACATATGAATATATTAATTACCAAATAATTTCTTTTTTTCAGGTTAGATTTACACCAACTTAGTATATCCATGCATATAATTCATAGTAAACACATTTGATTCTTATGGAAGGGAAAAATAAATAATGGTAATCTGAATTTCACAATAAGCATATATATGGTGGAAATAACAAGGAATCAATGAGAGGAATCATTATGGAAAGGTAATAACTGAACACACATTCCATATAGTCAATAATATGAGAAGGAAATGAATAATAAATAGTGAATGGAAATTTACTAAAGATAAATTCCAATCAGTTATGTAGATAAGGAAAAATCAATTTTGAAATTTCAAAAAACAAATCAAATTCCATTTATTAATTGAACTAAGATTAAAATACATCGATTCAATATGATATGGAAAAAATCCCATGGATAATTATAACTGAATATAAGTGAAGGAAATTCTTAGATAATGATGGTCATGTTTCTTAGGTACATGGTACCTTTATAGTGAAGACATTTCACAATATGAATTAAAACATACTAGGTGAAAACTTCATCATCCACATCTAGTCAGCAGAATCATCCCATGAAATTATGGATGAATTGAGTGGATATCAATTACTAGGTCCCACCCATAATATTCATTTCCAAAAAATTCATAATATACCAAATAACTAATTTAAATCATTGAAAAATTCTCTTTGGAAACGTCCATATTTAGTGAACAATACATATTTATCGATATTTACAAAAAACAATCGAATAACAATTAAAGTAGTTACTATGTGTTAAAAATGGTTAATAGATATGGAAATGAACAAATCCATGATTAATGATATGTATAATTTGTGAAAATTTAATGACTAATAAATCCAAAATTTTTAATATTTTAAGGGGATTAAAAAATGAATCAATTATGTGACTTTCAATACTATACATCGAAAAATAAATAAAAAACCACTAGGGGATTTATAAGGATGAAATCAAAACAAATATCCCCGGTGATGTAAAAAATAATTTGTTATTGTCACCGAGTAATAAGAACAGCACAAAAAATTATTTTAGAAACCTTTTTTAGAAAAACATTCTTTTCATTTTGAATATTTTTGAAAATCATTTTATTTGAAATAAATTTATTAAAAAAACTTTTTATTTTAAATATTTATCCTTCAATACATTCAATTAATTATTCAACGAAATTATTGTGGTAATTCCATGCATGTTTTAAAAGGTAAACAGAACATTACTTTTTCATGGTAAAATTGTAAGAAAATATCTTTTTTTATAATGAGAGAAGAATATTACGATTAAAAAAATATTAAAAGTGATATAAAGTCATTAATAAATCATTTTTAAAGGTGAAAATATTTTTATAAAATATTCTAATAAAATGGTCTTTTTTAGAAACAAACATTTCTTACTAAAGATAGAAATGACGTCGGTTTTTTAAAAAAACATTCTAAAACATTTTGAGTACCAAATATTGAAAAATAGTAATATTATATGAAAAAATTCATGAATAACTTTATGATAATAAAAATAATGTTTTTATAAAATTATATTCAAATTATTTCTTTTAATTTATATTCATATGTATGAAATCTCTCTCAAAATGAGATTATGAATTATACCCTTCAAAAAACAATAAAATCAAAGCTAGACTAAATAAGTAAATAGATTATGTGTGTGATAAGTAAATACATATAATAAATGAAATCCAACAATATATAGTAAAAAATATTACACAGGTAATATTATAATATTAATGAAAACATGTAAGTAATATAACCTAATAAAAAACAATTGGGTTATGAAATTATTTACCACCGATTATATTTTAATTAATATACCCTAAAAATAATTAATCTAAATAGAAAATGAAAATAACATGATAATAAAATAAGTCATCATATAATATATATACATGTCTATTAGATACTCCACTCAAGAGAAGTAAGTGGTTTATAAGATATTTATCTCATAGATGTAAACAGTGAGATTAAAATTCATTACCTTGGGTTTCTTTTTGGGTGTACCTCAATTAAAATCTGATATAAGGGTCCAATAAATTTCAATAAATTATACCCAAATAGTAATAATTTTAATATGATAACATATAAAATTATTATAACATCTTATTTTCTATTTGTTAACAACCATTCATTATTCTAACCTTTTCAGGTATCAATTTCCAAGTTTGTTTAATTTTCATTAACATGATATTTTTCTTCTTATTAAATATATCATTATTTCTTCATATAAAAAAATGTTACCCAGGTTTTAAATACTATATATATTCTGTGTATATTTATTTATAGTAATCTAGATTTTTTGGATATATGAAATGAAGTTCCCCAATCAAGTAGATGGTAGACCGTACGTACGCATGAATGTAACTTCCATTTCATTTTCATATTTAAATTAATTAAAAGTGAATAATATATATGTGAATTTTAATTAATGTATCAAATTTATTTAATATTTGTCATAGAGAATATTAAAACCATCTTTTATATGTTCCATGTTTAGGGTGAATAAGTCACATCAATTTGAGGAGGCAGTAATACACATTTCTACAAATAAACATAAAATATTTAGAAAGAATTTAATAAATGATGTTATGTGAAATATTAAAACACCCAAAGTAATATGAAAAACTAAAATATCATATGTATGATATAAATAAATATTTTCCATTATAATTCCCAACCATGTGATGTAGTAATGGAAAAAAATAAATGACATCCTTTCCTAAGGTGGTATTTTGATGTACATGAATGTTAAATTCATTGTGAATTAGATGGAAATGTGCATAGGTGTTGGTAAAAATAAAAACATAAAAACATTTAAGTATATTTTTGAAACTGATGTTTTTATTTAGTTATATAATAACAATAAACTGAGGGGTGGATAGACAAAAAATCATAAGTTCATATTGAAGAATATTACCACTCTTTCTAGTAACACCTTTGGGTTTTCACCAATGAGCTTCCATGTTTTTATCAATAAAAAAGTTGAGGACATTAGGATGATAGATTTATTTTTTATGATATTTTTTGTAGATTTATTTCAATAAAAGATAATTAGTGTTTTTAATAAGTTTGAGGGATTAATGCCTTTTTATAGTGGATGAGGAGTAACATTCCTACAAATATAAAAATGTAATCCCTATTGAGAATACTCTGTTAAATCATATACCTACAATAATGGACCATATTTGATATAATGAATGATATGGTAGAAATATTTCACTAAAATATCTATTCAAAAAGATTCATTATCATTATGGATGTTACGTTTTAGGTTTAGTCCCGTGTTAAGACACATATTCTTTTAGTCACATTAATTAATATATAATAAAAGAAAATAAATTGTTTAAAAAATATGCTGAAATTATTAGAAAATGTAAATTATCTTGATTTAAAATATATAATATATTTTTTCATATTAATAACACGGAATTTTAATAAATTACTGTAAATTTAATATCACTGATTTGACGACAAAGAGGGATTTTGAAGTAAAATGTTCAATGATACTATATTTTTATATTCAATTTCAAATATAAATTTATTAAAATGAACTAAATTTAATTAATAGTTTTATTATTAATCTAAATAAACATTAAAACCATTCAAAAATAAAATTTAACATTATAAAAAATAAGATGGAAAAAAATTGAATTAGAATTTAGTATTCTTTACTATTCAAAATTGGATCTCCATTAAAAGTATGTAAACAACGCATAGAAAAATATTGGTTTTCATATGAAAAATTCGGGTGGTTCATATATTATGCTTATCAAATATATTGGAAAATATAAAAAATATTTAATTGATTATTTAGTTTATATATTCTAATATTTGAGTTACTACTATTCATAACAATAATTTTAACAGCTAGGTTATATCTTACTATAATAATATAATCATTTATTTCATTGTAATACTTGGTCTTCCATTTAATTAAAGATATCAAGGAATTAATTATTTGTGTGTAATACAAGATGACTCAGTATTCTATGCATTGAATGATAAATAATATATTGAATTTATCTAAAATGTTAAATATAACATAATTTCTATATTTGTTAACATATTTACTATGTGTGGTGTTGTGTGTCATACATGCTATGGAATAAATGTTACACATTTAGAATTTTTAGGTTGTTATATCCTCCCAATCATTAATAAAATATATCCTGATAGTTGAAACTCAATATTGAAAATATAATGTATGATATTTGAAAAATAATTTGATAAAATCCCACACCGTGAAAAGATATAATAGAATATTCACATAATAATAAAGAATGAGATATAAAAATGTCACATTGAATATCATATAACAAGGCTTATATGTAAAAAAAATAGTGGAATGTGATGATATGGAATTGAAGGAAAAGCATAAATTTTTATTGGGATTTATTAAGGACATCTATCACAAACAAGTGAATGATCAATGAAATGGTTTGGTACACAAATTAAAAAATCATTTATGATTTAAAAGACTATAAGGCCAATAAAAATTAATATATTAGGATTAAATTTTTTAAGATACTATTACTAATGTTGAAGAAATAATTTTTTGACCAATAATATGATTAAATTTACATACTTGATATATTTCATTTTTATAAGATCAATTTCATCTTTTGGTTGTGCATCAATAGAATTCTAGATCACCAATTTCTCCATGAAATGGACATATGAAAATGATCTCCTTTTTAGGAAGAAATAAAATTTTCCATTTTTAAATAGTATGATATATAAACAAATTATGTTTATTTTCCCCTAAAATTTTTCCATATCTAATATGGTTAATACAATAATTTATAAACCTTAAAATTTATAATATTGATTCATAATTAATATTTAATTTTCCAATATTTATCTAAATATAATTATATATTAATGAGGAAATGGAATAGTCCAGTGGTTTCCACAAAACCATTATGATTAATTGCTAATGGGTTATTTCCCCACAAACTTTTCATATTTAATGGGGTTTCTCCCAGTATTTAATTTTTACTTTTTCTAAATCGATATTAATATTGTTTTAAATATTATGTATGATGGTCCTCCTTGAAATAATGTTAATCACTAAATAACATTATAATTAAGGTTTTCAACACAACCTCAATACATAATTACATCATCCCTTTATTTCCACATTATCCCTTCTATAGTCTAGAATTTTTCATATAGAATAGTGAATTGACTAGGGTAATTACCAAGATCCTCAAAGTTATAGAAAAAAAATATTAATGGATCCCCATGGTGATATTTTTTTCCTCCCTTAATACTCTTCATTTTTTCCCAGCAATTATATTTGTTATTTCCGGCTATCCCACATATAAGGTACTTCACTTATCCATTGGGAAACCTTCAAGTGTGTCTCTATTCACATTTCTTTTATGAGGTAAATTGATTCATTTTCCTCCATGGTCTCCACCACATGAGCTATTAAAAAACCCCACCCCACTATTCGTAGGTGATTCTAGGAGTTGGTTAAGTTATATATTGTTAATAATATTTTATAAATATTGATTAGTAATGAATAAGATTTCATTCACCCTTATAAATATCCCATTTGGTTTCTCATTTCTCCACAGTTTTTATCACATTCAATGTAAACATGGCTCCTTCATGTTCTAGACATTGACTAAAACTAGAAAGCATGGTGTGGGTAAAAACTTTTATAGTGATAAAATGTACTATAAATTATAATATATCAAAATCATGACAATTTATTTTATTATAAATCTGCATACGTTTAACTTAGGTTATTAATTTTCATTATATGACAAAATAGTTCTTAATTTTTTGGAAGGAAAATGTGAATTATTTTTATCATTACCCCCAAGAGTTTCAAAGGGTTTGTTATGTAGGGAATGTTTTCTTGTATGTGGTTATACTAATTTCATGCATGATGATACTTTTCATAGTTGTTACCCAAGGTACTTATTCTATAGAACCATATCCACTTATAGTATCTAGAAAAGTTTGTATTTCATGGAAAACCACAAAATGTCTATCTAATTAAAACGTTGGTATTTTATTATATACTTATCATAAAAATATACCTTATTGTTATTTTCAATAAACAATGATTTCCTAAATCTACTTCCCATGGATTCTACTAAATTTCCTCTGATTCCCAATATTGCACCCTTACCTTAGAATCCCAAATTCTTCATCTTCTACGATTATTTTAACATGATTAATAAAAATAAAATATCTAATGACCAATTAATTTACCAGTATTTCTATACCAAATATATATATGAAGATTTTATTATGAATAAACACACTAATTACAAAATAATTTTATATTTTGAGGGTAACACTATTACCACTTATCATATCCTTCATTATATTTCATATTACACTTCTTGCTTTCCTAGGGAAGGGAAACAAGAAATAATGGTGAGGTCAAATGTTTATTAAGGATATTTATGGTTGAAGAAATAAATAATCATGGGGAAAATAAACATGTCATGGTAATAACTATACACACAAGCCATATAATCAATAAAATGATAAATATGTGCATAAAAAATATGGAAAGGTAAATCAATGACCACAAATTCCATAGATTCCAAAAACTGATTGGATATAAAATATGGAATGGTAATAAATGGAAACACACTTTCTTCAAATAACTAGGTAAGGCCTAATCAATATTGAAAAGATAAAATAAAAAATTTATTTAATCAATGAAATGAGAATGAAATGAATCTACAGATAATTTCAAATATAAATCTCATGGATAAAATTAAATGAATCAAAATGAAGGTAATTTTTAATTATTGTACATCATGATTCCTAGGAAAAAGGTAACTACCCGATATAGACATTTTACAGGATAGTTTAAACCATATTAGTAAAACCCCCCATTTTAATTAGCTATATAAATGATTCTCCCCATGAGACTACAAATTCATCAAGGGGATATCTCTAACTAAGAAATACTCACATAGAACCTGTTCAAATATTTCATCTAATATAAAATAATTGATATAATTAATATAAAATCACCTTCTCAAATATCTGTATTTAGTGAATAATATAGATTTATCAATATTCCCTCTGATAATCAAATAACTATCAATAAAATTACCATATATAAAAATGGTATACAATTTAGGAAATTAACATGTCCATGATTAAGGATATGGATAATTATTGGAAATTTTAGTGACCAAGAATCCCAAGAAAGTTAATATTTAATGGTGATTAAAAAATTAATCAAGGAAGTGAATATAATAAATATCCTTGGAAAAATAAATCCTAAATCATCGTGAAGAATAATAAGGATGGTATAAATAATAAATATCCCATGTTTTTTTAAATAAAATGTGTGTTGTTGTGGATTAATAGAAATACTATATAATTATATTATAAAACAATTCATGAAGAAATTTTACTTTTCATTTAAAAACATTTTTAAGATCATTTTCGTTTAAAAAAATGTTGAAAAATAAAATTTCTTTAAAAAAATTAATCTTTTAAACATTAAATGGAAGCTTCAATGAAAATACAATAGTAATTCCATACATTCTATACATGGTAAAAAAGAATAATTTCTTTTGAGGGTAAAATGGTTATATTGGTACCTTTTTTGGAAAGTGAAAAGATTATTCCTTTGACAACATTTGTAAAATAAAAAAATATTAAAAATATATTTATTAAACTATTTTAAATATATAAAACAGATTTTAAATTCTTTTTAAAAACAAGGGTTTTAGAAAAAAAACATGTTCTCTGACTAAAGAGAGATATGAATTTCAGTTTTATTAAAAAAAACTCTAAAAACATTTGAGTACAAATGAGTGAAATATGGTAATATAACTTAATAAATGTAATTTATAACCATAGGCTATGAAAATGGATGTTTTTATTTAATAGATATCAAATAATTTAATTTAATATAAATACAAGTGTAAATATTCTCGAAATAACAAAATATGAAGTAAACCCATTATATGACCAAAACATATAAGTGAAAAGCAGTAAACAAATCTATTTTTGGTGAAGACATTAAATTCACATTAATTATGCGTAAATACATCAATAGATAGTAAAAATCGATTACACATATAATCATAGAATATTAATAACAACTAGGAAGTAATATAACATTATTAAAATGAATCGGTTTATGAAATTATATAAGATATGGTAAATTTAAACTGAAATCCTTATATAAGTCATAATTAAAATTAAGACTCAAAATAACATAAATATAAAATAATTAATGATATAATATATCATAATTTGTAGTATTTACACACACAAAAATACATAAATGTCGGATATGACATTTATCTCATAGATGTAAAAAATGTGATCGAATGTTTTACCGTTGGTTTCCTTTTGGGTGAACATCCTTTATCCACCAATATAAGGATGTTAAACATGTCGATAACTTATAATATAAACACAATCATATGTATAATGTTATATATGATCTTATTATAACATCTTATTAACATTTTTTTACAACATTTCATTACTTTCATTATTTTGGGTGTTAATTTCCATGCTTTTCATGTATGTTTTACATTTTTATTTGTTCACCATTCATGGAGACAGTATGTCGTACATACTAATAGAAACTACTTCCATTTCATTGAAATATTGAAAAGTGTGAAAAGTGAATAATATATATATATATATATTATAATTAAATTATAAAATATTGTAAATTTTTTCATATATGTTTATTAACACTATCTATTATATGATCCATTTATTATGTACACGAGTCACATTACATAGAAGAGGCGTTTGTACATAGCAACAAAAATGATGTGATCATCTATAAAAAATAAGTAGAATGAATGTATTTGTTATATAAAAAATCACTAAGTATTATGAAAAATTAAATATCATATTTATTATATAAGAAAATCATATTTAACATAATTCCCAAACATTATAGGAGGTAATGGAAAAAATGAATAACATCATTTTTTGAGACGGTAGTCCAGAATACAAGAATGATAAAATTTATACTGATTTGATGGAAGTGTGTGTAGGTTTTAGTTGAAATATTATCATAAAAATATATAAGTATTTTTAGGATAATGATGTTATTATATAAGCATGGAATAATTATAAATTAAGTGGTGAACAAAAAAATAAATCATAAATGCACATCGAAAAATGTTACCTCTATTTCAGGTAACTCCTTTCCATTTCACCAATGGTTCTTTGGGTTTTTTTATTCTAAAGCTGAGGCATTAAGGATTATCTAGGATGTTGAGAGATTATTTGGGTGGATCTTGGGGGAGGAAAAGGTATTGAAAGTTGTGAATATGTTGTAAGGTTGAATGCCTTTTTATAGTTGAGGTGTAGTGGAAATATAAAACTATAAAATGGGAAACAATATTAAGAGATGTAAATTATATAATATGCCTCAACAAATTGTTTATATTTTATAAAACGGATTATATGGTAATTTTATGGCCATCCAATGAATTTTGTGAATGTTTCAATGTCATTTGGGCCTTTAAGTTTAAGGTTCAGTCCCTTATGAAGCTAATTTTTCTCATAATCTCTGTAATTAATTTTAATTAATTTCACTAATATAATTTTTCAAAAATTATGTTAACCTTACTAGTAATGAAGATTTATTATTATTAAATAATTGGAATCTATTTTTCTAAATTTGGATTATATACGTTGAAGAAATTAATTTATATTTAATCCCATAGAGGGGATGACAAAATAGTTTTTTCAAATAAGATGTACGAATGTTTCGAACATTTTTATATTAAATTTCATAGTCAAATTGATAAATATTATCTAAATATTATTAAATTTTTAATAATTTATCTAAATAACATTTTAAACAAATAAAAATATAAAATTACTGTGAAAATAAATTAGAAGAAAATGAATCTTTTGAATTAAAAATCAGTCCTTATCCATATTCATCAAAAAAAGAAACGTCACAAAACATATGAAAGTTCACACTATGATAATTATTATCCTCCAATTAAAAAAATATTGTTCATATTGATATATAATGTATATAAAATTTTCAAAAATTGGATTCAAAATATGTTCTCAATTAAAATGTGGTAAATCTATCTTTAGAAAAATATATGTTTTTATGCAAAAAAATTGGTTGGTTCCTATCTAATGAATATAAAATATAATGGATGAATTAAAAAAATATATCATTTAATATTTAATAAATATATTCACCAAATTTATTTAATATTATTTATAATCAACAATTTTAATGGGTAGGATATATCTTATTATAAAAATATAATATATTGTTGCTCGATAAAACATAGTCTTATATGTAAATCAAGATATTGAAGAACGTCTTGGTTGTGTGTAATGTAAGATAACTCAATATTGAAGATATTAATATTATTGAAAATATAAAATATACCATAAAGTATCGAGATTATATATTTTTTCTACCTTTAGTGTCGCATGAAATACATTCTTCAGATAAAAGTTACTCATTTTGAATTTTTCGGGTGTTACATGTAGTATACAATAACTGAAAAATTGTTTTGTAAAAAATATTTTATTTATTTTTAAAATCATCCGAGATTGAAGAATTATACAAACTAATAAATCCAATTAGTAGAATTATTTATACTATACCATGAAAATAATTACCTTTTAATCCAGTATTATTATTTTAACTAACACATCTATAAAAATTAGAATCACTACCATCAGATAGCCTCAAATAAGAAATCCCCTGACAAATAATAAATGATATTATTTTGATATATTATAAACCACTTTTGTATTCCATATCTTCTGTGATCTTTCATTTTCAAACAACTCATGTTATGGTCACCTTAAAATTGGTGAATGATATAATCATGATATTAAATTATATTGGGACTTACCAGGTGTGTCCAAAAAAATACAAAATATATCATCTAAATAGTTCATCTCAATATAAATAAGATTAAATATTTGACAAAAAAACAATTAAGGAAATATTGGAGATCACAAAAAGATTCTTCGTTTTATTTAACAATTATCATTCCCAAAGCCATCTATTTTTTATTAGTATATAGTTGATCCAATGTTAAAGAGAGGTAATGATGTGAAAATAGATTTTTTAGTAATAATATTGATCATTTATAGTGGTATATCTCTATTAATAGTACCTTCTCTAAAATTATTTCAATTCCATTGTAAATAATGAGAAATTGGAAGAAAATTTTGAACACAGTAATAAAAATAGGTTTTGTACCATTGATGAGGATAAATTATTTTCCATTTTCTAAGAGTATGGAATTGATTTTAGATCATGTGTACTCTTAAAAGGTAACATGTCATATGATAGGAAGTTTGTAATTTTTCACCTTAACTCATTTTTCATTATAAAATTCTATTATCAAACAAACTCATATATACTGGAACCATTACTCCATAATAAATTTTACCCAAAAATCTATGGCCTCAAATAAAAATCAATATTTTTTTGGATGTCCTAGAATTAATATTGAAAAAAGATATATTGTTCATTAATCACCATCCAAGGAGGAAATTTGTAATGAGTTATAATGATGGTCCAATAAAAATATTTACAACTCTAAGAACCAAATAGACTAAAACAATAAATAGAAAAATACAAACACATTTTATGAGATTATGAAGAAAAATATGGATTTACATAGATAACATGTTTACCTGAATGAACATCCAAAGGATGATTTAAGATTTTAAAAATATAAATATTGAACTTGTGAAATGGTATCAAATACATTATGTTATGAGACATAAATACACACATTAATCTAGTTTTAAAATGGAAATTGAGAATAATTTTAAATAGAGCCCAACTAGACATCCCCTATTGGAAATCCTTGAACCGCGATGAACTAAATGAAGGATATCTAACTATAGAATTATTTTCAATATAATATAACATGAAATAATTTTAAAATTCATGAATCTTGTGATAAAAAAGTCCCAAATTAAGAAATGGATTCTTAAACTCATAGAAATTCAAAGGGAACACATATCCTTTAGGTAAAAGATATTTAAAAAAATTAACTGATCAAAATAAATATATTAAATTACATTATATGATTTAATTTCCATTAATATTTTAACCTCTTTAAATTAACTTATCTTGAATCCCGGATATAAACTATCTTCAAAAAAATTCTGATAATCATAAAATTAAGATCATTCTATCTCATGAGTAAAATCAAAATCATTCTTAGTTTATTTATGCGGTAAAGATTGACTAACCACGTATACTAATTTTTGAAACCATGATAGATATGGAACCAAATTATTAGTTTGAACAAAAGAAATTCCTTCACCATGTTTATAACAAAAAATAAATTCCCTCTAATTCCAAAACATATTATATGACTCCCAACATTGTCAAATGCTTCAAATCTCCTCAAATAGAAAATCATACATGTACACTTAATTATTCCTTATGAATCAAATTATTGATTAAATGCTGCAAATTTTAAAAAAATAATCAACACCATTAATATATATATATATATATATATTTAATTTATACCATAATCATTCAGAATTTTTGTGATGATTAATCCAAAAGTGAACTTATAATAGATATTATTATCTACGTCCTTACACAAATTTTTTCTAAAAAATAGAAAATATAAATATTTATTATGATAATCCTTTTATATGTAAAAGAAAATCTAGAAAAATTATAAAATCATGGAATATCTATTTAAATTCATATATTTACAATTCTATATAATTATCAATAAATTTTTATAATTCCACAAATTACTGCTAATTTTTCTATTTACAAATAATTTTTTAATAAATAATTATAATTATAAATAATGGAAACATATGGATGGTCGAGAGGCTTTACAGAATCATGGAGCTGAGGATATTAAATCAAAGACCGAATAAAGGAATTCCAGTGCCCCTATGTCCGGACATTTTCAAAGAAAATATGTCTTGGGTAAACCAACAATTTTACCCATGACTACCTCTGCTCCAAAAAGCCTAAATGAAGGGGCACGTTTATTCTTCCACTATGTCATATATTGCATTCCATCCCCTCCATGCATCCCATATACCCCTTGGATGACCATCTAGTACTATTTTTTGTTAAGTATGGATAATTATTGTTAATTTTAATTTATTACTGAACAATTGAACTTATTTTTTCATAAATATCTCTCAAGTATGGTAATGTTTTATTATTTACCATTCAATCATGGTTAATTTTTATTAAATACACCGTATTATCAATAATTTTTACTAATTTCTTTTCATTACAAATAATTTTTACTAATTACCTCTTAGTAATGATATATTTTAATAATTAATGCTCATTTCCTATTTTTTACTAATTAATGCACTTTTCCAATATTTTTTACTGTATACCAATCATTTCCTATATTTTATTGCGAAATACCACTCATTATCGAAAATATAATACTAAATGGAACTCGTTGCCTACAATTTTTATTAAACACAACTATTTATCTATGTTTTTTTATAAATATTTCTCATTAAATTGACTTTTTACTAAATAATTATCTTTACCAATATTTTTTACTAAATAATGATCTTTACGGGTACTTTTTTACTGGAATTTTATTCTAAATTAAACACTTACATGTGTTTTTTAAAAAATATATTTAAAATTCATTTCTAGTATTTTAGAGTAGATTTGAATCATTGACATTATTTTTTACTAAATACAACACTTTATTGATATTTGTTTACTAAATACAACTCACTACGGGTATATTTTACTAAATAATACGCATTACTTGTGTTATATACAAGTCACCACTAATTAATGATATTTTTATACTAATTACCACTAATTACCAATATTTTTTACTAAATTTTACTATATAAAAAAAATTAAAATACATCTTATTAACATTATTTCTCACAAAATACCACTCATTACCATTATTTTTTACTAAATACACTTAATTACTGGTATTTTTTACTAAAAACTAATCATTATCAATATTTTTACTAAATGTCACTCATTACTAGTATTTTTTACTAAATTACAAATGTTAAGCATATTTTTCCTAAATACCACTCATTACCCATAATTTTTAGTATTTACCACCCATTACTTGTATTTTTTTACTAATTACTCCTCATAAATTGTATTTTTTACTAAATAAAACTAATTAATATATTTTTAACTAAATATGGATCATTATGGTTAGTTTTTACTAAATCATGCTTATTACAAGTATTTTTTTCCTAAATATCTCCCATTATTTTTATTTTTTACTAAATACCACCCATTACCCATAATTGTTAATAAATACCTATCATTACAATTAATATTTATGTATTGCTGATCTTTTCCACTAATTTTTAACAATTGCCAAAAATTTACACAACTCTTTAATGATTTATTCACATTAACACTAATTAATACAAATTACCACAATTTTCTATTAATTTTCGATTATTTCAAAAAATTATTTCTCATTAATAATAATTACCAGTTTTTCCTTATCATTAAAAACAATTTCTAATAATTACCACAAATTTATAATAATTATTGATATTTTAAAATAATTATAGCTATTTTTTAACAATTATAGTTAATTTTACTAATTACTAATATTTTATACATATTGGTTATAATTTATAATATTAAACCATAAATTCTAATAATTATCTCTAATGTTAGTAATTAATTCAAATTACAACTAAATAATGATATATTTTAGAATTTATTTTTAAAAAATTATTAATATGTTTCCCCCATAACCATTCAGCTTTGGAATAATCAGATTAATCTCACTATCTTGTCACTACAACACTACTTCCCATGGTGTTTAACCTTGATACTACACTTGTAGAATTTTGAAATGGAAATATATTTGGAATTCCAAATGTGTGGTTCAAAAATGTTTTGTTTTTAAAAATTTAAATTTTATTTTTATGAAAAAGAAATTGTTACTTCAGGTTCCCTTTTTTCTATCTTTCCCCACTAATTTTTTGTGTGTATACCATTTTATCATATTCTAATGGATTTCAATCCCACCAGATATCTGAATTCGTATTAAGGATATTATTTTTATCCATTTTATATCAATTTGGTACACATATTCAATTGGGTACCACCCCTATAAGGATGATGAGTTTTAATATCAATAATATTGATCAACATTCTATAAAACAAACTCTTTCATTTTGTGATTATCCTATTTAAATATTTCTGTAAGTGAAATTTTATTATCAATGATAAAAAAGTAACTAAACACCAGTAATACCATTTTGATTATAATATATGACATGAGACCTTTATTGAATGAATATATATATTAAACATAGTTAAGAAACTAAAATTTTTGTAACAGTCATTATTTTGTATCTAATTCAAACGTGGAGTTTTCTTGTTATGTGGACCTACAATTTGATGAATTAAAATATTCTATTAATTTTTTAATATACACTAGAAATATAATATGGAGATCCATCACACCACAAATATTCTAAAACCACATTTCATCCTTATTTTTAACCCATTATTTATATCATTCCTACAGTAGAGATATTTATTTAATATTTCTAGGAAATTGTAAAGTATTTTTATTACCAAATTTAGGAGGCCCCTTATATTATGTGCCTTCCTCAAAAAAACTAAAATAGGGTGTCAACATAAATTCAATGGGAGGTGGAAAATTTGAGTGAAGGAAATCGTATCAAACAATGGTACCTTCTATCCACCAAAAGGGTTATTGAAAACTACCGCCTCACTCTCCTAAACATTTTCCTATTATAATATAATAATTATGACAACAGGATATATAGAGTTCTCAAAAAGATGAATCATCATCTCTAAAACTGTGGGTTGGATTTCTCCCTCAATATATGAAAATTACATTAAATAATGTTGTTTCTATTTTGGAAATAAAGATTTTCTATCTTTGATCTATAGTTTTATTACATTTTAAAAAGCCACATGAAATTTAATTTTACAATACAAATTTTATAACTTCATTTGTTTATCTTATCAATTTAGTAAATTACTAAACATATCTATGTATTTTATTAGTATATTATATGTCTTCATATACCAAATAGATATTTCTTATTTTATATAATAAATAAAAAACATGTTTAATATAAGTAAATAATTATTATATAAAAAAATAGAAATGTACCATGTACTAACAGAATAGACACTCAATATGATTTGATCCATCATCCATTCAAATCCCTCTACAAAACCCATTTTTTCAATAGTCATTCATTTTTTCATTCTTATTTTTATATAATGAAATGTGATATTCCTATACATATTATCAATTATATAAAAATATATATAAAATATCATGTGGGTTGTATATCTGTAGGTTTCCTAAAAGACACAGGCTTGAGTCCTCTTATTCCATTCAATTTTATCCTTCTTTCTCTTAACAATATCTTCACAACCTGTGTATTTTTTAAATTATATTTATTTTTATCTAATTTAAAAAATAACCAAATAATATATCAAATTCTAGCGGTAAATACATCACTCATGTGGTTTTTGTAAAACCATTGGATTGAGTCATCAATAATTTGAACACAACACCGAGAACTAGGGTAAGGCTTGTTGCTCATATTTTCATTTTAATTGGTACATGAAATGTATCCCTTTTTTTATATATATATAGTATACATATATATCTTAGGAAAACTAAAATAATATAAATTATAATATAAATAATATCGCTTCAGAAATATCTCAAGAAAGGAAAAACTAACAACATTCAATTTGGTTCACTAGGTATTTTATTAAAATTTAATATTCTATATTCCATCCATAAATAATTTAAGTGACCCAAAGACAATTATGTTATATTTTCTATTACCTTTTTATGAATTTTAGTTTTTTGGTGTTATTTTACTGAACTCAAACTATACTTGGGAACATATGATGAACACATTCTATAAACATGTCTATATGGGAACACAATGATAAAAAAACATCCAAACAACATGTTGTGTGTGTTTGATGTATACTATGAAAATATTATTTACTCTAGTATATAACAATGTTGTGTATTTTAAATAAATGTACTATCTACACATTTTTTCATAACAAATGTTTATGTTTGGTATACTACATGTATCATCTCCAAATGTATGTTTATCAACATTCCACGCACACACAATTCATGGTTTAGGAAAATAATATTTGGCCCATAGTGTTGACAATTGATACTGTAAATCTTCTCAATACCTACCCATGTTTCGTACATTTCATTTCCACAAACAATATTTTATGGATAAAAACATGAATTCACTATACACACAACATGTACATTATCACTTATATTCTATGGGGAGATGAGGAATGTATATATAGTACATATTTTTATTATATTATTATATTACACATCATTTACACTATTTACACATTTTTAATTTTTTATATAATATTTATTTTATTTTATTTATTTTAATTTTCTATTTTCTATTTCTTTTTCGTAGAATCTTGGGGATGTGACTTTTCCTAGATCATGTGGGTGAAACCCCACCACATCATCTAAATTGGAGTATCCCATGCCATATAAAGTCTACAAAGGCATCTAAGAGGAGCCTCCCAAAAAAAATATAGATATCAAAACCATGAGAATTAATAAAACATCCGCTCATGGTGTCATTATCCACCATTCCATTAATTTCATACATAAGAATACTAATTTTTTCATCAACTGACCCACCATATCTCCCTCTATTATCCATGTTGATATCACAACCACATACTTCCATAACTATTAATCATGCTTAACCAACTCTAGTAGAACTACATCATCATCTTTATCCATTCCATTGTTGAATGGAGTCTTTGAGTTACCTAATTCATTGTTTCTCATTATGAATGAGTATACTAGATTTTCTATTAATTTGTGGTATATATAGGTTATATTGTCCCTAATTTATTGTTTTAACATATTCTGGGTCATCACTATACATTTCTAGTGTTTGTCTTTTTAGTTTTCTTCTATGATCATTTTTTATAGAAAATTATTCGTAGATGAAACGAGTGAGACAATGAGTTTAATCATATTCCTCATAGGATGAAATCCCTTAACCCTTACAATAAGAGAGTTAAATTGAGGGTTTTGTTATTTACCTCAATTCCAAAACCATAACCCACGTTCTCGTCCTAACACAATTATTTATCTTAAAACTACTCGTAGATTTCTAGGATCTTGTAGGATATGATTATTGATAAACATAAAGCTGACAAAAGGGAACCCTACTCATTTATCCCACCATAATTCTTCTACCCTGAGGTTATAACACCATCTTGTTCCCATTACATAAATAATGGGGATATATGTCCATGAGATATATTCATAAATTATCTTGAATATTTAGACGTGACTACATTTACCTCCCATTCATTCTCACTTCTTACATGCATTCCATGTTCACAAGCCACTGGGGAATCCTAAATAATGTATTACACACCACTGTATTGGCATATCAATTAGACGTTTTCAGGTCATATACTCTACATGATATCATAGGTTCTCTAAATAGATGTCTTATCATATATTCATTCACCATAGGATAGTCCAAAATTAGGAGACACTCTCTACTATTTTTAAGAGTTTCGTGCAGCTGTTGTGGTGGATAATGTCCCAAATACCCATAGTTAAGATACCAATATAATTAACCTAGAGTATCCACATATGGTAACACCACCACCCCAACCTCCCTAAATAATTTCATTTACTACCACTTCATCTTCTATCCATCCAATATCCAGAATTTAGATTCCCACATCTGAGCCAACTACAACCCCACCACCACATGTTACCGCAAATAGAATCATTTTGTTTCTCTATTGGGATATATGGATTTATTATTGAGTAAAAAATATGGGTATCTAGTCCATTTTTAGCAATAATAATCTTTTTTTTAGTATTTAGGACTTCCTTTTGTAGAAAACACAGTCCCCAACTATATGAGAATCCATCTAGAACTGAGGGTACTTTCATAACCCTTAAAGAATAGGGCATGAATTCCACATTTGAAAACCATGGAAAAAAAAGGTACATAAACATTATGATATCATTACCTAGGCCTAGATTAATACATTGGACCCCCTAATAATACATCTTCCATTGCACATACTCCTCTCAGAGATCTAGTTTCAACATGAATTGATTCTACTATGACTACTAAATTAATATTTATAAAAAAAATTTATTATATATATATATATATATCACTCCCTATATTTTATATTTCTTGTTGTGAATTTTTTATTTAATGTAGATTATTTTCCATTACACAAATTGTCACTTAATTTAAAGAAAATTTTATCCTTCTTACATTGTCACTTATAAATATGGGTGTCCCTATACTATTTTTTTGAATTATTTCCATATTTTCTACATGAATGAATATTATTTTGAACATATATATATTATACAATTAATAAATTCCATAATTTCAATACTTCCATGGTGTATAAATTTTTCAAATTTTCCTTCTCTGAATTTTGGTACACATGGAAGACCATGAGAAATATTATGTTTGGGGAAAGTGTACCAAAACCAGAAGGGTAATTTGTACATTGAATAATCACAAATATAAAAATAATTCCATGAATTAATTAATATTTTTGAAAATCTTAATGGATTGTGATTATAAATAGTAAATTCATAGGTGTAAAATTTAAATGATTCATGATTATTTCTGACTGAAAATAAAAAATTTATCTATAAAAAACTTAATGGAAATATGGGGAACCTGAGTTCAACCACAGATGGAAAAAAATAGTCATTAAAATACATGTTAATCCCACTGGAATTAGATTCCTCGAATAATTTCTCAAAGATATTGTTTACCTGGGTGTCTGGTTTGTCAATTAAAATATATTAGATCAAAAAAGGCTTGTGTATCTCTAAATTGGAAGTACTCCTCTAGACTGATCTTCCCACCCTTGAATGCCCCAACTAATATCAGGTCCATCTTGTAAATCCAGGTATAATGATCCTCATTAAGATTCACTGTTAAATATCTCCCCATAATTTTAGTATCTTCTTCATTAGTTTCATTGATACAAAAAATCATTCCATCAACAAAATATTCTGAGCTCAAGAGAAATCCCAAGGACTTATCTATCAAATCATCTGACATTACTATTTTTCCTCAAAATCATTCTCGTCATTAGTTTCCCATTTTTAATGACTGATACACTTATTGAAGTACTTGAGCACCTCAACATCACACATTCTTAACCTCATAGATATTGTAGTCACATTCCATGGTGTATTACAGTAGTCCTTCTATAGTCTTCTCTTCAGGGTGATAGATATTAGGTCGTCACATTCAATCAATTTCTACATCCCTTTTTTGAAAATATCATTAAATTAATATTTATGGGATTTCAAGGCTTTAGAGGAATTGATTCCCATCACATTTAAATTATTATCATCCCCCAAATCATGGACATGCAACACTGAACTTTCCGGCTACACAAATCCACACCCTATGAATTGTGGTTGAACATTACTGTCTTCAAAAACCAATCATTAAGAATATATATTATTTTTTTGACCATCACGATCCTTGGATTTCAAATTCATGGGGATATAGTTTCCAATGGAAGTGGTAAAACAAAGTAATCATTTCTCCCTTTCTTATTGAATTTTTTACTTTTTCCCTCCTATGACTTGGGATCCTACATTCCTAGAATTGTTTACCAGCTTCAATAGATGTATGACTAAGAAACTCCTCGTTTGGATAATATTTGAGGACTCCTTTATAATCAAAGGGAACTACCCATAATATATTATACTCCATGGCCAGTTCTTTATTAACCAATATTGTGAATCAACTGCCAATATCAATACTTATAACTTGTTTCACTAAAATCAATCTCACTATATTTGTAACCTTCACTCGCTCAGTACTACCTCCATTTGAGCCACCTTCAATAAGAAACCAAATACATTACCCCACATCTTCATTCCAACCTGAAGGATCTATAATGTGTTGGGGTATCATCACCCTATCAACTCCAACACCCATGTCCAATTTAGTATATTTTCTCACCATTTCTCGTAGATTTCATGCAACTATGACATGATTTAATATTCCAAACACATCGGCAACTCACAGGTTAGATGGTGTAGCCAATATCATTCTCAAGGTATCATGTTCTACACCATAAATACCAGGACTAGAAATTATCTACTCCCTATGATCTAGACATTGAATAACCTTTTTAGTAACCTAATGAAATTCCATACTAGTCTAAAAATCCCTCATATAAATTCAATTTTATCTTCCTTCCTCGGAACATTACCACCTAATAACCCAATTTCAATCAACGGGTGCAGTAATCATACTTTGATTCAAACACAACCGACTATCTATACCTAAAAACCTCATCAATGATAATAAAAATGATTTCACCAGAGGTTTACAGATACCTAATTCCAT
Organism: Viscum album; assembly: GCA_963277665.1. Taxonomy (NCBI): domain Eukaryota; kingdom Viridiplantae; phylum Streptophyta; class Magnoliopsida; order Santalales; family Viscaceae; genus Viscum; species Viscum album. The sequence continues at coordinate 2,114,716,874 of OY728136.1, forward strand.
GAAAATTCATTGTGATACCAGGTGAATTTTTTTTATTCCTACCGTCAGAGCATATGTACCGACCAACATGATATCCAAGCATACAGATAATAGATTGATTCTGAAAGGGGAGTGGTATTTCTGGATATTTACCCATATTTCATTGATTATTGAGTCATGTTTCATGTGACAATCCTATGACCATTTGAAGAGGAAAAATTGGGAACCATCACGGGATTGAAAAGTGTTCGACCTTTCTAAAACCAGATCTTCCTCTGAGGTAAACCAGATCGTGAAGTTCATATATTGGAAGAGACCTATAGTAGAACACTCTTATAGACCCCAAAAACCAATTATGTATCTATTAAATAAAGACATTAACGAACACCATTTCATGAATCATGCTATCAGAGTAAGATTTCACAATGATGAACAAACATTAAATTGTCGGGCCGAAATCAAAAGTTTCATAATCCCATCGAAATGTTCTGAATCCTTTGGAGAATAAGAGTTTTGGGGAAAGAGATCAAGTAGTCTAGATCTAAAAAGGTGGGTAATGTGGATCATTGATCTCTGGAAAGAGGCGGAGAATGTCCTTCCCCAGCCATATGGGGAGGGGCCTGCTCGAAAGCAATCATCACCTATGGCAGAGGAGGAGATTGACAACTACAAAAAACCCTTCCCATCGACCCCCTAACTAACACACTCTTCAAAATTATCATTTCAAGATTGTTTATATTTTAATGTTTTTATAAATAATTTTTTGTATAATTATGAATCATTATTATATTTTTTTGAAACATAAATATTATAAGATAATTATCTTTATACAATAAATTATGTGATTGAACTATATATTTTTATTCACATTCATGATATGTAGTCAAATATTTTTTGAAATACTCATTCTTAAACACTATTTAGTGAGATATTATTTGATATACTACTAGATTATTTGTGTTTTTATTATCAATGTGAATTTATTTTGGAACGCATTAAATTGATTAAGTCAATCAATTGATTTGAAATACTCATTCTTAAACACTATGGAGTTTTCCATTTTGAAATACTCATTCTTAAACACTATAGAGTTTTCCATTTTTATTGTATAATGTAATTAATGTACCATGGTGTGACTATTGGGGACGTAATTATTATATATTTGGTGAAAAGGGTTCAAAAGAATCATTCATTATACTTATGTTGATTGTTAGTTATATAATATTTGAAATTGAAAAGTGTTAAATAAAGTTTTCATAATAAGGAATGATTGGTTTTAAAACCCATTAAAAGTGAAAAATTATTTTGTGTTCATTTAATTTTAAAAAAAATCTAGAATGATACTATTTTTAATTAAAACGTATTGAATATCATCCATTGTATCAAAATTGTTTATCCTTGTTTTCAAAACATATGAGTTTATATTTTTAAATTATGCCCACTTACCCATAGCCTCATACACATTATAAATTTAATTCAATGTCCTCATTTTTTTAATTTATAAATAGAGATATAGATTATATAGAGTGAATACACTTGAAATTGGTTATAAGTCTCATTCAATTAACAATCATGATAAAAGAACTTATTTTTTATATGTTAGTATAATAATTGAGTAGAGATTAATAAAATTTTGAATATTTATTTTTTATGGGGAAACATTATTGAAATGAAAGTAAATATGAGGCATGTGTTGAATTATATTAATTAGACAAGTTATATGTTTTTTAAATTATTAGTTATGAATTTATTATTATTATTATTATTAAATTAATTCCTCCATACATATTGTATGAATACTTTTGATTTGATGTAGACATTTTTCTAAAGTTAATGTAAATGATTATGTCTTGTGGAGTTTGATGAAGTGAATTTAATTATACTATTTTGGTGTGTTTAATTTAGTAAAGAGTCAAATTATTATTGATATTTTTATTTATATAGTTACAATAATTCATTTATGTATATATATATATATATATATAATTTTTGGTTATTCATTGTTGAATTCGAACAGAAAAAAAATTACAGCATTAACAGAAACTACATGGTGTGTATGTATAACGATAGGCCATGTACTTTTATAAGACACATGACTTTGATGGCCAAAGTTACTTCTATATTTCATGATTGACATAAACCATTTGTCTATATTATTGAAAATTATTTGTATGAAAATTATATACTAAATTGCTTCAATTATTTCAATTACATTCCATGTATTTTGATTAAAGTTCCCTTGAAACCCCACCAAATTCCATAAAACAAGTATAAATTCAATAGTTTAGGAAACATGTCCCATAATAATGAATAAAAAAACGTTCTGGTTATAAAAAATCAATTAAATGAACATTGGTACATCTTATATGATTTATATTTCAATAAATTGATATCTTGGTCATTGATCTAATGTTGTTCATGGAAATGAGTGAGGTGTTTCCACTCCATCGACCATGCCACATGAAACCCAAAGGTGCTCGTTTTTAATTTTATATCCTCCATGTAACCTCTTCTTCCGCATTCATATATTCAATACATGGGTAGGTTTTAGATGTATCTAAAACTTATAAAAAATACAATTGTCATGAGAGATTAATGTTTTTATTTTTTGGTGGATAATTAGCATTTGGGGGAATATTTATTAGAATTTTGGTGTTTTTATTTGTTTTTTGTATTTTCATATAACCCTTTTAACAATTTAACAGCTAATTCATCATTTGTTCTATATTAGAATAATTATGAAACATGTGTTCAAAAAAAAGCATTTTAAAGAGTAAAATCATGACAATTGGATGATTATATGACCACAATTTCGTGGATTTTGGAAAAATTCATGTTTTTAAAAAACATATTGACAATACCAAGGGATTTAATATCAAATAAAAAAATAAATAATTATTTAACCAAGTGTATATGGATAAATTTAATTCACATTGTACAAAATTTTTGTAAACAATTATAGATGCTAAATAATGGTTTTTAAAATATATTATTATTGATATTCCCTCCATGACACATACAATTATAGTTTGTTTTTATTTTCATTCTCCTCTTACTCTATTCTTTATTTTGTATGTTTTCATTTCATTTACATTCTACAACATTGATTAATTTTTTTTATTAAACTAACAAAATCTCAACACAAAAAGTTATTCTGTACACCATCACGGTAGATAATATTATTTTATAGTTGAGTGGGGGAATTCAATTTTTTGAACCTCATGGTGAGAATTACCATAAAACTTAATTATTTATATTAAAAATGTTTTTATGAATTAATTCACTTTTATAAAACTAATTTCCACCTTTTCAATGTAAAATTAATTTTGTCATTGTGAAATAAAACTATCATGATGGGTTTTTCATTTTTGTACTTGTTTTTTATTATGAAACTCTTGTTATGCGAATGAGTTATTATTGAGTATATTTAATGAAAACGGATGATTTTTTAACTGAGAAATGAGGATATATGTGTGATTAAATGCTCATATTTATTATATTTAATTATGTTATTTTTTGTATTGATTCCTCGCTAACATTATAAATTTCATGGGGAGCCATGGGTAGCTATATGAGATATCACAATATAAAGGATATGATAGTTTATAGTAAACCCTTGGTAGAAACCCCATGTTTTGATAATTAATTTTATTTATAGAGTTCCACCCATAAAGACTAGTGAGATTATGTCAATGGTCTATCATATAGGAATAGAAGATCTGTCTACAGTTGGATCCACCTAGGAATGTCATAGTATTATCTAAATAGTTCCTAATGTAGTTCCCCATAGTGATTTTTATGTGACATAGTTTATGAAATGATACATAGGTCATGATCATTATTAATTCTATTATATGATGGAGTTTATTCTATATAAATTTTTAATAATTGATTTATGATTTTATTTAATTATATTTCATTTTATTTTTTACATGTTGTATTAATTTTATATTACCAAATTACACTTTTCTAGAAAGTATATCATTAATAAAAAGGAACGGTTTCCAAAAATGGTGAAAAGGAAGAAAGTTTTATTCTAAAAAAAGTTATATTAATATAATTGTTTTTTACTTTTAAAAACATTCAAACTACCTCTCTATATTTTTTTAATAATTTTTTAACAAATATTGTATTTCTAAGAATTAGAATAAGGGTTTGACCATTTTTTTATGAATGTTATATCATGTTGAAGAATAAGACTCATGTGATTGTTATTTATATTCAAATCATGTAATATAGATAAAACTATTTTCTACCCATTAAATTTATTCAAATTTTGTACAATTATATTATATATTAAATGATATGGATTCTTAGTTGTGTCTTAATAGCAATTGAATCACACTAAATATACTAAAAATGGGTTTCTGTTGTATTTATTTATTATGTAGTGATATATATTTCTTATATGCATGATAATTTTGATCCACCATTGTTTGGACGCAAGTAGTAATTGATATATTTTGGTAACATCATGTTACATGTTCATAGAATAATTGGTAAATTTGGAACACTATATTAGTTTGTACATGTTGTGTAGTATTTACAATGGTATTTATATAATATTCATTACTTTAATAAATATGATTAAAAATAATGTAATTTTATTTTTCTATTTATAATTTCCTTCAAAATTTATTTATCATAATTATTATTGGATGCCTTATTTTCCAACGTCATCTTTATAAAATTATTATTTATTTATCATTATTATCAAACCCGTGGTTTCCAAATGTTGGATTTTGGGTTGGGTTAATTTTTTTTAGTTTTTTTAGTATAGGGTTAATTCATTCCCATTTTTTCTTTTTGATTCCATTGATGCTTGTTATCACCCCTTCGTGAATGTGAACAATATTTCAACCTTATAGTGAGATTACTGATGTGACACTACTTCATAAATCAATTTAGTTTATTATAATACATGTGATGAAGATAATGGTCATGTTTAATCAATTTCAATTTTTATCTTATGAACCTATATTCTCTATTTCATCTAGATTTTATTCGAGGATTATTCAAAAATGTTTTTCTAAAAGGTTTTTCAAATATAAATTAATATAGATATTTTTTGTTTCATTATACAACTAATCATTCTTCTGTAACTAATTTGGAAATTATTTTAGTTCTTGGAATGATCAATATACTGATGAGTAAAAATGGATTCTTAGGATGATCTAGTCACGAAATATATTTAAATCCAAAATGGGTAAATAATTACCCCTAGTTTTATTCAACATGTAGTTTCATTTGGGACACATTCGGGATTATAGAGTTATAATTGGATTTTTAGCTTCCTAAATCATTTATTATATGTGGATACATGTTGGGGAGTTTATAAGCAATATATAATCTCCTTTAAAAATAATAAACAATAATCTACATGAGTGATGATGTTATGAACTTCTAAATCATATATGTTATTTAAATAAAAACCAAACTTTATTTTATAAAAAATATGATTATATATGCTCCACGAAATATTTTCTTTGTATTAGAAAAATTAAACTATTCTAGGAAATTACCAAAATAACTAGCATTGAATATTTTTTATTTTATTTTTTCCTAACAATATTTCATAAAAATAACTTTATTTATTTGTTAAGTTTATTATTTAGGTTATATTTAAATTTATAATAATTTAAAATTTATAATAACAAAATAAATTGTTTAATTATATAATTTGTTTAAAATAAATAAAAATTAATTATTTATTTCCTTAAATATTTATTTATGATATTCTATACTCTTATATTGATATTTATTAAATTATATTTATATTTAAACAATTACCAATCATGATCAATTTATCTTTTGAATAGACTTGTACATATTATAACAAACAAGTTTATATTCTTTCTAAACATATATTTTTTTATCATAAAGTGAAAATTAAATTGTTTACTGGAACTCCTAAAATCATATAGGTATATACCAAAACACCATTTCATGGATAAAAACCCTACAACTAGAGAATAAACAAAAAAGACCCATGTAAGGGGAGAATGAGAAGATTAGCCACACTGTGCCGAGGTGATCATTCGACATGAAATGAACCCATCGTGATAAAATTCAAAAATAATGTTACACCCATTATATTTTTTATTAATGTAAGGGTTACTTATTTTTTTATTCACATCCCAATTAAGTACCACATCGGATGCTCGTCACCACATATTGTATATAAGGGCCTTAGTAATACCTGATCAATTTTTTATGGGTGATGGGGGAGTCCAAGGTTTTTATCCTAACAAATATATAAATTAATGAAGGATTTAATCATTAAAATTTTTATTCATAATGTATTTCTAGGATTTAGTAGAGAAAATGAAATTTTAGATGATAGTTTGTATTTTTTATATAATTATGCATATTCTGATTTTCCATTGATTTTTATGCTAAGTATCAGATACCATGTTTGAGTTTCAAATATCTTACATATGTATTTTTTGTAAATTAAATATACTATATATTTTATATGACAAAATATTTAAATTAGAAAATCACAATTTAAAATATATGTCACATTTTAAGACATTAAATAAGAGGTTATAATTTATGAAATTAGAATACATAAGGGGGTTCACATGATATGAATGAGTATAAAAATATAAATATAAAATATATATTAAATATATTAAATTTAGATACATTCATGTAAAAAAACGATATTAATGGTATTTAAATTAATTTTTAAGAAGTTTACAAAACATTCTCCCTATAAATATATGAAATTAATCTTATATAATGTTTTATAATTAAACATATGATATTTGATAATCAATAATGATAAAAAAAAATAAAAAAAATATATCAATTTTTAATAGGTATGAGTTTGAAATTATAATTTTTTATTATTCTATTTTTTATGAAATATTTCATCTATTAGTTGTAAAATAATTAAAAAAATAATAGTTCATTTTTTAAATGAATAAATTTATTTGACCACCCCCCGGCCTATTATACTATTTTATATGAAAAAATTTGTTATAAGGTGAGGATAATAAAAAAATTATTCGAATTAACAAAGACTGGCTTGATTTTTGGAAATAATATTTGGGGTGATATCAATGATATGTGGATTCATTTATTTTATATTTACGAAGTCTCTCCCATTTTTGTGTTCATAATTTTTCAAAAAAATATGTGTAAAATGATTCCTTTCATACATCAAGACCATCATTTAATGAAAATGGGTATTTATTCATGAGTCTCATGACAGTTAAAATCTATCTTAATTTTTATTATTCATATGGGGAGATTTTATAATTCCCAACATCAGGTTGGTTCATTAAGAAAATAAAATTTTATATTTTATAAACCATGGAATTAATATAATTTTAATCTACATAATTAAATTCTGTGATTTATTATATAAAAAAATTCACAAGAGCTAACAAAATGTTTGGTAAGATATAATCACATTCTACATGTATTATTTTTGTGGTATTTTTGATAATTCATGTTTATATTTATAGATTCAAATTTAGTATCATATATAAATTGCTTACTTTTCTGAGTATTATTACTAATGGAATTGATATTTTTTTCTACTGTGATTAAATTTTGAAATCACCTCTCATAACATTATAATAAATTATTATTATTATGAATGAGTATTTTTAACATGAAAATTAATATGGTTCCCAATTTAGATGCAATTTATTTGTATTTCCATTCTTAACTCTATCAAAAGGATATATTATGGTAATAGGGATTTAATCTATACATTATTCAAGAACATTATCCTAGATCATATAAATTGTTTGAAATAGACTTCAAATAATGATTAGTACTGAAATAAATTTACATAAAACATTTCAGAATCATTCTAATAGAATGTCTAAGAGAAAAATTCAAACCATGGATGATATAATTCAAGATTATTCCATGTATTACCAGTGATGTTTGGAATAAACACCTTTCTTTTGAGTATTTTTCCTATTATAAATGTTTTCATTTTAATGTTTAAACTGAAACATTTGAGGCATTATATAGAAATCAGTGTCATAACCCCATTTTTTAGGTTGATAAAGGAGAAATGAAGTGTATGGGGTAATAGTTATTATAGGAAATGTCTAAGAGGGTGAATTATATTTAGAAACAATTGAGGACACCTCAGAGTAGATAAAAAAAATTTGCATACATTCGGAGGAATGATATATCATTCTTGGCAAGAGGTCATGTGTGTCTAAAATAATTTCGATGGAAAAGTGTTATGTGTTTTCATATGATTGGGAAGCTACATCTATTGTTCATTAAATGATATGAAATCCTAGATAATATCGGATTATTTTCATATTGAGTGGTATTACCTGTGAGTTTATCTTAGGTACATAATGTATTACATATTTCGAATATATTGAAATATGTTCTATATTAATATCATGTTTTGACCCCCAAAGTAGTTTAGTTGGAAGAGGAAATTTATTAAGATTAATGAAAATTTATCATTAATTAATTTAGAGAAAATGGATTGTAGAATATGGGGATTCATCTTGATAATGTTTTGAATAAAAACTATATGTGTGAAAATGCAACATGGTAATATAAAATGTTAAGAGGTAATGATATTTCCAGTTGATTAATTAGTGAATAAAATTGTGAGAATGAATTTTATTAAAGTGGGTAAAAAATAAAAAACCAATGTAATGATAGAATAAATCATTTACATATCTATTAATATGATTTGATTTGAAATGTTGTTTATAAATAAATGAATACATTTTTTGATAAAAATGAAATAGTTTTAGTTGAACACTTCTCTAATATGGGTTTTATTTAAATATTTATTTTTTAAATTTTATAATTTTAATTTTACATTATTAATATCCCATTTTATATAATAATATAAAAATTTCCCTATGGTTGGATTTTTGGATTATTTTTAAATTATTGATTTTTCAATTAATTTTTAAATACTATTTTTTTTCTATAAATGTATGCAATAATCCTAAAATTATGTAAATTAAATCACCAATTTACGTAGAAATATAATTTTTTTTAATATAATTTTAATGTAGTTTCATTTTATCATTTTAATTATTTTATTATTATCATTATATTTTTTTATTATAACATTGTATTTGAATTTGAATATGTGTATCTTGAAAAAACATTTTTAAAATGAATAATATTTTTAAAATTTTAGTTAATTATAATTAACTCTATTTGGGAAATTTTTAATTGAAATTTATAGATTATATATCAGTAAAAATTAATTTTTTTTGATAAAAATATTATAATTAGTCAGAGTTAATATAGAATGAACTTTTTCTCCAAAAAATACAAGGATTTGAATCCTGTATTTTGTCGTGGTTGGGGTTTTTTTAAATGGAAATATTCCACTTAGATGAATTGAAATTTGAAGTATGGATTCCATATTTGTAATCAGAATGATTTATAAGGACTAATTTTTCAAATTAGTTTTTTCACAAAATTAATAGTAAAAATATTAAGAAAATAATTACTACAGTTAATGTAAAAATAAATTAAAATGTTGTTAAACTAAATGGTAAGGGTTTAAATGACATAATTATATTTCTAAAACATATTTGATAGAAATAATTAGTCTATATTCGCATCAAATATGCCTCATTATTTTCATAAATCTAATAAATAAATTCATTATTTGTAGTCCAAATGAAGTTACAAGAAGAAGAGGTAACATTCTTTAACGAGATTTTTTATTTTGTTTCTTCTTCTACATAGTTAAATTGATATTAATACATAATTATATTATATGAATATATATTTCATATACATATTTTTATTTAGTTTATTAAATAATATAATTCTTTTTTCTCCCACATCAAATGGTGTACAAAATCAGCATTTATGTTTACAACATATTACCGCCTCATTAACTGATGGCATTAATTCTTCAAATACCACCAATCACTATTGTTTAACATGATAGATATAAATTATTAATTGATATTGAAAAAATAAATTATACTTCTGGAGTCAACATATCATATTTTTTTAACTTTCCATTTAGTAATTGATAAAATATTTTCTCTTGTGTATAAGACATACATCATCCCCGCAAAGTGATTTGATTCGTTTTTTCCCTATCATCATACACGAAAAGTAATACGGGTTATAATAATGAATATATTTAATATAAATAAAATAATTATTATATTAATGAAATATATATTATTATGAAGTGAAAATATATCATTTTCATTCTTACCTTTACAATCATTGAAAAAATGATAACATCATTCGTGAACATATGGACTATCTCCTTCTTGACGTGATGTGAAACTCTTTTCAACACCAAAGAACATGGATACTGTATAAATGTATATTTGAAGAACTAATATATTATATTTCATTTTATCATTATTATGTAGGGATAAAATATTCATTACCTTCATTCCATAATTAATGTTGAAAAATGGAAATGTTACTCATGCATACATATGCCCTACCATCTTCATGATCATAATGTACTTCATTTGTATAAACAATATTTGATTTTTTGTATTGAAAGTATAATTTTTTTATTAAAGTTATAAATATTTCAAAATTATTATACTAGATATTTTTAAATAATGATCATCTTGAACAATCAACATACCAAATTCATTATTGACACATATGATGAATATGCTCAAAATAAATGATGTAAAATTAAATGATTAAGTAAACATTTACAAAATTTTAATAAGTGAAATGAAAGTAATAATAAAATAGATTAATATTATCAAGAAATTAATTATTTATTTATTTATTCTTCTATAATATAAAGTCACATGTGTCATGTTCGACTCAATTTGTGGAAATTAATCTCAATTTCCTTTCATTAAGGCATATTTTGATGCTATACTACTATATTATTTTTTTACATTTATAAAAATCCCCATGAACCTATTATATCATTAATCTATTTTTACCATGATATTTAATTTCTTTTTAAATGTCATTATATTAATTATTTTATGATTATAGTGTTCCACATGTGATAAGGTAAATTTCATTTAAAATAATTAAATTTTATTGTTTTCCTCACAAAATTTTCACTTTTATTTCAATGTTTTTAGATGGTTTGTTGAATATATTTATATGGAAATAAAATATATATAATTTATATTTTATGTCTCTTATGCATTGATTCAAAACATTTCATGATGATTATTTTTCTATTTTTTTATGGAATTTCTTTCCAAATGAAAAAATGATTGTTCTATTTTAATATTTATGGCGATAATGAATTTTTAAATCATCATTCCAATTATTTGATTTCAAAATTATTACATTTTTATTTCATATATTATTTTAAGAAATCCCCTTTTACCTTTTTGGTTATTTTTATATTGAAAATGGTTTCTTATAGTAAAATGATATTTTGATATCTAAAAATTATTCATTTTCATGTTTAAAAGATTTTATAAAATGTTTAATGAAGAAAAGGTGAAAAAATTAATTTTTTTTATTCATCATCTGGTACATTATAATTGTAAAAGTGAAACATGTGATCCAAGATAGCATTGGGTGAGCCTCTTATGGATTATATGATGGGTGCTCCCAAATAGTGCTAGTTGAGACCATTAATTATTAGATGATGGGTGCGCACAGATATAACTCCAATTCATGGGGTATGGTTCCATATATAAAATTGAATTATGAATGAATTTACCTAACGGTTTATACTATAGATTTTACTAGACTATTGTTATTTGTAACCTTAATAATAAATGTTTTATTAATGTGATGCACAAAGTCAATAAAATGGGTATTTACTTTCCTGGTATGGGTTTTTAAAGGATTAATTTTTAAAAAAGGGGTGTCTGTGTTTCCTATAAAAATGTTTCATATCATATAATAATATAAAACTAGAGATAAAGTTAACTATCACATGAGTTTTTATGTATTCACTAAACTGAAAATTTTATTTCTTTTCTTATTTTTTTACTAATATTTTATTCTAATCCAATGTCTATATTTTTTCTATAATATTTAAGGATGGGTGAGGGAAATAAAGATGTCATGTTGAATACCTTTAATTCATATTTTTGATTTTAAATAATTATTTGTTTTAAATTTTTTATATAGTATGAATATGGTTACTGAATGAGAGTATCAAATTTTTGTTATATTTATTGGTTTTGAATGAGTTATGTGATATTTATCGACAACTATAAACATTAAAATATCCTTAAATGTATGTTAATGAAATCTGAACATAAATATCATGATTTTGTATTGTTTATGTTTGGGTACTTATAATCTACTTATTTATTTCATTGTATAGCTGTCTATATATGTCTATGTGAGTGTATATTATGTCATGCCTCAATGTAAATATATAACACTAATTTATCTAATTAATGATATTCATGTACACATTGATGTTCTTGATGGATGTTTTCAGGGTTTCTATATTTTTTGTTCCTTGGAAATTTTATGTTTAGAATATGGTTATAATGAATTTTATAATTTAATCATACATATGTTTATTTATTCTCAAATTTTCATGATGAAATATATCCACGGGGATCAATAAAACATATATTTAGTAAATATTGTGTAGTTCAATAATATATATATTTCTATTTTCAAAATTACATATGATACACAACTAGAAATAAATTATGATTAATCATACAACTTAATCCTCAATAGGGTGTCATCTCTATGAACATAAGTCTAATTATTTGTGGTGATAAAATAAAATATATTGGTTGTTTCTAAGCGGGTTCATGGTTTCTAGATCATGAAACCAAATATTTATGAATGCCAGTTATGAAAAAAGAAATTATTTAGTTCACTCCCCAATCAAATTTAACCCTATAGATCCACTTTTTTCCCATTCAAACCATGTAGGATTGATTAATTATATCCCACAAATGATTTTCCCCCATGGCTTTTATATGAATTAATGTTCCATCAGTGATGATTCATCAAGGAAAGACACTTTATCCTTCCTACACTTATCTTATTTTCAATTTTCTTCCCTTTTATTTCCCTATAATAGTCGTAGATATTTTGAGGACAATGTTTCATAATTTTTATTTTGTATTTTTCCAATGTTGGGGTTTAGAATGGTCTTTGAAAGGTATTAATTTATTAATGGCAGTGTAAAAACATTTTTGATGACATTGTTTTTTATGTGAGGTAGGTTACTCAATAAATAATTCATTAAATTTTTCTTCATGTGTATTTTTATTTATAAATCACAATATGTGAGATTGTGAAAATATATTACTTGTACATTTCTATAATCTAAAAATATATTTTTATTCTTCTCTTGATTTTCATTTTTCATAAAATAATTTTTTATATTCAATTCATTGACCTGGGTTTTGAGGAAAATATTAAAACAAACTATTATTTTTTGATATATAATGCATCAAATAAATTATATTTCCTTGATAACTTTCATTCTATTTAACTCCGAGTTTTTACAAGCCACGATATTCTATTTAATTATTATTATTTAAAATTATAGTTATCTCTAGGCCATTAGATTGGATAGTACGAATAAAAATAACCAAATATTGAAATAGAATGTTTTTAAATATATTTAAGTAATTTTTTGGGTTATAAAATTAATTTAATTATATATAAATTAAATTTAAATGGAAATTGAATTGTTTTTATAGAAAACATTTTTCATGTGAAGATTATTTTTGTAGAACAATTACAAATAATAAAATCTATTACTGATTTATTTTAATGAAATTAAAATATAATATATTAAATAAAATTCAAAAATACTTATTTAATGTATTTTACTAGGCATGGTATGACAATAAATTCAATTTTATGTTCAAATAAAAATATTTCATAACATGGTTTTGTTGAGTTTTATTAACTTATTATAAAACATATTTCATCCACTAATACAAATTAAATGATGAAAATATGTTCCCATATATCTAACCAAGAAGATAAAATATTTTAATTAGTTCAATTTTTTATGTCATCATTTTAATGATTAATCATGGAAATTTCTTCTCATCTTAGTAATGGTAAAATATGTAAAACACGGTTACAAAATTACAACAAGCATTAAAACATCTAAAACACATGACATTATCTTTTTGAATGAGTGGTTTTCAACCATTCTAATTCAGGTGTGGTAAAATTTTCCAATTGATGTCATATTTCCTTAATTATGACCTTATTATTATTTTAGTAATAAGATATATACAAAATGTCACTCTCTTAAATATAATAACAATTAAAAATTTTAAGGATTATAATAGTGTAATATAAGTTATAAGTATTTATATGAAACATGGATAAATCATTTTCATGGTAAAATATTTATAATTATTATTCATTTAAAAATTAAAATAATTTTTTGGAAATTTCAATATAGTATATCTTCAATTAATTGGAAAATTAACTATATTATAATTATAATATTATGAATTTTAAAATTTGGATTAATTGTTATATTCAATGTTATTTTTAAATTAAAATAATGTATTAGTTATGAATGAAAATTTTATATTTGATTTACATAACTATAATAGGGACATCGAATTCAATGTAAATGAATAGTGTTAAAAAATAAATTAATGATATTTAATGAAAAATAATATTTTATTAATAAAAAAACAAGAAACACATGAAAGGGGATATGTTTGATTATATATGATCGAAAATACTATCTCATCTATATTTATTATCCAACTATAAAAATATATGTCATATTTCAACCCACTATTTAACAAAGTCATTACTATAGTTAAGGTTATAATTGGATAGTGTGTGTATCAAACAAAAAGATAGGTTATAAATGAAACCAAAAAAATTATGAATTTAATTGGATGATGATAATTTTAATATATCCTCCTTTTCTTATTATTAATTGATATTATTAATCAGTATACTTGATGAATAAATTAATTATATTTATATCAATTAAAATATTCCATGTCCATCCTTACCCTCCCTTATATGTGGACACAACTTCTCAATGCTCTTCACACCTCCATGAGCCAAATGGAAAAAATAAACCATACAAATTTCTATTTAAAACTCTCATATCCATTAATTTTAGTTCCTATATTTTTTTTATAAAATCATTCCAGGGGTCCTTAATAAGGATTATTACCCTAATGAAGAAGAGGCAATCGTTTTACCGAACTGCATTTAAATTATTTATTCTCATACCTCCTCTAAATAATTTTTAATAAAATATTTTGTTGTAATAAATATTCAATCTTATTATTATATTTATGGATCCACCATTATCCACCCTGAATTTTATGAAATTAGAAGTGAAGTAATCACATATATGTATGTGTGGTTTACCGCCTCCACGTAATGGTTCAATTCATATTACATCATCATAATTAATTGATGATTACTATGATATTTTTATTGTTTATAAATGATATTTAAAATATAATCATTCTAATGGAGTAATAAAATCATATCTAACTTCTTACCTACTCATCTTCTAGAAAATAATAACGACACTCGGGCATACATATGGACTATCACCTCCACAGAGCAATGTGATTAATTTGTAATTAAACTATAAATTGATTGTAATTATTATATATTTAATAAATATATATGATATATATTCTATAATAATTAATTCTAAATCTAAATTATCAAATAAATTACGTTCATTCCCTTTGTTGAAATCTGAAAATAGTGTTCATGCATACACCCCTCCCACTGTCTCTGTGACTGATGTCATTAAATTTTCTATCCATAAAATTAATTAATAAATATAGTTATATATATAATTAATATATATGATGTTTATATCATTTTTTAAATTTTTTATGGAATAATGACCAATACATAACGATATGAAGTAGTCAAATGAATACTCCATTAAAAAAATGTAACACCTATAAAAGATTATCCTAATAAGGAATTATTAATAAATTGTTGTTGTAACATTATATGTTATATGATATTATATATATTGAAATTATTATATTAAATGATTATAAAAAATTAATATTTATTTTACTATGTAATAGGTATATTTCAAAACATGTTAAACATTAGGTATGGGATATTCATCTCACAATTATTTCTTCAAGACTTGTGTCATCTTCCAAACTAATTTATTTCATTTCTAGTGTTGAAATTACATTATATTACTTTTAATAATCTCATGAATTTTCTCCACCTTACCTTATTAAATAGATATATTTTTTCATTTCATTTTACGCTGGTAAAATACTCAAGAGTCCTAAAGAGTGTTTTAATAAAATTTTACATCATATCTAACATCACTAGAAAATCCATTTTTTTCTCTGACCTTGATTTTTTAAAAAGGTTTTCATTTTTTTATTCCCAATTATTTTATAAATAAATTTTCTCTTGTGTTGTAATTATTAAAATGAATGTTTTAAATTAATCATATTTTCTTTTTCTAAATTACATAATTTTGAATTGTTACTAAAAAATTAATGTAATAATTATTTTAAAAAAGAAAAAATATATATAATTTACTACCATCATGGCCATTCAATGATTTAAAAAGTAATTTATACGTTTCAAAGGTTATTTTAAAGGAAAATTTGTTTATTAATATTTTAAAAACTTTAATATTTAAAGTAAATTATTTCTAAATGAAATTGATATTATTATAATTAAATATTATAGTGTTCATTTAAAAAAATACCATTTATGATAATATAATTTGATGTTACATATTAATTATTTGAGACATCAACCAAGGATAATATCCTAATTATTTCATTATATGGTATATGATTGATATGAAAAATGTTTTATGAAACTTTTCTATTTTATATGTGTTACTCTATGATGAAATGTTTAAATTTTTATTAAACTCATTTCATTTTCCATGTGTTAGGATATTATTAATGTTTTATGTTTGTTGGAACATATATCTATTTTTCCTTTATTTGAGGGATGGAATCAAAATTATATGTCCCTCGAATGAATTGTAAAATGATATATTTCTAATAAGATAATATGGACTGGAATGGGGTGTGAACCCAAATTAGTAAAGGACTCTATCCATTGTGATAGTTCTAGTTGTGATCCTTAAGTATATGTTGAAATTGTGCTAGAACTCCATCTAATATAATAGTAATGAAAATGATCCATGTAGAAAGAAATTATTTTCTATGATTATTTATATGTTTGAATGTATTTTTTATCATATTCTCTCATGGATTATATACTATTATTCTTTTATAATTATTATCTTACAAAATTCAAATCTATATGTGATGACTCAATATTATCATATTTGGTATTAATTGTATCATTTTAAAATACTAATATAATGTTTCCATACACTTATACTGTAGTTATATTTACATGATAATTTATATTCCCCTTGAATATCCATATAGTGAAAATAATTCCTTAATTTCTTATTATTTCCATAACCTAGGATATCTATAACATTTTAATGTACTTAACTACTAATAATGGATAAAATAATAGATAACATACTGGGAGATGATATATATCTCTTATAAATAAGTAATTTATGGAACCTTTTTTCCAAATACACTATGCCACAATTATTACTGCATGGATCATAATGATATGTTTTAAATATTCATGTATTAATATGTAATATATATACATGAAAAGTATAGGTAACTATAGTATGTACTAAAGAAGGGTTATGTAAATCATTCGAGATTAATTTCATAAAATGTTGGTGAAACCCTAACGAATAAGTCTACGTATAGGATAACATTATAATGTATCGGTAATTACATTGAATGTAAGAACCTGTATCTTCTTTTTTAGGTATGAATTGTGATTTCTGGTTTTTTTATAGAAAAAGAGGAGTTTATGGAAATTTATGGAGTACACTCCTTGTAATTATAAGTACATTTTTTTTACTCGATTTCTGCGGGTGACAGTGTATTGGCTATATAATGGATATGTATGTGGTTGTGTGGGGGACTTAGAGGCCACCTATATGGGGGCCGGTAAAGGCAAGTACACTCTGTGTTCAACTAGTTTACACACCATGTACTTCTTCTTCATTAAAAGTATCTAGGTCGCGTCTAATTGAAAAAACACCCAACTTGTAGGTATGTTTCATCCTAGAGCATCTGTGTGGCCACAAATCATCATTGAGCCCCTGAATCGCTGTCCGTTCACTGAAACGACAATCATCGATTGTGTCAGAATCACATTGGTGAGTTCTCCTTTCTTCGTGAACATCATCTCTTGATTTCTCCTCTCTCGTGAGTTATCATCTGTTGATCTTTTTTAGCGTTTTTGTTGGCTACAGTGTTGTAGGGTGATTCAGGGACTAAGGATCACCAATATCGATCTCATGATGTCGAGGTAGGTGGATTGTGACTTTCCGTAGTTAGTCATCTTAATTTATGTGCAATGTTCCAAAAACCCTTGAATGGGGTATTGGGTGTTTATGGTTGTAATGACCTTGATTTTCCATGAATTGTTTTATTATATGGGAATATTACAAGTCTGCGAATATTTACGGTGCGGGATTTCGTGTTCGAGAGTGCCCTGAAATAATTTTTTAATATTTTTTCAGAATGCTCAGTAAACGTGCGAGTGGGTTTTTTAACTTTTGAACCTATGCTCAGAATTGAGTTCTAAAAACACCGTTGAACTCATAGCGCCGATATTCTATTAAGAAGACCTTCACCTCAACTAAAGTTGGTCGACAAAGGAAGATAGTTTTTTAGTCTTTCATGGAAGAAGAAAAATAATATAATTAACATTTTATTAATCATTTTAAAACCACTATTTTTAATTTCATGGTGGTGGGGACCACCCTATCCCCGTGATAATGTCATAAAACCTTATAACTCTCCATCATTAATTGAGAAAAATTCAATTAATTAATTGTTCCAACCATAAATAAAATTAATAATCTTAATTTAATAAGTTGTCTCCTCATTTTTTCAGGGTTGGAGTATTTGTTGGAAAAGGAGATATTAGGATAATTGTGGAGAAACAATTTATTCAATGAAGAACACTTTCTACACTGAAGAACTCTGTCAATGGATTCTCAATGAGGAAAGTATTCAATGATGATGAATCGAAGTCTATCCTTTCCTCTCCTCACCGACATCAATGACCAATCAAGGTATGGATTATGGTTTTTGTTTAACCCTAACCCCGTTCATGACATCCTTCTTGAATTAAGAAAATATATCTTTATTAATATCATTATAACACAGAGAGTGTAGGCCAAAAAAACACGGCCCGACCTCCTGCAGCCTTTGTGAATTTTGATGGTCTTGAATCAATGGGGACGTCCCAGGACAAGGGCATGAGCCTTCAGAATGAAGATTGGGCCACCGGGGCACACCCGATGACATGAGGAACGTCATCGGTGACCGTGTTGGAGACCATCACCAGTGAAGCTCGGGAACAGTGGCCAGAACTTCGGCCGGCATCGACAACGACGGCGGCATAATAGCGCCGTTGGAAAAGGCCTATGGCCCGTCAGCTGTAGTGGCTAGCTCACGACCAGCCACTTGAAGGGGGTGGTGGTGTGCGTCCGTGCCTCCAGCATGCAGGGGTCGTGGCATGTGGCCGCAGCAGAAAAATTAGGTGGTCTAGTCACTGTCTACCACTGCGGGTGGTGGCGCGCGACTGTTCCACAGAGGAGGGCGGTCGTCTGGCTAGTCAGGGGGCTGAGTGGGACCTGGGGTCTTGTGTGCCAGCTGTCGGCGCCACGAGGAACCGGCCAATCGGGTACCCAACCCAAACAACATAGTCGTATAGGGAACCCAGGGGGTGCCTCCCCTTGGGATGCCGCTAGGGTGGTCCCCACAGCAGGGACACCCAACCGTGGGTTGCCCAGTGCGGGCCGTAACGTGGGATTCCCATCAACGGGCTGCCCAACATGGGCCAACCAGCAAGCTGGGCTGGACCCAATGGTATGGGTCAAACCCAAGGCCGAACCCGAGTCGGCCTAGGGCTGGTCGGGCTGGGTCGGACCAGACCCGAACAAGCTTCAACCATTTTTCCATTCTTTTTTCTATAACATGAGATACGAGAATCCATTTGAAAAACTATATGCGGCTCTAGAAACCTTGGATCAATATATTCCTTTTGTTATACTCCGCTTTTGATTTGGATAAAGATGGGGTACATCCGGGTTGGATCGAACACTAATCCAATCGGGCCCTCAGGGGATAAAAGGCCAATGGCTTACAAACCAAGAGTCTGATTGATGCACCGTCTGTTGTGTTTGGACTCCAATTACGTGGTGGTACATTGGGATAATTTTTCGTGGGACTTCATGGTAGTTCGAGTACCGACCTGTGGCTTGAGGGGAAAATCCTCTTGGAATCAAGCGAGCATAGTGCTGGAACGATGTAGCTGGATGTAACATGAGAAAGAGATCATATGTTGTTCTATTATTTGGAATCCTACACAGTTCTATGGTGTGGTTTACTCGTTGTATCTTCTCTAACAATCCATGTGGGACTACTCTATGATCCTACGTTGGTCTGTTGTACTATGATCTGATGTGGTTTTGATGATTTAGGATCCTACAAGGGTTTGATGATATAGGATCCTATGGGGTTATTCCTCTCAACAGAGTATCATGATCCAATAGTTACATCTCATCATCTTTACTATCGTACCTATGTTATACATGGTGTGATCTATGTCTTTATCTTTGTGATATATACCTTTGTGGTGATACCTTTGTGCTATTTTTCTGTGTGGTGATACCTTTGTGGTACATACCTTCATCGTGAAACCTTTTTGGTATTATTCTGTGTGGATTTACATTTTGTACATACCTTCGTGGTGTTACCCTTGTGGTGTTCCTTCCTCCATGGAAAATTGATATTTTTTCTAGAAGATTTGAGCCTCGTGTTTCCTTATGAATGTGAAGTGTATACTTGATAACTTAGGTATTTTTATCGGTATATACAAAAGTAGAGTTTATTGTTGTTACTATGCTATGTGATTTATCATTTTTTTATTATTAGAGACCTTTTGGGGTCTCAGGGTCCCTATTCAGTTTTGATATACTCACCCATGCACTGGCTATGCAT
Source organism: Viscum album (assembly GCA_963277665.1). Lineage (NCBI taxonomy): Eukaryota > Viridiplantae > Streptophyta > Magnoliopsida > Santalales > Viscaceae > Viscum > Viscum album. The sequence goes on from OY728136.1 coordinate 2,114,737,831, forward strand.
GTTCCTTGATGAGCTTGGTGGAGATGACCGACAGTTCTAACTGAGGATGAGAGTACCAGGAATACAGGTAGATCGTGGAGGACATTAGATGTGGCGTACCGTAGATATGACCATTCGAGAGATGCACATTCCCTTCTGGTAGTATCCTTAGCGGGTGTTCACTGGAGCTATTTTCAGTTTACATGTACTTTTCAGTTGGGCTTGTATTCTGGCCCCTTTTGCATTATGTACTCACCCTTTTTACTATAGTGTTTGACATTGTCCATGTATCCTACATTTTGAATATTTGTGTGTGTTTACAAGTTAAAAATTCCATGCCTTCCCAGTTTTAGAGAATATTCCTTTCGGTGCTAATCTCTAGCCCTTGGCGTATGGAAGGTGGGCTTGAGGTACTCACGGCACGGGCCTTGGGGGATGGGTCGTGACAAATTGGTATCAGAGGAGTCATTTAAAACTTATAAAATTGGACTCTGATCTTTTAAAGAGAATAGTGTTATATGTTATGAGTGTTGTTATAAATTTAGGGAATCCAGTGTTGGTGTGGCAGTCGACATGTCCATACAGCAGGACCCTAACTTCTGATGTCTATCTGAGTGCATGAAAACACTGGTTGCATGTGTGTTTAAAAAAAATTTCTTTGTGATTACTTTAAGTCAGATAAACATGTATAACTTATTGAAAATGGTGAACATGAACATTTTTAGGATGCCCCCATGTAGACAACAAGCCAGAGTTTTAGGAATAGTAGGTGATGATAGCCCACCAAGCGACAAGGCCTTGGTGTCGGGCCATTTATCAGTAGAGGCACTAGAGGAGGAACTAGAGGTACCATTACCCATTGGTTCATCGATAACACCAGCCCCAACAGCAGAGGGTGCACACCTCTTGATCGCAATGCACGAGTTCCAGTGCCAGAGGCCAGTGAGGTTCCTCGGCGAGACAGATCCACAATCAGTTGAGGATTGGCTTGATAATATGGTGAGAGTCTTCTGACTCGGATGTACAACAACTGATCTCATGGCGATCTATCCTACCAATGATCTATAAGAACCAACAGGAATATGGTGAAGCATGATTCTCTAGGATCACAATGAGGTGACATGTCTCTGGGAATACTTTGAGAGCCTATTTAGGACAAAGTTTTTCCCAGCAACCCTTCGCATAGTGAGAATTCAAGAGCTTCTTAATATGTAGCTGGGTAGCATGACTATGACTCAGTACTCAGTTATGTTCACCGAATTCTCATGCTACTCCACTGATATGGTGCGGGGTCCATTCTTCAGGACCCGAACCATCGAGAAGGGACTCTGGAGAGAGATCAGGGCTTCGATGATTTCACTCAGCTTCCTGACTTAGGAGGGGGGTGTAATAGTGAGACCTCTTAGTAGAGAATATTCATGATGAGCAGTCACCAGCAGTGAGACCCACCACTGGGCATCACATATAGGTGTCTTTTGTAGCTATCAACTAACATATGTCACTGAGGTCAATGAGGTCCAGAACTACAGGTGGACGACCATAGGATTTAGGGTCGGTTGTGCATGGCACCCGAGACAGAGCCAGTGATGCAAGGAGAAAGTACTATTATGCATGTGGTGGATAGGGTCACATGGCTCATGATTATATGACTCGCCGTAAGGATGACCAGTAGACGGTCGAAGGACAGGCCAGGTAGAGATAGAGGTTTGATCGAGGATTTCTGGAAGGAGCAGGTAGACGTGGCAGAGGAACGGGTCATGCAGCTGGCGATGGGTGATGATTTGAGGTGTTACCGCCACCACCACCTGATGGTCCACCCTGACTACAGGGATCGGGTGGATAGGGGAGAGCTCATCTCCCAGTAGCTGAGGTCGATGACCACAGATATCCAGAGATGATACGAGGTATGATCTTCTTCTACTCCACCTTAGTTGCAGTACTTTTAGACATAGGTGCCAATCATTCTTTTGTTGCCACTACCCTTCTATGGATTTCATAGATTCCAGTAGATCTATTGGCTCAATTCTTATGTCCAGAGACTCCTATGGGATAGGATTTTACAATTACACACTATTGAAGGTAGGGTGAGCTTACTCTTGTAGGTGAGATCTTTGGATGAAATCTCTTAGTATCGGCGTTGAGTCCTTATGATGTCATCTTGGTTATGGACTTGTAATCTAAAGTCTATGATCAGATTGACTGTATTATGCACAATTTGTGGTGTTTCTACCATAATGGGACTAGGTTTACATTCACCAGCGAGAAGGGAGACTTTGCAGCACATAACGGACTTACCCGGAGGAGAGTACAATCGATCACTCATCAGTTGGAAATCCATACCCTTGGAGTTTTTAATGTAGAGTGTCCGAGATAACCTGTATTGGTATACCAGTATGCGAATGTCTTTCCGGATGATGTGTCAGGTCTACCTCCTCATAGAGAGGTGTAATTTTACATTGACTTGTACTTCAAGATGGAACCAATATCTACACTGGCATATGAGATGGCTTCCTCATAGCTTCTTGAGTTTTGGGTACAGCTTGAGGACTTACAGGGGAAGGGGTTCATCTGGCTTAGGGACTCTTCTTCGACAACCCCACTTTTTTTTCCACGAAGGCATAATGGAACTTGAGACATTGTGATGACTATGGGATCCTGAACTAGGTGACCATGAAGAACAAGTACCCACATCCGGGGAATGACGAACTCTTTGTTCAACTGAATGGAGCACATTGGTTCTCGATGATAGACTACATATCAGGCTATCACCAGCTCAGATTATGAGATGAGGATGTGTAGAATATGACTTTTAGATGTCGGTATGGCCAATACGAGTTCTTCTTTATGCCATTTGGTGTGACCAACACTCTAGTTGTGTTCATGGGACTAATGAACAGGATCTTTCAGCCATATCTTGATTCCTTTGGGGTGGTCTTTATAGATGACATTCTGATTTACTCGGCTACTAAGGAGGAGCATGACTATCATTTGCGGATAGTTCTGGACACAATCTAAGAGCACCATCTTTATGGTATGCTCTCAAAGTGCCAGTTCTATATCTGAGAGGTTCAAATTATGGGACATGTCTTCTCGGAGGGTGTAATTGTGGTGGATCCAGTGATGATTGAGGTGGTACTTACATGGGAGACTCCTATGAGTGTGTTGGAGGTACAGAGTTCCCTAGATTTGGCTGGATACTACCGGATATTTTTTCTAGATTTCTCCAGAGTTGCGGCAGCTTTTTCATCATTAAAGAAGAAGGGGAATCCCTTTGTGTGGTCAGAGAGATTCCAGTGATGTTTTCCGGTGCTGAGGCAGAGGCTGACTAGTTCCCCCATCTTAAGGCTTCCAGAGGAGGGCGTTGGGAACATAGTCTACTACGATGCATAATTGACCAAGATCGGAAGTGTCCTGATGCAGGATCGAGCAGTTTTCACATATGGTTCTTGAAATCTGAAAAATCACGAGAATATCTACACTACACATGACCTTGAGTTAGGATCAGTGGTCTTCACTTTGAAAATGTGGTGACACAATCTGATGGGTGATCCTTTTATAGTCTACTCTGACAACCAGAGTCTCAGGTATATCCTCGCCCAGAAGTAAACGAACCCGAGATAGTGGTGTTGGCCTGAGTTCCTCTAGGACTATGACTTTGAGTTATTTTATACTTATGGTAAGGTGAACGTTGTAGTTGATTCACTCAATAGAAGATCGGGTATACAAATTATAGGTAAGGTGACAGAGCAGCTGGTCTGTTTGTAAATATACTTTATCGAAAAAGAAGGATAAACTTTCCATTAGTCTCTTATAATCAATCCCCCACATCATTATCATGTCAGGGAGGCTCCACATGGGTGCACTAACTGCGAGGCATGATGTGCTCGGATATCCACATGACATGAACCTGATTGATTTTAAAAAGGTGGGGAGCACGTCATCCTTTGTAGAAGATGTACCATGGTTCCTTTGTCGCTCTGAGAGGATGTTTTGAGGGATTCTCACACATCCCCCCATATTAGTACATCCAAGAGAGGTGAATATGTACTAGGACCTCCAATGACAACATTGGTGGTCATGAATGAAGAAAGTAGTTGTAGAGATTGCCTCTCGGTGCCTCACTTGTCAATAAGTGAAGGTGAAGCATCAAGTACCAACATGCTTTGTTCAGCCAATAGAGGTCATAGAGTGGATGTGGGATGGGATATCTATGGACTTAATGATTGGACATCCACATACATCCTGGGTTCCTGATTCTATATAGGGGATTTTCGACCGACTCACCAAGTCAGCCCACTTCATACTGATCAGAGAGCAGGGTTCAATAGAGATATTGAGACGCCTCTAGGTGTAGGTGATTGTGTGGCTACATAGAGTACCCTCAATGATTTTTTCCGATCATGATGCATTTTTAACATCCCTGCTATGGAAGGGGTTGAAGGAGGCATTTAGAATGTAGCATCGTTTGAGCACTGACTTCCATCCTCATATGGATGGCCAGACTGAGCGGACCATTCAGACCCCCAAGTACATGTTGCGTTGTTCCATCCTATACTTCAGTCTCAGCTTGGAGGATCACTTTCCCTTGTCAAAGTTTCCATACAACAACATCTATCACTCCAAAATTGGGATGGCATCTTTTGAGGATCTGTACGACCAACCTTGCAAATCGCCTTTGTGCTAGACTGACCTAGGGGATTCAGCACTCTTGAGACCATATATGGTACAGGCTTCCACGGATTACATACACACAATCTAGGTGTAGATGAATAATGCATAGAGCAGGCAGAAGTCTTATCCCGACATGAGACGAAGACCTCAAGAGTTCATGGATGGTGACCACGTCTTTCTACGCGTCTCACCTTGATGATGTTTACTGAGATTTGGCTGGGGCGGCAGGTTATCTTTGCGGTTCATCATTCCATTTTAGGTCCTCAGTAGAGTCAGCGAGGTGGCTTACCACATAGCACTTCCATGTTGGTTGCACTGGGGGAATGACTTCTTCCACGTATCCCAGCTGAGGAGAAGTGTGCATGACCTGTCACCCATAATTGACTGGGGAGAGCTATACATCAATGATGAGGTGACGTTTACAGTGGTTCCAGTAAAGATTGAGGATCGACAGGAGAGATTCCTTCGTGGGCGGTCGATTCCACTGCTGCACATTCGTTGGAAGCATGGGAACTTCCATGAAAGCACGTTGGAGTGGGAGGCTCAAATATGTGCTCAGTACCCCCACTTGTTTCCTTACTTTTTTTGTGGCTTTCGAGGATGCAATTCCCTGAGGATGGGAGAATTTAATGACCTGGATTTTCCATGAATTTTTTCTTAAATGTGAATATTACGGGTTCGCGAAAAATAACGGTGCGTGATTCCGAGGCTGAGTGTGCTCGGAATGAATTTCTGATCATTTTTTCATAATTTTCAGTAAATGTGTGAGTAGGTTTTTGTAACATTTGAACCGATACTCTGAATTGAAATTCGAGTATACCGTTGAACACACAATGCCAATATTTTCATAAGAAGACATTCATATCGACCGTAGTAGAATGAGAGAGGATGTTTGTATTTTAGTCATTCGTGTAAGAACAAATATAAAATAATAAAAATTTTATTATTCTTTTTGAAACCACTCATTTTATGTTCATGGTGGTGGGGACAACCCGAACAACCCGTTAATGTTGGAAAACATTCCAACTCTCCATAATTAATTGTGCCAACTTTGTCTAATTAATTGTGCCAACATCAATTACTTAATTGTTCCAACTTCAAATAATTAATTCTTCCAACCATAAATTAAATTAATAAAAATCATTTAATAGGTTTTCACATCATTTTTTCTGGGTTGGAGAATTTGTTGGCAATGGAGACCTTGGGAGAATTGTGTAGAAACTATATCTCCAATGAAGAAAACTTTCTCCAATGAAGAACTCTATCGAAGGATACCTAATTAGGAACATCTTCAATGACGACAAACTGATGTTCATCCTCTCCTCTAATCACCAAAATCAATGAGAAATCGAGGTAGGGATTGGTGTTTTTATATAACACTTACCCCATTTATGACATCCCTCTTGAATTAAGAACATTTATGTCGATTGCGTTCACTCTAACGTGGAGAGTGTGGGACAAATAGACACAACTGGACCTCCCACAACCTTTGTGAATTTATAACGTCATGAATCCATGGAGACATCCCAAGACAAATGTGGGAGCCTTCATAATAAATATCAGGCCATCACGGAACACCCGATGACCCAGGGTACGTCATCGGTAACCGTGTTGGCGACCGACACTAGTGGGGCTCAGGAACAGTGGCTGGATCTCCGGTCGGCCATGACCACGATAGGGATGAGACCTCATAGCCAAATAAGGGACACGACATGTCAGTTGCAGTAGAGAAAGGGTGGCGGCCGACAGTGAAAATGGGGTGGCAGTGCGCGTCCGCACAACCGGCGTGCAAGAGCAGCGACACGAGGCTACGACTGCGAAGGCAGACGTTCATCTCACTGTTGGCTACCGAAGGTGGCAGTGCGTGACCATTATATGGAAGATGGCTTGAATTCCATCTACCTGGGGATCCATGTAGGTCCCGGGGTCCTGTGAGCCAACTACCGGCACCCCGATGAACTATCCAGTTGGCTACCCACCCTGAAAAACCAAGTCGTTCGGGCTACCTAGGGAGTTCCTCCCCTTGGGAGGTGGCTAGGGAGGACCCCACCATGGTTCCACCCATCATGTCGGGTTGGACCAATGATCGGACCCAGGTTAGCCAAGGCTAGGTCAGGCCGGGTCAGCCCAGTCCATGTCGGACCGAACCCGGACCATCTTTGACCATTTTTTCGTTCTTTTGGCTATATCAAGAGCAACGGGTGTCCATTTGATGAACCATCTACGTCACTGGAATCCTTGGATCATGAATGTATTTTGGTATACCCCAATTGAGATTTTGATAATGTTGGGGTATGGTCGGGATGGATCGAACACGAATTCAACTGTGCCCGCGGGGGTCAAATTCCATAAACTTATAAACCATGCATTCAATTGACGCACTGTCTATTGTGTTGGGAACCGTATTTTGTGGTGGTACATTGGGATAATTATTTATGGGACTTCATGGAATTTGGAGTAACGACTTGTGTCTTGAGGAGAAAATCCTACCAGAATCAAGTGAGATTAGTGCAGGAACCCTGTAGCTGGCTCTAACATGAGAGAGGGATCTTATGTAGGTATGTGCTTTGGGATCCTACATGGGTCTTTGTAATGGCATCCCACATTGATCCACTCTAGGAGTCCATGTGGGTCTTCTCTTGGATCCTACGTGGGTCTACTGTACTAGGATCCTACGTGGGTCTAATGATTTAGGATTTTACATGGGTCTAATGATATAGGATAATACATGGTTCTGCCTCTCAACAGAGTAAGATGATTCAGTATTTAAATATAATCATCTTTACTATTGTACCTAAGTTATTCCTAGTGTGATCTGAGTCTTTAAAATTGTGGTACATACCTATGTGGTGATACCATTATGGTATTCTTCTATGTGGCGATACCTTGGTGGTAATTTCCATCATGGTGGCACCATTGTAGTGTTATTCTATGTGGATTTAACTTTTTTGTAAATACCTCTGTGGAGATAACTTCGTTGTATTACTTCTACCTTGGAACAGATGATCTTTTGACTAGAAGAGATGAGCCTTGTGTTTCCTCATGAATGAGAAGGGTATACTAGATAACATCGGTATATATATGGTCATATCCTCAATTATGGTTGACTGATGTTACTATCCTTTAGGATTTATCCTGTTTGGATTTTTGGATACCTTCTGGGATCTCAGGTTCCCTACTAAGCATCATTATACTCACCCATATACTGGCTATGCCTTCATCTTGTTGTACTTGGTGCAGACGACAGACAGTGAAGACTAAGGACGAGAGTACCTGGACTGGAGCTAGCTCGAGGTGGACATTAGATGAGGCATACCACATAGACGACCATTCGATATCTGTAACTACCCTTCAAGTAGGATCCTTGGTGGGTGTCCACTAGAGTTGTTTTCAGTTTTACTTGAATTTTTCAGTTTACTTGTACATTTTAGTTGGACTTGTATTCTGGCCATATTTTCTATCTATACACACCCTATTAACTATATAGTTTTATTATGTGTTTGTATCTTTCTTTGTTGATAGTTGTGAGAGTTTATAGGTTTTAAAGGAAATTCTTTCCCAGTTTCAGTGAATATGTCTTTTGGTGCTAGTCACTAGCCCCTGGCCTATAGAGGGCGTGCTTGGGGTAGTCACGACACAAGCCCAAAGGGACGAGTAATGACAATGGTTTTTAACCATGTTATTTCTTGATATGATTAATTTGATTTGATAGAGGTGGATTTATTGTGAATAGGGTTTACATTAAAATGCTTTGGATGTTTTCCCGTGGTTTCTTGTTTTGACCATTTGGTCTAGATTTCTTGTTAGGTTTCTTTTCATTGCATGCCTAGTATAGTAGAATAGAGTGACTTTATCTGACATGTTGTGATATGTTGTAGACTATTTAGATATATAGTTCTTGAGGTTTAATTTGTCTGATATATACCAGTGTCACGATTTACATACACAGGGCCCTGAGAACCTGGTGTAGTAGACCATAAAGAGAATTTATGTTGAGAGCTTCTCCAAAGGGTATGTTTACTTTTACGTTGTGAGACCATTGGGGGGATGGACATAAGTGCTCCCATAGAGTGTCTCTAGTTCCTAGATACGGGGGACATGGGGAATTTTATGTTGAGTGCTTCCTCAGGGATCCTCTGAGTTAATGATATGAGACTATAGCAGGAATTGATGGTGAGTGATTTCCCAGAGAGACTGTGCAAAAGCAGGACCAGAGGGGCTATACTGTGTGTACATCCCACTTTGTTGCTTATCATGTTTGGTTGAACCAGAAGGATTAGGATATGAGTAAATCCCAAAGGGTTACCTATTTTTGATATATGTCACGACCCGCCCTCGGGGTCCGTGCCGTGACTACCCCAAGCCCGCCTTCCATAGGCCAGGGGCTGGCGACTAGCACCAAGGCGTAAATCCCGGTAAAATGGGAAGGCATTGCCTTTGTAATGTAATCAAACACCAAAGAGTAAGCAAGCGGAAAGTAAACACTAAGAAAAAGCAGAGTATAACTGAAAGTGCGGAAAAGAAAAAGGGCCAGTATACAAACCCAAACTGAAAGTAAAGTACAACTCGAAAGGGAAAACAACAACTGAAAGGTAAAAGCCGCTACACCGAGCTGTCCACTAGAAATCCCACCTGAAGGGTGGGTACAGATAGCTCCTCTCCTCCACGGGTCCTGCCGTCCGCTCCGAGCACGTCCCACCCAGTTGTCCACCTCCGGGTACCGTCCTGCTCTGCAAGCCTCAGCTAAGGTCAACGTTGTCCGTCGTCTGCAACCAACACAACGTAGTGCGGGCAAAGCCCGTGCATGGGTGAGTATAAGCTACTCAGTAGGGACCCCGAGACCCCTGAAGGTCTTTCAAATCCACAAAGGATAAACCACGAAGAAAGGAACAATCACGAAGTAATAACCGACACTGCTTAGGTATATGCCCATACGTATACCTAAGTCATCAATTTCAAATACGCTCCAACCTCCAAGCCCAAGTACAACTCAGTCCACACAGGAAAGTAAACGTATTCCACACAGGAAAGCAAAACGTAATCCACACAGGATAGCACAACACAATCCACACAAGAAAGCAATAGGTTTCAGCTCACACAGGTATACATTTTCAAGGACGATAAAGATGACCTCTGATCCATCTAAGTCGTCGGACCCACGAAGGATCGATAGGTAACTAACCCCCGCAAAAGACCCACATAGGATCGGGCCCACACAGGACCTGTAGGCGCTGGTTCACACAGGACTGCTGAGCGCAAAGACACACACAGGATCGGACCCACACAAGATCGGGCCCACACAGGACCTGTAGCACTGATCCACGTAGGATCGCTGAGCACTGTAGTCGTCGTCGTCGAATCCACACAGGATCTCTGTACTGTCGTCATCGCAGTCACAGTAGCAGTAGTAGCAGTAGTAGTCACAGTAACAGTCGCAGCCAGCACTAGGGTTCCCGCACACAGCAAGCTCGTTCGGAGGGTCCGCTCCCCGAGCTGAGAGGCTGATACATCAACTGTCACAAAGTCCAGAGTTGATGTATCCAAAAGTTCTGTATCGTCAACAGGAACTCAACGCAACAGACGGCGTGTCGATCGGACGCCCGGTCTGAGAGTTATTGGCATTTTCGTCCCCGGGGCCCGGTTGGGTTTTAAGGCAAAACCAACCCGACCGTACTCCACCTGCGTCCAAACCTTGGGCGGAGTATGCCAAAAGATCCGTCTCACTAAGAGGAACACAACAAAGCTGACGGCACGTCGATCGGACGTCCGTAGCTCAAGATATGAGCGTTTCCGCTCCGAAGGCCCGGTTGGTTTCGTGAACGAACCAACCCGGCCAATCTCAAAGTAATCCGAAACCTTGAGTGCGATAAACCGAAACGACCGTCTCGATCCAAGGATCACATCGCCGCTAACGGTTCGTCAATCGGACGTCCAGTCTGAAAGATATCAGCCTTTCCGTCTGACACCCACCCTGTGAAACTTCCCAGGAGGTCACCCATCCTGATCACTACTCTAAGCCAAGCACGCTTAACTACGGAGTTTTAACCACGTAGGCTCCCGAAAAAGAAGGTGCGCCTTGAGTATAGTATACCGAAACGACCGTCTCGATCCAAGGATCGCGTTGCCGTAGACGGTTCATCGATCGGAGGTCCGTGGCTCAAGTTATGGCCAAAAGACCGAAGTCGTCTCGAAAACGGGGGGTCCGGGTCCGGGCCGACCCGGCCCGACCCCCCCTGGTCTGACCAGAACCGGGTCGACCCGACGCGGATCCGACCCGAACCGGGTCGGACCGACCCGGTCCGCTGGACCCGGCCCGGCCGGTGGCGGCGCGGCGGCGCGGCCAGGGGGTCGCGCATGTGCCGCACGCGGGGGGGTAAACCCCCCCTTTTTTCGGATCTCGGCCGGCCTAAGGCCGGCCCTTTCATTCTCACGCGGGACCCGCGGGTCCCGCCTCCTAACCAAACCGGCGGCCGGCGTGGCCGGCCGCCTTCTTCTTCTCCGCCGCGGCCGTAGCTCTCGATCTCCGGCGGCCGGCGATGTCGGCCGCCTTCTGGCTGCTCTGCCGCGGCCGTAGGGCCGCGGCCTTCCTGTTCTCCGGCGCCGGCGAGGCCGGCGCCCCTGGCTGCTCCGCCGCGGCCGTAGGGCCGCGGCCCTTCATGACCTCCGGCGCCGGCGGCCCGGCTGGCCGCCGGTCGCCTCCTTGTTCCGCCGCGGCTCGTCTCCGGCCGCAGTCTCTTTCGTAAACAACGACGCGGTGCGTCGGCACCGCGTTTCTTCGTCGCAGCTCGCTCCGGCCATTAATTCTTTTGTTCCTGCGCGGTTGCGACAACACCGCGCTGTCTCCGCTAAATTAACACGAAAGAATAGAAGGGGGAGGAGAATCGGCCGTGTTCGTGCGGTCCGGTCTCCTCCCGTTATAACGATATCAGTTGGCCAATCGTATAAACACAACAATGAATGTTTCACAATTTTTAATAAAATTTGGAACTACGCCCAACGGATTATTCTTTCATGTTCGAGGGAATGAAAACACGTAATTTAAAAAGGACAAACCCCCTACCTTGAAAATTGACGTCACACGTCGGTTTTCGCGGAGGAAGGCGTCGCTATAACGGTCTGGAATTACTTCCAGTGGACTATAATTGATACCTATCAGGGCACTCCATGGGCGGCTACACCCCCTGGGCGGGACACACCACCATCCCCAGTGGCAGCCATTTCCTCATGAATCCCTTGGGCGGAGAGCCATGCTTCGTCCAACGCTCACATGTGAGAGTTCCCAAGGATCGGATACATTCCTACCTCCTTTGCCTCGGATACCAACTATAACGACCCATACTTTACATATATTGTTAATACTTGAAAATTGAAGCACACTTATTACAACATATGACAAAACCACAAAGGACCGTATAGGTATAGTGTCTTTAGAAACTGGGAAACATAAACAACTGGTTCATAAATCTTCTACAGTGTCTCCCATTTATTTCATCATATCTAGGGTCCCTTTTAGCATATTCTACTTAATATCCATCTTCCTGACCTGGGGAAAAGAAAACATAAAAGGGTGAGCTCAAATGCTCAGCAAGGGCAAATAAAGGAAATAAAAATCATATCATATCTTTTTGAAAATCAAATTCTGCAAAAGAGATCATAATATCTTATCATGGAATAAATCATAGAAGTGAAAATGGGATCCCCATAATCATAACATAAGACTTGAAACTTTGTGGCATGCACACATAATCATGGAAAATCATTTCTTGTTAGTCATGACTCATTGCCAAGACTATCTTAGTGGACAAAGTCCCTTTCTGAACCGAGTTCACTCCTCGTTTCAGTCCTGTATCACTGAACCGAAATAACCTTCCGTTCCAGCCATGTCTATCTCATGAGATATAAAATCTTTACCCAATGCATTGGAGGGAGATATAGGTCCCACCCATCTTATAATGAATCCTTTCTTATGTGTGCCACATAATCATAAAACATACATCATCGCATAACACATGTAACAAAAATGGGATTCTTGAAACATCATGACATCATAAAACAAATCTTATAAGGCAATTGACTTCATAAAAATAATTCCCTCATAACATAATCAAATCATTGTAATTAAAGGGATAAAACATAACCCTTTATTATCTTAGATGGAAAATAATTTTGATAAAATACTTGAACTCCATTCTTGAGGAAAATATCCTTTCTTATTCAAAAACACTTTTCTTTTCTTAACATGTCATACTAAAAGAAGTTGATCAAAAATAAACTTGAAAACTTATAAAGGAAGATTCTTGGATATAATGTTTTAAAAATCCTTTCTTGCCGTATAAGTTAATGAAAAACATTCTTCGTACTTTTGTCTGAAAAGTCAAAAAGTACCTCGTACGAAAAACGACAAAAGATTCCTTTCATACATATTACTAAAAACTCACTGAAGGGTAAAAATGGATTTAAACAATTTTAGGTGGATGGAAATAATATTACATATTGATGAAACATGAATGTGGATGATAAAATACACCCCAGTAAATACTTACGAATAAACAATCTCGGATAAAAATGAGATTGTGATATTTCCCTTACCTTAGGTCCGATTTGCTTTGTTCGTGTCCGAAGCTCCTGTATAATGGTTTAAATAATGTTATTGACTTATTCCAGAATCATACATATTGATATGATATCATATATGGTCATATTATTAGCTTCTTGTTAGTAATATTTCATTGTTACTTGTTACTCAGGTCTTTATAACTTTTTGTTCTTATGCGTGTTTTGTCGAATAAATTCTTATTCTTATCTTTAGGTTATAGATACTTCATTTCCAGAATGGTATTAGTGTATTATATACCATATTCATTCATTCAATTCATTTATATAATCATTATGAAATGAAGATCACGTAGAACGAGTCGCATCACATCGTGGAGACGGTATTCCGTACGTACGCACGAGTGATGATATCGTTCCTATGATCGTGGAATTGTATTGGAGTATATATATATTATTTCAGTATCAATATTACTTCATAATAATCATATATAGTTACTCATTACACCATTATACCCATCCTTGTAAGGTGATGGTGGAAAATAGATTACACCACGGCGTGGAGACGGTATTCCGTAAGTACGCACGCGCGGTGATTTCATTTTTCCGTAGGATGGATAGAAGGTGAATTAGGATTGTTTCATAGTTATAATAACATATCAGTATGTAAGTAATACTGATGTTATTACTTTGTCATGAAACAACTAAATAAGAAGAAGTTGAAGAAGAAAGAAATTGAAAAGATCGGTAATGGATATTACCTCTTCTTTGGAACGCCTCTTTGAATCCTCCACTTAAGGAACTAAGATTGGTCTTTGGAGAAGACCAGGAACTCTAGGATTATTCTAGGGAAGTGGAGAGGAGAAAATGGCAGGGGTTGGCCGAGCTTGAGTGCTCAAATTGGTGTGAGGAGGAGGGGGAGGAGGTGCCCTTTTATAAGGGAGGAGAGGGGCACCTTAGGAATATCTCAAAATATTATTTTATATTAAAGTCAAAATCGGTTTATAATGGTTCCAAAGGGACTTATTTCGAAGATAAAGTGGGGATGGGTCGAAATCCTATCAACCAATAAGATTTAGACAAGTTTAGGGTATTATTTTAACCTTATCAATTAGATTTAACTCTAAGTTAATTAATTTAACTTTTACCGTGTCTTTTTGTTTTCTTTCACTATATGGTTAATACACTTACTATAACATGCCAAACGAACCCCAAATTGTTTATTATTAATATATATATCCTTATCTAAGTCATTTGGCCGAACCTTATATTTTTAGGAATAAAATAACAATTAGTAATATAATATTTGATTTAAAAACTATTTTGTGTCAATTTTGACACTATTTGATATATGATTTTTGTGAAAGTCATAACAGAATTATATGTTCGAACCAAGTTGATTAAATCAACACTAATATATCATAGTAACCTAGAAAATTAGTGGAATTCATAAAAATTCTCAAAGTACATTTATTTTGGTGTTTGTAACATCTATTATGTCAATATTTCATTAATAAGATAATTACTGCATCATCATTGTGTCATAAATAAATTAAATTATTTAATGTCTAAAAATTACAAATAAAATACCATTATGTAGGAAATCTTTTTATATTTCTAATGAATATTTATAGTCGAATTTATCTTATGTATAACCCCATATTAAAAATTATTTACTTATTAAACTTTGATTTTAACTATTTTAACCCTTCTTTAAATAAATTAATAATAAATGTCCTAATCTAATCCAAGTGGGCCTAAATGGTCATATTTTATTCCTAAGTTTGTTTTTGGTCGAATTACACTTGTCCAATAGAATTAGGACATGTGTTAGGATAATATTAATATCATATTTACCCTTATTTACCCTATTTACTATTAACCGCGGTAAAAAAAAGTAAAAAGTTACTATTCACCAAAAAAATATTTTTATCTCATTGAACCACATTTTACTTACTGATATCAACCGTGTCTGTCGGATTTTTGAAATTCCATTCACAGAAGCGGTAAAATTAAGTTTTATGCAAAATTCAGTTTTTAACCTACCACTTAGTGGTTTCACTATTCATCAAAAATTGAAAGTTTTCAGAAAAATACCAAAATTTCACCCTAGGCTAATTTCGATATTCTGAGTCCAAAAATGAAGTCCATTTTGAAAAATAAAATTTATAAAATTTCAAAAAGTGGTTATTACTATTCATAACGGCTAGTTTTAATAGCATATTGTTGTTTAGTGAAACTCGGTATTGCGTACGACGCAAGCTATCGAGGAAGGTCGCGATTGCGTGTAAAGCAAGCCAAGCTAGTGTTGTATAGAAAAAGATTCCTTTGATGATTTATATAACATAAAAGTCTCGGGTGTTACATTCTACCCCCCTTAAAAAGAATTTTTCCCTCGAAATTCGTCACTTTGTAACAAACAGATGAGGATACTTCTCCCTCATCATATCCTCAAGCTCCCATGTAGCTTCTTCAAGTTGGTGGTTCCTCCATAAAACTTTCACCAATCGAGTGGTCCTGTTTCGTAGGACTTTTTCGCTACGATCCAGAATCTCTATCGGCTGTTCTTCATAAGAAAGATCTTGCTCCAGCGGTACAACTTCTGAGCTGAGTACATGTGAAGGATCTGGTATGTACTTTCTCAGGAGAGATACATGGAACACATCGTGAACTTGAGAGAGATTCGGTGGAAGCGCCAATCGGTAAGCTACCTTCCCAACACGATCTAGTATTTCGAAAGGACCGATATATCTAGGGCTCAACTTCCCCTTCTTTCCAAATCTCATAACCCTCTTCCAGGGAGATATTCGTAAGAACACTTTATCACCCACTTCAAACTCTAGGTCTTTTCTTCGGTTGTCGGCATAACTTTTCTGTCGACTCTGAGCTGCTCTTATGTGTTGTTGAATAGATCTGACCTTCTCTGCCATTTCATCAACGAGATCAGGTCCTAATAGCTTTCTTTCCCCAACTTCATCCCAGCTTGTTGGAGTCCTGCATTTCTTTCCATAGAGAGCTTCATAAGGAGCCATCTGAATACTAGAGTGAAAGCTATTATTATAAGAAAATTCTACCAAAGGTAGGTGTTGATCCCAATCTCCTTTGAAATCCATAGAGCAAGCTCTCAACATATCTTCTAGGGTTTGAATTGTTCTCTCAGACTGACCGTCTGTCTGGGGATGATAAGCAGTGCTGAAACTCAACTCTGTATCCAGAGTATGCTGAAGACTTCGCCAGAACTTCGAGGTAAATCTCGGATCCCGATCAGATATAATAGAAAGTGGTACTCCATGCAATCTTACCACTTCCATTACATATATCATGGCAAGCTGATCTAGAGAGAAATCCTCTCTAATAGCAATGAAGTGTGCAGACTTTGTAAGACGATCAACTATGACCCAAATAGCATTATTTCCTTTGGATGTTTTAGGAAGTCCTTTGACAAAGTCCATAGTGATGTTTTCCCATTTCCATTCGGGTATGGGTAATGGTTGTAACATCCCTTTAGACTTCTGTCTCTCAGCTTTAACTTGTTGAAAAACCAAGCATCGAGAGACATATTCAGCAACATCTCATTTCATGCCATCCCACCAGAAGTACTCTTTCAGGTCCCTATACATCTTCGTGCTTCCAGGATGAATAGAGAATGAAGAACTATGAGCCTCATCCAGCAGCTCCTTCTTTAATTCGGGGATGGGAGGAACACAAACGCGAT
Organism: Viscum album; assembly: GCA_963277665.1. NCBI lineage: Eukaryota > Viridiplantae > Streptophyta > Magnoliopsida > Santalales > Viscaceae > Viscum > Viscum album. The sequence goes on from OY728136.1 coordinate 2,114,754,749, forward strand.
TCCTGAACTTTATTATCCCATCACAATCAAGGTTGAATTCAGGAACATTTCTCACCTTCTTTTGTAACTCGACATCTTCTTTCTGTGCCTCTTTAATCTTCACATGTATAGATGGTTGAACATTCATTTGAGAAAGATAAGATTTTTCCCCTTCCATTATAATTCCAAGATCCATCCTTTGTAAATCCATAAATATTGGATCTTTTGTGATCCTCATCATGGATAAACTAGCATGGCCTTGTCGACTTAATGCATCTGCCACCTTGTTTGCTTTCCCAGGGTGGTAATGGATTGAGCAGTCATAATCCTTAATCAGCTCCAACCATCTTCTTTGACGCATATTCAACTCCTTTTGTGTGAAAATATACTTTAAACTTTTATGATCAGTATAAATATCACACCGTTCACCATAAAGGTAATGCCTCCAAATATTTAATGCAAAGATTACCGCAGCCAACTCCAAATCATGTGTTGGGTAATTTTGCTCATGGATTTTCAACTGTCGTGAGGCATAAGCTATCACCATATCATTTTGCATAAGAACACACCCCAATCCCTTCTTGGATGCATCACTGTAGATCACAAACCTTTCTCCACTACAAGGAAGTGTGAGCACAGGTGCACTGGATAACCTTCTTTTCAACTCCTTGAAATTCTCTTCACATTCCTCTGTCCAGAAAAACTTAACTCCTTTCCGAGTCAACTTGGTGAGTGGATTACATAATCGTGAAAAATCTTTTACAAAACGTCGATAATATCCAGCCAAACCAAGAAAACTTCGGATCTCAGTTACTTTTGTTGGTCTTGACCATCTTTCGATAACCTCTGTTTTTGCTGGATCCACAGATATCCCCACTTTTGAGATTATATGACCCAAAAATGAAACTTTTTGAAGCCAAAATTCACACTTGGTAAATTTGGCATAAAGCTTCTCCATTCTCAGGGTCTTCAATATAATTCTCAAGTGATCTTCATGCTCTTCCTTGTTCTTTGAATAGACAAGAATATCGTCAATAAAGACTACCACAAATTGATCAAGATAGTCTCTAAAGACTCTATTCATTAGATCCATGAAGATAGCAGGGGAATTTGTAAGACCAAATGGCATCACTATAAATTCATAGTGTCCATACCTTGTACGGAAAGACGTCTTTGGTATATCCTCCCTTTTGACCCTTAATTGATGATACCCTGAACGAAGATCAATCTTGGAAAAGTATTGAGCTCTGCGTAGTTGGTCAAATAAGTCATCAATGCGTGGGAGAGGATATTTGTTCTTGATAGTGATCTTGTTAAGGTCTCGATAATCAATGCAGAGTCTCATTGATCCATCTTTCTTCTTAACAAATAGAACAGGTGCTCCCCAAGGTGACGCACTAGGGCGTATGAATCCCTTATCAAGATTCTCTTGGAGTTGCTTCTTCAATTCCTGCAACTCAATTGGGGCCATTCTATAAGGTGTCTTTGAAATAGGCAAAGCACCCGGTATGAGTTCTATTGAAAACTCAACTTCACGATTTGGTGGAAGACCCGATAATTCCTCCGGAAAGACATCATAAAACTCCCGTACGATGGGCATATTCTTAATCATGAGTTTCTCACCAACCATTTGAGATAAATAACCTTCATTTAGTGGAATCAATACCCATAAGATGGAAGAAATTTCCACTGGAAGGTTATGTTCATCCTTGCATTGATATACGATCGTAGATTGATCTGGAATATGAAATGTGACTTCCCTTCTTTGGCAATTGATATGAGCTCCATGTAGAGAAAGCCAATCCATGCCAAGAATCACATCAAATTCCACTAAAGGAAGGATCACAAGATTTGCAGGAAGCACTTTCCCACAAACTTCGATCGGAGAAGAATTATAAACTATTGATGCGACTGTTGTGCCATTAGGTGTTGTCACAGCTAACTCAACATCTAATTGTTGAGGTAATACGGTGATACCCTTAGAAAATTCTTTAGAAATAAAAGAGTGGGTGGATCCAGAATCAAATAAAACATTTGCTACTTTAGAGTGGATGGTAAGTGTACCTTTCACCACTTCGTTATCGTACTCCACATCGCTGATAGAAATTGCATGTGACTTTCCTTTGTCTTTAGCCTTAAGATTTTGTTGACGTCGACCATCATCATCAACCCTTGGATTTGGGCATTGATTGGCATAATGACCCATCTCCTTGCACTTGAAACATTGAAGTGTAGTAGTATCATTCTGTGTATCCCTTCCTTTGTTTGAATCATTGGACATCTTATTCCCATTATCACGACATTCAAATGCCCGATGACCTTCCTTTCCACATTTAAAACATTTACTTGTACCTTTAAGACAACTCCCTCAATGTTTCTTTCCACACTTTGAGCATAAGGGAAAGCTCATCTTCTTTTCAGTTTGCTCATTAGATTTTCCTTTGAATTCCATCTTCCTCTTCTTATCAAACCCATGAGACTGATGGGTTACTCCAATCTCCATCTCGACTTTGAGAGCACATCGAACAATTTCCTCGTAGCTATTGAAGTCCCATATGGCTAACGCCCTTCGAAGACTTGGTTTTAAGCCACTAAAGAATCGATCGATCTTACTCTCAGGATGGATAATAATACCAGAAGCGTACCTTGCAAGTCTTGTAAAATTTGCTTCATAGGTACCAACAGATTCATCATCCCTTTGCTTCAGTTCAAGAAACTCTTTCTCCATATTTGTTCGGAGAATACGAGGGAAGTACTTATTGAAAAATAAGTTCTTGAACTCATCCCATTCCATAGACTCGATTTCATCCCTTTGCCTCGTATTCTTAACAAGATTCCACCATTGATCAGCATCTCCTTCCAAACGATACACTGCTAGGATGACTTTATCATGTTCAGAACATTGAAGAACTGAAAATATCTTTTCAGTAGTACTAATCCATTGTTCAGCAACTAATGGATCAGTAGACCCGCTGACAGAAGGTGGACGCTGCCTCATGAAGGATTCAACAGAATGTTGCTCCCTCCTTTGCTCGTTTGGAAATCCTGCATGATTCATAGCTTGAGAAAGTTGTGTGAGCATGGCTACAAGATTTTTCATTCCAGCTCCCATATCGTTTGGTTACTCAGGGGGACAATCATTGCATTGCCCATCGCATTCTGCATTAACACGGTTCCTTCGGGTTCCATCCATTGACTAAAACCAAGAAGAATAGTGTGAGCAACACTAATTATAATAGGAAACCACATAATTCAAGAATAAAATTTTCATGCTTAAGGTCTTATCCTAGGTTATTCATGGCCATTTCTAAGATTGTGTTCTATGCTTAGACTTATCCTTAGGGTTCTTACTAAGGCTTTCACATCCTAGTTTCCAAAGGTTGACTATACCTTTCCTCTGATACCAACTATAACGGTCTGGAATTACTTCTAGTGGACTATAATTGATACCTATCAGGGCACTCCATGGGCGGCTACACCCCCTGGGCGGGACACACCACCATCCCCAGTGGCAGCCATTTCCTCATGAAGCCCTTGGGCGGAGAGCCATGCTTCGTCCAATGCTCACATGTGAGAGTTCCCAAGGATCGGATACATTCCTACCTCCTTTGCCTCTGATACCAACTATAACGACCCATACTTTACATATATTGTTAATACTTCAAAATTGAAGCACACTTATTACAAAATATGACAAAACCACAAAGGACCGTATAGGTATAGTGTCTTTAGAAACTGGGAAACATAAACAACTGGATCATAAATCTTCTACAGTGTCTCCCATTTATTTCATCATATCTAGGGTCCCTTTTAGAATATTCTACTTAATATCCATCTTCCTGACCTGGGGAAAAGAAAACATAAAAGGGTGCGCTCAAATGCTCAGCAAGGGCAAATAAAGGAAATAAAAATCATATCATATCTTTTTGAAAATCAAATCCTGCAAAAGAGATCATAATATCTTATCATGGAATAAATCATAGAAGTGAAAATGGGATCCCCATAATCATAACATAAGACTTGAAACTTTGTGGCATGCACACATAATCATGGAAAATCATTTCTTGTTAGTCATGACTCATTGCCAAGACTATCCTAGTGGACAAAGTCCCTTTCTGAACCGAGTTCACTCCTCGTTTCAGTCCTGTATCACTGAACCGAAATAACCTTCCGTTCCAGCCATGTCTATCTCATGAGATATAAAATCTTTACCCAATGCATTGGAGGGAGATATAGGTCCCACCCATCTTATAATGAATCCTTTCTTATGTGTGCCACATAATCATAAAACATACATCATCGCATAACACATGTAACAAAAATGGGATTCTTGAAACATCATGACATCATAAAACAAATCTTATAAGGCAAATGACTTCATAAAAATAATTCCCTCATAACATAATCAAATCAATGTAATTAAAGGGATAAAAACAGAACCCTTTATTATCTTAGATGGAAAATAATTTTGATAAAATACTTGAACTCCATTCTGGAGGAAAATATCCTTTCTTATTCAAAAACACTTTTCTTTTCATAACATGTCATACTAAAAGAAGTTGATCAAAAATAAACTTGAAAACTTATAAAGAAAGATTCTTGGAAATAATGTTTTAAAAATCCATTCTTGCCGTATAAGTTAAAGAAAAACATTCTTTGTACTTTTGTCGGAAAAGTCAAAAAGTACCTTGTACGATAAACGACAAAAGATTCCTTTCATACATATTACTAAAAACTCACCAAAGGGTAAAAATGGATTTAAACAATTTTAGGTGGATGGAAATAATATTACATATTGATGAAACATGAATGTGGATGATAAAATACACCCCAGTAAATACTTACGAATAAACAATCTCGGATAAAAATGAGATTGTGATATTTCCCTTACCTTAGGTCCGATTTGCTTTGTTCATGTCTGAAGCTCCTGTATAATGGTTTAAATAATGTTATTGACTTATTCCAGAATCATACATATTGATATGATATCATATATGGTCATATTATTAGCTTCTTGTTAGTAATATTTCATTGTTACTTGTTACTCGGGTCTTTATAACTTTTTGTTCTTATGCGTGTTTTGTCGAATAAATTCTTATTCTTATCTTTAGGTTATAGATACTTCATTTCCAGAATGTTATTAGTGTATTATATACCATATTCATTCATTCAATTCATTTATATAATCATTATGAAATGAAGATCATGTAGAACGAGTCGCATCACATCGTGGAGACGGTATTCCGTACGTACGCACGAGTGATGATATCGTTCCTATGATCGTGGAATTGTATTGGAGTATATATATATTATTTCAGTATCAATATTATTTCATAATAATAATATATAGTTACTCATTACACCATTATACCCATCCTTGTAAGGTGATGGTGGAAAATAGATTACACCACGGCGTGGAGACGGTATTCCGTACGTACGCACGCGCGGTGATTTCATTTTTCCGTAGGATGGATAGAAGGTGAATTAGGGTTGTTTCATATTTATAATAACATATCAGTATGTAATTAATACGGATGTTATTACTTTGTCATGAAACAACTAAATAAGAAGAAGTTGAAGAAGAAAGAAATTGAAAAGATCGGTAATGGATATTACCTCTTCTTTGAAACGCCTCTTTGAATCCTCCACTTAAGGAACTAAGATTGGTCTTTGGAGAAGACAAGGACCTCTAGGATTATTCTAGGGAAGTGGAGAGGAGAAAATGTCAGGGGTTGGCCGAGCTTGAGTGCTCAAATTGGTGTGAGGAGGAGGGGGAGGAGGTTCCCTTTTATAAGGGAGGAGAGGGGCACCTTAGGAATATCTCAAAATATTATTTTATATTAAAGTCAAAATCGGTTTATAATGGTTCCAAAGGGTCTTATTTAGAATATAAAGTGGGGATGGGTCGAAATCCTTTCAAACAATAAGATTTAGACAAGTTTAGGGTATTATTTTAACCTTATCAATTAGATTTAACTCTAAGTTAATTAATTTAACTTTTACCGTGTCTTTTTGTTTTCTTTCACTATATGGTTAATACACTTACTATAACATGCCAAACGAACCCCAAATTGTTTATTATTAATATATATATCCTTATCTAAGTCATTTGGCCGATCCTTAGATTTTTAGGAATAAAATAACAATTAGTAATATAATATTTGATTTAAAAACTATTTTGTGTCAATTTTTACACTATTTGATATATGATTTTTGTGAAAGTCATAACAGAATTATATGTTCGAACCAAGTTGATTAAATCAACACTAATATATCATAGTAACCTATAAAATTAGTGGAATTCATAAAAATTCTCAAATTACATTTATTTTGGTGTTTATAACATCAATTATGTCAATATTTCATTAATAAGATAATTACTGCATCATCATTGTTTCATAAATAAATTAAATTATTTAATGTCTAAAAATTACAAATAAAATACCATTATGTAGGAAATCTTTTTAGCTTTCTAATGAATATTTATAGTCGAATTTATCTTATGTATAACCCCATATTAAAAATTATTTACTTATTAAACTTTGATTTTAACTATTTTAACCCTTCTTTAAATAAATTAATAATAAATGTCCTAATCTAATCCAAGTGGGCCTAAATGGTCATATTTTATTCCTAAGTTTGTTTTTGTCCGAATTACACCTGTCCAATAGAATTAGGACATGTGTTAGGGTAATATTAATATCATATTTACCCTTAGTTACCCTATTTACTATTAACCGCGGTAAAAAAAAGTAAAAAGTTACTATTCACCAAAAATTATTTTTATCTCATTGAACCACATTTTACTTACTGATATCAACCGTGTCTGTCGGATTTTCGAAATTCCATTCACAAAAGCGGTAAAATTATGTTCTATGCAAAATTCCGTTTTTAACCTACCACTTAGTGGTTTCACTATTCATCAAAAATTGAAAGTTTTCAGAAAAATACCAAAATTTCACCCTAGGCTAATTTCGATATTCTGAGTCCAAAAATGAAGTCCATTTTGAAAAATAAAATTTATAAAATTTCAAAAAGTGGTTATTACTATTCATAACGGCTAGTTTTAATAGCATATTTTTGTTTAGTGAAACTCGGTATTGCGTACGACACAAGCTATCGAGGAAGGTCGCGATTGCGTGTAAAGCAAGCCAAGCAAGTGTTGTGTAGAAAAAGATTTCTTTGATGATTTATATAACATAAAATTCTCTGGTGTTACAGTCGCGGCGTCGAACGTAGATTCCGTGGACGTCGGGGTGCGTCCGAGGAGGGAACGACGTCTCTTCACTTGTCGCTTAAGACGAAGAAGAGAGGTACGTTGTCGTTGGCGATTATTACCACGGTCGGTGACTTCTCCCTTGTCGAGGAGGAAGATGAAGACGGAAGAATCTGGGATGCCGAGTCTCGATGGTCGTGGGATCGATGTTCTTTGTCGGAGAAGAACCGTTCTTCACGTTCTTCGTCGAAGACGAAGAAGATCTTCAAGTTTCTCAATGATTCTCCCAATCCTCTCAAGTAACAAAGGAACTAACCCAAAAATAAATCAAGCTTACACTTAATTTATTAACACAACCCAACCTTTGGAATTCAAGAGTTTGAATTTCAAAAACTCAAAATTAAACTCACTTATTAATTATACATGAGTTGTATAATTAATTAAAAGTTAAGTTGTCAAGCCTTTAAGAGGGAGAGAGGGGAGTTAGGGAATTTGAGGGGTTTTGGCACATTAAGTGCAAGGGAGTTTAAGGGGGTAGAAGTGAGTTAAGGGGAAGGTGAAGGGTTGGGGCTCGTGTGGGCCCCACCTCAACTTAATCCTCACTTGGTTAGTTAGGAACTTGTGATTCCACCCCAACTTCCACACTTAGGATATAACCACTTAAGAAGATAAATAAAATAAATATTGTATAACAAATTTATTTTACTCTTCATTTCATCCGGAAAATTAAACATCTCCTCCTAGGCAAACACAACTTCGGGAAAGGTCTCCTTAAGCGAATATCGGCGCTACGATTTCATCGGTGTCCTCGGATTTCAATTCCGAGCACCGGATCAAAAGTTAGGAAATCCCGCTCGTTCGTTCACTGAACGTACCCGAGCCAAACTTCGGAAATTAATTCCGGGCACTCCGGGCCTCGGAATCAGGTGCCGTCAGAAACCGCGCTCTTGTAAAATTCCAAAGAAAATTAAGAAAAAAAAATTCCCTTGAATTTTACGGGTGTTTACATTACTCACACCTCAGGGCTTTACGTCCCCGTAAAGATACATCAAAAACTAGGGAAACAAAAGAGGGTACTGAGCACGCATCTGAGCCTCCCGCTCCCATGTGCTCTCCTAGAGATTCCCGTGCTGCCATCTGATGCGCACAAGAGGAATCGATCGCCCACGCAGGACCCGCTCCTGTCGATCCTCTATCTCCACCGGGACCTCCGTAAATGTCGCCCCATCGTCAACGTCAAGCTCCCCATGGTCAATGATGTGCATCGGGTCGTTCACGTATCTCCTCAGCTGGGATACGTGGAAGACGTCGTGCACCCGGTGCAACTGAGGTGGTAGAGCCAGGCGATAAGCCACCTCTCCAATCCTGCTGAGGACCTGGAAGGGTCCGATGAAGCGCGGAGATAACTTGCCGCCTTGGCCAAATCTCCGAATACCACATCAAGGTGAGACCCGCAAGAAGACTTGGTCACCACCCTCGAACTCCAGTGGACTCCGCCTCCTGTCAGCATAAGGCTTCTGCCGGCTCTGAGCTGTACTCATCCGCCCCTGGATGACCTGGACCGTCTCAGGTCCCACAAGAGCTGCAAGATTTCTTCTTTGCCGATAAGAGAAATCTGGTCTCATCCGCTGGATGAACCACATTCATCGCCAAATACAGTCAATCCTAACATGGAGGATACTAATCCATACCAAGGATGACGTCGTAAGGCCTCGACGCTACTACTAAGAGATCCAACCGTTACTCTCGCCTCCAAGGGTTGAGTCACATTGTCGGCATTAGTGTGTGGTAACTGGGTCTCCTCCAGTAGATGTCTCACAAGTGAGGGTCAAGTCAACAGCCAAAACTGGAACCTCTTAGTAACATCACGAAAGAGGACAGGAACGAAAATATCACAAAGGTATGCGTCTTTTATTATTGCAGCTCATAATACAAGACGCTACACAAATGCAACAAGGAACCAGAAGTACAAAGGATGTATCCACTAGTTCTGCTCCTTTCCATCGGCTCCCAGAGCTCCATGATCGAAGGACTCGGCTGCCTGAAGTTGAGCTCTCGCATGTTCACCTACTCCCTGTGGTCGGGGTGGACCTCCTGGTGGTGGTGGTGGTAGAGCCTCAAAACGTCACCCACCACCTGCTGCTCGGCCAGCTCCTCTGCCTCGTCCGCCTCCTCCCTGCGGACCGCCACGGTCGAACCTCTGCCTCTGCCTAGGTGGTTCCTCAATCGTTTCCGCTCCTCTGCATGGTGGGTCGGGCAGTCACGAGCCATGTGGCCTTGCCCGCCGCATGCATAGCACTGTCTTCCACTCGAAAGACTGGCTCCGCGCTGTGTGCCCTGCACTGCTGAGCCAGTGCCCTGAGGTCGTCTGCCAGAAGATCTGGTCTGCTTGGACCCCTGAGTCATCCGTCGACTGCCTGCTGCAGATGACTCTGCCACGTGCCGCCCTACGGTGGGTCGCTGTGCTGGTCTAGACTCAGCAAGGAAGCTCTCGATCAGAAGGGCCCGCTCCAGCACTCCTGCCTGGGTCGGGATGCTTAGGGAGATCAGTGATGCCCTGATCTCGTGTCTCAATCCCTGCTCGAAGGTCCGGGCCCGGAAGAAGGGGTCCCGTACCATGTCTGTCGAGTAGCGTGAGAGATCGGTAAATCTCGCCGAGTACTGAGCGACCGTCATGCTGCCCTGCCGCAGCTGAAGAAGCTCCTGGATACGCACCGCACGAAGGGTGGCTGGGACGAACTCCGAGCGAAAAAGGCTCTCAAAGTCCGTCCAAAGTAGAGATGCCACATCGTGCACCTGGAGCATCAAGCTCCACCATCGTCCTGCTGCTGCGTGTAGTAGGCTTGCAGCGAGGATCCCCATGAGGTCTGCTGGTGTCCTCACTAGCCTAAACACTCGTACTACTGCCTCCAGCCAGTCCTCTGTTTCCTGGGGATCCGTCTCCCCGCAAAACCTGGGCGGTCGCTGGCGCTGAAACTCATGCAGTGCGCTGAGGCGACGTGCATCGTCATCGGCTGCTGCTGGAAGCATCGGGGGCTCGGCGGGTAGTGCTACCGCCGGTGCCACTGCTGACAAAGGGCCCTGCACCGAAGCCTCGTCGCTCGGTGGGCTGTCGTCACACTCGACTCTCGGAACCCTAGCTGGCTGCCGTCGTGGGGCCATCCTGAATAGGGAACAGGTGCTCCACGGTCAAACAGTATACCTGGTGAGCTGATATAAGTAATCACAAAGAAAACTTTGAAACACACACGCAATCAATGTTTTCGTGCATTAAGTCGGAAATCAGAAGTCAGGGTCCTAGTGTACGGATACGTCGGCCGCCACACCAACACTGGACTCCCTGGACTGATAACCACACTCAATACGCTAAACATTATTGCTTCATAGAGAAAAGATCAGAGTTCGCGGTAGAACCGAACTCCTCTGATACCAATTTTTCACGACCCGCCCTCGGGGTCCGTGCCGTGACTACCCCAAGCCCGCCTTCCATAGGCCAGGGGCTGGCGACTAGCACCAAGGCGTAAATCCCGGTAAAATGGGAAGGCATTGCCTTTGTAAAGTAAAAAAACACCAAAGAGTCAGCAAGCGGAAAGTAAACACTAAGCAAAAGCAGAGTACAACTGAAAGTGCGGAAAAGAAAAAGGGCCAGTATACAGACTGAAACTGAAAGTAAAGTACAACTCGAAAGGGAAAACAGCAACTGAAAGGTAAAAGCAGCTACACCGAGCTGTCCACTAGAAATCCCACTTGAAGGGTGGGTACAGATAGCTCCTCTGCTCCACGGGTCCCGCCGTCCCCTCCGAGCACGTCCCACCCAGTGGTCCACCTCCGGGTACCGTCCCGCTCTGCAAGCCTCAGCTAAGGTCAACGCTGTCCGTCGTCTGCAACCAACACAACGTAGTGCGGGAAAAGCCCGTGCAGGGGTGAGTATAAGCTACTCAGTAGGGACCCCGAGACCTCTGAAGGTCTCTCAAATCCACAAAGGATAAACCATGAAGAAAGGAACAATCACGAAGTAATAACCGACACTGCTTAGGTATATGCCCATACATATACCTAAGTCATCAATTTCAAATACGCTCCAACCTCCAAGCCCAAGTACAACTCAGTCCACACAGGAAAGTAAACGTATTCCACACAGGAAAGCAAAACGTAATCCACACAGGATAGCACAACACAATCCACACAGGAAAGCAATAGGTTTCAACTCACACAGGTATACATCTTCAAGGACGATAAAGATGATCTCTGATCCATCTAAGTCGTCGGACCCACGAAGGATCGATAGGTAACTAACCCCCGCAAAGGACCCACACAGGATCGGGCCCACACAGGACCTGTAGGCACTGGTTCACACAGGACCGCTGAGCGCAAAGACCCACACAGGATCGGACCCACACAGGATCGGGCCCACACAGGACCTGTAGCACTGATCCACGTAGGATCGCTGAGCACTGTAGTCGTCGTCATCGAATCCACACAGGATCTCTGTATTGTCGTCATCGCAGTCACAGTAGTAGTAGTAGCAGTAGTAGTCACAGTAACAGTCGCAGCCAGCACTAGGGTTCCCGCACACAGCAAGCTCGTTCGGAGGGTCCGCTCCACGAGCCGAGAGGCTGATACATCAACTGTCACAAAGTCCAGAGTTGATGTATCCAAAAGTTCCGTATCGTCAACAGGAACTCAACGCAACAGACGGCGTGTCGATCGGACGCCCGGTCTGAGAGTTATTGGCATTTTCGTCCCCGGGGCCCGGTTGGTTTTTAAGGAAAAACCAACCCGACCGTACTCCACCTGCGTCCAAACCTTGGGCGGAGTATGAAAAAAGATCCGTCTCACTAAGAGGAACACAACAAAGCTGACGGCACGTCGATCGGACGTCCGTAGCTCAAGATATGAGTGTTTCCGCTCCGAAGGCCCGGTTGGTTTCGTGAACGAACCAACCCGGCCGAACTCAAAGTAATCCGAAACCTTGAGTGAGATAAACCGAAACGACCGTCTCGATCCAAGGATCGCATCGCCGCTAACGGTTCGTCAATCGGACGTCCAGTCTGAAAGATATCATCCTTTCCGTCTGACACCCACCATGGGAAACTTCCCAGGAGGTCACCCATCCTGATCACTACTCTAAGCCAAGCACGCTTAACTACGGAGTTTTAACCACGTAGGCTCCCGAAAAAGAATGTGTGCCTTGAGTATAGTATACCGAAACGACCGTCTCGATCCAAGGATCGCGTTGCCGTAGACGGTTCATCGATCGGAGGTTCGTGGCTCAAGTTATGGCCAAAAGACCGAAGTCGTCTCGAAAACGGGGGGTCCGGGTCCGGGCCGACCCGGCCCGACCCCCCCTGGTCTGACCAGAACCGGGTCGACCCGACCCGGATCCGACCCGAACCTGGTCGGACCGACCCGGTCCGCTGGACCCGGCCCGGCCGGTGGCGGCGCGGCCCGGCCAGCGGCGGCGTGGCCAGGGGGCCGCGCATATGCCGCACGCGGGGGGGTAAACCCCCCCTTTTTTCGGATCTCGCCCGGCCTAAGGCCGGCCGTTTCTTTCTCACGCGGGACCCGCGGGTCCCGCCTCCTAACCAAACCGGCGGCCGGCGTGGCCGGCCGCCTTCTTCTTCTCCGCCGCGGCCGTAGCTGCGGCTCTTCCTCGATCTCCGGCGGCCGGCGAGGCCGGTCGCCTTCTGGCTGCTCCGCCGCGGCCGTAGGGCCGCGGCCTTCCTGTTCTCCGGCGCCGGTGAGGCCGGCGCCCCTGGCTGCTCCGCCGCGGCCGTAGGGCCGCGGCCCTTCATGATCTCCGGCGCCGGCGGCCCGGCTGGCCGCCGGTCGCCTCCTTGTTCCGCCGCGGCCCGTCTCCGGCCGCGGTCTCTTTCGTAAACAACGACGCGGTGCGTCGGCACCGCGTTTCTTCGTCGCAGCTCGCTCCGGCCATTAATTCTTTTGTTCCTGCACGGTTGCGACGACACCGCGCTGTCTCCGCTAAATTAACACGAAAGAATAGAAGGGGGAGGAGAATCGGCCGTGTTCGTGCGGTCCGGTCTCCTCCCGTTATAACGATATCAGTTGGCCAATCGTATAAACACAACAATGAATGTTTCACAATTTTTAATAAAATTTGGAACTACGCCCAACGGATTATTCTTTCATGTTCGAGGGAATGAAAACACGTAATTTAAAAAGGACAAACCCCCTACCTTGAAAATTGACGTCACACGTCGGTTATCGCGGAGGAAGGCGTCGCGGCATCGAACGTAGATTCAGTGGACGTCGGGGTGCGTCCGAGGAGGGAACGACGTCTCTTCACTTGTCGCTTAAGACGAAGAAGATAGGTACGTTGTCGTTGGCGATGATTACCACGGTCGGCGACTTCTCCCTTGTCGAGGAGGAAGATGAAGACGGAAGAATCTGGGGCGCCGAGTCTCGATGGTCGTGGGATCGATGTTCTTTGTCGGAGAAGAACCGTTCTTCACGTTCTTCGTCGAAGACGAAGAAGATCTTCAAGTTTCTCAACGATTCTCCCAATCCTCTCAAGTAACAAAGGAACTAACCCAAAAATAAATCAAGCTTACACTTAATTTATTAACACAACCCAACCTTTGGAATTCAAGAGTTTGAATTTCAAAAACTCAAAATTAAACTCACTTATTAATTATACATGAGTTGTATAATTAATTAAAAGTTAAGTTGTCAAGCCTTTAAGAGGGAGAGAGGGGAGTTAGGGAATTTGAGGGGTTTTGGCACATTAAGTGCAAGGGAGTTTAAGGGGGTAGAAGTGAGTTAAGGGGAAGGTGAAGGGTTGGGGCTCGTGTGGGCCCCACCTCAACTTAATCCTCACTTGGTTAGTTAGGAACTTGTGATTCCACCCCAACTTCCACACTTAGGATATAACCACTTAAGAAGATAAATAAAATAAATATTGTATAACAAATTTATTTTACTCTTCATTTCATCCGGAAAATTAAACATCTCCTCCTAGGCAAACACAACTTCGGGAAAGGTCTCCTTAAGCGAATATCGGCGCTACGAGTTCATCGGTGTCCTCGGATTTCAATTCCGAGCACCGGATCAAAAGTTAGGAAATCCCGCTCGTTCGTTCACTGAACGTACCCGAGCCAAACTTGGGAAATTAATTCCGGGCACTCCGGGCCTCGGAATCAGGTGCCGTCAGAAACCGCGCTCTTGTAAAATTCCAAAGAAAATTAAGAAAAAAAAATTCCCTTGAATTTTACGGGTGTTTACATTACTCACACCTCAGGGCTTTACGTCCCCGTAAAGATACATCAAAAACTAGGGAAACAAAAGAGGGTACTGAGCACGCATCTGAGCCTCCCGCTCCCATGTGCTCTCCTGGAGATTCCCGTGCTGCCATCTGATGCGCACAAGAGGAATCGATCGCCCACGCAGGACCCGCTCCTATCGATCCTCTATCTCCACCGGGACCTCCGTAAATGTCGCCCCATCGTCAACGTCAAGCTCCCCATGGTCAATGATGTGCATCGGGTCGTTCACGTATCTCCTCAGCTGGGATACGTGGAAGACGTCGTGCACCCGGTGCAACTGAGGTGGTAGAGCCAGGCGATAAGCTACCTCTCCAATCCTGCTGAGGACCTGGAAGGGTCCGATGAAGCGCGGAGATAACTTGCCGCCTTGGCCAAATCTCCGAATACCACATCCAGGTGAGACCCGCAAGAAGACGTGGTCACCACCCTCGAACTCCAGTGGACTCCGCCTCCTGTCAGCATAAGGATTCTGCCGGCTCTGAGCTGTACTCATCCGCCCCTGGATGACCTGGACCGTCTCAGGTCCCACAAGAGCTGCAAGATTTCTTCTTTGCCGATAAGAGAAATCTGGTCTCATCCGCTGGATGAACCACATTCTTCGCCAAATACAGTCAATCCTAACATGGAGGATACTAATCCATACCAAGGATGACGTCGTAAGGCCTCGACGCTACTACTAAGAGATCCAACCGTTACTCTCGCCTCCAAGGGTTGAGTCACATTGTCGGCATTAGTGTGTGGTAACTGGGTCTCCTCCAGTAGATGTCTCACAAGTGAGGGTCAAGTCAACAGCCAAAACTGGAACCTCTTAGTAACATCACGAAAGAGGACAGGAACGAAAATATCACAAAGGTATGCGTCTTTTATTATTGCAGCTCATAATACAAGACGCTACACAAATGCAACAAGGAACCAGAAGTACAAAGGATGTATCCACTAGTTCTGCTCCTTTCCATCGGCTCCAAGAGCTCCATGATCGAAGGACTCGACTGCCTGAAGTTGAGCTCTCGCATGTTCACCTACTCCCTGTGGTCGGGGTGGACCTCCTGGTGGTGGTGGTGGTAGAGCCTCAAAACGTCACCCACCACCTGCTGCTCGGCCAGCTCCTCTGCCTCGTCCGCCTCCTCCCTGCGGACCGCCACGGTCGAACCTCTGCCTCTGCCTAGGTGGTTCCTCAATCGTTTCCGCTCCTCTGCATGGCGGGTCGGGCAGTCACGAGCCATGTGGCCTTGCCCGCCGCATGCATAGCACTGTCTTCCACTCGAAAGACTGGCTCCGCGCTGTGTGCCCTGCACTGCTGAGCCAGTGCCCTGAGGTCGTCTGCCAGAAGATCTGGTCTGCTTGGACCCCTGAGTCATCCGTCGACTGCCTGCTGCAGATGACTCTGCCACGTGCCGCCCTACGGTGGGTCGCTGTGCTGGTCTAGACTCAGCAAGGAAGCTCTCGATCAGAAGGGCCCGCTCCAGCACTCCTGCCTGGGTCGGGATGCTTAGGGAGATCAGTGATGCCCTGATCTCGTGTCTCAATCCCTGCTCGAAGGTCCGGGCCCGGAAGAAGGGGTCCCGTACCATGTCTGTCGAGTAGCGTGAGAGATCGGTAAATCTCGCCGAGTACTGAGTGACCGTCATGCTGCCCTGCCGCAGCTGAAGAAGCTCCTGGATACGCACCGCACGAAGGGTGGCTGAGACGAACTCCGAGCGAAAAAGGCTCTCAAAGTCCGTCCAAAGTAGAGATGCCACATCGTGCACCTGGAGCATCAAGCTCCACCATCGTCCTGCTGCTGCGTGTAGTAGGCTTGCAGCGAGGATTCCCATGAGGTCTGCTGGTGTCCTCACTAGCCTAAACACTCGTACTACTGCCTCCAGCCAGTCCTCTGCTGCCTGGGGATCCGTCTCCCCGCAAAACCTGGGCGGTCGCTGGCGCTGAAACTCATGCAGTGCGCTGAGGCGACGTGCATCGTCATCGGCTGCTGCTGGAAGCATCGGGGGCTCGGCCGGTAGTGCTACCGCCGGTGCCACTGCTGACAAAGGGCCCTGCACCGAAGCCTCGTCGCTCGGTGGGCTGTCGTCACACTCGACTCTCGGAACCCTTGCTGGCTGCCGTCGTGGGGCCATCCTGAATAGGGAACAGGTGCTCCACGGTCAAACAGTATACCTGGTGAGCTGATATAAGTAATCACAAAGAAAACTTTGAAACACACACGCAATCAATGTTTTCGTGCATTAAGTCGGAAATCAGAAGTCAGGGTCCTAGTGTACGGATACGTCGGCCGCCACACCAACACTGGACTCCCTGGACTGATAACCACACTCAATACGCTAAACATTATTGCTTCATAGAGAAAAGATCAGAGTTCGCGGTAGAACCGAACTCCTCTGATACCAATTTTTCACGACCCGCCCTCGGGGTCCGTGCCGTGACTACCCCAAGCCCGCCTTCCATAGGCCAGGGGCTGGCGACTAGCACCAAGGCGTAAATCCCGGTAAAATGGGAAGGCATTGCCTTTGTAAAGTAAAAAAACACCAAAGAGTCAGCAAGCGGAAAGTAAACACTAAGCAAAAGCAGAGTACAACTGAAAGTGCGGAAAAGAAAAAGGGCCAGTATACAGACTGAAACTGAAAGTAAAGTACAACTCGAAAGGGAAAACAGCAACTGAAAGGTAAAAGCCGCTACACCGAGCTGTCCACTAGAAATCCCACCTGAAGGGTGGGTACAGATAGCTCCTCTGCTCCACGGGTCCCGCCGTCCCCTCCGAGCACGTCCCACCCAGTGGTCCACCTCCGGGTACCGTCCCGCTCTGCAAGCCTCAGCTAAGGTCAACGCTGTCCGTCGTCTGCAACCAACACAACGTAGTGCGGGCAAAGCCCGTGCAGGGGTGAGTATAAGCTACTCAGTAGGGACCCCGAGACCTCTGAAGGTCTCTCAAATCCACAAAGGATAAACCATGAAGAAAGGAACAATCACGAAGTAATAACCGACACTGCTTAGGTATATGCCCATACATATACCTAAGTCATCAATTTCAAATACGCTCCAACCTCCAAGCCCAAGTACAACTCAGTCCACACAGGAAAGTAAACGTATTCCACACAGGAAAGCAAAACGTAATCCACACAGGATAGCACAACACAATCCACACAGGAAAGCAATAGGTTTCAACTCACACAGGTATACATCTTCAAGGACGATAAAGATGATCTCTGATCCATCTAAGTCGTCGGACCCACGAAGGATCGATAGGTAACTAACCCCCGCAAAGGACCCACACAGGATCGGGCCCACACAGGACCTGTAGGCACTGGTTCACACAGGACCGCTGAGCGCAAAGACCCACACAGGATCGGACCCACACAGGATCGGGCCCACACAGGACCTGTAGCACTGATCCACGTAGGATCGCTGAGCACTGTAGTCGTCGTCATCGAATCCACACAGGATCTCTGTATTGTCGTCATCGCAGTCACAGTAGTAGTAGTAGCAGTAGTAGTCACAGTAACAGTCGCAGCCAGCACTAGGGTTCCCGCACACAGCAAGCTCGTTCGGAGGGTCCGCTCCACGAGCCGAGAGGCTGATACATCAACTGTCACAAAGTCCAGAGTTGATGTATCCAAAAGTTCCGTATCGTCAACAGGAACTCAACGCAACAGACGGCGTGTCGATCGGACGCCCGGTCTGAGAGTTATTGGCATTTTCGTCCCCGGGGCCCGGTTGGTTTTTAAGGAAAAACCAACCCGACCGTACTCCACCTGCGTCCAAACCTTGGGCGGAGTATGAAAAAAGATCCGTCTCACTAAGAGGAACACAACAAAGCTGACGGCACGTCGATCGGACGTCCGTAGCTCAAGATATGAGCGTTTCCGCTCCGAAGGCCCGGTTGGTTTCGTGAACGAACCAACCCGGCCGAACTCAAAGTAATCCGAAACCTTGAGTGAGATAAACCGAAACGACCGTCTCGATCCAAGGATCGCATCGCCGCTAACGGTTCGTCAATCGGACGTCCAGTCTGAAAGATATCATCCTTTCCGTCTGACACCCACCATGAGAAACTTCCCAGGAGGTCACCCATCCTGATCACTACTCTAAGCCAAGCACGCTTAACTACGGAGTTTTAACCACGTAGACTCCCGAAAAAGAAGGTGTGCCTTGAGTATAGTATATCGAAACGACCGTCTCGATCCAAGGATCGCGTTGCCGTAGACGGTTCATCGATCGGAGGTTCGTGGCTCAAGTTATGGCCAAAAGACCGAAGTCGTCTCGAAAACGGGGGGTCCGGGTCCGGGCCGACCCGGCCCGACCCCCCCTGGTCTGACCAGAACCGGGTCGACCCGACCCGGATCCGACCCGAACCTGGTCGGACCGACCCGGTCCGCTGGACCCGGCCCGGCCGGTGGCGGCGCGGCCCGGCCAGCGGCGGCGCGGTCCGGCCAGCGGCGGCGCGGCCAGGGGGCCGCGCATATGCCGCACGCGGGGGGGTAAACCCCCCCTTTTTTCGGATCTCGCCCGGCCTAAGGCCGGCCGTTTCTTTCTCACGCGGGACCCGCGGGTCCCGCCTCCTAACCAAACCGGCGACCGGCGTGGCCGGCCGCCTTCTTCTTCTCCGCCGCGGCCGTAGCTGCGGCTCTTCCTCGATCTCCGGCGGCCGGCGAGGCCGGTCGCCTTCTGGCTGCTCCGCCGCGGCCGTAGGGCCGCGGCCTTCCTGTTCTCCGGCGCCGGCGAGGCCGGCGCCCCTGGCTGCTCCGCCGCGGCCCTTCATGATCTCCGGCGCCGGCGGCCCGGCTGGCCGTCGGTCGCCTCCTTGTTCCGCCGCGGCCCGTCTCCGGCCGCGGTCTCTTTCGTAAACAACGACGCGGTGCGTCGGCACCGCGTTTCTTCGTCGCAGCTCGCTCCGGCCATTAATTCTTTTGTTCCTGCACGGTTGCGACGACACCGCGCTGTCTCCGCTAAATTAACACGAAAGAATAGAAGGGGGAGGAGAATCGGCCGTGTTCGTGCGGTCCGGTCTCCTCCCGTTATAACGATATCAGTTGGCCAATCGTATAAACACAACAATGAATGTTTCACAATTTTTAATAAAATTTGGAACTACGCCCAACGGATTATTCTTTCATGTTCGAGGGAATGAAAACACGTAATTTAAAAAGGACAAACCCCCTACCTTGAAAATTGACGTCACACGTCGGTTATCGCGGAGGAAGGCGTCGCGGCGTCGAACGTAGATTCCGTGGACGTCGGGGTGCGTCCGAGGAGGGAACGACGTCTCTTCACTTGTCGCTTAAGACGAAGAAGATAGGTACGTTGTCGTTGGCGATGATTACCACGGTCGGCGACTTCTCCCTTGTCGAGGAGGAAGATGAAGACGGAAGAATCTGGGGCGCCGAGTCTCGATGGTCGTGGGATTGATGTTCTTTGTCGGAGAAGAACCGTTCTTCACGTTCTTCGTCGAAGACGAAGAAGATCTTCAAGTTTCTCAACGATTCTCCCAATCCTCTCAAGTAACAAAGGAACTAACCCAAAAATAAATCAAGCTTACACTTAATTTATTAACACAACCCAACCTTTGGAATTCAAGAGTTTGAATTTCAAAAACTCACAATTAAACTCACTTATTAATTATACATGAGTTGTATAATTAATTAAAAGTTAAGTTGTCAAGCCTTTAAGAGGGAGAGAGGGGAGTTAGGGAATTTGAGGGGTTTTGGAACATTAAGTGCAAGGGAGTTTAAGGGGGTAGAAGAGAGTTAAGGGGAAGGTGAAGGGTTGGGGCTCGTGTGGGCCCCACCTCACCTTAATCCTCACTTGGTTAGTTAGGAACTTGTGATTCCACCCCAACTTCCACACTTAGGATATAACCACTTAAGAAGATAAATAAAATAAATATTGTATAACAAATTTATTTTACTCTTCATTTCATCTGGAAAATTAAACATCTCCTCCTAGGCAAACGCAACTTCGGGAAAGGTCTCCTTAAGCGAATATCGGCGCTACGAGTTCATCGGTGTCCTCGGATTTCAATTCCGAGCACCGGATCAAAAGTTAGGAAATCCCGCTCGTTCGTTCACTGAACGTACCCGAGCCAAACTTCGGAAATTAATTCCGGGCACTCCGGGCCTCGGAATCAGGTGCCGTCAGAAACTGCGCTCTTGTAAAATTCCAAAGAAAATTAAGAAAAAAAAAATTCCCTTCAATTTTACGGGTCTTTAGATTACTCCCACCTCAGGGCTTTACGTCCCCGTAAAGATACATCAAAAACTAGGGAAACAAAAGAGGGTACTGAGCACGCATCTGAGCCTCCTGCTCCCATGTTCTCTCCTGGAGATTCCCGTGCTGCCATCTGATGCGCACAAGAGGAATCGATCGCCCACGCAGGACCCGCTCCTGTCGATCCTCTATCTCCACCGGGACCTCCGTAAAAGTCGCCCCATCGTCAACGTCAAGCTCCCCATGGTCAATGATGTGCATCGGGTCGTGCACGTATCTCCTCAGCTGGGATACGTGGAAGACGTCGTGCACCCGGTGCAACTGAGGTGGTAGAGCCAGGCGATAAGCCACCTCGCCAATCCTGCTGAGGACCTGGAAGGGTCCGATGAAGCGCGAAGATAACTTTCTCCTTGGCCAAATCTCCGAATACCACATCGAGGTGAGACCCGCAAGAAGACGTGGTCACCACCCTCGAACTCCAGTGGCCTCCGCCTCCTGTAAGCATAAGGCTTCTGCCGGCTCTGAGCTGTACTCATCCGCCCCTGGATGACCTGGACCGTCTCAGGTCCCACAAGAGCTGCAAGATTTCTTCTTTGCCGATAAGAGAAATCTGGTCTCATCCCCTGGATGAACCACATTCTTCGCCTAATACAGTCAATCCTAACATGGATGATACTAATCCATACCAAGGATGCCGTCGTAAGGCCTCGACGCTACTACTAAGAGATCCAACCGTTACTCTCGCCTCCAAGGGTTGAGTCACATTGTCGGCATTAGTGTGTGGTAACTGGGTCTCCTCCAGTAGATGTCTCACAAGTGAGGGTCAAGTCAACAGCCAAAACTGGAACCTCTTAGTAACATCACGAAAGAGGACAGGAACGAAAATATCACAAAGGTATGCGTCTTTTATTATTGCAGCTCATAATACAAGACGCTACACAAATGCAACAAGGAACCAGAAGTACAAAGGATGTATCCACTAGTTCTGCTCCTGTCCATCGGCTCCCAGAGCTCCATGATCGAAGGACTCGACTGCCTGAAGTTGAGCTCTCGCATGTTCACCTACTCCCTGTGGTCGGGGTGGACCTCCTGGTGGTGGTGGTGGTAGAGCCTCAAAACGTCACCCACCACCTGCTGCTCGGCCAGCTCCTCTGCCTCGTCCGCCTCCTCCCTGCGGACCGCCACGGTCGAACCTCTGCCTCTGCCTAGGTGGTTCCTCAATCGTCTGCTGCTCCTCTGCATGGCGGGTCGGGCAGTCATGAGCCATGTGGCCTTGCCCGCCGCATGCATAGCACTGTCTTCCACTCGAAAGACTGGCTCCGCGCTGTGTGCCCTGCATTGCTGAGCCAGTGCCCTGAGGTCGTCTGCCAGAAGATCTGGTCTGCTTGGACCCCTGAGTCATCCGCCGACTGCCTGCTGCAGATGACTCTGCCACATGCCGCCCTACGGTGGGTTGCTGTGCTGGTCTAGACTCAGCAAGGAAGCTCTCGATCAGAAGGGCCCGCTCCAGCACTCCTTCCTGGGTCGGGATGCTGAGGGAGATCAGTGATGCCCTGATCTCATGTCTCAATCCCTGCTCGAAGGTCCGGGCCCGGAAGAAGGGGTCCCGTACCATGTCTGTCAGGTAGCGCGAGAGATCGGTAAATCTCGCCGAGTACTGAGCGATCGTCATGCTGCCCTGCCGCAGCTGAAGAAGCTCCTGGATACGCACCGCACGAAGGGTGGATGGGACGAACTCCGAGCGAAAAAGGCTCTCAAAGTCCGTCCAAAGTAGAGATGCCTCATCGTGCACCTGGAGCTTCAAGCTCCACCATCGTCCTGCTGCTGCGTGTAGTAGGCTTGCAGCGAGGATCACCATGAGGTCTGCTGGTGTCCTCACTAGACTAAACACTCATACTACTACCTCCAGCAAGTCCTCTACTGCCTGGGGATCCGTCTCCCCGCGAAACCTGGGCGGTCGCTGGCGCTGAAACTCATGCAGTGCGCTGAGGCGACGTGCATCGTCATCGGCTGCTGCTGGAAGCATCGGGGGGCTCGGCGGGTAGTGCTACTGCCGGTGCCACTGCTGACAAAGGGCCCTGCACCGAAGCCTCGTCGCTCGGTGGGCTGTCGTCACACTCGACTCTCGGAACCCTAGCTGGCTGCCGTCGTGGGGCCATCCTGAATAGGGAACAGGTGCGCCACGGTCAAACAGTATACCTGGTGAGCTCATATAAGTAATCACAAAGAAAACTTTGAAACACACACGCAATCAATGTTTTCGTGCATTAAGTCAGAAATCAGAAGTCAGGGTCCTAGTGTACGGATACGTCGGCCGCCGCACCAACACTGGACTCCCTGGACTGATAACCACACTCAATACGCTAAACATTATTGCTTCATAGAGAAAAGATCAGAGTTCGCGGTAGAACCGAACTCCTCTGATACCAATTTGTCACGACCCGCCCTCGGGGTCCGTGTCGTGACTACCCCAAGCCCACCTTCCATAGGCCAGGGGATGGCGACTAGCACCAAAGCGTAAATCCCGGTAAAATGGGAAGGCATTGCCTTTGTAAAGTAAACAAACACCAAAGAGTCAGCAAGCGGAAAGTAAACACTAAGAAAAAGCAGAGTACAACTGAAAGTGCGGAAAAGAAAAAGGGCCAGTATACAAACCCAAACTGAAAGTAAAGTACAACTCGAAAGGGAAAACAGCAACTGAAAGGTAAAAGCCGCTACACCGAGCTGTCCACTGGAAATCCCACCTGAAGGGTGGGTACAGATAGCTCCTCTGCTCCATGGGTCCCGCCGTCCGCTCCGAGCACGTCCCACCCAGTGGTCCACCTCCGGGTACCGTCCCGCTCTGCAGGCCTCAGCTAAGGTCAACGCTGTCCGTCGTCTGCAACCAACACAACGTAGTGCGGGCAAAGCCCGTGCAGGGGTGAGTATAAGCTACTCAATAGGGACCCCGAGACCCCTGAAGGTCTCTCAAATCCACAAAGGATAAACCACGAAGAAAGGAACAATCACGAAGTAATAACCGACACTGCTTAGGTATATGCCCATACATATACCTAAGTCATCAATTTCAAATACGCTCCAACCTCCAAGCCCAAGTACAACTCAGTCCACACAGGAAAGTAAATGTATTCCACACAGGAAAGCAAAACGTAATCCACACAGGATAGCACAACACAATCCACACAGGAAAGCAATAGGTTTCAGCTCACACAGGTATACATCTTCAAGGACGATAAAGATGATCTCTGATCCATCTAAGTCGTCGGACCCACGAAGGATCGATAGGTAACTAACCCCCGCAAAAGACCCACACAGGATCGGGCCCACACAGGACCTGTAGGCACTGGTTCACACAGGACCGCTGAGCGCAAAGACCCACACAGGATCGGACCCACACAGGATCGGGCCCACACAGGACCTGTAGCACTGATCCACGTAGGATCGCTGAGCACTGTAGTCGTCGTCATCGAATCCACACAGAATCTCTGTATTGTCGTCATCGCAGTCACAGTAGTAGTAGTAGCAGTAGTAGTCACAGTAACAGTGGCAGCCAGCACTAGGGTTCCCGCACACAGCAAGCTCGTTCGGAGGGTCCGCTCCACGAGCCGAGAGGCTGATACATCAACTGTCACAAAGTCCAGAGTTGATGTATCCAAAAGTTCCGTATCGTCAACAGGAATTCAACGCAACAGACAGCGTGTCGATCGGACGCCCGGTCTGAGAGTTATTGGCATTTTCGTCCCCGGGGCCCGGTTGGTTTTTAAGGAAAAACCAACCCGACCGTACTCCACCTGCGTCCAAACCTTGGTCGGAGTATGCAAAAAGATCCGTCTCACTAAGAGGAACACAACAAAGCTGACGGCACGTCGATCGGACGTCCGTAGCTCAAGATATGAGCGTTTCCGCTCCGAAGGCCCGGTTGGTTTCGTGAACGAACCAACCCGGCCGAACTCAAAGTAATCCGAAACCTTGAGTGAGATAAACCGAAACGACCGTCTCGATCCAAGGATCGCATCGCCGCTAACGGTTCGTCAATCGGACGTCCAGTCTGAAAGATATCATCCTTTCCGTCTGACACCCACCATGGGAAACTTCCCAGGAGGTCACCCATCCTGATCACTACTCTAAGCCAAGCACGCTTAACTACGGAGTTTTAACCACGTAGGCTCCCGAAAAAGAAGGTGTGCCTTGAGTATAGTATACCGAAACGACCGTCTCGATCCAAGGATCGCGTTGCCGTAGACGGTTCATCGATCGGAGGTTCGTGGCTCAAGTTATGGCCAAAAGACCGAAGTCGTCTCGAAAACGGGGGGTCCGGGTCCGGGCCGACCCGGCCCGACCCCCCCTGGTCTGACCAGAACCGGGTCGACCCGACCCGGATCCGACCCGAACCTGTTCGGACCGACCCGGTCAGCTGGACCCGGCCCGGCCGGTGGCGACGCGGCGGCGCGGTCCGGCCAGCGGCGGCGCGGCCAGGGGGCCGCGCATGTGCCGCACGCGGGGGGGTAAACCCCCCCTTTTTTCGGATCTCGCCCGGCCTAAGGCCGGCCGTTTCTTTCTCACGCGTGACCCGCGGGTCCCGCCTCCTAACCAAACCGGCGGCCGGCGTGGCCGGCCGCCTTCTTCTTCTCCGCCGCGGCCGTAGCTGCGGCTCTTCCTCGATCTCCGGCGGCCGGCGAGGCCGGCCGCCTTCTGGCTGCTCCGCCGCGGCCTTCCTGTTCTCCGGCGCCGGCGAGGCCGGCGCCCCTGGCTGCTCCGCCGCGGCCGCAGGGCCGCGGCCCTTCATGATCTCCGGCGCCGGCGGCCCGGCTGGCCGCCGGTCGCCTCCTTGTTCCGCCGCGGCCCGTCTCCGGCCGCGGTCTCTTTCGTAAACAACGACGCGGTGCGTCGGCACCGCGTTTCTTCTTCGCAGCTCGCTCCGGCCATTAATTCTTTTGTTCCTGCACGGTTGCGACGACACCGCGCTGTCTCCGCTAAATTAACACGAAAGAATAGAAGGGGGAGGAGAATCGGCCGTGTTCGTGCGGTCCGGTCTCCTCCCGTTATAACGATATCAGTTGGCCAATCGTATAAACACAACAATGAATGTTTCACAATTTTTAATAAAATTTGGAACTACGCCCAACGGATTATTCTTTCATGTTCGAGGGAATGAAAACACGTAATTTAAAAAGGACAAACCCCCTACCTTGAAAATTGACGTCACACGTCGGTTATCGCGGAGGAAGGCGTCGCGGCGTCGAACGTAGATTCCGTGGACGTCGGGGTGCGTCCGAGGAGGGAACGACGTCTCTTCACTTGTCGCTTAAGACGAAGAAGATATGTACGTTGTCGTTGGCGATGATTACCACGGTCGGCGACTTCTCCCTTGTCGAGGAGGAAGATGAAGACGGAAGAATCTGGGACGCCGAGTCTCGATGGTCGTGGGATCGATGTTCTTTGTCGGAGAAGAACCGTTCTTCACGTTCTTCGTCGAAGACGAAGAAGATCTTCAAGTTTCTCAACGATTCTCCCAATCCTCTCAAGTAACAAAGGAACTAACCCAAAAATAAATCAAGCTTACACTTAATTTATTAACACAACCCAACCTTTGGAATTCAAGAGTTTGAATTTCAAAAACTCACAATTAAACTCACTTATTAATTATACATGAGTTGTATAATTAATTAAAAGTTAAGTTGTCAAGCCTTTAAGAGGGAGAGAGGGGAGTTAGGGAATTTGAGGGGTTTTGGCACATTAAGTGCAAGGGAGTTTAAGGGGGTAGAAGAGAGTTAAGGGGAAGGTGAAGGGTTGGGGCTCGTGTGGGCCCCACCTCACCTTAATCCTCACTTGGTTAGTTAGGAACTTGTGATTCCACCCCAACTTCCACACTTAGGATATAACCACTTAAGAAGATAAATAAAATAAATATTGTATAACAAATTTATTTTACTCTTCATTTCATCTGGAAAATTAAACATCTCCTCCTAGGCAAACGCAACTTCGGGAAAGGTCTCCTTAAGAGAATATCGGCGCTACGAGTTCATCGGTGTCCTCGGATTTCAATTCCGAGCACCGGATCAAAAGTTAGGAAATCCCGCTCGTTCGTTCACTGAACGTACCCGAGCCAAACTTCGGAAATTAATTCCGGGCACTCCGGGCCTCGGAATCAGGTGCCGTCAGAAACCGCGCTCTTGTAAAATTCCAAAGAAAATTAAGAAAAAAAAATTCCCTTCAATTTTACGGGTCTTTAGATTACTCCCACCTCAGGGCTTTACGTCCCCGTAAAGATACATCAAAAACTGGGGAAACAAAAGAGGGTACTGAGCACGCATCTGAGCCTCCCGCTCCCATGTGCTCTCCTGGAGATTCCCGTGCTGCCATCTGATGCGCACAAGAGGAATCGATCGCCCACGCAGGACCCGCTCCTGTCGATCCTCTATCTCCACCGGGACCTCCGTAAAAGTCGCCCCATCGTCAACGTCAAGCTCCCCATGGTCAATGATGTGCATCGGGTCGTGCACGTATCTCCTCAGCTGAGATACGTGGAAGACGTCGTGCACCCGGTGCAACTGAGGTGGTAGAGCCAGGCGATAAGCCACCTCGCCAATCCTGCTGAGGACCTGGAAGGGTCCGATGAAACGCGGAGATAACTTGCCTCCTTGGCCAAATCTCCGAATACCACATCGAGGTGAGACCCGTAAGAAGACGTGGTCACCACCCTCGAACTCCAGTGGCCTCCGCCTCCTGTAAGCATAAGGCTTCTGCCGGCTCTGAGCTGTACTCATCCGCCCCTGGATGACCTGGACCGTCTCAGGTCCCACAAGAGCTGCAAGATTTCTTCTTTGCCAATAAGAGAAATCTGGTCTCATCCCCTGGATGAACCACATTCTTCGCCAAATACAGTCAATCCTAGCATGGATGATACTAATCCATACCAAGGATGACGTCGTAAGGCCTCGACGCTACTACTAAGAGATCCAACCGTTACTCTCACCTCCAAGGGTTGAGTCACATTGTCGGCATTAGTGTGTGGTAACTGGGTCTCCTCCAGTAGATGTCTCACAAGTGAGGGTCAAGTCAACAGCCAAAACTGGAACCTCTTAGTAACATCACGAAAGAGGACAGGAACGAAAATATCACAAAGGTATGCGTCTTTTATTATTGCAGCTCATAATACAAGACGCTACACAAATGCAACAAGGAACCAGAAGTACAAAGGATGTATCCACTAGTTCTGCTCCAGTCCATCGGCTCCCAGAGCTCCATGATCGAAGGACTCGGCTGCCTGAAGTTGAGCTCTCGCATGTTCACCTACTCCCTGTGGTCGGGGTGGACCTCCTGGTGGTGGTGGTGGTAGAGCCTCAAAACGTCACCCACCACCTGCTGCTCGGCCAGCTCCTCTGCCTCGTCCGCCTCCTCCCTGCGGACCGCCACGGTCGAACCTCTGCCTCTGCCTAGGTGGTTCCTCAATCGCCTGCTGCTCCTCTGCATGGCGGGTCGGGCAGTCATGAGCCATGTGGCCTTGCCCGCCGCATGCATAGCACTGTCTTCCACTCGAAAGACTGGCTCCGCGCTGTGTGCCCTGCATTGCTGAGCCAGTGCCCTGAGGTCGTCTTCCAGAAGATCTGGTCTGCTTGGACCCCTGAGTCATCCGTCGACTGCCTACTGCAGATGACTCTGCCACATGCCCCCCTACGGTGGGTCGCTGTGCTGGTCTAGACTCAGCAAGGAAGCTCTCGATCAGAAGGGCCCGCTCCAGCACTCCTTCCTGGGTCGGGATGCTGAGGGAGATCAGTGATGCCCTGATCTCATGTCTCAATCCCTGCTCGAAGGTCCGGGCCCGGAAGAAGGGGTCTCGTACCATGTCTGTCGAGTAGCGCGAGAGATCGGTAAATCTCGCCGAGTACTGAGCGACCGTCATGCTGCCCTGCCGCAGCTGAAGAAGCTCCTGGATACGCACCGCACGAAGGGTGGATGGGACGAACTCCGAGCGAAAAAGGCTCTCAAAGTCCGTCCAAAGTAGAGATGCCTCATCGTGCACCTGGAGCTTCAAGCTCCACCATCGTCCTGCTGCTGCGTGTAGTAGGCTTGCAGCGAGGATCACCATGAGGTCTGCTGGTGTCCTCACTAGACTAAACACTCGTACTACTACCTCCAGCAAGTCCTCTACTGCCTGGGGATCCGTCTCCCCACGAAACCTGGGCGGTCGCTGGCGCTGAAACTCATGCAGTGCGATGAGGCGACGTGCATCGTCATCGGCTGCTGCTGGAAGCATCGGGGGGCTCGGCGGGTAGTGCTACTGCCGGTGCCACTGCTGACAAAGGGCCCTGCACCGAAGCCTCGTCGCTCGGTGGGCTGTCGTCACACTCGACTCTCGGAACCCTAGCTGGCTGCCGTCGTGGGGCCATCCTGAATAGGGAACAGGTGCGCCACGGTCAAACAGTATACCTGGTGAGCTGATATAAGTAATCACAAAGAAAACTTTGAAACACACACTCAATCAATGTTTTCGTGCATTAAGTCGGAAATCAGAAGTCAGGGTCCTAGTGTACGGATACGTCGGCCGCCGCACCAACACTGGACTCCATGGACTGATAACCACACTCAATACGCTAAACATTATTGCTTCATAGAGAAAAGATCAGAGTTCGCGGTAGAACCGAACTCCTCTGATACCAATTTGTCACGACCCGCCCTCGGGGTCCGTGTCGTGACTACCCCAAGCCCGCCTTCCATAGGCCAGGGGATGGCGACTAGCACCAAAGCGTAAATCCCGGTAAAATGGGAAGGCATTGCCTTTGTAAAGTAAACAAACACCAAAGAGTCAGCAAGCGGAAAGTAAACACTAAGCAAAAGCAGAGTACAACTGAAAGTGCGGAAAAGAAAAAGGGCCAGTATACAAACCCAAACTGAAAGTAAAGTACAACTCGAAAGGGAAAACAGCAACTGAAAGGTAAAAGCCGCTACACCGAGCTGTCCACTGGAAATCCCACCTGAAGGGTGGGTACAGATAGCTCCTCTGCTCCACGGGTCCCGCCGTCCGCTCCGAGCACGTCCCACCCAGTGGTCCACCTCCGGGTACCGTCCCGCTCTGCAAGCCTCAGCTAAGGTCAACGTTGTCCGTCGTCTGCAACCAACACAACGTAGTGCGGGCAAAGCCCGTGCAGGGGTGAGTATAAGCTACTCAGTAGGGACCCCGAGACCCCTGAAGGTCTCTCAAATCCACAAAGGATAAACCACGAAGAAAGGAACAATCACGAAGTAATAACCGACACTGCTTAGGTATATGCCCATACATATACCTAAGTCATCAATTTCAAATACGCTCCAACCTCCAAGCCCAAGTACAACTCAGTCCACACAGGAAAGTAAACGTATTCCACACAGGAAAGCAAAACGTAATCCACACAGGATAGCACAACACAATCCACACAGGAAAGCAATAGGTTTCAGCTCACACAGGTATACATCTTCAAGGACGATAAAGATGATCTCTGATCCATCTAAGTCGTCGGACCCACGAAGGATCGATAGGTAACTAACCCCCGCAAAAGACCCACACAGGATCGGGCCCACACAGGACCTGTAGGCACTGGTTCACACAGGACCGCTGAGCGCAAAGACCCACACAGGATCGGACCCACACAGGATCGGGCCCACACAGGACCTGTAGCACTGATCCACGTAGGATCGCTGAGCACTGTAGTCGTCGTCATCGAATCCACACAGGATCTCTGTATTGTCGTCATCGCAGTCACAGTAGTAGTAGTAGCAGTAGTAGTCACAGTAACAGTCGCAGCCAGCACTAGGGTTCCCGCACATAGCAAGCTCGTTCGGAGGGTCCGCTCCACGAGCCGAGAGGCTGATACATCAACTGTCACAAAGTCCAGAGTTGATGTATCCAAAAGTTCCGTATCGTCAACAGGAACTCAACGCAACAGACGGCGTGTCGATCGGACGCCCGGTCTGAGAGTTATTGGCATTTTCGTCCCCGGGGCCCGGTTGGTTTTTAAGGAAAAACCAACCCGACCGTACTCCACCTGCGTCCAAACCTTGGGCGGAGTATGCAAAAAGATCCGTCTCACTAAGAGGAACACAACAAAGATGACGGCACGTCGATCGGACGTCCGTAGCTCAAGATATGAGCGTTTCCGCTCCGAAGGCCCGGTTGGTTTCGTGAACGAACCAACCCGGCCGAACTCAAAGTAATCTGAAACCTTGAGTGAGATAAACCGAAACGACCGTCTCGATCCAAGGATCGCATCGCCGCTAACGGTTCGTCAATCGGACGTCCAGTCTGAAAGATATCATCCTTTCCGTCTGACACCCACCATGGGAAACTTCCCAGGAGGTCACCCATCCTGATCACTACTCTAAGCCAAGCACGCTTAACTACAGAGTTTTAACCACGTAGGCTCCCGAAAAAGAAGGTGTGCCTTGAGTATAGTATACCGAAACGACCGTCTCGATCCAAGGATCGTGTTGCCGTAGACGGTTCATCGATCGGAGGTTCGTGGCTCAAGTTATGGCCAAAAGACCGAAGTCTTCTCGAAAACGGGGGGTCCGGGTCCGGGCCGACCCGGCCCGACCCCCCCTGGTCTGACCAGAACCGGGTCGACCCGACCCGGATCCGACCCGAACCTGGTCGGACCGACCCGGTCCGCTGGACCCGGCGCGGCGGCGCGGCCCGGCCAGCGGCGGCGCGGTCCGGCCAGCGGCGGCGCGGCCAGGGGGCCGCGCATGTGCCGCACGCGGGGGGGTAAACCCCCCCTTTTTCGGATCTCGGCCGGCCTAAGGCCGGCCGTTTCTTTCTAACACGGGATCCGCGGGTCCCGCCTCCTAACCAAACCGGCGGCCGGCGTGGCCGGCCGCCTTCTTCTTCTCCGTCGCGGCCGTAGCTGCGGCTCTTCCTCGATCTCCGGCGGCCGGCGAGGCCGGCCGCCTTCTGGCTGCTCCGCCGCGGCGTTACTGTTCTCCGGCGCCGGTGAGGCCGGCGCCCCTGGCTGCTCCGCCGCGGCCGTAGGGCCGCGGCCCTTCATGATCTCCGGCGCCGGCGGCCCGGCTGGCCGCCGGTCGCCTCCTTGTTCCGCCGCGGCCCGTCTCCGGCCGCGGTCTCTTTCGTAAACAACGACGCGGTGCGTCGGCACCGCGTTTCTTCGTCGCAGCTCGCTCCGGCCATTAATTCTTTTGTTCCTGCGTGGTTGCGACGACACCGCGCTGTCTCCGCTAAATTAACACGAAAGAATAAAAGGGGGAGGGAATCGGCCGTGTTCGTGCGGTCCGGTGTCCTCCCGTTATAACGATATCAGTTGGCCAATCGTATAAACACAACAATGAATGTTTCACAATTTTTAATAAAATTTGGAACTACGCCCAACGAATTATTCTTTCATGTTTGAGGGAATGAAAACACGTAATTTAAAAAAGACAAACCCCCTACCTTGAAAATTGACGTCACACGTCGGTTATCGCGGAGGAAGGCGTCGCGGCGTCGAACGTAGATTCCGTGGACGTCGGGGTGCGTCCGAGGAGGGAACGACGTCTCTTCACTTGTCGCTTAAGACGAAGAAGAGAGGTACGTTGTCGTTGGCGATGATTACCACGGTCGTCGACTTCTCCCTTGTCGAGGAGGAAGATGAAGACGGAAGAATCTGGGACGCCGAGTCTCGATGGTCGTGGGATCGATGTTATTTGTCGGAGAAGAACCGTTCTTCACGTTCTTCGTCAAAGACGAAGAAGATCATCAAGTTTCTCAACGATTCTCCCAATCCTCTCAAGTAACAAAGGAACTAACCCAAAAATAAATCAAGCTTACACTTAATTTATTAACACAACCCAACCTTTGGAATTCAAGAGTTTGAATTTCAAAAACTCAAAATTAAACTCACTTATTAATTATACATGAGTTGTATAATTAATTAAAAGTTAAGTTGTCAAGCCTTTAAGAGGGAGAGAGGGGAGTTAGGGAATTTGAGGGGTTTTGGCACATTAAGTGCAAGGGAGTTTAAGGGGGTAGAAGAGAGTTAAGGGGAAGGTGAAGGGTTGGGGCTCGTGTGGGCCCCACCTCACCTTAATCCTCACTTGGTTAGTTAGGAACTTGTGATTCCACCCCAACTTCCACACTTAGGATATAAACACTTAAGAAGATAAATAAAATAAACATTGTATAACAAATTTATTTTACTCTTCATTTCATCCGGAAAATTAAACATCTCCTCCTAGGCAAAAGCAACTTCGGGAAAGGTCTCCTTAAGCGAATATCGGCGCTACGAGTTCATCGGTGTCCTCGGATTTCAATTCCGAGCACCGGATCAAAAGTTAGGAAATCCCGCTCGTTCGTTTACTGAACGTACCCGAGCCAAACTTCTGAAATTAATTCCGGGCACTCCGGGCCTCGGAATCAGGTGCCGTCAGAAACCGCGCTCTTGTAAAATTCCAAAGAAAATTACGAAAAAAAAATTCCCTTGAATTTTACGGGTCTTTACAATATACATTTTACTTGATACATGAAATTGAATTCATTTGAAACTGTATGAATGTTTAATTTTTAGTTCTTACTTGTTTAGTGCTTCTCTTTGCTTATTTCCTATGATATATATTTACTGACTGTTTTGCATAGATATATGGGTTGTTTCCTACTATAATTAGTCCCACACCCTATTTTATTAATTATTTTGGCACCAAAAAGATTATATTTTTGCAGGTCTAGATAAGGGCATGCACCCTTCTACTTTTGGTACGTGACTGCTTGGGAGCTAGAGAGTACGAGACAAAGATGACGCTCGCGATGCTGTTAGAATTTATATGTTTACTTTGTACATTGTTTAGTAAGGTATTCCAACATTGTGATTTTTTTCTACTTTCCTAGACATATGTTTCATGCATCATATATATATATATTGTTGTGTGTGTGTGTGCACTCCGGTTTTTTATTACTTCCACTGTTTACCTGTTGCATGTTTTTCTGATTCTGTTATTTTTATCTGTTTTAATTCTGCTATATTTCTCTACCAATGAGAGCATAGTTTCCCCACTCTCACACCCAATGAACTCACTGCTATTCGGCAGCCTCTGGCGTATGGGGAAATGTGATTGAGGACATGTGACCAAGCATCTATGGTGCACCTCTTGTCGGCTCCCAGAATCAGGACATAACAAATGGGTATCAGATGCATGTTTCTTTTCTTCGCGACTTAATATTTGGTCTGTCTATTAATGTATTGGATGGAATAGGTATTTGGAAATAGTTTCTACACGGTAGTAGCTAACTCGTGTACATGGGAAACAAAAATCTACCCCATTATTTCAATTTTCCAGTTGATTCAATTTTCACCATTGTGTGATTCACTTTCTTTGCACTGTTATTGTTGACATTATTGAGGTTTTATTTCTATTGAAACCCAATGTGAAAGGGGAATGAAATCTCAATCATCATATAGGAACTTTCTATAGATCATATTCAATGCATTCATGCAATGCCATTTACGGTGCATTAGCAATAGTATGTTGTTGTGATAGAGGTTTTGTTATATATGCATGTTGTTGTGACAAATGCCTTGATAGAATTATTGCTTCTTGATTGGGTATTTAATTTTGTAAGGTTATGTTTGAATGAATTCCAAAAATTAGTTCTTGAGGTGTTATGGGACCTCATGGATCGGAATTTCGTGAATCATTTCCTTTTTTAACTTGTGTATGACACGTATAAGATGAAAAAGATTTATTCGCGGGGAGTATAGGCCTTCACTGATTGAAATTTGGCACCTTAATGTTCGTTTTAGTGTTTTTATGGGTTCCAGTGTAGTTTATGAGGCTTTCTATCTGGAAGACCCCCCAAATACATGATGTGTAATGATGAATTCATGCCACCTGCCCTTCTGTTATGGAAGGAACTATTTTTCCGAAGTAGAAACCGTGTACTTTTGTACATGTCGATTAGTCCCTAACCTTGTCACTGACACTGTGGTATGAGACATGAGGTTGTGAAAATCATGGTGGGACATGACGTGTACCATATGTAGATGTCATTCAATAGAGACCATGTTTCCACCCATGTGAACAACAACACGGATGGATAAAACTTAATGTCTACACACCTTGTAATTCATGAACATGTCGTGTAGTGTAACCATTGAATTCGTTCATCTAACAGAAAACAAAATTTGGTAAAATCCTTCATGCACTTTCTATGTCTGTATGGAACACACCGTGTAGAGTGACTCGTGTATCCGGGCATGTGAATAACAACACGGGTCGATGCACATAGACTTGCACATGTTGTGTCTGGTATTAACACGCCATATAGTATTGTTCTAGGAGAATTGTGTGGCCTAGACATGTGAGTTGAATCAGGTAGGAGAAGAGGATTCAAGTACATTACGTGTGTTAATACAACATGGTGTGTGTATAGGGTGTTACACAAACAGTTTGGACAGAAGTAAATGCCCATGTGAAGGAATAAGGGAACACACTCTGTAAGCATTATGCACATCATGTAACCATGTTTTGAATAACATGAATGCTTTCATTCTCATGTTACCATAAAAAATTTCTAGTTTTCAGTCTTTGATAATCTTCATCTAAGGTGTGTGCTTGGACTTGAAGTTTCATACCACCGAGACGTCATCCGGTTGTATGCCAGATTCATAGTAGTGATCAGACACCGAACCTGGATGATCAAGGACTACCAGTAGATCCTCCAGTTATGCCAATCCTGGAAACAACCATTATTCAGGACATAGCTACAAACACATAGTTCTGAGAGGGATTTTTGAGGTTCATGCAAACCTTCCGAGGAGTACCACATCCTACCCTGTCTATTGCAGAGTTGATACGGGTTTTCCAACAACAACATCCTACCACCTTCACAGGGGATGGAGGACCTCAAGATGAAATGTCATGGATTGAAGCCATGCTTTCAATCTTTGAGCATATGGAGACTCCTCTAGAGATGGGGATGAAGCTTGAAAATTATATGCTACGGGACTCCTCCAAGAGATGGTGAGATGTGATCTCACAGGCGGGACACAAGTAGGTCATGGATTTGGTTGAGTTAAATCATTCTTTCTATGAATACTTATATATGGATACATTGAGGTTTGATTGAGCTTGAGAGTCGATGATTCTATAGTAGGGTAATATTTCTATTATGGAGTATTATTCCCACTTTATAGAGCTGTAGTGCTTCAATATCATCCTAGGAGGTGATGAGTTATTCCTAGAAAGGAAGATTGAGGATGGTCTCAGGCACGACATCTGATCTTAAGTGAACATTTTTACGTTAACATCCATCACTTCTATAGTCAACTAGGTTCTGATCAAAGAGTGAAATCTGAGGGATTATGGAGTTTTGATTTATTGTGTCTTGACATCGGGAGTTGGTACCCCTCCGACTAATAGCAAGATGCGCCGTAGGGAGTCTACAAGTGGAGATCCAAGGAGGTGAGAGACATATTATAGTAGCTAGGTGGAGTTATACTAGTGCGGTAAGAGTGGGAATATGAGGACACATTGCCCGAGCAGCCCAGTGGAGTGCCGATCTTGCGTAAATATTATCCATCTTCAGCACATCTGTTAGATATTCTCACCAGCAATCGCTGATAGGGGTTCTTCCATGACTCCTTATTTGTAATCAACACCACTAGTTTCTCACCAATCTGGGAGATGGAGTTCTTATAGACATCCAAGCTGAGGTGGAGTTCGCAGAAGCGATATTCAGTCTCCAGACTTTTAGCGACACTAGGGTGGGTCATCTCGGGGTGGACAGGTTTAGTCGCAGGGCTACGGTTCAGACCAGAAATTTGTAGTCCAGCAGACCCAGTAAGAGTAGGAACCCGAACACTATATAGTTTGGGGTTCGATCCTAGTCATCTAAATTTGAGATTCTTCTATTTTTGATACAATATCGTTCCATATCTCTATATTAGTTGCTATGGTGGAGAGCCTTGGGCTCAGTATATTTTCCTTTGCTGATATCTTGATTCTAGACACTCCGTTGGGGACAAGAACAGCTAGTGTATGTCATTGAAAGGAGTGCCCTCTTGATATTGGTGGGTGTCACTTATTTTAGTATCTTTATTTCTTATATATTATAGACTATGATGTATTTTTTTGAATGGACTAGTTAGTTCTCATCCAAGAAGTTGTCTACATCTATCACTGTATGGTGAGTGTCACATCACCAGAGGGTGGATCATTTCTTGATAAGGGATAGTGAGATATCCAGGAGAGAAGAGTAGGACCGCAACATCATGGGTTCAGAGGAGTTATATCTCATATTGAATGTCTGTATCTAGATGACTAGGGGACTTCACAGATGGACTTTCCTCCAGTGGTGGATCATTTCCAGGATGTCTTTCTAGAGGATTTTTCAGGTTTTCCTCCAGAGAGACAGGTAGACTTTTCTATCGAGCATGTGCCAGGACTGTAACTAGTATCAATTACTCATTATAGGATGGCTACTCGAGAGTTTCAGGAGCTCATGAATCAGTTGGAGGAGTTGTAGGAAAATGGTTTCATCTGAACCAATACTTATTCTTGTGGTTTTCCTATCCTGTTTGTAATGAAGAAAGATAGTACCCTCTGACATTGTGTGGAGTATCAGAAATTGAACAAGTTGTCAGCCAATAACGGATATACCTTCCCGATGATTTATTATCTCATTGATCAGCTTCGAGGAGATCAGTGTTCTAGATGATTATCATGAGATCTTGTAATCTTTAGTTGAATGTTAGACCATCAGATGTACCTCTTACAGCCTTCCAGGATAGTAATGGTCTATATGAGTATGTGGTTATGTTGTCTGAACGTACAAATGCGCCTATAGATTTCTTGGCAGTAAAGAACTGAGTGTTCCATCCAGGCTTGGATTGTTTCATGGAACTATTCATGTATGATATATTGGAGTATTATCACACTAGACACCACCACGCCACAAATCATGTAATCATTTTGAGTACACTGAGAGAGAATCAGTTATATTTTAATCTCCCAAAATTACACTTTTTAATCGACCAAATTAACTTCATGGTTCAAGTTATCACAGATACAGGAGTATCAGTTGACCCAGATAATGTGAGATTAGTAGTTTCTTGGGAGCATTCAAAGAATGTTTTTGATGTGCAGAGTTTTCTAGGGATGGATGGTCTCTACAGACGTTTCATAAAAGACTTTTCACAGTCAGCAGCACCACTGACAAGTCTAAATAAAAAGGGTGTGATGTACATGTGGTCATTTTCTTGTGAGTCAGTCCCTCAGGAGCTGAAAGGGAGGTTCACATGAGCACCGATACTAGTATTTCCATAGCCAATAAAGATCTATAATTTTTACTTTTTTGCATTAGTTATCGGGCTCGAAGCAGTGCATATGCAGGGAGAAAGAGTTATTGCGTATGGGTCCCAGCAGTAGAGACCACATGAGAGGAACTACCCGATGCATGACCTCGATCTATCTATAGTTGTTCATTCTTTATGATTCTGAAGACATTATATTCTGGGAGATCATTTATGGGTTATCACTGTCCAAAAGAGTCTCATGTATATCTTCAATATGTCTGACCTAAATTTGAGACAACGAAGGTGGGTTGAGTACCGTCAGTCCTTTGACATTGAGATTTCCTATACGCCTAGGAACGACAATGCATCGACTAATGTGTTGGGAAGAAGAACTCGAGTATAGGCAGTTCATGAGGAAATAATTGCAAGGAAGAATATGGATTTATTCTCAAAAGTGAATTTGGAGTTGCATGATAGACATGGGCATACATTTCTATCTTTTGTAGTTGTTACCTCTACTCTTCTTGATTGAGTTAGAATGAGGAAGATATCAGATTCTGAATGCATAGTCCTATTGGAGAACATGTCAGGTGATGACCCTATTTCTATAGGACCATAGGAAAGGATGAGATATAGAATTTTCATGGGAACATATGGGTGTCAGTAGACATACATGAGGATCTTATGTGAGACATTCACTCCATAGTTAGGTTAGTTCATCCTGGTGTCACCAAGATGTATAGAGATCTACATCGTCAGTATTGGTGGACAGGTATGAAGAGAGATGTTGTTGGTTATGTCATCAGGTGATCCACCTGTCAGCGGGTAAAGGCAGAGCATAAGCGACCATTACGTCTTTTTCATCAGTTAACCATTCCCGAGTGTAACTGCAATGATTTCACGATGGACTTTGTGACAGGTTTACTGAGGGATGATCAAGAAAATGATGAATTATTGGTTGTTGTTGACAGAATCATGAAGGTTTCTCACATTATGCCTATCATGGAGACATTAAGCATTGATGATCTTGGAAGGTTGTACATCCGAGAGATAGTAAGTCTAAATGGGGTTCCACACTCCCATGTTATAGACAGGGATGCATGTTTTTCATCTCGGGTCTGGAAAGAGATACAAAGGGCTTTGGGTGTATAGGAACTTTTTAGTACAACAAACCATCCAAAGATAGCTAGCTAGTCTGAGTGTACAATTCTGGTATATGAGGACATCATTCGAGAAAGCATCCTGGATTTTGGAGGTTCTTGGAAGATGCATATACCTCTTGTGGAGTTTACCTTAAAAAATATTTCTCAACCAACTATTCAGATGGTGCCTTATGAGGCATTATATGGCAGGACATTCTGATCACCATTATGTTGGTTGGAGGCCAGAGAGGCAGCTTTGATAGGACCTCGTCTAGTCTAGGAGACCATATAGCAGATATAGTTGATTCTGAAGAGGATGGTTACTATACAGTCTCGACCGAATTCTTATGCAGATCGACAGAGATGACCTCTGGGGTTCAAGGTCAGAGATCATGTTTTCGAACTTGTCACATTGAGGTTAGGAAAAATGAGTATTAAGATACATGGTAAGAATTCACCAAGGTACTTTGAGCTATTTGAGGTTTTGGAGTGAGTCGGGTCGTTTGGCTATGTGTTGCAGTTTTTGCAGAGGTACCACGATATGCATGGCGGTTTTCATGTTTCTCATCTCAAACATTACATCTCACACCCATCTCACATCTTTCCACCTGAGGAGGTTGTGTAATAGGTTCTTTCATTGTTTGAGGAGAATCTTATTCAAATTGTTGACTTCTCTACAAAGGTTCTCCATGGATGATATTTTCCTCTAGTAAGAGTCGAATGGAAGTACGAGAGAGTACAAGATGAGACTTGGGAGATGGAGGCTGATGTACAATCGTAGTGTCCAAAGTAGTTCAAGGATTATTCTTCTATGCTACCTTAATAGGAAAATTTGGGGACAAATTTCATTATGTGGGATTTTTGTATTAATCGGATCTTCTTTTTAGGTATGAATCTTGCTTTTTGGTTGTTTTTTAGAAAAAGAGGAGTTTATGGAAATTTTTAGAGTACTGGACTTGTACTTATAAGTACAGGTCGTGTACTTAGTTTCCACAGGTTACCATGTACTGGACACGTAACGGCCAAGTACATGTCTATGTGGGGGATCGGGAGGCTACTTAAAGAGGGGCCAAGTAATGGTAGGTACATTCCATATAAATATAATGTACATGTTGTGTAAATTAGATTTTTTCATTAAATGGACTAGTGTTGCGTGTAATTGAAATAAATCCCTTCTTCTATGTCAATTTCACCCTTGGGTGTCCATAAGACTACAGATCTTCTCCGGGGACCTGACTTGCTGTCTGTTCTCTGAATCGACCACATTTGATTGTGTTGGAATAACATCGGTGAGTTCTCCTTCCTTATTGAACATCATCTGTTGATTTCTACTCTCTCGAGAGTTTTCCTTAGTTGAACGTTTTAACATTTCTGTAGATATGTGGTGTTATAGTAAGATTCCAAAACAGAGGATCACATATATCGATCTCACGATGTCGAGGTAGGTGGTGTTTGCCTTTCCGTAGTTAGCAATTGAATTTTTTGTTCAATGCACCCAATAAAATTGAATGGGGTATTGCGTGTTTATGGTTTTTATCCATGTTATTACATGTTATACATAGTTTTAATGAATAGAGCTGGATTGTTTGTGAATAGGGTAACATTAACTTGCATTGGATGTTTTACCAATGTTGTCTTGTTTTGACCTTTGGTCTAGCATTCCTATTAGGATGCTTTGCTTTCCATGCATAGTATCGTAGGATGGAATTACTTTATCTGAATTTCTAGGAAATGTTTTAGAATTTTTAGCCATGTAGGTCATAAAGTCTATAGTGGATTCTATATATCGTTTTCACAATTGACTTAGGTTCGTGAGAACTAGGTGTAGTAGACCATAGGTAGAATTGACGTTGAGGGATTCTCCAGAGTGTCTGTTTACTTTTATGTTGTAAGACCATAGTGTTAATAGACGTAAGTTCTGACTCAATGTGTCTTTAGATTCTTGATATGGGAAATAGGGGGAATTGTATGTTGATTTCTTTCTCAGAGTGCCAATTAGTTACTGACACCAAACTATATGGGGAATTGATGGTGAGTGTTTTCTCATATAGTTTGTGCTAAAGCCGATCCAGAGGGGATAGACTGTGTGTACATCCTAGAGGGTTGCTTTTCTTTTTTTGGTGGAACCAGAGGGATTAAGCAGTGAGTACATCCCAGAGGGATACCTATTTGTTATTTTCTACTTACATGATATATGAAATTGAATGCATTTGAAATTGTAGGCTTGTTTACTTTTGAGCGCTTCATTGTTAACTGCTTCTCTTTGCTTATTGACTACCATATATATATTCACTGACTATTAGGAACATATCTTTTTGTGGATACCAATTGGTATTAGTATCACGCCCTATTCGGGTCATGATTTTTGTCCCAAACAGATTATATTGTTTCAGGTCTAGATAAGGGTAAGTGACCTTCTACATCATGTACATGACTACTTGGGAGCTAGATATCATGAGGCCAAGTTGAGGCTTGCGATGCTGATAGTGTTTATATGTTCCCATTGTACATTGGATTACTATTTTATTATATCAGTGTGACTTGATTGGACTCTTTCCTAAACTTATGTATCATCCATCATATATATATATGTGTGTGTGTGTGTGTGTTTGCTCTAGTTGTTTATTACATCCACTATTTACTTGTTTCATGTTTTTTTGCTTACGCTATTTCACTCTGTTTTACACTTGTTGTGTT
The DNA here is from genome assembly GCA_963277665.1 of Viscum album. Classification (NCBI taxonomy): domain Eukaryota; kingdom Viridiplantae; phylum Streptophyta; class Magnoliopsida; order Santalales; family Viscaceae; genus Viscum; species Viscum album. The sequence goes on from OY728136.1 coordinate 2,114,796,519, forward strand.
ACTCTTGGTATTAGGGCCTATTATCCCAACTCTCACACCCTAGGCCATCACCTCTAGTTATATTCCTCTTTAATTTGTGGAAATACGCTTGAGGCCATGTGACCATCAGGGTATGGGGCACCTCTGGGCGGCTCCCGAAATGGAGATGTTACAGTGAATAACCTAGGTTATACATAAGGTAACATATGTTGAGAAAAAGGTGCGATTATTTATATAGAAAAGGAATAATATTGATAAATTATATGATTGATAAATCTTATTAATGATGTTTTGTAATCACTGAAACTATTTGGGTTATAGTATAGGGTTTATCATATACTGATGGCGTTATTTTTGTAATAGAAATGATAAAATTTTGAATCAACCTATATTTGAATAGCTAATAAAATTATTATATATTTGGAAGAGTATAAAAGAATTCTATTTCATATCCTCAATTATTAGATATTGAATTGGTATTCTAAATTAAAAAATGGTATGATTTTTTATCTCATTTATATGATTATTTTGTTTTTGATTTTTGTGAGAATGTGCCTCTTGAAAAAATAATTACTCCCCGTTAAAATTATCTTGTTGTTTTATTAGTTAGGGATTTTATTTCATTACATAAATACACAATAAAATTCTTATAGATGGATTCCATGTTTGATATTATAATCAAACCAATTATTTTTATCATTGAGAATATATATATGAGATTCCAATTGAAATTAAATCCATTATGTGGGTCATTATATTGAATTCTAATGGGGTGTTCATATTATATGGTTTGTGAAAAAATCTACATCAATATTATTCTTATAATATGATATTTTTTTTATATATTTTATAAAGAGATCCCTAATATTCCTTCCAAACATTTTGTTGGATTTTCAATATAAAATATAGCTGGTGATATGACTATTTTAAGGATTCCATATAGAATTTCCACTATTGTGTTGATGGAATTGAAGAAGAAACTATTTGATAATATTGATTATGTGTTCATTCGGGGATGTTCATAACCATGAGGTGCACTAGATATTTTTTTACAACAAATATGGATTGATTTTACATGACATTGATTATTAAGAACTAAATAAGATCACTATTGGGAAAAAGTATCATGTACCCCATTTTGATTAGTTTTTTGATCAATTTTGTGGATATCAATACCTATACATAAGTGAGAATAATTATGGATATGCTATATTAAGTATTATTAATGATGATATACAATACACATTATTTTTTATAAGTTATAGACACTAAGAATTTATAGTGATTCAATGTTTATTTACTAGTTATCCTATTATCATCAAGGATTTAATGAATACAATCTTCATAGATTGCCTTGATAATTTTGTTGAATTCATTATAGATGAATTATAATAAAATCCATGATGAAAAAGAGATAATAATTAAAACATGTGAACTATATTGTTTAACCTAATGAAAGATATGTTTTATGAAAAAAACAAGAATTTTGGAAACAAAAACCTTTTTGTTGTTATATAATATTCTTGGAGGGAATATATGCAGATATGATAAAAATAAAAGTTATTTAATGTCATCCATGAAAAAAACTATAATTTAGATCTATATATTTTTAGTTTTGATTGATATTAATAAAGTTTCTTAATGAATTTATCATATAAATCTAATCCAATAATGATGTTGGATCAAAAGTGAAGCAATAACCATTAGACAAATGAATGTGAAAAATGTTTTAAGGAACCATAGAGAATAATATTCAGTACACATATTCTCATAGTACACTATATTAGAAAAGGGTTTGAGAATTATTGGGATGAATTCAACAATGTAATATGATACAAAATCATATATAATTATATGGTGATGGTCTATACCACATGTGAAATGATGCTTCATGGAAAAAATAACCCACAACTTGTTATTGATTTTTGTGTGTTATTTTTTAAATTTATGATATAAATGTATTATATTTCTGGGTAAAGATGTGATATACATAATTAATAAAAAATATTAATGTATAAAGTCACCTAGAAAGAAATAAATATTTATAGGAGAAGATAGTTGGAGTTGGCTAAAAATTATAAACACCCAATACATTACCTCCCCAGGAATGTGAACAAGGTCTCATATTCTCTATGTAGAAATGATCATGTATGGATATCTACGATGGATATCTAGGAAGATCTAATATTTGTGTATTTAATAATGATAAAAAAATAAATATTTATTGAAGGGGATAAATATTAGATTTTTCAAATAAATATCCAACATTTTATCCATGTAGGGTAATGATGTATAGAAGGAAAATGTAAAAATCAATAGATTGTGAAAAACACTACTGAAATTAATCTTGTTTTTATTGAATGGTAAGGTTTAGAAGTTTTGTATATTCTCCATACATACTATATTTAATGGATATATTGGTCGATGATCAATGTTTATCATTCACTATTCAAACTAGAAGTACAATGTTATATACAGATCTAGACTACTATTTTTTTTCTAAAATATGATGAGATATATTATAGAGTATGTATTTTAGTTCATTGTATGTTATCCTGTTATTTCATAGAGAAAAACTATTAACAGAATGATATAACCAATCCCCATAATAGAATGGAGATGAGGAAACATAACCATAGATTTGGTCATAGGACTACCTAAAACATTTTTGTTTCTGTACTACTTATCATCCTTATACATATAGAATGTTTATGAGAAATATTCAACCCTTAGGGGATATGATGAGGAATTTAACAATGTAATTCAAATACTATTGAGATAAAAAACTTTATATACTAAATTTTTATTATAGTAATAGTGTTCACTCAATCATTTAGGTGGATCTTTATGAATAAGTATATGGAATGAAGTAAAGAATAAAATGTTGTTAGGATGTAATTGAAAAAAATAATGATATTGGTACATGAGTTAACTGAGTAGATGATAGAGAAGCTTAAAGTTTTTCAGTAGCACATAAGATTAGTGTAGATATATTATAGAGGTTTTTCGGAAAATAATTGTTGAGATATAGAATTTGGAGTCATAAAAAATATGTCCCTATATAAACATTTTGATATTTTATTAAAAATAAATCCGTTTATTAAATTTTATCTCATTGATAGATTTAGTTCAATCAATATCTGACTATAAAAGAACTATTATATAAATTTGAAATATTTAAAAAAGGAAATTATAATATTAAAATTAAATTAGGAGGTATGATTATGGGAAAACATATTTCAGAAATTATACCTAAATGATATTGAAAAATATTTTTTATGGTATTTAAGTAAATAATTTTTTTAAGCCTTTAAATGAATCAAAAATATATTATTGTGATAAATGTTGTTACTTTTATGATGAGAAAATGATATAATTAATTTCTAGAAATATTATTAATTTGATTTCAAAAATTCATATAATTTTTGATATAATTATTCCAAAATTAACATTGGAAAAATATGTGGGATGTTTTTTTCAATATTGAAGAATACCAATTTATGAAAAAATTTCATTTATTTTAATTAAATAGAGCACATAAAATTATGAATATATGCTAAATTAATATAGGAATGCTTTATTCAGAAATAATATAATTAATTACATACGAAAAAATATCATATATGATCTTGGTAAATAATAACTTTTGAGACTTAAGAAGGGATTTTTTTGGAAAACCATTTTGCATTGTGAATTGTAAGATAATTATTAATACAATTTCATCATCATATATAGATTAAATTAGTTAAAATCTATTTAATATTTTTTATAATTACAATTAATATAATTGAATAAGGTAAATTAATTTTTCATATATAATAAATATCGAAAGTAGTAAAAATGTGTCCCTATTATAAAATAGTAACCTGGGTTAACATATGTTAAAATAAATTGATGATGCCACCATTTTTTATTTTAGATATTATTGGATGATGATATTTTTATCCTTCTCACCATTGTATATACATTTATTTGTTAGGGTACATTTCCCATGAATGCGTCCTTGATATTTATTTATGTTAAGAAAATTTCTGATCGCCACTTACATACTTTTCAATATCCATTAGGTGTTTGTGAAAAGAAACAACATTTTTTCAACGAATAATAAATATAAATTAGATAATATTAAAATTATTTTATTTATGTAAATTTAGTTCTACTTTTCAGTGGATATATAATTACCTTAAATCCTTATCTAAGGCAAACCCAATATTTCATTAATTAATTGAAAAATAATATAAATGATATTTTAAAAGTTAAAAGTAATATAATATATGTAATTTATAATACTCCATTATTATTATAGATGATTATTTAATATTATCAATTTTTAAAATAATATATTATAGTTCTCACTTTTTCATTATCTATTAAAAGTCAAATTAAATAAATAGTTCCAAAATTGATATTATTATTATTTTTTAATAAATAATATTTCAATTAATGATTTAAAATTCATAATAATACTATATTTCGAAATTATATTTTTATGTGCATGAAAATATCATCTATGGACCATTTATGGACAAATTTTTCTTTTATTGTTTTTATATTGACCCATAATATTCAAAAACTATTTTACCATGATGATTTAAAAAAGGATTAACCTGGGTTAAATAAAATATATAAGGGTAAATTCCAAATTTAAACCTGTAAATAGTTCATTTTTTTAATAGTATTTAGGTCAATTCTCATCATTGATTCAAAATATAATATTTTGAGCCATTTTTAATGAGAGATAATTTTCCTTAATTAAATGATATATAAATTTCCAAAAGTGCCCCTCCCCTAACATATAAAAGGACACACTCTCTCATTTTTACACACATTTATGACCATTATTTCCTTAAAATCACTACCCAAAACCCATAAATAATTCAGCTAGAATGTTCTATAGTACTTGGTTTGATAATAAAACCCTCTAAAAAGTCTTTTAATGTTAACCTAATGAGGTTGTTTGAAGAAGAAGTATCATTCTTAACCGAGTTCTTTTGATTTATATCTTCTTTAAAAAAATTAAAATATTTATTAAACATGATGAAAGAATATATAAAAATTATAAAATATATGGATATTTTATTATTTAAGTGTCTTACGCAATATCTATATCATATTTCAAATAATTAGAAATAATATTGAAGTTTGTGTCTACAGAGGACTACCGCCTCACAAACAGATGAGTTTTTTCCATCACCGCCTATATAATATTATTATTATTAGTGATTAAATCATTATATATGATTTTATTGAAATATTAATAATTCATAAAATATAATATATCATATAAATTTGTATATTCCTATCAATTAAAAAAATTATAATGTTGTTTGTACGTACTTATATGCCAACATCTCCACAAAGTGATGTAATTAATTTACCATCACCACATCAAATCAATGATATATATATAAATATATATTTTATTTAATGGAAAAATATTTTATATATTAAATAATGATCATTCTACACTAGTAAAAAGATGCATATCGTCATTCTATCATGACCGTTAAAAAAGGAATCAGTACTCATGCATACGTATGTCACACTATCATCAGGATTATAACTTAGTTAATTTTAAATACTAAAAATCCATGGATGTTTGAAAACTTGTAATTTATGCCTAAAATGATAATTATTTCATAATTATAATTCTAAACATAAGTGGAAAGGAGAATTTTACTATAGTCAGCCTACAAATTTCATATTTGATATATGAACCAAATATTATCAAAACATATCACATGAACATAATTAATTATATAAATAAATATAAAATGGAAATAAATAAAATAAATGGAATAATAAAAATGAAAATGATATTAATATTTTAAATAATTAATATAGGTTTATTTTTCAAGATGTTAATGAATAAACATGATGAGTCATACTTGGGGTATGAGATATTTCCATAATTTCCATTCATTGAGTTATATTTTAATACACCTAATTAAATTTTTATTTTGTATATACTACCAATTTTAAATTTTTATCATTAAAATTTTAAAATTCATTTTGATTTATATTTCAATTCAAATTACTTTATCCTAGGTGATTTGACATGAAATGTTCTACGTTGTAAGGGGTTTCATAACCCAATTTCTATCCACTGGGTCCTTTTTCTTCTTCATTGTGTTTGATATAATATGATTATGTATGTGATGAATTTTTACTATTTTATTTTTTATATAAATTTTTTAGTTGTTTTAAAAATTATATGAATAATTTATTCTTTGATTAATTTTTACTTCAACAATTTGATATCCATAAGATATTTCGTCTATATTTCCACTTTATTGAGACTTAGTTGATATTAGGTGCCTATTTATTTTTATTAGGTGTTTACACTATCCCGCTGGTATGATATATCTTGAATATCATTATATTCATAGTATTTAATTATTCTTTTGATTTTATTTATTTCATTGGTGCTAAGATTTAAATGATACCAAATTGGTAAGAGTTTATTTCACAATCTAATCATTATTCGTGTTTATTTATGTGTATGTATCTAATGGGGTATAAACATGATTATTAAACCTAAAACCTAATATAATTATTTCTATAATGATTATTTCTTTAGATTATATATTATCATTTCATTTTTCAATATTTAAGTACTCAATATAATAAAATCATGTTTTTAATTAATACCAACATTATTATTCTAATCGTCCAAGTATCGTATTATTACATATCCATTTATTCAATAAAATATTAAATATATTATGTATAATATTACCCAATGGTTTATAAATTAATTTTTTTTCCTAGTTTTATTTTTTTTTAAATTATTTAAAATTAATCTTCTTGTAATTTCCCGAACAATTTACTTTTTGACTATTAATAAAAATTTGATTGGAATCATTTTTTAACATAATTAGTACAAAAAAATTCATCATTGTCATTAAATCTACATAAATTGGTGATTGTTGTACAAGTTTTAATTTTTCTATTAAAAGTAAATGATTCACCTAATACTTAAGAATTTTTTGATTTTTAAAAATTATTTTCAAATTGAAATGGTTATTTTTGTCATGGAAAATCATAATTATTATTTTAGGGTATTTATTTTCATCAATGAAAATTTCCATTTTCATTTCATATAATTTACACTGGATAAATTTTAATTAAACACAATACTTATATTTATCTGTATGGTTTCTGATTCATTTTACTCGGGATATATTAACATTTATTTTTCCAGTTTTCTAATTAAATTGTTTATAGTTTATATGATGTGAATTTACCATGTCCCCTTTTTAATGAGGAACCTGTTAGACAATGATACATGTTTATAAATGATGTATTGGTATACATGGCCTTCATTATCCCATCAATTCATTTATTAGACTCATGAGAAATATTTTTTAGGTATTTTTCTGAGTCCCTACACATTTATGTAAGATGTCTTTGCATGAGGACTTGAAGAGATGTTTATTATGGAAAAAATTATTAATTATTTAATTATGAGATTATTTATTGATATTTGTTTGATTATATGAATATTTATGACATCCATGGATAAGATACACATTCATGTTTTAATTTATATGGATTTTTTTATTATAATTTAATCCTAAAACAGTATTCTTATCTTAAGATATTGATTAATTGGAAAGGGTTTTCATTTAATTACATTCACAAATTGCTTATACTATATTTACACATGATAGATTCCATTGTGTATAATCCTTGCAATTAATTTGATCTCAACCGGTATTTTATTTCCTTTCTATGGGATATAAATAAAAAAAATTAATACATTCAAGGATATAGATATTGAATCTCACTATACTATATATCTTTCAATTATAAAGTAACATTAATGCATTTTATATTTTTCCGAGAATACTAAAATATTCATTCATTTGGGACACGATATATTATATATAATGATAATATAATAATTTAACATCCACCTATTGGCTACTGGGGTTGGGGTATTTAATGTTGGTATATGAGCATGTTCAATAGAAACCATTGGCAGTAATTTTAGTTTATCATATATAAGGAAACATAACCCTATTAAATGGTCTAAAGATATGTCTAACTAGAGGATATAATCATAATATTTTTTTGTTAATTAATGGTAATCTTATTTTCTATGAAAAAATCACTTTTTTAATATTACAAGTGGATGTGGATTTTTAATAGACAAACCAAGGGTAAATAACCCCTAAAAAATGTATGTCAAGTGTTTATTGTCAAATATTTTGTTGCATGGTGAGTGTTTTCTTATTAGTCACCTAATAAGACAATCTCAGAGAATATGATTTGGTTAATTATCATTTTCTATATGAACTATTCAGTTCTATAAAATAAAATATCATATATAAAAACATTATATACCATAGTGAAATGGGTAAACCAATAGTGTAGTGGCTTAATATGTATTTTTATAATCATTATTTTAAATACATACATGTGCCTTTTTAGAATTCATGTGATGCGAATATAACACAATTAATGACATTTGGAGACAAATTTAGTGGAATACAAAAATTTTGTTTAGTATTTGATTTAAAGAAAAATATATTTTAGGAATATCACATTGTATACTAAGAACATAAATTTAAAGGTAATGACAACCATTAGGGATTATATCATCTTTGATGATGAGGATATTCTATGTTATTAATATTTCCAAACATATATTTTATAATATTTATAACAATAAAATTGAAAATTTATTTGATGAATAATTTTAGTTTTGACGATATTTATCATTTTGGGAGAATGTAATTGGAATTATGTTAATGTAGCTTTAGATAAAGGTCAACCTGTGTTCCGATCAACAGCATGTTGAATCAAGAATTTACATGATGCAAGGTCCCCCAATCAATGGATTACAAGCGTGAAACACCTACCACTAGCCAATAGGATGTACTAGTTAGTATGGATTTATTTTTATATTAACTGTTTGATGGGTAAACATTACTTTTAATTAGGGAAACATATTATTTGATAAAATAATTTTGAATATTTTTAATTTCTAGGTTATTAGGGATATTTCTCGATCCATTTTCTTTGGGTTGATCTATATATAAAATTATGTTTAATGTAAATTATTATATAGGAAAAATGTAATTATGTATATGTTGAATGATGAGGGATAAAATTTGAGGTTAAATAATTCAATAATTTTGACTTTAATGGGGTTATTGTTTATAGAGGTATCTTTATTTAAGGAATGATCAATGTTAATATTTTGGTGTAATTATTTAATTTTAGAGAGTGATGGAATATTTATTCATATATATGTTTATTCATTTGGGTATTATCTTTCATTTAACTAACCTATATGATTTTAGTAAAGACATGAGGAAAATATTTCAATTCATTTATGGATTTCATAATCTGTTAGAATTTAATTTTAGTGCTTCAAGTATGAAAAATTCATCTTGAATACTTATTTTTTGAAGAATAAGATATTATTGTCGTGGAAATTGATTAAAGATTGAAATTTTACCTTTAAAGTAAGTATATATTATTTTGTTCTTATTATAGAGGGCTATTTAATTACTAAACTATAGGAAAAGAATCTTGAAAAATAGTTTACTTATTACCTTGATATGTGATAAATTGACTGTTTTTCAACTAATTTAGTTACTATCATTAATATTTTCTTTATTATTAAATTTCTTGTGTAAAATGAAGTCTATAAATATTACTTATTATTTTGACATTATGTTCCTCCATGTTTTTGTATTTTCTCTTGCCACTAACGGTCTCCTATTATGAAACATTATTATCTATTATTATAGATAACATTCATACATTCCATTATCATTTTTTATATGACATTTTAGTAACCATTTGGTAGTAGTATGTTTTTAAAAAAGTTTAACCTATGATGATCAAAATAGAATATTGAGGGTAAAATAATTTATGTGCATAGAATATAACACCATATTATTTTAGACTATATTTCTCTTTTACAAATTTTATTTAATAGATTTCTTGTGTTAGGATAAAAATTCAGTCTACATGAACTAAAATATACTTTTAGAATATCTAAATGCGATCATTATAACCAAGATATTGAAATTTACATTATGAATTAGAATAATATTTTAAAAAAATTATTATGTATAAATATTTTATATAATCAAAATATATTTGTGAATATGTTCAACATTTTTACTAACACATTATATGTTTCAAAAATATATTTTCCTTCAGAATTGTTTGTATTTATTTGTTATGAGGAAACAATTTATTTATTTTTATACAAATTTTAAAACCATTTATGGTTAAAAATGTAGATAATTTCTTTAAATATAGTTTCAAAATTCACATTGTGATAAATTTTGGGATATTTCGACAAATAATGATTTTTTAGTGAATAGTGATAAATAATTTTCTTTAAAAACTGCAATTCATTTTCATTGAAAAATGCCATTTATTTTTAAATATTTCATAAATTATTATATTTATAATTTTATTATAAAAATATAATTAATTTTATATGAAATATAATTACACAAGGTGTTGTTAAAAAAATAATTTTAGACATAAATATTGCTTTTTTTCAAATTACTGTCATTCAACAGCCTTTAGGGGATACTTATGAATTGATATTTACAACTCATAGATATGTTACTTAGTAAAATTTATTACATATTTGAAATGAAAAATTATAATATTATTTAACAATGTAATATTAAATTTTGTTAATAATTAATAAAAATAATAGAAAAAATTTATCACCATAGCTGAACGCTAAATCTGGTTATCCTATGTTAAAAATAAATTATAAGGTTCCCATTTTATATATTCAGTAATGTGGGTTTGATTTATTTAATCCTTTATAAACTTATGCTTTATATTTAATATGTTATGGGATACTTATCAATTAAATTGGCCTATATAATAATTTATGTAATGAAAAATTAAATATGTCAGTTTCATAATTTAAATATATCTTTTATGTTCACATAAGAAAAAATTAGAGTTGTGAATGAATAATAATTATTATTTTATGAAATATTATATTCTTTCTTGATGTAAATATGTTTAAAAAATTTGGTTATTATATAATTACATTAAATGAATACACAATGACAACATTGTATTTCATTAATTAATAGAGAACTAAAATAAATGATTTTGATAATATTAAAAAAAATATTATTTTTATTAATTTATAGTGTTTGATGACTTTTATAGTAGAATATATCATAATATATATGTTTTAAAAGTATATATTATAAATATCCATTTATCGTGATGTATTCAACGTTAGGTTAAATAAATAGTTCCAAAAATAACATTATTATTTTTTAATAAAATATAATATATTATTAAATGAATTAATATTCCTAAAAATAATATATTTGGTAACATTATTTGTTTATGTTTAAAAATTTAATTTTTGGTCTATTTATGGTCCAATTTTCTACTAATAGTAACTATATTTCCCATAATGTGTAGAATCATTTTTACAACGGTTATTGTAAAAAAGGATTAAAAAATATTAAAAAAATAGACCATGGGTAAAACCATATATAAAATGATGAAAAGGGATTAAATGATATTATTTCTACCTATATTAATTCAATCCTAAAAATATATTAGTTTGGATCTATTTTTTTAATTATAATTAAGTTATATTAATTTATTACCTTATGAAAATCATATTGTACCACTCCCCTCAATAATAAAAGGACACCCCTCTACACTTTTACTCACACATCAATAACAATATTGATCATAAAATACAGTAATTATCCATTGTTTCACATTACACACCCTAGATTCCATTATTTGATTAGAAAACCCACCAAGTGAGGCTTTTGGTGTAAGCGTAAAGAGGTTGTCCGAATAAGGGGTATCATACTTATCTGAATGTTTTTTTCATATCATTATCAACCACAATAAAATATTCTTTGAAATTGTTAAATAAAATAATATATATATAATGATATATTATTATATTAATTTCATACACAATATCCATATCTAATTGCATCAAATATGAAATAAAACTGTTGTTTGTGTGCATGGAAGACTACCTCCTCGTGAACCGATGTAATTTTTTATCAATCACCACCTCCCATAGATGAATATAATGATGTATTTAATTAATATATATACATACATATATATACTATATTAATGAAATTTTTTCTTAATAAAATATAATAAATCGTATTTTCACATTTCATTCTAACAATTAAAAAATAAAAATGTTGTTTTTTCATACTTCTGGACCACCAAATCCAAGAATAATTGTGATTATTTTCCATCACCACATAACATTGAAGATATATATAAGATAAATTAAAGAAATAATATGTTATTTAGGATATAATACCAATTTTTTAATGATGAAATTATTTATACATTCTATCTATCATGATCATTGAAAAATGGAAATATTAGTCATGTATACGTATGAATTATAATCTCTATTATTGTATCATAGTTAATTTTAAAATTTTTTAATTAGTGGATGAATTTAAATACATAATTTTGATATAAATGTGATAAATATGTAATTAATATTATTCTAGATATGATGCAACATTTACTTATTATACCATAATCAACCTACCGATGGAATTTTGGACAAATAAAATCATCAAAACATTAGTCGTAATCTAAAATGATAAAGTAATGAAATAGTACATGTTAATAAAAAATATAAGGAATAATTAACATTAAAATGGGATTTATGAAAATTAATAATTAACATATGTTTATTATTCATAATGATATGTAACATATGTAATGATTTAGAATTTAGCTAAGGGATTTTGTCTTCATTTCCATTCCATAAGGGATATTTTAGTGAACAAATTTTCATCTATATGGTTTATTTAATGAAATATTTAAAAGTTAAATAAATAATAATTCCTTGTAAATTTTATTTTATGTTTCATTTAAAAATTTAATACTAGGGTATTTGAATTGAATGTTGCCAACTGGTAAGTTGTTTTAGAAATAAAATTATTTTCTTCTGGTTATGTTAATTATTCATTTTCTTTGATGTTATTAAATTATTTTTTTAATGAATTTATATTATATTTTGTTTTATTTAAACTTTTTAATGTGTATTTACATTTTATACAAATATTAAACTACTTTTTTAATTCTCAGTTCAATAGTATGACATTTGTAAGAGATTTCCTCTTAATTTTCACTCTCTTGATAGATATTTGGTATTACAAACTTATTTATTTTTATGATGTGTATTTGTGTCCCATTTTATAATTTTTATGAGTAATATACTTTTATTCATCACATTTAATGTTTAATTGGAAGTTATTTCTTTCATTAGGTTAATGATTAAAAGTTACCAATGTTGTAATAGTTTATTTCACAATCTACTCATTATTCAAGATTAGTATTTTTAAGTGTATACTAGAGGAATTAATTGATATTTATATAATAAACACAAATTATTTTAATATTATTTTCTTATTTCTATAAATAATATTTTTTACTTTCATTTTTCACTATTTATGTACTCCAAATACATAAATATAGTTTTTATAGAAAACTGACTTCGTTTTTATATTTTGTTGAGATTTTTTTCTTCTTCATCCATATATTACTTAAAATTTTTATATAATTTATTTATTTTTATCCAATGATTTAATAAATATATTTTTACACATGATTGGATATTAAAAAATTGTCTAAAAAGATTATTATTTTTTTCTTGACAAGTAACGTTTTTACTTCTTATTCAAAATTTAAAAATAATATTTGTTTTATCATAATCAACATGAGTGGAATTGATTAGCTACATGGATTATCAATTCCTTGAGTATTATATTAAAATTTTCAATGTTTTCTCTTAAAGAAAATATTTTTCATAATTTTTTTATTTTCTATTATTAAAAAGTGGTTATTAAAGTGAATAGGGTATTTTCCCCACTAATTTTATAAATGGTGTATGTAAGTTTTTTATAATCCTAAATAATAATAAATATTTATGTAATATTTAATCCAAAAGGGATATATTTTAATGATTCGATAATTATTTTACCTATGAATGGTTTATGATTGGTTATTCTAGGGAAATATTAACATTTCTTATCAAGATTTTCAATAATAATTTGTATATAAATTATGTATTTAATTTTTATTGTCCTCATATATATGATGAATTAATTTGATATAGTATGTGATATTATGGTCTCACTATTACCCTTATATTCTCTGATATTCCATATGAGTGAAACTAGTTCAAATATTTGGTTAAGGACTTACTTGTTTGTGTAAGATGTCTTGGACTGAGGCCTTACCTGTTTGCTTATAATTTCTACCAATCTGTATTCAATAATTATGATATTAATTATTAATTTAAATGTGATTATTTTAATAGTTATGATATCCAAGGAAATGATTTATATTAATATTATAATTTATAATAATTTATTTGATTATCATTTATTCGTACATTATTATTCATCATGCATATTTTATTGATTAAATTGATAGTTTTCAATTTACCTACCTTTTTATAAGTATTATTCATTATTTACTCATGATATATTCTATTGTATGTAACCCTTAATGTGTATATGTTATAACCCTTAACTATTTTCATTTCCATTAGAAATTAATAATGAATCCTTGAATGAGTTTAATGATATTGTTTATTAACTTCCATTATATTATTTTTCAGTTTTTCATATTCCATATTAGATTAATGTTTGTATCTATGTTATGAAGTCTTCTAAACATTTCATTCCATTTGGATTCGATCACTTGTATCTTATTACAATGTTATAAAGTGACCACCATCATTGGGATATTGGGGTCTAGGTCTTTATACGATTGAATTTATCATTAGAAAAAGGATATAATATTTTAAAAAAAGTGAATTTTTATCCTTAATATATATGTACCTTTTTGATTCATAATAACATAGGGATGATATCTTATAATTTGAATTTTATATCAAATATTACTAACATTCACGATGTGATCCACATATCATTCCTTATGAAGTGAATACTTGAACCTTCACATTTATTGAACTCTGAGCAAGTAATACCGGAATATGATTTTTTTCAATGAATAAAAACTAGAATAAATCATGTATTTATGAGATAATTTCAAATGGAACATAACTAATAACATTGTTGAAGAAATTCTGGGTAATCAATAATTTCATGAAGCTACTATAGAACATTATGACGAAATAAAAACAAGATATACTACTTTTTATTATCTATGTAATGGATTAAATAGGAATAAATTCATTTTAAAGAGTTATAATATTATACTAATATATTTTATGATATATTTTTCCCGAATTAAATTTTTTTATGCAATCATTACCTACATGTAATAGTAAGTTTATAAGAACCATGATACACTATTGAAATTTTATTATTTAATATGAATGGTATTTCCAGACTAATTTGTTTGGACGGAATTAATTGGTTTAAGTAAATTACAATGTAAATATTATTTATATATAATTTAAATAAATTTATTTGTTTTTAAATGGTTAGAAATTAAAATAAAAACATTTGGAGGTAAACAAAGATGTTTTTACAAAAAACAATTATGCACACAATATATATTAATTTAATTAAATTATTTTAGTATTTTTTTAATGTATTATATTAAATAAATTAAGAAACAATATATTCCAAATTATTATTTAACATTCATATAAATGATTCTCGTATCATGGAATAATAATTAATATAGTTTTATGTTAAAATATACATTTTGATAAAAATTGTGTTTTTGTGTTTTTCATGCTTATTCAAAAATTAATTTCTACACTTATTAAAATTTAATGTTAAAAATTGGTGGCTATATTTTTTAATTGTATGTCAAAATTTGTTAAATGGGTCCCTTTTATTTTTTTCATTTTAAATAACGTCCTTGGTAAATTTTTGTCACCTCTAAAATGGTAAAATGGGAAAAATATTATTCAAACATTGGGTTAATGATTAAAAATTTCACTAACATGTTTTTTTAACAACTTTTATGAATAGAGCATATCCATTATCGTTAAAATCTAGAATATATATCCAATTATATTCATTTTTCTTTTATTACAACCCTTAAATTATTTTAACAAATGGATAAATACAAATTGTCACACTCTTTACTTTAAATATTATTATTATTATCATAATAATAAATCAGGATATGTTTGGTTTTAATGTTTATCTGATCTATGTGTTATTTTTTATAATTGTATTTTACTTTTATTTATAGTAATTTAATAAATTTCATAAATATCATTCCACACCAACACAGTTTTTCTTCAATATAAATAATTATAAAAAAAAATTAAAAAATTATTCAATGTAATAAAATTTATGGGAATTATTTTATTTAATTAAATTTGGTTATTAAAATAACATATTAGGGATTGTTTATAGGTAAATATTCAAAATACATATATATTTTGACAACATTAATGTTAATGTTAATTAATAGTGGAAAAAATTAAATTAATGATATTTTATGAAAAACAATTTATTATTCAATTATTTGAAAAAAAATCATGAAAGAGGAAAATTATGATTATAAATGTTCTAAAATTTAATTACATGGAATAAATGAGTATAATTTGTAAATTATATGTTATATAACAACCCTTTATACTTATAAAATATGTTACTATAGTTAAGGTAATAAATAGATCATAATGTGGTCAAACAAAAATGATAGTGTTTAAAAATAAATGAAAACCTATGTAAATTTATTTATATGATCATATGTCAACCATATAATTAGTTTCGATGAATTAATTCCAATTTTATCACATTATACATGAGAATTAAATTAAACATATTTAATTTATTTGGATATTCAAAATGGGTCCTTCCCTCCCTTGTAAAAGGACAACCATTCTCACAATTCATTTCACCTCTATAATAAATATATCATCGAATAAACCTACCTATTTCACATATAAAATAAAATATTGAGGATTTAAAGTATATATTATTATGAATAAATAATTCCAATGAACTTTAATAAGGGATCTAATAAAGGTCTTCTAAATAAGATGTAATCTTCTTACCCGGCCCTTTTGAAATTATTTAATTCTCTAACTAATTTATATAATTAGTACTATTTTTAAATTAACCAATATATTATCAGAAATGTACTTAAATTTAATTTTAATAATGGTAAAACCATTATCCACCCTTTATTATATATAATGTGGTGTGAATTTATCCCCCATCTGTACATGCAAACTATCACCTCTATATAGTGATACAATTATTTTACCATCACAATCATTCGAGGATGGTTAATGTAATATTTTTAATGTTAATGTATTATATTTACGATATTATTACCTTCCGTTATTGATAATATCAAACATATTCTCTTACAATACCATCCATAAGAAATTGTTAATTTTTCTCATGCCTATGTGTGGACCACCACCACCATAAATCATGTAATCGATTATTCATTACACATTACCTGGATTGTAATAAAGATATATTTAATGAGTATATATACAGAAATATATATATTATATGATATAATAATTATTATATAAAAGTTAATAATTAAATACCATTATTTTTTCTATATGTTGAAAAGTAAAAGAAAAATACATTCGTATATACACTTTACCATCTCTATGAATTGGGTAATTCATTATTCTAACTCTACATTTTATAGATGTCTCTAATAATATTTTTAACGAATATATATATTTATATATCAATATTAAAATTTTTTATATTATATATCCATGATAAATATGCAAGGACTAACACAAAAGAATTGGAGATTCAATGAAAAACCAAACAGTTAAAACCTAAAAACAATGATCTTAATAAAGATCAATTATTAAATAATTGTTCACATATTATAAGTGGATCATATATGATATTTATATTATACAAATTTTGTTTATATAATTAAGAAGAATTTATATTTATTATTCAATAGGTTAGATAACATTTGATAAAATGTCATCATGATTGAGGGATTTTTGTGTCTCATTTATTTCTAAGCGACTCATGCCAAATTCCCCACATTTTTATCTTATATTTTCAATAACGTAAAATTAAATCTATATTATGTATATTATCATGAATATTATGTGTATTTACATATCTATATATGGTTATATATTTCACAAGTATTTGATTAGAGAGTTACTAAATTTGTAAGTTTTTATGTTATAATCCCATTACAATCCAAAATTATATATGATTTTAGTTTATAATGATAAAATTTTATGATATAACCAAAATTATATCATGAATTTTTATATTTAGTTTCTCTTTATATAGATTAATTTGTATCCTATTATTTCCCACTCTTTATGTACTAAAGATATAGAAATAATATTTTACGAAAATTTTACATTATTTAAATCTTCATTAGAAAATAGTTTTTCTTCCATGTTTATGTTAATATAATAATATTGATAAAGAATATTATTAAAAATATCCATTTATTTTTTATATTCTTTTTCATTATTTTTTACTATTTTAAAAAATTGCTTAAATGGATTTTTGATATCATTTTTCAAATGTGGCACTTTTATATTTTTTAACAAAAATGTTAAATAGTTAATTTTTTAATGAACATAACCTAAATATAATTATCCATTATAATAAGAGATAAATATGTTGAAGGTTAATTCAAAATTTTTTGTGGTGAATTTCCATAAAAATATATTCCTTAATATTTACGAAATTTATAGATTTAAAATATGTTCTCTCAAAATTAAAAGTGTATTTTCTTCAAGAAACATACCTAGGATCATCTAGTGATTTTTATCTACTATGATAATATACCTTAATTTCACTTATTACTTAGTAAGGATATGCTCAAAGTATTTCATCCTTGGTCATTCTATTGTTAGTTAATGATTACTAGAAAAATGAATTTTAAATCATTAATTTTCTATAGGTCATTCAATTTTGAATAACGTAAATGTTTACGAAACCCATTTCATTTTGAAGAGTTATGATATAATAATATTTTTATGATATTTTTTAATTTTTATCTTGTTATGTGTAATTTGAGAATTATATAGACAGAAAATTATTTTGGTATATATCGATATTTCAATGAGATAATAAGGACTATAAGTGAACCCAGCATAGTAAGGGAATCTATCAACTTTTTCAATACAAGTAGTAAACATTGAACAATGATATAATTGAATGGGGAGTAAACCCAATACACTAATATAGTCTTGGATATTATCCTTGATTATGAAAATGATTTTTTATTCTTAATCGTATTCCATAAACTTATTTGTTAATCCAATTTTATGCTCTCATGGATCATGTTTGTTTATTACTTTATGATTTTTTTCTTATGAATGATGATGAATTATGTCATGACTCACAATTATTATATTTGATATATAGGGTATGGTTTTCAAATTTTAATTTCATTTTTTCATACACTTATACTCATGTTATGTTTAATTGAACATTTTTATCTACCCTATTTACACTTACTAAGTTTATAAGCTAACCCTTTATTATGATTCTATTCTTTGGGTCCTGAAGAACAATTATAAGTATGTTATATTTGATAAGGGGGATAATTTTGAATAAATTAGTAGTATATGATATAGATCTCTTATGAACCCATTTTTTATATACCCATGTTTGATAATATAGTTGAAATTTATGATTTTAGCAAGTATAATAATGATATTTATTTAATATTTATCTATTAATATGTATTAAATATTTATTAAATGTATGTGAATCAATAAAACTACCATACTGTGCTTAAAGAAATTTATTCCACTATTTTAATTTATTAAAATTAAATTATTTCTATCGAATGATTCTTCATGACTAATAATTATTTATTAAATTTTTTATATGTTTTTAAAATGGGGTTATTTCATTCTTGGAATGTTTATATAGTTAATTGCATTATTTATTTACCCAGTGTTAATTTTGTTATAAATTTTATATAATGTGTTTTTATGGGTTTAAAAATGTGCTATTTGATGAATCTTTTTTCAAATGTTTCTATTTTATGAATATAATTTTATTACATTTGATAGTTGTATATGGTTGAAAATATAAAATTCATTTTTCATGGGCAAGTGTTACGATGAAATTGATGTTGAGTAACGCTGATAAACATAACTTAGTTATAGGATAAATATAACACACATTATTCATGATAATGGGCAGGATTTTATGAATGGTTTTTTGAAGTGAAGGTGTTTTTAAAATATAGGTTTTCATATTTATTGTCATATGTCACTTACTGGTTTTTGAAGTATATATATATATATATCATGGTAACCCTTTTTAGCTAGCTAGAACACCTAAGTGCAACTGTTGTACTATTTATTGAATCTTCAATAAAATGTTTAACCAATATAGGAAATTGATTTTTTATTTGAAATTCCCTCTTAGAAAGGATAGAAATGTAAAATTGAGTTTCTCTGAAGAATAATTGAATCATGTACCCATTACATAGATTATGCTTCACTATTATCATTGAATTTTTTATGATGCTCCTATTTTTTCCAGGATGATTATGATTTTATATTCCACGGGTAATTTATTATATTTAATCTTTGATGGATTCATTCCATTATATCAATGTTTGTTAATTTAGTCCTTATAATTCTTGATACATCCACTTATATTTTTGTTTTATAATAGTATCATTATCATATTATCCAAAATAGGTTTATTCATTTCTCAAATGAAAATAGTTTCATTTAAACAGCTACGGTTATTACAATAATAAATTTATATGTTATATAGTTTAAATAATTTTTAGGACATTTTTTCTCTTAAAATCATAAATGCACCTAATTTATGTTTTTCTTAATTTCAATTAAGAGATTATTAGTTAGGTTGATATATTTTATTCACACCATAAACATGGGAGTATATAATTTATGTTTTTTAACTATTTCCCCTTCATATAGGTTATTTGTTTTATTAAAATCCTAAATAAAGTTTTATTTCATAATTTATTGCATTTAATTCTAGGAAAGAATGGTATCATAAGATATATAATGTTATTTTATTTATACATAAATAAATTTAATACTTTCGTAGTTGTATTTCAATGTAGCTAAAATTTTTATTGCTTTTAATTTGTATGCATGATTTATGGGGAGGATACCCATCATGCATTGTTTTATCATTTTAATTATATTATAGTTTCATTATATAATCTTCTTGGATGTAGTCGATGATCTTTAGATACTATGGACTAAGACTTCTAGAGGTGGTTGGTGAAATTGGTCCCTTGTCAAATGGTGGTGGATTTTAGAGATAATTATGGTCATTATTTTTATATGTGTACATTGTCCATTTTACATATCAACACACATCTACATTGACACTTTATTGACTTTTCCATAATAGAAAATTTATTATAGTTAAAAAATTTCCATAGTAATGTAGAAATTTTTTTATTATATTTAATATTTTTTTATTTTTTGGATGTAGTATATATACATTCGCATTTCTTTTTTTCTTTTTATTTTTTTATGAAACCAATTAGATAAATTTATTTAAATTCAAAAATTACTGAATGTCTATTAAATAATTGTTTGGGGATGATTATTCCTTTATTATTGTATCATTTTCAGAAAAAATTCCAATCAATATATGTTTGGATTCCCTAACACTTCTCTCTAGACTATTGTGATTGGGAATGAACCGCTATTATGACCCAATTATTTCATACATAAATATTACATCTTTTTTAATGAATATTAATTAAATTTTTAAAAATAAATAAATGAATATTATAAAGGTATAGTTCCATGGAAATCCTTGAAACAAAATCAATTGGTTTATATGAAATATACAACATCTCCCAAAAATATCTTTATAACTATATACATTTTTTACATATATACATATTACATATCCGCACATTATATGGAATAAAATGATATTAAAATGGTGAGATCATATTCTCAATAAGGGTAAACATGGGAGATATCAATAATAACATAAAAGATGGGCATATGAACATGAAAATACAAATACAAATTAGATCATTCATATCAAATATCTTATTATTGTGTGATAGAATAAATAATGAATGTTTATAAGACATGATTCATAATGGTACAAGATTAATGATGGAGTAACATTGACATAAAACAATGAATTAAGGCATTCAAATAAGCATATAAATAATTTCATTATTAGTCAAGGATACTTTCCAAAACTATCATAGTTGAATGGGATCAGTCTACAAAATATCATAGAGTTATTTTTTTACTCTTAGAAATATCATGGTGGACAAGGTCCCTTACAAAAATGTGTTCACTCCATATTCTATTTACGTTTGTCTCCTGAGATTAAAATCTTTTCCCAAGGAATTGGTGAAAGATATAGGTCTCAACTGTAACACAATAATGACCATAAATTGAAATTCCACAAAAACATAAATCATTCATAACGTCAAAACATATTAAAATAAATTTATTTCATAAATATTTAATTACACTATAACCCGTCGTAATGAAAGAAGATTCATAAAAAATATAACATTATAAAAATAGGCAAACCAGTTAATGAATAAGGGACATATCCTTGGATCAAAACATAATTGAGTCAAATTTAACATCAAATAATGTTACCTAAGATTGAAAATTTTATTAAAATATTGCATAAAATAATTCCTATGGAAATATCCTTTCTATATTGAATTTTATTTTTAAAAGGTATAAAATTATAAAGGAAAAAATTATATTTGAAAAAAAAACATAAAAATGTGGAATGTTATATTTAAATAAATATGTATTTTTTATTGAGAGAAAATAAAATGATGTCATATTACTTATAAAATCATCCCTTATGTATTATTTTTGATTATTCACAAATCACCACATTTATAAAAAATATATTTATTTTATGTAATTATTTAAAAAATAAATAAATAGGAAAATAATTTAAATAAATAGAATAAAATTTAAAAAAAAATTACTATAAATGTACATGGGAGATTAATATTATATAGTAGATAATAAAATATTAATAATCAAGAAAAATGATGATATTGTGAAATAACCCCTTCCCCCAAGTCACTGATTCCCTTGTTCATGTTTAAAACTATTATGATATAACCCCTTTTAGCATGTTTTGGTTCGGTGGTCTTAGTCATTATAAATTTATAATGATACCATTATTTATTTAATATTATTAATTATATAATAATGATATATATTCATTATATATATAATTATAATCATTCTAAAAACTAGTCATTGAAAAATGAATTACTCCATTCATGGGGTGGGTAGATCATATATACACAAGAAAAATAATTCATTTTTTCATATGATAGATTGGAAAAATGGTAAGTTATAGTAAAATTTAAAAAGTATAAATATCAAGTGATATATATATTATATATTCAATAAAATACATCATTATTACCATCCAATTGATGTATAAATGAAAAAATAATCACATCAAAATGTAGATATGGTAGTACATATATACGAATGAGAGACATTAGCATTTCCAAAAATAATGGACGAACTGAATAGAGAAATGATGTAATTATTATATAAGTTTGTCAATGTTAGAAATATCATATATAGATATTAATCCCATTAGAATTCCCATTCATACAATATGGTGAGAAAAATGATTTGTATCGCTACATGGAGAAAGTAAGTCGTACGTGCACATAAGTGAAACATTAACATCATATTTGATGGGAAGGAGGGTGTATAAAGTTATATTCATAACCATAATAAAATTTTAGAATATTTTCTATACTGATGATATTTTTTCTGATTAATTTCATAGATTTTGAGGAGTTTAATTTTTGTAGATAAAAAAAAGTAAACAGTTGGAGCGATTGACTCTTCCTTGAAAATGACCCCTTTAGATATCGGAAAAACGTGATATAGGGTTGTCTTTTTTAGAAGACTAGATCCAATAGAATATAGATAGGGAGATGGATAAAGTAATTTTATAGAGTATAGTCTTGATAGAGGTCCAATGTTTTGTAATCAAGTGAATGAGTAAGTGCTTTTTTATAATTTACATGAGGGATGTTTTAGGATTTCTAAAAATATAAAAATATATTAAGACAACTCTAGAGAAAATTGTATCTAAATGACCTATAAATTTATTGTTCATTTTATTTTAGACCATATATTAGTAAATTTATACTTATTTAATATTTTCATTATTTTTAAATAATTTAATAACATAATAATCACAATAAAAGTTATTTTTTTTATCTATGATAGTTTTCATTACATGGACTACAAAAAATCATGAAAACATGTGAAATTCAAACCAACTATTTCCTTAGTTCCTATTATTATCATGTTCTTGTATAGAACTGGTGTATCTCTTTAAATATCTGAAATTATGTTACTTTTAATATTTTTAACACCATTTTTTTATTTTCCGTTTATTTGATAATGACTACATCAATGTTGTGTAAGTATATACGGTAATTATTTAATTATTAAAAACAATAAATAAATATCAATCATAAATATAATTATAATATGTGTAAAATTAATATTAATATTCTTCTATTTCTAAATATTTTCCATATCTGAACACAAAATAATTTAAAATAAAAAGATAGTGATATTTTGTCTCCTTGTTTTAAATAATATACAAGTATTTTTCATAGACAATTTACTTAGGAAAAAAATTACAACCATGGGTTTCAAGGATAAAATTTAATTCATCCAATAAAAATTAGTATGAATAAATTGGGTATTATAACTATGTTTTAACCATGATTAACCAAATGTACCCTTCACCGAGGTGATAAATTTTTTGATGGTTAATATTTATATTGGAAAAAAATAAAGGGGTCTTGATTACTATGTTTTCCCTTAATAAGTATAATTATGTAAAACATTTTATGTATATAAATACCTTAAAATAGAATTAATTATTTTTATACAATGTGATAAAATGTTACAAAAATTATATTATCTATAAAAATACATATTTAGGTATAAAACTGAATTTATTATTATCATTTCCTTAGAAAAATATTTGTTTAATTTTGAAAACAACTGATAAAGTTAATAAAATAAAATATTCACTAAAATCATTCACCAATAAGGAAAAATAGAATGAAATTAATTTCATTGTTATCTTAAAAAAAAATTTATTAATGAAAAAACATTACGATTTTTTCAATAAATTTTTTAATTATAACCATGAATTATTTTTATAATAGTATATACAATATATTTAATATAAATTAGTTATTAATATTCATAACTACTAATATAATTACTAGTAAATAAATGAAAAATAATTCTCTAAATTTTTTTGTTTCTTTTGAACTCATTTTTACATGCAATGCAAGCTATCAGAGAAATTAATTTACATAAATATTTCATAAAATTACCGATATGTTACATTATACACCAAAAAAACTGAATACTTCACTCAAAATTCTCCAATAATATAAAAATAGACCAGGATACACTTTCAGGACCACATCCTCATCTTCCAACATAGCATCCTCAAATTTTTTTCTCAAAATAGCACATTAACCAGGCGAGTGGTCTTGTTTCATAGAAATTAATCTATATGACCTTGAGTCATAAGTAGTGTTCATTAATAAGAAATATCATTCTATATAAGTAATAACTATGATTTTATAACATGTAAGTGATCAAGTATGTACTTCCTCGAGATAGACACATGGAACACATCATGACCTTGGGAGATATTTGGTAGAAGTTCAAATTGATAATCTACCATCCAAATATGGTCATGAATTTTAAAAGACTGATATATCTAAGTCATAAAATTACCTTTATTAAAAATATTATCACTCTCTTATAGAGAGATATTCATTATTATTCCTTATCACTCACTTTAAACTATAGATATTTATTTATTATTATCAACAAAAAAATTTATCGACTCTGATCTCTAATTTTGTTCTATTGAATGGATATAACCTCATCTTTAATATCTTAATATATATCCAATCACAATATAATTCTTTATAAATCATCTATAAAAATGATAGAGATATAGATTTCTAAATATGAAGTTATTCATAAGGATCCATACAAATTATTTTTTGAAATCTATTGTTATAATAAAACAATAACAAAATAAGGTTTTAATCCAAACCACCTTTGAAATCCATAGAAAATTCATTCAAAATGAACTCTATAGGTTAATGGTAATTTTAGACTATACATAATTATGATGATTATATATAGTTTTGATAAATGACTCTATATTCAAATCATGTTGATTACATTACAAAACTTTTGATGTAAACCTCGGATCATGATCAGATATATTAGAATTATGTAATCAAAGAATTCATAACACACATAAAATATATATTATGTAATGATGATCAATCGAGAAATATTGAATAATAAAAATTATGCGTTCTCACATTATATGATAATTGACTAAAACCCTTATATCATAATAGATTACAAATGTTTTGGTGATTCAAATGAAAAAAGATATTGTGAGAATTTCACATTTCAATTCAATAATTATTAACGAATGAAAAATAACTGTATAATTCTACATCTCAGCCTTAACATATTAATAAATCAAGAATTATGAAATATGTTTTTCCATATCTCTCTTCATGCAATCAAACTACATATACTCTTTTTCTTCTATATTCATATATATACTTCCATAATGAATATAGAATGATGAACTATTAACCAAATAAAATTACTATTTCTTAAAGTCTTCTATTGGTGAGAAATATATAGCGTTTATGAACCTTATTATTCCATCACAATCAATGGTTTATCTTAGGAACTTTTCTCACAATATTATTGATTTATATATCTTACTATTTCCCCTACAATCAGCACATTGATAAATGTTCATATTTTAATTTTATATGAATAATATTTCTCCCCTTCCATTAATATTTCATGAACCATCCTTTTCCAATCAAAAAATATTGCATTTTTTTATCCTCATCTTATATTAGTTTGTTTGATCATTTTATCTTAAATCATATTTCACATTATTCACTTTCCAAGTGTGGTAATGTATTTAGTAGTAATAATCTTTAATTACGTCTCACCATTTTCTTTGGTGGATGTTCATATATTTTACGATGAAAGTAAACCATATCCTTTTGTGACCAATATATATTAATCATTTCCACTATTAATATACTTCTTATATATCATTAATAAAAAAATTCTACAAATAACTCCTCAAAATTATTTGGATATTTTCTCTCACAGACTATCAATTAGTTTGAGGTATAAGCTATTATGATATAATTATTCAATAGAACACATCCCAATACATTCATTGATTCATCACTATTGATAAAAAAATTTCTCCACTATAGGGTAGTGTGAGAGAATATGCACTAACAGTTCTTATTTTGGGCATTGTGAAATTCTATTTACATTCCTCTATCTAGAAGAAATTAAATCCTTTATAAGTAATCTTTTTTAGTGATTTAGAATATTTTAAGAAATATTTTAAAAAAATGTAGACTATATACATCCATCGGGGAAAAAATGTGGATTTTTTTCACAATGGTTGGCCTTTTTCATTTCATAATGACTTTTTTCATTGAAATATCTACTAATACACTCTCACATGATATTATACTACCAGAAAATGAATCTTTTTTAATAAAAAAACACAATAGGAAGATTTTGCATAAATAATATCCTACAATTGTTCCATCAACAAAATCCTCAAGTGATTATCATCTTATTACATGTTCATTGAATATAAATGAATATTTTCTATAAATACTACCTATAAATGATACATATAGTTACTAAAGAACCTATTTATTATATTCATTATGATACAAGGGGAATTAGTAAGAAAAAATCAGTGAAAATTAATTAATTATATTCATTTCATTAATGGAATTATGTCTTACTTATATCCTCCTTCTTAACCCATAATTAGGGACTCCTATAATGATGATCAATCATGGAAAAGTATTTAGATCCGTATAGTTGAAAAAATAAGGCATCACTAAGATTGAGATGATTCTTTTTCTTTGTTGTAATTAACTTATTATCCTGATAATAAATTCAATGATTCCATTACTCATCATTTTTGTTAACATATTAAAAATGTAAACCCCAAGGTGACACACATGGGAACGTGAATCTTTTATCAAAATTCTCCTGGATTTTTTTCTTCAATTCCTATAACTCAATTATGGATATTATATATGTATTATTTGAAATTGGCATATACCCAAGTATTAGTTATTTTAAAATTTATACTTCATGATTTAGTGGATGAACATGAAATTATTTAGGAAAGTCATTAAAAACATGTACATTATGTGTCTCCTTAATGTTGAGTTTCTCTCTATCCATCTATGATAGATATCCTTCCTGTAGAGGAATTAATACACACATTATAGAAGAAATTTCCATTTTATATTAATATTCATCATTATATTGATATGTGATTATATGTATAATTATAATATGAAATGTAACAAACCATATAAATTTTAATGGTATCTATATATAACATGAAAATACAAGCCATGAATCATATTGAATTCAACTTAATTGAGAATCCAGAGGTTTTTAGGGATTAAATTCCTAAAAACATCAATTAGTGGAGAATAATAATATCATATGAAACTTTTGTTCTATTAATAGTTTTATTTTCTGAATCAATATATAATTTTGAGGTGATACATTGATACATGTACTAAATTATTTATAAATTATTGATTGGGTGGATCTAGAATCAAATAAGAAATTATCCTTCCTACAGTGGATAAAAATTGTACATATCTCCATGCGACTCTCATAACCAAAGTCATCATTTATGATCACATGAGATTTCCAATTATCTTTGGATTTAAGTGGTTTTTTATGACGATCATAAAAACACTTTGGATTCTTGAACAAGTTGACATAAAATCCATACTCCTATCATTTGTATCATTTGAGAAAAACTGGCGCATTCAACTGATATTTCTCTCTATTTGCATCATTAGCTATCATACTCCCAAAATTTCCACAGTCAACTTAAAATGTTAAGATATTCACATTTATGTTTTAATTTAATTAAATTTTAAGAAGTCGTAAGATAATTAAACCTCGTGTATACACTGTGTTGTTATTTCTCATGAATGAGATATTTTGGATCTATCTTGGGAAATGAACTCACATATGTAGTTTTTAAACTAATATCCCAATGAACATTCATTCCACAAATATAACATCTATCAACACCTTAAGAAAATCAACCCAATGTTTTAATCCAAACATAGAGTATATAAGAAACCTATCCTTCTTTTCTACATGGTTTTTATAATTTTTTTTGAATTCCATATTTTTTTCAAATGAAAACCATAAGATGGATGGGTAAATGAAATCTTGATCTCCTCTTTGAGAGAACATCAAACAATTTTTTTGTATGTACTGATGTATCTTATAGATAATTATATTTAGATACATGGTTTACCTACACCAAATAACTAATAAATTTTATGGTTATGTATTTTAAATAAACTAGATTCATACCTTTTATGCCTTTTCAAATATTCGTCAAAGTTACCAATGGATTCTGCATCCTTTTTGTTTACTTGATGAATTTTTTTCTATGTATTTTTATAAAAAATATGAGGGTATTAAATTCTATGGAATAAACCCTTTAATTCATCCCATTCAATGTATTAAATTATTTTTATTTCCACAAATTATATAGCATGATCTACGCATTGAAGTGAAAAAACAATTCCTACTGGTTTTAATATATTTCATAGACATAAGGCAATCAGAAGTCCCACTAAAATTATGTGAAAATTTCCACATTATAGACTCATACATATATATTTTTCTACTTAAAAAATTTGGAATCTCACCATGATTCATATCATGAGAAATTTGTCTGTGTAGAGAAGTATGATTTTCCATTCAGTATCTCATAAAATATTTTATTCTCATGAGGATAATCATTTCATTTCCAATAAAAATCATCATTAAAATTATATCTTTAGGTTCTATAAATTGACAAAAATCAATAATCTTATTGTAAGAGACAATTATCATATTGAAAAACCACATATTCTTGAGAAATCATTTATATGATGTCTATATCATGACACATTATTTTATTACATGTAAATAATATCCTATTTCATTCATAATCATTATCAGAATTTTATAATTTTATCCCAGATGTAGACATATCCTAAATGTTTTTTCATAATTTTAATAATGATAAATAAACTTATAATTTTCTACCAACTATAGTGACCCATTATATTTATACATTGATATTACATGATAAAAAGGAATATTTATTACATTAAAAAGTCGCACACCTGGTGATCATAATGTTATAGTCCTATTGGATACTTTTAAACATAAAAAAATATTTCTAAAAATATCTACATCACCTCCCTCCAATCTCTTCATAATAGTACTATTTTTAACACATCATACAAAATACCATTCATCATATCATGGGGAAAGTGACATAAATATGGTGGAAATTAGATGATTCGAATAGGTAATCACAACATGATAAAAATGGTAGATTAACATGAACATAACATATAATAATTATACCATACATATATAATATCTTAATATTGAGAATGGGAACAAATTTTTTGAGTTTATAAGACATGAATCATAATGAAACACGAGCCATGGGAGAGGAAAATTAGTATAAATTGTGAAATTGTTCCATACATGTAAGCATAGAAAATAATTTCTTTAGTACCAATGGAATATTTCCAAGACTACTATATTGGAATGGGTACACTCGAAGATCCATCATAATAGTCATGGCCCACATCCATGACAATCAGAAAAGAAAATTAACCCTATTGAACTGGGTTCACTCCCCATTTGAGGCATATTTATCTCATGAGATATAAATCATTAACAAATGATTTTTAAGGAGATATAGGTCCCACCAATAACATAATATAAATTATACAAATTTGTTTCCCAAGAACAATAATTATTCATCATATCATAACTCATTAAAATAAATTGGTTTCATACACATTTCATTATAACATAACCCATTGTAAAAACATGGTTTATAAATAATATTCCATTATAAAAATAAACCAACCAGAGAAACCATAAGTGTGTATCAATGGATTATATCCCTGTTAAATAAAAATTAATTTTAAATAATGTTATCAGAAATGAATTTTTTTTGAAAGATCACATGAAATAATTATAGAGGAAAGTAAAATTTTTATTTTGAAACATTGTTTTAAAAGATGAAATAATAAAAAGGAAAATGTTATATTTGAAAATAACAATATAATATTAAAAATGACGCTCAAATAATTATGGATTTAAGATGAAAGGAAAAAATGGTCATTAAATTTATCATATATAAACATTCCTTATGGATTTTCTTCAGAAAATTCACAAAGAACATCATTTTGAAAGAAAAAAGTTTCTTCTTAAATTATTTTTTAAAAAGTAAAACATATGTTAAAATTTTCATAAAAAATAGTAAAAACAAATTTCATTTAAAAATAATATTCACATAGAATATAAATATTCTATAGTAGGGACTTAATAATAAAAAATCCCTAATATGGTGATATTTTGAAATAATACCTTACATTATGTCCCCCTTTCTTTTATAACATTGAAAAATAGTTCAATATAAAAAATATTTTGTTGAAAATTTATTACATAACCATATATATATCATACCATGTATGATTTATTAATAAAATATTATAAAATCTTAATTAATAATTTTTTTATTAAAATCACTGTTATAGGTGATAAATGTTTCGTTTTCTAAGCATACATCAGTTTGGTAGTCTAAATATTTATAATTTTACCATGGTAATATAATTTTCATAATTTTAATCATAATATTATAATAAAATATACTATTCATATACAACATTAAAATCAATAATAAAATTTAGAGATAACGAATTTATTTACATCATTCATGGAGATGGTAGGTTATAGGTAAACATGAACAATATTACCATTTTTTATCTGATGGAATTATAGAAGGGTAAATAATAATACAGCTTTTGAAAATCAATATTATTCTATATATATCGTATATATTCATAATATATATCCTTATTAACATATAAGTGAAATATAAATGAAAAAAGTGGCACATTACATCATAATGATGGTAGTCCATAATTAAACAAGAAAGATGTTATCATTTCCCAAAAGATTGTATGATAATAATTTATATATGTTATAGTCATTACAAACATATATTTATGTCATAAATGTAATATATAATTATTAAACCCATAATAATTCAAATTTATAAAATATAGTGATGAAAAATGAATTGTATCACTACTTGGAGATGGTAGGACATATGTATGCATGAGTGATACATTTACTTATTATTTAATTGGAAATAGGATTTATAATACTTTTTTCATAATTATAATAACATTTAAAAATACTAATGAAACTGATGTTTTCATTTTATGATTATTATCATAGATTTGAAATAACAAAATATGTGTATAAATAGAAAGTGACCAGTTATACTGATAACTTCTTCTTCAAAATGACTCCTTTAAATCTCCTCAGAATTGGTACAATTTTTTAATTTGGAGAAGACAAGAACTAATAAAATGTTGGTAGAGAAATGGAAAATATAAATTTTCATAGATTTTTTTGAAAAAAATACACTTTTGGATTATTGATTCTATGGGAGATGTTCATTTTCATAATTGATTTGAGGGTCATATTTGGAATTTCTAAAAATATGAAAATATCATAAGACTATTCTAGTTCCAAATATTTTTAAACAGACTAAAAATTAATAGGGGATGAAATTTTTGGCTATATATTATCCCATTTGTGATTATTTAATATTTTTATTATTTTAAAATAATTTAATAAAAAATTAATCCCTTAAAATACCAATATAGTGAATTTTGATAGTATCCATTACATTGACATTAAAAATAAGAAGACAAATTTTAAAATTTAAAACAAACTATATCCTAAAAATCGCATGGTCATATATGGAATTCATGGATCACCATAAATATTTCAAAATAACTAACATTACAAATTTTAAATACAGTTTTTTTTGTTAATTGATTAATTACAGCATCGACATTGCGATAGTTTTAGGAAATTAAATAATTAGTAAAAATTACAAAAATAATAAATCATGATTATAATTTAATTAGGAACAATAATACTATTATTATTAATTAATAACTAATTTTTCCCCTATTTGAACAAAAAAATTATATTAGCGAATAAGAGAGTGACAATTTTTCATATATATTTTTTAAGTAATATAGAAATAATTTTCAAAGTAAATTCATCATGAAATATACAAATTTCTAAACATTTTTTATATGTGAAGAACTGAATTCATCAAATAATTTTTTTTATTAATAATTATGACATTATAACTTAGTTTTATCCAAGATAAAATAGATATACCCTTTACCAAGGGGTTAAATTTTACCATATTTAGTATTCATATTGATGAATACTAAGAGGTTTCTAATTACCAATTTTCACCCTATTAATTTAAAATATATAATTTACTTTTTCTAAACAAATAATAATAAATAGAATAAATAAGTTTTTTATTATATGTCAAAAATGTGTTGAAATTTTTTTTTGAAAAATAATTATACAAAAAACAGATTTATTATTATCATCTGATTATTAAAATATTTTTTGTACTGTTTCATAATATTTGAAAAGATAAAAATATAAAAAAATTAATTAAAATAATAATTAACCTAAATGGATTAATAAATTTTTATAAAATTCATTATATGGCTAAAGAGAATTTTTTTTATATTTAAAAACATCACATTTATAATTATAATTTTTAATTATAATCATGAATATAATTAATTAAGGTATATAACATATTTTTATTTTTATTTTTATATTACTATTAATACCATACAATATAAAGAATATTCAATTAAATGGTATATATTATTTTGATAATTCTACACGATTATTCTAAACATGGGGGGTGCATGCAAAATATTCTATAGAGAAATCAAATTATAGTTTCATAAAAATATAATAGGGATACAACCAAGGTCCTTCACACAAGCTGACCCGGGTGATGTGTTAGGTTATCCTATGTTCATTTGTGGCTAATTTTTATGAGGTATTGGTATTTATTTTTATAGTAATGGTTGATATTAGATGTTATTCTTGGATCTCTAGTGGCATGTGTGAGTATGTTTTTTTCGAAAGATTTTATATTATTCCCTTAATTACAGGTGATGTTCGTGATGTGTATGAAATCAATCATATATTTTCTCTCATTTTGTTTTGAGTTTTTATCATTATTTTGGTATTAATGTTTTAAGTTGATGATTTATTAATGATTTTGATGATATATATTATTTAGAGTATATATGGGAAGAAACAAATTATTGGGTCATTTTTTTGAATGGTCTAGAAAACGATAAGAATATAATATCCCCCACTATGTTTAATTTACTGTAACATTTTATTGGTTAGAAAAGGTTTTCCAAATAATCATTTAAAACTATGAATAGGGATATTATTTTTTCAATTTTTCATTTTATGATTCAATAGGATTATATATTGTTTAAATGAATTTTATAATTTATTTATAATTAGTTGGGATGATTTTGGTTGATTATATACGTTATTCCAAAAAATGGAATATATTTTTTCTCAATAATTAAATCTTATAGAATTATTATATGTTTTCAATATCTCATTGAGATATTGTGGTGATACCCTTATGAATAGAAATGTAAAACATACACATCATATTCTATGAATCGAAGAAAAACAGATTCAAAAGTAGTCTGGAATTTTGTGATTATTATGATGATCACTTGGAAAATCATGAAAATGTGTTAATGGATATAGAAATACGATATGAAATATTTTATAAGAGGTTTTGAGTAACTTTATAATAGATAATTATAATTTCATTGGGCCTTATTTTGCAGTGAAGGAATTCTAAAATTAAGAAACTAAGATAATAAGATATTGCATGTGGTCGGTCCATATGGTTTTTATTCATATTCTCATTGCCGAATACCATTGTCTCTGGATTGTATACATATTTGAAAAATTTTTGTTAGATTTTTTCATCTCAAATTTGATCTTTTATATTGACACATTGTTCATTAAGTTAATATAGATGGATGATTCATATTATCACATGACTGCCACACAAATGATCCATATGGTTAATCTGTTTCATGTTGTCACTTCACACGATTGATCATCACAGATAAATTATCTCTTATGATGTAGGAATTTTATATTAGTGAAAAATTAAAATTCATGGTTGTGTAAGCATGGATACATGTTCTATGTAACCGTTAATTGAGTTGATCAACATTTATATGAAGTGTTTTAAGGTAAAAATGAATTTTTCTAAATAATGAAAATTAATGAGTTTTATGAAAGTCATAAAAATCTATGTAATGACAATATATTCTTGGGTTTACATGATTTTTTATGTAAATAAATATCATTATCTTAATAATCATGATTTCGGTTTTATATAACAATCCTTATAGAGATGGATTAATGATATGAATCTTATAATTTTCCTTACAAATTAAAATATCATTATTTATCAAATAGATCATGACGAAAACAACAGAGAATCTCATAATCAAACAATTGGTGGGGTTTTGAGATTGATGAAATTATTATTGAAATTAAAGATGATATGTTTGAGAAGATCCACATCATAGTGATTTTCCTATGGTATTTTTTGAATCTTGTTGTGCATCAAATAAGACAAGAGGATGTAAAATTTAAAAAATGTGTGTGTCACATTGTGGTCTGTTATATTTGATCATTTAGATTAGTCAATAACATGGAAAAGTTGACATAGGGTGTGGTATACCTTTGGAAATGTCATGGGTATGTATGTATTCATTAAGATATAATGATATTCAAAATAAACAAAAACCATTATATGTTTGGAAACTTTGAGATCGTAATTATTCAAATATCACATGGAATTAAATTGTGAGTCTTAAAAATATTTAAATGGAAATAAATTAATCAATTATAATGAGTTTTCATGAGAAAATAAATTGAAAATTTCATTGAATAGTTCAAATGATGTTATCACATGCAGTAAAAGATAAAGATGTTTCAAAATACAATTGGAATGTAAATATTTACATGATTACCTAATTTGAAAATATATGTTGTGTGTAATGAATAAGGAATGATTTAATTGAGAATAATTATGGGATCTTTCAGGGGTTCTATTATTTTAGAGAAGCAAATATGCACAAACAAATTTCATAATAATCCGATATAAACATGAATTAAGGAGATATACGAAGAAGAAGGCTATCATAAATGTTGTTCTATTTAATCAAAGGTGGATTTGGGAAGTAGGTACACATTCCCACATTTTGGTATATTTCATCGCTGAGATTAGTTCGTGAATGGTGAATAGATATTTTCAATAATTTTGATGTGTATACATGGATAAGAATAAGTATGAATTTCTACATAAATATTTTATATATTTAAATAACAATTTAGGGTAGAGTTTAGATGTCCCCTAAAAGAACTATCTACAGAAAGTATAATGACCCCAATATGTGGTAGTGTGGATCTAATTAGGATATAGATTAAACTTGTGGGATGTTAGTATGTGGTACTTGTTAGGACTAGTATTTTATAAACCCAAGAAGATAGTTACTTTCAAGAGATTTTATGTTAAATATTTTAGGATATTCACATAATTAGTTTCAAGATAAATCCTCAACATTTTACTCAATGTATTCATAGTGTAGAAACTATGACTTAGTAAATTTAAAATTTCCATGGAGTAGGATTTGTATGGTGATCTTTTTAATTCATTGTGACTTAGGCATTTTATATTATTCTATTATATGTATGACTTGGGGAAAACAAGAAGAATAGATTAGTTTTTTATCTAACTATTTACGTTAATAAAAATGGATAAATAATAAAAGAATAAGGGTTTGTGGATTCACCCCCTCCGCCTCTTAGTGTTCTAAATATATATAGAAATAAAAAGTGGTGTAAGAGTTTAGTTACCATTTAAAATATCCAATCATTACTAAATACTAATGACAAATAATTAAGATA
This sequence comes from Viscum album, assembly GCA_963277665.1. Taxonomy (NCBI): domain Eukaryota; kingdom Viridiplantae; phylum Streptophyta; class Magnoliopsida; order Santalales; family Viscaceae; genus Viscum; species Viscum album. The sequence continues at coordinate 2,114,833,504 of OY728136.1, forward strand.
ATATTACATCCATTCATTTATTCACAATAAATAAGTTTTAAAGAAGGGAGAAATGAATGATTTCATATCTTCTTTCACAAAACGTCATGGTAATAGATATTTTTATTGTTGGATTTACTATAATAGGAAGATATACTAACAAGAAATACAATAATAAATTAAATCTACTAGTATACCATAATAATGTAATAATATCCTATCATCCATATATAAAATAACATACCTCATGTTTATTGTATTCTCAAGTTAAAAGGTGATTTGGAAAGCATTAATATTATGAACGAAGGGAATGTGGATATCAAAGAAGATAATATTTAAATTCTTTTTTAATGGTTTGATGATATTTATATGAAATAAGATGGGGATATAAATGTTTACATTACAATGATTAATGATATCCTGATTTTAATTGATGATATTTTGATACTATATAATATTCAACAATTCTGATAAAAATATTATCAATTTCTATAATATTATTTTTTACAATATATCTATTATTTTATAAATTCGAAATACATATCGTAATGAGAATCCCAAAACTCAGAAAAAATTTGATGTTACAATATAGCCTTGATTAGATATGAATATGAATGATGAAATTTCATTTAATTTAATTAAATGTCTCATTATAATATATAAACAACTCCCTTCATATAAATTTGAAAGTGATAGGGAATAAAATAGTGTTATGCAGTATATTTTAAAAAAACATTATAAGTGGAAGAGGAAATTATCAATGTAAGATCCATAATATGTTATCAAATTATTGAGGTGTTTTCAAATTCGATATTTATTTCCCAATGATATAATATGATTTAATAGAGAGTTAGATGGAAGATTAAGAGAATTCTCAAAGTAAGAAAAAAAATTTAGAAAAATTTAACCAATGGAAGAAAAATAATTCTACTAAATTTTGGAGCAATTTAATCAATAAATAATGGAGTGGAGGTACATAATATTTAATTGAGTTTGGTTATGATGTATATCAACATCACTTGTCCCTAATTTCCATAGTTAAAAATCATAAATTTATATAAACTAGATAAAAATAATAAGAAGTATTCTATATTAATTATAAGATAATGTTATAACTAGACACCTAACATGAAAAAATTATTATGATAAACAATTAGGTTAGTATTATATATAGTGGAAAATAAGTAATGATATTAAATAAAGTGAACTCATATAATATATAAATACCTCCTAGATAAATACTATATAACAAGATGTGTCGTGGGATGATATCAACAAAAAATAGCCATAAAGAATGGTGTATAGAATGAGGATTAGTATTGGTTCCATAAAGATAAAAAATCCTCAAAGAACATGATTAAATAGTTTAGATTCATGATTAATCAACTATGAGTATTGATATATGAAACTCCATAAAAAGGTACAATCATTTTCAAAATATGTTAATTAATGATAAATATGATTCAATTTTTTCTATGGATAAAAAAATAATATGGATATTTGTGAGTTGATTAATTTTATGAAACAAATCCTCATATAGTAAGGATAAGTAGAGATAAAGAAATAAGTTAAATCACCTTCAAAAATAGGATCAACCACGATTCGAAGATTGCATGACAATAAGTATAATAAACACATCAGCGCATTTAAATAAACAACATCAACAACTATTTATATTTAAATGAATGTTTCCGGAATGATGCCTACAACTAATGCTTTAACATGAAATTTTCATTATATTTACAATAATTAAGGGGGAGTAATCAAAGTAAGTAAAAGTGTAGTTATATTTAAAAACAAAACACACTTTCAAATGATAATTTTGACACTAAAAACACATTAGAACAAACATAATCGAATAATACTGTTGGGAATAAGAAATGGATTGGTAAAAAATATCATACAAATTGAATGATATGAAATATATAGGTGGTGGAAATAAATTATTATTAATATAGTGATGGAATGAAAAATGTTCTTGAGAAAATGTGTCCGAGAAGTATACCCAATCATCATGAGCAAATGGAATGACTGATATTACTATAAAAACATTAGACAATATAATGAATAATATTCATGTATTTAAGAAATAATTCACCTTTGTAGCTCATTAAATCGAAGAGGTCCCACTAAAAAATCTTATTTTGATTAGTAAATCCAAAAATATTTCAACCAACACATGTGATAGGAATTTTTTTAAAATAAGTATAAAATTTATATAGAATTATGATGTTTTGAGGAATATAATTCCCCCTTTGAGAGACAGCTCTAAAACATCCTACTCTTATTAAATGGAATGGTAACCCATCCTTATTTCCAGATATTTTTTTGATATAATATTTTGGGAATTTATGGAATTAAAAGATTACAGATATTTCTGAGTTATATAATCATAATATATAATAAAAATGTAGTTCATTTTATAATGTTTTGCTGAAGAGGCATTATCCATGATGGAGAATTACGTTGTATCTCTCAAGGGTGTGAAAACATGATGATAACTATCAAATTTATCAAATTCAATAGAATCTAGAATTATAGATACCCCAATTAATAAGTGGTGGTTATTTTATTCTGATCACATATTTCGTCCTTATTATGATAGTGGAGAAATGGTTCTACAAAGCAGGAGTGTTGGATTATGTGTTTCATATGATTAGGGAATGGGAAATTATCCTATACTTGAAATTTAATAATTATTTATTTGAATAATGTGTGGTGTATTAATTTATTGATAAATATATTTGAACATACAACATAATGGTATATTTTTTAGTGGTGTTAGATTTTTAATAGATAATGGAAAATATTTATGTCCAAATAAAGCATCATTTTTTTCTACACTGGGATTACCCAAATATACTTAGAGTATATTAACTAAAGCCTTTTCGATAATTTTTTGCTTGTTCCATCCTTCTCCAGATAATAAATCACTCTAAAACATATCATTAAAGAAAAAGAGTAATTTGTAAATGAGAGATAATTTTATCATACTAGATGATGATATAATAATTTATTTAAAACCTCTATAAAACATTTTTATTTTATTATAATTTTGGGGAGAAAATAAATGATCACTCATATTGACTTTATTGATGTGTGGTGGTTTTTAAAACAATTACAAAATGGGTTATTATAGTCCACATGAATGTATTTTATTTTTTAAATTAATTAAGGATTCTAGATTGATAATAAATTGTCAGTATATATTGGATATGTTGAGGTGCATGAATCAAACATTTCAATGGAATAAGTGGATAATACCACTTGTGATGACTAGTTATTCACATTTAGTATGTTTCCTATAATATTATGATTGATGTGATGATCAACAATGAAATCAATAAACTATGATTCTATATATAGATAATGTATCTATAAAATATTGGATGTGGTGTTATGTTTCTTTGTAAGGGAAGTGATAGTTTTATTGTGTCCTGATTTTTGGTGAAGAAATATGGAATTTTTAGATGATGATAAGATGTTTTTACGTGTGTTCAATCCATATAGACATTTTTATGCTTCTCTTGGAGGATATACACATTTTATATATTTTACATATTTAGATCTATTGAACATCAAATATCTATATCATGGTCGATCTACATGGTTGATACCTTGATCATGAAATCGACACATATGATTGATTCATATAGTTACTTGACTATATCATGTTTGGCCCATTTAGTCTATCAATTTTAAGAATAATATTTTCTTCATGATCAACCCTATTAGATGAATTTTCTTTGTTCGTAGAGGCATGTCATATTGTTGAAAAATAGAAATGAATTTTCCTTAAAATCATTAATAGATATACTTTTAAATGATAAATTTAGTTGAGGAGTATATACATGATGCTCTATAATATAATCCAGAATTGGATTGGGTAACAATATTATATGTGTTGTTTAACAAATATATGAGAATTTTGTAAGAATCACATAATCCTATGTAAATATATGTATTTGATTTTTAAACATTGTTCCCAATATAATAATGAATCAAATATATCTAAAAATCATTGTATCCATTAATTAGTAGAAGGGTTATTATGATTTTATTCATTGATTTATGTGTCATGATTTTTCAAATGAATCATGATCCATGATTATGAGAGTCAAATCATCAATCTATTGGTGATTCATTAAGATTAAATAATATAAATCAAAATGTAAATCCGGGATGTTTTAGATGATCACTGTCATTATGATTTTATTATATATTTTTTGTTACTAGTGGTGTGTAAAAAAAGAGTAATTATCAAAATGTACTAGTCCATGATGTTGATCATTCGTGGTGGTAGTATTAAGAAGTTCACAATGTTTAGTGATCAAAATATGATGTGGAACATGGTATTAAATTATATGGATCTAAATTATTTCCTGCAATCAAGGAAATATTCACGAGAACAAAAATCCACTGTATTTTTTGAGAGATTAGTATTATAATTATTCTATTATCACAGGAAGTTAAATTCTAAATCATATAGAGATTAAATTAGAATTATAGGAAATAATTAAGAAGTGTTTGAATAAGGAAATAATTCAGTAACATCGTTGAAAAGTTAAAATGAGTTGATCTCCTACATCCAAAGATATCAAATTTTCCAAATTTGAATGAAAACTAAATATAGATGTTATATAATATTATAAATATATATGGTTAAATATCAAACATGTTTTGAATTAATAAAGGATAATATTGAGATCCTTTGTGGGTCCCATTATTTTGGAGAAGCGCATCTAATTGGTGAAGAATTGTAATAGTATGATATACACCTATATTGAGGAGATAAAAAGAGGAATAGAGAAGCACACATATATTTTTTAATTAGAAAAGTATGTGCTTAGAATTAACACATTAAAAAAACTACAAATAATTAATAATCATGATAATTGTGATAATGGATAATTAACAATCATAGGGAGGAGGATGTGTTGATTTCACAATGAAAATGTCTGAATTTATATAGTAATCTAAGAAATATTTGAAGACCTTTTCAAAGAGTTCGGATGTACCATGGAAGAAATTTGAGAATGTTAAATGAATACGACATCATATTGTGGAAAAATTATTTTTCTACATATGAAATCAACAGATGGGATTCTTGTACAATGAACCTATCAGAAGGTGGTTGTTGTTAAAACATTAATGCCATTAATTAATGGATTTTACTTTCTCATTATCTTGGGAAATATTTTTAATCAATATTTTTGTTATATATTTAGAATTTTACTCATATAATTCAAGTGGAGAAACCAAGAATTATAAGACCTGAACCATTAAAATTGTAGGATTTCATGGTTGTAACATATATATCCTTATGTTTTATTCCTTTTAAATTATAAATTTTTGATTAATGTTTGTAGAAAATAGGATGACTGTATGAAATAATTAATTAGATAAAGAGGTTAATTAATATTTTTAAATTAAAAAATGCAATCATTAATTTACCCTTCTACCTCTATGTGATATCACTTAACATGGAACATTAATCGATGTTATTCATCATTGTTGACCATAATTATTTATAATAATTTATATTGTATAATATTTTAATGTGATCATTATTGAAATTATCAAGAGGAGTTATTAAATGATTCTGTTTATAAAGATAGGGTTGGATTAAAATTTTTTATAAATTAATGAAAAATATGGTTTTGAAAAATGTATTGTATATTTTAAAATAGAGTTGAATGAGATCATATTTTTATTTATTGCGAGTATAGAATTGTTAATGTTTTCAAGTGTTAGGTTGTATTAGGTATTACATGTATTTCTATTGTTTTATTCAAAAGGATTCTCTTTAAATATGTTCTCAATTAAAATTTGGGATTTTAAAAATTATTTTCACACATTTTATAATGGTCATAAAATAATAATTTGGATGATTTAATAATAATTATTTTCTAGTTTTCATAAAATTTGAATTATGAAAAGTAAATTTTGAACATTATTTTAGTGTAAATACAAATATACTAATATATTGAGATTAATTTATTCAAATATATTATATTTAATTATATTTACAATATTTTTGGAAAACATGATTGTGTTTTTTTCTTTCCTATTGAGAGTATTACCCCATTATGTATTTAGGGAATGTCAAAAAAGATCTATGAGTTATTTTAAAAAATTGATCCTCCCAATTGATCAAATCTGCATGATATTGTTATTCCAAAAATATTATAAATGTATCATGATGTTCTTCATCTCCTAACTATACTATGAGACAGAGTTCAAGGGTTGGAAAATTTGAAACTCCTCTCTTACATGGGAATCATGTTTTCTTTGAAGGAAAATTTTTGTAACGGAATATTGAGAAGACATTCAACCTTTTTTATCATATAGATTCTCTTATGATCATTTTGGAAGTGATTATTATTTGAGCTGTAATCCATATATAGTTGATGTGTATTATTTATAACAAACTCCATGATTTCCCATCGTGGGAATTTTTTAAGTAATTTTTATATAATAGAAATCCTCGAAACCATGAATATGTATATGAAGAAGGTATTTCATATCTTCAAGTAATGTCACTAGTAAATTTTTGAATAATCATTTCATTTCATGAAACAAGTACCATATTATCCTTAGAAATACTAGATCATACTAAAATAGAAGATAATTTTTATATAGGTATTTATTTATATATTTATTTTAAAGCGCTATTGTTTTTCCTAGCCTCTTAACTAGAGGTGATGAAGAACGATGTTGGTGTTTTTATTTCAATGAATGGAATTCATGTGGTGATTTATATTACGAATATTTCTAGGGGTGGGTAAGGAAACCCTAATAGTGGAATGATGACGTTGACTGTGTTTTTAGGTGGATTGTGGCATCAATAATAATTGTTATTTTATTCTCATCAAATTAGTCTAGGGATATGTCATTAGTATTTGATTTGTTTCATAATCCATGTCATAGAAATTCTTGATGTCATAAAGATCCTATATACGTCCATATATATGGATGGTTATGACATATATAAATATTCTAAAAATGTGTTTTGTATAGAAACGGAAGAATCAAATCTACCCCTCAAGAAGAACCCTATGTTCTACATGATTAACCTTTAACTTATTTAAAAATATATTGAAGTAATTCTTATTATTATTTTGTCTCAAATATACATTTATCAAAGATGACTAATATTTTATATTATTTTATATATTAGTAGTATCATTCCTTGTAATAAATTTCTTTTAAAACAATTTATTTTATAATGTATATTTGGTAGTAATAAATTGATTTTGGGAATAAAATTAAAAGTGGAATCTCAAATAATTAAAGGAGGCAAAATGGGTGATTAATGTCATATAGTATAGGATTGTCATGGTTTTTTTGTTTGACTACTTCACAAAGTAGTGATGTAAGACTATTGGGAGAGTTATATAGTTCCACCAAACAAACATACCCTATGAAGGTTCACTGAATCATTTAAATCAAATATTGTAGGGTATTCAAACATAATGATTGTTATAGTTAATCTGTACAAGATTGATTCATTTTCTGGTTGTATACTCGACCTCAATGTCAATGATGAACTATTTATTTTTTTGTACAGATAATAGGAATTATTTTAAAATTTAAATTAAATATATGATGTATAACTTACATTGAAGAGATTCATTGAGATCCTATAAATTCGGTACTATGCCTTTTCTATGATAGTTAAGGGTCATCCATTCTTCGATCAACATTTTAAATATTATTTATTTAGGAAAAAGTGATATGGTATGATGAATTTCCACACCTCACTACAAAAAAACTAAATTTTACAGACATTTCATGAAATGATTCTAATTTTAGGAATATATTAATGAAATGGAAGAATATATATATATATATACCATTTCGTTGAATCTATGTAAATATATATATATATATTAATATATTTATATATAGATATATTAATATATATAGATATATTAATATATATAGATATATTAATATATATAAACACATACACATATGTAGGAAGATATATATATATATATATATAATCACAAACACACACACAAATTTACATATTCCCAAAAACCCATATATATTATAAATTTAGTCACGTGTTTAAGAAAACATGGATATTTTACTGATATTTTTACCGGTGTTTTAAAAAATGGATATATATATATATATATTCATAATTATAATTATATATATCTATACATACACATATATATTTATACACATACTCAAATATATACACATTTTTATATTTATATAAACATAAAATATATGTATAATATATATATATACATATAATTATATAATATGAACATGTGTATATAAATTTTTAAATAATATAATCTATATATATAAACATATAAAAAATCCAAATATATATATAAAATATAAAACATTAAAACACAGTTATATATATATATATATTATTTAATGGGTATGGGGAAGACCTTGTTTTATTGGACTAAAAAACCATACCTATTATCTTCGTAGGGAGAATCCAATACATGGCCTATTGGCTTGTAGGGTATAAAACCCAAAGCCGGTTGGCCTAACGGCCTAGACCTGCATCAAACATCCCTAGGTTGTTCGTCGTTCTGCATTATAAAACCCAGTTGCACTAGACTTCTTTCAATCATGTCCCTCGACCCAGATGCATTAGATTCACAATGCTCTCCTAATATAACTTCGATGGAATCACACCTGCTTGGCCCACCTGAATGAATTTCCACACAATTATTTCTTCTCTCCCAATCCATCGTTGACTTCATTACTCCATCTAGAACCAAAATTAGTCTTCATCATTAATCAATACGCCATATTCCCATGTTGTGACTGACCACTGACTCACAATCCTTCATCATTTCCCTAGTCCACCATCCAACCCTTGCACAAAGGTGCCATAATATTGATGAATTAAGGGTTTGAACTCGGAATCACATGCAGTTTTATGAGAAACCATACCAGTAATGAGGTACCCCAACTATATCAGAAAAACAAACAAACACACACAAGAACATATATAATATAAAGATATATATAGACATAATATATATATATATAGTATAATCATATATATAAATATTTATATAGAAAATAAATGTAAAATATAAACATATATATATATATATATAATATACATATTTATATAATAAAATATGTAATATCTAATATAAAGATCTAAAAATAAAAATTAAATATATTAATATATATGTTTTAATATATATATATAATATTAGTTTTTTAAAAAAATAAATTCAATTTATAAAAACATATATATCATAATAAAATTATATATTAAAATCTGAATGTGTGAGTTAATATATTTTATTAGTGTGATGTTGTTGTTGCATAGATCATGATATGGTGGATGCTGATTTTCAACATTTGCTTATGATGCCATTTTTAGGGCAAGCATGATTGGGGTGTGCGAGTGAGTAGTAGGGGGAGATTCCTCAACACGTGTACATCATGGTGGGACATATGGGAAAAATTAGGGCATGAGGGAATGGGTAATTCAACGTGTGTTAAAATTTTTTATTTTTATAAATACAACGGCAAAAAATATATATATTTCATAGAAATTTAATTTTTTTTTGAGAAACATTCGGAAATGTGTTTTAATATACCGACATTTCGCAATTGTAGTAGTATTTGAGATGTTTCTAAATTACCAATATTTATAAAAATAATAAAATTTTTGAAACCTCATTAATGATGTTCTTTAAACACATTGGTAAATAAAATATAGGGAGTTTAATAAATCACTAATTTAAAATTTTTTGGTAGTTCCTCAATTTTTCTTTTCTATATTTTTTAATCCATTATTTTATAGGACTTCTGGATTTTCATGTTTTTTAATTTTGTTTGTTACACAACTATTAATCGTTTAGCACACAATAATGTGTAACTAATATATTTAATCATATATAGGGTGATTTATTCTCAAAATATACCCCAAGGTTTACATAATATCTCTATATATGGACCATACTACTATATAATTATAACTATAATAGTTCACAACTAAACTATATCTTTATATCACACTACCTCCCACACTGAGGGAATACCACATAACCACTATGGAATGAACATTAACTACTACTTCCCCTTATGGGAAGGGTCAAGGCCACAGTTCCTTCCAATTTATGATCCACTTATCTACATATTTGTTGAACCGCCACTCTCTATACTATTACATTATCTAATGATATTCTCAGAGATAAGGGAATTCGACACTATCTGAGAGAAATTAGTCAGTCAGAAGACCTTCACCATATATTGAACGACATACCCACTCCCATCCACACAACTCCTTCCACTTGATAGCACGTCACCAGTAGCATTTGGAATAAATCAATGTTGTTCCATGAAAAGAGAAAAGTAATCTATGGTGGACATAATACCCATCTTCAAATTTAAAAATATCCTACCTCAATCCACATTAAACATCTTTTGGACGTAATATTCATAAAAACTAGTCGAGAAGTCCCTCATAACCATTTAGTGAGACTAATCTTCCGGAGTTATAATGTTTCATAATCATTTGGTAGATCATGGAGTAATATATATTTCAGGCTTCAATGTATTTTATAGTGGAATCTCCAAATGATCATGTGTTGTAAAGATATACTCTACCCTATACTCAACATCCTAGGGGACTCCTTCCCCCATAACATCTTGGGAAGTGATACTACTGGAACTCCATATTCAATATGGAAAATGTGAGTCCACACCATGAAGCTCCCTAATTTTACTATGCTTGACGTAGGAAACCTGATCAAATATGAGTTTCAATCCTTATTCAATGGAAAACATGTCATAGTATAGGTGGTTCTATAGGTGGCACTACATCAGGTTCAAGTCCCTCCACCTTAGGATCGTGTTTCCTCCCACATTATATTTACTTGTCCTATGTCTATCATAAGAAAATATATCATAAATTATAAGAACATGACTCAAAAGAATGTTTGAAAATTTAAGAGATAGGATGTATAAAAAAGTTAAAGGTATAATTTCTCTCCACAGTTGATTCTTTAACCAAACTACTCATTTTAATTTCTTTTTATAATTTGACACTCAAGTATCATTTAAGAGGGTTCAGTTATATGCATTTAAAATTCTATGTTATAGATAAAAACACTCATTAAGTTTCAATTGCTATCCCTATTTAATGAATTTTTCTCATAAATGTTAGAATATTTTAATTCACATATATTTGTTAAGTTATAAGAGTTTTCATTTCCATGTTATAATGTTTTAAACATTATAAATTTAATTTGGAACTCTATATAACAACAACCAAGAATTTAAAATCAGTTATAAGTATGTAATATGTCTTTATACAATTTTGTATTTATAAAATATTCAATTCATAATTTATATGAGAATCAAAATAATTATTGAATTCTGATTTAATCTTAAATAAAATCATCTAAAACTGTAATATTATGTTACTATTGTTCCATACATTTTATGATTTTAAAAGTGGTTAGATAAGGGTCTATATTAAATAAATGTAGGAAGAAACTATTTATGGTGATTCTGAAAAATTATGTAATGAATTTTATCATTTACATTCCCTATAAGAAATGGTACATATAAAAAGCATTATAAGCGAAGCACATAATATAGGAAAGAGAAAATATATAGAATAAAAAATCATGGCATGGTAGAAAAAATATATATTAATATATTATTTACTATAATTATGCATGTGATAATTATTCATTTTTGTTCCATCCTAAGGGTGAGAATCCATAAAACATATCATTTTAAAGCATATGAATCACCAAATAGTGAAAATATTACAACTGTAAAATGTGAATTCCAAAAAAAAAAATATCATACCTAAAAACATCTATTTCCCCCATATGTGTGTTATCTACTCCCAGTAATAAGATTATTAACAAGGTATAAGACTATATAAAATCATGCATACTGACCCCAAATAGTTCGAAAAGGAGACATAAATTCTCTAATACCACTTTCATACATCGCCATCCTAGTTCACCGAAAACTGATCAGTCATGTTGTCTATAATTCCTCATGGAACCCTCCCCTCAAGATGAAGGATGCTGACAAACATTGAGGGTGTATGGTTCTGATGACCCATGATTTTTCTAGACTATAAAATTGTGTAAAAATAGGAAATTTTTATTTGGATTCTTATAAGGGTTAATAGGTATTTTACCCTAGAATATGATCTAATATTATTTTTGTTACCACATAAATTGTCTTAGAAGATGTTATTTACATTAAGATAAGAGTTTTGTGGATATTCAATAAGTGTGAATTTTTGTTGAATAATTAAAATACAATAATTAAATAATTAAATATTAATTCTCCCATACACTTTTTTGGTTATATAATTCGCATCGGTTTTTGGATTGATATTTTTTCTATACGTTTAATTCTATAATTGGGGGTTTTCATAGGAGATGGATAAACTCATGTTTGGATCTATCAGACCATAAATCTAACATAGTAATTACAATTAATTTTTAAATTATATTTAGTCCTATTTTTTAGTTTCGGGCTAGATCTTGTTTTGAATTTTAATTTTTTGGGTTTTTACACATGGGTGTATGGTAAGAACATGGTTAGTAGAAACCATTCACAACCAATGTGGGGTTTTCAGCAGTTTTTAGCAAATCTAGCTATAAAACTACTCCATAGTTCCATTATCTATGTATCATGACCATAAAAGGTGTCCAGAGGTGAAGAGGGGGCCAAATGGTTTTTTCAAGGATTGACTAGCCATGAGAAATATCCATAATAGAAAAATAAAATAATGATAATAATAATACTAATAATAATAATAATTTATTATCTACCCACCCCCTTTCCATTCGGTGTTGTGCGACACCCGATAACTAAAGCCCATGATTTTATGTCTCCCTTATCTCCTCTTACTTGGGTTTTGGCCACCAGTGCCTCTAATATCATAGTCTGATATCATCTTGTAATATTCTCCTCTTCTCCACTTCTGTATTCTATTATTAATTTTTTATTTCTTCATTGTGTGGTAGGAATGACCCGTCTGAACTGAATCCCATTTTTGGTTATTCATCTCTTAGATCCGTTATATATCAGGTACTTAGGTCCCTTGTGGGCCAAATACAGCCACAACTCTTGAATATTGTGAATTTACTATAACACCACAAGCTTCCACGGTAAACTTCTCTTTGAATAATATAGTAGCATGTGTTGTTTGCAACTTCGAGTTCTAACACAAAACACAGCCAATAAAACTTGCTTTTATGAATAGTAATATCCACTATTTATAATTTTATATATTTTATCATTCAAAATGGTCTTCATTTTTGGAATCATAATATCGAAATTATCTTAGGGTGAATTTTTTGTATTCTTCGAAAAACATTCAATTTTTGATGAATAGTTTAAAAAACATTGAGTTATAGTTTAAAACAGAATTTTTTTTAAATAATTATATATTTTATTTAAATTTAATTAAGGTCAAATTAGATACATAATACCAATATTGGTTCATTGTAATTCATTGGAGTTTGTTTATAATAATTTTAGATATATAAAGATTTTATTGAACTTTTCACCATCTATCACCCACCTCCTAGGAGAATTTGAAAATTCAAATAATACATAATGCTACCACTTCTGTGAGTGGAATTTCGAAAATCCGAGAAACATGGTTAATATGTAGGAGTAAATTTTGATTCAATTGGATGAAAATAATTTTTTGTGAATAATAACTTTTTTTCTTTTATTTACCTCTCTTTAAAGTAAATATGGTAATTAATGGTAAAAATGATATTAATATTACCATAAAACATGTTCTAATTTTAATGGAAAATTGTATCTCAACAAAAAAAAACCCAAGGAATAAAATATTATCATTTAGGTCTATATGGATTAGATTAGGTAATTTATTATTATTTAATTCAAAGAAGAGTTAAAAGAGGTAAAATCAAAGTTTATTAACTAATTTTTTTTAATATATGGTTATACATAAGATAAATTAGATTATAAATATTAATTAGAAAGATAAAAAATTTCCTACAAAATGTTTTTTTATTTATAATTTTTAGGAAATAAATAATTTAATTTATTTATGACACAATGGTGATTTAGTAATTACCTAATTAATGAAATATTAAAATAATTGATATTATAAATATCAAAATAAATTTAATTTGAGACTTCTTATGAATTCCACTAACATTAATGATTAATATGACATATTTTTATTGGTTATATAAATTTATTTCGAATTAATAATGATGTTATGAAATTATCAAAAACAAAATACCCACTAGTGATAAAATTGAAATAAAATAGTTTTTTAAAAAATATTATATTATTAATTGATATTCTATTTCTATAAATCTATGGTTTGGAAAAAGGACTTATATAATGATATTTTTATCATTAATGGACCAAATGGGGGTTTCTTGGAGGTATATAGAATTTTTATTAACTATATAATATAAAAATACAAAGAGACATGGAAAATGTCAAACTATTTAACTAAGAGTTAAATATAAATAATAAGGTTAATATAGTGAACCAAACCTGTCTAAAATAGATTTTTTAAAGGATTTCGACCCATACCCACCTTAACTTTTAAATAATCCACATTTGAGCCATTAGAAACCGAATATGAATTTATTATAAAATAATATCTCTAGATTTTCCAAAGGTTCTCCTCACCACTATTATAAAAGGGTACTCCCCCTTCACTACAATTTACACCTTAAAACCATTTTAGTTAGGCCATCCCCTTCCCAAATATCCTCTAAACTCCACTCACTTAATCATAGAGGCCATACATTGGTCAGAAATCCAACTTATGGATCCCTTTTTATCAAATCAAAAGGAAGAACACGAAGAAGAGGTAATGATTTCACCACCCTCTTTCAAGTTTATTTCTTCTTCCACTTTTCTTTTTTATTATTTCCATTCTAAAATAATAACTTCTGTATATTCTATATAATTTTATGTTATTATAAATATTTTACAACCATATTCAGTATTTTATCAAATGTTTGAATGACATGTCAACTTACGTGCGTACGTACGACCTACCGTCTCCATGTCGTGGTGTAATTGTTATTCAACATATTATTATTTGGATGGGTATAATTGTGTTGTTTAATTCATGTAAATAATAAATATAAAATGATAATGATTCTATATATATGATATAAAATCCAATTATATATTATTTTAATATCAAAAGAATGATATGGTCGCTCGTGTGTACGTACGGATTATCGTCTCCACGAACGCGATGAGATTAATTTCCCATCATATCCATTAAAGACTAAATTTTATTTGATGATTAAAAATAATGTTTAGAGACATTATATGATTCTGGATTTGAATATGAAATATCTAATCGATAAAAAATATGGCTCACATAACAAAGAATATAATGGAAAATGAATCTGTTAACACCTGAAAATGACAATAATACTATGATATTATCAAAAACTAAATGTTAAAAAAATCATATATGATATCATATTAATGTATATGATTCATGTATAATTAAATAACAATTATTTCACCATTATACAGGAAGTTAACATACCCTCAACCAAGGAAAAAGTACAAAGTAAGGGGTTTCTTATATCACTTTTAATTTCATGAGATTTCGATAGTTCACCACTTATTTATTGCATGTGGTGTGTGTGCTAACCATGTTTGTTTTCATTGTGTAATATATTTTAATTCATGTATATTTATATCATAATTGTATGATCCTTATTTCATGGTTGTATGTATCCTATATTACCAAATCAATAAGGGAATTTGAAATTTCAATTTCCACTCATTCGACTGTACACATACTTTATTGATTATTTTACTCCAAGATTATGTGTGGAATCACTATTCATTTGTTATGTCATAATTTACACTCCCCTTTCTGTGTATATATTTTTTATAGACATAATCACCCCATTGATAAATTCTCAAGTCATTGGTATGAACTTGATAAGAGTAATTTTTACTCAATCTCCATTTTTTGGGTCGAACATCCAATTCATTGGTGTTTTTTTACAAGAATATGTGTGAATTTACTTTGATTACTTTACACTTAATATCCAATAATATTGTGGGTATTTTTATTTTTCTCACATAATTATTTTCTTGATTTATCCTTAACCTAATGATACAGCCTTTATGAGAGATTTCATCTCAATTTACATTCCATTGAGACTCCTTTGTTGTTATACACCAAATCACTTTTATATGGTGTATATAATGTAATTTTACATAGTATATCATTAACCCCTTTATTCTAATGATATTACAATGTTCTTATTACCTCAATAATTTGTATTCAAGTGTCTCTCTTTTGGTTAGGAAATTTAACTAAAATATCTTTTTAAAAAGTATTAAAGATTTATTATTCTAAATATTTATCTTTAATGTCCATGTATTAAAAATGGTTTTAAGGATTTATTTATATGGAAATTCATGTTTTCAAATAAAAATTACTTGAATATTTTAAAAGTGGTTTTGGACACATTGATTCAAAAATTTATTTTAAATGGCTTCTTGAAAAATAGTGTGACTTCTAAATGTTTTCAAAAAAGGGGGATGTTTCTCTCAATAGTTTGATGATTATTTTAATCTATGAAAATAACCTTCATTATTCTCGATTGAGGTTAATCTGATATAATACAATTTTCCATATTGTATCGAATGAGTTATGTTTGACAGTGGATGTGCTATTTTTATACCATTCATGGTTTGTCGTTACAATATTGACATTTTGTATGCTAGTATTAATACGAATGTTTATGTTATGTTACAAATTTTTCATATAAAGAATTCATTGGAATTAGAATGTGATGGGTGGAACCTGCTATAGCTCCTTGATGCATCGATAGATCTCATGAGACAAAATAGTTTCTTGGCACAAGGCCCTGACAAAATCTTATTTGTAGTCTTGGAACAAGGCCTTGACTATGTGCTTATGATAGTATGACATTACACGTTCTATCATTATGAAAGTGGTTATTGATATTTCATGTGATTATTTGACTAGTAGAATGTATATGTGAATAAGTAAATGGAATTATTTCATTTTATTATTGCCATATTATGATGAAGTTCAAAAGGCTATGGTATTAGTTATACATTGCCTTCAATATTTATGCTTATTTATGAAAGTTTCCACTATATTGTTATCCATACTGAGCATCTAATCTCACACCTTTCTATGTTTTATTTTTCCCAGGATGTGAAGAAGTATTTTATAAGTGACCTACAGGGATAGTATGAGGATATGAGTATGGTCTATGGAGACTAGATGTTGTTGTAGTTTTTCACATAATGATGTAATGTAAACTTTATGAATTTATCTAGTGATTATAAGGCTACTAAACTAATTGGTCTTTTGAGACATGATATTTTTTGATCATGCCAATGTTATGTAATAAGTAACCGACTCTGGGTAACTAGGGTCGGGGCGTTACATTTGGTATCAGAGGAAGTTGAGTACAATATCTCAAAACAAGAATTAGATAAACTCTGATTAGATCATGTATCCCTAAGATAGACTTTGAGGATTAGTATAGAATAACATCCTAGAATTTTGTTATTGTATAGATTTTGTGAGTTTTCCAATGAATACATCCATGTTTGGATATGAGCAGGTAGAGGTTGCTCTGGCATAGATGTACCTAGGGGTAAAACCCAAAAACACCGCATTGATCTAGACCTGAATGGGAACTGGTGGACAAAAACGGGCCTTGATGCACTCTTGGTTATGACACTCCAGGGGATATGATTAGGATAATTTACATTTTCATTATAAACCGATTTGAAGTATTTTAATATAATATGAGAATAAAAGACATTGGTTAATCCTTAGGTGTTTCAAATTAAGAATATGGTGTCATGACATTCTCTAAATGATTTTATGACTATTATTACTCAAACAATGATTTCTGGTTTTAGTCAATGGATGGATTACAAGGAAGTCATAATAACTTTGAGAATGAAGAATAAGGTTGGAACGGTGGTAGAAATAAGAAAAAAAAACGGAATGCTGATAGGCGTAAAAGATATTTTGGTCATGCCAAATCAGTTTTCCAAATATATGATCAATAACATATATATTAACCAACTCCCGGACTCAACAAAGAAGAGAAAGGTAGTGAATTATAAGAGCTCCAGCTATGGGGACCATGGAGGGAAGAAAACTCAATTTTCATCATGCCAGAAATTTGGAGGGAGACACCCAGGAAAGTGTATCAATAGAACAATGATATTCTTTATGTGTGGGAAAGAAGGGCATAAAGTAAATAATTGTCGAGGAAAATTGAAGAGTACTATGGAAGAAAATAAAAATGATCCTAAGATTCCAATTACGGTCATTTGTCAAAAAATGTAAGGGGCCTTGTCATCACCAAAGTCAATGCCCTATTCTATAGGTTAACCTCATGGTCAAGGAAGAACCTATGTTGAAATAAATGGATGGAAACATGTTTAAAGTTATTAGTGCTCTTTGTTGTTGAGATTACTTTGGGTTAATTTTCTCTTATATGTGTAACCCAACAATTTATTATGTGAAAATGATATATGTAGAAGAATTATCTTTTCTCTTGTGTATATAGTTATAAATAACCATTTAGATTTATATGATCCTTGAATTTGCAGCAATTACAAGTTATTATATTTTGGGTTGAAAATGCAAGGTATGAGATAAAATTTATGGTTAAATTATGTTATGGTTATTTTGATGAATTTATCTCAATTTGGTAATGTTATAAAATATATTTTTTGAAAAAGGAAAACACGCAGACCTTGTGACAACCCATCGTGTCGGAAAAAGTTGTGGGAATTGAACCCACAACCAAAGTGCGATTGGGATTTATCGCATACCACTAGACTATGTGAAGTCCCTGGTTAGTGTGACTAATTATTTTTAGTTAAATGATTTTATTGATCAATAATAAGTTGAATTAGGATCTTATGTCTTATGAGGTGAAAACCCTTAGTATAGGAAAATGAATTGGTGATTAAGTTATAGATTTAATTTTGGAAGATGTTCTCTTTGTTGGGAACACTATATGCCCAAGGAAAATAGAATACTATGAGATTTAATTTGAGGAGTAATGGTTGAGTTTTATCTATGTTTTTATTGGGGATTTATAGTTAATTAAGTTATTTATGGAAATGATTAACCTATAATAGAGAATATGTGACTAGGTTAATTACATTTGAGTATGTGACTTTAAGAGTAGTTGATGTCATTTGGAGATACAACTTAATGTGGAAGACTACATGACCAAATTCATCAATGTTTTGGGATTCAATATTAGTTTGGATTATGTTGAAGGCTTTTATGGTCAATTGTTTATTGAATGGTATTTATTTAAATTTGGGGTATTGATGGTTTTATTTAAGAAAATAAGATTAGTGTTTTTTTCTCTAAAGGAATATCCTTTTGGGGGATCATCAGATCTTCTACTAACCATTTTGGTTTTGATTAATCTACAAAGACAAGGTAAATATATAGTTTATCCTTCTTGGATCATGTGATTGTATAAAATTTGATTCTAGCTCTTCCAGTGTGACCAAGTCTTCTTGAATACTCATCATTTAAAAAAATTATTTAGTGGTTGAAATTTTCTAAAGAATGAAACTCCATTAAAATGTATGTATAACTCTTTATTTTCATAGCCAATCTTGTAAATTAATTCCTCATCATTATGTAATGTTACATAAAAAAATGTTGTCTGTATACTTTTCCTACATGGAAACTAATGACCATTTGTCCCATGATAAGATTGTGGCTTTCTTTTTGTTAACTATCTCCTGATCATTATTTCTATCCCTCTCCATCAGAACTAGACACTTAGTTTTTCTTCCATATCCATGTCTTCCTACATGGAATCCTAGTATGAGTTATCTTTGGTGACCATTGTACTTCTCTTTCTTTCTTTTAAGGTGATAGTTTTACTGACTATTTTTCTTATGTGAGACTTTCCATTATATTCCCAAGCCCAGTCTTAAAAATTTCGGGGATGAAATTATTTGAAGGAGGGGATAATGTATGACCCCAAGCTTCCACGGTACGCTTCTCTTTGAATAATATAGTAGTGTGTGTTGTACGCAACATTGAGTTCCAACACACACCGCAAAAAATCGAATTAGCCATTATGAAAAGTAATACCCAATTTATTAAAATATTATAAATTTTTTCTTTCAAAAATGACTTCATTTTTGGATTCAAAATATCGAAATTATCGTAGGGTTAATTTTTGGTATTCTTCAGAAAACATTCAATTTTTGATGAATAATGAAAAAACACAGAGTTATAGTTTAAAACTGAATTTTTATTTAAATAATTATTTTTTTTATTTAAATTTAATTAAGGTCCAAATAGATACATAATACCTATATAAGTTAAATGTAACTCATTTAAATTAGTTTAGAATACTTTTAAATATAAAAAAAATTTAACGAACTTTTCACCGTCTTTTACCCACCTCCTCGAAGAATTTGGAAATTCACATAAAAATTAATTTTACTGATTCTGTGAGTGGAATTTGGAAAATCCTAGAGACATGGTTAATATCAAGATGTAAAACGTGATTCAATGAGATGAAAATAGTTTTTTGGTGAACATTAACTTTTTACATTTATTTACCACGGTTAAAAATAAATAAGGTAATTAAGGGTAAAAATGATATTAATATTACCCTAATAGCTGTCATAATTTTATTGTACAAGTGTATCTCTACCAAAAAAAACCTTAGGAATAAAATATATTATCATTTATGTCTTCTTGAATTAGATTAGGACATTTATTATTATATAATTCAAAGAAGAGTTAAAAGAGATAAAATCAAAGTTTAATAACTAAAAAACTTTTAATATAGGGTTATACATATCATAAATTTGATTATAATATTAAATATAAAGCTAAAAAAATTTCCTACATAATGGTATTATATTTATAATTTTTAGGAATTATATAATTTAATTTATTTATGACACAATGGTGATGCAGTAAATACCTAATTAATGAAATATTAAAATAATTGATATTATAAATACAAAAATAATTTTAATTTGATACTTTTTATAAAATAAACTAATGTTATATTTTAATATGACATACTTGGATTGGTTATATAAATTTATTTTGAAGTAATAATGCTGTTATAAAATTATCAAAAACAAAATACCCAATAGTGTTAAAATTTACATAAAAGGGTTTTTAAAAAAAATATTATATTATTAATTGATATTCTATTCCTAAAATATAAGGGTACGATAAATGACATATATAATGATATTTGTATCATTAATGGACCACTTTGGGGTCCCTTGGAGGTATATAGTACGTTTATTAACTATATAATATAAAAATACAAAGAGACATGTTAAATGTCAAACAATTTAACTAAGTGTTAAATATAAATTATAAGGTTAATATAGTTACCCAAACCTGTAAAATTTCTATTGGTTGAAAGGATTTTGACCCATACCCACCCTAACCATTCAATAATTCACTTTTTATCCATTATAATCTGAATATGAATTCATTATAAAATAATATTTCTAGCTTTTCCAAAGGTGCCCCTCACCCCTCTTATAAAAGGGAACTCCCCCTTCTCTCTAATTTACACTTTCAAAGCATTTTGGTTCGGCCAAACCCTGCTCAAATATCCTCTAAACTTCCCTAAAATGATCTTAGAGGCCCTCATTTGGTCATAAAGCCATCTTAAAGAGCCCATTTGATAAAATCAAAAGGAAGAACCTGAAGAAGATGTAATGATTTCACCACCCCCTTTGAAGTTCTTTTCTTCTACCAATTCTTCTTTCATTATTATTTCATTTATAAAATAATAAAATCAGTATATTCTATATAATGTGATGTTATTATAAATATGGTACAACCATATTCCATAATTTATCCATCCTTTGTATGACATTTCACCATACGTGCGTACGTAAGGCCTACCATCTCCACGTTGTGGTGTAATTTTTATTCAATATATTATTATTTGTATGGTTATAATTATGATGTGTAATTAATGTAAATAATAAATATAAAATGATAATAATTCTTTATATTTGATATACCATCCAATTATATATTATTTTAATATAAAAAGAATGATAATGTTGCTCGTGCTTATGTACGGATTACTGTCTCCATGAATGCGATGAGATTCATTCCCCATCATATCCATTCAAGACTAAATTTCATTTGATGATTAAAAATAATTTTTAGAGACATGATATAATTATGTATATGAATATGAAATATCCCATCCATAAAAAAAATTTCCCACATAACAATGAATACAAAGTAAAATGAATCCCTTAACACCTGAAAATGACGATAATACTAAGATATGATCAACAAATAAATGTTAAAAGATAATATATGATATCATATTAATGTATATGATTCTTGTATAATTCAATAAAAATTATTTCATCATTATACAGGAGGATAACCTACTGCCGACCAAGTAAAATCTACAAAGTAAGGGGTTTTTAATCTCACTTTTAATTTCGTGAGATATCCATTGTTCACCACTTATTTATTGCATGTGGTGTGTGTACTGACCATGATTGTATTCATTGTGTAATATACATTAATTAATGGATATTTACATCATCATTGTATGATCCTTCATTCATGGGTTTATTTTTCATATGTTACCAAATCAATAAGGTAATTTGAAATTTTAATTTCCACTCATTCGTCTTTACGCATACTTCATTGATTATTTTACTCCATGATTATGTTTGGAATCACTATTAATTTTCTTATGTCATAATTTCCACTCCCCTATCTATTTATATACTTTTTATACACATAATCACTACATTTATAAATTCTCAAGTCATCAGTATGAACATATTAAGAGTAATTTTTAATCAATATCCATTTGTTGAGTTAACCCTCCAATTCATTAGTATTGTTTTTACAAGAATATGTGTGAATGTACTTTGATTGTTTTACACTTAATATTCAATAATATTGAGTGTATTTATATTTTTCACACATAATTATGTCTTTGATTTACCCTTAACCTAAGGATACAACCATTATGAGAGATTTCATCTCAATTTACATTCCATTGAGACTCCTTCGATGTTATACACCAAATCACTTTTATATGGTGTATATAATGTACTTTGAGATATTATTTCATGAATCCATTTATTATCATGATATTAAAAAAAATTATTACCTCAATTATTTTTATTCATGTGTCTCTCTTTTGGTTAGGGAATCTAACTAAAATACCATTTTAAAATGTTTTAAATATTTATTATTCTAAATCATTCACATTAATGTCCATGTTTGAAAAATGGTTTTAAGGAATTTTTTTATATGGAAATTAACATTTTAAAATCTAAAGTCCTTTTAAAATTTTCAAAATGGTATGGGGACATTGATTCAAAAATCAATTTTAAATGGCTTCTTGAAAAATAGTGTGACTTTTAAATGTTTTCAATAAAAATGGGGATATTTCTCTCAATAGTTTGATGATTATTTTAATCTATGTAAATGACCTTCATTATTCTCGATTGAAGTTAATATGATACAATACAATCTTCCATTGTGTATCGAATGAGTTATGTTTGACTGTGGATATGCTATTTTTATACCATTCCTGGGTTGTGGTTAATGTATTGACATTTCGTATGCTAGTTTTATTACAAATATTTATGTTATGTTTCAAACATTTCATATGAGGAATGCATTGGACTTAGTAAGTGAGGGGTGGACCCCGCTATAGCTCCTCAATGAATTGGTAGGTCTCCTAAGACAAACTAGTGTTTTCTCCAAGGCCTTGACAAAATCTTATTGGTAGTCTTGGAATAAGGCCTTGACTATGTGGTCATGATATTCTGGCATTATGCATTCCATCATAATGAATATGGTTATTGATATTTTATGTGATTATTAGACTAGTAGAATATCCATGCGAATAAGTAAATGGAATTATTTCATTTTATATTTTCCATATTATGTTGAAGTTCAAAAGGCTTTTGTTTTAGTTATACATTGCCTTAAATGTTTATGATTATTAATGAATTTTTATGCTATATTGTAATCCTTACTGAGCATCTGAGCTCACCCCATTCTATGTTTAACTTTTCCCAGGATATGAAGAATTATTTTATAAATGACCTACATGGATAGTATGAGGATATGATTTTGTTCTATGGAGAGAAGATGTTGTTGTATTTTTTCACTTTATGATGTAATGTAAACTTTATGAATGTATCTAGTGATTCCAAGGCTACTAAACTAATTGGTCATTCCAGACATGATCTTTTGTGATCATGCCAATGTTATGTAATAATGCACTGACGTTGGGTAACTAGGCTCGGGGCATTAAATTTACCAAGGGTTTCAGGTATCTGTTGTTATGTTCATCAATTATAGACAGTTCTATTTAGGAATATTCTATTATTTGGATTGAATTTTTATTTAGGGTTTCTTTCATCTCTATGAATGTAACAAGATTTTATATAAATCAGTAAACCTATATATATATATATATCCTACATGTATGAACCACCTCATAGTGAGGAGAATATTTACATTTTTTTAAATAGTATATATATATATATATGATGGACAATATGGGTCTATGTGTGATGTGGATTTGGGATTCCATAAAAAACGGTATGTTATCAGGTAGGTTCCCTATGTCTAATTTTTTTTAAACTAAAATTGAATTTTTTTTATTTTATTTTATGTAATATTATGAAATAATTATAATTTTAAAAATAATGATTGTGATTGATGAAATTAGCCTTTTGGGTTTTATTCCCTATTATGCTTTGGTCGGGGGGTTTTACTGATGAATCATCTATAAAAAAGTTTTTTAAAATGTGAATCACACAGGTTCATGAATTAAATTATTAAATGATTTATTTATGAGTTATGTAAAATATAAATGTTGATTTGGACCTTTGGACATTGTTATCGAAACAATTTAAATGGCCTGTTAATTTTCCAGATTGATTCAATGATGGTTTTGGAAATGGTAAAAGGGTATTTTCAAAATATGAGTCTTGGCTGGAACATTTTAATACTATCCTACAATACTGGAACATCCATTGATACTCTAAATTCTAGGGAGAATTTACATGGATTGGGTCATGAGGTTGTATTTATCAATCATGGTGCATTTTTTAGGTTTTAATGCTTACTTCCCCACCATCCAAATTTCAATAGACAATGGATCTTAGGATTCAAATTGATATTTGAGAGACTCATACTATTTAATCCTATATAGATAGAATAGATATCTGGGGTTTACCCATATGGGTAGTGCCACCTCCGAGGCTATTTTAATGCATCCATATAACACCCCAGCCATAGAAGCCCGAAGTCGGTGCATTACATTATTAAATTGGATTGATTAAAAAGGAATCAAATAATAATGTAATGAGTAGTTTAGTGTTCTTGAAGAGACTAGATAAAAATATGTAACTCATATGACATTTTTAAAGGTAAAAAAATAGTTTACGTAACAATAACTAATAAACTGCATACACGAGAACTGAATAAATAGTATCCTCCTCATAATATGTTGATGGTTAACAAATGAAAGGGGTGAGCTTAAATGCCCAGTGAGGGTTACAAATAACGAATGTGTGAACCAACAATAACTAAATCATAATCAATTTGGCATAGTCAATACAACAGGGTGAATAATTGAAAAACACACGCCATTAATAAATAGAATGAAACTGCATCAATTGATTTTTTCATTTTAAATACCTCATGAATTATAATATCTGAAAATGAACGATGATACGTGATTATTAATTAGACATCATGTATATGGCACATGATACCTATATACCGTCAAAAGATTTAATGTTTTTGTGTAGAAACTAGTTTGATTGTTGGAAAAAAACTCAAAGGGTTTGTTTCCAATTGATTTGTCTAATGATAAATACCAATGAACCAATGGGTTGTAGTAGGGATCACCCATCGCAAAAATCCCGAAGATTTATTTATACATAGATTTAATATAGGTACAATATACCTTCTCATTATCCGTTATGAGAAGAGGATCCAAATTTATGAGTAATTCTATATTTAAAACAACAATCCAAATTGACACCATATGTAATAAGGTATATGACAAAAGACAATTATCATATCCATGAAACAAGAATATGGATATATAATATATTTACAATTTAAAATGAAATATTATTTCAAATGGGATGTGTATACACCACATAAGAAATATTTTGTGCACAATACCAAGTAGATCTCAGTAAAATGGAAATTGAAACAAAGTACCTTACCACAATGTAATTAATTGAGTCGTATGACCAAAAATTAATAACTAAAAAATGTGTCACATAATAACATTAATATGAATAAAATCATGATAATATATATCAAATGGAAGTACACAATACACCACATTCAATAAATAAGTATTGAACAATGGAAATCTCACGGAATTAAATGAATGATATAAAACCCCTTACAATGATCAAATCATTAGAGTGATGAATAATAAATGAAATAATTATGTGTGATAGATATATACCCACATAATACAAGTTTATAGATAGTATAAAACAATTATAGTACATTCACATATATCCTTGGAAGTCATAACCAATGACAAAGATGTTAAACTTAATGAATGAAAATTGAGTTAAGATATCCCTTGCCTCGGGTTTGACATCCTTAAAATTTGTTTAAACCTCTATTTATAAGGCTGGAATAGTGTTATTAAATTTTTTAATAAATAATATAATGCTTATAATTCCATACATAATTTGTGTATTCCATTTTCCACCCATTTATTAACAATATTTGTTTTTTCCAATTGTTTTAGGTATGTTCTTCTTATTGTTTCAAAGGATGATTTATTATGGAATTACATGAAAAAAATAATTAATATTCCATAATTGATAATATATATATTTATGTATTTTTAAACAATTTCATGTGATTTGAAACTTCCTATGATTTTTATAATGTTAAAGGAAGATGCATCTTCCACAAAGCTAGTTAATGGACAAACCATGGATGAAAATTTTGTTATTTAAGAATTAAATAAGAAAGTAATAGTTTTTGTGATTCCTTTACCATAAAAAACAAGATTATAGACTATATAAGATAATGTAGTTTTCATGAATCATTGGATAATAGGGAGGGATAAATTCTATGTGATAATGAATTTGAAATAGATGAAGACGAAATCATACCCCTTGAAAATATCCCTTTTGAAACCTCATTATGGCTCTTGGAGGTTTCCTTTTTGATGTAAAATAAGCACAATAATGTGTTAAAGGATATGTAGGATGTAATAGGGATGTGTTTTTCCAAACAAGAAGGCTCAAGGTGATTAGTATCGGTGAAAGAATGAGTGTCCTTTTATAAGTTAAGTGGAGGATAACTTAAGAATTACTAAAATTATTAAATTATACTTAATATATTATAGGTTTCAAGGCTTTTAAAAAGTCTTAAAACTTAAGTGTATTAAATTATAGAAATAATATCATCATTTTGGACCTTGTTCAATAATTTTTTTATTCATAAATGATTATATAAAATATTTTACTCATCAAAAACAAATTTGTCAATATAAAACCAATACATAAAAATTCCATTAGAAACATCAAAACAAAACTTCCAAAATCAAATAAAAAATATATTATATCATATAAATGTCATATTAATATATTTTATTTGTTAATTAGATTAAAAATATAAAATTATATTTATTTTTTTATTTATTTTATCATTTATTTTATTTATTCACTATTTAAATTAATTCTAAATCATCTTTGTAGAAGACATTATAGTATTTATATATTTTATAGAAATAACAAATAAATTACATAAAAAGTAAAATTTTATTGGAGTTTCATATAATATTCTTCATTGAAAAAAAATCTGGAATATATCATATAACAATATTATTAAAATTAAAATCTATAATATAACAACATGATTTCCTTTGTAAATAAATTATTATAAAAGCTCTAAATTAATTATTGTGGGTACCAAATGTCCCAAATTTTTATAAAAACTATATATTGATGTAATCATGTTTATAGATATATTTTTTCAAAAAATATATTTTATTTAATAATTCTTATAATTTTTGTTAATAACATTTTATTTATTTTTCTTATTATTGCACAAGCACTACATTAGCATTTCATAAGAATTAATGTTATTTATTTCACATATAAAATTTAAAAATATTTTACTATCACAAAAATAAATTAACATGGTTAAAAATTAAATTCTATATTTGCTCATAATGTATATTCAATATTATACAATAACAAGACATCTTCTTAAATTTTATATTTTGTCTTTTTAAGCCCAATGCATGCATTGCATATAAATTTTGATAATACCCATGTAATATAAAATTATAATCCAAAATTACTAATTATATACATAAATAAGACATTATAATTAATAAAAAAATTATGATAATAATTATTATTACACAATTATTATATTTAAATAACCCATTTTGACATTGTCAGCACTACGTAGGCACTGCATCGACATTATCAATGTTTTTTATACATATCATGAAAAATATAATTTTCATTTTCTAAATTAATTATACAAAATATTCCACTTTTAATATAATTGTTTTGTTATACATATTTTATATAAATTTTTATATCATAATAATATCATGATGACATCACCAAAAAAGTCGTACTAAAAAAGTTTTATTTTCTATTTATTCAAAAAATTAATCTATTTCATAATAATCCCATTATTTTATATAATCTTTTTTAAACATGTAAAATACAAAATAGAACTCCAATTTCAGAAAATAATTTTGTAAATATAATAAATTTATTTATTTTACTAAAATCATTTTTTACTCAAAAAACACTAATTTTAATATTATAACTGATATTATGACACCCCAAAAAATTAACTAGGGTCCCATAACATTATCTTATTAACATCAAAAAACAAAATACTAATTCATTAATACATTTTAGGAAAATTAATTATCATTTAAATTAATATATTGATTATAATAATATAATTCATTATTTACTACTTAGAAAGATACAAGTAGCTAATTATTAATTTTTTAAATATTCACTATCATTTATAAGGATCCAAAATTATATTAATACATACATGGATCAGGATAAAATTAATAAGGTTACATTACTATTAATAAGGGTCAAATTACTATTAATACAGGTACTTTTCTATTCATAATGGTCAAGTTAATATTTATGATGGTATATTAGTATTCACCAAAAATTCAGTTGATCCTATTTGACTCTAAATATCAAACTGAACACAACTATGTATGTCAATTTTTTTAAAAAATAAAAATCCCAAACTTGGAAAGAATTATGTTTATTGTCTCGTTTATAATATTATTCTATATCTAAGTGTCATTTCACAAAGATTCATTGTTGAATGCATTATATGTTATCTAATGAATTGACTCTATTTAAGAAGAAACATACCTCAAAATATTTTGTTGTTATATTCTTCCCACCTTCATAAATTTCATCCTTGAAATTTTTCATGGATAATGACCTAAAAAAATATGTGGTTGGTTGTTCAATTCCTATCCTGGAACTATATCTTATTGTTATGTTCACTAAATTTTTTTTTCTAAATCTAGTTCCCATGGTTTCTACTAAACATTATATGATACCAACTGTAACGCTCCAACCCCATAAGCACGGAGCTGGTGCATTACTTTGTTAGATTGAAATCCCTAAGGACAAATCATTTTAGTAGTCTTTGAGAAACTAGATACATACATGTTACTCATATGCCATTGGCAATGGTAACAAAATACATTACATAACAAAAACTAATAAACACCTTCCACATGAACCCAATAAAAAGTCTCCTCCTCATAACCAACTGAAGGAAAAAAAAGAAAGGGGTGAGCTCAAATGATCATTTAGGGTTACAAATAACAGTGGAATGAATCAAAAAATAATTAAATCATAAAAAAATTCCATAGTCAATATGTCATGGTGGATAAATAAAAAACATATGCAATAAATAATCTGAATGAAACTACATCCATTGATTTATTCATAGTGAACCCCACATGGATAGTAATATCTAAAAATGAAAAATAAGATAATATTATTAAGTTGAAATCCATTATATGTCACTTGATTCAACTATACCATTGAAATAGTTTATGTATAACGGTAGAAACTAGTCTGATTTTTGGAAGAAAACTCGAAGGGTTTGTTGCCAACTAATTTGTCTCCTAAGACCTATCGATGCATCGAGGGGATATAGCATACCCTGCCAATCAGTTCAAGTCAAAATCATTATTTATACATAGATTTAACAAAAGTTTAATATTACTTCTCAATATTCATGCAGAGTAGATGATACAGATTCATCAATATATCCATAGTTAAAAAAACATTCCAAATAAACACCATGTGTAAAATGGTATACGATGTAAGATAATATTCATATCCCTAAAACTAGAATATTGATATATAATACATTTTAAATTTCAATGTAAAATGATCTCAAATGGGTATTGTATTCACGATATATGAATTATTATGTGCACACTACCAAGTAAGTCTCAATAAAATAGAAATTAATACAAAGTCCCTTACCATGTGGTAATTAATCGAGTCATACAACCAAAAATTAATAACCACCAAATTAATCATAGAATACGATGAATATAAATAGAATCTTGAAAATATATAACAAATGTCAGTACACAGTACACCACATGAATCAAATAAATGGTTAATAATAGAAATCGCACAGAATTAAAAGTGAGATGAGAAACCCCTTACAATGATTGTATCATTAGAGTTATGATTAATCAATGAAATAATTATGTGTGACAGATATAAACCCAAACAATAAAAGTTTACATATATAATAAAACAATCATATTTCATACACAGATATCATTGAAAAATCATATCAAATGACAATGATGTTTAACTATGTGAATGGAAATTAAGTTAAGATATCTTGTATCTCAGTTTCGACTTCCTTATAATTTTATCACACCTCATTAAAAATATTTTGAATAGTTTTAATAAGTTAATAAACAACTAAAATAATGTATATAATACCTTAAATAATTTTATTATGCCATTTTCTAGCAATTAATTAACAATAGATTGTTTCTCCCATTGTTTTAGTTATGTTCTTTTCAAGGATTGAATGGAAATTCCTTGAAAAGATGAAATAATGATCTATAATTGATAACATATATATATATTTCATTTTAAACAATTACATATTATTTGAAACTTCCAATTATTGTGGTGACGTGAAATGAAGATGCATCCTCTAGAATGATGTTTAATTAACCCACCGCAAATGGTGATTTTGTTATTTAAGAAAAGAAGATGAAAATAATTGATTTTATGATTCATATACCATAAACAAAACAACCTTATAGTATATATATACATATCATACAAGAGTTTTCATGAATCATTGGATAATATGTAGGGATAAACTAAAAGTGAAAAAATAATTGGATAGAGAAGAAGAAGGAATCATACCTCTTGAAAATGTCACTATTAAATCCTCCTTAATGCTCTTGGAAATAGTCTTTTGGATATAATAGAAGAAAATTAATATATTTAGATATTTCGAGGATGAAATTTGGTACAGTTCATCCAAAAAATAATGCTCATGGAGATTAATATTTTATAATGAAAGAGTCTCCTTTTATAAGTGAGGTGGAGGATAACATGGAAATTAATAAAATTATTAAATTATAATAAATTTATTATTGTATAAAACAATTAAAAATGGAAAAAACTAAGGGGGGATACATTTTAGAATTAATATTCTCATTTTGGTCCTTGTTTAATAATATTGGTATTTTTAAATAATTAAATAAAATATTTTTTCATGAAAAAAAAATCAATATAAAAACTATTCATAAATAAGACTTTAAACACAACCAAAAAAAGTTTCAAAATAGATCATAATTTATATCATATAATATCAATGTAATATTCATATTGGGAATATGTTAATTAGCTTAAAAATATAGATTTATATTTATTTTATATTTTTAATATCATTTATTGGATTTATTCATTAATTAAATTAATTCTACATCATCATTGTTGAAGCCATTATGGTATTTATATGTTTTCTAAACATTTAAAAAAAATCCATGAGAAATATAATTTTATTATATTTCTAAATACTATTCGTTTTCTAATAAAACCTATATAAAATATCATATAACAATATTATTAAAATTAAAAACTATAATTTGACAACATGATTTCTTTTTGAAATAAAATATTATAAAGCTTTTAATGTGATAAATTTGGGTTCAACATGTACCCAATTCGAATTAAAAATATTTATTGGTCAAATATTAATTAATGAAAATGTTTTAGCAAAAAAATGTGTAATTTAAAAATTCCTAAAATTTTAATTAATAACATTTAATTTATTTTTCTTATTCTTACACAAGAACAGAATTTGAATTTCATGTGCATTAATGTCAACAATTTCACGTATAAAATTTAAAAATAAATTACTGTAATATAAATAAATAAATTTTAATCCAAATATTATTCTAAATTAGTTTATTAAAATAATCACTCTTATACATAAGAAGAAATCTTCTTAAATATTCTATTTTGTATTTTCTTTCCCTACACATTCATTTCATAGACATTTGGATAATACTGATGTAATATAACACTATCATTAAAAATATAAAATAATTGAGATAAATATTATATTATAATTAATAATAAATTTAAGAAAATAATTTTTAGCACTCAATTATTATAAATTAATTACCAATGATGACATTGTCAAGACTATGTACGGCACAATGTCAACATTAACAATGATTTTTATACATATCATGAATAATATACTTTTCATGTTATAAATAATTTATATATAATATTCCAATTTAAATATAATTATTTATTTAATACATAGTTTAAATAAATTTTTATATCATAATAATTTCACGACGATGTGAAAAAAAATTGTATTTTACCAAAAACATTATTTTTTAATTATTTAAAAAATTTAAATATTTCCCGAAAATCTGAAAAATTTATCCAATCCTTTTTTTCTACATGAGAATCCAAAGCGGAATTCCATTTTATGAAATTAATTTTCTCAATATTAGAATGTTAATTTGTAATTAAAATCATCATTTTCTTGAAAAATACTAATTTTAAAATTATAAATGATTTTATGACAGCTCGAAAAATTAAATAGATTATCATAAATTTAACTTATAAGAATCAAAATACTAAAAACTTTTTTTGGAATACATTTTATGAAAATGAATTGTTTTTAATATTAATTTATTAATTATGAAATTTTAATTCATTATTTATTGCACAAAAAATACCAACACATAATTATTATTTTTATTAATATTAAATCTCATTTATAAGATGTAAAATTTATATTTATACATACATGTGTGTGGTTACAATTCATTAGGGTACATTACTATTCATAAGGGTCATATTACTATTCACAAGTGTACATTACTTTTCATAAGGGTCATGTTACGATTTATAAGGGTACATTGTTATTCATAAGGGTCAAGTTACTATCTATAAGGGTAAATTACTGTTTATATAAGCCAATATATATTTCATAAGGTTACATTACTATTCACCAAAAATTTATTTGATCATATATGACTCTATATATCATACCAAACAAAACCATGTATATCAGTTTTTTTAAAATTCAAATCACTAAGGTGGACAAAATTATGTTTACCATCTAGTTTATAACATTCTATAATAACCAAGTTTCATTTCACAATGAATCAGTATTGTATGAATTATTAGATTTTTAATCAAATGAAATTATTTAAGAAGATACATACCACAAAATATTTGGGTGTTATAAGTCGTTTTCATAATTTAATTAGGACCACATTGATAGGCTGGTAGATAGATCCCAAACCGAGTATATCTATAGTATCATTACATGGTGTATAAATATACCCCTTGTCAAATATTTTACATTTATTCTAATTTCCCTTGTATTTTAATGTTTTTAAAAATTTATATTGACTATTATGCTTCTATTGGAAACTCTTTCTTTATCCCTTGTCGTATGTCGTCAAAATTTCTCAATAAGATGTCTCTTCCCTTTGTGATTTATCATATAAAGTGGTTTTTGGAATGTGTTTTATTATTTAGAAACTATTATTATAAAAATAATGGAAAATAGTTATTTGGAATTATAAACTCATTAGTTGTGTTAGAATAGGAATGAAAACCGTAATTTAAATATATGTAATTCAAACTAGTATGAAATGGTTTTGTTTTTAAATGGTATTTGAAAGAGGATGGTACTTATTTTAGGATCCCTATTTGGTATCTTATTTATAATTCCAATATTAGCTTCATTAGTTTTAGGTTCTTTGTATATTGGATCTCTCATGGAGCATGTGTGGTTCTAAGATTAGTGGTGACCCAAGGGGTAACATAGAGGTATGTTTTTCCATTTATTTTTATTTCATTTCTTCTTCTGATGCTTATTTTATTCACATTTTTTATATTTATTTAAATATAATTTATGGTATAAATAATTCCCAATTGAATTTTATATCATTGTAGGCACTAGTTACTAGACAATGAGGATCCAGAGCCTCTCTCAGGCCTTTTCATGGGTGGGATCAGGAAACTGGTTGTCGGTTGGCCTAGGTTGGTTCATTAAAAAATAGTATCAAATAAATTATCCCTTTTTTATTTTATGATGAATGATATTTCATATCTAGGTTTTTTGTAATTAATGTGGATAGTCATGGGTATGTTCTTGATCACCACCTATTCAGAAGGATGTTTGAATTTACAAGGTGGTTCATAAGGGCTAGACATCATAATATAGGAATGGATCTTAGTTTTTTTTTGGTTTTTTGATTTTCATTCAATGTATTACATGGATATGAGAATTGAAGGGTTATTTGAATAAACATAAAGGATTAAAGTAGTTGTTTTAACGGAATATAAATGGGAAATAGTGTCTATGAATGGTTTAGATATCAATACACATAATATGAAACTACATCTAATGAACTCCATGTTTCTGACTAGATTGTTGGTTGACATACCAAACTGTGTAGCCAATCCATGTGTACTAATAGTTCTTATTAGGTTAAAATTTGGATTCATTGAGTAATTTTGATGATAATTTTTTCCTAAGGGTATTTGTTTTATTTGAATATTTGATGTTTCACATAGATTTAAGAATTTTAATTGGTTTATTGATATTATATTTTCACAATGAAAAACAATTGTTCTTGAAAATGAAATAGTATTTTCCTAAAAGGGTATATTTTTTGGGATTTTGGACATTATTTATAATTGGTAAATATGGTATGGCATCAAATATGTAGATAATTTGAAAACGGTAAAATGTTTGTTTTGATTATGGAAAATAACTTTCATGTACCGTTTATATTCATATGAATGATCACATATATTAATGTCTGATTGTGGTAAGCAGATAAATTGTGTCATGTATAAGGGGGTGTTTATATGTAAGTGATGAATATATATGTGAGGCTTCATGGAATACCAATGGTGGGTGATAGTGTTTTTATAAAAGATTTTTTTCTAAAAATTGTTTTCAAGTAGTGGAATAAAAATTCATTGAATAGTGGGTGAGTATATATTTAATATTTATTTTTTTGTTTAATTTCATATATTATAGAATTTAGATTTTTACAAATATGATGTGTTGTGGGAATATTTATTTGAATTAGGTTTTTATTTTTTATTGAAATGTGGAGTTTTTATGCGATTTTATATTGTTCTACACTTCTTATTTTTAAAATATGACCCAAAATAGTCATTAGGAAAAAATGGACAGTTGGTCTCTGATATTCCGTACATTTTTTTTTGTTTAATGGTAGGTTCTTGGAATCATTGTTGGAATTATTTTATTGGTATAAACCTGTCAAAATTGAGGATGAAATAGGCTTTGAGAAAATTATAATTATGTGTTTTTTTAGTATTCTAATTGAGGAATGTACCCAGATTCTAGATCGATTGCTGGATATGGAGACCATACTAATAATAGACCACTACCTTGTATTCTTTGGTGGTCTCCAACCATCATCAGATGAGATAGTGGAAAATAACTCATCTATATTTGGCTTAAAATAAAAGAATTTATTTGGTTTGGCCGTTTTCATCACAAAAGGGGGATCGTTAAGATGGACTACTAGATGAGGATGAATAAAATAATAAGAGACTTACTAGGTGTGTAGTGCATATTTGACAAACCAATATGTTCTAACATGTAATATGAATCTATTTTTGTTTTACCTTCATATTGGTGTATTTTTTTGGGAATGATTTTTTTGATTCACATCATTTTTTTGAGATATCTTTAGTTATTCCTTGTGAATATGTACCTTTTATAGAAAACATTATTTTTGAATCATTTTAGTTTTTGGTTTGTGTATATTTTGGGATTCATGCACCTTATATAAATTATGAATCATGGAGTGGTCTAGTGTTTAATTTTCTTCTCAATAATTATCATCAAATTTTCATGTGTTTGCATATGTGCTAGCCAGTTTTATAATACT
The DNA here is from genome assembly GCA_963277665.1 of Viscum album. Taxonomy (NCBI): domain Eukaryota; kingdom Viridiplantae; phylum Streptophyta; class Magnoliopsida; order Santalales; family Viscaceae; genus Viscum; species Viscum album. The sequence goes on from OY728136.1 coordinate 2,114,870,046, forward strand.
ATGGTGACCCACTATTGGCCATGTTGATGTATTCTCTTAAAAAACTCAAGTGTAATTTGGGAAGATATCAATTCACAACGGTGTTAGGGGTATGTTCATATTAGCGATTTTTTTACTAGGAAAAAACAATAAATTGCTAATGATTTAAAATTGGGTCGATATCACCATAGGATGAGCTCATGGAATAATCAGTCTGCATGGTGTTCATGAGAGGGTGACTTATCATTACCATCCCACCTGAATCCATTCATAGTAGTTTTTATATATTCGTATGTGTATTTTGTGATGGATTATCTTGGAAAATAAAAACATTCCATGATGGGTTTCCATTGGTGAAAATTATAGTAGGGTTTGGGGTGGTCCTTTTATGAGGTTATGATTGGTGATATGAGTCACTCAAACTTCATCCCATTTTTTTATAGTTTTAGTCATTTCACCTCATCAATAGATTCATTGGATGATGATATTTTTCCTTAATGATATTATTTCTATCTTCTTTTGAGTATAAATGTTTCAGGTTAAGGGTGGAATGTGTATTTTTAGCCCCCAATCATTGGATGGTTGAGGTTTCTCTTTGGGTATTGGGTTGTTCATGTCATACCTATATATGTATTTTGGGAATTTATTTGGGTATAAAGTGTCCTAGTAGGGATAAGTTTTACACATTGACCCTGATATAATAATTAAATTTATTTTTACAATTATATTCAGAAACATTTTTTAGTTCCAGGATTTATCTGATTTTAAATATAAATTTTTAGGTTTTCAGCATGGGAGTAGTGTTGGTGCATAGTTAATAGGAACTATAAGAAAAATGTGTGGGTGTGTTAGTATTTTTTAAAAAATCATACCACAATGATAACACTTTTATTCCCTTCTCATACATCATACCCATTATGGGTGTACAAAATCCTAGAGACGACTGTATGGTTAGTGCACCTTTTGGCCAGAAGTGCATCCCTACTATGAGAGATAAAAAATTTATTATTATTAATATTATTATTTTCATATATATCAAACCAATTTATTCTTTATGTCACATGAAACCCCATGACTTCACCCCCATGGGAACCTGGCTCATAACATCTTAAATAGGTATCGTTTTTCTCCTCCTAAAAATTCATGGTATTATATCCCCAATAAATATAGTCCTCATCTCATATTCTTCTAATCATCCAATTTATTAGTTTTTGTTTTCCCTCTCTGTGGCATACATGACCTATAATGACCCATACTTTTTGGAATTTTTTTTTGAAAATGTCTATAATCCATCTATCCATGTCAAAATTATATTCAATGAAAGAGGACAACAATATAACCCTAGGATTAAAGAGGTTGAAAATAGTTCAGATCAAGGGAATAACCTCTATACAAATTGAAAGCATCATGTTTTAAAAAGCTAATAGAGAGGAGGAAAGTGTTGATGGATATTTGGTCGGCTAATGAAGGCATGTAATCCAATAACCTTTTTCTTCTTGCTCAATGTGTGAGTAAATTAAATGTTGTGCTGAAGGAGGGATCAATATTTCATTTCCGTGTATTTTATGGACCAATGGATATAGCCTTTAAAGTGTAAAGAATCTTGAATGATCAAGGATCCAGTCTCCACTTGGGATATTTCCATATTCTCTTGGATGCAGAGATATATCCAGATGATCATAACATTGGCCTCAAACTAGAGCGGAGTTCCATAGCCATATGATGAAGTGAAGTCCATCTCCACATTTATCCTAGAGCCTCAATCCACACACCCTCCCTTCATCACACCCATTGATTTGGACCCATTCATGTTAAATTTTTAGTCGATGTCAAGAGGATGCCAAACCACCCATTTTCCCTGCATTTTCACTGTTGGTGGGTGTGCCAAAGATGAACATCCCCGTAGGAAACTAAAAGAAAGAGAATCCTGACATTCTTTAAAGAGATCAACTGTATCCATTAGCATTAAACAAGACATCAAAATATTGGAACTTGTCGTGGGAGTTGTGTCATTGAACCTTGACTGATTTCTAGCTTTCAATAGGCACCAACACCTGTGATTGAGTATTGCAGCACAGGAGATCTGATCCTAAATTAATGCAAAAGTTATATGGAACTAGATTTCCATGAAAGGTAATCATTCTAATATTGTGATGACAAAAACCATGTTTCCTCCATGGAAGGATCAAACTACCTGAGCTCATTTGCCTTTGATGAACATGTGTTCGGAGCTCTCCTATCGCCTATTACTGCATTAGTGACCCCTAGAGGCTATGTTGTTACCTTGTTTCGTGATTTTATAATCTATAGAAGAGCACAGTTCTTGATGTGCCAAATAATGAAATTAATATTCATAGGGATCTTGTTGCACCAAACATTTTCATTCCAACAGTCATGGTAGTCCTGCGAAGAGATCAACCTGCAAAAATCTCTTGTGTAAGAACACTATAAGATGAAGTTGTAAACACCCGTCTTTCTGATTTGGATATTATCCCAATCTACTCAAGAAGAGTCTACTGATCCTCGTCAATAAAAGTATTAAAGAATCTTGGGTGGTGTTGTGTCTCCTTCATCATGATCAGAGGAGTCAGACATCGAGGGAAGGCAAGGACAGAGCCAACCCACTTCATATGACAGAAAATAATTTTCGCAGTGCCAACTATCTATATCTTGCATGAAGAGCATACCAGAAGAGATTTGTGTTCCCAAGTAATCCATCCGGAAAGATACCTATTGCATGTTCATGCTACTGCACAGGGAGGAGGCCTACTAGAAGATCTCTTGAGGGTGTTGAAATGTTATTCTATGAGTTGCTAATGAGCTGTCTGCTCTAGATATAACAATATACTAGAACATTCTGGATATCCCGAAGAGAGATCCACTCACCAGTATTGAAAATCATTTTTTGTTTGACTACATCAATTGGTATTTCAAATAGATGTGATGCTTCCTCATATAAGGGCGGATTCCACCTTGATGTATTACACATTTAATGAGTCTTTTGTGCATATCCTGGGCCAATATTAATAAGAATAGAGATAGAAGGTCTCAATAATTAAGGCCTCTTGTCGCCTTGAATAAACCATGGGTAATACCCATAAAATAGTCCACCATTCATGATGTTCTTATGAATCTAAATATTACACCCACTACCATGGATGAAAATCCCATCACTGAGAGGACTCTGTTCAAGAAACTACACTTAATCATGTCGTAAGATTTTTTCACATCCAATATTATCACCGTATTAGATACATGTGTCATGAGGTTCATGTCGCTTACCATCTCATGGGTGATACCTATTGAACCTTGTGTGGATTTAACCTTCATGAATTAATGTTGCTAAATATAAATCTGTCCAGAAAGATTCTTGGATAACCACTGATTGATAACACATTCTAGAATTTTGTATATAAACCTGCATAGACTCACTGGTTGATAGTGAGTATGTGAGGTGGGTTTCTTATCCTTAGGTATAACAATCAGATAGGTGGCACCCAAAACCTAAGGCTGGATCCCTCCTAAAAAAAATCCAGAATTCTTCAATGATATCCTTCTGGACAAGAACCCATGCCCCCTGTAAAACGAACCAAGAAAGTGGCCGGGGTCAGGTTCACCCTCGGGGTTGACATTATGAATGTACATATAAAATTATTCCTCATTGAAAATATCCTTGAGGAATTCATTATCTAGGCTAGTCATTGTGGTGGGGATCGCTTCCCAAAGGTCTGTGCTTCCACTAGGATATCCACTGGCCATTATCTGGCTCGTGCCTATGAGGAAGTCTTGAAAGAAATAGAGCGCCATACTCCCAACTGTATCTTTATAATTTCTTAAGGTTCCATCCTCAAGTAATATTTTGGTATAAATCGATTGGTTATTTTACCTGATGTAGGAAAGGAAAAAAAGTATTTTTGTCACCCTCATTCATCAACAATACCCTAGAATTATCCTAAGCCAACTACTCCTACATGAGAAACTCCTCCTCCAACCTCATCTTCCTAGCTGCTAAACCCTCATATACTGAGTCACTCCACTCCTCCTACTGGCTCAATTCTAGGTTTTTGACATGCTATTTAAGGACCTAAAGATCCCAGTCAAAGGTAAGTACATTCCTGGCCCAATCTGAGAGTCCCATCATCAATATTCTCGTAGGTTCCATCCTCATGTAATGTTTTATATATTTTTTTGTAATCAACAAAACATTATACATTTATTAACGAAGTGAGTATAATTGAAATATTAAAATTGGTTTTCGTATGTTATATGACAGTTGATCAATATGAACGTTGAAAACTATACTCTTAATGTTAAGATTACTGATTATAAATAGTATTGATAATGGTAATTTTTGTATTATGAAGAGTGGAAGGAATCATCTAGTAGACTTGGGGCATAAAAACTGATTTTTTAGATACTGGAAAGGAGGTGGTGTCACTAACAATATCTCTTGACCAAACACAAGACAAACATCAAAACATTAAGGTTTAATGGACTATCTTATGGGTGTAGATGAATTTGAATAAATCAAAACTCAAGCAATATTGTTCTGCAACACCCCAAAATTCTCACAACATTTCACACCTTAGTCGTAGGTCCTATGTGGGTGGTATAAGGGGTTATTTTATAAGGCCTTTTTTACATTGTGTAATCACATTGGTATAAATAATTTTGTTATTTCATCCTTTCAGTTCCAAAAATAGAATTGATTAAAAAAAATTGTGCTTAATTAAGAAAAATTTGATAAATTTTTTTAATAAGAATGAAATTGTAAATTTTAGAGATTTCTCATCCATAGAGAATTATTATGTTAAAATAAACATCATTTTTGAAATTCAATTTTAGAAATTAACACATAATGAATTATTTAAAGTAAATTATGAAGATTCAATTTTTATTTATTTGATTAATAGTATTTTTATGAATTGTATTTGATGAAAAGTTGGGTTTTTATGAATAGTAAAAAATATTTTATTATTAAGTATCTTTTTCGGTGATTTTTTTAAATCAGACATACATTGTTGTAATCAGGGTGAAAATTGTAGTTTAATAAGATAAAATAATTTATTGGTGAATAGTGACATTACCATTTGGAATATTAAGTTTACCATTATGAATAGTAATTTGACAAATGGAATAGTATCCTCACCTAAGGAAGTATAAGTATGTTCTAGTCATCTTAAGTGGTAATGTGATCTAATTACATCACATTATAATTAAATAAATATTTTAGAAAATATTAGATACGTATTAGTATTATACTTATTTAATATAATTTAAAATTAAATTAATTTTTTTAAATAGTAGTTCGCTTTTGAAATATACACATTGAAGAATTATTAGGATGAATTTTTGAGATTTTTTTGAGATAGTTGAATTTTCATTTAATAGTTAAAATTCAGTTTTGAGTTATCATTATGATTAATGACATCATAACTGTATCATAATTATTTCATGAGTAAGATAATATATTGGTATACTATTATGGATATAAATATAATATTAGGTGTCCCAAGGGTCCAATACCATGGGAGAATACCGTATGCAAGACCATGGTTTTTCATATACCACTAATGAAGCATCCTTTGAAATTAATAAAAATATTTCCTCACTTTTACTAAAAATAACCACCCATTCCATCATTTTCATTAATTCCAAAATCAGTCTCCAAGAACATATTCTCGTTATAAGTCTTAAAAATCCCTATCAATGTGTCCTCAATTCCCAATGTCCTGATCATAGAGTTTAAGAAGTTACTCTTCAAGGTAAGGGAAATCTCCACATCTCTTTTCCTTTCAAGATCTCTTTTATGTGGCATGTCATTACAATTTCAAATATCATGTTCTTATTTCAATTATATTATATTAATAGACAATATTATGTGTATTTCATGAATGTGTTACCCCTATCCCCTCTTTTTAAATGTTTTCTAAAACCGTGTTTTATAGTAATTCTGCTGTAGAATTTTCATTATCAAAATCACTCTCTTTTTGTCAAGAAATTATGTTATTTTATTTATGTGAATACCGAAAAATATTTCATTTCATAGGGTGTTAATTAAGAAATAAAAAATGATATATTTATTATGGAATTAACATACATAATACCCTCATTCCCTTTCTTTTTGTTATAAATGACATATTGATAATGTTTTTCTGCACTATTTAAAACCCCCGAATTTTGATATGAAATCCATATCTTTTATTCTTTATGGGTTGGTTATGAAATATTTGATTATGATATGTCTGGATGACATGAAAATAAAATAATATTAAGGGTGTTACATGGTATCACTCTAATGCATTGGGTAGTGAAATTAATTTCAACATATGAAAAGTTTTATGATACTTGTCTTCATAACCTTCGTAATTTTTATGACATCGTGGGGATGGACCATGGGGACATGCATAAAAATGTATAAATTAAATTTTGTATCCAAATATTCATGTTTTGATTCATGTTCTTTTTATTATTATATTATTCATTTTCTATTGAATATTTCTTTATGTATTTCATCAAGTTCTTATGATATCTCAACGAAAATGTTTCCCTTCTTCTCCCTTATTGGGCCTTCTGCTCACAATCCCCATTGATATATCTCATCAAGTTAGGATTTTCAATAATTAAACATAGTACGAACCTATGATGAATCTATAAAATTTGATTAGAATTATGTTTTATGTTTTAATGTATTATGTTCATGATTTACAGGACACTAAAATTTAATGATCCTATTTTGTAAAATGTAATGAAAACTTTTGTAATAAAAAGGAAGGATGTCATAATTTTAATCAAAGGATAGTTTAGTTAATTGTGTAAATTAGTATATGAAAACCTTAGGAAAACTCTCTAAGAATGTTAAAATATAAGAAAAACATCCTACTATTTTTATGAAATATGAAGTATGTTGTTTCCAAACAAATAAATTTCTTTCTGGATATGAACAAGTTGATGTGGCACTAGAACAGAAGTATTTAGGGGTAAAACCTGAAAAATACTCTTTGAGCTATACCTGAACGGGAAATAGTGCATGAAAATGGGCCTTTCCTCACTCCTGGTTTGACACTCCTAGGGTATATGTTTGGTTGATCACAATCTATGTATGAATAATAATGAAGAATTCATAGGAATGTAATTGTTGATAATGAATAAATTGTTTATGAATAATGTTTTACGACATAAAAATATTTCAGAGTTATAATATTCTTAAATTAAATATGTTTCTCAATAATGTCTCTATATTTTATAAAATTGAGTTATATAGGAGGAACTATGAAAATGATGGCCGTACTGGGTGGGCTAACGACCCTCCAATTGAAGTCATAATGGAAGATTTCAATAGAAAAATGAGTCAAACTACTCATGTTATGAAAAAAAACATGAATCAATATGAGAAAATGAATTCAAAATGAGGGTAACTACATTATGTGGAGTCCATTATGCATTAACAACCACCAAAATTTAGTGGATTTACTGACCCAATGATTACAGAACTTTTGATAAGAACTATAGAAATGATCTTTTAAATACACCATGGGTCTGAACAATAGAATAGTATCATTGCTTTTTACTACATAGATGGAGATTCTAATCAATGGTGGGAATTGATTAAAAGAACAAGGCCCAGGTTAGATATTGATTATTTGTTGTGGGAAGAGTTTCGGAGGTTATTATTCAATATATATTTCCCTCATTTGATGAGAACAAAAATGGAGAAAGAATTTTTTAAGCTGAAGTAGATAGAGAATGAATATGTGGGAAGCTACGAGAAGAACATCAAAAGGATTTCATGATACACCTCTATCCTTGTCATTGATCTTGGTGGGAAGGTTAAGTGATTCTTTGATGGACTAAGGCCTCATCTACGAATAAATCTAGCCAACAAAGACTATAATAACTATGAGGAGATCATGGAGTGTGATATGAAAGTTGAACTGGAGTTTTGTGAGATGTTGTGGTCTCACAAATCAAATGAAAAGAAGAGATAAATAAATCCCATAGTTGGGAGGAGCTCTGATCAGTGAATATAAGGAAAGAAAATGAACCTCCCCACATGTAATAAATTGGGGAAGAAACATTTGGGGAACCACCAGCTCTAGAGTGGGAGGTGTTACAAGTGTGGAAGAGATGGCCATATCTCTCAGAATTGTTATAGTTAGGTGAAGCCTCAACATCCAAACACTAAAGAAAAATTCAATATGGTTTATGCACTACTTGAAGACCACTGCTTCATGTGTGGATGTCATGGTAACTTTTCCAATCATTGTTCAAATCTAAGGGTAGTGGATGGGAATCACCATTAGCCTCATCAAAGGCCAAGGGAAAAAGACTATTCTTTTTTATCACCACATCGGACATTGAATCTCTAAATGATGTCATGGAATTTACTCATGTTGTTCTCTAAAATATAGCAAGTACATTGTTTGATTCCAGTTTTACACAGTCCCCTATTTCCACTATGTTTTCAAATAATATAGAATAAATTCATTAACTGCTAGAAGTATATTTATTTATCAAGACTCATGTAGGTATTATCAGAGCATCAAAAATGTTTATAAACTCTAGTATTTACTTTAGTGAGAAAAATATTTTAAGAAATTTAGTGCTCATTCCCATGTTGGATTTTGACATTATAGTTGTGATGGACTGGCTGTCAATGTATAATGGTATGATAAAATGATGAAGTAAGGAAATATCAGAAGTCTTGAATATAAATCCTATACTTATCATCAATGATAAATATCTCATTATTATATTTTCCCAAATATACCCTTTTAGCCTTCATTATGGAGTTGAACAGTAAAGGAGAAGAAGGAAATGAGAGACTATGTTTAGAGAATGTTCCTATAGTTTAGGAATACATTGATATATTTGCTGAGGAGTTACGATGAACACCTCTAAAAAGAGAGGTAGAGTTCTCTATATAACTCATTTTAGATTCAAAAACATTTTCATAAACCCATTATAGAATTGTAAATGTGGAGCTAGAGGAATTAATGAAGAAACTCCAAGATCATTTATAGAAGTGGTTTATATGTCCAATTGTGTCTCCATGGAGAGCACCTATTGCCTTTTTTGAAGAATAAGGAATAATCGATGTGGTTATGAATTGATTATAGAGAATTAGATGGAATCACAGTGAATAACAAGTACCATCTTCCATGAATTTTTGATTTATTTGACCAGTATCATGGGGCTCAGTTTTCTTTAACATTTATCTCCTATTTGGTTGTCATAAATTGAGTGTTATGAAAGAAGATATTCCAAAAACTAACTTCTATTCACGATATGGGAGTTATGAAATTTTTTTGTTATTCCCATCAGTTTGACAAATGCTCCATCTATTTTTATGGATTTGATGAATAGGGCCTTTAGGGACTTTCTTGATAAAATTGTGGTAGATTTTATTAATGATATTCTGATACATTCCAAAAATTGTGAGGAACATTATGATCAACTAAGTCTTATTTTGAAAACACTATGGAAGGAGAATATTTTGGAAAAGTTTATTAAATGTGAATTTTTTTTAGATTAATTTACTTTCATGGGGTAAATTATAACCAATGAAGAAATCACAGTTCACCCTACAATGACAATAGTTGTAGAGGAGTGTCCTTAGGCTACAATAATAACCGGTATTCTAGTTTCTGTGTTTTTGATGGATATTATAGGAGGCTTCCTATAATCATTTCACAACCTTCTATTCCACCAACGAAATTAACTAAAAAGGGGTTAATTTCATAATGATAAAAAAGTGTGAGGAACATTTCCATGATTTGATGAATAAAAAGTTTACTTCACTAATGTTAACACATCCATCAAGAAGAGAGGGATTCATTATTTTTTGCGATGAATATCTAAAAGGGATTGGGTGCATTATCATAAAGTGACTTCTTATGAATCTTTATAGTTGAATTTCCATGAGAAAAACAATCCTTTACATGACACAAAGATAGTTGATGTTGTTTTTTCTCCAGAGATATGCACGCACCATATTTCTGGGGGGAAGTGTGATATATACATAGAGCATGAATGTTTGAAGTATATTTTCATAATGAAGGAATTAAACATGAGACTGACATGATGGTTGTAACTTCTGAAGCATTGTGATTATTCAATTTATTATCATCATAGAAGAGGAAAAAAAGTCACCAATCCTTTAAGTAGAATTTAACTTGTTGTGCTGGAAATGATGAAAAATCAAATATATCCTTTGATCAATGATCTAGTTAATCTGAACATTGGTATTGTAAGGTAAGAGACATCATAATGTCTATCACAAATTATTTCTCAACAATTAGAAATACAGAAGATAAATAGAGCTCAAAAAAGAAGTGCCTTTATTAAATAAAAAATTTAGGTTGTGAAGAATGGGAAGTAACATATGTTCAATATTGGTTAAAAAGGTTTACTGAAATCTTTTATAAGTATATTTCATCCATATATTTAGAAAATATAGAATGAGATGATAAGTGAAGCTCATATACCTAAATTATCTATAAATCCTAAATGCACAAAAATATATAGTTAAATTTGCGATCATTATTGGTGGGATAACATGAAAAAAGAAAATTCCTGACTACACTACAAGGTGCCTGCTGTGTCAGCAATTGAAGGCAGAGGGATGATTTCCTAAAAAGTTATTAAAACCACTACCCATACCAGCATGGATGTGGGAAAATATCACTATGGAATTTATTACTGGTCTCTCGATAAATTCTATAAGAAATAATGTGGTATGGGTTATAGTGGAACATATCACCATGAATTTCCATTTTATCTATATTTAAGAAGATATCTCCATTGATCAAGATTCTCGGATTTACATGAGGGATGGGGTAAGGGTTCATGGGGTACCGCTCCCCATCATAACTGATATTGAACGGAGTTTCACATAAAATATTATGGAGAATTATTAAACATACTCTGGGTACTGAATAGAATTTTAGTACAACATATCATCCCCAAACTAATTTCTAATATGAATAGATTATTTAGACACTCAAGGAAATGCTAAGAAAATGGTCAATTAAATTTAAAGTTATATGGGATCACCATATCCCATTAATTTAGTTCAATTTAAAAAAAATCCACTTGAGTAGTCAAATAGTACAATATAAATCTCTATAGAGAAAGAAATGTAGAACTCATACGTGAATGGATAAAGCTAGTAAAAGAAAGCTTCTTAGGCCTGATAACCATCAATTGGACATGTAGTTTCATGTTAGTGAAAAATTATCCTTTCAAATTTATCCTTGGAAGAGAGTAATGTGGTTTGTAAAGAAAGGGACCCTTATCCCTAGGTACATTGGCCCCTATGAAATACATGAGTGCATAAGAGTGTGGCCTATCATCTTACACTGCCCACAAATCTGAATCATGTTCCTAATGTATTCCATGGATCTCTTTTGAGAAGTACATACCTAACCCTTCACATTTATAAATTCATAAGGTGGTGAAACTGGAACTTGATCTCTCTTATGAGCAGAAGACGGTGGAGATCTTGGATCATAGAGAGAATTTTCAGTGAAACAAGACTACCCACCTAATTAAAGTGTTGTATTAGAACCACAAATTTGAAAAATCCATATGGGAAATAGATGAGACGAGGATGAAGAAGTACCCACACCTTTTCTATTCTAAGGGAATGATTTGAAATTTCATTGATAAAATTTCATAATGGGGGTATAATGTAATGACATGATCTTTTTGGATAATAATTGATTCTTGAAAATGTATATTCCTTTATAATGTACTATATAAAAATATATCCCTTAATTAATGAATTGAGTATAATTGAAATGAGATTGTAGTGTTTCGACTATTATATGACTTTTGGATAATATGACCTTTATAATCTACACTCTTAATGTTAAGATTTTTTATTATAAATAAAAATGATAATGGTTATTTTTGCAGAAAGAAGAGTCAATGTCCTCATCATATAGAATTGGTCCATATGAAGCCCATTTTTTGGATCATGGGAAAGAGGTGGGATCACAGAGCTTTTCTCTTCACCAAGCCCAAGTCGAACTTCAAAATATTAATATTAAATGGAATAGATTTGGGATATGTTCAAGTAGATAGAAATCACCACTCGGGCAACGTTGTTTGAGCCACCCATGATTTTATCACCTTTCCAAACCTCACATTTATGTCCTATGCGGGATTTATTACAGGTTATGTAAGGAGGCCTTAGTTACGTTGTGTAATCCCATAGTATAAATAAAATTATTATTTCATAATTTCTTCTTTAATAATGGAATTTCTTAATAAAATATATGTTTATTTATGAAAAATTCGATAAATTGATTTTAGAATTCATTATTCTACATTTCTGAGAATTCTTATTCATAGAGATTTATTATGATAAAAAAACAACATTTTCGAATTTCAAATGTCAAAATTAACCTTTGATAAATTTTTTGAAGATATATAAGATGATTTTTTAGTATTTGATGCATAGTATATGATGTATAGTGTTTTTATGAATAGTATTTGATGATATTTTTTATGATGAATATTAAAAAATACATTATTATTAAATAACTTTTTATGTGAAATGATTTTGAAAAATATGACATACATGGTTTTAATGTGGGTGAAAAATGATGTTTAAAAAGATCAAAATAATTTTTTGGTTATTAGTATCTTTACCATTCGAAATAGTAATTTTACCCCTATGAATGGTAAATTGTCCCATGGAATAGTATCCTCACCTAGGAAAGTATAAATATGTTTTAGTCTTCTTATGTTGTGATGTGATATAATTATATCGTTGTATGAGTAAATAAATATTTTTTAAAATATAATTTAAGTATTAGTATTTTAATTAATTAATATACTTTAAAAGGAAATTATTTTTAATAAAATGGAGTTTACTTTTGAGATCTAAATTTCAAAAATTTCTTATGTTGAATGTTTTGGATTTTTCTATGACAGTCGAATTTTTATTGAATAGTAAAAATATAGTTGACTGATTTCACTATGTAAAATGACCTAATAACTATGTTATAATGATGTAATGAGTAAAATAATATTCTTGTAAACATTAATGGATTAAAATATAATTTTAGGTCGTCTATATGGATAATACCATGGTCAAATACCATGGGCAAGCTCATGGTTTTGCAGATACAACTAATGAGGTGTCCTTCAAAATTAATAAGTTATTCTATCGAGTATGCTTTAAATACCAAACCATTATAATGTTTCTCTTGTTTAATAAATCATTCTTGACAATGATCTTCTTTTTACACCACACAATAATTCTTCTCATGCTGTCTTCAATCCCCCGTGTTTTTTATCATGGAGTTTTAGAATTTTCTCTTAAGGTAAGGGAATTCTAAACTTCTCATTTTATTTCATTTTCATTGATTAGACAATAAAAACACATATTTTAGTTGCATTTTAATGGTATTAAATGTTGATTTTTGATCTTATGGGCCTGAGTTAGTGGATTTTAATTTTGAACATCCATTCTCATCATTTGTGCACTTCAGGCCTAATGTACACCAATTTAGGCCTAATGATTCATCGGATTTTAAGGAATGAAATTATCCTTATTTTAATTTGATATTTTGAGAAATGTATCTACACTATAATATTAACATTATTCATTCATGGTTAACTGAGTGATTAATAATTTATGATGGTGATATTTGGTGATGAAAGGAAAACAATTCTGGAGAAGGAAGATTGGATACCATCCTAATAATAAGAATGCGGGGCCCACAATACATGCACAATAACTCCCAAATTTCATGGGAAGCTAGAAGACATGTAGGGGAACAAATAATTCTTCTGGAGTCAGTGCCAATTCGGATTACATGGTGATTATTAAGGTGGCCCAATGAGAAGATAAAAATATAGGCCAGAATCTGCGGCCCATAATATTATCCCACTAATGCGGCGATAACTCTCGATCCAAAAATCTCAATAGGCCCAAATTTTACAGACCTATAGAAGACATCTCGATACACAAAACCCTCTTTTATATCCCACCTAGATTCAGTGATATGCATTCCCATACAGGATGATATTTGTAGCAGAGACAAGGAGGATAAAAAGTGAAGGAGGGGATCAATTTCTCCACTACTTTACACCCCCTAAGGCCTAAATTAATTTAATATTTGGGAATACATTGATTGAGGATCATCCTAAGGCTTCCCAATTTCCTATTTAAGTAATTGGTGGTGAGGTGGAAAACATATCTTATTTTTTGTAATGTTATTATACCAAAGTTCCGTTGTAATGTTCTCAATTTCCATGTAAGTTGTTTTATTTCTATGTTCTTAAAACAACATCTTTCTCTCATATTCATCGCACTATATTTCATTAAATAATTCAAAGAATAGTGATATCTCTATTTTTTGGTGAATTAGTTCACAAATAGGTGTGAATTTCCTTCACACACATGGAGGAGTGCTCGTTTTTTCCGTGATTTTAATTTCTTCAATCCAATTCTTGTAAACCATCTTCCGCCCACCATTGAGAGTATACCATAAATGGAGGGCAAGCCCATTAATTGGTTGATCATAGGATGATTCTAAGGCTAGATTGAATGTTATTTTATGAACTAATTTTTGTTAATTGGCTATGTAATTCAAGACTTCCATTATTTAATTATTTCTACTCATCATCTTCACAGTGTTTGAGGAAGCAAAATCCAAGTACTAAAATGACCATACACATTGGAGCGATCATGAATTTGGTTCTATACGTGTGTAGGGGTTTATTAATTGAGTTTAGTTAGCATAAAACCCAAAAATTATAAATTTAGTGTTATTTTTCAATAAGGCATTCATCAAGAATTAATAAAACCAAAATTGTTTAAAGAAGTAAAATTCATTCAATTCACCCAAAGCATAATCCTAAAATCAACCCATTTTCATTAAATTGAATTCACTTAGATTTCTTAATGTTCTTTAAAAAAATATAAAATCAAAACCATTTTGGCCACCTCATAGCCAAAAATCCATCTCATAGGTTGTGCATCTTAGGTATTTTTTTAGGGATTAGTGGATTCGACAACCCAAGCCAGACTACAAGGACCATTCTACCATCATCTTTTGGGTAAATTTGAGCGTGAATCCAATTTTGGCACCGTTTTTGGGGACCTAATTAAATAACGTTGACCAAAACATTCTTTCCTTTCCCCAATTCTTCTATTTTCACACACAATCTCTTATCTTGTCCCTTTATTTCTTTTTTCCCTTTTGGCGCTTGTCTGCCTACACTCGTGAAAATTCAAACAGACTAGTTAGGGTGGAATGTCCAGGGATAGGGGATTCAAGTGATACTAGGGGATTTTTTCCATTGGATCTTAATACTCTTGATACTCCAAAATCCAAATTGGATCCCATTTCAATGGAAGGTCTTCAAATAAACCAACCCATAAACCTGGGTGGAAACCAAAATGGAAATCCAAATGAAGCAGCCCCAAAAATGGGGAATGCAGCTGATCAGACCATGAATGACTACCTCACACATTCCTGGAAAAATTTCCCCACATTAATTAGACACAATTCCCTAGTATATTCCAAATACATCATTAAACCCCATTTCCTAAACCACCTTCCCACTTTCTATGGAATGGAGTCCGAGATGCCCAACCATCACTCTAAGGTGTTAAATGACATTATAGAAATCATGTGCCCCCACATCTACTCAAATCAGCTAAGCTGAGGCTATTTAATTTTTCATTAATTGATCGAGCTAAAAATTGGCTTAAAAATTGGAGACCATAATCCATCAGCTCTTGGGACCAACTATAAAGAAAATTCTAAAAATATTAATTTCCCAACCACAAAACAATTGCACTTAAAAATAGAATCCAAAACCTTTTTGAAAAATAGGGAGAGTCATTTTTTGAAATACAGGAAATGGTTCAAAGTCACCCTAAACATGGTTCCACACCATGGTTTTTCTAATCCGGAAGAAGTGACAATTTTCTATGTAGAGTTGGGTCTGGGTAACAAACAATTTATTTACATGATGTGTAAAGTCCATGAAAAATCCAAACTGTTGATAGTGTTTGTACATTTTCTGACAAATATGACCATAAGATAGACAACTGACCAATTATTCCATCCATCAAGGATGTTATTTTAGAAAGACCCCCATTAGAAGTAAATTATTTGAACTTTCAAAATCCTAAATACCAAAAAAACCTCAACCCAAGGTATAATGACAACTCAGGCTTCCGCTGGAAAGATAACCAACAACCTAGCCAACCATAGGGACAAAATCCTTACCCCCGTCAGAACTACCGAACCCATAACCAGTTTCAAACCCAACATATCCAATACCAATAGACACCTATCCATTTTAAACAAACCATCCCACCTCCAAAATATCCCACTAGGATAAAATAATATTCTCAAGAAACAACCTGAACTGTTCCACAAAGCCTACTAGAACAACTGCACAAACAAATAGAAATTATGAACACAACGGTCTCTTCCCTTAAACATGAACTTCTACACATAAAACCTGGAAAGGCACCCATTCCTACTTAGGCAGTACCATCATCAACATCAAGGGGAGAGTCATGTTGAACTCAAACAACTCATGAACAACTAAATGTTGTGACTATTTTAAGAAGTGAGAAATCAATTTAGAAACCTGAAAAACTAATTTAGAACCCACCTGAAGATTCAAACATGGATGAAAATTCCAATGAACCAAATAATCAAACTGAAAAACATGATAACATTGTCAAAGAAACAACTTTTCAACAAACAACACCACAACCTGCTCCATGTCATCAATGCATGAGGGGGAAAACCAATCCTGAATTAAGTGAAACATTGAGGGAAATCATTACACAGGTCAAGTTGAACATTCCCCTTCTCGATGCAATCAAAACAATACCTACCTACTCAAATTACCTTAAGAACTTGTGCACTTTTAAAATAAAATTTCCACATAAATACCATGTCCTTCTGGATACTAATGTGAGTACCACTATTCAAAGTATTATTCCTCCTATGTTGAATGACCCGGGTTTCCCTTACATCAATGTTGAACTAGGAGAGAGAAAAGTTGTCAAGGCCTTGTTTGACCTAGGACCTAGTGTCTATCTCCTTCTTTATGCTGTGTAGTTCCAGTTAGGCCTAGAAGAGCTCCAACCCACATCTGTCACACATTAACTTGCTGATCGTAGCATTAGATATCCAAAGGGGATTATAAAGGACATTCTAGTAAAGGTTAAAAAACCCATCTAACTTACTGAATTCATTGTCTATGACAACCACCCAAACATTGAAAGTAAGGAACAAACCACAATCATCATTGGTCATCCTTTTCTTGCAACAATCAACTTTGTTATCTGAGTTCGAAACGGGAACAGGACCATCGCCTTTGGAAACATGATTCTATACTTAAACCTCTATAATGCAATCTCACAAATAGTATATGATGAGGAAATTTATGAAGTATGCAAGAAAAAAATCATTGATAATGAATCCATAGAACATCAAGGAATATTTTATGAATTTTTATGTTAGGATGAGATTGATTTCCTTTTTTCACATGATGGAAGTATATCTCCTTGGATTGAATCGTTTTTAAATTACTCTTATGATGATGTCTTAGGTCCAACAATCAGTGAAACATTTCAGGAAACCAATTTCATGGAGACCAATCAAACCTCCTTCCCTAAATCTGATCATGCTAATCTAGTATCTGAATTTTCTACATGTTGGGAATCAATCCTATCTAAAACTCTGGGAAATAAAATTGATATTGATCCAATGTCCCAATATTCTGGTGAAATTCCGAAACAACCTGATCTTCAATTGAAGGAACTACCTGCTGCACTCAAGTATACCTTCTTAGGGGGAAATCAAACACACACTATTGTCATTTCAATTGAATCCAATCATGAGAGGTTGCTTCTAGATGTCCTTAGGAGTCTTTAGAATGCTATTGGTTTGACCCTGTCTGATATTCCTGGGATTGGCCCAGTTATCGGGACTCATAAGATTGTTCTGAAATCTAATTAAAAGCCAAGTCATCAACCACAACATTTAATCAATCTTAATCTCATGGTAGTAGTTAGAAATAAACTTCTAATATTGTTAATAGTTGGTATCATCTATCCCATAGCAGAGAGTGGGTGGGTGAGCCCAATCCAAGGGGTTCCAAAAAAGGCTGAAATCACAATGATAACCAATGGGGATGGAGAGATTCTTTCAACAAGGGTGAGTAGTGGCTGGAGAGTCTGCATCGACTATAGGAAGCTAAACACATTCACCAAAAAGGACCATTTCCCCTTACCATTTACTGACAATGTCTTTGAGAGAGTGGAAGTACATGCCTTCTACTGATTCTTAGATGTGTACTTGGGGTACATTCAGATTGAGGTATCCCTAGAGGATCAAGGGAAGACTACATTCACATGTCCATTGGGAGCCTTTTTCTACAAACTCATTCCCTTACGGTTATGAAATACCCCTAGAACCATCTAGCGGTGCATGATGGGAATCTTCTCAGACATGGTAGGGGATTTTCTAGAGGTCTTCATGGATGACTTATCTGTTTTTGGGGATACATTTGTAGGATGTATAAGGAATGTTGAGAGAGTCTTCTCATGATGTGAATAAATGCATCTAGTCCTAAACTAGAAAAAACGACATTTATTGGTTAAATATGGATGAGTTTGAGGCCATCTGGTCTCAGGTAGGGGGATTGAAGTTGATAAAGACAAGGTTGACATCATTCGTCACCTTCCATCAACCAAAAATTTTAAGTAAGTGGGGTCTTTAATAGGACATGATTGTTTCTATAAAATATTAATCTAGGACTTTTGTTCAATCTCTCATCCCCTTTGTGCTCTCCTAGTAGAGTATGCTCCATTTGTTTGGATAGAAAGATTTGAGGGTTCATTCTCAACCCACAAATCCTCTCACACCTCTCCTCCCATTATGAAATCTCAAAATTAGACCCTTCCATTCGAACATATGTGTGATGCCAGTGACTTTACTGTAGGAGTTGTGTTAGGACAACGTTGTGAGAAAACTGGTTATGACATCACTTATGAAAGAAAATCCTTAAATGATGCCCAAATCAACTACACCACCAATGAAAAGGAGTTACTTTCTATTGGGTTTTCCTTAGATAAGTTTAGGTCCTACCTCTTAGGATCCCCCATCATTGTGTTCACTCACTATTCTGCACTAAAATACCTCTTCAAAAAATAAGATTCTAAGGATAGACTAATTAGGTGTGTCATAATATTAAAAGAATTTCACCTCACAATCAAGGATAATAAGGGAGTTGAAAATGTTGTAGTTGATCACCTTTCTATGATGGATTTCAAAGACAACTCAAATCGCCTTTCTGTGTCTGATTCAATCCCTAATGAACACTTATACACTATGAGTGAATGCACTTGGTTTGCCGACATAGCCAATTTCATAGTTATAGGAGTCATCCCAAAATTATTAGGGACTCAAGCTCGAAGGAAATTCCTTTCTGTTGTAAGGCACTATGTGTTTGATGATCCATACCTCTATAAGTTCTTCCCTGACCATGTTATTAAGAGGTGTGTCCCAGAATCTGAACAAGAGTCCATCCTTAAATTCTATCATAGTGCGGCATGTTTAGGTCACTTTTCCTCTACGAAAACATCTTATAAGATTCATTAGTGTGGTATCTTCTGGCCAACTCTCTAAAGGGACTCCTACACATTTTGTCAAATCTGTCCTTAGTGTCAACAAGTAGTTTCCATCACAAGAAGAAATCAAATTCCAGTCACTCCCATCTTAGTGATTGTAATCTTTGACTACTGGGGAATCGATTTTATGGGTCCTTTCCTAAACACTAATGGGTAACTCTATATTCTTTAAGCTATTGATTATGTCTCCAAATGGGTTGAGTCCATTCCTAAAAAATCCAATGATCATCAAACTGTGATAAGATTTATCATGGAAAACACCTTCTCAAGATTTTGAATTCCTAGGGCTATCATTAGTGATCATGGAACTCAATTTTGCAATCATCCATTCTCATCACTCAAGGAAAAGTATGGAATTTCTCACAAAGTGTCCACTTCTTACCACCCACAAACCAATGGTCAAGCTGAGTTAGCCAATTTAGAAATTAAATAGATTCTTCAGAAAACTATTAATCCATCAAGGAATGATTGTTCAAGTAAACTCTCAGATTCTCTTTGGGCCTATCGAACCGCATATAAAACCATTTTTGGAATGTCCCCATATATGTTGGATTATGGTAAAGCATGTCATTTTCCAGTGCAGATTGAACATAATTCCTTTTAAGAAATTAAATAATTGAATTATGACCTCTCATTGGATGAATCAAAAGGAAATTAGATCTCAATGAACTTGAGGAACTTAGGATAAAGGCCTATGAATATTCAATGATAAATAAATATAATGTACAAGCCTACCAATCTAGAAAACTTAAAACAAAACACATTGAACTGAGAAAACCCGTTCTTTTGTATAATTATAAACTTCACTTAATCCTAGGAAAATTGAGGTCTATATGGTCAGGTCCCTACATAGTGCATAATGTGTACCCCCATGGGGCTGTTGAAATTCATGACCCCCCCAACGGTCAAACATTTAATGATAATGGTCGTAGAGTCAAAACATTCATAGAACCATTCCAAAAACATGAATTTGATGAAGACTTGTGTGAACCTACCATAGAAGATGAAAATAATTAATTTATTAGGGGTCCAAGTAAAGCTAATAACATTAAACAAAGCACTTCATGGGATACACACCATGGTTTTAAAGTTTCTAATCATTTTTTTGTTTTAATAAACTTTATATTTCAAATATGATTAGTGGATCATTTCATTATAACTTTATTATATCTCAGACAGTTGACCTGTTCTTCTCTATAAGTATGGATGGATATGAAAGGGTAGCACCGTATTCATCCATGTCACGCGGTGTGATCCATGAGCACTACCTTACCCAGAAATTAATAAGAAGGAAATGTATCATCAGTTATTTAAAAACAAAAAAAAATAAAAACCATAAAAATGATGAGACTTGGTATTAAATAAATTATTTTGATGTTTTTTCTGTCTGGTTTGTTCGTGTTTTTATGGTTCAGGGACTATTTTTTGGTGATACATATTCAATCAAGGATGTGCCTACATCTCCCATGAGAAAAAATTGTTATTTGGGAGCACCACAATCATCATTATGAAGCCACCAGGTGAACATGTTCCATGCCCTTTGTAACTCATTCCCCAACCACTTTCTCCTCTCTTTTCTTTTTACGAAACTAGGGATAGTTTCATTCTAAGTTGGGGGGTGTGGAAATAGAATTTTTGTTTATAAAAAAGTAGTAAAATACCTTTATCATTTATAAAATAAAATCTTTTCTCATATTAATACTACATAAGAAATATTTTTTATTTTATTGGATCTTAATTCAATTCATGATTAAGTTTAAATGCAATGATTTTGGAAGTATGGTTGTCCAATGATATTTTTCATCATTTTTATTTTCATCCATTAAATCAAAATTCCATGATTTGCATCCTCTTGATTTTGGGGTAATAATATGAATTCTCGGGGTCCCATAATAAATAGCATAGGATAGTTTTATTTTTATGAATAATATGAGTATTAAAAAATAAAAAAATAAAAAAAATTGTGTAGATAAATGAATTGATAAAATGCATGGCTCTCGGATCATGGGGATCGTGACTCCAGAGTTATCTAGCCCTGAGTTTTTTGCTCTATCTATATTTATGGTAATATTAATTTTTTATCATGTTAACTCAAGACAATGCCTGAGTATGTGGGCTTCACTTGGTCCCTTAAGGCCTTTGAGTCTGGGAGTCATTAGAAATGTATTGCTATGTGGGATAATTTGATTAACTGAAATCTCAATTACTTTGGAAATATTTCAAAAAAAATCCAAAAAAAGAATGATTAACAATCATATTAGGATTAAATGTGATTCCACCTAGCGCTTCCATGATTTCCCCCTAGAATGAAAATGAACCCCCATATCTATTGTGATTCACAACACATCATTTCACCTAATTGAGTTGGATAAAGTATGATGATGGATTTGATCAAAATAATGGGATAGGGATTGTGATATGCTTCTAAATTTTTCATGTTTTAAATTATTTTGTTAGGTTATAAAGATATATTTGTATTTAGTTTACATCATGAGCACTTCTTATTATAATGTGTTTGAAGAAAATATAATTCAAATATAATAATCGAATTATTTTCTCGAGACAAGAAAATATCATGTTGGGGGTGTGGTTAGACAATAAAAACACATGATTTAATTACATTTGAATGGTATTAAATGTTAATTTATGATCTTATGTTCCTGATTTAGTGGATTTTAATTTTCAACTTCCATTCTCATCATTTGTGCACTTCATGCCTAATGTACACAAATTTAGGCCCAATGATTCATCTGATTTTAATGAATGTAATTATATGTATTTAAATTTGATATTTTTTTAATTGAATCTACACATTAATATGAACATTTTTCATTCATTTATTAATGGAGGATTCATAAAGGATGATGGTGATATTTGGTGATTAAAGGAATCAATTCTAGAGAAAGGAGATTCGACACCAGCGCCCTGATTAGAATGTGGGGCCCACAATACTGGCCCAATAAATCCCAAAATTCTTGGTATGATACATGAAATGTAGAGGAACAAATAATTATTCAAGAGTTAGTGCTAATTCTGCTTCCATGGTGGTTATTAAGGCGCCCAATGAGAAAATCAATATCTGAGCCAAAATCTGCAGCCCATAATTTTATACCACTAATGAGGCCATAACTCCCGAACCCCAACTCTAAATAGGGAAAAATATCACAGGAGTCTATAATACATAGGGATACACAAATTACTCTTATATGGCCCACCAAAATTCATTGATGTGCTTTCCCAAACTGGACGGTCTTTTCAGGGGAGACAATGAGGATAAAAAGTCAAGGAGGGGATCAATTTCTCCACAACTTTCCACCACCCTAAGGCCTAAATTAATTTAATATTTGGAAATAATTTGATTGAGGCTCGTCCTAAGACTTCCCAATTGCATATTTAA
The DNA here is from genome assembly GCA_963277665.1 of Viscum album. Classification (NCBI taxonomy): domain Eukaryota; kingdom Viridiplantae; phylum Streptophyta; class Magnoliopsida; order Santalales; family Viscaceae; genus Viscum; species Viscum album. The sequence goes on from OY728136.1 coordinate 2,114,893,103, forward strand.
GGTAGTTTTGGTGAGGGGGAACACATATCTTGTTTTTTGTAATGTTATTATGGCAACGTTCCATTGTAATGTTCTCAATTTCCATGTATGTATCTTTTTTGTATTTCTATGTTCCTAAAACAACATCTTTCTCTCATATTCATCCCATTATATCTCATTAAAACTCACAATTCACGGTTATATCTCTGTGTTGTGGTGAATTAGTTCAATCATAGGTGTGAATTTCGTTCACAGACACAGATGAGTGCTCATTATTTCCACGATTTTAATTTCTTCAATCCAATTATTGAAATCCATCTTCCACCCATCATTGAGAGTATACCATAAATGGAGGGAAAACCCTTTGTTGGTTTGATCGTAGGATGATAAAATGGATGGATTTAATTTTATTTTATGAACAAATAGTTGTTAATTGGATAATTAATTTAATACTTCCATTCTTAAATTATTTACACTCTTCATCTTCACTGTGTTTGAGGAAGCTAAATCCATGTACTAAAATGACCACACACCTTGGAGAGATGATGAATTTGGTTCTCAATGTTTTTAGGTGAGAATTAATTGATTTTAGTTAGCTTAAAACCATAAAATTATGAACTTATTGTTATTTTGAAGAATGGATTCATCAAGAATTAATAAAACCAAAATTCTTTAAAGAAGAAAAATTAAATCAATTCACCCAAAGCATAATCCTAAGATCAAACCAATTTCATTAAATTGAATTCTCTTAGGTTTCATTGTATTCTTTAAAACCATCTAAAATAAAAAGTAAGTTGGCCAATTAATATCCATAAATCCATCTCATTGGTTGTGCATCTTAGGTATCTTCTTAGGTCTCAGTGGATTCAACAACCCAAGCTAGACTACAAGGACCGTTCTACCTTCATCTCTTGGGTAAATTTGAGCATGAATAATTCCCTTTATGTGGTTTTAATTTAATGTTTCATTAACATGTTCTTATTTCCATTATATTTTATCCCTATACTATAATATGAGGCTTTTATGAAAGGGTGACCCATGTCCTCTCTCTTCTAAATTTTTCTAAAACCATGTTTAATAGCCATTATGAGGAAAACAATTCATCTAAAAACGTTCTCTTTTTATATGGAAATAATATTATTTCATTTTTGTGAATACCCAAACCTATTTCATTTCCTAGTTTAGTTATCTAGACATAAAAATGATATATTTTCTTTCGTAATGGAAAAACATGAAACCCTCATTCCTTTTTCATGGGTTATAAATGAGATAATGATATTCTTTTTGAGCACTTTCAAAAAAGCCATGATTTTAAAATGATTCCCATATCTTTTATTAACTATGGGTTATTTAGAAATATTTAATTATGATTTATGTGGATTACAAGAAAATAAAGATATATCACGGGTGCACCCTAATATTGCTGCAATACATTGGGTAAAGAATATTGTATCTAGATATGGAAAATTTTATGATAACTTGGTTAATAACCTTGGTAAAATTTTTAAACTTTATCGATAGACCTTGGTTATATGATTATGAATGTATAAAGTAAATATTCTCTCAATTTATTAAATTTATTATTAATTTTATTTTAACTATTATATCCCCATTTTTCTATTTCCCTTGTCTTTATGTATTTAATCATGTTCTTATTGATATCATAAGGAAAATATTTCACTTGTTTTACATTACTGATCCTTTTCCACACCCTATCCTTTTATGTATGTCCCCAGGTTATGTGAAGTAACAATTAAACATATGATTAACTTTTTATGATAACATAAAAGTGTTTTGGAAGAATGTTTTATTTTTCCATGTATTATGGTCTTTATTTCCAGGACAATAAACATTAAAGATCTGATATTTATCAAATGTAATTAAATGTTATGTAATAAAAGGCGGTATGCCATATGTCCCATCCTACCCCTAGCTATATTTTGGGTATTTCCATAACTTAACCCAAATTTTGAGGTGCTTTGGTTTTTATATGGACCAATTCTAGCCACAACCAATGAAGTCGGGGTATTAACCATGGTTTTCAAGTATATTTTGTTCAATTCATCAATTATGCACAACTTTAATTTGGGATTTTGTAATTATAATATATCTTTTTTACTATTTACATTATCTTGAAGCTCTTCGAAATAAAATTTCTTACATATACTATTTTAATAAAATAAAAATATATCATATTTGGATAGATTCCCTTATGGTGAGGGTAATATGTACATTTGTTTAATGGGTATATATAAATATGTGAATGTGTATATAAAAGAATGTGTTATATGGATTCGGGTCTTCGTCATAAAAAACATGTTTTGAGTTAATATACACGAGTCTAAACCATTTATTTGGAACCTCTAATTTAGTATCTTGTTTTATTATGTGTTTTAAATATATTATAAAATAATTACAATGTGAAAAAATTATTTTTATTGTTTAAATTAGCCTATTAGTTTTTCATAATTTATTATTTCTAGTCCATGGGTCTAATATAATGAAGTGTGTATGAAGAAATAATATTTTGAATGGTGAATAACCATAGTTCATGAGTGACCTTATAAAAGAAGTTATATATGAATCATGGAAAATATAAAATATTAATTTCATTTTTAACACATTCCTTAACAGTTTAAGGAGATGTTAATTTCCCAAAGTGTTTCGAAAATGGTATTAAAATCGTAATTTTTTATAAAGATGATCGTTGGTTGGTTCCTTTGAATGCTTTAATGGAAATATGGTGAATCTATGGAGACACACCATTATAGAGGGTATTTTCTTAGACTGTTTTGAGAGGATGGATTTGACATGTATTACTGATTTCCTTTTGTTCATGATTTCTTCCATAACTCTTATAATCCCTATATTCATGTGTTCCTAGAAATTATATTTTGATTTGATAGATGATTACTATTTAATCCAAATTTTATGGACCATATCTCTGTGGAGTAACCTTGTGGGTTGTGAAATTAATGAGTATTTTTGATAGTTGTTGGGATAATTACTGACATTAGATCACATCGATGGGATTGTAGGTGGATTCCAAACCAAGTACTTCTAGGGTCTTATCCTTCGTTTCCAAGTATATCTCATGATAATTGTTTCGAAAGTATTCTAAGTTCACCTATTTAATAATGATTTCATAAAATCAATTAAAATATTATTATTATATTGGAAACACTTACATTAAAACATATAACATATTTTTTAGTAATTATCATCAAAATATCTCTTCGCTGCAAGTTTATTATTATAAGGATGCTTTTAAAAAAGTATTTTATTATTTAGAGATTCGTTTTTAGTAGAAAGGGAAATTTTATTTTAGAAATATTAAAATATTAAATTCATCATAATGGTAATTAAAAATGTATTTTAATTATTTATATTTAAAACTTGAGTTAAATGGTTTTCTTTTTTAAAGGTAAGGAATAGGGAATGGTTTAGTATTTTGAATACCTACAAAGAAACACAACATTCATTATTATATTATCTACTTTAGTATCCAATTATTCTAGTGTTTTATCACTCTTGTAGTGAACATGGTTCTATGATTGATGGTGACCCGTATTGTAACTTGGATGTATGTTTCATTATTTAGTTTTATTTCATCTCCACATAAATTTTTTATTTTATTCATGAAGTTTATATTTATTTACATATAATCTGGGGGATGAATAATTTCAGTTGATTTATACCTGATAAATAAAACTAATTTCAATTATCATAGGATTGAGAACAAATCTCGGTCTTTATTGTGGGTCAGCATGAGGTCGACCCGAGATGGTTTGTGACAGTACATGGGGTCGGGGCCAAGCCCCTTCCTTTTCATTTATATTTATTCCTTTTATTTTACTTATATTATTTATTCTCTTCCATAAATATTCTCTTGTATGTTCCCTTGGACTCATATTTCTTATGAATAAGATTCAAATTGGACATGGAGAGAGTATGTTTATGATGGAATAAGATATGTTCCACCACAATGCTTAGGAGGACATAGATCATATTGATGTAGTGGTGGAAAGCGAATACCTTTGAATCATCAGTGAATTCCACCCAAAGGTATAATATTTTAAATTTATCAATAAATACCTTTTTAGTTACCTATTTCTATTTTTAAATCTCCACTCTGGATACGATGGACCCCTTGTGGTCCGGTCTATAGATTTTGTGTAGAAATGTAGGTTTTTATATTTTTAAAAAGGATTCACATTCAGAAATATAAATCGCATTGTTTGTTGTTAAAGAACAGACATCATGTTTTCATCCCATTCAAGGATGATGGAATTTCTATATGTACATCCTCTATACTGGTATTATATTATATGTGTTGGTTATTAGAAATTTTTTCGAGCCACCAGACCAAATTTCCTGTGTTAAGGAATTTGTCCATGTATAGTACATGACTTGCCCTAGAGTGGGAAACATGATGTGTTTGAGTACTCGACTAGGAAAATGTATATAGAATTACCATGTGGGAGACATGGGAAGGTACCCCATGTAGGGTAGAAAGCATTTATATTTTATACATAACATTTACATGGGAATATACTCCATAATTTTCTACAGTACATGCCCTTGACTGGATCTAAGACAAATAGTCTTGAATTCAGGTATAAACCCATTTACTTATACATTTCAACACATTTGATTCATTTCATTACATTCTGATCAGAGTTAAAATTGGAGTATGAGAAGTGAATTTTGATCATTTTACTATGTATATGGTAATGGTGGAACACATAGGGTGATTGACAGGCAAATATTTGTATTTTTGGGTAGAGATGTATATAAATGATAGGTTCTTCCTATAGTAAATTATTAAGTTTATGTATTTAGTGTGAGTCATGGGATTAGACCCACATGAGGTTCTTGTGAATGGTTAGTTTAAATAGAAAGAGATTTACAATATTAAAATTTCATATCTAATTGGACCATTCCCTGGTTAGTGGGACTCAGATACAAATGGAGATAGATTCATTGGGTGGTTTTACTGAGAAATAGTGGGGCCCTGATCTGATATGGGACACAATCCATCTTGCCAGACTGATTCGTACATTTGACCTAGAGGATCCCAAGTAGGATATATCTTCTTACATATAATTATTTAGGTTTCCCAAATAGATCCATCTTTATTTAAGTTTTTTATAAATAATTCTTGTAGGATTATGCCCCATGCGTCACAACTCATCCAATTTACAAATTTTTATAACAAACTGGATACTGTAAAAGTGGCGAGCATGGTCTAAAAATAGAGAGCACTAAATGTAGTTCACTAAAAACATTTCTTTTGACATTGTTTAGATAGACAAAATTTGAGGGAATTCCTATTTTTATTTTTCTTTTTATTGTTTTAATTAATCTAATAGGTGAGAAGAAAACAGAAATAAAGTAAACAATAATTGAAAATGATTATGGACTCTAAATCAAAAAATGTTTCGAGGATACTGATGTTGCAATTAAATTGCTACGCGGCCATGAAAAGTCTTCTTTTATGTGATTAAATATTTATTATGCTTAATTATTACTAGTTCCGAAAATATAAGCATTTTTTTGATGCGTAATTTAAATTTACGAATTTATTAAATGTCCCATTTTATGGTGTTATAAAAAATTAGAAAACTCGTTCATGTACCGAACTACAAGGAAAAATAACACAACCCGTTTCACACAAATTTGTGTCACCAATTTTCACTAACCATTGGTCAACACAGTTTACCTTCTCAAACCTCCACATTAAAATATTATTAAAAGTGCCAGTTTCAATTTCTGGAGTTCATTCAGCGAAAAAATAATTTAAACAGACAAATATTGAATTAAAAAAATTAATTGACAATTAATCATCAGATATGATTATTGCATGGCATGAACAATAATTTTAATTACTCAACCAACATCCCGACACTATGATAATATCCTCAAAATCACAACTAAAAATGTAATAATGGTAATAAGAAGAAAAGTCATGTAATATAAAACCGCGTTACAAACAAATAATAGTGTTGGTCTTCACTCTCATCGCATGATATTTGTTCTTCGACCTATGACCCCACCTCGGCTCATGATGAGGTCGCACACCAACTATGTGACCATCGGAACAAAAGATATGGGTGATGATGCGGATTCCAGTCTGCTGTGGTGATAGTGGGTGGATGCTCCTTGATTTGTTGGATGGTGCGCGGTGTGAGGAGGAAGATGTAGAGTGAGGAGGTCGAGGGTTCTGGCATGACAATGTGGTTGTGAAGCAGATGAGGTCGTCTTCTTTTGGTGACTGATCTAGGGAAAAAGTGACCTACAAGGAGTAGTGGAGTACGTATAGGGTGAGGGGTTGCACAAGATGGGGGAAGGAGGGCACGAGGGGGTGGTTCTACCCCAGAGGTGAGAGGCTGGTCGGTGTTCAGAGGAAATGGCATGTAGAATGGGTGCCCGAGTTTGACGGGGGATTCCAGAGTGACCGGGGGAGCGTTGGGCACTAGGTTGTGATGGGAAGGGGAGGGGGATGGTAGGGGAAGGGATTGTAAATTGTTGGATGGATGTGTGGGGTGTGAAGGGGAGAGACCTGGTGAGTGTAGGGGAGTGGGGTCCAGTAGGTGAAGGGGATGAGGGGGAGTGTAGGTGCACCGGGTAGGAGGGTAGAATAATAGAGAGTGGGAGGATGATTAGAGAGAGAAGAGGCGGTAGGCAGCTATGAAAAAAGGCTAATATGTGGGGCGTAGGTCAAGAGGGAAGATATGGGGGAAAAAGAACTCCAAAAATAAAATTTGAAATTTGAAACTCAGATTAAAACATAAAAAAGTTAAATACAATTTATCTAAAAGTTAAATAAAATAATAATAGTAACATCAATAATTAGAAAAAATAAATAATATGAAGAGTTGTATAATTATTATATTAATATGTTAAATTAATATAATTAATTAATCAACTAATAATAAAAATAATAATTAAGAATAATTAAACTAAAAACAAAATCTAAAAAAATAAAAGTAAAAGTAAATTACTAATGTTAATAAAAAATTAACTAAAAATTTATAAAATATAAAAATACTACAAAATGAACCTAAAAACTCAATAAGTAGTTAAAAGATTATTAAAAACTAATTTAAAAAATGTTACTAAAATCGATGTACATCAAATCCCCCACTCTTAAAAATTTTCACTCCTAGACAAAACAATCAAAAATAAAACATAAGTGGTCCCATAGTCAAATCAAAAAATCAAAATTACATGTTCAAAATTTTTCATTCTATTTCCTCATAAAATATTATGCTTTATTTGAAACATCAATTTTCAAAATAAATCTTTCTTTAACATGCATTCATTCCAAAACAATTACGTTCTCACATTTATCATGTGACCTGCCTTGCCATTACACTCATCGTTTGAAAAAAATTGATCAAATTTTTTCTCAATTCACATACACATGAATGCTTAACATATATTTGCTTTGAATTTCACATCTCCACTAGAGGAAATAAAAAAAATGGACCAATATCCTAGAATTTACATGAGGTTCAAATATCATTGAGGCTCTGGGATGGCGGGAAAAAATTGACATCTTTTTGTTAAAAAGGAGGGTTGAATCTTGAAATAAATGAATGATATATGTCAATCCAAATTTCTCCCTAAAACTCACACTCCCACACACATAAAATTGTGATTTTCCCCAAGAATATTAAAATCCAATTTTTCCCTCTTTTGTTTAAGACACAACTCGCTCAAATAAAATGGTGAGGAAAAACTGGTGAGTATCAACTCTAAAATCCCTTGAAATAAATGTCATACAATAATCCCAAAAAACGGTACACAAGTAAATTATATTATATAACATCTTAGTGAAAGTAGGTTATATAGAAAACTCTCTAGTTCCTAATGTAATGGATCATCACTTTTATAGGTATCCCCAAAAGGGAGGGTTAACTCGTAATGATCACAAATTTACTCATTGTTGGAACCAAAAGGATTCTATATGCCTATATCAAAATATATGTAAGGAATGTGGGTACTTTGAAAAATAATTCATATGATCTGGATGGCATAATGTCAATCCATGTACATTAAATGACTCACTACCTCTTGAATAACCCTCTCCATGAGTAAATCTCTCCCCGAAACTTAAACTGAAAATTATCATGCAAAAATTCAAGAAATTAGTAGGGAATGGTATCGTCATGGGATCATCCAAAAATGCTTTTTCATGGAATCTAAGGTCTATATGACAGAAAAAATGGATGGGTGGCACAGTGGTTCAATGGGGCTAAATAATCAAACATATTCCTAGATCATTTTAATGAAATATTCATAAATTCCAATTGCTTTGATGGAAAAACAAGAAAAATTCTATAAGAAAAAACATAGTTGAGATTCCCTCATGAAAAAGTGAAATAATTGATGATTTTATAACTTCTCAGATTCCTCACAGGTATGGAAGTATAATGTTAGATAACATAGATGATCATGAGTGCAAATAAGTGTCTCGAAAAAAAGTTTTTGAAAAACATTTCTGAAGCATGAAATTATATCAGAAATCATCTATGTCATGTAATTAAGGATCAAAGAATTCCAAACAAGAATCAGGTGCTCAAACAGCCTAGGGACACAAGTGGTATGTCTCAGACTGTGTTGCGACAAAAATTCAGCAGCTTTTATTTGGGTTCATCAAAGATAGGAATGTTGGTTTTTTTGTTAAAATTTTCTTGTTATGATTTATTTTAAACAGTGTTTCTGAAAGAATAAAATATAGAAAAAATAAAACACTTCCCTATGTATATACAGATAGATGTGGAGAGGTTGTCTGTATTCGATGAATATCTGTAAATGATGTACATATAAAATCTACACATGGACAACACATACCCACATTATATCGAAAGTACTACACCAACGATCATATTAAAGGAATCAGATATGCAAGAGACTGACAAGTGCACACAAATATTAGGAGTGGATAAAAAAATATCCACACTTTCCATATTTTATTTCCTCAAACAAACTGGAACAAATAAAAGAATAAAGAGGAAAAATGAGACTTGAACATGGTTTGACTCCCAAGAAGCAATATGTTTTATGTCTTTAGCTAGACAAATGGACAATGGTCAATCATCTTAGTACATCAGCCCAGAACACATCTTCCTCTTGTAAGATCTTGTGGTTATGTCATCGATCTCACGAGGAACCTTAGTGAGATTAAGCACCTCCGTAGTGTAGTGAGTGTAAATCTGGTGAGGATGTAATGGAATATGTGCTCATCGTGGTGGTGATGGCTGCTGGTCATGAGTCTCTAATGAAATCTACTCAAGATGGAGCTAGATGTAAGCCATATGATGAGTCATCCATCATACGAAGTCAGATGGAGACGGAACAAGAGCATCGATGACCACAAAAGTGTCAGAAAAGATATAATTTTTTATTTCATTTTTTTGATGCATCCACAAAAAGAGACAAATAGATTAAGAGAGAGTAAGAAAACAAAGACCAAAGAATGAAGAAGCAGTCGGGTTGCCTCACGATCAGCGCTATATTTAATGTCTTCAGCCAGACATATAACTTTTCATTGTAATTGATGTTCTTCAATGATGCCTATTGTATCCCAAGATTGGTAATGTTTAAGGTTTGACCATTAACAATTAATGGAGGCATCTTCCCATCATAAATTTCAATAACACCATGTGGATAAACATTTGTGACAGTGTAAGTACCTGACCACTTTGACATGAGTTTACTTACCACGATCAGAATTCATGAGTTGAAGAGGAGAACTTTTTCCCCTGCTGAAAAATTTCTATGTTCGTTCCATTTTTCATTCCAGGCTCAATTTTTCTCTTTTTATATCAAAGAATTGTCATATTCTTCTCTCCTCATCTCGTCTAGTTCATTCATCTATATAAAATTCTTCTCTTGGGTAGTTTTGAAATAAAAATTCAATTTCTTCATAGCCTAATAGGCTTTATGTTCCAGTTATATAGGTATGTGGTAGGTTTTTCCAAAGACCAAGATATACATTGACATTTCAATAGGTGTCTTGTCAGAGGTTCTATAGGCCCATAGGGTATCATCAAGTTTGGTGACCCAATCCTTCCTAGATGTATTTGAAACTTTCTAAAAAATACCCTTTATTTCTCAGTTTGAAACCTCAGCTTTCCCATTAGACAGTGGATGCTATGGGGTGGTCATATAGTGGTGGAAGCCATGGAGATTCATTAGCTTATGAAACAGCACATTATTAAAGTGGGCACCATAGTCACTGATGATTTTCCTTGGACTTATGAACCGGGTAAAAATGTGTTGCTCTAAAATTTTGATGATGACAAGAGCAGTATTTTCCGAAAATGCTTCATCTTCCACCCATTATGACACATAATCCACATAGAAAAGGATATATGATTTCCCAAAATATTTAGGAAAATGGCCCATGATTTCAATTCCCCATATTTCAAAATTTTCAATTCCCATGATTGAGTGTTGTGGCACTTCATGCTTCCAGCTTATACCTCCAATTATTGGGAATTTATCGCAATTCATGAGAATTCACAAATATCATGTTTCATGGTAGGCCAATAAAAATGACATTGTAACACTTTTCTCACTGTTCGATGAATCCCATGGTTTCCCCAAGCTTCTCTAGTCTTTCACAAGTTCAAAAAACTATCAACTTCTTCTTTAGGGATGCATCTTTTTATCATTCCATCCACATAGTCTTTGAAATGTAAAGGATCATCCTAGTAGTAATGGTGTGCTTCGTTAAAAAATATTTTCCTCTACTCCTTTGATAAATCTGGATGTATCACAGCTGAAGCTAAATAGTTCACAAAATCAACATACCAATGTTATATTGTCTCAATGGAATTGATTTGTTCATTAGGAAAAGATTAATTGATTAGTTCAACATTGATTTCACTTGTGTCATGGTTAAGGCGTGATAAATGATCATCAACGACATTCTATGTTACCTTTTTGTCCTTGACATCAATGTAAAATTCTTGAAGTAACAATTTATCTCGAACGACTATGGGTTTTTCATCTTTCTTGGTCATTAGATACCAAAGTGCAGAGTGATCCGTATATACAATGAATTTTGAGAACAAAATACGTGATTGATATTTATCGAAAGAAAAGACAACTGCTAGCAGCTATTTTTTAGTTTTTGTGTAATTATGTTGAGCCTAATTCAAATTGAACTAGCACAGTAGATTGGCCAAATGATCCTGTATTTTATTGTCCCAATGTAGCACCAACTGCCCAGTAACTGGCATCACACAAGAACTCAAATGGGTGCTCCCAATCTAGTGAAATCATTATCAGGGCTTCAACCAAAACATCCTTAACAATTTAAATGCTTCCTGACATTTACGGCTGAAGTGTAACGTGACATCTTTTCCCAATAGGTTCATAAGGGGTTGGTAAATAATATAGAAAACTTTAATGAAGCATCTATATAATCTAACCTACCCCAAAAAACCTCGAATGGAAAGAATTGAATAAGGAATGTGTATCGTAGAGATTGTACTAATATTTGCGGCATCAACATCAATTATATTCTTTGAAATTTGATAACATAAAACTATTCCACATTGTATCATGAAGTGTGACTTTTCCCAATTAATAACTAGATTCTTTTCTTCGCATCTTGCTAAAAAATTATCCATATGTTCCAGACAGTCATCAAAAGAATCCCCATACACAGAGAAGTCATCCATGAATATTTCCAAGAACTCTTCAATCATGTCACAGAACATATCCATAATGCATCATTGAAATGTTCTTGGTGCATTACACATTCGAAAAGGAATTCCCCGATATGGAAATGTACCATATGGAAATGTGAAAATGATTTTCTCTTGATCCTTTGGTGTCACTTCTATTTGATTATAACCAGAGTATCCATCAGGAAAACAATAATAATATCGTCCTGCCAATCGTTCATGTATTTGATCAATAAAGGGTAATGAGAAGTGATCCTTTCTGGTGGCATCATTAAATTTCCGATAGTCGATGCACACTCTCCATCCAATCACAATTCGTGTGGTTTTCAATTCTACAATATTGTTCTCAACTACTGTAGTTTGACCCTTTTTAGGTACCACTCGGAATGGGATAACCCCCTGATTATTAGAGATTGGAAATATTAAACAAGCATCAAGAAGTTTAATGACTTATTTATTGACTAATTCATTCATGGGAGGTGTTAAGCATAGTTGTGGTTTCCTTCAAGGTTTTGAATTATATTACATATGTATTCTATGGGTACAGATGGCGAGACTTATTACTTTTAGAAAAGAAATTTCCTAACCTATTATTGGCTTCCTTTGTGATAAGACTGTAACGACCCAATGTTTCTCAACAGAAATTAACTTCTTATATTTATATCATAAATTAACATGAATACACAACATAATGAAATACTAAGTGATAAGTGACCTTTAAACATATGTTTATCACTTTTGTGTTTGGAATTTCAAAAATCCGACATACACAGTTATGTTCAAGATGATTTTTCGAATCTAAGGAACCAAAAATATTTTTTGGTGAATAGTGACCTACCCGTATGAATAGTAACCTACCCTTATGAATATTAATATGACCCTTTTGAATAGTAAATCATCCAACATAAGAGTAATATTACCTATGAATAATTAAATAAAATTCATTCATCTTAGAAAGTGATAATTTGACCTTAGTAAATGTTTTGGTATTTTGTAAGTCATAAATAATTAATTATAACTAATTAAATAATATAAAGAAAATTTATTTCCCTAAAATTTATTTTTAAATTATTGAATCAATCTCTTATAGTTTTTATATAATTTTATAATACCCTACGTAATTTTTGAAAGCACTATAAAATCAGTTTGAATTTTAAAAAAATGTTTTTTAAGTAAATTATGATTTTAATTAAATATAAAATTAATAATATTTAAAAAATTATTTTTGAAAAATGTACTTCATTTTAGGATTCCACACGTCGAAAAATGGTTGGTGTTAATTTTTGGGATTTTTCTTAGATACTTGAATTTTTGATGAATAGTAGAATCCGATAAATTACAATAAATACTAAATAATGGATTAATTGAGTCATCGATGATGCTCTGATGATGTAATCCAACTTGGTCCAGGATCTCATGATAAAATTACTATTATTGGAAATTCAAGTCTCACTATTCCTTGTCTTCTGTGAAATTAATAAAATAATGAATTTTATTTTAAGGAATCCCCTCTCCCCTCGACTATAAAATCCACCCTTCACACCATCATTTCCTCACACCTCTAAAGCTCCAATACTTCTCTAAACTATGAAAAAATACCTTCCCTAGCCCCTCCCCCACGTCTAAGAGCTTCTAGCCTCATAAAAAGATCAATCTTAGGCCCTTAAGTTGGTTCTCAAGAGAAGGATTCAAGAGATAATTTTTCTCCCACATCTCCTTTAATTTTCTTTCAAGTTCAAGTTCATTTATTGATCAATATCCACCTATCCTCATCCAAATGACATTTTAACACTATTATTATACATATACATTAATTTTATGATTCTAATGGGATATTATATAACCTAACCCCCTTTCCCTCTGCTTTTTATTTTATTAAAGAGCATATTGTTCATGAGGTGTTAATTTTTTACCTTTAAGAATGACATGCTTTCTTCTTCCATTTATACCTTCATATTTGGTCATGAAACCATTTTTATGGTTGAACCAGAATATTTTATATGTATTATCTCCTATTTCATGTTCTGTAACTTACTTATGACCATATTTTTAGTGATAAAATAAAACGAGTTCATTATGATCGAAAAATCATTCAAATTAACCCAAATAATCATCATTTAATTATTATCTAATGATTCATCCACGTGGATCAAATATAATTCATTATAAGATCATTTAAACACCTATAATATCATTAATAACATGTAATACCATTTCTGGGTGTTTACCCATGTTCTACCCAAACTTAAATTTATGAATACAAGTAAACCACCCAAGATAAACCATAAAAACAAACATCCCCGAACAATGTTTTTAAACTATATAAGTCATCCAAAGGAACATAAAATGAAATAAAAACCAGAATAAACACTATATATGTATAAAAGGTTCTGTAATTTCTAATTAATGAATATAATGTCAGTATACATGTCATTAAAGAGAAGGAAGCATTCAGATACAAGGTTAGGGGAAATTCTCCAACCCAACTTTCATTCTTCGGGTTTTACCTCTCACACTCCATTTTTTATATGGTCACTCAATAAAGATGATTTATTCATCATTTTATTTACTTTTTTGGGATATAAACGTTTTATAATGAGGTTTATGTCAATCCAAATGTTTTCCAAAAGAACTCTTCTTTTAAAAAACTCAACTAGTACCTCTCATTCATGGTTGATGGTTCTCGTATCAAGTATGTTGTTCCCTATTTCTTTGGGGAACCCCAATATAATGAATTTATTCTTCTGAGATGAATCCCATTCATTACCATGGGTTAGTTATGTTCACTTTTTATGTTTTTTCCGTATGGAAATCATGATAATGATAATGTTATGATGTGACGGGTGCCCCCAGAATTATATAGCGCAATTTTGAATGTATCAAAGTGAAGGGTGCACCTGGAATTATAAACTGCCACAATGAATTGGGTTAAGTGATTTATCTCATGAGTAAATGTTAAATGATGTGTGAAAAAGTTACTAGCTTGGTTCCCAAGTATGAGTGGTAGTTAACCACTATGACATGATGTTTCATTTTTATGAATTGCCACATTTTAAGTCTTTTATTTATGCTCCTCTCATGTTCATGGTATTTTTCCTATGTTATGATTATGCTTACCCCATGATTTATTGTTCTTATCTATCCTATTACTGGGCTTCTAGATCACCCCTTTTTATGTATATCCTCTGGTGGCTACATGTACTAAGGAAAGGACAAGTGCCTATAAGATGCTAGAGAAGAAGAAATTAAATAAATTTTTATGCTTGATGTTGTATTTGTTATGTGTGGTCCTACCTTTTCCAAGACTCTAAACCTTTGGATCCTTTATGTATAATTCTATTAGGTGTTTTATCATTGAAATGATGTAATATTAATGTATGAAACGGATGGGTCACTATAGTTGGTATCAAAGGCAAGGTTTAGTTAATTTGGGAATTAGGATTAGTAAACCCTATAGGAAACCTATAGGATGAGACTAAGTACAAATTTGAACACAAGAATATTTACATAGGGATCCCATATATTATGTTTTCCGTATAAATTTTAAAAATAAATAAGTGATTCATTACATGTAAACTTATGTTTTGTTCTAACCTTTTCTATTTTAGAAAATGGTGGGAAACAGAAGAAATCAGGCCAACAACTCATGCGCGGGCCAATACAATGATTTCCCGAACGAAATACCCAATGATTTGGGAGGTGGAGTTCAAAAATTCAAGGGGATGGTTAATAAATTATATCAGGTTATGAAGAATAAACATAATAATAGGGAATTTCCACCTTCACTAAAGAGGGAGCATCTGGATATTGAGTGTTTTATACAGTAACGACCACTGATGTTTTGTGGATCTTCTGATCCACTAGTTGCAGAACAGAGGGTCAACTCAATGGTGAAGATCTTTTTTGTGCTTCATTTTTCTGAGATGTAGAAGTTGAATCTAGCCATTTATCATCTAGATGGAGAAGCTTATCAATGGTGGGATCTGATTAAGAACACCATGAAAAGGGAGTAAATTGAAGAGATGGAATGGGAAGACTTTAAGATAATGATTCTTAACAATTATTTCCCAAGAAATCGTCACTTGAATATGGAGAGAGAATTCATAGAGATCAAACAAAAATAAGGAGAATATATCACAACCTATAAATCAAATTTCACAAGGCTTGAAAGGTTTGCTTCGGGTATTTTTAGCATCAATGATAGAAAAATTGATAGATTATTTAGTGGATTAAAACCACACCTTCGAAAGGATATTGAAATTCGAGACTTTTGGGGTTATGAAGAAGTCGTTCGATGTTCCCTCAAATTGGAGATAGAGTATGGAGAATGGTCCCATGGATATGGGGATAAGAAATGAAAGATGGAGTTTCAAGATGGTGTATCTAATGATAAAGGTGGGAAGAAAACTCAACGACCCACATGCCAAAAATGTGGGAAGTTGCACCATGGGAAATTCTTCAAGTGTGGGAAAGAAAGAAACCATACTCAAGGGTGTCGAAAAGGCACAAAAAGGAAGGGGAATGTAGCAGATGAAAGGAATGAACCACTCCTGGTTCAATGCTTCCAATGTAAGTATCTTGGGCACTATGCAAACCAGTGTAGTAAACCTCGAGTTCTCGAGGTTAATAAACGTCAGCAACCCCCAAATCCAGAGGAACAAGGGAAGGAATATGCCATCACTACTGCGGAGGTGTACCATGATAATGAAGTCATATAGGGTGCACTTCGTATTCACTCAATAAAGGAAAAAGTCTTATTTGAATCTTGTTCTACGAATTGCTTTATATCTTACAACTTTTCTTGAACTATAGAATCGAATCCCTGAAACCCTGAAGTGGAGATATCTGTAAAAACACGAAGTGGTGAAATCATTTCAACCCAAGTGTTTTACTCTTCTCCTGTTGGTGTATATGGGAAGAATCTTCTGGCAAATCTCGTAATACTTCCCTTAGTGGAATTCGATGCTATAATTGGAATGGATTGGCTATCGTTATATAGAGCACATATCAACTATTGGGAAAATGAAATATCTTTTATTATTCTGAACCATCCCATGCTCCTTTACAAATTCCAGGATGATCATGAATCTACTTTGAAAAATCTTTCAATGGTGTGGGTGTTGATTCCCTATAAAGATGCATACATCACCCAAATGTTTCTGTCAAAGGAAAGTTCAAAACATGATAAAATTCCCATCGTGAGGGAATATAGTCATGTGTTTCCCAAAGAGTTACCCATAATTCTCTCAGATCGTGACGTAGAGTTCTCAATTGAACATATACCTGGAGCTACTTCTATCTCGAAGTGTCCCTATAGGATGGCTCCTATAGAACTGAAGGATTTAAAGAAGCAGCTTCAAGAGCTTCTGGAAAAATCATTCATACACCCATGTCCATCGCCTTGGGGTGCACCAGTACTCTTTGTGAAGAAGAAGGATGGAGCAATGCAGCTATTTATCGATTATCCGGAACTCAACATGATCACCATAAGGAGAAAGTATCCTCTCCCAAGGATTGATGAAATTTTCAACCAATTAAAAGAAGCTTAACAGTTCTCAAAGGAGAATCTTCGTTCTGGATATCATTAGGTAATGGTGAAGAAGGAATATATTCAGATGGATGCCTTCCGAGCAAGGTATGGGCACTATGAGTTTTTGGGGATGCCCTTCGGACTTACTAATTCCCCTACAATCATCATGGTTTTGACGAATATAGTCTTTTGACATTACCTCGGCAAATTTTTGGTAGTGTTTATCAATGATATTATCATCTACTCCAACAGCAAGGAATAACATGAAGAACTTCTAAGACTTGTGTTGGTAACATTGAGAAAGGATAAGTTGTACGCCAAGATCAGCATGTGTGACTTTTGGATAAATCAAGTCACGTTCTTGGGACATGTGATCACAAGTGAAGGAATTTATATGGATCCTTCAAAGACAAAGGTGATTGAGGCATGACCCAGACCCTATAGTGTTATAGAAATCTGTAGTTTTTTTGGATTGGATGGGTACTACCGATGTTTTGTGAGAATATTCTCATGATTGTCAATCCTTCTAACTATGTTAACAAGGAAATTGGTAAAGTATGTCTGGACGAAAGAATGTGAGGTATGCTTAAAGGAGCTAAAGAGAAGGCTGATCACTGCACCTATACTCACACTACAGAAAAGTGGAGAATGTTTTCTGATATACAATGATGATTCAAAGAAAGGATTGGGTTGTTTACTCATGGAAAATGATTATGTGATAGCCTACGCCAAATGACAGATGATGATCTATGAGCATAACTACCCGACATATGATCTAGAGCTGGAAACCATGATTTGGTCTTTAAAATCATGGAGGCACTACCTTTATGGTGAGAAGTGTGATATATACACCGACCACAAGATCCTAATGTATATATTCACACATAATGATCTCAACATGCGTCAAAGGAGACGGTTCGAGCTAATCAAGGATTACGATTTCTCTATTCACTATCATCCTGGAATGGAGAACAAGGTAGGTGATGCTCTAAGCTTAAAAGAACCTGCTACTCTATCCATGTTATGGATTGAGAAAGACCCTATCTTCATAGATATGAGAAATATGGATTTGGAAATCATAATGGCATGGGATACATCCTACCTTTCCCAAATTATTGCGCAACCATCTATCCAGGAGAAGATTATAGAAGCACAAAGGGATGATGTGGAGATACAAAAGATGGTGAATGCAGTAAATGAAGGGAAGCTGCAAGAATTCCATATCAATGTTTATGGTGTGATTCAGTTTGGAACGTGGCTTTGTGTGCCTTCATCAACTGGGATAAAGAAGGAGATTTTGGATAATGCACATTGCTCAACATTCTCTATCCATCCTGGGAGTACCAAGATGTACCACGATCTCCGAGAACAATTCTGTTGGTATAACATGATGAAGGAGATTGCAGAATATATATCAAGGTGATTGGTATGTCAACAAGTTAATGTTGTGCGACAAAAGTCCAATGGTATGATGCAGTCGTCTCCTATACCCATGTGGAAATGGGAAAATGTTACAATGTACTTTGTCACGGGCCTCCCAAAGATGTCAAAGGGAAATAATGCGATATGGGTTGTGGTTGAATGACTCACTAAGACTGCCCATTTTATCACTATTTGGGAAGACCTCTCACTTGAACAACTTTCAAAGATATATCTGAAAAAAGTGGTGACACTGCATGGTTTTCCACTCTCAATTGTCTGTGACCGTGATCCAAGGTTCACATCTATATTCTGGAGGAGCCTTCAACATGCTTTGAGTACAGAATTAAATTTCATCATGAACTATCACCCCCAAACTTATGGTTAGTCAGAAAGGACTAGACACACTCTTAATGATATGCTTAGAGCCTTCTCTCTTTAATTCAAAGGTGTTTGGGATCAGCATCTCCCATTGTTTGAGTTCTCATACAACAATAGCTTCCACTCGAGTATCCAGATGGCTCCATATGAAGCTATTTATGGGAAGCAATGTAGAACTCCAACCTATTTGGATGATGTTGGAGAAAGAAATCTACTTGGACCTGATCTTGTTCAAGAGATGATAGATAAGGTTCAATTCATCCAGAAACACATCAAAGCTGTAAAAAGTTGGCAAAAGAGCTATGCTGACAACCATCGAAGGGACTTGGAGTTCGGCGTTGGAGATAATGTCTTCCTTCAAATATCTCCATGGAAGAGAGTCATATGATTCGAGATTAAATGGAAGCTAAGCCCAAGGTATATTATCCCCTTTGAGATCCTTGACCAGATAGGAGTCGTGGCCTATTTTCTTGAACATCCACCGAATATGGATCAAGTTCATGATGTGTTTCATGTATCAATATTTATGAAATACATACCATACCCCTCACATGTACTATACTCAGAGGTGATGCAGCTGGAAGATGATCTCTCCTATGAGGAGCACCCAGTAATGATTAAGGATCAGAGAGATAAGGTTCGACCCAAATAGTCAATCCATCATTTCAATATGTTGTGTAGGAACCATAAGTTTGAGGAAGCAACATGGGAACTAGAAGAGGAAATGAAAGATAAACACCCTCACCTGTTTGTGTAAAGTGAAATTTCGGGGGCGAAATTTCTTAAGGGGGGAAGTATGTAAAGACCAAATGTTTTTCAATGGAAATTACCTACATATATTTATGTTATAAAATAACATGAAAACACAACATAATGAACTACTATGTGATAAGTGACCTTTAAACATATTTTTTTCACTTCTGTGTTTGGAATTTCGAAAATCCGACACACACGGTTGTGTTGAAGATGATTTTTGGAGTCTAATGAAACAAACATAATTTAGGCGGGTTTATTGAAATGTTTTCAATCCTCTTGTTGACAGGTTCAAATTGCGTAGCCCTAAATGTCTATAAATCAACTTGAGGCACTCCTTCCTTTCTTCTTGAAAAATTGTCTAACCACTAGAAACTATGTTTGTCCATATTTTGAATTAATATGTACATTTTTTTAGGATCCATTTCCTTGAACTCGTTTCCATTAGATGTGTTGATTGTAGACTTACTCTTGTGCTAAAGTCCGTAGTAGAAAGCATGAAACTAGTTTTCCAACTTCATCCCATGATGAGGACAATATTTTAACATGGACTTGAATCATTCCAAATATTCTCCTAATTATTCATATTCAATTTTACAAAAGGAGTTGTGGGATCTCTTGTTTTTCAAAGACTGAGCTGTTGTGTAATATCTATCAAGAAATTTTCTTCTCAACACTTCCCAAGTAAAAAAGGTTTTCTCGGTCAAGACATTCCAACCATTCCGTTGTTTTCCCTTGTAATGATAATGGAAATAGTCATAGGATCAATGCATCATCCATCACTCTGTTATATTTAAATGTGTCACAGACATTAAGAAATCTGTTCTCATGCATTTAAGTGTCTTCACTACTCAATCCATGAAATTGTGCATGTTGTTGGAGTTGTTTTATCTTGAAAGGATTCAATTCAAAGTGTGTTGATTGAATTCGGGGTCTTTTATGCCTGATCCAACTCCGACTGTGTTTGGTCGCAACTCGTGTCTCATAGTAGTCTGCGACCTTTGATTATCAAGATGGTTTTGGAAAGGTTAGTGGACTTGTCCACTAAGAAGCATCAGAATGTGACTTTCAACACTTTTCTCTGGTGAATGCATTGAATTTTCTACTGAGGTACAGATTTGTTCTTTTCCCTTTCTTTGATGTTCAAGTTGTGCATCAAGGGGTGGGTCCTTCTTTGAGAAATCAGAATTACGAGTGTTCACCATTTAGGAGAACAATGCCTAAAGCAATGTCTACATGAAATTTTCATAATTCTAGACGTGCATGATCTCCCTAGCAATGGTACTATAAATTTGGCATGCACATCGAAGTGCATCCAAATTCCAAATTTTTATAACCGACTGGCTACAGTAAATGTGGTGAGCATGGTTCAACCACAGAGACCACGAAGTCTAGTTCACCAAAAATATTTCGTTGGATATTTTTTAGATAGACAAAAATTGAGGGAATTCATATTTTGAGATTTCTTTTTATTATTTTAATTCAACAAAATGGTGAGAAGAAAAAAGTAAATTAAAAAGAATTTGAAAATTATGATGGACTCTAAATCAACAAAATGTTTCATGGATGCTGATGTCACAATTAAATTGATATTCATCCATGCAAAGTATTATTTTTTGTGATTAAATAATTAATCTTCTTAATTATCGCCAGTTCAGAAAATATAGGCCTTTTTTAGATGATCAATTTAAATTTCCTAATTTACTTAATGTCCCCCTATCTGGTGTCATAAATAAATCTGAAAACGCATTCATGTATCGAACTACACGGTGAAATGACACAACCCATTTCTCACAATGTTGTGTCACCAATTTTCCCATACCATCAGTCAATGCGGTTTAACTTCTTGGTCTGCCACATCAACATATTATTAAAATGTCCTCTTTCAATTTCATCAGTTAATTCAGTGCAAAAATAATTTAAACAAATAAACATTCAATTAAAATAAATTTAATTGACAATTAATCATTAAATAATATCGTTTCATGGCATACTCAATAATTTTAATTACTCAAACAACATCACAACAGTAATAAAATTACCCCGACATCACAACTGAAAAATTAAGTGCGGTAATAAGATAACAATTTATGTAAAATAAAACTGTGTTACCAACAATTAGTTATGTCAGTCTTCAATCTCGCTGAATGTAATATGTTCTTCGATCTCTTACCACACCACGTCATGTGATGATGTCATGAACCAACTACCCGACCACTGGAAAAAATCACGTGGGAGATGAAGTAGATGATGGTACACTGCATCGACCACTGTGGATGCTCCTCACTTTGGTGACTTTTGCGTGGCGTGAGGAGGCCGACAGTTCTGGCATGATAATGTTGCGATGCAGCAGATGAGGTCATCATTATTTGGTGACTGCTACAGGGAAACCAATACCGAGAAAAAATTATAGATTGCGTCTGGGGCGTGGGGTTGGATAGTATAGGAGAAGGAGGGGCTGAGGGGGAAGGTATGCGAGAGAGGCGATGGGATGGTGGGTGTGTGGTGGAAGCACCGTCTATATGGGGAGGCTGGGTGCGACGGGGGAAGCCAGAGCGGCTGAGGGAGTGCTAGACACTGGGTATAGATGGGATGGGGAGGGGGATGATAGGGGAAGGACTGGGAATTTCAAGGTGGATGTGTGGGGTGTGAAGGGGAGTGGCCTGGTGAGAGGCGGGGAGAGGGGTCATGCGGGTAAAGGAGAGGAGGGGGAGTGCTGGTGCGCTTGGTAGGAGGGTAAAAAAATATAGAGGGGGTGGCTGATTGGAGGGATAAGAGGGGAGCCAGTGGGTCCATGGGGCTTGACAGACTATGGCCTACTGTGTTTCAATTTTGGATAAAAATGGTAGTTTGTGTCACCATAGATCCTATAAAAATATTGTATTCCTAAGTGGTTCTGATAAGATTGTTATTTTTGGGAATTCATTCACACTCACTCCCTTTTTATGCAATCAATAATTTACTGTTAATTCAGCTATTACATCCAGAGGTGCTTCTGAGTGTCTGGGTAATGAACCTAACACTATGCCTTTTTAATGAATGAGATTCATAGAAATCATTTCTAGGATTTTTCCTTGAGAAATACTTGGTTTTGAGATATGGTATTCCATGGATGAGATCATTGGTTAAAAGGGATCAAATGATTCAATGGGATACACTTAGGATCCTTATATGTAATTCTTTTGATAGGTTCATGTATAATTTTAACTATGAAACATATTGAGTTATAATTGGATTCCCATAAAAGAATATATTGTAAAAATTAATAAGGAATATGAATTATGCATACCATTAGTGATAAGTGGGTTCCCATGTTAGAGTTTGTTGGATGGTCTCATAGAGAATATCGATTATAAACACCTTGGGTGATACTTTGATTCCTATGTAGAAATTCATTACATGGACTCATAGGTCAAATAGAATAAAATTCTCCTTGAGTGATACAAGGATATACATGTAGGTATTCCTTTCCAAGACTTATAGAGTAGAACTATTATGTACACATTGAGTGAAACTTAGATTCCCATATAGGAATTCCTTAGAGGGGATCATTGAGAATTTAGATTATATACACTAT
Source organism: Viscum album (assembly GCA_963277665.1). Classification (NCBI taxonomy): domain Eukaryota; kingdom Viridiplantae; phylum Streptophyta; class Magnoliopsida; order Santalales; family Viscaceae; genus Viscum; species Viscum album. The sequence goes on from OY728136.1 coordinate 2,114,916,447, forward strand.
GGGAGACACATTGATTCCCATATATGAATTCCTTGGGTATTCTCATAGGTATGTTGAATTATATAATTATTTATTTTCATCAAACATGAATTCCATATTTACAAACATTAACTCCACATTTAATTTATATAAATAAATTTTACTTAGTTGTAGGATGTCTGGTTATTTCATGAAAAGCAGATTTTCTATGATTGGAGGAGAGTACGGGTGAACCAAATGTCAGTAAATGCATCACCTTTTGGAGACATATCATGATCCTAGAATTTTATACCACTATAAAAATATGGTATAATGTAATGAGATTATGGGCCCTTTTATTTAATTAATTACAAACACCATCGGGTGTAAAACATCTATACCAATGTTATATTTAGAGGATGTCCAAAAAAATTAGTGTTATGGACCGATGGATTGTCTTTGACTGATTCATGTTGTTTTCCCTCATTCAAATATATATAATATATATATATATATCAATAGGAATATATATACATACACACATATATATTAATATACATGAAGGAAAATTATTCAGATAAATTCGATACTTGGCTGATTTTGTTATGGTCAATAGTGATCAAGGACATAGAGATTAGTAATGGATAATTTATATTTATTTCATCATTATTATTCAAGTTATTTATTATAAAGGATGATCATATTTCATGATCATGATCATAAGAAATTAGATTATAGGGTCACCCTTGGTGGTTTCCCCCTAAATTTTTTTCTCAACCCGTACATGAACTTCTGTGGGCCGAGAGACCTTATGCACACATTTATATATGATCGTAGACATATAATGGATACTGTCAAGGCCTATAGTTTCAGGATAAAGTGAAGTTACTTATATTAATTAATAGGATTTGGGTGGTGTAACTCAAAAATTTCGTTGTGACTAGGTATGTGGTTTGGATTAAAGATAGTTGTATATACTTTTATAATTATTTAATCTTCTATTATGTACTCATATATGTATGATCAATCTACTGGGAGATTAGAGTTGTATGTAGTACATTCCATTCCATCCTTAAATAAATTATATTTATTATTAAATCATTGTTCTGTTTTAGTTTATTTATCATTTATTCAATTTTATTATTTAATATTATTGATGATATCAAGATATTTTTATTCTTCGTACTCTAATAAGATTGAATAGTCTCTCTCGAGACAAAACATCATCCCTCATTACTAGTCATAAGCCTCTGACATATAGAGATGCATACTTAATGAATTGTTTTCAACCTTCTTTTGGAACCATTTTAGTGGAATCTGAGTCAGGATGTAAAAATTTGGTATCATAGCTATTCACTTCCAATTGTACTACTATTTTGGGATATAGTAGACAAGAGTATTATGAATTTGTCAATACTTATTATGGATATCATACTACTGCATCAAGATAATCTGTTGTGGTATGAAATACATATTTCTAGGGATGTGGTATTATTGGTCATGATAGGTGAAGTTACAATTTTATATGACATTTTCATTGAGTGAAACACATATTGTGTGAATTTTATGATTTACTATTGATTAACTGGTCTTGGACAATTTGAAAGATGATAGTGATTGAATTAGAATCTCAAATGGAAATGAAAATAGGCATCTCATACAATATATTTGGAACATATTATTCGCATTTTATAGGAATTTTTGTGGGAATTTACTATGGATAGAGGCCAATTGATTAAATTTTCCATAAATCCCTAAAATTTGATTTCAATTACAGGTTCTTGGTGGAATTATTCTCATTTATATTTACCCAACTTTATATTTTGTTTTAAAGTTTGACTTTAATAGTTTATAGAGAGATGTTTGATGATGAGGATAAAGACACTTTACACATTCATGGGAGGATCATTGACCCAAGTATGTTGATAGGGCACATGATTCCCTTGTTCTCCAACCCTTATAGTGAATTTTTTTGTAGGTATTATTATTTAAATTATGTATAACATCATATATAGTTTTTTCTACATATCATGAAATGGTATTCTACATAACATAACAATGTGTGTACGGTGACACCGAACATTGATACGATTCTATCAGTATTTCATTGTCCCTTATAGGTTACTATTATAATTCTGTTCCCTTCTTGTAGTTTCTACTATAAAATGGGCGATTGAATGGGAATTATCATATATGGATTATATAGGAAGGTTAATTAATATTATTTCAATATTTGTATTATGAACTCTAAGGATAAGTACCTAATGAGGATGATGGGAGAAGAATAGGGACTGGTAGGATGAATATTCACAATAGATACTTATTTGATAGGTTTTGAAACATGTTTCTTGAATTTTTTGTTTCCTCCCTTATAGAGGGTGAGTAATCACGTAATATGCCTTATGTTCATATGAGTCTGTTGATGAAACGCCATTATATGTGACCTCATTGAGGGGTTTGATGTTATGGTCTAGTTTGTTAGATCTATATACCCTCATTTGAGACATGATCATTAGATATATGTGAAATACCTAAAGGCTCTTAGTTACAAGTCATTCCCTTATACACAGATGTTCAATATGATCAAGGTCAAATTATGAGTGTGGTTGTCCTAGTTTTACAAGTCTATTTCTAGGAAATTTTCTTTGTTTTACACTCGAGGAATAACAGTTTCATGATAGGTTCTACAGTTATGTGATATAGAATTGTAGATGTATTTGGTTTCTATGGAAGAAACAGGGGTGATTGTTTTTAAATGATATGTTTGATCGGTAGGATTGTTTTGGTGCCTATCCCTATTAACTGATAGTTACGAGTTTGAAACATAAATTTAAAAAAGAAGACACTGTGTGATGGGAGATCGTGGATGAATCGTGTCATAGGTGATGTTCATAATTTTTTAAAAAAGATTCAAGGGAGATTCTAGAAAATGATTCAAACATGGTATTTAGAATGGCCAACATATCCTAATGATTTACGAATCATAAAATCATGATAAGTGTGCTAATGGTACACTTTTATTATTTGTGGTAACACCCAAAATGTAAATCAGTGATTAGTTTGGTGTGATCCCAGTACTGATGCATTTATGTTAATGGTGTGGGTTTTCATTTGATGGTGTTCTATTATAATTTTGATTATCCCTCGATGGTATATGATATATATTATAAAAAACATGTGTTATGATACAGATGACCCATTTTTGGATCTAGACACATTGTGTTGAGAGTAGTGGTGTTAGGAGTGTGATAAAGAAATGTATAAGTTGGTTTGATGTAAGTGTAATGAAAAAACCTAAAAAATTACATATACTAGTGTTTTTGAACAAGAATTCACATTCAGGGATCATTTAAATTTATAGATTTAGATAATTAAGAAAAAATATTACAACCTATCCACGTACATTACAAGTGGAAACATACAGTACTACAAAACCGACATTTAATATCGTTTGTATTTATCATAACTATAAAAAACCTTGATAAAATGCATATTTATCAGTGCTAAGGATCAAATCATATAAATTAAACATTTTATTAGTGATTTTTTTAACTCATACAGAGAATCTTTTTTAGAACATTATTTTTAACACTATTAAATATTTCTTTCATCAACAGTTTTTTAGCAATGATAAAGGTCTAAATAAATTAATTGAAATAATTAAATAATATAAAAATATAAAATGTGTTTATTAAAATTAATTTAACAAATTTTATTAATTAAATATTTGTTGATAAAAATGTAAAATTTACTATACAAAATGAAATATTAATCATTTCTTTAAATAGATAATTATAAAAAATGATGTTATTGAATTGAATATAATGAATATATATACATATATAAATGTATATAAAAATGATTTATATATTGAAAAATATTTATGTTATTTAATGTAAACAAACATATATTTTTTTAATAATGGTTTATAATTAAAAATTTATATGAATTAAAAATATTGATTAATTTCATAGTGCTCGACAAATAATTGAATATCGTTTGATTTTTTAATTTAACGTAAATCTAATATATGTTATATTGATTTCATATAAACATAATTAATGCATTTTTGTATAAAATTCACGCACATAAAACATATCATTTTTTCAATATTTTTAAAATATACTTATTCTTAATTTATTCAATTTCACTCAATTTTAACATATATGCATTCACTCTCCATTATATATTCATTATCAATTTTAAAAATATATTTGTAAAACAAAATAATAAATAAAAAATATATAAATTTACATTTACTATATTTATACAATTATATTTTTATCATTATAATTAAATAATTATATATTATAATTTATTTATAAAAATATAAATAAATAATTATATATATTAAAATAATTATTATATTTATAATAAATTTACATAAATAATGAATATGTTGCATAAATATTTATTTGTATATATTTATTATATATATAAGTATATAAATATATATAATGATATAAATATTATTTTTTAAAAATATTTCTATAATTATAGAAAAATAATTATAAAATTATAATAACTATATATAAAATGAAATATATTTACAAAATTTGAATTTATTTATATTTATTAATTATATATAAATATTTATACTTTTTTATTTATAATTATTATTATAAATACTTTATCATAACTTAATTAATAAGTGATGATTAAAACATCTTCAGCAGAACATTTGCGCACTAATAAAGATGAGGATTTATGAGTGCTTAAAAAAGAACTGATATAATTAACATTTATCAGCACTATAATTTTAGTTTTGATAAATATTAATTTCTTCATAATTTTTTAGTGCTAATAATGACCTACATTTATCAGTGCATATTTGTATGCATTAATAACATTTCCTGATCTATTTTAATAAATATAAACATTTGGTAACACTTCGTGATATAAGATGCATTCTACAGAAGCCACCCGCTACTAGTGCTCATCCTTGGTGAATCGAACCTTGAATAACACCACCAGAATACCTCTCAAACATCTCATCCAACATCTGGTGTTAGATTGAAATAAGTGTTTCCGATGAGGGTTTCATATTTTCTTCATCATAGTGAGGTAGGCCATCCGATTTTCATTGGGTAATTTTCATTAAAAAAATTTTACTTTTGGAAAATATTGTCATGTGTGGTTTGGTGATTGTATACTAATATGGAAAGCCTTCTGGTTTTATCAATTATTAGTTTTGTTTCAACTCTTTATCACTCATGGAGTGTTTTTATTTTTCTAGACTCGATGGTGACACATTGATCCCCATGGTGTATAGTTGGTTGTTTTATTTTGTTCACATTTCCTATATTTATTAGCCAAAGAAATAATACCTATTTTTTGTTATTTATTTTATCCATGGTATTCAAATCATGTGAAATATTATAAATTTATTCTGGGGACATTTTTTGTGAGCGAGTTGATGATAGGATATGTGATTTCCTTTATATTATACTGATTCATGTAAAAATTCTAAAACATATATTGCTTGGTGTGGGAATCCAATTTTTTGATGCATCATTAAATTTTTTTTTAATTTTTCTTACTACTAATTTTATTTATTTTTTTGGCAAAATCATTCCAACTATGTTGTTTTTTAATCCCCATTTATTATTTCTATCCTGATGGGGAGTACAAATATCCCTTGGACACTATCATGGGCTCGCTCTATTGTTTCATATTTGGTTTTCTGGGTTTTTTTGGAAACTATATCTATTGATAAATGTTTCATTCCTTTTCTCAACAATTCATCTTCATATGTCTCATGAATTTCAAAAAATAGTTTTTATTTTCCTCCCCCTTTATATTAATCCATAATTATTTATAAATCCTTTTAAACATAATATATAAAATATCATACCTTCATGTGATATATTGTTATCCAACAACATTATATTTTTTCATAATCATCCCACTCCCCTTCTAAAAATAATTTATAAAAAAAATCCCTTTGATATTGCGCCTTTATAATTATAAAACATTTTTTTAGAACTATATATCACAATAATAAATAATAATTTCTTGCTTGGAAATGAAGATTTTACAGAATGTATCCCAATTTTTGGTATTTATTTATCTAATAACATGTTAATTTCGATTGAATTGCATTGTTACCATGCTATATGAAATATGGAAAAATAGTATTTTGAAAAATTTTATTATAAAAAATTTGGCATACAATGAATCTCCCACACTTCATGATATATAGACATTATTTTAAAAAAAATTGAAAATTTTATTCAATTTTTAATGGGTGTCAACCTGGGATTTCAATAATTCTTTTGAAATATATGAAACACTTCCCTCACATAAATGTATTGGGAAATACATATCCCATGAATTCCATCGGTCTCCTACAATCTATGTAAAATGTTAACCCACTAATCCTCGGAAATTTTACATTGGTCCTTATTAATGTATAAAATTATTATCATCATTCATCTCTTGTACTTATAAATACTATTTCATCCACATTGTGATTTCTTTCAATCTATCAATAAATTTTTTTTTGTAATTCATTATGATCTGTTCCTCATTTGTTTAAATTAAATTTAATTTAATAATTCATCTCATCTTAAATACCAAGTACATAGTTCTTGTTTCAATTCATGTATCAACTTTTTCAATTTACAAACATTATTTTCATAAATATTAATGAGAAAACAATCTATTAGTTTGATTTAAATTTCATAGTCATGCTATCCATTTGTAAATACTTATTTTTCATCCAATTTGAATACCTTTATTTTCATTGGGATGGTCGGAGTGGTGATATTACACCACAAGAGTCTTGAGATGTCTTCAAATATTGATATACCCTTAATTATAAATGTAATAATTCCTTAGGTTTTAAAATCACTTGTTCCAAAACATTTTTATATACTCTAGTTGATTGAATGTGAGTTTATTACTCATGATTATCATATTTGAGTTTCTTAGTACTACTAATTTCCAATAAGATATTTTAATCTATTTAGGGGATTTAATAAATATTTGATTTGGGGTAATTATATTCTTAAATTAAATTACCCATTTTCACCAACATACTAAAATTATTTGAAACAATCAAACGTTGATTTTTCCTTAGTATAATTGTATCCAACATTAACTTTTGATAATGAATATATTTTGTGTATTTATTTATATATTTTATAAAATTAATATTTTAGGAACACAAAAGGATGTACATGTACCAAAAATTGATTCATGCTAATCGTTTGAAAAACAGATATGAAGATAGAATTTAAGAGTTCATCATGTTTGCAATAGATCATGCATATGGTCATTCTAAAATTCTCTAAGCCTATTTACATTGTTGTTACTCAAGAAAAATTAATATGAGAGAGATATAAGAACATATTATTTGTAAAAGAATATATAAAAGATATAAATGTTGGACTAGACATGGGGGATACCTGAATGTGGACATTTATTGTGATGATACTATATTTTATGAATCATTTGATATGAATTCTTTTGTAAAAGATGATGTATATTTCTTGGAAGAAACGATAATGGAAATTGAAGATGACCTTCATGGTTTTCGAAAGTGTCTTGAGGAGTTAAACATCCATTACAAGAAACAATTTTATGAATGTTGTACTAAATACCCACCACTGTTAGCTATATTTATGTTATATAAATTGAAAGCTGGAAGTGAAAGAGCTGAAAAGAGAATTATAGAACAACTAGGTCTTCAGAAAGATATGATTCCAGAATAAAATGAACTATCATGCTATACATATGATGCTAAATGAATGTTTCGTTCAATGGTCATGATTTCTAAAAATATATTTTCTTCTCCAAATGATAGAATATTGTGTCTCAAGTTCCATGAACCACTCTTAAAATTTTATAAGTGTGTCATTGATCGATAAAAAAATTAATCGAGTCCTTCAAAATATGTAAAGAATTTTCCTATCATTACACATTCTTAAGAATATATCGATGTAAGGAAACTATGAGACAATTAACATGTCATAAAGATATAGGAATTAAATATGGAAACCTACATCATCTAGTAGATTCTCCACAGTGGATGAAAATTATGTGTGAGTTTCCTAAATTTATAGATGATCTAAAAACTTTGGTTTTGTGTTATCTATAAAAGGATTGAATCATTTTGATGTAAAGAGTAGTACTCATATTATATGGCCCATCATGTTGGTAATTTTTTAATATCATCTATGGTAATGTTTGAAGTGAAAATACATTATGATTTCGCTGATTATATCTTGAAAAATGAACCCCTGTAATGATATAGATGTCTATTTTCCTCCATTGATCGACGATTTGAAATTGGTGTTGTATACAAGTATTAAAATGTATGTTTCTCTAAATAGTAAATAATACAAATTAAGTTCCATGTTTTATGTAATATTAAATTTTTCCCCTCTTATGGAAATTTTTTAGGCTACAGAATTAAAGGAATGTTGGGTTGTCCCAATTGTAAAAAACACACATACACGTTTCAGTCAAAACATTCATTGAAGACTATATTTTTAGGAAATTAGAAATTTATATCTTGATGAAATAAATACTAGTCATGGATGACATCATTTGATGAGAATATCAAACAACACACAACACCATCTCTATCCATGGGTGATCAAATATTCAAAAAAAAATCACAATATTTTCCATAAACCATTTTCAGAAATTTTACAAAACTATATTGGAAGAAGATATTAATTTTCTTTGAATATGTAATTTAGAACTATTTATATGTCATTAATATTTTTTGATGTCATTTTAATTGAAAAATATTTATGTGACATTGTTATTGGAATGTTAATAAATTTTCAGGAAAAAATGAATGATGGCATCAAGGCTATGTTAGACTTGATTATAATAGGGATATGGGAATAGTTGGAACTAGTGAAGGGTAAATGATGGTCTTTTCATCCTCCAAAAACACACACTCTATCCAGATAGTAAAATTTAGAATTTTACCTTTTATCTACTAGTGTAAAGGATGCATAAGAGTATTTATAAAATATAAAGAATTTCATTTCAATTACTAATTAGAATTTATAAGGACTAAAATGACAAAACTCTAATGTTTTGATGTAATATTTAATGATTATTTCTTTCTATTGCATTCTGCCTGAAATGAATGACATAAATGAACCATTATCTTCTCCTTATTCAAATCCATATATAGTATAGTTGTTTACCTAATGATGTTTCCCATCATGAATAAGGATATTACAGTCATATTATGTGAATTACATATGTTCTTCCCACAAAAATTTTGGGATATAATTGTCCACCTAGGATTCACTTGGAGAGAGTGGATCAAAAATGTTTTCCTATCCATTATAAATGGAATTGACCCACAAATTGTAAATGATGACATTGAAATTTTATGTCAAGAATCAAATTCGATTAATATGTTCTATATAAAAAAGATGTATTACTGAAGGAGATATTGATTTCTATACCAATTACCCCTCAGATGTTGAAATCATTGGTCTCCCAAAGTCTCAATGCTTCGAACTCCTTATGGGCTAAGATATTTCAAAATGTGATGTTTATAAAATCACCTTGATAGAGTGGGATCAAGTACATATTTAAATATTACAATATAGTGAAGTTATTGATAAATACAATAAAGCCCAGATATAAATTCTTAGATATTTGAATCGATCACGAGATGGTAGATTGATATCAAAACACATAATCAAAAGTTTATTGGATGGCTCAAAGATCAAATTTATAAGGTTTTATAAGAAACTATGAATTCAAATTACAAACAACATCAGTGTCTTGCGAGAGGAAGAAATGCAAATGTTAAATCTTATACTAGTTTGTAATCAATCGTTATAATTTCTAAAAAAAATAACATGATGACTTCAGTAGGATGCCAACAAGTTTTGTTACACATGTGGATGAAGCGATTAATATATCTAGTTCCATGGACATAAATCCTATTTATTAAAGTATGTCATATTTTGGAATTAACAAACAAACCAATGAGTTGTATTATAAAACATTTCAAGTGCATATTTTTAATTAAAAATGGATTAACACTCTTAATGGAGTAGAAGGAGATAAAATGCACATTGTGATGGTGAATTTCAATTTGGAAGGGGGAAATTACAAACCATTCATAATGGAATCACTAGTAAGTTGTGTATATTATTTCGTTGATCCAACAAATAATCATTGGTCGATTTCCCTGCTAGAAGAAAAAAAAATGTTGATCCATATGAAAATTCAATCTTAGAGTCCCCTTCCATTGGGATACCACAATCAGTTCATGTTTGCCCCAATATAGGCAATGTATTGTACATTCGAGGGTGCCACAATGAGGAGAGTTTAAATCTCTATAGAGGAATCAAATCCTTGAAACCCTTAAAAAAATAAGAGGGTTCAATGAGAAAGTAAAAGTGTTTTTTATTATATTATGTTTTCCTCAAAACATTACATATTCTCTACTATTTTAACATAATTTTAAATAAATGTTTTACTTCTCATGAAATCAATTCTTTATTAAAGAAGATGGAAGAACAAACTAAAATGAAGGGATACCTTTGGTAAAATCTAAAGGTATTGTAATGATATACTTTCTCTATTATAATGAAAATTATATAATGAAGCATTTATTTAATTTTCACTATTCCATGCAAATTTCATTTATTTTAGAGAATTTATGTACATGTGTAATTCCGTTATAAGAAGAGAAATGATTTTGTCTCTAATAAGTCATAGTGGTGATATTGTTGTTTTCATAATAAAATAATTTTTAGTAGAATTAATGTATTTTATATTATTTATGATTAATATATTTCCTTTTATTGTTACACATATAATAATTGTTTTCTAATATAGTTTTGTTCTATTTTTTTCAGGTTAGTATACTCTTTCCAACATTCATGCTTCTTCTCCCATTAATCCTTTTCACCCTGCAATGGTGAATTTATCACTTTCTTTCATGTTACCTCCACAAACATTGTAGGAATAAAAATAATGCCCCCTCTACTCAAATATAGATATAATCATGATGTTTTCATAGTAAAATTATTGTCCTAGAATTAAAATATTGTTTAATATTTATGTGTAATTTATTTATTTTTATAATTACTCATATAATAATAGTTTTCAAATATAGGTGGATTCTTTTGTTTTATTTTCGGTTCTCTTTCCAACTTTCATGCTTCTTCTCCTTTAAAACCTTTTCAACCCAGGAGTTGTGTATTTACCACATTTTTTCATGTTATCTCCATTGCCTTAATAAGAAGATAAAAAATTATTACTCTTCTCAATTATAGTGGTAATATTTATGTTTTCATATTAAAATAAATTTCCATTGAATTAATTTATTTTTTCAAATTAATTTTTAATATTTTATAATTACTCACATAATAATTGTTTTCTTATACTGGTGGATTTTCCCATTTTATTTGTTCATATATCGTGTCTAGAGACTAAATATGATGAATTTTTAATATTATATTGAATAAATAATAAAAAAATGGGAAATATAATTCAAAAATGGTTAATTTTTTTATTAGTATTAATACACTTTTAAATAATTATATATTTTCAAAAAAACAGTTCCTTTTATTTGAAAAAGGGTTTTACTTATATTAATATTTAATTGGTCACCAATTAATTAATTATATATATATTTTTAAACCATATTTTCATAATTTAGTTAATCTTTTTCATACTCACTATTATATCAGTTATGTGATAACTGTTATAATAAAATATAATATTCAGAAGTTTGTTTAAGCTCAAAGTTATGTTTCATGTATGCTATCAAACATACTGTTTCCTTTTAAAAACATGGGATGTTACATTATAAATAATTTTAATAAATTTTTACTAAAAATTTGAACGTGGTATTTGATGAATAGGGGTTTCAATTCTCAAAATACATTATAATAAAACCTATATTAGGAAAAAGGATTAATGAAAAATCAACTTTAAGATAAATAAAGGGAAGTAAAAATATCACCAAATATAACACTAACTATTGTTCCATTTAAGAAAACATTAAATTTGAATAGAAAAATAAGTATAATTTTATAATAGAGATTTATAGATAATTTTATCATGATAAATATAACAATTTTATAACCATAATTCTAGGATTGGTTGAGAGGTCGTTTATTACTCAGTAAGAAAAATAAACGGATAATACTTTTGTTTTAGAGTCTTTTTCATACAGTCAAGCAATTATTTTACTAGATTTAATAAGAACATAAGGTAATATTGTTACTTAAAAAGTATAGTTTCACCCTCCAATAACTTTCCACCATAGAATCGTAATTTTTACAAAAAAATGAGAATTCAATATAAATTTTTTTATTCATGATATACTAGAACCAACTTATAGAGAGTCAAAATATTCCAAAAATTAATTGATATATATTTATCCTATCATTTGACATTAACCAAAAAAATGTTTTGGATAAGATAAGATAATTCCCTACAAATAAAAAATCTCTATAACATAAACAACTATAGTAATCTACAAAATTCAACAGTAATACCCAATATTCCACACATTCCATTTGACAAAGTATTTTACAAAAAATTAGTAAAAATATTAAAAACTAATATTGAATCCTAAAATAAAGAATTATTTGATTTCATAGACTCCCATGATAAATTTTAATAATTATCTGCAAATAACATCAATTTCTCATACAATTATTTACCATAATCTATTTTACCTAATAAAAATCATGATAGGATAACCATTTCAATATTTAACCCAAATCACAATAAATACACTATAAAATCATATATTCTTCCATCATATAATTTAACCATTATTCGTCAAATAAAATCCATTAGTATTCTAATTAGATCAAAAATATATTGGTCAAAAAATATTTTTTATTTTCTGAAATAACATTAATATCATAATCAATATTTATTTTTCTTATCTCATGGTCATATATAAAACCTTTATTCCTAAATTGTAATAACGCATAATTACCAAAAAAAATAAATGACTCTAAAAATATCATTAGTCTCCTAACGATTTCAAAAAATAAATAACTGAAAGGGGTTTATACGATACTAAATGTATTATCATCCCCAAAATCATAAACCCATTAATTTATCCCTAAGTCTTAGGAATACATCCAAATATAAAATGTTGTGTAAACCACAATGTTATACCAGCTGTAATGACTAAGCCTTGAACATTACATTTCCTAGTGTTTATGAACTATAATGCACATTCGAGGAAAGTTTTAGGTATGAGGTTTATAGAATTAGGACAATATATTTATGTCTTTTCCATAAATAATCATATATTTATCGAAATATTTATATTAGATACCTATTATAAAAGGAATGAACCCCTAGTAGGCCAATATCTAGATTTTGATGATAAATATGAGGTTTAAGCCACTCAAATTGGAGTCCCATTAAAACATCCAAATAACATGATGTGAATGTGAGGAACACACTATGTGTTCCCCCCATTCTAGATTGATAATCATTTCCAAATTACATTCCATTTAATAGGGGTAAACAAAAATTCTTGGTGCTTGTCCATATAACTGATCACCTAGTTAGACATATTTTGTAGGGAAACAAGACATTGTAGAGTACACAACCAGACCCTGAGTTGGATACATTCCTTGTATGTGTACAGATCCCAAAATGTATACAAGTCTAGACCATGTGAGGGTATGGGAAGGTAACACATGTAGGGTACATTTTGTTCACATGTTAAAAATTAATTGTAAGTGGGATTACATTACAAGATCATATGAAGAACAATACCATGCTGGGATTTTAGGGAAGACTACGGGTGCTCATGTATACAATTCTTGTACTTCTCCCTTGCATCCATTTTGATGATTTTTATACATGTGTTCATAGAAATATAATTGGATGTATGATTTGTCGATTATAATCCTTGGACCATTTATATAATGATGGTGGAAACCATGGGGTGATTTGAGGGTACATAGTTGGAATTTATAGGATATTAAGCTATAATTGAGATGTTCTAACTCTAGTAAATAGTTTCTATTATCATCGAATAATGAGGTATGGGATAAGATCCACATGGGTATTGTATGTGATGGTTATTAAATTTTTAAAGATATCACAGATATATTATGTTAAAATATACGTGTATTGGTCCCTAGTTAGTGGTATTGTGTTAAAACTAGAGATAGATATGTTGTGTGTTTGGACTGAACTAGATTGAGACATGGATATGGGATGGGTTGTGAGCCATCTACCTGGACTAATTTCTATGTTTTTAATAGATTATCCCATGTAGGATGTCTCCTATTTCACACTACTTTTATGGAACCTATAATAAATATCTATTTTTCTTTATCACTTCAAATGATTCCTTATATGACTCCCTTCTTATGTACTGATATGGGGATTCTATGTAGAGTGATTCCACATATGGTTAGACCATGAAGATCCCTTATAGAATACCTCTTTTAATTATTTTTAAGGATCCCATATATGAAACCTCTATCTATATATTGGACTATAAAGATACCATGATGGATGCATATTTTTTTGTTTTGACATATGGAAACTAGTGTGTTCCCTAATACTCGACTGATCCTAAGATAGTGCAATACATATTTGGGTAGAGATGGTATCATGTATCACCATTGAACTTGTACAAAATTGTAATAACATGGGTTATGGAATTATTGGTTTTTTTATAGTTTGATCACAATAATTTTTTTTATTAATAATCTTTTTTGTGAAAATGTATTGATGATTTCCAAATTTACCTCTTAGTGTTTGTCTGATTAGATTGATTGAAAGTGTTTCATTATATGATTGGAATTCCCAGATGTACTTCTTGTGAAATATACATGAATGGTACTTGGGTTCTTATAATTTAAGTACATGGGTGGTTTCATAGGATAAATAAGGTGATATGATGCCATTGGACACACATGGATTCCTAATATAAAATTATTTGGATGGGACGATAGGTCAAATAGAACTATGATATTCCTTGAGAGATAATTTTATTCCCATATAGGAATTCCATTGAAAGACACAAAGGTAAGATGAATTATGAATTCCTTGATTTATACTTTGATTCCCATCTAGTAACTCCTTTGACAGACTCACAGAGTAGATGAATTATATATACTTTGAGTGATACATGGATTCCCATGTAGGAATTTCTTGGATGGAATTATATGTAAAATTGAATTTTATACACCTTGAGAGATACCTATATTCCCTCATAAAAATCATAAAGTGGATAGATTATATATTATTTGACTAATAATTAGATTCCCCTGTAATAATTAAATTGATGGAATTATAAAACAGATGGGTTATGTATTCCTTGAGAGATAAAATGATTTTAATGTAGAATTTTCATACATATGATCATAGCTAAAATGAATTATTTAAATATTTATTTCCATCATACATGGATGAATTTTCTACATAACATGGGTCCCCATTTCATATATAAATGTAAATTTATCATATCAAGAATATTTCCAATTATTACTGGGAATCCAATTTTTTACTGACTGGAGGTGACTATGGTTGAACGAATGGATAAGAACTGTATCCTCATGAGGAGCCAATGATCACTCAGAGACATTTCCAATGCTGAAAAAAGGTTTCAACCATTATGATTATGGAAATTGGGATTGACTAAATGATAAATGACTTGTATTATATGACATCGAACTCAAGGCCATATTCTTATGATGTACAGATGATCTATGTTATGGACCAAAGGATCTCTTTTAGTTTATTCATGTTTATAAAAATGACATATATATATAAGTATATATACATATAAATATTTATACATATAAATAAATATATATGAGGGATAATTTTTCAGATATTCCATCTTTAGAAGAATCATGTACGGTCAATCCATATCACAAACCCAAGGATCAGGTATGGGAGATCTATTTATATGTTTTAATTATTATTCAAGTTGCATTTAGGAAAGGATAGTCATTTTAAATTATAATTATCAATTTAATGTATTTTATATGATCTCCATTTTGGGTGGTATACTATGAATTATTTATTTACAACATTATGTGATCCTCAGTGACCAGGCATGATTTATGTATGTTTTTATGGTTGATCACAAATACATGATGTATAAGGATGAGGACCATGCTTTCCTGATAAGTAGGATTCACTCGTATCTATTTTTTTGATCATGATAGAGCAACAATATAGTGTATTGGATACATAGTATGTGGATAATAATGGTATTTGTGGTGTATACTTGTACATTTATTTCATTTTATTTTATGTACTTGTTTATGTACAATCGACCGAGTTAGAGATCATAGATGTTTATATGATATGTATATTTCGGCCTTAAATGCATTCCATTTATTATTTACAAATGCCTCTTTTCTAGTAAATTTTATACTTCAACACACTAAGTAACTACTTCTATGTATGATATGTGGTTATTTAAATTGTTTCTATACTGATATGGGGCATAGTCTCTCTTCGGACAGACCATAGGACCTATCATCAATAAAAAAGCCTTCGATATTTGGGTGGGATTTATGCCTTGTAGAAAAAATTCCAATGGAACCATTTTAATATCATTCAAGTTGTTACATTATTGTGATATTATGGGGGAATACCCTCCTAATCAGTGCAAACCATCGAAGAAATGAAAATGGATTTTAATGAATAAATATTTCCAAAAACGTATCACTCTAAATGACATATAACCTTTATAGTGTGGGAAATTGGATCATATAAAGATAATGACCTAAAGATAAAAAATATGAAGTAGTAAAGAGATGGTTCTAGTCATAAAAATAGGTCTGGTATAGGAAAAAAGAAAAAAAGACAACCAATATATTTAATAAATGATCATCAAATTTACATGCTTGGTCATCTTATAGAATGTCCACATCCCAAAAGTAAATACATTATCCATAGTTGGGTGTTTCAATTTAACAATAAATTCATCAATGAATTCAAATCAGGAACCAAGTGTAGTATTGAATATGGTGGGAGTAAAACTCATTACCATAACACCATTAATTTATAATGTAAATCTATTATTTGAATATAAAATAAAAATTTGGGAACATGTAATAACTAAATTTTTTAAAATAAATCAAAACCTTGTTATCATCATCTTCCACATGGGTTACCCAACTAATCATAACTAGGTTTTTGGTGTATTTAGTTTTTAATTTTACCTAGGTGTTGAATACTTAGAATTAATCACTTAAAATATTCTAACCAAAAAAAGGAAAAATCATTAGGAGTTAGTAAACGTCAACTAGAATCAAGGGGTGTGACTCGAGGAATTATATGTATGAATGCATTGGGCTGAATAGGTGAGATCATCCCAAGAATTATAATTTTCATATACTAGGGGATGAATAAATGATTTCTTGCTAATGTATTAATCAATATAATATAATTATTGAGTCCAATATTGGTGAACCACTTGGAATTCACATCGCTTTATTAGGTGATAACCTATGTGTTCACTAAAGGAATTTATGTTTAGGAATTAAAGGACTTCTCATGGAATTCAACAACATTATCATTGTGAAAATTTTTATAATAATATTTAAAAAATAAAATAGTAATTAAATAGAAAAATATTTTTTGTATATGTACCATTTGAAAATTCTATAAATTCAATTTGGCCTTTGCATTTACTTGGGAAGAGATAAACACACATTTGGTGTGTTTTGTTAATAACTAATGTTAGGTTGTTATGGGAATATAATTGAACACACCATAATGTGTGGTTTGGGTGGGTTTTTAATCCACTAAATTAATCTAACGGTGTCAAGGAATGTTTATGTCAATGTCACGGTAGCTAATTTGTTGAGTTACAAATATTAGGTTAATGTATGGAAAATCAATCATGAAACACAATAAAAAAGTTATAAACATAGAGATATTTATGGAAACTCAATATCCCACCTACAAATCCCACGTAAAGGACTTCACATATGGTATTATTCAAACATTTTTATTTGAGCATGAAAAACTAGAAAAATAGCTAAAATCCATGAAAATGGGGGATAAACAATAGACATGGAGGTAGTTGTTTGGAAATAAATATAAAGAGATAAACGTAGCTGTTGGAGTGTCAATCTTACTCTGGGAGTAGCTATATGACCAATGGAGAATGTATTAGATGTTGGATGAGTTATCCCCCTAAAAATACAATGAGGGATAAGGGAGAGCTATATATGGGATATTATGAGAAAATAAGGATATATAAATGGTAATTAGATTGTAAGGAAGTAGAGGGGAAATATGAAATTTCTACATTTTAGTCTATTGTGTGGGTTTTCCACATATTTTTCCAAACCATTCCCTATTCGTGTGTTTTTAATTTATAGAAGAACCAAACCTCACATGATTTAAGCACACTTTTAGAAAAACCATGGGGGAACCATGTTAGATTGACATGAAATAAATGATCAGCTTTGAAAAAAATTATCTTCCAATGCATGGTAAATGATAACATTGTCCTCACTTTTCAGGGCTTCATGGTTGTGGATCATGGTTATCAAAAACATAAGCCCCATCCTATATCAAATAAAATCAATTATTTCATTCCCTGAACCTTCTTGGAGGTTCCCTTATCCTCTCATTTACTATTGACATATTCATTTAGAAAAAAAATGTTTGATATAATTTAAAAGGGTTATATTCATTAATTAACAACCATGATCTTATATTTTATTTCCGGGATATAAATAACCCTTTTGATTAATCATACATATGATTTGTAGAAACTTCAAAATTAATCAGAAATATTTTTTTTCATATTCAATGACGAAAAATTGTTGTCATATGATTAATAGAAACCACGTATTATAAAATTAATCAGGTTTCCATTCAAATGAATGCCACAAATATTTTCACTCTCTTAGGAATTAGTACTAATTCTAACAATGGGTGGTGTACACTGACGATATTGTGTCTATTTCATGGTTGTCACATCATTTCCTAAACATTTTAACAAAAATGTACGAGCTACTTATTTTTTTATATTTTACAATTTTTATCATAATATTATTTTTAATACATATACCCTATTTTTACTCTCATTTAAACAATCCATGTCTTTAGAATATTTTCCCTTTATTTCTCCATCCCTATATGATCTATTAATGAGTTCCATTATCCATTGATGATGACTCCTCATGGTAATCATTTTCAAACCCCATTTCCTTTTAATATAGTTTTTTCCTTCATTGTGTTATACCGTACAATATTATAGGATACATAAGGTTTCATATTTCATGATTTTTTATTTTGGGGGTATTTCAATGATAGTGGTTGGAACAGCTTTTATAAGTCATTATTACATCAATATGGTGGAATAACACCATTGCTAATGTAATTAACAATTTTATGTAGGTTTCTCCATGAATAATGTTTTAAATCTAAATCTATGATTGATTTTCGATTTCAATTATATAATTCACCATTTTAGAAAATAATCTAAATATATTCCTTGATTATTTTTCTATTATCTTTGGGTTTTCCTTGATTATAATTTAGAATTAAATAATTTCATCATATTTTAATGGTCAGACAATTTTTCATGGAAATGATGCCCATGTGGTTTTTAGTGAATTATTTCCCTCTTTTTTCATTTAATTACATGATAATTTTTCATGGGTTGATTATACATGATTAATAATGATTCAATATTATGTATTCATAGGGTTTATAATAGGATATAGTCCGTGATTTTTTTCCTTAAATGTTTAATTTATTTAGTGATTTATACATTAGTAATATATGAGATATTTTTTTTAAAATGCATAAAAGTGATTTGGATGGGTTTTAAAATGTAGTGTTTGATAACATGAATAATATTCCCAAAATTTAATAATTAATCCATATACATCCATGTTATTTAATTATAGTTCACCACTAAAGTGATCAGTATCATGTAGTTTGTTTAAAATATAATGATGATATTGATTTTGAGAGAAATTGGTAACGTTATATTGGTTAGATGATACCATTATAATAAATAAATTTTTGTTATAGGGGATATTTCTATGAAGGGAGATATGGTTTGAGGGTGTGTTATAAACCATTTTTATAAATTTTTCGTATATAAATTTTTAATTAATCACCTATATTAACATTCCATGAGAAAACATAGGAATTAGGGAGGAAAATATATGTATGAGTAGAACACCTGTTTATGATTACACATTATCTAGTAGCCCAAGGAGGGATTATTCCTTACATATGCCATTTTGAATCCTAGATATCATGGGTAGGATAAATTGAAGGGTTTATATAGTTAGATCACATTAGGGCCTAATTAAATAGATTCCATTTTTTATTATCCTAGATTGTCTCTAGAGTTCTCAAGAGTTCTTATAAAGACTTGGATTTTAACATATAATTTTTTTTATTATATGGAATTATTTTGGGTTTATGAAAATTAATGGTGAATTATTCAAAGGCCCGGTGTTCTTGAATGAATTTATTAACTATTTGAAGGTATGTTCAGTAAATCCACAGTGCCGAGATTCAATTAATAAAGGATTCTCTTTGACCGCAGTAGCGCTATAGAAAAAACAAGATTTTGGGGCTTTATAATAGAATAATAAAAAATTGTTGTTATTTTGTTTATTTTATTCTATTCATTAAACAAACAAATGGCAGCGTGGGGCCAATGGCATGTCATGACATTAAAAATCATGAACCCTGAAATCATATGTTACAATGACATTAGAATATAGGAAGGTTCCTATTAAATGAACCCTTATAAATTCTATGAGTTTCTCTCACCCTCCCCCTCTCTTATTTATATGGATCTTTCAGAGAGGTAATGGAACGACATTACCATGAAATGAAGTGCTAATAAATTGTTGTGACACCCACCGTGGAGGAAAGACACGCTTCTAGCAGGCTGTGATGAGTGCTACCGAACAACTAACATTGACTCTTCCTTTAGCGCAGAGGCTCTCAAACAATCTCGAGGAAGAGATTTATTTGGTTATAATTCCATTTTATTGTTGAATCTTGCATTCTTGGTATCAATATAATGTTGAGGGATTGTACCAAAAAACAAGGCCTAGACCCTCTGCCCTTGTTAAAATTTAGTGTGTTCATCGCAAACCTTATCTTCGTGTTGGGCTAGATCCCTGATGGAATACGATCGTGGCCGCCGAAACCGGCCGAACACAAAGAATGAATCAAATTGATGAAGGCCATATAAGGAGACTGAGATAATATTCTACATTTCTCAATGGAGTAGCAAACATGTGTCGGCCGCTATAGTGAGGCGGCACACCGTCTCCCTTCACCGACATAGAAGGGTTGCGGCTTTCTAGGTGCGGCAGGGCCATGCAGGGTGACCGGAAATGTCCTCCCAATGGTGGAGCTAGTGGCGAGCAATAGATAGACACCAGAGGAGAAACTTCTCAAATGCCTAGCCTGAGGTACCCGGAGGTGACTTGGAAATGCCCCTTATGAACTGCCGCTTCACCATCCAAATTGGGAGGGGGCCACTCCCCTTTAGTACCATCTTGGGTGGACTGCGTGGGACATAGGGACACGACTCATTATGGGTCAGGACATGCATCTCATCACGCCACACCCCGTCATGGACCGGGCCAGGTGGGCCCAGCGGGCCGCGTATCCTTGGACAGGTCGCGCGAGCCTCGTAGGTCGCGCCTCCCTGTGTCGGGCCGCGTGGGCCCAGCCTTTTTACCCCTTGAGGGCTAGCCCGCAAACCCTTTCCGGACATGCCACAACCCCTTGCGGGTTGGGCAGGTCCTCGGCCCAGCCGAGCTCGGGTCGAGCCGGGTCGGTCCAACTGGGTCGGGCCGGACCCGGACCCAACCAGACCCATTTTCTATTAAAGTACCATAACATAAAATATGGGCTTCAATTTGATGAAATGTCTATGGCGTTGGGACCCATGGAGCGAGACGATCATTTTGGTATACTCCACATTGGTTTTAGTGATTTTTGGTGTACAGCTGGGTTGGATCGAACCCAAATCGAACCAGGCCCTCATGAACTTAAATTCTTATAACTCACAAACTTGGCATCTGATTGATGCACCATCAGTCATATTGGAACCCTTAAGACATTTTGGTCATATGGGTTTCTCATTTTTGGAGGTTAGTGGTAGTTGAGGTATGGCTGATATGTTGGGGTTCAGATTCTACAGAACTCGAGCGCAATGACAGCGAGGAATCTATTGGTTGTCTGTAACATGCAGAATGAACATCGATCCTAAGTGGATTTGCATCTATCGATCATGTGTGGGTCATCATATATTATATCCTATGTAGGTCAGTGATATGTGATCTTGTGTGCGTCAGAGTATACCAGTCCACTATTGGTCAAATCCTGTGTGGGTCAGTGGGGGTTATTAACTATCGATCATGTGTGGGTCAGCTGTAGTGCCTCTTAACTAAATAATATGATCTAGATTACAACTAAGCATTTAAATTTATGTGCATAAGTTATACCATGTGTTAGATGATTCTTTACCTTCGTGGTGTTATCTTCATGGTGTTACCTATGTGGTACCTCTATTTTCTTGGTGTTACATATGTGGTACTTTTTCCATCACGGTGTTATGTTTGTGGTGTTACATGTGTGGTACTACAAACATTGTGGTGTTATCTATGTGGTTGTGTTACCTTTGTTGTATTATTCCCTCATGTATGAGATGAGTATATCTTGATTACATAGGTATATGTATGGGTATATAGTTATTTAGAGTTGATATATATCGCTTCATGCTTCAGATGGAGGTCTTACTTTTGGGTTGTTCCTTTTTGGAACTATAGGAGACCTACGTGGGTCTCGGGGTCCCATATGAGTATCCTTATACTCACCCCTACATGGGCTATGCCCGCACCTTGTTATGACTTGTTTAGACGACATATAGCATTGATCGAGGTTGTGGGAGCTAGGATTGGACAGTGCATGGAGGTGGACCATTTGGCGTGACGTAACACGGGGGATACTGATCTTAAGCTATACCCACCATTTTATTAGGATCCTTGGTGGATGATACATGATCTAATGTTCACTTTTTAGTTGTATTTGTACTTTTTCATTTGTACTTGTACTTTTTAGTTGGGCTTCTATTCCGCCACAATAAATTTAAGTAGACTTTTACAACATCAAATTACATGATGGTTACTTATTATAGTGTTCTGGGATTGTGTTTCTGTACAGGTTAAAAGTCAATGCCTTAAAATTTTAGGGATATTCCTTTCTTGTGCTAGTCATCAGTATCTTCCCTATGGAACGCATGCTCAGAGTAGTCACAATAAGGGCCCCAAGGAAAGGTTTGTTGCAAATTGGTATCAAAATAGTCGGTTCTAACAAAGAAATAGGACTTTGATCTTTTCAATGTGGTATTAATGTTATATTTTATGAGTCTGGTTTTCGGTTTGGGGATTCCAGTGTTGGTATGGCATCCAACATATCCATACACCCAGACCCTGAATTCTGATTTCTGACATTGTGCATGGAAACACCGATTGTGCGTGTTTGTGAAATGTTTTTCTTATTATCTCTTTCAGTCACCTCACCAGGTATAACTTGTTGACTGTGTAATACCTGTCATCTTTTAGGATATTTACACAGAGACATCTAGCCAGGATTCCCGAGAGACTAAGGGATGACGGCCCATCTAGTGATGATGCCTGATGGAGGGCCCTTTTATGGCGTTATCACCTTCCGGTGGTGTACTCGCAATACCACTACCCAATGGGAATACGTTTCCTCGATCCCCACATAAAAAGGATGCATGCTGATTGAGTTCATTTCATGAGTTTTAGCGGCATAAGCCAATGAGTTTCTGAGGTGAGATGGACCCATAGGAGGATAAGGACTAGCGGGAGGTTGTGGCCAGAGTTTTTCACTTAGTTGGGACACTGGATTATCTGATGGTGATCCTACCTACTAGTATCTTCCTGCGAGCTGCAGGAAGATGGTGGAGTCTGACACTCCAGTGACATGACGAGGCAACCCTCATCTCATTGGACATCAAGGGACTTTTTGACCTGAGTTCGTCCCAACGAATCAATCCTCAGTGTGTATACAATAGTTGCTGCACTTATAGTAGGGCAGCATGAATGTGGCCAAGTACTTGGTGAGGTTCACTGATCTCTACCACTACACCACCAACATAGTACGAGACCCTTTCTTCAAGGCCCAAATCCTTTTTCAGGGTCTCCAAAGGTAGATCAGAGAATCGATGACATTTCTCAACATTTCGATGAAGGCTACAACACTAGAGCATGAACTTTTGGTGAAGAGTTTCCTAGAAAAGTAGGCAGTGACAGTGAGAGCCACCATCGTACGTCAGGTAGTTGAGTCATCTACAGTAGTCAATAATGATGACGTAGGGGACCAAGATGGAAAAACCTTATTGTGGAATACCTCAGGATACATGGTCAGTGGTACGTGGCTCATGGGATAGAGGAGGGATTATTATGAGCAGGCAGTGCTACTCATGTGGTGGGAAGGGTCACAGGGCTCACGACTGCCTGAACCGCCGTATGGACGACCAAAAGATGATCGATGGACTACTAAGGTAGAGGTAGAGATTCGATTGGGGTGGTCTGCAAGATACAGGTGGATGTAGAAGAGGAGTTGGATGTGCAGAAGGTGATGGGCTGTGATTCGAGGTTCTACTGCCACCAACACAAGTTGGTCTACCCTAACCATAGTGAGTAGGTGGACATGGACGAGCATAGCTCTAGGAAGCTAAGGCCTATGAACACGGCACTCAGAATATGATTAGAGGTAATATTTAGGTCTATTCCACCTTAGCTGCAATACTTATAGACACAAGTTACAGTCACTCTTTTATTGCCATGGCCCTCGCTTGGATCTTGGAGATTCCACTGGAGTCGTTTTCTCGATCCTTACGGCTTGAGACTCTTTTGAGAAGGGATTCGACGATTACAAATTGGTGCCGGTAGTTTGATCTTACTCTAGGATATGAGATCGTCAGGTGGGATCTTCACATAGTGGCATTGAGGCCTTACGACGTCATCATGGGTATGGACTGGTTATCCATAGTTCATATTTAGATTGAGTATATTAGGTGAAAATTGTGTTGTGTCCATGAGGATGAGATTAGGTTTTTCTTCACTGATAAGAAGTGAACATTTTCAGAACATGATGGACTTACCCAAAGGAGGGTGCATCTGATCACAAATCAATTGGATAGACTTACCCTTAGAGCAATTGATGTTGGGAGTCCCAGCTATACTATAGTGGTGGACTATTATGCTGAAGGATTTCTTGATTATATTCTGGGACTACATCCTTGCAGAGAGGTGGAATTTTACATCAAAATGTAACCTGGGATGACACTGATATCTACACCTACATATCGGAAGGCTCCAGTGGGGCTTCATGAGTTACGGGTACAGTTACATGACATGCAGAGGATGTGGTTTATAAGGACCATTGTTTCTCTATGGGCAGCCTTGATTTTGTTCTCCAAGAAGGCAGATGAGAGTTAGAGACTCTTTGTGGACTACTAGCCCCAGGTCCAGGTGTTCGTGAAGAATGAATATCAACTTCTGAGCATAAATGATCTTTTCGATCAGTAGATGGGTGATCGTTGGTTTTTAAAGGTAGACCTCAGATTAGGCTATCATCAGTTCACGGTACGAGATGAGGATTTTAAGAAGCTGTCCTTCATATGTTGGTATGGAAACTATGACTTCTTGCTTATTCCATACGGCAAGAAAAATGCCCTAATAGTGTTCATGGTTCTCATGAACAAGAACATTCAGTCGTTCCTCGATCGCTTTGTTGTGGTTTCATTGATCACATATTGATATGGTCGACATCAGTGGAGGAGCATGCCTACCATCTTCAGATTGTTCTAGATACACTATGAGAGCACCATCTTTAGGGTAAGCTCTCGAAGATCTAGTTATGGATATGAGAGGTCCAAATTCTATGACACATTATCTCGGAGTCTAGAGTTTTAGTGGATCCAGTGAAGTTAGAGATTTTTATTTCTTGGGAGACACCCATGAGTGGGACTGACGTGCTAAGATTCCTTCTGCTTTCAAGATACTACAAGAGATTCATGCATGACATTTCCAGAGATGAGGCATCTTTGTCAGCGTTGATGAAGAAGCGATATCCCTTCATATGGACAGAGAGATGCTAGAAATGTTTTCAAGAGCTAAGGAAGAGACTTATTACAGCCCCTATCTTGGGGATACCATAAGAGGGTGTTGGGTATGTAGTCTAATGCGACACATCTAGGACTAGACATGGATAAGTCCTGATGCCTGAGCAATAAGTGATCTTTTATGGTTCGCGAAAGCAAAGATAGTATGAGAAAAACTACTCTCCCCATGAACTAGAGTTCGCCGTAGTGGTCTTAACCTTGAATATGCGGTGACATTACTTTATGGGAGAATATTTTAAGGTCTACTCTGATCAAAAGAGTCTCAGGTAAATCTTCTCTCAGAAGGGCCTGAACCTGAGATAGCGATGATGGCTGTAGTTTCTCCGGGACTATGAATATGAGAATGTCTATACTCTAGGGATGGGGAAGGTGGTAGTAGATCCCATCAGCAAGAGGTCTGGTTTGATGTTTTTTAGTGAGGTGATAGGGAAACTAGTCACGTTGCAGTGACCTTTCATGGATAGAAGTGGAACAGCTTACATCGATTCTATTACTATCACACACCAACTTCTTCAGCATGTTTAGGAGGAACAGCTTGGGGACATTGACTGTGAGGTTTGACGGTCTCAGATATCCTCCGGACAGGCACAATATGGATTTTATGAGGGTGGGGATCACTTCATCCTCTTCAGGGGCCATACTATGGTACCTGTGATGCTACTGGATGACGTGTTGAAGGATTTACATATGTCCCCTCTGGCGGTACATCCTTGTTTGAAAAATATGTACAAGGACCTCCAGCATCTACACTGGTGGCCAGGGATGATGAATACAGTGGCGAAGTTTGTTTCTTGATACCTCACTTGTCAGCTAGTGAAGGCCAAGCATCAGGTTCCAGCCAGCTTAGCACAACCACTAGAGGTGTCAGAATGGAAGTGGGATAGAATACCTTATGGACTATGTGATAGGGATTCCACATACGTCTATAGTACATGATTACATCTGGGTGATCATTGACATACTCACCAAGTCTTCCCACATTCTATCAATACGAGAGCATGGATCAGTAGAGGGAATGAGATGCCTCTACGTACAAGGGATTTTGAGACTTCATGGGGTTCCATCGATGACCGTCTATGACCATGACACACATTTTACATCCCAGCTCTTGAATTTGTTTCACGAGGCATTCGAGACTCATTTACATTTGAGCACCGCCTTTCATACATTGACGGATGGTCAGACGAAGAGGACCATTCAGACACTGGAGGAAATTATATGTGCTTGCATCCAGGATTTTGGATGCAGTTGGGAGGGTCATTGACCGTGGTGGAGGTCTCCTAAACCAACAGTAATCACTCACCCATCGGTATATAACAATTTGAGCCCAGTACGGTTGACCATGAAGATTACCCACGTTCTAGAAAAACCTAGGGGAGTCAGCACTTATTTGTCCAGAGTTGGGATGGTCTACCACCTAGAAGGTGGTCATCCATGAGTGGATGAAGACTGCAAAGATCATACATAAGTCTTATGCTAACTGGATGTGAAGACCAATGGAGTTCAAGGAGGGATACCATGTTTTCTTACGGGTCTCACCTTGATGAGGTTTATGGATATTTGGATGTGGCAACTAGTTATCACTGAGGATTATCAGACCATTTATGATACTCTAGAGGATTTTAATGGGTGAATACCTCTTGGAACATCCACCACGGTTCGAGATAGTGAGAAGAGTATTCGACATATCATAGTTTAGGAGATATGTGCATGAATTATATCACATCAATGACAACGGCGAGATGGACATTGATGATGGGGCGTCCATTACGAAGGTTCTAGTAGAGACAGAGGATCCACAGGAGTGAGTACTTTGTGGGAAGTGGATACCTCTGGTGTGTATTCACAGGTAGCACGAGAACCTCCAGGAGAGCAAGTGGGAGCAGGAGGTTCAGATTCATGCCCTATACTACCATTGGTTTTTATAGTTTATGTTGTGGAATTGGGGGATGAAAGGCCCTATAGTGGGGTGAATGTAAAGACTATAATTTTCCATGCAATTTTTTTAATTATATTGAATTATTACGTGTCTTGGATAATAGAGGGCACATGATTACGAGGCACATTGTGCCCAGAATGAATTTCTGGACGTTTTTAAGGTATGTTCTATAAACGGGTGAGCGATGTTTTCAAACTTTTGAATCGGTTTTCAGAATAAAAATATGAGGGCACTGTTGAATCTGCATCCCTAATATTTTCTTAAGGGAAGCTTCACTTTGACCGTAGTAGGTCTGGAGAAATATTTAGATTTTGGGGCTTTTTAAATGAATAATATAATAACAATGTTATTTTATTTATTTATTTCTTTTCCTCTA
Organism: Viscum album; assembly: GCA_963277665.1. Classification (NCBI taxonomy): domain Eukaryota; kingdom Viridiplantae; phylum Streptophyta; class Magnoliopsida; order Santalales; family Viscaceae; genus Viscum; species Viscum album. Next base: position 2,114,944,881 of record OY728136.1, read on the forward strand.
ATGAAAAAAAGGAATCATGGGACCAATGGAATGTCAATCCATTAAATGGCTAGACCCATCAAATATTTTGTAACAACATCACTAGAATTTATGAATGTTCATATTAAATGAACCCTCCTAAATTCTATTAGCATTGACCCCCTCACCCTATTTGATTTATTTGGACCATGGGGATAGGTAATGACACATCTTCACCAAGAAAAGTAGTGATGATAAAGTGTCGCGATACCCACCATGGAGGATGGATCAGGTTCCTACAAGCGGTGACGAGCCCAAGAGAACAGTGAACATCGACTCTTCCTTTAGCGCAGAGGCTCTCCAGCAATCTCGAGGTGGGGATTTTTTTATAATTCCATTTTATTTTTGTATCCATCCATCTTGATATCAGGCAAACACGAAGGGTGTGGGCCAAACAAAGAAGACATAGACCCTCTGCCCTTGTTTCAATTTTAGTGCATTCATTGCAAACATTATCGTCGGTTTGGATGAGATCCCAGACAGAAGATGATGGTGGTAGATGGCACCAGCAGGCCATGAAGGAATCGGAACGTCAATGCGTACCATAGGAGGAGTTCGTGGTACTATGTAGCGGTAGTCAATGGAGTGGTCGACACAGGTCAGCTACATTGGTGATGCGGTGTGCCATCACATGCTGTTGGAAGAGATGGGAAACGTCTTTCTTACCACGGTGGGGTGATGTAGGGCGGCCGACCGCGGGAGGAGGTAGTAGTGCGTAACGGCGTGATTCCGGAGGAGTCGCGGCTCTGACGCCATCGGTATGAGACCAGCAAGAGAGTCCCATGGGTGACCGGTTAACTCCCCATAGGCGCTTCTGGTTCTCCTTATAAATGGGGAGGGGGCCACTCCCCTTACGTGCCAGCTCGTACGGACCGCACGAGCAAGCAGGAAGTGCGAGCCCAGTGGGTGGTGCCTCGGCTGGTGGTGCGGCGCAAACCAAATGGGTCGCGCCTCCGCGGGCCGAGCCGTGCAAGCCCTGCTAGCTGGGCCTAGTCAAACTGGACCCGAACCCATCCAGGACCAGTTTCTCTTAAAGGTCCATAACATGAAATTCGAGGTTATGTTTGATGAACAGTCTATAGTCCAGGGAACCTTGGAGCGAGAATGTGATTTTGGTATATTCCACTTGGGGTTTAGTGATAGTTGGACTATGGTCGGGTTGGATCGAACCAGAATCTAACTGGCCCTTGGGAACTAAAATGCTTATAACTCACAGACCGATCGTTCGATTGATGCACCGTCTGTTGCGTTGCAACCCATACAACCTGGATGTCCTTTGGGTTACTACTTTTTGGAACTTTGTGGCAGTAGAGGCATGACCAATAACTTGAGGTTTATATTATACAAAACAAAGGTTCACAGGGTTCTAGGAATCCAATGACTCGCTGTAATGTGAATAAAAAACATCAATCATAAGTGGATCAACATCTATAGATCATGTGTGGGTCAGCATCTATTAGATTTTGTGTGGGTCAGCGCTCAATTATCTTGTTTGGTTCAGCTCATACTGATCCTGTGTGGGTCAGACCCTCTGTGGTTTAGTGGGGGGTTATTACCTATCAATCTATGTGGGTCATCATCAGTGTCTCTTAACAGAATTAGATGATCTAGCATAAGACTAATCATCATTACATCTTTAGATAAGGTATACCATATGTGATCTAATTCTTTGCCTTTGTGGTGTAATCTTCATGGTATTACTTTTGTTTTACATCAATCTTTGTGGTGTTACCTATGTGGTACTTTTACCTTCATTGTGTTCTCTTCACGGTGTTACTTTTATGGTACTTATACCTTCGTGGTGTTATCTACGTGGAACATCTAACTTCATGGTATTGCTGTCGTGGTATTCTTCCCTCATGTATGAGATTAGTATATCATGATAGCTTAGGAATATCTATCATAATTTACCTAAGTAGAGATGATTTCTATCACATCATTCTTGATATGTAGATCTTTCATTGTGGTTCTTCTTTTGTTGAACAATGGGAGACCTATGGGGGTCTCAGGGTCCCTAATGAGTATCATTATACTTAACCCTACAAGGGATACACCCGCACCTTGTTGTGTCTTGTGCAGACGACAATCATCATTGATCGAGGATGAGGGATCCAGGACTGGACAATGCTCGGAGGTGGACCATTTGGCGTGATATGACATAGGGATTACTGATCGTGACCTGTTCCTACCCTTCAGGTAGGATCTTCATAGGAAGATGCATAAACTATTTTTAACCTTTTAGTTGTATTGTCAATTTTCATCTGTACTTTTACTTTTTAGTTGGTCTTGTACTCCAACCCCTTTACATTCAGTACACATTTACTATATCAGTTTACTTCGTGGTTGCTTCTTGTGGTGTTCTTGGACTGTGTGTCTATACAAGTTAAAAAGGAAATGCCTTCCTATTTTCGGGATACACCTTTCTGGTGCTAGTCACCATCCCCCAGCCTATGGAATTTGGGCTTGGGGTAGTCATATCATGGGACATGAGGGACGATTCGTGATAGTTCCCACGATAACATTGAAATTTTATTCCAATGGTAACTGATAATTGTTATATTGTACAATTTTTAATCATTATTTTTACATATATTACATTAATTTATTTTACCATTGATACCTCAATGTTTTTTATGGTTTTAAAATAATATAATTCTCATTCAACCCTAAATTATTTCTTCTAATCATAAATGAATATTTCATTCTTTAAAGATAAATGGATATTATGATAATAAATTTTCCACTATCATTTTTAAAACATATTCAGGTAATTTATTCTTCTTCAAATAATTGATGAAACTAATACACATTTACATCCTTTTAAACAAGATAGGTTTAAAAAATGTAAAATTTTTCTTCACATCCTAAACAATGGTTTTTCAAATGGTATCTATTGTTCTGAATATTTTCCTCTATTTAAAATACAAATATTATTTTTCATATTTAAATATGTAAACATTATTACAAGGAAATAATGGTTTTGTATGATTTTAATTTTTTATTTTCTCATTAAACATAAATATATTAAATAAAAAATTTTATGTATTAAAAACTAACATAGAAATGATTTTCTATTAATTATTTTGAATGGTGAAAGAGTAAAATTATTACAAAGAATTACTTTCCCACACATACAATATTATAAGCTCATTATATATTTAAAATTGATGTAGTAGATGGTAATTTTATTTTATGGTGTGACTGTTATGGATGTAGAAAGTTGTATTGTTTTCATATAACATGTTGTATAATTTTTGGATTCTATGTGGTATTTGTTTTTAGTGGGGAATAGTTCATCTTATATATAAATAGAATTCACCGTTTACAATTTACTTCTTTTCTATCTTCATCTAGTTAATATAATTACAATATAATATTATCAATCAAAAAATGATTTGGTTATATTTAATTGATTTATTAACATTTATATAATGAGTTATGGTTAGAATATCATGTTATGTTTGGTTTGGAAATTATTATTAAACTACTTATTTACATTTTCATGATTATTTATCTTATAACATGTTCATTATAAACATCCTAGCTGATTCTATTTTGATTAATATTATATTATCAGAAAAACATATTTCCCATTTGTGTATGTTATGAATCCCAAACAATAATCTCCAACCTATGGTGATCGGGAACATGATTAACTCATTGTTTGTATATGCGAATGTTTGTTAGTAAATATATATGTATGTATTTATAAATTTATTCATATATGTGGGTATGCATGAATATATTCTTGCATGAATTTATGCATGTAAGTATTTATTTATGTATTCATCCATGCTTACATGAATGCATGTATGCATGTATGTATGTATGTATCCATGTGGGTTTAAATGCATGTGTGTATTTATGTATACTTTGGTGAGTGTTTTTATATGTACATGTATTTATTTATATATGCATGATTGTATATCTATGTTCATCTATCTGTGGGTGTTTAGCTATGTATGTATCCATGTATTTATGGATGGATGGATGGATGAATCAATATATTCAAGCTTGTATTCATGTCTATATATTCTCAAGGATTCATTTATTGATGTTTCTATGTATTCATTTGTATATAAATTGTTAAATGAACACACACTTGCATGTTGATGGAAGGAACAATATATGTAAGTATTTTTTTCATGCATTCCTGAGTGTATATATGTATGTATTTATGTATATACCTATGTAAATACATAGGTATGTTGGTAGGTATGTTTCTTTGAAATACTGAATGGATTCCTGTATGTTTCTTTGTAGGAAAATATATAGTTAGGTCTTTATGTATGCAAGTTGGTATGTATGTATGAATATATGTATATACATAGGAAGGTATGAAGATATGTATATAAGTCTGTACATATGTAGATACGTATGTACATATATATAAATATTTGTATACATGTAGGTATGTATCTATATTTTTAGTTTTGTACGTTTTTAAGTACATAAGGATGTATGTATCCGTGTATATATGTAGTTAGGTATGTACATACATATGTATATATATATATATGTATGTATATTTGTATTTTTGTATGTATTAATGAATGTATGCATAGGTTTATATATGTATATATTTTTCACACACATTGATATATACATACGTATAAAGGTATGTGTGTATGTATGTATGATTTTATATATTAATGTACATAAATTCATATGTATGCATGTATGTGTGTGTATGTATCTATGAGTTGTTATAAATACATGGATGTATGTATATCTTTATATATGTATTTATTTATGTATTTGTGTATCAGTGTTAGTATGTATGTTTGTATGCCTCCATGAATGTATGTTTACATGGATGTATACATGCATGTGTGTGAGGGTGTGTTTGTATTTACATACGTTTGTATTTGTGTATGTGTGTATTTTTGTGTATGAGTTCATGCATGCATTCATGAATGTATGTATATATTTACATATGAATATAGGTAGGTTTTTAGGTCTGAAGTTAGGTAGCTATGTAGTAATGTATGTATGTAGGTTAGAAGGTATGTTTGTGTGTAAATGTTTATCAATATTTCTATATTTTTTATGTTTTTATGTATGTATTTATGTACGTAAGAACATATATATATATGTATGAACTCATTCTTGTATGTATATTTGTATGAACTATGTACATACATAAGTTTGGAGTGGAATAAATTATGGGAAACTTCTCTAGAGAATATATTTACGTCCATGGGATGTAGTTCAATGGAAAAGGCTACACTTATAGTGTTTTGTCTTACAGGTGATTTTGAAAAAAAATTATGAACCCGTATTGAGTTCCATTCAAAAAGACTCCAGACCCAACCTATAGCATGGCATGAAGGTCATTCCTGACCCCCAAGGGAAGGGAACTAGTGTCTGGGTATCAAAATTAATATTTTGGAATGATTTCACCATTAATGAACAACAATAACCAATACTCAAAATGAAACATCTCACCATTATCAATATCCATACAAACGATATACAACATTTACAAGAAACAATTATTAAAAAATTGACCATAAAATAAGAATCCAAAAAGGGTGGTGAACCAATAAGGAGATACCCGAAGACCTACATAAAACAATAGTGTTATCACCCTTAAAAAACCTCCTCAAACATCTACAAGGTAATATCCCTAGAATCTAAATCCACCATCACCAACAAGAAACATCATTTCGTTACCTTGGATATACATAATAATTTCTAGATGCACCCAAGGGTGAATGAATGGTGTGATCCTAAGACTAGTAGGATTCCAACAAATTGATATTTAATTTCCAAACATCAAAATAAAAATAAAATTCTAATTTTAAGAATGAAATTCGAAACATTTTCAGGAATACACTTTAAGGAAAATATATTAAACAAAAACATCCTTAAAAAGTTAAATGGTTGAAAGATACACTGTATGTTGATGGTAATCACCACAACAATAGAGAGAAAAATGTCATGCGAAATCCCTATATGTTGTAACCCTGGTGGGCCCTTTAGAACCTCATATATAGGTAAACCATTGTATAACAACCAGAACCCATAATATTCTCACGCTTGAGAAAATAGAGAGGAATCAATTCAAAAATTTAGTGATCTCCAATCATCATCATAATTTATTTTGTGTTTCATCATCAATCATGATTATTGAAACTGATCTTTGGATCCACCGATCTTACTAAAATACTTGTCCCAGTCACCCCACGTAGATACCTAGGAATAAGTTTGTGCTCAATTTAATAATCACATGCCACACAGATCACCACATTCTCATTCACATGCCATGAAATATTAATACAAATGAGAAAACACAATTTTTATAGGCAAAACATCATTCAAATCCACATACAGACCAAATTCCAATTGAAAACATACTTTTAACAACATAAAAATTTTATAGAACCCATTTAATAAGATCAATAAGATATAAAATTATAAACAAAACCAAATCCTATTATAAACACATATTTTAAGATATCCAAAAGTCAATGCCTTTTAAATAATGTTTTTACGCCTTCCATAAATAAAATCCACGGAATTCAGTCAAGATAAAAAAAATAATATTGAAATCATCCAATAATACTAAAACCTAGAATCACACACCTCAATCCTAGAAACATTCAAAATATAGTAGAAATACACAACCATAGAATAAATTAACCCTATATAGTAAAGATCGAATAGTAAAAACAATGATTAATTAATAATAATAATGATTGAACACACTATTATAAAACCAACTTGCTGGGATAAATAGATCCCAAGGAAAGGGTAAAAAAGAACCCTATAATAAAGATGAAAATTAAGAAAAGATATACTCAGAATATGATTTTTGGAAGATCCAACAACAATTAAACCCAAAAATTGATGTTCATGGGGACCAAGAGGGGGATTAGAATTCTACTATGTATGAAAATCCGATATTATAAGAATTTGGGGAGGAATGAAGTTATGATCAAGGAGGGTAAAATATAGATTTTCTATTTTTATGGACATAGATAGGATGCATGATTAGCCTGCATAATTTTTTAGTCTATGTGGAAATTTAGTCATATCCTCTTTCCAATAGGAAACTAGAAACATGGTTTCAAAGGATAGGGCCCATGCTCGTGTGTTATTTCATGCCACATGGAAAGATCCACTCCCCCAGGTGCACAGCTTCTTCTGGGATGGAACACGATTTCCCCAAACCTTTATCCACCTGATGTTAGGACTGAAAACACCATTTTTCGCAAAAATATTTTGAAAACCCCAATTTATAAATACATCATAAAAAATATACAAAACAATACCTCAAAATAAAATCATATTTCTGAAAATTATATCTACTATGGAAATATTCTACCTGTAGAGAGTTATTCCAAAGTCAGATTAGAGAAGGAAAGTGGATTCTCTTCAAACAAAGAATTTTACTCCTACGTCTCGTGATTATCATTACCATGATATCAAAGAACTCAAATAAATGATATGTACTTCCTTCAATCCACTTTCACATGGAATATTGCAATCTTCACTAGCTGATCAAACACAAATAAATCTAGTTTCAATTCCAAATCATCCCAATTGAACACATGAGATGAATCCAGATTATACTTTTTTAATTGAGATATATCACTACACCAGAATCACATTTTATTGGTGGCTATTTAGCGGTGGTTTATTTAATCACAACTAATAAATTAGGAAAAATGGTGTAGATTTTTTGAAAATATTCATTAAATTGTATATGTTCCTTAAAAAACTGCACATTTATCCTCGATCACCCTACTTCTCCCATAAAACACCCCCTTATCCCCCGAGCTCTCCAAAGAACCCAATATCCCTATAAACTGCATTGGATTGCACTCTATTGTCCCCCACCATCATTGACTCCTCTATTTCCCCCGACCCCCCAAGCATTGAAGACATGATGTCTGTCACCCTCACCATGTTTCAAGCCATACACCCTCACCAGGACTCAAGAACCCCAAAACCTCACCCTCAGTAATGATATATCAACTCTAACCCTTTCTCACCCTAGATCTTGATCCGCATTGACCCTCACACTCACCGTTGAATGGACATACAATTTCCTCTCAACCCCCTTACCCCGTGACTCGTCATCACCCATTACAGCTAATTTTTCTTCATGCAATTTAATTCTTATATTTTCCCCACTATACTTTTTAACTATTACTGTATGATGTAGTTATGTATGGATTGGGTTACTTCAGACCATGTGTTCATGGTAATTTCTACATGTTTTATTAATATTTTTTTTATTCCATTATCTTTATCTTTTTTTCATGTCAATGTTGACTCCTCTAGAGTAGAAATAATTGAATCCATTATAAATATATATATTATTTATTTATAACCATTTACCATAATGATGTCTATATACATTAACATTTGGTGAAAAAATTTTGAGGACTGAATTATTTGAATGGGTGTGTAATAGAGACACATTGAACTTATTGTTTTATATAATGTTAAAAACATTAAGTGTATAATTATAATTTTTGTATATTTGGATAATAATTTTTCTTAAAATGGTTTATACAAAAAAATTATTTTATTTTCCAAAATTGTTAATATTTATTATCTTTAATCTAATAAATTTGGTTTGAGGTCATTATATATAGAAGATGAGATATTTTTGTAGTTTATTTTAATATATTAAAATGTAAATTAGTATAATCATGTGAGTAATTTTATAATGTAATGAATATAATTCTACATTAAGATTATTATTATATCAAATTAATTGTTTTCGTATAAGGAATGTAGTAATTGATATGTGTATTTTCATGATGTGTTACATAAATAACGTTGCATGATATAAAAATTAATATTGATTTACGATTGGAAACCACATATTAAAAACATATAATGGTTTAAAAAATTTGTAATTTCATAGAGTGATTATATTTTATTAACTAAAATTAATGTAGTATAACTTTTTTTTAAATGACACAGTTTATGATTCTATGTAAATTTGGAAATTCATGTTGAATAATATTATTACTGAATTTACTTGTTATATTATAAACATTTTATTCATTCTACTAATAAATTTTATATTTTTAAATCATTTGACATAGATAAATTCTCATGAGTTCGTGGACATGTGGTAAAATAATATGATGATGTACCAAAACGATACTAGTGATGTGCAACATTAAAATAAATTTGACTTGAAAATTTTGAAGATGTACAAGGAATCTAATATAGTGTAGTTATAAATTTACTTGAGTTCATGAAAAATGGTATGATGACATTCCAAAATTATAATTCTCTTCTCCATTTGAAATTTTTATATGGGATAGTTATGAATTAGAAAATCCATTTTAGTCATCTATTTTTAAGAGAGAAAATATATATTTGATAAATTTTATTAAAATAAGAATGAGGTATATTTATGATGATATGTGATAATAAATATGTGAATAATTATTGAATATTTTGGGATTTTATAATATATAATTCTATTGTGAAATGAATATGGTTACATGAATGTTAAGATGAAAGAGATGATGTTATAATGAAAATGGAATGATGTTGAAGGATTTTAGGATCATGTGAATATTCAATGCTATTTTGAATTGGGAAAATTTAATGCTAAAAGTGAATGGTTTAAGTATAATATTTGGTAATTGATAATAGTCCTTGTGAATTATCAAGGAAAGTAGTGGTTTAATATCAATATTGTTTCCCAGTAGTTAATAAATTTATGTTTTAATTTTTAATTTATTTTTTTGTTAATTTATACTAACCATGGACACATTATGAGGTGTTTCATTCTTAATATTAGCTACCATGGGCCAATGGATATGTTTCTTGGTTACAGGAAAGTGAAATGTTTATATTTTTCCTCTTGAATTTTCATGATTTTGTTAATATTTTATGATGTATTAATAATTTTTATTGAATTTTAAATTTTCTTGTGTTATGCATAATGATAATATTGTTGTTATTTTATTTGAGTAACATATTAATGATTTATGTGAATATAATGATTTATAATAAATATTGTTTAATATGAGGATTAATGAGTGATTATATATTGTTGTTTCTCGATGGATAATGGATCAATTTTATATATATATCAAGTGTTGATATTCTATAATTTATTAGTTCATATATATTATATACTTATGATTAATTTTAATTTTATATATTCTTTGATTGAAAATTTTAACCTAATAATTTTTAGGTACATTCAGATATATATGGATAAAATTTGGATCACATTATCAGGGAACAAACCTCAGTACGCTAAGGGTTTTGAACTATTTTAAGATTTTTCAATTTCCAGTCAATCTATTGATTGGAAAATAAGATTTTGAGGTACACCTTGTAAATATGGAATATGGTTAAAGATATATGAATATTATAAACACATTATATTGATGAAATTACCTGATAAATATTTTTCATTCATTTGTTATAGAGAATTCAACGTTATAGAATATTTGAGAACTTATGTTAATTAAGAAAATGACCTCCCAAATACAACGACAATGGACAAGGAAATTTATAACCATATAAATGATTGTTTCATATTTTCAAGACAAAAACATCAACATCAAAACATATCACAATGAAAATATTAGGGTACTACAAATATTATCATGTGAAGTGATATTTTTGGGACTATAACAAAACCCGATCAATATTTTTACATATCATTGGATCCATGTGTAAGGACCCAGCATTAAACATTACTAATTCCTGAGAAAAGTTGATTATTATACATTAATTCACATCAAGGATATTTTCATTTTTATATCATTAGGGTATTAAGTCATAACATATACAAAACTTCTAAAATATTAAAATTAGGCACTTCTAGTCACTATCATTTTTTCATAAAAAATTATTTAAAAACAAACATGTTTAGTTCCATGTTTTAAACAAGACGATGATACCTTGATCAGATCCTTCACCCTATTCATATTTATGTCTTGTAAAGAACATTTCAAAACATGGGATGAGAATAAAAAACTCAATAATTGATACATAATGAAGGAAAACTTTTAGTCTTTAATAATCATGTAAACCATGAAAACAATATCCAAAAGTTGTAGTTTTCACCTTTATGATGTAGGAAATACACTTCATAGAATATAAGGTCATTTCTTACCCTATTTGTACCCAAATGATTACCATAAATCCCATAGAATTAAACATAGAACATATAAGGGTAACTTGGGACATAAATATACATAATGGAATAACCATAAAGTCAACTTCCACAAATATCACTAAATGGAATATCTGTATGGATGTCTTCCATACCCAACACATTTGATGTTATAACGTAACCACCCATCCTTGGTTTCTCACAGAACCAATGGCCATTTGGTTTATCACTTAACAACCAGTCATGATTTTATCACGTAACCACCCATCAAATGGCCATTTAAAATAATCATAACACATGAAATAATGAAAATATCATCATTTCACTAATAATATTTCTTTTTCAATCACAATAAATCATTTCATTGAATTGAAATATTCAACCCATTTCCAATACCACATAAAACATTTAATAAAGATACTTTTGAATCAAAGTGGCCTATATCACTTTGAAAATTTTAAAATAAATTATCATTTAAAAAAATTGTTTCAATATAAATGATTTCAAAAAAACCGTTCAAAAAACATTGACATGAAATAGAAGGTTTTAGAAGAATAAATGTTTAAAGAATTTAAAATGATGCTTTAGTTAATGACTCCCATACCACTTGAGAAACACTTGAATAAACATAATTAATTAATAACATTAAACAAAACTTATAATATCATGAGAATAATAATATTAATGATATAATTTGTTAAATGGAATTATATAAACCATATAAAAGAGAATTTTTCCATAGAAAAAAATAATTCTTAACGGAATTTAAATTGAAACGAAATCCCTTAAAAAGATCATATACATAGATTAAGGATAAATAAATGACATAATTATTTGTGTAAAATAAAAATATATAAAATATATGTGGATAATAAGTATAAATAAATCAGAGTGTATTCAAACACATTCATGGAAAAACAAAACCAAATACATGGATATTTAACTCGATGAATTGAAATTGAGTTATGATTTCCAATATAATGTTAATATAAATGACATAAGAATTTAGCAATGGGGTGATTATGTTCAGAAAAAATATATCGATATAATGGGAAGTGGAAATTAACAAATAAATAAATAAACAGGTATTCCACACATAATCATGGCTTAATATAATCAACAATGTATGCATAAAAACATTAGAGTGGAAATTGAGTTTAGATATTACCTTAAAATGATAATTTTTTTAAATAAAATAGATTGACTATATGTATTGAATATATACACACAAAAATAAAGTACAACTATGATATATGATATCAAAATTAATTTCTCACATTATCATAGCATGGCATAATCATGAACTAGAATATTAAACCAAAGAATAGAAATTGTGTTAAGAAGTCCCCTTACAATGAGTCTAATTCATCATGTATGATCCTTTTTCATCCAAAATAATAAACTTATGATAATTTATACTTGATTTAGAAACTTATTATTTTTTATTATTCCTTTTATAAAACATATTATTTCATTGTATAAATTACATAATTATTTACGTTAATATATTTTGTTTTGTCGATATTGGGTACATGAGTTAAAAATGATCCTATAATAATTACAAATTTTCAGTGTGGTCAAATGTACATTATCTCCAAAATACTATTCATGATATAAATATCATATATATTTAGTATATATGTATTTATAATAGTCCATTACATTTGGAGATAGTAAATGAAATGAATTATTCATGGATATGGTAGGTCATACGTTCACATGAATAGTAGTTTGATTTCATTGTCCTACTAATAGAATAATAATAAAATGATATAAATATATATTACAACAATAATTTTATATTTAGTTTATTTAGGTCTCATAGGTTTAATAATACCATCCTATATACATTACATGTATAGCATGAACGAGTCTTAGCACTTTGATGGGGTGGTAGTCTGCACTTCCTAATGAAATTTATCATATTTACACATCATGGATTGCATAAAAGGGATATTGTAAATAAAAATTAAAGAATCATCGAGACAATATAAATATAATATATATCACATATAAAAACATTTCTATCATATTGTCCACTATGAGGGGTGGTAGGGGAAAATCGAACAATCATTACATCGAGAGGTAGTAGTTCTCCATACAAAGTAATATTATGTTCATATATATTAGATGTAGGTGTCTGTAAGTGAATATTGAGTAATTCTCATAAAAAATTACATTATATTTAAGAGAATGTTTTTTGTAATAAAATAATGGAATAAATAGATTTTTGGGGTTGGAGAAAGAAAATAAATGAACGAACTTGAGAGAAGACATTACCCCAAATCAGGTAAATCATTTTTAATTTAAGATGAAAGGTTTAAATGAATTCAATTATTCCCCATTTAAGTGTTATATGAATATGGGATGTATTTTGGGATATTATATTATCATTGTTTGGAAGAACTAAGGGGATTGATATGTGTGAGTAAGGGGTTAGATGGGGTAGCCTTTTATAAGAGGGAGGAGGGGTACATTAGGAATGTATTGAAATATAATTTTATTATAAAATTATTTTAGGTATCAAAAGTTCCAAAAATCATTTAATTCAAAGATAAGTTGAATTTTATAGAAATCCCCTCAATAAATAGGTTTTAAAAATTTTTTGGTAATAAATTTATCCTTATCATTAAGCTTTAACCCTTAGTTAACTAATTTAACTCTTACATGTCTTCTTGAATATTCATAATATATGGTTAATATAGTTACGATAAAATGAAAATATAACCACATGTGGTTAATTAATGAAATTTTCATCATTATATAAGTAATTTTTCTGAGTCATATATTTTGATGAATATTATATGATTTTATAAAATTTTATTTTTTTAAAAACTCATTATGTCAAATTTTTTACAATTTATATAATGAATTTTTAAAAATCCCTAAAAATTATTATTTCAAAAAAAAACATCATTAATTAAAATATAACAGGTCAAATTAATCAGTTAATTTTTTTTGGCATAAATAGATCAAAATAAATTTATATTATTATTTATAATATCATTTATTTAAATCATTCATTAATACAGTAATCACCACATCAACATTGTCTCACAAATATATTTTAATATTTCATGTCTCAAAATTATTAATAAAATACAATGATATAAGAAATCATTTTATCTATTTAATTACTATTAATAGTCGAAATTATCACTTATATAACCCCATATAAAATGGTTTTACTGAAAGATACAAATTAATGTTACATTTTTCAATACTTTTAATTAATTCTTATAAAATTTTATTTTACTAACTAACTAGTTACATGGGGACACAAATCAACCCATGTATTCCCATGTTCATACATGTATCATCAATTATTAATTTGATATGTTTTAGGGTAGTTTAATATTATTATAATATTATTATGTTACCCTTATTTACTTGGTTTTTCCTTTAACCGTGGTAAATAAAATAATTACTTAATATAAAATTCATAATATCTAAAAAAAGATACCTATCTACAAAATTTGATAGTCCTAATCCAAAATATGTAATCAATTTCTATATATTAAAAACATTTAGGTTTCATAAATTTGATTTCAAATTGATTTCTTCTATAAAAAAATCAGGTTTTTGAGAAGTAAAAACTTCCCAATGATTGGTATGTGTTTATGTCCAACTATAATGTTTAATTACATATAATGACCAAAATTGGAATAATGATAACAATATAATATAATTTAACTGTAAAACCAATTAAAATAATAATATAACTATATAAATAAATTATATTAAAAGGAAATTTTGAATTGAAATTGAGTATTTTGAACTATTCATAAAAATATAAATTTTATCAGAAAAATACCAAAATATAATCCAACGTAAATTTTTGAAATCTTATTCTAAATAAGAAATTTATTTTTTTTCTTGTTGAAAATATAATAGTGAAAAAACTATATTTATAAATGATTCTCCATCAAAACGTGGTAAAATTGCATTTTGGGAAAAATACTTATTTTATCCAAAAAATTGAATTGCTTCCTATATCATATCTAGAAAACATGAATTTAAAACATTAAATTGAATATATAACATATTTTTTTTATTAAACAAAAATCCAAAAACGTTTTATATGAAAACATAATTATTACATATTAAATAGTTTTTAATAAAAATGCATCCTTTATATTCAATTGGTTTTTGTTTTCATTTCAAATAAATTTTGTAACCAATGAATAATTATTTAAACATGTGTAAACTATATTTTAATATTTTGTTGATATTATTAATTCCACCCAATACAAAGGAAAGTAATTAACTACCATTTAAAAATAATATTATATTATTTTTTATTCTTTCAGTATGACTCAGCTATATGTTCATCATAAGATTTTGGGGACACCCATTATTGCGTGTTGGGTACGCCAATGAACATATCATCGCCTTTAAAATAAAATTAATATTGAATCCATAAAATCTAATAAAAATGAGAAATTCATATTCTTTGATTACCTAGGATGTTACATCGTTCCCCACGTTCAGAAATTGTGTCCTCTCAATTTTAAAATTGGGCTTGAAAACGTTATTGAAATTACAACATCGGAAAAAAGAGTCAATAAAAATATCACTTTAAAAAAATGAAAGAAATGTACAAAGGTCGCCCGAGATAAAAAATAATAGGACTATATGGATATGTAAGAGAAATTAAGTGTCAAGTTCTCACGGAGAGTGATAGTAAAAATTATCATGAGAATGTTAAGTACCCTAATCTCATAAACCAGTGATGAGTTAAACCTTCTTTGATTGCTGACTAGGAAAAGTATACGTACAACATTTTTTTGTTTTATGTTAATTTTTATAATTTTGAGGAATTTATTAATTAGATTGACTAAGAACATAAGGAAATATTATTACCTTACAAATATAGTTTCATCTTTTAATAAATTTCAACCACATACTTATCTTTTCTCCAAACGATGAGTATTTAAGATAAAATTTTCACACATAAAGTGCTAGAATCAACTTCTAGAAAATCATGTAATCCACAAAAGAGGAACTATATATTTCCCTTAACTATAGAAATTATCAAAAACTAAAATTTTTAGTAAGATATTACATAATACTAAAAAATTATAATCTATTATAAAAAGAAATACTACTCCTAATATCCAAAATTTGAAAAAAAATACCCAATGTTCATCAAAGTCTATTCAATATAAAATTGTCCATAAAATTATTCTAAATAATCTAAAATAATAATGAAACCGAAAACACATAAGTATTTAATCACATAGTCTTACACAATAAATCCTAACATTTGTACTTAAATAACATTAACTACTCTTAAAGTCTCATACTGATGTGTAATTATACCTTCAAATATTACCTATGACAGGTTAATCATTGCAGTAAATAACCCAAATCATCATATGTACGTAACAAACACGTTGATTCATCAAAAATAAAAAAAAATTCCATTACTCCACATATTAAATCCCATAATATTTTATTTTCCGTAGATTTGTAGTGTTCCCAAAAGAGAGTGTATTCCAAGATAACCATTATAACTTAATCACCAAATCATTTTCTTATAAAAATGATATTCATTTGAGAAAACATAAGTTCACAAAATAAACTTATTCTTGATTCATAAAATCATTTAACAAAAAACAAATTGTCTTAATAACTAGGTACTTCACGTAGTCTGGTGGTAGGCCATAATTCTTAGTCGCACATTGGTTGAGGGATTGATTCCCGTAACATATTCTGACTCAATGGGTTGTCACATGGTCTATATGTTATTCTTTTTAAAAAATTGTATAATTGTAATAACATTAAAAAAATTATATGAAATACATAAAATAACAATAATATTATTTAACCTCAATGGTTGTATCATACCTCTCATTTTTCATCCTAAAAAGTAATAACCCATATATGCCTCAAATTTGGGGATCATATAAACCCTTTTGGTTCTTTATAAAAATATCCACAAAAGAAAAGATAATTCTTCCTCAATTGTCAATTATATATAAATACTTAAGGGTTTAAATACTGGATTACTTTCAATGTAATCCCAATATTAATACATTTAAACATATTATCCTCCATAGATCCAACATAACTCTTCAATTCCCAAATTTTAGACATCTTAATCATCTAAAATTACTTCATTATCCATTATACATGTTTTTTCATCATATTCTTTTATAATTCCTTTATAAAAACAAAATCATGCAAAATTTCCAAATATTTAATAATGTCAAAACATGAGCTATGAAATAATGCATACCTTTCATATGTCATTTTTAGTTTCCTCAACTTCAATTGGAATGAAGTTATGAATTGGTAAACATATATTTGTATAGTCTTAATGATCTAATTCCCAAAACATCCCATAAGAATTGTATTTGTATAATGACCATTCCCACCACAATTAAAACATTCAATTGGAACATTGTAAAGAACACCATTCCCTTTCATAGAGTTAACTAGAATATTCCATTTTCCATGGAAGGTTATTGCTTTATGATAATCACTTACACATATGAAACATCTTCTCATCCCATTGAATCATTTTCCTAGGTGCTTCATTCCATAACCTTGACACATAGGTTTTTGAATATACACACCATTTGGATTACTACCTGATCATCCATTGGGATTTGTTTCTCACATATATGATTCCTTAGAAAAATCACCAATTTTCAAGTGGTTGGTCATGACTCTAGATAGAGGTTTAATAATAAACACAAGATTTCTCATTGAATTTCCCATTTCATTTGGTTTCTCATTTATAAAACCATCACAGTTTCCATCACATACATTGTTTTATTGGTGCCTTCTAGATCCATCTTGTTACTAAAACCAATATGGTTAGTGTGGGTAATTCATTAAAATCATCATATAATATTTTATGTGGTGGTTTATAGTATGATATTCTTATTCGTGTTATCTTAATCTCTTTTAATTTATCAAAAATAACTAAGAATATGTATAATATGATATCCATTATTGTTATGTCAGTTATGCTTAAATATCACCCTATCCTATAATGATATATAAACCGACCTCTGATACAAAATTTAAGGCCACATCCTTAAACAATACTTATTCTTGGTATAAGTGGATATTTTGACATTAATTCTCATTGAGGATATTTTCAGGTTTAGAGATTTATAGTATTAGGTCACGACATATAAAGAACTTCTTGACTGTTAAAAGAAGGAACTTCTACTCACTATTCATTTTTTCATAAAAAAATATCATTATTAAAGTCATGTGAAAAACATTTCAAAACCAGGGAAGAGCATAAATAGCCCAGTAAGGGTTACATAAAGTAGGAAAACAATTAGTATTTCAAAAACATGTAAACTATGAAAACATTATCATAATATAATACACTTCACCTTTGAGAAGTAGAAAAAATACTTCCCTAATAATAAGCTCAATGATTGTCCTTTTTATAACAAAAAGAGTACCATAGAACCCAAAAAAGAAACATATAACGTATAAAGGTAACCTAGGACATAAATATTCTTAATGTAATATCCATAAATTAATCCTCCACACGTATCAATAGATGAAATATCCATACGGCCGACTTCCATACCCAATGCATTGGAGGTTATAATGTAACCACCCATCCGTGGTTTATCATAGAACCACCTGTAATTTGGTTTATCACGCAACCACCAATCATTGGTTTATCACATAACCACCCATGAAATGTCCAATTAATATAATCATAAAAAATAATATATTAAAAATATCAACATTTCTCTAATAATATTTATTTTGAAATAATAATAAATCATTTCAATATATTGAAATATTCAACCCATTTCCATAACCAATTAAAACTTTTTATAAAGAGACATTTGAATCAAAGTTTCTCATACCCCTTTGAAAGCATTAAAATAAATTAACATTCTATACATTAATTTCTATATAAATATATTAAAAAACCATTGTGAAAATAAGGGCATGAAAAAGAATATTTTATAAGAATAAATATTTAAATCATTTAAGATGATTTTTTTGTTGAAGAGTCTCATAACACTTGAGAAACGGTTGAAGAAAAATTATTAAGGAATAAAATTTATAAAAAAACCTATGTTATCATTAGAATAATAATACTCATTATATAATATGTAAAAGTGCAGTGTATACACCATATAAAAGATAATTGGTGTATAACAACAAATAATTGTCAATGGAATATAAATTCAGAAGAAATCACTTACGATGGTTGTATCTATAGATTTAGGATAATTAAATTAAATTATACGTGACAAATAAAAATACACCCAATATAATTGGATATTATTATTAAGGAAATTAGAGATCATTTTCACAGATTCATGGAAAAACTAAACCAATGACATGGATATTTAACTCAATGAATGGATATTGGGTTATGATTTCCAATTCAAAGTTCTTGTATATGATGTAAGAATTTATCAATGGGGTGATTTGTGCCGAAATAGTATCTACAGACAGAGGTATGTGGAAATTACAACATAAATAAATAAATATGGATTCCAAACATAATCTTGTCTTAATATAATCAACATAGTATGTGTAAAACCCAATGAGAGAAAATTTAGTTTAGAAATTACCTTACAATGATTACTTTGTAAATATAATTGATCAATAAAGTCAATTCCATATAGGTACATATAAATAAAGTATAAATACAATATATGACCTCAAAATTCATTTCTCACATTATCATAGCACAACATAATCATGAACTAGATTATCTTAAAAAGAATGAGAATTGGGTTAAGAACTTCCCTTACCTTTAGTCGGATTCGTCATGTATGGTAATTGTTCATCCTAAATAATAAACCTATGTTAATTTTTAACTTCTTAATAACCTTTCCCAGGTTTTTTATTCTTGTTATATCCCTTGTTAACACTTCATAAAAATTTAATAATGATTTATGTTAATTTCGGCCATTTTGTTGATATTGGGTAATTGAATAAAAAATGATCTTGTTATAAATACAAATTTTCCATGTGGCCAAATGTAAATTATCTCCAGAATAGTATTAATGATTTAAATATCATATATATACAGTATATATGTAATTATAATAGTCCATAAAATTTTTATATTAGAAATTAAATGCATCGTTCATGGATATGGTTTGTCATACGTACGCACAAACACTTCTTTCATTTATGTGTCATAATAAAATAATAATAATAAAATGATATAAATATATATTATAATACTAGTATTTTATTTATGTCATGTATTTTACATAGTTTTAATAAAATATTTTTTTAAAAAAAATTATGTATAGAATTAATGATTCATATCACTTTGATGGGGTGGTAGTTCGCACATCCTAAAATGAAATTTTCATATTTACACATCATGGAAATCATAAAGGTATGTTGAAAGTAAAAGTTCAATAATCATGGATAAAATATAAATATAATATATATTATTATAAATACACTACCATAGAATGGCCATCATGATATGAGGTAGTTGAAAATAAAACAATCATTGTTTCGTGAGGCTATAGTTGGCCATATACAAAAACAGCATGTTCACATCCATTAGATGGAGGTATGTGTAAGTGTAGTTCAAATAAATGTTATAATAGAATCATATATATGTAATATAAATTGTTTTTTATAAAATAATAGAATAAAATTCTTTTAGGTGGTTGGAGAAGGAAAATAAATGAATGTAGCTTGAGAGAAGAGATTACCTCAAATCAAGAAACTTCTTTTATATTTATTTTAATAGGCTTCCATGAATTGCATTATTCCTAATTTAAGGCTTATATGAGGAATGGAATGATGTTGGTTGTATATTGTAGCGGAGTTTGGATGAGCCAAGGGGCATTAATGGTGTGAGTAATTGGTTAGAGGTGGTGTCCTTTTATAAGAGGGATGATGGGTACTTTAGAAAGGCATTGAAATATTATTTTATTATAAATAATTTTTCGGTTTAAATATGTTAAAAACTCATTTATGTCAAAGGTATGTTGTGTATCATTCTAAATACTCTTATACAATACGTTTTAGACATGTTTTTGACCTAATATAATCCTAATATTTTTTTCTTTAACACATAGTTAACTAATTTAAATGTAATCATGTTTTCTTGTATATTCATACTATATTGTTAATATAGTTACAATAAAGTACCAATATTACCGGAGGTGGTTAATTAATGAAATTTTCAACATTTTCTAGGTAATTTCTCCTAATCATATATATTTTGGACTCTTATTTAATTTAATAAAGTGGTATATGTTTTAAAGACACATTTATGTCAATTTTTATACAATTCATATCATTACTTTTAAAAAATACATCAAAAGTTCATTCATTCAACAAAATTAATTATTTCAATTAAAAAAAGTAAAAATAATACATTGAATTAGTGGATGGCATAAAAGGTTTCAAAATAAATTTATTTTAATACTTATAATTTCATTTATTTAAATGATTTATTAATAAGGTAATCACGACATCATCATTGTGTCTTAAATATATTTATTTATATGATGCATAAAAATTATAAATAAAATACCATGTTGTAGTAAATATTTATACCACTAAAATCACTATTTATAGTCTAAATGATCACTTATATAACACCATTTTAAATTCGTTGTACTAAATGATACATGTTTATGTTACATTCTTCATTACATTAACTTAATTTTTATAAAATATCATATTCACAACCAAGTGGCTCCATGGGGTACCAAAATAGACTCAAGGATTTCCATGGTCAGACTTGTATCATCTAATAGGATTTGGACATGTTTTAGGGTACTTTAATGTTATTATAACATTATTTTTCCCCTAATTTACCAGATTTACCCATTAACCATGGAAAATAAAATAATTACTGATCTTAGTATTCATAATGTTTAAAAATAAAAGATAACTATTTACACAATTATGACCACATGATTCCAAATATAGAATCCATTTTTCCGAACTCAATACATAGATGTTTCATAAATTAATTTAAAATTAATTCCTATTGTCAAAATAAAAAATTGTGTTTTTGAGTAGTAAAAACTACTAAATGATTGACATGTGTTTATATCAAATTTCAATGAGAAATTAAATAAAATGACCAATATTGGATTAACTTTTAATACTATAATCCAATTTAACTTTAAAACAAATTTAACTAATAATCTAACTATATAAATAAATTATATTAAAAGGTAGTTTTGAATTAAAATGTTGTATTTTTCAGTATTCATAAAAATTTTAATTTTATCATAAAAATATAATAAAATTAATCCAATGTAAATTTTGGTGTTTCAATTCTAAAATAGAAATTTATATTGTAAAATTGAACATATAAAAATGAAAAAAAATATTTAAAAAACCATCTCAATCAAAAGGCTGTAAAACTGCATTTTTTTAAAAATAATTCTTTTATCCAAAAAATTGAATTTTTTCCCATATAATATCATGAAAACATGAATTTAAAAACATATATTGAATATATAAAATATATTTTTCATTAAATAAAATCCATAAATAGTGATATAAAAACACAATTATTCACTTTTAAATAGTTTTTTATAGAAACTCATCCTTTTTATTCAAATTTCTTTTATTTATTTTTCTAATAAATTTTGTAACCAATGAATCATTATTTAAACATGTGTAATACTAATTTCAAAATTAAGTTAATATTATTCATTCCCTCCCATAAAACGTTTAGTTTTTCACCACCATTAAAAAATAATATTATATTATTATTAATTTTCTAGTATGAATGATCCTTCTGTACAACATATGATTTTGCAGAAACCAGTTTTTGTGTGTTGGGTATGCCATCGAACTTAGCATCCCCTTTAAATTAAAATTAATATTAAATTAATAAATATTTATAAGTATAAAAATTTCATATTCATTAATTACTTGGGATGTTACACTATATCTTAATTCAAGGGAGACTAATGTAAAACACAATATATCTTAATTCATGGGAGACTAATGTAAAACATAACATCTCTGAGTAGAAGAAATAAATTTCATGATTTAGTTGATGATGGAAATAAAAAAGAATTATGGTTGATTTTTGTCCTTCCATATTTGTAACATTTATTTTTATCCTGAATGACAACCATACATAAAATAATAGTTCTTCTTAGGTAATATAATATTTCATGATGCATCTCATAGATCTTAGTTGAGAAATTAAAAATTAAATGGTTCTATAGACCATATAGAACATCCAATGTTTTTAATGTGTTCTAAAATAGTAGTACAACATTGAAATTTTGAATCCAAAATTGGGATGGTTAACTATTAAAATTATAGTTGGAAGGATGTTTTATGTGCCTCATCATGTGAAATGGGTACACAAAAATGGAAGAAAAAATTATATTATTTAAACAACAATATTGGGAAATTAATTTCTATAGATAATAATCTTGATGTAATTCATATTGAAAAGAATTATTGTGAAATTTTTATTTTCACCTTACTTAATTAGAATGTAAAATCAAAGGGCCGTATCAATGCTCAGAAGGACTTAAAAACAATGAATAAAAATCATGTTATCTATCCCGATGAGAGTGGAGTGTTTGTTCTTGCAATTTATTCAATGGAAATATTTGGATAAAGATGTTTATCCTTGAAAATTAAAACATTTGATGTTATTTTATGGGTATTAAATTATAATCTCATGGTGTGTTGACATAAATTATGACATGATACCAAGTTTATAAATACATGATTCACATATTTTATAATAATAATTACCATAATTGGCATTGTGTAAAATTTTACTAGAAATGGATAATGTTGTTGTATCCAATTTTCCACATTCGTTAGAAAAATATGTGAGAAAAATCGTGAACAATCTTTACTTGAAAAACAATAGGGTATATTTTTATTTACCCTTTGTGGAATTGATATTATCATCCCTCCTCATTTTTTACTGTAATGATTCTCTTAAGTCTGTATTTGGTCGAGGAAACAAAATTAGGACACCCCATAAATTAAAAATTGATGTATCCAACTAAGAGGTACTCAATTTATATGTTTTAAATATTAGGTAATCAATTATATGAACTTCATTAAACACATAATATTTTTTTTGATTTTATTCATTGATATCTTGGTTATTTGAAATTATACATGTGAAATTAATCAAAACCTGAAGGTTATATTATTGATGTTAATTTAGAAGAGGAATTTCTTTACTCTTGTTCAATATGCATGGATGATATTGAGACATGATTGAACAAATTTGGACGTATTGATGACACCTCGAGTCGATCTAAACTGTTGGTAAATAAAAAATCATTCCTGGTATTAGATGATCACTTAAAAGGTGCTCAAATGTTACATGAAAATAAAAGGAATTATTACAGGCACAAAGATATGTTATAATTAATAGTGAAATTGAAGATCCATTTATTGAATAGATCAGGATACAAAAAAAATTGGTGAGTGAGAGGCCTAATAATAATTGAGAAATATATAAGAAGATTTGTTATTGAAGAGATTTTCTAATGGTTTACATGCTATTTATGTAAACAAATATTGAAATCAATACAGATAGTATGTTTTAGAAAATAATCTTTAAATATAATTTTATATATTACTTTTTTAGATCATGAATAGTGATACTCGGGCTGAGTAGCCCAAATATTTGATGTTTTTGGGTCGAGGTCCTCTAAAATAGGATAACATTTTTGATTCTTACAAAGTGAATGGAATTAGAAAATTGTACATTTCATTTGGTGGAGTGTTTGAAAACCCAAAATAGGGGTATATTTATGGTTGAAAAATTATGATAGAATATAAATTTGGTTGATATTATTAAATTAAACTACTACATGAAATTATCAGTTCTATTATTCAAATTAAATTGGGTTGAGTTTACCAGGGGTATTAAAAGTGAGTCCATTAAATTTAATTATTTAAACTTGTTTTGCGTGATAGATGTTGGTGACTATGAATTACATTATCTGTATATCTTACCATCATAATAAAAAATGTTATATTATTTGGATGATTTCACAGATGATGATCTAGGTGTATTTTTTCATTTAATAAATGAGACTTGTATGATATGGGTGGTGAAATAGAAGATATGACATCTAACATTGAATCCAATTAGTAGTATAAAACAAAATTATTTATCCATCTTGACCTGAAAGATAATTTTATATTATAAAACATTTTCATGGAAAAGTGTGAAACCTGCAAGTACAACCATTAGCATCAAACTTCATAACAGGTGACAAAGTTGTTAAAGGTCAACTTAAAACAAGAAGATGCATCCACCCTATATAATTTCAATGAAAGAGATGATACATGTGTGACCAGATCTTCCTTGATGGAATCTTCAAATTGATTTGCCACCTTGTCCCACGCCTGCAGGAATTCTTCCACTGTTATCTTCTTAGCATTGAAGCCTCTAGTCAAGATTAAATGTTTCTTGATGATCCAATATTCTTGATCTATTGTTTACTCCACTTGGAATAGTCTCCCATTTATTCTGTCTGCATCCTCCTTATATGCATGAATGATAATTCTCTTCTCTAACATCTCTTCCTCGGAGTGCATGAGAAGATCCCATAGGTTGTCAATAATATTTGTCTCAGCAGCCCACTCCGATCCATCCGTATTAATTAATGGAGCTTCCCCAATGTAAGCCTCATTTCCTGATGACCACTGACCCATATTTAGAGGGAAATCAGGATCCATACAATCTTCCTGGAGCCATGAAAATTTGTCCATACCATCCTCTTTCCCTCGAGTTTTATCTTTAGAGTAGCATCTTTCAATTGTGCCACTCCCACTAACAGTTTAGAAGGTTCCCTCCTCCACCTATTCCATTTTGGAAGATTCTTTATCCATCATGTTGGGCCCTCCCTTTTTACCTAACCGTGTCTCCATAGGTCTTGGATGATTTGAATAATCCTTGCGACCTTTGGATTTCCCCTTTTTGCTCACAATGCAGCTACCCGGGTCCCTGTTCTCTTTCTGTCCCATCTTCCTTCTTGGGTTTTGGATCCTTCTTCCTACCGTTGAAAAATCCTGTGAATGTTGTTCATCACTCTCTCCACCCCCCGACTCTGGCCCTGAGGATCACCCTAAGACCTTTATCTCCTGATCTGGAGTAACAGAAACCAGCCCGTCAAATTGATGGTTAATGTTAATCAGAGACAGGATCAACCTCTGGTTTTCCCTTCCCCTATCATTCACCCACTGCCCAGGTTTTTCTGGTAGCTTATGCGTCTGGAAATAAATCTCATTGTTGTTCACTGCTTTGGGCCCATGTCCAATCCGAGCAACATCTTCATACGATGGCTTTAAAGACTCAGATTTCCTTGGATCAGTATTACCGGTAACCCCTGACCCTGGAACAGCCTGTTCAGCTAGTTTACATCTTGAAAAATCATTCCTCAACCTATTGAAAATATATGTCACCTTAGGATTGGTCGGCCTTACCTCCTTCGGGAGGTTGGTATCAACTGGCTCCAAGATATTCAAATGATTCACCGAGGGGGCCTCTGGCATATGAGAGTTACTGGGTCACCTACGGAAATATCAGTAAGAATGTCCTAAGAGATTACAGGTCAAGCAAAACTCTTTCCAAGATTCAAAAAACAACCACTTGTTTCCATCTAACTTCTTCCGCAGCAATGATCCAAACCCACTCCACTGGTGGTCTTGACACATCCACTTCAATGCAAATTCGAGGTGAGATCGGGTGACATAGAGCAGTAGTCCAACTATCCGAGCACATAAAACAGCCTACCATGTTCCCTATCATGCATAAAATAGAGGGATTATGAAAGGGAAGAGGAAGGTTTGTTAACCTTAACCAAAATGCCATCATTGGAGTATCACGCTCCATGTGCAAGTTGAACGACCAGTGGAAAAGAAAAAATGGGCACCCATTGCATACTCTCGGGGCTCTGGACCAAGAAAGGATCAAATCTTCTTCGGATGTAACGCGAACAGTTATATGTATTTTGTCGAGGAGACCCACGACTACACAGTCATGAAGTCCCCAAGATCCAAAAATGTACCTGTCAAAGGCGTCGACTGAGGGCCTGCGTCAACTGAAACGTGCCACCAAAGTAAGATGATGAAGAGCTGAAGCCTCTGAAAACTCCGAAATCAAGAGCGTGAGTTGTGGCGAGCCATTGTGAAGACTTGGAACCATCGGGGTGAGATCTATAACAGGTAAAGAAGGATGGTACTCTTGATTAGAGAAGGGGAGGAAAGGGGGTAGATGAGATGAAGGGACAAGAAGATCGTCCCCCCGCTCCAGGGGAGGAGGGGGGACGGCGGAGGCTCCGCCATCGACCTAGGGAATCGACCTAGGGCATCTTGATATTGAGCATATTAGCCTTCTAAGGGAGGATGATGTTGTTGATGTAATGATTGAGTATGAAAATGAAATGATGGGTGGAAAATGAATTTATGTGTATTAATCAATTAATTTATTGACCACTTATGTTATACTTGAAATAATTCATTATTTTATCTATGTATATTTTTTTATCAGTATGGTACATCAATTATTATATCTTTATTTTTCTGATAATTTGAAATTTACATTATGATTTTAATTTTATTTGATTAAATGGTATTAATTCCATTGTTGAAATATTTCACTAATCCCAACCAACTCTCATCATTTGAGATAATTGATCCATATTAAGTAGTTTTAGTAGAGAGGGAGTAGGTACTCACTCCTAATCCTTCATTAGGATATTGGAGGGTGATAGTTATATGAAAAAAATTTAATGTGAATTAATTTATTCTAATTTTATATACAAATAATTTTGTTATAATAGATAAAATCACAGTTAATAAATAAATAAATAGTAATAGTTTAAATCTATGGATTTGAAACATGTTGATAATAGTTTCACCATTTTACTATTATGGGGACCCTATAGATCATGTTGCAGGATTATTTGGCCACATTCTAGGCCAGCTGGCGGACGAGTTAGTAACCCATCTGATTACCTATGCAGATTGGAGGCATGTAACTCAATCATGAAAAAATGAAGTATTTGATTCATAGATAATGTTATTTTTAACATATTATATTGTAATTTGATGTCATTATATTGTTAAATATAATATTTTAAAAATGAATCTCTTAGTATAGTTGTTATTCGACTTTATTTTTGATGAGAGAGAGCTTGTTACAATGGAAAACAAAGTTCAGATACAGGGAATTCCTATAAATATACATGATGAAAGGCCATCACTCAACAAAATGTGTTGATTGAATTATATCAGAAGATGACAATATATGTCCCTGGTGATACTTATTCATTGGATGGTATTAAGTTGGTAAATCACCCCACATCAAAATCATTTAATTAAAAACTATTATTGGTTTATGTTATTGATTTCAATATACAACACTATTAAATTTCCAACATAATTTTTATGAAGCTGTGTCTGGTATGAAGTGGAGACGCCGATGGAGTGGATGTTGAGTAGAGTTCACATGGATGGTACATAGAGTAGTGAATGTGGAACACCCTATTTAATTTTAATTTTTATTGTTGGGGGTTATTTCATAGGTACTTTTTCATTAGATTTTAAAAAACACATTAGATATGTAATGTTATTAATTTCCCCCATTAAAAAGTCACTGATCTGTTATAGTTGGATTTATTGATTCGTTATAATTTGATAGTTTTTTTCTAGTTTTGGGACTAATGATTCTGAAGTAGTAATTTTTATATTAAATTCAATTTATATAGGTGGTTTAAATTGTCACCATATATGCAAAATTATTGTTTAGAAGTAGTTAATACTATCACTATTTAGAGTTGATTTTTTAGTAGCGTATTTTGGGTTTTAGTAGGAGTTTCCCTTACTACAAAATTCCTACAATATATGTAGTGGTTCAAGCCAGCAATATATATTAGACATTTTTTTGGTGATGTGTAATAGCCAATAAATCCTAAATAAATACCTCTAATAAAATTTATTATTTTTGATCCAAGAAACCACCACTAAATGGACATAAATAAGACGATTTTAATGTTGATGCCAACATTAGCATCAGTTTTTGGAAACCATCTAAAAAACATAATTTTTTGGTCTAAAGTGACAATAAATAAAAAAACCGCAACCATATATTTTTTTACTGTATTGATCACATCATTAATTAAATCCAAATGATAATGACAATCTAAACTCTATACCACCATTATCACTATCGTGATAATATTGAATGGCTCAACATGATTATGTTTTATCTTCCATATCATACCCTAACAACGGTGACAATAGTTATGTTCCACTTTCAACAAAAACCCATATGATCAATGAAAATTCCAAATTTTGATGCCTCTGATTTGTATAATTTTTTTGGAAACTCAATGCTATCAATAAATGCATTCTAATCAACCTGACATTATTATACATCTATTTCACATGAATATATCCCAACAATGAGTTCTCACCCACCTCAGTGCAACAGAAAATATATAGGAAGAACTGAACACTATATACCTCAAAAGGATCTATATAAATTGAGTATTGTAAACTATTACTATAGATAAATTCAAGGAACCCCAAATGGATATCCCAAGAGCCTCTGAAATCTAAAAAACATACCTAAATAATTTCATCCAATATCTGATCCACCCATTCCACCTGACCTTCCATTTAAGGATGGTATGCTATTCTTAACTATACATGAAGAAACGTTACCTTTTAATGGCCTTTCAAAAACCATGATGTAAAACAGGGGTCCTTATCTGAAATGATTGATGATGTCATACCATTGATCCCCATTACCTATAGGACATACATCTTACCCAATTCATCCACCATTGATGAGTCACAGATTGGAATAAAGTTAGATGATTTTTTCGGATGGTCAGTCACAACACATAGTCAATTACTTCCCTATGGTGTATATGGAAAGCCAATAATGATGTATATAGAGACCTTTTACCACCTTAATGTAGGGATAGGTAAGGCTGGAGTAAACTGAAGGGGCCGTGGTGCTCTACATTAACATGATGACAAACATAACACATGAAGAAAATGTTTTCTATGTCCCTACTCATACATGGAACCCAAAACTACTAATGCATACCAAAAAAACATCAAGGTGGAGTGATGACAAATTTACAAAAAGGAATGGTGGATATCCAGCATCAACACCTTCCATAATGATAATGATACCAAAGAGTAATCACTAATGGAAAAAAGATCCTTCTGTAGACAATCAACATCAACAATGACCCACACCACCATTTAGAAACTGCAAAAATACTGGTACGACTCATCACTAAGATACTCCTATTGAATAAAAAATTCAAGGGAATGTTTTAACTAAACACTGGAAAAAATTCATCTCAACCATAATCCATGGTCACTATATGTGTTTGAGTTAAAAGAACCATCATGTTACACTCATCACTGGACTATTTGAAATAATTCACATGATCTTTTATACTCAAACCATCAGATACAAAAATGCCTTTACATTGGGGTGTAGACGATATCATAATCAAACCCCTAAAGGTAATCAACCCTACAACACCATGTTTGATTCATTCATTTTTTGAGAAAATATATGCCAAGATCAAATGATCTGAGTAGAAAAAAAATATATCCCCAATAAATAATGATTCAATGTCTTCATAGAAAGAATCACATTCAGTAACACCAAGTAATGGGTTGGGTAATTCTTTTCATGTGGTCCAATTCAAAGGGAATCATACCAAACCAAATGGTTATCCTAAATCAACACAAATACAAGACTCATACCAGAGGCATCAAAGTAGGCAGTATATGCCTTTATTGTTTCTAGTAATACCAAAATTGGGGCTGTAATCCACCACCACTTAAGATATTCAATAGACTCCTAACATTATTAACTACATTAAAAATTTACCCCATTCTAGTAAATCTCCATAATGGGTGACGAAATACAATATAAATCCAAAACAACTACATTTAATACCCTATGAGTCCCAAAAATCTCCTGATTTCAAAAAATTATTTAGCTGTTCCCATGAATTCACTACAAATATTTTCTCAAGGTCCACTAAATCCCATCATTATGATTTTACGTGACATAGAATAATTACCCCCTTATTACAAATGGTCTACTTGGAGAAAGTTTCATAGAGTTAATTGTTTCAAAGAGTTCCCAATACGATCCTTAAATGTCATTCATGCTCCACCTTAGTACCAGAATAAACCAGAATTTCATCTATGAATTAAATAATAATGGAATTGAGATGCTGGTGGAGCACATGATTCATGAGTTCGATTAAAACTATCAGATAATTCATTAATGAAAAAGGCCTCCCAAAAGATAAAAGTTATTTTACCTTCTTTGGAATGTTGTTTTAGTAACATAAACCTCCCTAACTCTGACATGGTCGTACATAAAATAAAAATTGATCATTTTATGCCACCTAACTACGTTAAGATGGTCAAAAGGTAATCAATAAAGGTAAAGGGTATTTATTATTTATTTTATCATTATTTAGTATCTGATAGTTAATATAAAACTAGAGATATCCATAGATCTTCATAGATTACAATATTTGGGGGTGGCCCAATGTGAGAAACATGAGTGAATGAATCCTTTGGATTATATATCCTACAATAGATTCTTTAATTCCCGGAACTAGACATAGGCCACATGATATGGGGAAGAGATATCAGTTATTTTAATGAAGTAAAATAAATGGTGAACTTAACATCCTTCTCTAGAGGAAAATCAGAAAAGTAATTCATAAATACCTATAAGAAATCATCCAGAATAGGATGAAATCAACGCTTAGGAATAGTACCATAACCCTCCAACATGAGTGAAAAATATGAAAAAAAAAAGATTTCCTGACTCTGTATGTGGAGGTCTAAAATGTCCCAACATTGGAAACAATTCACCAAAAAATACGGGTCCTTATATCACAAGGATCCAACCTCAGTAATTGAGGATAAAATTCAATGTGCACCTTGAAATGAACCATCCAATCCATACCAAGGATAATTCGAAAGGGGGCCATTGACAATACTATGAAATCCCATTACATAATTACCCTGGACCTAATGAGTTCATATAACATACAAATGAAACCATGATTTAAATTCATTCAATTTATTTGAAAGGATATATTGCATAGAACATAATATTAGTTGATAGTTTCAACAAATCCAAAAGACAAAAAAATAGAATATATAAAGGGACCAATATCAACAATAATAATAGTAGTAGATTATGCAATAAGGATCGTACCTCAAATCATTGTAGGTCCTAACTAAAATTATTCTTGTTCCTGACATTGATCATGAATATTCATAATCGCATATTAATCCTTTGAATGACCACTAGACTACGACTCTACTTTATGATGACTTTTCCTTAAGAACGATTTAGCCCTACCACCATGACCACCATACAGTGAACTTTTTGTCCGAGAAGGTATAGAATGGGAACAGATCCTTTAAATATTTCAAAATATCCTCCACTATGATATGGATATGTGGATCTACAAAACAACTACAGGTTCCCCATATATAAACAATGATTTCATGGTTTAGGTGGAACATAACATGAAAACCGCACATCCCCCCTCCCATAGTAATGTCACATGACTGGTCTGGTGTTTGATTTTGGAAGAGAAGTTTGACTTGAAGGATAGATGAAACAACCACCTCCTTTCATTTCCTAATCCTCTAGCATCCTCTTTATCTTAGATTAACAGCCATTATTTTGACCCACTGCTATTACTCCGTCATTGAAATAAGAATTTTCACTATGATCGATCTCTACCACCATATTGTGATCAACCAAATTAGCATAATTCATTAACTATAACAAGAATACATTAGATCATATATTAATATGCAACCCCATTTGGAATTTTTTTCCATCAACTACATGTTGGAAACCACATTTGGTGAAAATAAAAAAAGCTTATTTAAATTATTTTCATACTCCATCACAGTCCAATCCTCCAGGTAAATGTCTAAAATCTCTCATATATTGGTTAGGGAGAAGGCCTTGGATAAATATTTCTCATTGAATATGATTTTGGAATCCTTAAAAAACATTTTATCATGCTTCCCATTTTGAACCACTGAGTCCCACCACTTCTAATAGAGTCCTTCTAATAAGAAAAACACACATTTCAACATTAACGCATCATGAGAGTTGATAAACCCTAACATCATATCAATATTCTCAACCGAAACATCTTCTTCCATGGGGTTCATGATACACTAGAAATACAGAAACTTATTTCTTGGGAAATTATGATTGTTGTCCATTATATGAGATATTTATGTTTGCAAAACATTAGCTAGACTGATGACCACTCCCGGATAATTGTATTGGGCAACCCAAACCATATATTTCACGAGACATTGATTAATTCATAAGGGAGACCTCTCTCTATCCAAATCCCATAGTTTCACATGATGTCACCAAGAAGACATTTTTTTTCTTCAGTCAACAGAAAAAGGAAAAATCTTTCAACACATCATTTTGGAAATTTTCATCCAGCACAAAAAATTCAATACACTTCCAAAAATCAATGAAAAATAACATCCACCACAATATCAAGACAATCAAACTACTTCACCCCCACCCGATGTTCCTAAACAATCCTAATACTTTTTGTGACAACTAGATAATAATTCTAACAAAACCCCAACATTCCATGGTGACCAAAGATTAATCACGAGGTATGATGACTATACACCCCACTCACAACCAAAACCTCAAGCCCCAAAAATCTAGCTCATATTTATCCAAAAACTCCAAAAATACCAAGAGTCAAATAAAGTGTGAAAACCTCCTCTAATAATACTTTATCATGAAATAGGTTGGTTTTCCATCTAAATAAACATATGAAACAGCTTGTGACATAGACCAACGTGCGTTCCCGATCCCCTCAGACTGAAAACTAGTCCCCAGGTTTTAAAAATACTCTTTTGTGAATGATTTCACCCATGATGAAAAAAATTACAAATACTCAAAATGAATTATCTCACCATGATCAATATCTATGAAAAAGAGTTAAAAAATTTCCATGTAAATAATTTAACAATATTTAATGAAAAATGAAAATACCGAAATAGGATGAGAATGAACTAGTACATAGTCCAAAACCTCAATATTATGGGAAGGTCATCACCCATAAATAACCTCTACAAAGAACATACAGATAGGATCACTAAAAACTAATTACACCATCACCACCATGAAGCATCTTTCCTTTTCCTATGGTATAACAAAAAGAAGTCTACATACACACAATGGTATATGTAGGGTTTGAGACAAAGCCCAGTAGGATACCACCCAAAAGAGATTACATGACATAAAATTACAGAAAAAATTCCAAGCATTTTTTATTAGCAAAATTAAAAACATTTTTGTAAAAAAATGAAGGGAAAAAATTTCAAAGACACATTCAATGGATTTTAAATGAATGAAAGGTCCATTATATGAAGACGATAATCACCTCATTACAATATAGGGCAATGTAACCAAAAATCCCTTTAGGTAGTAGCACTAGTGGGATTCTATGAACCATGTATATTATGGAAACATGGGGATACAACTATAACCCACATTGTAGTCATACATGAGCCACTGGAGTGGGAGATATCAAATGTTGTTCTTGTCTCTAATCATCAACACAGTTTAGTCAGTGTTGCATCATCAATTCATCTAGAAGAATCAAGGAAACAGCCTCACTAATCTAACTAGAGTACTAGTCTAAGCCTTCCCACCAAGATACCCATTATTCCCTTTGTTCTAAACATCTATTAATCATTCCACATAGATCACCAATATCACATGCACACACCATGAAATAACAATACACATGAAAAAACCATTTTTCAAAAAAACATATTTCAAATTTATACACACAAAAAATTCAATTTTAATGCACACTTTACTCTAATTACAAATTTCATTGATCCTATTTAAAGAAATCAATAATAAACCACACATGAAACACAATAAAATCATTTTAGAAAACCATTTTAAAAAATTCCCAACATCATAACATTTTGAAATCACATTTAAAACATTTCGTAGACTCCATATAACACATTAAATAGGGGACCAAAGAAAACTAAAATAATCTAATAGTGATAAAACATGGAATCCACAAACTCTACCATGGATACTTTATGAATCTATTGGAAAACCAAAACCTCACCACAAATTAAACCTATAAAATAATCATTGAACCATAAAAATCTGGATAAATCCCAAATAACCATGATTAATCCCATTTTAGTGAAACGAAACTACTGGAGGTAAAAGACGATATGAAATATTGGAATAAGAACCCTAGGATATGGAATAATTAATGAAACGAGAGACTCACTTGACGATTCTTGATAATCTAATGAAAAATAAACCCAATAAATTTAGTTCATGGGTGAAAAGAGGGAGATAAGGTGGCTCTTAGGTATGAAAATCCCATATGGTTCTAATTAAGGGTGGGGTGGTGTTAAAATAGGTGATATGCAGGAAGGAAATTCCCTATTTTTATAGACATGGGGAGGAATCACAGTTATCCAATAATCCTTTTCAGATCATGCGATAACTAATAGGTCTCCTATTTCAAAGGGGAAATTGACCACATGGTTTCCTAGGGGAGGGGACATACCCATGTGGAAAGTCATGCAACCTATAAACTTCTATTTTTTAAGGAAAATTATTTCTTCATGGCTAGAAGAAGGTTTCTCCAATGCATGTGCTAACTATGTGCCATATGTTATTGGGCAAAAACACTATTTTTCATTAAAAACACTCAATATAACCATTTTATAAATAATAGACCAAAATAAAAAATAATAATAAATCAAAATAAAATTTGGGATGTGACATCAAATGGGGGTTCTCAATCCAAAATACTAGGGAGGGAGATGAAATAAAACCCATGCAATGAAGAAAATTTAAAGTTTAATTATTTGATAAATACATCCCTCATGATTATAAAAATAGATGTAGAGAAAATTACATATGATAAAGAGAAATTAATAAGTACTGGTTGAATATTTTAAATCAATCACTATAAGGTTATCTAGGTATTTTAGAGATTACGTATTCAATATTTATTGCATGATTTACAACTTCTTCGAAGGTATTAAGCCACTTCTCAAAAGGGAAATGGTTTCATATATATTTTTCATTTAATGAAGTATTTTTATATTCTATAAAAATAGAGAATAAATTTTATAGAATGAATATATTAAATGGAAACCAAGAGAATAATAATATATCTATGAATCAATAAAATGTTAATGCATCTAATAAGAATTAGAAAACTAATTATTTTTCAGCATGTAAAAATATGTAAAAATCACCTTTAAAAATAATTAAGGTGACTAGGATTTTTTATATGTGTACCGAAATTGGTCATCTGGCTTGTGAGTGAAATGGAAATAAGGACAATAACATTGTTTAATGATTCAACTATTTGGAGATATGGAACTATTCAAACGAATTCTCAAAGCGTCAGAGGAATCTACCATAGAAGTTTCCCAATGGGAGAGAACCAAGAATATAATATCACTATAGTGTATGTAGAAGTGGAAAATTATGTGGTGGAAGGTAGATTAATAATATCTTCAAATTTAACTGATTCAATATTTTATTCTACAATATCACAATATTTTATATATACCAGTTTTTTAATAATATTAGGCATTCCCATTTTGATTTAATAATGATGTTGTAAGTCAAAACTACATAGATAAATCACATTTCAGTAAAGAAGTGTTGGGATGTCCTCATTATGACACATTAATGTGATTTACTTTCTAAACATGTTATCATTTATATGGGTGATTTGATATAACCCATGATATGCAAGGGATCTTGAAATATGATGAAATTTTTTAAAAAAGTTGAAATAAATTATTATTTGTGAGGATGATATATAATTATTTATATTAATATCAAAATATTCCTCACCTAATTCTTATATACATCAATCCCCAATTGTTTTATTGACTTATAATATTTTGGTATAATTAAAAAAACATATAGTGATGTTGACGGTAATTTTTAAATTGTGGATGTACCTGTTGTGAAATAATACTTTGATGTGTTTCCTTAAGAATAACCTGGACCTCACCCAAAGGATGAATATTAATTTAAATTGATTTAATTCATGATGAATGGATAATATCAAAGACAACCTATTGAATAGTCGCTGTATTATTATTGGATTTTAAGAAACAACTAGAGGATTTCTGTAATAAGGGATATATTTATACTAGTTTTCCATTGAGTGGAACCCATGTTTTATTCATTAAGAAGAAATAATGACCCTTGAAGTTGTGCCTTGATTATATAGAAATCAATTCAAATTCAATAATGAAGAAGAATCCTCTACCCCAAATCGATGACATATTTTATTAACATAAAAATTTATAATATTTTTCAATGATTGATCTTCATTATGGATATCACAAATTTCAAGTAAAGAAAGAAGAGATTCTGAAAGAAACTTTCTGATGAGGTATAGAAATTAAAGATTTTTAGTAATTCTACTTGGATAAACTAATGAACCCCTGGTTTTTATGGAACAAATTAATATTGTATTAAATGAATATATTGAATGTTATTTTCAGTATTAACATACGAAATAATTTAATATTCTAAAACATAAGAAATCTATGAAATACATTTATTGATTATTCGTAGGACTCTTAAAATAGAAGATATTTATGGGAAAATTAGTATGTAAGATATTTGGATTCAAGAAGCTTATTTTCTGGGCTATATTGTCTCAAATAGTGGAATATCAATTGTTCCTATAAAGATAATGAAAATTAGGGAATTACCTACTACAGAAACCATAATTTTGGTACGTAGGTTCATTGGTTTGTTAGGTTTCTATCAAACATTCATTAATAATTTTCTTTATTGGCTAACCCATTATCCAACCTTTCTCGTAATGTGGTGATGTTTGTTTATACAATAGAATGAGAGGAATTATTCTATAAACTAAGGAAACTATTATTTATGGCTCTTATATTAATCCTATAACTGAGAAGTGATGGGTTTTTAATATACAGTGATGCATAGAAGAACAAACTTGGTTTTCATCTAACAAAAAATGAAAAAAATTGCACATGAATCAAGGTAAATAAATAATCATGAAACTAACTATAAAACCCATGAACATGTGTTAGTGGATGTTATTTTCACTTAGAAAATATGGAGACATTATATCTTTGGTGGAATATTTGAGAAATACACATACCATAAACGTCATAAATAGATATTCTCATAGAATGATAATAATGTGAGAAAATGTTGTCAGACTGAGGTACTCAATGATTATGAATTCTCAATACAGTACCCCCAAGGGAATTAAAATAAGTTAGAAGATTCAATGGATAGTAAGGATCATGGAGTTCTAACATAAATGAGAATTGAGAATGAACCCATGTTCAAGGATCTATTATAGATGGATATTGTTGTTTCTAAGGAAGTGGAGACATTAATAATTTTTTGAAATTATTGAAAACCCTTTATTATTAGAGTAGATAAAAAACTGCCATATAAATGATGAGAAACATAACATGAAAATAAAAAGAATTAATGAAGGAATATTAGTATAAATTTTATGTGATGAAGGTGTTATATGATTTGGAAAGAGTGTATGTGATCCATCTACAGCTGATAAATAAAGTGAATTGTAGGATGATGGAAATATGTCAAATTTCTTGATACAACCTACACCATAAAGATGTGTAGGTAATTGAAGGAACATTGTTGGTGGGATAACATGATGCGGGAAATTATGGATCATTTCTCAAGATTTTTTGATTTTCAACGAGTAAAATATAAGAGAAATAATTATAAATGATTCATGCAACCTCTTTCTATTATTTTGTGGAAGTGGGATTAAATTTCTATAGACTTTTTCATGATATTACTAATGATTAATAGAAATAATAATAAAATAAGGTTTATTGTTCATTTCCTAACACAATATGCAAAATTACTTTTTATAAGGGAACACCTACCTCTTGAGATCCTCTAAAGGCTCTATATTAATGATGTTTTCAGACACAATAGAGATAATCCATCAATTATCACTGATTGAGATCCCTTCTTTATATATATGTTATGGAAAATCATTTATAAGGATCTTAACATTGAGATTTATTTGGGAACTACCTACCATATTCAAACTGATGGACAATAGGAAATTAAATTTCAAATAATGTAATATATGTTGAAGTCATGTTTCGTCAAATTTTATGGTATTCGGTATCATTACTTACCTTTGAAAGAGTTTTCTGATAATAATACTTTCCATTCATGTATAAAAATAGCTTCCTATGAAGAATTATATGGAAACATGTGTCTTAATCTAAATTGTTAGGATGAATATGGGGAAAGGAAATATGAAGGTCTATAACTTGTTGAAGAGATGAAGAAGAATCAAAAGGCAATTCAGGCTCATATTAATAATGATCAATGAAGGTAAAATATTTATTTTGGTAGTTAGCTAAATGATTTAGGGTTACAAATAGAATATCATGTTTTATTGAAAGCATCTCTTTTGAAGGGTGTTATAATGATTGGTAAGAAAGGGAAACTGAGCCCGAGGTATATTGGACCCTTGAAGATTCATGAATGTGATGGAGTTTCTGGTTATCATTTTTCAATGCCATCGAATCTCTCAAATTAAAAGGATGTGTTCCATATTTCTATACTAAGGATGTACATGCCAAACCCAACTCATGTTTTCATCTAAGATGAAATATAGTTGGAACCAGAACAATAATACGTTGGAGAAACCTTCTATAGTATTTGTACCATATAGTATTTATTGATGAATCATACAACTCGTCTATTTAAGGTACATTGGTGAAATTAAAAAAATTGAACAATAAAAATGGGAACTTGAGGATTTTATAATGTAGAATTACCCAAACTTCGTTTATGATAATAGCACTAAAATTTTGAGTAATAATGTTTTTAGGTGGTAAGGTGGAATAAACACAATAATTTAAAATTTATATCATTTAGAATAAATTAAAATTCATTGATATCATGAAAAACATGAAATATTGAGTTATTTTTCAATGCACACAACATCTTGTTTAAGAAAAACACTATTTAGTAATGTTTTTAAGAGTAAATTATAAAATAAAATTATTATAAAATTTATATAAAAAATTTATATTTTATATATCAAAATAAATATTTTGACATTCAGAAAATAAATATGATTGGCATAGGATAATAAATACGCAATTTTATGCATAAAACCCAATATTTATTCTGCTTTTTAATGGAGAACCTATTTCAAATAAATTTTTTGGAAGTTTTACAAATATTATATTCCAATATAAAAATCATTTTTGAAATTATAACATCGAAATTATCTTAGGGATAATTGATTATCTTTTTCTATAATGTAACATTTTTTGATGAATATTGAAAAATTATAAATTTTATTTCAAAATAGCTTTTTCATATAGATTTTTTATAATGTTAAATTATATTTTTATTTTTATAAATTTTATTATGATAAAAATTACATCTATTAAACCAATTTAGTTAATTTTAATATATTTCACATTGAATTTTTATATAATAACATTTCATGCCTTTAATAATTTTTACAAAAAATAATATGATTTATTTTCTCGTATACAGGAGTAATTTTATATTAATTTCATCCAATTTTTGAATTTATATTTGGATAAAATGATTAAATATTTTTAACTAAAAGAATTTTTTAATGTGGTCAAATTATTTTTTTTACCAAAAATAGTAGTTAATGTGATTAAAATAATTACATTGATTAAGAGAAAAATAAGCTTAACAAAAGACCAATCCTTATCCGTAAGGTCTAAAATGACATATAATAATTTTAAAAAGTCATTTCTTGTTCATATATTGAACATATAATACATTTTATATAATTTTAACCATTATTGGATCCAATTTTTATAGGAAAAAATTTGGTGTAATTCCCATTTAATTAAAAGCAAGAATTCCACTCCTCCTCCACTATAGAAAGTCACACATCTCTCCCACTTATTGAAAGATATGAAGACCTTTGGATCATCCAACTTCTACTCATATAATCATTCAAAATACCTCCCTTAATTATATAATAATTATATTTTAAATAAATCCATCCCAGGAAGTCTTTTGGTATAAACCAAAACGAGTTACCCGAAAACAAGGTAACATTCTTCAATGATCACATTTGTTTTATTTATTTCTAAAAAATTAATTATTCTCATTAAATTCATATATAATAAAATAATTATTATAAATATAAAGATTTTTTTATTATAATACTAATACGTACACTTTCATACTTATCCATCAAATTTTATACATATTTATCATTCATTGTACAACAAACTACTACCACGCGAACCAATGTCATTAATTCTTCCATTTACCACCATTCATGGTTGAAAATAATTTAATACTTATTTCTTATATATGATATATATGGAATATATAATGAATAAATTATTATATAAATCTTTTATAGCTATTACCTACATCTATTCCATTTTGTTGGAATATTATGACTTCAATTGTTGATAAGTGGACTACAGCTTCCACAAAGTAATGTGATTCATTAACGCTATAATGGAATGCTTTAAGGGTTATTTTAATAAATATATATCAAATAAATGAAATAATTATGAATATCTAATTATAATATACTAATATATAGTAGTAATTCATTATTTTAATAAGGGTATAAAATTAATGTTGTGTTTATGCGTATGTATGTTGTACTGTCTCAATGAAGAGTGCTTTTATTTTCCTAGCTTGAAATTTTATGGATTAATATTAATACATATATAGTAAAAATATATGATATTTATATCATGTTATAAAATTTATAGAGTTTTATATCATGATCTAATTCATAGGAATAATAGTAAACAAGTCAAAACATAGTCGGAAAACTATGCAATTTACACCTAAAATAGTAAAAATAATGAATAATTATAAAAAATTTCTAATAAGAGACTATAAAATAATAATATGTGATATTATAAATTTTATTATGGTTATTATATATGTTATTTAATATCATTACAAAATTATACATTAGGATAAAGGATGTTCACCTAAAATGAAGCTATAGGTAAAGGATTTCATCTGAATTTACATTCCACTGAGAATTATTTGTTATTATAAACAAATTCACCTTAATGAGATGTATATACTGCCATTTTTTATTTTATATCACAATTAAAAAATAATTAATGGTATTGTGAGTATCACATTTAATTATATCATCCAAGAGGTTTATATTGAAAATTACCAAGTTGTTAAAGTTATCATTGCAATGTCACTCTATTTTATGATTGTTCACATTTTATTGAAACAATAAAATTATTGTAATAATTTTTCCTTGTAAATTTCTATAAATATGAAAACTCATGGGTGAAGGTTATTATTATTCCCTAAACATTTTACCCTTTTATGATATGAAATTTACATTGATAGTTATTTTATTATCTATGAAAATATTGATAAATCCATATTATTTATTCAATACGAATTTTGGATAAGGCATATTATTTATTAAATAAATATTTTACAAGAAATGATGAATTATTTGGACCTAAATTGATGATTGGGGCCTATAATTTATCATTCCCTTCAATGCTTCAATAGTTTATCATGAGAAAAATCTAATGGAGAAATTAAGAAGAATTCCACTAGTAGTTTGAAACTATCTCGAGGATAAATATTGACAATATATGTTTTCATGTGGATGAAACATGATAGATGATAACTAAGCAT
The DNA here is from genome assembly GCA_963277665.1 of Viscum album. Classification (NCBI taxonomy): domain Eukaryota; kingdom Viridiplantae; phylum Streptophyta; class Magnoliopsida; order Santalales; family Viscaceae; genus Viscum; species Viscum album. Next base: position 2,114,987,768 of record OY728136.1, read on the forward strand.
TAAATTCAATTTAGTTTTCATTTTTATCCATGATATTTTCACCATTATAAAATCAATTGATTCACTTAAAATCATCTTATTTGTTAAATGGAACATGTTTCAGTTTTTTACCATAACATATTAATTTTTTCTTATCCATTTATTTAAATTTCATGTTTTCAATGTTATTTACATTTCCATGATAATTTTTTCTTAAATAATCACAATTTATTATTCTTTACATACCCTTACTATGAGTTTGGGATCTACAATTACTATGATTACATTTCACAGGTTATGAATGAGAATCAGTTGAATGAGTTTTAAGGATGATGATCTTTTACTTATGTTATGATTTATTTTTACTGTTGGAATGTATTATGGGTATTATAAATGTAATATGGTTTTCCAAAACTAAGAAATTGTATATTCATTCAAGATTTTATTACTTTTAATTTTTTAAATTTAGTTAAATAATGCACTGGTTTTTAGCTTCTATGGTTTGGGTGTTACATATACCCATATATGTAATGTTCTGATGAAAAACATGTACCCCACAGCATGAAGATGGTAATCGGTATGTACGCACATGCATTATTTTTATTTTTTGTAGGATGGATTAATATTTGAATATGTTTGTACCATAATCATAATAGGATCTGAAAATATATATTATACCTTAGTTATTATTTCATTATGGAAACAACACATTGTAATATATTATAAGAAAAAAAGAACAAAAATGAATTGGTAAAAACAATTATTTTTTACTTGGAGGAATTACATTACATATCTTTTTAAAAAATCTAGGGTTGTTATTTTTGGATGAAATGGACTGAAAAACATTTTTTATGATTCCTTGAAGAGAATTAGAAATGGTTAGAGTGAGATATATAGCTCAAAGTGGTGTAAATATGCGAGTTAAGGAGTTCTCCTTTATAATTGAGGAAAGGGGTAGTTTTACAAACTCCAAAAATATTAACATATAATAAAACTATTATAGGGCCAAATACATCCAAATTTATTTTAAATTAACAGGGGAATAAATATTTGACAATATATTATCCTCTATGGGTTGATTTAATTTTTATTTGTTTTTCATAAATTATTTAATAAAATATTAACCAAATAAATATCCTGATTATCAAAATTGAATCTATTTTTTGATTTTCAATTCAAATACATCAATAAAATATGTGAATTCAAGTTAAATTATTTCATACCAATCTAATATTTAATATAGATATATAATTTAGTTTCACAAATTTATGTATTCAAATTATATAAAAATTAATATTTTAAAGTCAAATATTTTATTTTTATGTTAATTAAATTACAATTTAATTAGCAATTCGTATTAACTAAATGTAATTATAAAATTTCTAAAAATTAGAAATAAATATTTCAAATGAAATTAATTTTATTAAGATAAAAACAGACATTTTGGTTTATTAATATGTTGCATTTTTCCCTATTTGTACACATAAAATATATTAAAAACAAAAGACTAAAATTTTGTAGATGTCTTTAATTTAAATATTATATATGTTATTTTTATTGAAATTTTTCCATTAGAAAATGGATATTCAATATAAATGTAATAGTTGTTGAATAAAATTGATCCAATAATTTTTGGATATTCTTTGTTCATTGTTATACCTGTATGATTTTATTTTAAAAATTATTTTATCCCTTTAACTTTTATAGTGACAACATTGATTTTACTCATTAAGGTTAAATATAATTATTGTAAATTTCTAAACAATTCATAAAGGGATCCTTGATTTTAATTTTAACCTTAAAAAAATAATCTGGCTATATTTTATATTTTTAGAAGTTTATTACCATTTAATATAATATTATTTATTTTTAAATACAAGTAATGTCAATTTAGACACTATTCTTTAAATTGTATTTTAAAAAAATATAAACACAAAGATGTGTTTTAACAAATTATTTTAATACAATGTTAATATGTCGTGTATATATAAAATGTTATGGTATGACATTAATTATCTAAAATTATATTTATTTTAATATTTTTAATATCATTTTCTTGATATTTATATTAATTTGTTAATTAATGCATCATCATTGTAATATTATGTAAAGAGATTATTTCATCGCTAAAAATAAAAAAAATATATGATAAATATAATTATTTTCAATTTATGATTAATATCTATAGTTTAAAATAGTTTTTGAATTACTGTATATTATAAATATTACAATAATTAAAACAAAATTGTGTTAAGTTTTACATTTCGTTGAGTAAAATATTCTAAAGATTACAATATCATCCAAATTACCATGAATTATCATATATCCGAAATATGTGTGATTATGGATGAAAATAACTCATCTAATAATATAGTTGCAAGTGTTAGGGTCATTTTTAGGTCCTTATAATTTAATTTTACCATGAATTACCAAATTTACCTATTATCATATTAAAAAAAATCACTACTTTTACTCATCATATTGTCCAAAAATGGGAAGTACTTACTAAATTTAAAACACATGATTCAAAATAATGATTCCATTTTTTTAATATTTAAAATAAGGGGAGAAATATTAAATTAAATTTAGTCACATATACATGAAGAGAATGTGGGTCTTTATTGTGTAAATGTTCAAAATTTTATTAGCATTTTATATCTATATTCAATAAAAAATTGATTTAAATTACATATATTTTATAAATATATGTCTAATGGATCCATTTTTTGTTTATAAACATTATAAAATAAATTTTAACAAAAAATATTATTTATATTAAAATCCATTTTTTCATTAAAATTAAGTATTTTTCAATTATCATTAAAAAAATTAATCTGAAAAATACAAAAACTCTACCAAAGATAATTTGGACATTCAAATTTCAAAAAATGAAGTATATATTGTAAAATATAAGTAATAATTTTTTCATTAATTAGTGTTAAAAAATATGTTCAATTAAAACGAAGAAAAAAACCTTAAAAGAAATACAACTTTTTATGAACAACATTAGATTTACTCTTATCCTTTGACTATAAAATATATAGGATGAATGTAAAATAAATTTATTTAATATATAATATATTAATTTCATAAATTGGTTCATACTATTAATTCCATTAAATTTAAAAACTATTTTATAATAATATTTCAAAATTCATTTAGGCTGGGTGGTGACTGTAATATAAGCTATCGAATAGATTAAATTAAAAAATGGACATACTATAAAATATTTGGGTGATACGTCCCCCCCCCCCCCCCGACAAAATAAATTTCATCCTAAATGTTTTAACTTTTAATTTTAAAATCAATTTTTCATAATTGAATATTATTTTCTTGGAAACCCACATCGAAAAATGGATAATAAAACTCCTATTACAGAAGTGAGAAAAGAAAATACAAAAGTCACATGAGATATAACATAACCTATTTCCATGTAGGAATACATGGATATGGAAGAGAAAAAAAATGATCATGTTCCAATTGAGTGTAACAGAGAACATGGTTATCAGAATGTTAACCACCAAAAATATGTATATCTTTAATCGGTAAAAATAAAATTTCATTATAAGAAAAACAAATTAAATGGATACATTTTTTGTTCATATATACGATTCCTTTAGTTGATGGAATGTTTTAATGTAATTTTAAGATATTAATTGATTTATTTCCATGTCTAGGGCATTATACTATCCCTTGGTTGTGCTTTAATATATTTTCACATCATATCTTGCACTGGGAAGTGGATATTCAAGATGAATATTTTTATGCCTAAACCAATTTAATGAATCATAAGATCCAATGGTCACCCATTAATACCTTAAATATTTAATAAATATATAATTCTTAGAACATGTTATTAATATACATTAATATCCAAATTTCATCTTAATCTATTCAATAATTATTTAATCTTAACACTCATCAAAAATACATCAGAAAAAATTCAATATATAAATATTTAAAAGGAGTGTTATATAATTTGCAAAATAAAATTAACATTTTAATCCCTAAAAAATATAATATATCTATTTCATTCACATATAAAATACCTGAATAATATAAACACATTAAAACATTTAAGAAAACATGTATTATTCTAAAAATAAAATATCGGGTTGTTGAATATATTCCATAAATAAAAACATATATTTCTCCCCATAAATGATAAAATTACAAACCAATTCCATTGTCAACCATACTATCCTATAATTATTTCATTATCATTAAGAATATATTTAGATTTAAATACACCAAAAATGTTTTTTTAGAATGATCAACTTGCAATATAACCAGTTCTCTTGGTTACTGAAACTATTCATCACACGCATCAAAATTGTTAAATAATTACTATAGGAAAATCAATATATATGTAATAATTGTTGTAAACATAGAATAATTGATCAAATAAATATTGACTCTAACTTATCTTGAAATATTATCATTCTATATCATTATGAAACTGTTAACATCTATTCATCATCTTATTCCAAAACATCTCAATAAATTCACTTGACATTTTAGTCTCTTCATCATCAAAACTAGTACCATAAATAGTATAACCTTTCTGATTCCCTTTATGGGTGTTCCCCCAAGGAAATAGGTTTTCAACATTCCCTTATTTCTTATATTTGAAATATTCGACCATTAATTAGTCCTTAAGAAAACCATTATTACAAAACATTCATTTATCACAGAAAGTGTATGGTTTAAATCCATCTTCTATACACCCAAACCATATTCTTATTCCTCTAAGGAAATCACTTGAGAGTTCCTTCTCATATTCATGACATATAGGACATTAAATTCTTTCCTACATGGTCTTTACCATCTATGATCTCATCAAAATCATTCATTATTTTATTTGGTAATTTCAGGAGTTGGTTAAGGTGGAATTCATTAATCATATTTCATGATAACTGATTAGTAATAATCTAAAAATCCTTCAATATTATCATTATTACATTTATTTTATCATCCACACATTTCCAATCACATTTAGTATCTAATTATTACCTTTCTATTCTCACCATTGACTAAAAATGTAATCATAGTGGGTTGAAAAAAAATCAATGTGATATAGTCATCAAGAATCATTTATTGGATGTGTAAATCATGAAATATTATTAAAAAATATGTGAGTCCATAGGTTTAACCTAGGTTATCTTTGGTAATTATGAAATCATTAAAATGTTATTCTATAATTATAATTTTCTTAAAAGTTAGTCAAAACGTTTTTTTCTAAACCATGATTTCCTAAATCTAGTTCCCATGTTTTGTACCAAACATCATATGATAAAAATTATAATGAAACTAACTCTAGAATCTGAGATCCGGTGCATTACTTTTCATACATTAGTATTATAGTAAGGAATGAAATAACAAAGACTTGAATAGTTTAGTAGTCCTGTTAAACTAGATACATATTTAAAACACATTTTACACTCGAAAATAAAACAAAAACACAATACATAACAAAAGATAATAAATTTAATCATTGATAGAAAATTCAAATATCTCTTCTTTATAACCTGGGGAAAGTGAAAAAATATGGTCAATATTTTTTTCTCAATAAGGGTTACATATATAAAAACTACCCTAAAACAATGATCACAATGAACATAGAATAGTAGATAATGGTAGACACATGTCAATTAATCAATAAGTTGAGAATGAAAAGAATCCATAGATATTTTCAAAGTGAAAATATCATGGCTGATAATAAATGAATTAAAAATTAATGAAATTCATAATTATTGGATTTCAAGTATAAGAAACATGAATGAATGTTTTCCATACATTTCACAAGACGACTTAATATATTGATGAAAACCTATTTAATTATATCATAACAGATTCAACCCATGATACTGCCAATGTGTCTCTCGATCCAAATAATTCATCATTTATCAAATAATATATTTAATTAATGACAAATATTCCATATCATAATATATCTATATTGAGTAATAGATATAAACATAACAATATTTCCCTATTTAATCAAATAAAATTTAGTGTAAACACCAAATTTAATAATCGTATTCAACTGATATGAAAATCGTATCCATTATAAATGAATTATAGATATTTAATTAAAATGAAATTTTAAATGAATTATAGTCACAAATAAATAAATGGGATCTATATACAATCTAGAAAATAAATTAGGCACATAATAATAAAATATGACTCAATGAAGGGAAATAGAGATAATGTCCCATACAAATATTATATCAATGAAGTGAAAATCAATAAAATGAATTTATTAATTATATCTATTATAAATAACAATAAATCAAGATTGAATACATGTTATGATAATAAAAATACTTTTTACTCATAACCTAATAACTAAATAATTAATAATGTATTTGATGTAACAAAATGAATAGAAATTGTGTTGAGAAATCACATACCACATTGTAATTAGATGAATCATATGACCCATAAAATTAATAATAATTAAATGAAACATGAAATTAAATGATGAAAAATAGATTCATTAGATATTATATCAAATGGGTGGTACACCAAACAAGATAAAAAACTGGTGAATAAAGCATATATCTTACTGTAACAAAATTGATATGAGAAAACATCACGTTGTTGTTTCCTTTAGTTGAACTTGATTTAAACATATTCATAATGTTTTCATGATATTGATTATTATTTTTATAAATTTATCCCTAGTTGTGATATAATATATGATTCAATCATATTATATTATCACCTATTTGTTGATAATAATTCATTATTATCATTGTTTAATGTGTTAACTGCTTTATTTTCATTGAATGTTTTTTCAATTTATGTCCGAGTTCATGTGAATATGATATTGTTCTATAATCTCAAAATTATATTAATGTCACATATATCTTATTTATTAATCATATAAATTTATATAATCATTTCTTAAGGGAGAAAGTGGAAATTTAATTACATGTAATCGTGTAGACAATAGGCCTTACGTATGCACGAGAAACAATATCATTTCTTTAATGGTTAAAGAGTAAGGAAGTATATGTTATATTAGTTTTTAAAAGATAAATATAATGTCATAATTATCATATATATCGATTATTTTTATCATTATACCCATCCCTATATAGAGGGGTTGAAAATGAAATTTCACTATAGTGTGGAGATGGAAAGTTGTACGTACGCACGCGTGGTACTTTAATTTTTAGCAGGATAGATAAAATGTGGATTATGGTTGTATCATAATATTAATAAAATATAATATGATATATGATACTGGAATTTTTATCTTTGGATTGAAAAAACATATGAAAAACAAGTAGAAAATGAAATGAACTTGAACAAGTTTGTAATAATGATTACCTCTTATTTGATAGACTTCCATTAGATCTATTCTTAATAGATATAGGTTTTGTTTTTTTGATATAATTGAACCCAAAATCATTTATATAGATGATTATACATTAAAAAATCATGGTTTGTGGGAGATATATTTTTCAATGCTATGTAAATTAGTAAAATAATGAGTTACCTTTTTTAATTGTGTTGAGGGGAACTTTGGAAACACTCAAAGTATTAAAATATAATATGTTTATTATGGATACAAAGACATAAAAATAGATTATAAATGAATATTGGAAGACATATTAGACCTTAAATTCCCACTTATATTAATATTTGACATTTTTAGCATCTTTAATTAATTTTTTAAATAATAATTCAATAAAATATAATTATTGTCAAATCTGATACTATTTATTTAACTTGACTTCAAATACAAATAAAATGTGGTAATTAGAATATAATTATTTTATAACTCTATAAAATGTTATATATATATATAATTCTTTTTAAACATTTAAAAAATTATATTATATAAAATTTATTATTTTTTTAATCCTTAATTTTTTATTTTATGTTAGTCAAATAAATATTATATTTACATTTCATATGATTTTAAGGTAACTATATATGTCCTAAAAAACTAAAATAAATAAATATAATTAAAATAAATTATTAAATACAAAAATATAATTATTGGTTTGTTAATACCTTATTTTTTTCTCAATATGGACACATAAAATGTATTAAATAAAAAGTGTGTACATTTTGTAACAATCATTGATTTAAATGATATATAATCTATTTCAATGAATAGTGTAAATTAAAAAACTAAAATAATCTATTTTGATGTTAAGGATTGAATACTATTAATCCCATAATTTTCAGATATGTTTAGGGTTGGTTATGGCCTAATATTTTTATTTTAACCATTATTTAATCCTTTTGACTCAGAGAGTGACAACCTAAATTTTACATTTTAAGTGTTAATATCATTACACATATTTTTAAATGAACTATAATTGGTTAATTTAGGTGGTTTTAACCTTAAATAAATAATTTGGAAAAATATTATTTTTTTAAAAGATTTATATCATTTATTTAAATATTATTTATTTTAAAATATCATTACTGCTCATTTTGACACTATTCATTATTTTAATTTTATCAAATTGAAATGAACATCATATATTTGAGAAAATACTTTTAATAAATCAATAATTTTACATTTTATTCTAAATAATTAGATTATGACATTAATCTTCTCCAAATATAATTATATTATCATTTTTAATATCATTTATTTGATTTTTCCATACATAAATAATTTCAACATCATTATTGTCAAATTATTATTGATATTATTTATCTACTCAAAATAAAATACAAATTCTCATGAATAATATAAATATTTTATCATTAAAATTAATATTTATAGTTAGAGATATCTTTTATATAACCCCATATTTGACATATTAAACTCACTAAAATAAAAGTGTGACATGTTTTAATTTTCAATTAATAAAATATTATAATGATTGAAATCCCATTAAAATATACATAAATGGTCATATAAAAAAATTAATTAATATCGATTAAAAATAATCATAAATTATATTTGGTGAAAGTTTTAGGTTCATTTTGTAGTCATTACCATTTAATTTGTACCCTTAATAATGTAATTACTCTTTATCATGGTTAAAAATTACTATGTTTACATATCATTTTTTTTCCAAAAAAGGGAAATATTTTGTAAATTTCGGTATTATAATTAAAAATATGGATTAATAGTTTCAAAAATAAAACAAAATAATTGGAAAAAAATTAATTTAAAATTAATCTAGTATAGGGGTTGAGAAACAGGTGTTTTAATGTGATAATGTTCAAAAGATTAATATGTGTTTATATCATCATTCAACATAAATATGATTCTAGTGACCTATACTGGAATATATGATTTAAAATATTTCTAATAATTATTTTAAAAAATAGAAAACCATTTTAAAAATATAAATTACTAATACAAAAATCCAGTTTTCAATTAAAAAATATTAATTTTCACTATTCATCAAAAAAATTAATCTTATCAGAAATTCACTGAAAATTCACCCTAAGAGAATTTTGAATTTCGTATTTCAGTAATGGTAAATATTATGTGAAATAAAATTAATTAATGGTTCAATATTTATTTTCAAAAAATGTACATCATTAAAAGGGGAAATTTCCTTTAGAAAAATATTGCTTTTTATGTGTAAAATTTAATTTATTTATTTCTTATGCCAATAAAATATAATGGTTGAATGTAAAAAATAAATTATTGAAAATATAAAATATATTAGTTTACTAATTTTATTAATACAATTAATTACAAATAATATAACCTCTTTATTATAATAAAACATCATTATTTATTTAGGCTGGGTGGTACGTGTTACATATACTATTAGAGATATTAATTTTAAAAGGATACGTAAAATAAAATATTGGGGTTACTATAGAAAACATAGGATTACAATGTCATTATTACATTATATGTTTATTTTCTTTTACTCTAATTCTTCCTAAATTATTTTAAAACATATTAATATACTGAAAATACAATCAATATTATACTTAGATGTAATTATTTAAATGGATTTTTTTGATCATATAAATCCATTTAGATTAAGAAAATAACATTAACAATGTGTTGTGAAAACTACCCCCTCTATAAAGAATTTTATTTCACTTTTCATATTATTTCATTTATTATAATAACTGTCTCAAATACATTTTACCATAATAAGGAATATAAATAATAACATTATTATTATTTTTAATAATATTACACACTTATTAATCAAACTCACCCGTCACAATGTAAAATTTTCATGTTAGTATTAATATACTAACTAAATTGAATAAATGATAAGAAAATAAATAAATAAAAAATATGAGAGCATAAATAATAATTTTATTAGCTGTTAATCTAAAATTATGTATTTTTTTAAGGAATAGTAAAATTGATTGTTTAACATGTAATAACCATATTATCGGAGATGAAAAAAATTACCAAAATAATCTGACATTGATTTACTTTTCAATAAAAATAATTATAAAATAAAATAAATACAATGTGATATGATATGATAATAAATCGTCCATCATAAATTATATATAAAATATTGTATATCCATATATGTAATCAAATAGACACAATTTTATTATTTATCATGTTAATCACAAACATATAATGAATCCAAAACTATGTAAGGATGTTCATTTCTAATTTCTCTCATAAAGGAATGTAATGTATTACAAAATTAATAAAAATTATTATTTGTGAATATTTCATATGTATGAAAATATATCAAGAATCTCCTTTTAATCATATCAATTTATGATCAATTTCAATCTCCCTTTTTATGATGATTTTATTTAATTACAACTTGCATTATAAGGGTTTCTCTGGACCTAATTCATTTCATGGGGTCATAATCACCCCGATATAACTATTATATTTCATTATTGATCTATAGAAAATATATTTAGAAATTATTTGGTATTTTAATGTTATTTTTTAGGGAAACCATGTTTCACAACAAATTATTCTTCCTCTATCAATCCATATTGTTTTTAATATGTAATTTAATCAAGATTAATTCAGATTTATTTTAATGGATTGTTCCTCTATATATATGTCTTTATATACATTAAATTTTCTCATTTCACTAGTTGGGAACCAAATATTTTTTATCTAAACTGTTCCTTTAATTCTTATTTATTCATTTTAAAACAGAAGGGTCATGGAATTTTTAATGACGTGGGTTTCTGATAAGTGTGTTTTAAAATATTATAAAGGATTTCTTGTTCCTTATTCTTATATTATTCCCCTCCAAATTCCAATTTTCACATTTATTTTATTTTTGATCAATTTATTTCTATTATACATTTTTATGTAATGTTTTAGGATTTTTTACTTCATCAAGAAAAAATATTTTTTTCAAAATTCACATGATATTAAAATAAATTTTTTGTGATATTATTATTTTTTTAAATAAAACTCATTTTGTGATTTCAATTTAATTTTTTAATTATTTTTTTAAAAAAGGACTAATTATTTATAAATCACCCAAGTTATTATATTTTTAAATACATTGTTTGGGTTGTTATATTTTTCTAAAAATGTAACGTGTTTTTTATGTGATATCAGTTATAAATATTAGAATCCAAATTTTATTCTAATGGTTTATTTGTGATAAAATGAATGATACTATTTTTTGTGGAGATCATATATATGGATGATTATAAATGGGGTGTTGTGTCGTCCTCTAATTAATTTTTATGTTTTTATAAACAAATGATATAATGATGTGTTGACATATATTGATTTTATCAAAAAACCAATTTGTGGGAATATATATTGTCATATTATTTATTCTTATTATTTTTTACTCAACTTATCTATAATGTGGATTATTTATAAAAAAAATTCAAATTTTATGATGTTTATCTTCCAATGTTTTCATCTATATTGTGAAATTATATTTTGTTTGGTTTTATTTTTATTCTATGTTTCTATGTGATATTTTTGAGAACATTAATTAAACATATGATTATATTCGATGGAATTTAATTCTCAATATTGTTTTAGGGTTTTCACTTATAATATCATTATCATTTTAACTTATATTCCTCTCTTTCCAAAGTTTTACTTCCTAATTTTTAACAAATTGTTATGAATAAATAATTTTTTTCACTTACTGATTATTTGATTGCACCCCTCTTGTATTTTTTAATTCCCTGATTATATAGATTATTATATCATATAATGTGTCTAAGAGAGGGTTTAAAAGAGGGAGTTTATGTAAAAATGTTCACAAGTGTTTTAAAATATGATGTTTATATACCCACTATTTAAAAAACTAATCATTTTGGTTTAGGGGTTGCACGACTATTTGTGGGATATATTAATTAAATAAATGTATTAATAAATAATTTATGTTTGACAATCATGGGTCACTATAGTTGGTATTGTAGTAGGGTATTGTTATTTTTGGAATTATTTTATAGAACTATATTTAAATCCATTGTAATACATATGAGTATCGGATAACATCATTATATTTTTGTTAAATAGTGATTATGTCAGATTTTATGTAAATAACATTTCATTATGGATTATAATAAATGGATTTGTCCATGGAATATATTCACCATGGGTTAGTCATCCTATTGCATGAAGAATGGACCTAAGACTAAAATCCTAGATAGACAATCTCAGTGGAAATGATTTAAATGATTAATATTCTGATAATAAATAATGATGAAATTGAATATATTAATATTAGAGAACCTAACAATACATTTAGCATTGGTATTGTAGACTAATTTCTTTAAATTCATAATTTTGAGTATTCATGTAATTTATGAGTTATTTATTCAAAATTTATTAGTATTACATTAGAAAATTAATAAATTATGTCCCTAAACATTTATTTATTTAATATAATTGCCCATACCAAGAATAGACATTAATAATGAGTGTGGTGGTAAATTTGGTGACTCTTAGAATGAACTAATAAAATTTGATGTGAGGTAGAGAATAAGAACTCATAAAAATGATTACCAACTATCACAAGTGGTGATTTATAATTATAATAATGTTTATATACCAAACAAACCAATAAAAGAGATATTTTATATAGATAATTTCCTAAATAAATTCAACCCTGCTTGAATTTCTCTACAAATCAAAATAATTATAAATAATGGAATAATTCAATGGAATAAATATTTTATATTATAAAGTGCCCCAAGAATTAAAAGGTAATTTTCATTGTCTTTTTTAAATAAATATAGGCTCATAAATTGTAGGATTATCATTAATAATACATCAAAAAAATGAATAATTGTAATTTATATAATTAGATCATTTGAGTAATTTATTATTCAATAAGAGTTTTCCATGAACAATTATCAAGATTTAATGACATTTCATATATTTAAAAATTGGAGGATGTGTTTGTGATATGTTTTGAAGAAAAGATCTTAAGCCACATGTTGTAATCATCTTTTTATATCTTCCAATTTGAAAGAAATATTAACTGTTTCATTGTTGAAATAAAATAAACTCTTCCATGGGAGTTATTCATAAGAGTAATTGGAACCTATAATGAAAATAGTTGATATTTTCTTAAAGATAAGTTAGAAACTTGGTATTATTTATATCTTGGGAAAAGAACATGAATGTGGAGTATCATGGAATCTCCAATGATAATATAAATGGGTAAAATAGAAGTCCAATGACCGTTTTACAAATATGTGTAAGGAGGAAGCTTGGGATTTATTAAAAGGATATGAAAAGTGATTCAAGTGTGGTAATATATTTTATATTTCCCACAATAGTCAATGAAATTCCATTACGATGATTTGAAAATTAGGGGATAGCAATACCTAACCAATGTTCCCACTACACTTCAATGATTCATGTGTAAGGAGTTTGATCACTATAAAAATAACTTCCATAATCACATAGCATTTAGATAATGTAGACCCCAGAAACATCCTAAACCATTAGATAAAGTAAGAACATTTTCTATCACTACAACTATGGTGGAGGACGATATGAATGTGGTGTTGGTTAAAATCAGTATCAACATCAAAAATGCAAGGGTGTTATTATATATTCTCCTTTACAACCTTTTATATCACACATGGTTATTAAGAATATCAATTCACTATATAAAACCATGGATAATTAAATATCAATGAAATAAAAATGTAGTGTGAAGATAGTATAAAAGATATTTATATATTCTTGGATCAATATTTTTGGAATGATACATTATTAAATACATATTATTCAACCCCTGGTGGAATTTGACATGATTTTTTGTATGGATTTTCTATCCCCACCTAGGGAACCTATCAATTTTAGGGATAATAATATTTTATTTTATATCCCCAACAATTATATGGTCAAATATCTATGAAAATATAATTTTGAAAAAACATTTAAGTCAAATTATGAAGTATTGGTTATGGTGCCTAAAAATGAGTGGCTGTGTGATAAAATGGCATGGAATGAGGTAAAAAATAAATACATATCTATTTTATAAGGGTATGCAGGTCTATTTGTTGATAAACTACCTAGTCTTACCCAAAATCATGATGATAAATTTTTAATCACGTTAATTGTTGTGTCTATTTATATCTCAATGATTACTAAGAGATTATACCAGGTTGAGCTATAAGAATTATAGAAGCATCATCAAGATAATAAGGATAAGGGAATTTAATTCAATGATTCTCTTCAATAAGGATCAATATTACATGATCTTAATATTATGTATTGATCAACGGACTACTATATAGACTATTGAGAACATAACATGGTCAAAATCAAGAAAAAAATAGCATCTACCCAATATTGATGATATTTTTTATCAAATATGTGTAAATCTGTATTTATTGAAGATTAAAGTCAAGTAAAGAAATCCTCAATTGAGTGTAATGTCATGATATAAACCAAATATAGATTTCCAAAAAGTTATATATACTAGGAATTTATAATAATTATATTTGGGTTTATGTTGAACAAATTAAAAAAAAATCAACTAATGAATATTTTAATATTTACTAACAATCCATGCTATATAGATGATAATTTAAAATAATTAATTTATTTAAGTACTATATTGAATAAAACCATGACCCAAGGGTTTCCACAATGTTCTTCTAAATTCATAAAAAAATAGTGATATTTTTTGAGTTTCATAATAACTTATTACCCTTAATTATATGGTCAGGCTTAAAAGACCAAAAAATTATAGTGGATATGATAATATTTTGTTTGATATAATTACAAGGAGATTGGAATCAACACCTCCCCATATTATAGATATCATTTATAAAAATATTCCTTTATATCATTCATATGGTATCATATGAGTCTTTTTATGGGAATATATGTATAACTCCATCATGGTGGGTTGTTGTTCTTGAGAGGAAATAGATATGTATTGATATTGTCCAAGAAATACTAGTGGTGGATAAACCTATTCTATTACACATGAAAGAGGAAAAAGTAGGGAAATATATTTATAAAAATAATCATACATATGTTATTGATATTGAATTTGGTGACAAGGTGTTCCTCCTGATATATCATAGAAAGAACATTATGATATTATGGAAGAAAAGAATGTTGAGGACATGGTACATTGTTCCCTTCGATAACCCTAATAATTTCATGGTAGTAGATAATCTAGAAGAATTCCCTCACAACCACTACCAATTACATGATTTGTTCCATGTATTTCATTTTAATACATTTATACCGCTCCTAGCACATGTACTTAACATAGAAATTGTGCAATAGTAACTTGATGTCTTATATGGGGAACAAATAGTGGATATTTTGGGTCAAAATGATAAGGTTTTGTCGAAAAAGACCACTCATCTAGGAAAATTTCAACATGGAAATCATTATAATGATGAAGGGTCAATGTAAATTGATGATGCAATGTAGAAAAAATACCCTTACAGGTTTTATTATTAATAATAAAAATTTGACAATTAAATTTTTTAAGTAGGTCTAATGCAATTACCCAAAATTCTATACCTTAAAAACATTTACTTTATATAAAAATATTTTATAAATAGTACATCCAATTTAAATAATGTATATCATATTTTAAGTAAATAATTAATTATTTTGGAATAAACACTATGACAGAAACTGTTTATTGTTTTCTCCATTGGAAGTTAAATAATTTCAAATAAAATGAAATTTCCATATATGATGAATTTTTAATTAAAATATAAATGTAATTTTTTTTATAAATTAAACTTGATAATATAAAATTTATTTTTTATATCTCCATATAAAAATATTATTAGTATGATTTTTTTTTCATTATATTATGATATTTATTTTTAGTCGAAATATATCATTTTTCTTAAAATTATAATTTCAATGACATTATTATTACACAATAGTAACATATATGTTTAAAATATATTTTGCGGAATATCATATGTATTTGTGGAATAAATGATTTCATATAAATATATTTTTCTCTCTCTTTAATTTCATATCTCACATTTTTATATCTAGATTAAAATGATAGTTTAATTAAATCACGATTCAGTATTTTTATTGAATCAAGAATTATAATTTTGATATTCTTTTTTGGATTTCTAGGAAATGCTAATTTAATTAGTTATGATAATCCAATTTAGTTTATGGGGACTGATAAATAAAATAACAATATATTTCACATAATTTTTACGCACAATATCCCACATTTCATAAATATAGTATTTAAGTGATTATGTGTTTTTTTAAATAACATTTAACTTTTTTTAAAATTATATTTTATAAATTTAATTTAAACTCCTAAATAAATATAATTAATTTTGGTAAAATGTTTTATCATTCTTTTTTATTAAAATTACTTACTATGGTTAAAATTTAATTAACAATTTCAAAGAAAATAATGCTAAAAGATAAAAAGATAAAATAAAATGCACTATAACAATCAAGGATGAATAAAAATGAGTAGTTAAGGTGATATCAAACCCAAATTAAATTTTCATTCATTTTTTATATTTTTTACAATAACCCTTCAATAGCGACTTTACAATATTAATAATTAATGGGTTACTCCTAGAACTAAACTTCTATTTACTTATAAAAGAGTAAATTTTATACCACATCAAGACTCACCATACTATCAAATTTATCATTTAATATATTCAATATTAATCATTCTAAAACCATCTAAAATCACAAAAAAAATTTGGTAACCATAACTCTATTTCTTTTATAAGGAGTTTTTAGAGAGAGAACCCATGTTTTCAACATGAATATTATTTTAGTTTAGTATTTTATTTTACTCTACAAAAATGTGAATCATATATAAAATTGTTAATATAATGAAAGGTGTATAATTAGTACACTGAAATTGTTTTACATCAATTTAAAATAAATTATTTAATCCTTTCCATCAACATAGAAAAACAAAATAACATTATTGATGTGTTGTTCGTATTAAAACACTCATGAATTAAATTTTTTTATTTCTCATGTATGTTTTTTATTTTTAATATCCAATTAAAATATAGTCATACGATTTATCAAAATATAAATAATATAATTATAATACTTTTATGAAGATATTATACACTATTTAACCACACTCACCCATCGATGTATATCATTTTCAAGTTTCTGTTTATTTAACCACGTACATGAAAAAATTCTATTAGAATCTATCATGGATGGATATAGTAGTATAAACAATTATGTTATATTTTAATATGTAATTAAATGTATTTTTTCCTTTTATAATGATTATACATATTATATAACTTAATATTAAAATATCTTTATCGATGAAATAAATTATTAAAATAATTCGACATACATTCAATTGTAATGAAAAAATAGGAAAAAATATAATAAATAAAATATATGATAAAACACTTGTCAATATTAAATTATATTTACATGTTTAATATTTTTAAGAAGGAATCTAAAAGATAAAATTTGATTATTCCATATGAAAATAGTGAGAAAAGATCAAATCTATAACAATGTATGGTTTCTTGTCACAAATTCCTATATTTTAGAATTTCATAATATTATGGACATAATAATATTTATTTTATAAATATATATCTTCTTTGAGATATTATATCATTAAAAAACATTTTTTTAATTTATGTTTAATTTATTCTCTTTTTATTTTTGAGTATATTATTTAAATTATTCTATTGTTGTAATGAGTTTTCGTGAGATAATTTTTTTTATGTTATAATCAATCATATTTGAATGTAATATTCTCTGATTAATATATTTTCACATGTGATTATTTTATATTGTATTTCCACCTTTTCTATTGGGAAACACTTTTTATCCAAATTTATTCTTCCTTGATGATTCTATAGTTTTTTTAAAATGAAATTCTATCATGATTAATTGAAATTTATTTTAAAGGATTTGTCAAACATACCCATTTTTTAAGTATTAATTATATTTTAATTTATCTAGAGAAATTTCATATTCTTTTAATATCTAGTGATCATTTAATTCCAAAGTAATCAGTTTAAATCATTGGATTTTATCTTTTTCATTATGTGGATTTATTATAAATGTTTTTGAAAATTCATAATAAGCTTTTCATT
The DNA here is from genome assembly GCA_963277665.1 of Viscum album. Taxonomy (NCBI): domain Eukaryota; kingdom Viridiplantae; phylum Streptophyta; class Magnoliopsida; order Santalales; family Viscaceae; genus Viscum; species Viscum album. The sequence continues at coordinate 2,115,006,239 of OY728136.1, forward strand.
TCAATTTTCTTATATTCCTCCCTTATGCATTATATTTTTGTAATTTTTATTTTTTTCTATTATGGTCACATTATTAAAATATTTTTATGTAATTTTGATTGTTTTTATCCTCAGATTCAAAAATATGGTATTGGAAACTGACTTGAAAACAAATATTCGAACGATTATAATAAATATTTTTATAAGAAAAATTATTTTGTGATTAAAAATTAATTTCAAAATATTTTAATCCAATATAGTACCAATTCATAATTAACCATAAAGGTACAATTCGAAAATAATATTTTGGGTTTATTATGTTTTTGTATCAATGATAATTTTTTTAAATTATATCATTTGAAAAAGTTATGATATTGATTTCATAACATGCATTGTTAATGCTAAGAAGAATGATTTGATTTCAAGTGCATTCATATGTGTTAATCGTTACTAATGGGGTCAAATGTCATCTAATACTATAGTATTTGTGGTTTTACATCCTAAAATATAGTTAATCAAGAACAAACATGTATTTTTTAATAAAAAATATGGGGGATGCACATTGATTTGTTCACAAATGTAAATTGTGATCATACATTTATTTATTTCAAAAAATTAAATGGTGGGATTCATGTAATTTTTCACAATTCATTACCATGATTATGTTTGTTCCAATTCGTTAATTTGTTCCATGTTTCCATTCTATGTAAAATGTTAATGATATTTCATATAGTACATATGATTCATTTTAATGTCATGTGATTTCAAGATTTATTACATTTATATTATCAATATCTAGACAAATTTTTGATTACATTTGGATATACTTGTGTTTATTTTATATGGTCATTAATTGTAATTCATGTTTAATTTTACTCACTAATGATCCCTAGATTATCTCTGATATTTCTACCTTCCTCGTGTTTTCCATGATTTTATATGATCTAGTATTTTTGACTTTTTTAAATGTTTCCCATGATAAGAATTTGAGAAAAACCGTTTCTTCTGTTTCCATTCCCCATGTAACTGAAATGTGTATATCATATGATATTTCTATAAGATGGTCTGTATGAATGTGGTTTTGCGGATATATTCATGGGTTTCATAAAATTAGTTCTCTATTTATCTAGTCTCTAAGACATTGATGTTTTAGGTACACGGGTTTTCAAAATAGTTGTGAGTTTTATTAAATAATACATGGGATCAATGTAATATTTATGTAATTTTATATAGGGTATACATATTTAGTTATATAATATGATGGAATATAAACCCCAATTATAATTTAATATCTCTTATAATTGTTAGGTTCATTTAAGTTGTCTATTGTTTCTTCAACAAGCCCTCTTAACCTATGACCCAGAGGTTGGAGGCCCTGATGAAAATTTTGTACTCGTAGAGATTTTTTTTTATTTTTGTCCAATTTTTTATTTGATCACTATTAAATTTGTTATTGCAAGTTCCACTTAGTTATGTGTTATGGTTGTCTTGTCCATGCAATTTCTTTGGAATGGATAGTTTTTATACAAAAATAAGGATTTATGAAATTCTATAAAAAAAGATATTATAAATTTCCTTTACAAATAAAAACCAAGTATTTTCAATTATAATGATATGATTTAGATTCATGGATGAATCCAACGAGTATTTTTCTAACACATTGTACATACCATATGGATATATGCATGAATTGTTATGCAACATACATGAAAGGGAAATGTTACCATACAATTTGATGGTACTCCTCGATGATCATCATCATTTATCAATATAAGCATAGTGGTGACCATGGATCAAATGGATAATGTTTCATTTAGTTTTTTATGCGATTATCCAATGATAATTATTTTAGTGTAATTATAGTATTAACCATACTGACCTAGATTGTTTTTGGGTATAATCATGTGTAATTGATATTTTTTCTTATTTTTTTTAAATTTTAAATGATGATATAGATTTTTAGTTGTATTGAATATTTAGATATGTAATACACTATTTAAAACTATTAATAGAAATTATAACTTCATATATATATGAACACGTTCCTAATATATTGATGGTTTATGCTTGATTTACAGGTGGAGCACTTCATGTGATCATTTGTAATTTTATGGTGAAATTGATCCTAAAAAGATTATTATGATACCATGGTGATTTTTAGTGTGACGTGGTGATCAATAATGAAAATAAAGCACTGTAGAAGGATAGGTCAGGAGATATATTGTGTCATCCCAAACTGGTTTTTTTCTAATAAAAACATCAAAATACTCTTCTATTATTGGTCGAGTATGGTTATATAGAGATAATACAATTAGGGCATGAGTTTAATGTGAAATGGGTTCCTGGATATCTCTTATTCATTTTTTATTGTATGTTATGATGGGTGGTTAGAAATTAGGTCTTGTATTTGAGATTCATACTTGGGAATTTTGTTCTGAGTTTAAATTTTATACTTTTAAATCATATTTATGAGTACTTGGGTAAACATGGATTGTCCGACTATAATTTTTATGAAATATTTATATATTTATAGAGTTTTATATTTTTTTATAGAACATGATTCATTGTAATCCTCTTTTGAATAATATATAGCGGGGTGTTAAGAATGCACCCCAAAAACTCTCTAACAGACCACACTATCAGAGATATGGTGATCAATACCATTAAAACACTAGGAATGGAAGGTAAACAATGTCCTTCCAAGCCATTGGATCATTCTCAATAATTCACATGGGATATTTCATATATTTTTTAGGTGGTTGAGGATATAACAAATGAAAATAATAAACATAGAAGATGTATTGTATCTTTAGATTTGTTTACAGTACTACGAAATATAAGGTGGTATTTTCAACATATATGATGGATATAATAGTAAATAAGTTGGGGGATTCAATTTTTAGGCCAGGATAAATTCATATCACACATAAACTATGTTTAATATGATTATTAATCACTATTTCTACTAAGAAACATTGAGAGTAGAAAAATATAGTGAATTTAGGAATTGATGGATAGAAAATCGATCGATAATTGAATTCACCACTCGATTTTTGGATTTTTTTTCTCTAATCCAAAAACTCAACATGAGTTGTTTATTTATAGTTGGAGGTTTTGACATGGGTATTTTTCTTTATAATTTATTTTGGATTATTCTTCTCTTCATAACATTTTAATCTTTAGTGGTAGAAAAATAGTCTCAGAAAAAAATTATATCTTATTATTGACTTGATTAAGAAGTTCCCATGATGTTATAAGTTGAAGTTAGTTATATTTTCTTATAATTAATTTGAATGTAGAATAATATCCTTATGGTGGTAAAAGGAGAGTTCACTATTCATCAAAATTATTATTGGTGGAGTCCTTGGGGTGTGATCTAGTAGTATGATTATGTTATGGAAAACCAGGTGCAATAAAGTGAATATATAGTATAACCATTGATCTGAAAATAGTCTAAATTTATGGTCTATTTATTATGCTCATATATTATTTTTATATAGGGAAGTATATTTTTATCTTATTTTCCTTATGTCTCCTTGATGTGAAATGATAAATGTAATGGTTTTGTATTGAATTATTTAATGAAATGGGATTACAAATATGCTTTTAATCCTTAGGTCCAACCTAAATCATAGAATTTCTATATGGAAGAGAAATTGATTTAGGGTTTAAATTTTGGGCCGATGATTGTGTGAGGTACAATTCATGTTTCATATAAATTGATTTGGATTTATTTGATATGGGTTCATCATATTCCTTATTTTCAAATAATTATATTGATGTATTGGTATTTTAACATGATGTGATATAGTATTTAAATGATCCCTCTCCACAACTGGGAATCTGGATAGAGAGAGGTTTTATGTTCAATGAGTTCTATATAACTATCATTGATGTTGAAGTCACTTAAGATTTTTTATTTATCGAATAATGTGGACATGACACTATTTTCATTAATGGTTTAATGGTGAGGACTAAATTTCAAAATTGACTAAAAAATTTTGAAGGTTCTATTTCTTTCTCTTTATGGAAATAATCATATCTTCCATGGTTTTTTTCATACATGACTATATAGGGAATAACCAATTTTTTCTAGATATTAGGATGGTATCTTGTTATATATTTTCCATATTCATGGATTTTGGTGAGTGGATTTCAATGGGTGTGTAGATATCATTGCGAAATAGGAATTCAAATATATTCCCTAGAAATTTCGTTATGGGTTACCTCTAAGGGTGAGGTGGAAATCTCTATCATCCTACACTAAGGTATCAGCCTAAGCTCATTTCCATCTCATTGAACCTATCCCTTCTAATTGAATAAATTGAATGTTTCATTATAAGACCTCAAGAGAAAGGGTTTTATTCACAGTAGCATTTTATCATGGGAATCTATGATGTTCATTAATATAATGTAGATTAGAGTCTGTGAAATTGAATTGATTTCTGCAATGTCAAAGTAGTGACTATAGAAAACAAGTACTGACTTCCATTGGTTGATGATTTATTAGACCAACATATGCTACTAAAGTGGTGTCCTAAAATTGAAGTGTGGTTTAGATTCTATTTAGAAATGGTCAGGTAAAGGTATATTATAAAGGCATCTTTCTATAGTATATATATATAAATTATGAGTATTTGGATATGTTTTTTAGATTTACTAAATCCCATACCATTTTGATGTCCTTGATAAATCACATGTTTCCATAGTATCTCAACAAATATTAAGGGTTTTTTGATGATATATTGTGTTACTAAAAGATGAAATAACCCCAAGGGAATACATTATTTATAATTTTTGATATTATATTGGATTGTATCATATATTCATTGTTATCCAAATATCATTTTTGAAACAAAGAGATGAATCTTTTGGGACATGTGGAATATGATAAATAGATTTTTATGTATCTTCATATGTTATAGGCTATAATGTATTGAGATATGTTGAAGAATATTTTTGAGATAAGTAGATTCATAGTAATAAACAGATATTACTAGTGGTCCATCAATAATTTCACTATGTTAGAATCCACCTTATAAAAAATAATCTATATGAGAATATTATTACGATGGGAATATATATAGGAATGATCATTTGACAATTTGAAATTGAAATTTATTTTAGATAATTTTGTATCCATCCGGATTTTGGATGAATCAATAAAAGTTTTTGTGATACCTCACCTATGTGATTGTGGTGTGTTTTGATATAGTGATATCAAGTTGTGTTTTGTGGATATCTTTAGAATCTCTATCATAAGAATAAATACCCACTAATATCCATGACTTTTTAGTATCAATGTATTCTTCTAAAATGTGATGCCACTACCTTTTTTGGGAAAGTCTCACCATACACACTACATATAAAAATTAAAAAAATATATTCAGTCAAATAAATATAAATCATTTTATGTGTTGATTGGTGGAATAACTCTTGGATTTTGATTTTGATCTAAGATACATCTTAGGTAAGTGTAATTTAGTGGTTCAATTTTTTAGAATAAAATTATCAACACAGTAGTGAATAAATTAAAAAAAGAATAGAAATTGATGTACTTATTCACTCAACATCATTTTTTATGTGATATCCGAGGATGAATATGTATTATTTAATATTTTAAATTTAAAGCCATATTTTGAGGAATAAATTAACCATGTATTGCAATGAAATCCTAATTTTGAAGACATAAGTTGAATTATAAATGGTTGATAGACCTTGGGTAATTTTCCTCAGTCTCATGATGGTTACATTTGTCTATGAATGTGATTAGTGAATCCTTTAACTATATGGAATTATGTAATTTAGTATGGGAACCCCTATATCAAAGAAGTTCTTCCCAGGTATTCCAAGACATTCAATAACTTTTAATACGGGTATATGTTGTATAGGATGAAATGCGAAATTTCTAATTTTATGTCATGATGCCTTACATATCATAAAATTAATGTTGATCACATTAATCAATCATTATTGTTGTAGACTCTTGACATTTTTGTATGGAAATGGGATAATATTTAAATTGAATTCCTTATGAACATGCCCCACTCTCCCAGTAGGAAGTATCAAATTTGGTTGATTATTAATTGATTAATGAAATTAACCAATTTCTATACCATTAATGGGTCAAAAAACGTAAATAAGATCATAGAATTGTATAACTACGAGAACATGAATCATCATGGAACCAATTAGATAATTATATATAATCGAGACCCAACAATTTAGATATTATTTTTGAAGGGTATTTTAAATTTTATGGTTTTTGAATTGATATTGAGAACAATATAACAGCCTTATATGAATGAAAATATATTGTAGGATATTCAAATTCATGAAGATTTATTTAGTGCATGTGTTCTTCATATTTTTGTCTTTTGGGAGAATCATTATTTCCTGTATATGTTCTCTAATAATATATTTTATAAATATTAAATAAATCTATCACACTATAAATTTTTTTACATCTGACCTTGTTGGTCCCCTCATTTTTCCTTGATCTGGATGAGATTACTTTTTTAGGACCGAGCATCGACTACGAGATAATGATTTTTATTTTTTTCATTTGGATAATATTTTTGAAGACTCAAAGTTACTATATATCTTATATATTCCTTCATTGGAATTTTTTTGGAGATTTCCATTGGTGACTCTATGTACCTTAATGGTTCTTCTCAAATGTTTCATCATTTTTAATGAATATTGATTGTGTTAATTCTATGTTATATAAATAAAATGATGATTGTTGAGTATATTAGGAGATTGGAATACATTTTTAACATACGATCTCATATGTCATATATTCATGATCTATTCCTCCTGTCCTTGTTAATGGTGTGTCATCAAAAACTTTCTCACAAAGATGAATGTAGGGATTTAATCTTAGATCCTAACACCAATTTTTTGTAAAATATTTTTCATGTTATGGATAATAATAAAAATGTTTTGTGAGGTATGTATATTCATATAGTATTTTTTCATTGATTTTGTGATTATGATAATTAAGATACATGGGAGAATGATGGATCGACTCTTGAGAAATGGACTCAACTATGCCTTAATAGTGATAACTGAGAAATATCAATGGGGCATAAATAAGAATTATAGGGATAATTACGTCACCCATGGATTCATTTTATGAAAAAGTTAATATTTATTAATTTTTATTCATATTACATTATTTCATTATGTCTTGCTAATTTCTATAATTTAATTGCAATCTTATTATTAATTTATAGTTGAACACACAACAATAAAGGGACAATTTCACAACCGTCACACTTGGTAGTGAGAGTTATTTTTCAGTGTGGTTATGATAAAGGGATTTCATGCTATAAACACACCATTGTAGTAGAAATGTTATTTTTGGGATGAGGGAATTGAAGCACTTCAATGAACGGTTGTAACATGATGGTACCCAAACATATTTGTTGATTCATGTGAGAATAAAATTCATACCATGATTGGGAAGGTCCTGTCATAAACATGTCAGCTCGAACATTAAATAAGTGTTAAATTTACTCTTATTATCCAATGTTATTTTATATCATAACATCTTATTTTCATTCCCATTCAGATGACTAAGGCCTCCAAAACCTGTAGAACATATTCAGTTTGCTTCCATGGTGACATATTTATGATTTTAGTGGTTCCTTTGAGGTAACATATTGTTTTTTAGGGATTTATCCATAAATTACATTGACATATATTACTCATCAATATTCATCATGTGTTCATGCCATAATAGGCCCTAGAGGCCAGTTTGTTAGCAGGGGATAAAATTGTTGGGGATACTTATGGGGTTTTAGAATCCTTATTTCATGTTTTCTAAAACATATGAAATGTGGTTTTGATGAACATGACGTTGCTTCCCTAATATAACTAATTATTACATTGGAATAACTATGGTTATTTTTTTTACATCAAATTTTTTGATAAATTATTATTTTAAAGAATTATTGAGGGATTATTATTTCTTTTTCATGAAATTTATTTTCTTTGGTTGTATCAAATAGTGAAATTCATTATATATTAGTTTATATCCAGTTGGTGTTTAATAAAATACTTCATGTAATGATTTCCTTATAATTAATGTCTATATGATTAAGAATTATTCGAATTTTTTTTGTAACCAATTTTCAGAAGAATAAACCTTTTGAGAGTGTTGATAATCTGGATGATTTAAAACCTAGTACAAATTATTCATTAGATAGTTATTTTTTACTAGATAATCTAATTGAGAAATCATGATGGATATATAACCTTGACAGACATTGAGAGATCTGTTAATTTTTGGGTTCGTACATTCCAGCTACGATTCCATGAGATATTCCTATTTACCTTATACCCATAGGATATAAATCCATATTTTTGTTATATTTTTTTATATGTGTTATTTTTTATTACCCACTTCATTAATTGGTAAATATGATTTAAATTATGTATTTTTTTCATGGGATATTATTTATGGTTCTCTTCTCTATGATATTTATAGAACATGACTTATTTTAAGAAAAACCAATGTATTTAATAAATATTTTAAATAATGGAATTTCAGAATGTTGGTTTCAAACATTAACTAATGATTTTTATTTGAAATTTTATTATGTAGCTTCCTGGTGCTTCCCCACTGGGACCACCACTCTTTATTATCCCATGTAATTTATGAAATATTGGTTATACAGAAAAATGGTAAAGGGAATAGTGCAACCCTATTTTGCTTCCCTCCTTCATGACCAACATCCTTTCTCTTTATAGTGTTTATTGTGAGCATGAGTCATATGGAGAGTGGTCCAATTAGTTTATTTTAAGGTTCTCCAATGATTTACATTTTTTAAGTTGATGTATTGTCCATATTATCCTAAACTTTATTTTAGAGACTATTAAATGTACATGATATTAGCATTATCATATTTTAATCAAAACATCATGATGCAGTTTTTTATTTTGTTATTATTGATGTACTTCAGACCCTATTTGGTTTTTTTATTATGATTAATATTATTTATTTATAAAAATGGATATACATTGTTTGGATGAGTCATTATAGTGTATGGGTGGAGTCTATAATATGATCATTTAAATTTCATCTGTAACGTCATTCCCTATAGGTACATTATGATACTTTGATGCTTGTTTCTAGCCTATGATGTGTAGGAATACATACCAATCGTTTGTGTGGGCCATGTCATTGGATGATTCAGGTGGACCCGACATGGTTTAGTAATATAATGTTCTTCAAAAAAGTAATAAAACACATTCATTATAATTGAAATGTCATTTATATGAAACAATAAAATATGATTCCCCATGAATAGGAATAATATGGTTACACCAACGATAAATTGACAAAACCATTGTTGGATGTCCTGAATCAACTAAATATGTATAGAAAAAGGCCCAATCTAAAAGATTGAATCCTTAAAAACAATTATAAAATCATCATATTTAGATAAACATTACCCCATAACCACCATATCCTTTTTAATTGATGCAACTTAAGGATAATAGGACTGGATGATGTTGGATTAAGATGATAATCACTTACTTCATGATTATATGAATAATCTTCTTGAAATCCCATAAATATAAAAATCCAAAAGTGGTAGAAGGAATGTTAATTGAATAAGAGGTATTAAAATTCTAAAAATATGGAAAATTGGGGATAGAATGATTTAAATATAGTATTGTATATGGGTAAAATTATATATTTATATTATTTTAAAAAATTTATACATTGTTTGGCAGCATAGTTTGGTAAACTGTAAACCTAGTATGTAAATATATTTGTGATAAAACCACTTTTTTGTTGTATTTATTGTTAATATTAATTACGGCTTCATATTATATTAATTTATTTATATATAGATGTTTTTAGAAGTAATATGATGTTCCATGAATTATTTTGATGCAATTTTTAAAGAGTTTCTCTTGAGGTAATATTATAATTTATGTGAAAATGGAATTTCATAATAGGATCAATCCATCATGACTTCAGTATGTGTTTTAAAAGTAAAATTTATATCATCATTCGATTTATTAATTTCATGATTTTATAGGATTTTAATGAATGATTTCCTCATAATGTTTTTTCGTTTCCTTCTACAATTTTGGTGTTTTCAAGATACACATCATGACAATGGGTTTTATAATAAAGGTTGCATGGATGATTTTTTATATTACTGGATTGAGAGGTCATTCCATGATAAGGTTGGGTGTGTTAGAATGGGTTGTAATTTAATTTATAAATGGATATGTTCTAATTATATCTCAACATGTAATATAGGATATGAAATGGTGATGAATCTAGAGAATTTCAATGATTTATTATTATGGAGCCGCACACTATGAAAAACATATTGTACCTTGGAAAGGATTATATCATACAACAGATGTCATCAATTTAAATCCTATATGGATATTATTATAGAATATTATAGAAGGTTATAAAAGGATTTTTGGATATTTAGTGATTTTTTTAAAAAAATCATAAAATATATTGTAGTTTGGAATTAGTTAATGATGGAAATAACCTATAATTTTTTGATATACAATGCCACATTTAGATTTAAGGAATTTATATAATTTTAATAGAAATGATTTTGTGGTTTAATCATGATGTCTCGGTATCTATTTTAGAACCTAAAAATATCATGTTTGAATTTAATTGTGGTGATTTGAGGGAAGATCATCTATATTTGGGATATTATTTCATGGATGATGGAAGTTAGTGGTTGTTTTACTTTTAAATTTTAAACTAATGAATCCTCTAGATATAGGGTGACATTAACTTACATAAGTGAATTATTTACTAATAATAAATCTTTGAGTGGAATCCAAAATATCAGGAATTAGAGTTTCTATTTTACCATATTTTAAATATATGAAATTTAAAAAAAAAGTTTGAATTTTGAGATTAATATTAGATATCATTATTTTTAGTTTACATTTCTACGTATATTATTGGAATATCTTCAAGTATATAGTTGATAAACATATGGATAATCTTTGTATATTGGTTATTACACATTTTTATTATTATCTTTTTTGTTTGACATATGTTTTGACTATATTCATTTTTCACTCTTGAAAGATGTGAATGGAGTAGTGAAACAGTAACAAAACATGTATAAAACATTGGATATTATGAAAATAGTTAATCCCATAATAACTATGTAATACTTATTTGGAATATCAAAAGAACATTGAAATGTTCTCCCTCTACTTATCCTTTTATTTGTGTATTATATAAATATCATTTGTTCATGATATTTACAGTTTTACACCTGATTGGTTGTATGAAATAAATTCAATGTGTATTTGAAAAAAATAATCCAATATCAAATTTTTTCTAATGAAATTATTAAATTTTATTATGCCTTAATTCACTCTCTCTAAGGGTGTTCAATAGGAGACTTGGGGTACAAAATGGGCTATAAAAACACATATTATTTCTTGAATTTGAAGAGATAAAGCTTTTATCATAGTGAATATTTTCAATTAAAAGGGAGTACCATTATTTTTTATGTAAATCTTTAAAATTTTTGAAAACATGATTTTTATAATATACATTATATAATGGAAAAAATGTAAACAAATCAATAGTTCATATAATTTGTGTTAGAGATTCCACTTATGTATCATTGATTAGAGGAGATAACCTGTTTTCGAGTTATGATGTTAAGCATCAAAATGAAATTTCAATAGCTCTATCAAAAAAAATATTTTTTAAGTTGATATATTATCCAGTTGAAAAGATGTTCTGGATATACGATCTAAAATTTTTGAAGGATATATCAAACTAAATAATGAATATTTTTTCGATTAAAAAATGATGTTTTTAAAATTAATCCATGTGATATTGTATATATATTTTCCAATAATGTCACAATTGTTGATAAACAAATATAATTGACTTATACATTATGTAAATGAATCAGATATTTTATGAAAAAATCAATGGTATTCATCATATTAATAATCCAAATGTTCCCCCACTCAAAGAGGAATAAATTGGAGATTTATCATTTGATAAATTACACGAAATGATTGTTATACATAAGATTATTGACATAATAGATATATTATTAGAAAATTCATCTGAAGAGACAAAATTTAATGAATTAGATATATATGAGTCTCAATAGATTTAAATTAAAGATGATATCAATGATTTATTGTTATATATTATTACATGAACATTTTAAATGAGCATGGAATGATTTAAGGAAAATCTACCACTAGTTTTTTTTTATTTTCTTATGATCTTAAACATCATACTATTATGTCCATAGTTATATAATTAAGAGGGTGGTGGGTTATAATTAAAAAAACATAGGAAAAGGGTTAGTAGATGTTTTTTAAATTATATAAAATCTAGTAGGATGGTATTTAAATGGAAGGTATTTTTTAGAAAATAATAAGAAGATGATGAGGAGGATCCATTTGATGTTTTTGAATACAAATTTATCCAAAAAATTATATATTATATGATATAATTTTTTTATAAACCTAAAATTAATAAATAATGGTTTTATCAATATTAGGTACATGTAAAAATATATGTTTAATTAGAAGGAGTTCTAAAAAAATTATTCAATGGCAATAGAGAACAATAAAATTAGAGTTTTTATAATTTCATATTAATGTTATGATGAAGATCTTGATGTAAATATTAAAAATATTTATTTTTGAAACACTATGAAGAGGAATCATAAAAATGTAGGTATTCATCAAATTACGGACTATATAATGATCACAATACTAAGGTCATTGGTGATCATAACTTATATATCCTGTATAATGTTAAGAGGATTGAAACGCTTAAATAAGAAGTCTTTCAATTATGAAAAATTAATAAACTATAAATAATTATATATTACACAAATAAGATGATTAAATTTTTAAAATTTTTACTTTATTCATTTATTGAAAAGGAAGAATGTGGATCAAGACCCTATAAATAAATTTTTTTGGTCAAATATATGTTGGAATGGGAAATCGTGATATTGGTTTTCATCTTTATATATTAAAGGACTGCTTCAAGGTATGTCCCTCTATGGTGACATTGAACATATTTTAATAAGATATGTTATCGAAAGCTTAAATTATAGGATTGTAAGATAGTAATTATATAAAAATATAAATTAATTCTTTGGTTAGAGTTTTCATTGCCTAAAAATTGGTCATAAAATAGTAGATTACAATAATAGAAGCGGTATATCATCTTATAAAAGTAAAAGGAATATTGGTGCAAGAAAATAAAAAAAATCATTTGAAAAAAATCTTAATCTTTTATAATAAGAATAATTTGATTGAATCTATTATTCTAAAAATAAGGATAACAGATCACAAAATGTATCAAATCCTTTTGGAACATATATAATAAGAAATAAAAAATAATTAGCAGGAAAATTTAGTTAAAATTTCCATTATAGATTTAAATAATAGAAGCACTTATATTCTATATAGTTGGTTTCCATCACATATCACAATTAAAACTTATTTTCCTTTTAATATAATAAATATTGTGAGGTATGATTCAATAAAAAAAATTATACGGAATTTATTTTTACCCAATTTAAAATTTATTCCATTGAAAATAAAATTTTACTAGAAAAGAAATTGAGACAGAAAATATATTTTTTACAATTATTTTTTGTGGTAATTCTCGAACAATGTTCAGAGACATTTTCTTGAATAATCAATTTAATTTGATAGAAACGAAAATTTCATTCTAATATTTTATTTAGTGTAATGATATTACTATTACAAGAAAACCAACAATATTTCACTATGTTTATTTAAAACCAAATTTACATTCCGTCAAAAATAATTCTTTCACAATAATTATTTTTATAGAGGGATATAAATTTGAATTAAAATAACAGTATTTTAATGAATTTAATTTGATAAAATGAATCATTCCTTACAAATAACCCCCATGGGAATGGGTTTCATGCTATGATATTATAAATTTATCAAAAATAACCCTCTGACCAAGATTAATTATGATGGAATGCTAACACCATCAAAAGTTTTGTGAGAAGGGATTATTTATGTAAATCTCTATTGATCAAAAATATATTTTGATTATGTAGGGAAAAAATATGGATGATACTTCTTGTGATAAATATAAATTTTTCCATATATACATAACAAAAACTACATAATCTATCACAAATATTCTACATAAATAGTACATATGGTGTAATTTTTAAAACATAATAACTCATTACAATATTTTCATAATAATGTAAAATAAAAATATAGTCCATATTTAATCCACATCATATCTATTTCCTCAACAAATATTCCAATAAATCACTCCAAAATATATGTATTTTTAATATTGTGTTTTTTATTTAATATTTTTTTATTATTAATTTATTATATTAATTTTATAAAATAAATTTTTCTTATTAATTAATAAATAATTATTAATTATGTTTACCGGATGTGTTAATAATGTTATTATTTATCTAGTTTTTTGTTTTTTGATAAATGTTTTATCATTATAAATATAATTGAAAAATATATTACAGTGAATTAAAATTTTTCTTAATATTTATTTTTTAATGGATATTTCATTTATTTATTCAGAGTAATTTGAGTAGGGAAAAAATTTCTTTCACAATGAATTTTTTAATATATTATTTGTGATTTAATAATAATTAATATAGAAAATAATATTTGTGAATACTACATTTCTAAAGTGTTAATCTGTCACAAATAGTATTAATATGAGTTTTTTTGATATTCCATAAAAAGTAATATCAATAGATGTGGTTTCTAATAGTTGATATTTTAAAAAACATAATATGAAAATTATCTTTTTTATGATTGAAATCCATAAAAAATTCCTTATTTAAAAAAATATTTTCATAGTGTATGATGGGTAATATTAATATATTGAAAAATGAAAGGGTTGGATTTGATAGAACAATGAACATGGGAAATGATAGTGACTTTAGGATTAAAGTATTATTAACCACTATGATGTGTAGTGAATAATTGAATAATATAAAAATAAATTATGGTTATGTACCTTTTCATTATTTGATGAGGGTATGTAAACATTGTGACTAAGGATTACAAGTTACATTATGTCAATAGGGATGCTACATAAATGAAAAATTGATTAATTCCCTAATTATTGCTTATATGAAAAAAAATCATTATAAAGTTTATAGAAAAATAATAATTGTATTCCAATATTGAAATAAGAAAATTGATTGTTGAATCCAAATATAGATCATGTTTATAAGAATGAATAAAAAAATTTATCAAAATTCAGCATAGTAGTGGATATTCCAAACATGAAGTGATATCTAAAAATTATTTTGAAATCTAGTATAAAGGGAAAGATTTTTTAAATCCTAAACCAATAAATAGTAGCATATCACAAGCATTGATGAGTTAGATTCACAATGATGATTGTGTATGAATTGGTTAGTATGTAACCTATATTGAGGCATGTTCTATTTTAATTCTTATATATTAAATAAAAAGAATATTTTTGTGTTTATACAATCAAATATTTAGTTCATGATTACATAATAAAAGATTAAAAAAATATAATATTTAGAAAATATAATATTTAGAAAATATAAGTATTATAAAATCAATATATTAGATAATGGAGTTGAGTACACATCCTATGAGGATAAAAAATACCATTAAAACTAGAGGATTAAGCATGAATCATATTCAACTATAACTCCCCGATAAAATGTTTTATGGAAAGAAGAAAATTTATGACTAGAAAAATCGAAAACTAATTTTTGATAGACCATAGAATATCACAACATAAAGAGAAATATAAAGTTTAAGTGTATAGGGATCCAATGATTTTACACTTATTATAACATTAATTCATTCATAAATATTCAATAAATTCACCCCAATGGTTGATAGACCTAGAATATTTGGGATACTATGTATATAAAACATCATCATGAAACAATACTAAAACATATTTATTTTAGTCTTTATAATGATCTAAAAATCCATTATTTGTCGAAAAATATCCTAGTATGTCATAGGGAATATTTAGAAAAAATATATTATATTAAAATATTAATAATGGAATACACATTATAATGAGGCACTACATATGAGTTAGAAGATATAGAATTATATTAAAATATAAATGACTCATGGATAATAATATGGGATCATAAAATATGGAACATTGAATCATAATATTATAGAAACATTGGAAAGTGATAATAACATATAACACAACATAAATAAAAGTTAAGGATAACTACTAAGAAAACAATAAATGGTTGAGAGAGTCTCATCATGGTTTATGATTAATACATAATATGTTACATATACACACATTGGACATAAACATTACCCAATGAATTAGATTGATATTTAAGCCCAAGCATCATAAAATGTACATTCATATGAGTTCCATAAATGTAAATCAATCTTAAGGAATAATCAGAACAATTTACCATGGAACAAAATTTGATGAATTATTGTGTTTAATATCCAAATACGAGTTCTTTTCATAAATATTCCTAATAGAAAAAGTAAAATATTTCTAAATTTAATATATGAATTTTTAGTCATATGCCATAAAATATAGTGTTTATTTGAAAAAAATAAAAACAATGTTTATAGAATTACGTATAAAAACAAACTATCACAAAAAATAATTAAGGAATTAGTAAAACACAATGGGGAGTAAATTAATATTCAAATTTACATGAATACATGAGGTAGAACCAATATAATATTCTGAAAATATTCCATTAATTAATAAAATAATTATTGTGAATAAAGACACAAAAATAGTTTTTTGTAAAAGGGTTTAGGGGAAGAAACGTTCCAGTTAATATTTTATGTTTTTAAAGAACACATTTGTGAAATAAAATTTAATCATTTATTACCCCATAAATGGAAGGGAGAATAAGAAATATATATATATATATATATATATATATATATATATATATAATTTTTATAAATTTATAACATCAAATAAATATATAATGTTATTTAGAGATATAATTGTTAAAACACCAAGAAAACATTGTTTTTTAGAGAGTTCCATTTCTTATGTAATAGAATCATTATGAAGTTGAAAATAAAAACCTAGATAATCATTTTAGATAAATAAATTTCTGAAAAATAAAAAATTCATTGTTATTTTTTAATTTAATATAATTTTATTATGATAAATTATTGTCAATTTGAATTAGTTATAATTTTTACATTTTCTTGTTTTTAGAGTTTACGTTTCATTGCATCAAGGTTGGATCACTAATAAAAAATTATTGATGTACCATTCCAGTGGAACTAAAACTCTTGAATTTAAATAGAATAATATTAATTTCATTCTAAAAGTTAATTGAATCCCGAATTCTATTTATTTTTTAGATAGGGATGATTCATTTAGTAAATATGAAAACATTATATGGTTAGTTTATTATGGTGATCTTATTGACCTTCACAGACTATTTTATATTCATTTATTAATATATATATATATATATATCGATTATAGATTATGAAATATGGTATAATATAATTCTTATCTTATTTTTTTAATAATAATGACATTTTTGCAAGCATCGTTGATGGGTGTGATGAAAAATATTGTAAATTCTTCATGGAGATGGTAAACCAACCTTATTATAACAATGACTTTGGTTTAGAATCTAAAGAAGAGATTGTAAAAGAATTTTATTCCAGAATAATAATAATAAGTTATTATATTAATGATAATTATGTTACTATGTTTAGGTGGATGGAAAAAATTTGGGGGTGGTAGAATATTAATAAAATTTAATGTGGTCAGTTGAGAATTTTACAAATTCCGTTGTTTTTTCTCATTATAAGATACAAATTAAGGATACTTGACATGGTATTAAATGATAATTTAGGAAATAAAACACATTTTATAGGACATAGAATAATATTGGGAATAAATTTGGAAAGATTCGTGTCTTGAAGTTGTGATGTAAATGGGTGGTGGGGGTAGTATTTATAATGGGACAAGAAGGTTGTTTTTGAATATTATATTCATATGTTTTTTATTTAATATGAAAAAAACAAAGGATGTTAAATATTATAACCATATACATTTAATTGTTCATTTTACTTATAAATAATGGGTTATTATTTCATCAATGACTCAAAAACTAGTGGATTTATCATATAATGTTAAATATCATATTTTGTCGTATTTCACTATTCAATAAAATTTCAACTATTTTTTAAAAATATGAAACATTAACATTAAAAATATTAACTATTGATGTAATATAAATGATTTCTTTTTATGATATTGATTCTATAAATTTTATAAATTAAATTTTAAAAATAAAATCTATATATATTTGAAAAAAATATTAATGCTAGTATTATGATCAATTTTTTATCCCTTTGAAAAATTATGTATGGTATCATAAAATAATATTACCTATATTATACATATTCATATAAATTTATAAACCCATATGATTAATATTCAATTTCATCAGAATAATTATATTTTCAATAATAATTATAATAAAACATTTATGTTTTTTAAAAAGACAAAAACTAATTTTAACATTTTTAAACATTAATATACTTGTATCATGATATAAATATGTCATTTTGACATTTTATAAGATAAATAAATATTAATGTACACTTACATATGTAATAAAACAATTATAATGGTTAGGTTACTAATCAATTGGGCATATTGATATTCGAACTACATGAATTGTAATGGTCATACAGGTTCCATAGTTCCAATAAATAGCTTATATATCAATCAATCATCATTGAATTATTTTTTTCTCATATGTATTTAAATAAATATATTTTTAAATTACATATTTGATTACAAATATTATTCTACATTGAAATAGATTTATTAATGAGTGCGATTATTTTGGATGATCAAGTACATAAAATATTTTCTATTATCATTATATTATTTTATTTTTTTCCCCTTCAAAATTGCATACAATTATAATGACCATTTTTATCATTAAATGTAATTTTTTCAATATAATAAAATGTTTTTTGATAATATGGTTTTTTAACTTATATTATATTACTAAATATTAAACAATAATAAAATTAGGCGGGGAAATTCCATTAATTATAGTATGGGTCAATACATTCTTAACCACTAAAAAAATATCAACATAGAAATAAAATTTTAAATACTAAGGTGAAAATAAGTGGGATAAATTCCACTATATATATATTACTCTGGTTCCCATATCTTATCCTAGAACTTATGGTTTTTCCATTGTACATAGATTTTGTGAGTTGTCTTGATGCGTAGAACAATATCTATATAGTCTAATAACTTAAGTGGATGAATCACATAAGATAGATCATATTCTCGATGTACCTTAACAGAATTTTCCTTTTATGAGGGATGTGGTATTTAATTCCTCAATAGATATAATTATAATGCATCATTTACTTGGGAAATGGAAGGTTGGAGTTCTAGTTGATAGGACATAGCTCTGATGAGATCAAGAATCTAAACGGGGAAAATGTACTAGAGACATAGCATTCTATATTTCTAAAATTTCCTGATATAATTCCATGGAAATACATGGAGGAAAAATTAATCTGTAACCTCAAACTCCATGTCTCATCTATGATATTTAGAACAACTATATTGTTTACATTGACCAACCTTGTTGTGATACTGAATGATCTTGACCTTTTTAACTATTTCCATGAAATATTTTTGTCCTAACATCATCAGTTCACTAACTGGATCCATACACATAAGTTTTCTATATCATATCGCATAAAGGGACTTATATAGTATCATTTGTATGAATGATTGAAATAAATTGGTTTATGATTACTTGATAAGTGGATATTGTTGATTTTTTGGTGCCAAAATTTGGGATGGATTTGACGTTCGCGATCCACCACGGACCAAGGAGGCGGTAACACTCGACGAACACATTTGACGTTCGTGAACCACCACGGAGCAAGGAGGAAGTAACAATCCTCGACCATATTTGACGTTAGTGATCCTCCGCGGTGCAAGCTCTATCTTCGCGGTGACCAAACATACACTTCGCGACGCCTCTTGCCTATAAATAGAGGTCTACCCTCAAGCTCAAACAAAAAATCATCCGACCTTTCACCTTCTCAGACCTCAAACTACGAACCACTTCCTGCTCTGTGAATCCTAAGCTTCTCAAGGTACTTTTTCATCAAAAAGTACATTCACCTTCGCATGAATTTCGCCCCTCTTTTTAGAGGGATTCCTTTTGCGAAGCCCATGGGCCCTCATGAAGGATAGAAATCCCCACATGGACTCAGGTCCTCGTAAAGCATTTATTTTTCACGAAACACCCTTCACATGCACACGACCTACATACTAAGGCAGAGTCACTGTGCTTCACGATGTACATTGCTTCATGACACCTTACCTCGTGAGGCATCACTGATTCACAAGGAATCACTTTGAAAATGCCTTTCCACTTCGCGAGGCTCCTCCCATGTACACATATTCCCTATGCCTAGGCTAGGTGACTTCACTTCGTGAAGCACATATCTTCACAGAGCCCCTCCACTTCATGAAGTTCCATAGCTTTAAAAGGATTATACTTATGAACCCCTTTGTTCTGCAGCTCCTTTTCTCATGCGGCCCTTCAGGTTTGCACGAATCCACTTCAATGTCCCTTGGACGATACTACCCATTGTGTTTCTTTGTCTCATGCTTCATTGCATAGGCATGCTAATATCTATTACTTCTTCGCACAGCCATACAATCATGGACCCCTAATGGATCCCTCCATAACGCCGCTCAATCCCAGCATTGCCGATGAATTGTATCTCTCAAAGACGGGTGGGTATCAATTATGTATGTCCTAGGTGTGCGGAGCATACCCACATTTTTTGAGCTGCAGGACAATAAACTACCATCCACCATCGTCCTCAGCTCATACCGTTAAACTATGACCTCACCCCGGCATCTATCTGTGGGGGAAGGGAAACCTCCTGGGTGTGAGACCCTAGACTTTCTTCCAGGAGGTAGCATCGTTGCTCCTCCTTTCTTTTCTGGTGCCCAAGGCCAACGAAGGGCATGATGGGGAATGTCACTCCTCCTTGCTTCTATGCCAAATCCCTCTCCCACTGAGCTTTGTCACCCATGAGCCTCCCTCTTTGAGTAATTTCGAATCCATATCTCTTTGGGTTGCTAACCATGTGTAATCCCTACTCCACTTCCCATGAATGCACCTTTGGCGGTGTGATTATCAATTCTTTGAGGCCTCTTGTTTCTCACACCGAGCATGACTCACGTTGTCCTAGTGTAAGCATCGACCATGATAGCCAAACCAAGAAGCCTGTAGTGTAAGCCCCACACTCATCCCGAACTATGTGGACTTTGATCCATGCTAAGGAATGGTACGTAGGAAGCCTCCCCATGGTTCAAGCCCAAAACCCAGTTGTTCCATCCACCGTCACATCGGATCACCCACACCATCCTGAACTACATAGACTTTGATCCATGCTAACGAATGGTACTTTGGAAGCCTCCCCGAGGTTCAATCCCAACACTCGGTTGTTCCGACCACCTTCACGTCAGTTGTCCCACACCATCTTGAACTACATTGACATTGATCCATGCGAAGGCCTAGTACATAAAAAGCCTCCCCAATGTTCATGCACAACACCTGGTCGTTCTGACCACCTTCACGTTGGTTCGCCCAAACCATCCTGAACTACATTGACTTTGATCCATGCCAAGTCATGGTATGTAGGAATCCTCCCAGAGGTTCAATCCCAACACTCGGTCATTCCGGCCACCTTCACTTCAGGTCTCCCACACTATCCCGAACTATGTGGTATTTGATCCACGCCAAGGAAAGGTAGGTAGGAATCCTCCCAGAGGTTCAATCCCAACACCAGGTTGTTCTGACCACCTTCACATTGGTTCACACAGAACATCCTGAACTACGTGAACTTTGATCCATGCCAAGGCATGGTATGTTGGAAGCCTCCCCAAGGGTCATGCCCAACATTCAGTCATTCTTACCACCTTCACGTCGGTTCTCCCACACCATCCCGTACTATGTAAACTTTGATCCATGCCAAGGCATGGTATTTTGGAATCCTCGACGAGGTTCAATACTAACACCCGGTCGTTCTGACCACCTTCATGTGGGTTCGCCCACACCATCCCAAACTACGTGGACATTGATCCATGCCATGTCATGGTACATAGGAATCCTCCTCGATGTTCAAGCCCAACACACAATCGTTCGGGCCACCTATGTGTCAGTTCTCCCACAACACTCCTGAAGTACATGGACATTGATCTATGACAAGGAATTGTACATATGAATCTTCCTCGAGTTCAATCCCAATTCATAGTCATTCAAAACACCTTCACATCATTTCTCCCACACCATCCCGAACTACATGTAATTTGATCCATGCTAGTGCATTGTATGTAGGAAGCCTCCCCAAGGTTCAAGCCCAACACCTAGTCGTTCCGACCACCTTCATGTTGGTTCTCCCACACAATGACGAACTATGTGGAAATTGATCCATGCAAAGGAATGGTACGTAGAGAGCCTCCCTGAGGTTCAAGCCCAACACACCGTCATTTCGACCTCCTTCATGTCGGTTTGCCCACACCCCTCCCGAACTAAATATACTTTGATCCATGCCAAGGAATGGTACATAGGAAGCCTCCCTGTGGTGCAATCCCAACACCCGGTCATCCCAACAATATTCACCTCAGTTCACTAACACCAAGTGTAGCCTAGAGTTTAATCTCCACACTCATCATGAACTACATGGACTTCGATTCATGAAAAAGAACGATACGTGGGAAGCCTCCCCGAGCTTCGAACCCAACACCCGGTCATCCCAACCATCTTCGTGTTGGTTCAACAACACCTTGGGAATCCTAGAGTCTACAACCCACACACATCTCAAACTGTGGGGACTTTGATCTATGCCAAGGGATGGTACATAGGAAACCTCCCTAAGGTTCAATCCCAACACCCAGTCGTTTCGACCACCTTTAAGTCATTTTTCTCACACCATCCCGAACTAAGTGGAATTTGATCGATGCCAAAGCATGGTATGTAGGAAGACTCCCTAAGGTTCAGGCCCAACACACAGTCACTCCAACCCACCTTCAGTTTGTTTCACCCCTGTCCCACATGACGTTAACCTATGGACCTTAATCAATGGTAATCCATTGTTTCCCCCGTCAACAGTAAGCCATTGCACTCATCCCGAACTACGTAGACTTTGATCCTTGCCAAGGAATGGTACGTATGAAGCCTACGAAAGATTCAATCCCAACATCCAGTCATCCGACCATATTCGCATCATTTCACCAACACCTCGGGTATTATTATGTTTATGCCCCACACCCATCTTGATCTTTGTGGGCTTTGATCTTTTTAGGAAAAGTTATGTAGGAAGCCTCCATGAGGATGAATCCCAACAACCATTGGTCCCAAGCATCTTTACGTCTGTGTACCAAGCCCCACCCAAACTATGTGGTCTTCAATACATGCCAAAGTATTTAATGTAATAAGCCTCCATGAGGTTCCATCCCACCATCCACCTGGACTCCAGGTCCTTATTCCAATCGGTTCACCAACTCCTACACCCTGAACTACGTGGACTTTGATATTTGCTATGTCAAGGTACGTAGGAAGCCTCCCTGAGGTTCAAGCCTGACATTTGGTCATTCTGACCATCGTCACGTCGGTTCACCAACACTATTTGGAACAACATTGACATTGATCCATGTTCCCTAGACATGGTACATTGGGATCCTCCCTAAAGTTCAGCCCCATCCATCGGCAAGCTGTGGTGGCCCCTCCATTAGACAGTAATCCTTCACACCCCTATTCGATGGTATGTTGTTGAATCCTATTAGGCAGTAAACCGTCGTCAGATGAACAGTGTAGGTTTCATCCATATCTCCTAGGCAAGGTACGTAGTAATCCTTTCTAAGGTCTGACCCAAATACATGTAAACATTGGTTCCCCCCCTATTGGGACTCACATCTTTGGTTCACCCCTCGAGCGTCAAACCAACTCGATCCGCTCACCACACGTAATCCCTAGCATGTCGTCATGTCGTTGTCCCCTTCGCACACCCTGATTTCATATCCCAATAGGGGGGTTCCACTTCCTCTGGGTCCCATCTATATGGGTCACCTCCTCTGGGGTATCCTCACCCCAATAAACTACGTGGACTTTGATTCCCTGCCACAGGGATACGTAGGATGTCTATTTGAGACTCAATTCCAACATCACCATCCTCCTCACATCTGTCCCACATCATTCTACAACGATTTCACTTAACCATCCATTATCCATCGTGGTTCTTACCCAAGATGCCATGTCCCAGTGAGGTCATGTCAACCCACATACATTAGCATATCCTCCAGTAGTTACGCTCATCTAATCCACCATAGTCACAGTTCCGATCAATCCAATCCATCTCTACTAAACGTTAAACACACGGCATACCCTGTGTTAAACACAGGAATCTGAGGAAGACCTTAGAGGCATGCTTATGGCATATAATTTCCCGCATGTGACATGTGATGCCTCAAGCTTCTGTGCTCTCGAGAAGCCCTGTAATAATGGAAAGAAACCCAGACTCACCAATGTTCTAGTGTCCAGACATTCCTGTGATGCCTAACCTGACAACTCCCCTGACAGAAGGTTGTTGCTGTAGCTGGACCCCATGGAATGTACCAGAAGAAGGAGTGTAATTAACCGGTTTCCATGAAAATATGTCAATGGGAAGAGATTCATGAACAACATATTAAATCTATAAGGGAGATACAGACTATGTGACGAGTTTTGTGGAGGAATCCATGGATAGAAGAACCGAAATCCCATAATCCTATTTTGATCAAGTAGAAACCTCTATGAACAAGGAACAAATGGTGCTCACCATTGAAAAGCAGGAATGTGGGGAAAAAAGTAGAGCCTTTCATTGTTGAATAGATAGATGCGTGCACCCCAGAAAAAGAATTGTAAAAATAAATGGTGAACCCAAAATGAGGGTCTTCTCCTCAATATGGAGATTATTAGCATTTGAGACATCAGTGGTTTAGCGTGTCACCAGATCTAGATATCAGGTGTCGGGTTCCGCAATGCAAATAGTGGGCCTGGCGTTAAACTCATCAGAAGTTGGGGCAGTAGAACATTGGATGTCCCATTCTGTGATATTTTCAGCATGGATCCATCTTATCATCCATGGTTGATGGAATGGTGTTGGTCCACTAGTCGTATATTTCCATTTTCTTTCAGCAATAATGAGTTAATCTCCTAGATTTTAGAAAACAAGATACTGCACCGGGAACTCGGTCAGTACCTTTCCACCGATGCAGGGGTAGGGGTAGTTTCAATGTGGCAGTCCCACGTGGCTCTGCCTCTTCGAAAACTCCCTCTACGACAATGGTTCTCCCATACCTCATCTCCCCATATGAGGTTATCCAACGAAAGGTGATCAATGACCTTGTATGACGATACGAGGAGGAGGGAATTATCCAGACATGGGATATGGCCCGCCTAGATTTAGAGGCGTCTGTGCCTCATCGTCAAAAACGATCCCTAAGGGTAGTACATGGAGCCACTGCTCCCCACCCCAACATATAATCTTTTCTGGAGCCGGTCCCCGGAATACCACGATGACTCCTTGCCCTACGCTGACAAGTTAGGGGATGTCCGGGCCATCCCAGCCATGTTCCCATTCCAGGAGATCCCAATCAGGACCCCCACTAGGCCGCGCCAGCGCCACCTACCAGTGTTACAGACTGAGGATCTGGTAAGACATGCACCTATACCACAAGCTCCGGTCTATCTAACCTGATGCCTGCATCGGGCGCAATCCAAAGTGGACGCCTTCCAAGGGGCATCAATGTCAGCGGCTACTATGGCCCGATCCATCAGTGACGCATACCACAAACTCCCTGTGTTTGATGAACATGTAAATTCATATGCTCAACCTAGATCGAGGCCCCAACTACGCCATGGGAATGTTGTATTGATTTTCTTGGTCACCGACAGAGGCAGTGGTCGCCGCGAACTATCCCATGGTGACGAAACCCAGTACAGAGGTCCTCCTCTTACTTCAACCATGGATATCCCAGATTTACCCCACATTGAAGCTCACAATGGATGTATACCCCATTCCACCATTATTACAAATGAGGATCCTCCTCATGGCAGTGACGCTCAGTACAAAGTCTCTCCCATGCCCACTGCACTGGATTTGGAGTCATTCCCCCCACATACCGTCGATATGGGGGAGTTTCACATCAGGTCACTCTTCAATGTGGGGATTCTCCCCATTTCCTCGTAACAGTGGGTGAAGGTCCTCCTCATCATAGTAATCAGAGGAGTGAGAGTTAGCTTTGTTCCACTAGCACCCTGCACGGAGGTCCCACCCGTGTTCAGATCGATTAGTACGAGGCCCCTCCTCATACTGATTTTATCGGAGGGAACAAGAATGGGGGGTCCCACCTATGATTCTATAGACTCGAGCACAGGTCTTTGTCGTTCCAGCACTTTCCAACAAGGTCCTCTCCAAATCCCTTTTGATATATGCCCCGTTGCTCCTCACACCC
This sequence comes from Viscum album, assembly GCA_963277665.1. NCBI lineage: Eukaryota > Viridiplantae > Streptophyta > Magnoliopsida > Santalales > Viscaceae > Viscum > Viscum album. Next base: position 2,115,032,826 of record OY728136.1, read on the forward strand.
CAGGTTTCTCAGGTGGAAGTCCTCCCTGCGCCAGCACCAGTATGGCCAGAGAACCTCCTCATGCCAGAAATCTTCCATGTCCAGAAGAGCCATGCATGGGATGAAAGGCGGGCCGTTGCCATCATAAGAAGGATTTGAGGAAGGTCCAGACCGAGATCAAACCAGCCCGCTTCTCAGACTCCGAGGTAGAGTATGTCTCAGCGCTGGAACCCTCCCATATTTCATCCAAGTCAAGTTTTGGGGAACGAACAAGGAACATCATCCTCATAATTCAGATATACGAGGTCCATAAGATCCATTCCATCCTCCGCAGGTACATGCAGGAGGTCAGAAATCCGGCATGTCTCCAGGGACAGACCACACAGTCGCCCCCGTCAACACCTGAAGTGCCCCTACCTCGTCTAGAGATCACATAGAGCTATTTTTGGGATCAATGGATGAAGAGCCACAACATATCCCGCCCCCAGTGGACATGGATGTTGTGAATAAACCATAGTCTCCAATTCATATTATCATGACATAGCGGCCACGTCGCTACACTCCTTAGAGGACAACCCGAGATTCAGTGGCCAGTCACCTCATTCCCTGTATTCCCTACCGTCCAGCCTGCCATCCCAGTGGTCTGTCTCAATACCATTGTTAGTCCCTTATCCACCTCAAGTTGTTGAGTGGGGAAATTAAGGGCCAAACCTTGATTCCGAACCAAGGATATTATGGAATATCGTCACAGTGGACTACTTCCCTGAGCTATTTTGGCTAATAGCAGGGCCAAATTTTTATGCGCCGGAATCCCTCACAATATAAGAAGTTGAGTGTTTCCGCCAGACCCTTTGGGAGACTCATATCTGTATTCTTAATCACCGAGTGTCTTACCTGAAGATCCAATAGCACATTGAGGACATTGATGTATAATGTCGCCTAGTTGATCTAGTTGTACTCCTCGTGACCCAATTCCCGGAGTCGCTTGGTCGCCATAAGCCCTCTAGCAAAGATGTGTCCGGAGCATCAAAGTGCTCCACAAAATAATCAAGGAGGCTTTTCCCCATGAGCAGATCTATGGCTAGTGAAGTATGTTTCCCTCCTCTTCAGTGTTATCCAGTGGATGACCGACCAACCATGTGATATTGAGGACATGCCCCCGGGAAGGGTCGTAGCCAACATGGCTAGCCTATTAGAAGTGGATAGTGAGCTAGAAATCCTTGATGGTGACCTCCCCCCTAAGGGAAATCCACCACTATTGGATCCATAAGGAAGGGTTACTCGCCAACAGAGAAATCTTCTAGGTCTCCCTGCACCCACCGAGGCATTAGTTATCAGCCAGAATCTCGGTAAGGGTACAAAGAACCTCAGAGCCGCCAAGCACTCTGACCCATCCCCCTAAATACAAAAGACGAAGGAGGACACGAAAAAAGACACATTGTGTCATAAAATTTCCCAGAAAAAGATCTTGGTCGATTATCTCCTAGCTGAACGAGATGTAGAGAGATGACCAGTCTATGGTAATCTTGGACCGGGGTAGCAGTGGAAGAATCAACTTCCCCTCGGCGAGCTGCCTCTAGGTGACCATGATTTTCCCTCTCATGCGGACATGTTTGAAGCCAAAAATTATGGCAAAAGAGCTTGGTTTGTATCTCAAATCCCTTCGAAACAGCATGGTAACCCTAGGGACCCAACTCGTGTTCCCCCAACTACCCCTACGGTTGTGCCACCAGCCGATCCACGTGCCGCTAGGCCCGCTTACCGTGTTGATGAACCCGACAATAGACTAGTGGTCAGGGATCCTCATCAAGACAGGGACCCATGCCCTGATGATTGAATGGTGGAACTCATTGCCCTCCTTGAGGAGTTAAATAAATGACAGGTTGAACTCCAACCTTATGGCAAGCCATATCCATCATGGGTGGGAGATATACCTGTACCCTCGGGTTTTTGTAATCCATCCTTTTCACCCTTCAATGGGAATGGGGATCTTCCATATCATTTAGCCCACTTCACCTCGATGTGTGGGCCCATTTTAGGGACTCCAGTGCTGTAGGAGGCTACCAAGATCTAATGTTTTGTGCAGACATTGTAAGGACTAGCATTCGTCTAGTACAACCAGCTCCCCATCGAGTCAGTAGCCAGTTGGGAAGACCTTCAGATGCAATTCATCTACAAGTTTAGTTCTACCACCCAGTAGTTGAATATATCAGACCTCTTCATGGGAAAACAGAGGCCTGATTAGTGCGTAGCAAACTTTGTCACCTAGTGGAAAGGGCTCACTTACTCCTTTGACAAGGCAATGACTTAGACTCAATTACTGATAATTTTTGTGTGAAATGTAAAGACGGAATGGGTACCCTCTCTGATCACCCAGAACTACCCAAGTGGATTCCGAGACTTCTCTACTAATGAAAAGTGCCTGGATGAAGCCATGAAATAGGCCAACCAGGCCCGTCTATTGCCTCCTTCAATACCCGCGAGAAGGGATGCCAGGTTCGAGCCCACCGTAGTGGTCCAAATAGAGGCCCCCATACAATTGGAACAATCACCATTAGAGACGCCTATATAACCTCACAGAAGAACTCCACCACAGGCACAACCTCCATCCCAGCAGTGGCCACCACAAAATCGGTAGGTTCCCCCTTGCAATGTGCTGCCTCCGCCGAGGAAAGTCAACTTGGATCCACTACCTTGACAGGCTCATCTGGCTCCCTATTAGTGTCAGGATCTAAGGGCCCCTTTCTAGATAGGATAAACAAGACCTACTCATTCAATGATACAAAGTTCCCCGGTTACTTCTGCATATCCTTGGAACAGTATATTTTGCATTTTCTTTAGTGCAGAAGGATATAAGAGGTGAATCTCATGGATCTCCCCAACTACTTCCCTTATCATCAAATACTAGGGAGAACTATCATTTAGTGAAATGTGCATAATGACTGGATTCAAGACCAGAATGATTACAACATAGTCAGGATGGGCCTAGCCCATACACAAGTAGCATAGTCTTTGTGAGGCCAGACATCAGTAGCGACACTGAGGGTGAGTTGAATCAGGTTTCCAGTCATGAAACCCATAAGTATGACGACTGGAGGGATCAAAAAACAGTCTCACATTACCATGGTGTCATTCGGGAACACCTGAATCGCCAGAGCCTTCAGAAGATGCGGCAACTACCTCTGCATCATCTCCTTAGGCAACCTCTTCCCAGAAAAGCAAACATTAGTGATGTAAAGGGAAAGCAATGTCACATGTGGATTCTATTGTCATCTCGTACTCTAAGTGAATTCTTTCCCCCATATATTAGGATTCCTTCCATGATCCTCCCAATAGCAGAAGACTCATGGAGTGACAGTCAAGGTTATGCTTTAGTTAACAACATAGAGCTGGTAAACACATACATGACTCCCGACTACGGGGAGTTCCAGGTGGGCCTACCCCACATCCCCAGCCATCGCCAACATTGACATATCCATGTATATATGGGTTGTCGAGGAACATTAGTCGGAACTTCCATCCTGGTCATGCATGCCACTAAGACCAGATATAAGGCCCAACACAGAGCTCAGCATGCGCAGCCTCATCATCCAGTGTCATCGATCCCATCTCCTTTTTTGTTTGTTCTACAGGACAGAGCAATGCCACTTAGGCCTTGAAGTGATCATCTATGCTCTACACCATAATAGTCTTAGTTAGCTATCCCTAGTACGGTAGGTACTCTGCATGCTTCGACTAGTGAATATCGGGACATTCCCTGCACCAGTCAGCCATCGGTCCAACCCACAGTGTCCACCATACATCCTGCCATAATGCAACCCCTGTAAGAGGAAGATCACTCCTGGCATGGAATTATGATGTTCTCAAGCACCTTTCCAGCATCCCATCAAAGCATTCTATCCTCGAGGTCCATCACTTATTATCAGATATGAGTGAGCCCCTTGCTGAGGCTTTAATAATCCCCCTCTAGTTTTTGTCATTGGTAGAAGCTGCAGAGTCCTTTCAAGCTGAGGTGATCGTGAATAACGAATTCTCGGCCATTATCTCATTCATTGTAGAATATTAATGCTCTCCCATATCGGGGGCCATTCACCCATTGTACATGATTGGTCAGTTCAATGGCATTGAACTTCGTCGCTATCTTGTTGACACGGGCTCTGGGATCAACCTAATCTCGACATAGATGCTGTGAAGGACAGGATTGTATAAGGATGATCTGAGTCCCTATAACATGAGAATCCAAAGTTGTGACATATGGACAAGACCTTGGTCGGTAAGATCCACTTGATGACCCAGTTTGGTGGCCTAGTTTACGGCACCGAGTTTAAGGTTGTCTCCCAAGAAACCACCTACAATGCAGTAATGGGGAGGCCATGTATCCACTATTATGCGGTGGTTCCCTTATCATACAACCAGTTCCTCAAGTACTCCCTTAATGGTCGAGTTGGCATGCTTCAGGGTGACGCATCTCCTTTTTCCTGTTGTGAAGCCTTCTATCTGGATGTCGACTACTACAAGAGAAAGGACAAGAAGATTCAGACTAACAAGGTCGAGCATGCCATGGCTACAACTGACCCATGGATAGATCTAGATGATTCCTATGTTTTTCCAATCCACTGATTGGAGTCTACAACCCATGACATAAGACAATTCTTCGTTGTGTCTCCAAAGATGGTGGGAAACATTCCCATGTCTATGCGATGATGGAAAATCACCTTGTAATACTATAAAAATCATGCTCAGTTTAGACCGGAACCTCTTACTCCCTTAAGGTATCGGGATGCCCACCCCATGGAAACAAAAATACAACATCATTTCTTGTTACGTTGGACTAGAATCAACCAGCTCAATCCAAAGCGTCATTACTGCTTCGACATCATCGAGTTTGGACCATTGGGCTGAAGGCCCGATTGGATCGGATCAACAGTCTACTTCGCTATGGTTTCTACAGCATATGGGTCCCCCAATACAGTATCCATTGCCGCTCAGGATGGTACTAGCCTCCCATCAGGATTTAAAAACATTGAAGAATCTTCCCCCATGGAGGATCCCTCTTTCATAAGTGGGGAAGAGGATTTAGAGGATGCTCCTCCTGCCTTTGAAGAGGGTGTCTCCATCACGGTTGAGGAATTGGTACATGTGAACCTCGGTAGCAAGGCAGATCCGAGACCCACGTTGATCAGTTCCACCATTCCCTCCTAGGAGCAACAACAGTACGCAGACTTCCTTAAACAACACTATGACATGTTTTCCTGGAGCTAGGACGAGATGCCAAGACATGAACCTTAGGTAGTCGCCCACCGCCTCAATCTCCCGAAAAATCATCGCTGGTTCAAGAAGCCTCCCAGAAAGATGAAACCTTCTTAGAGTTCCATGGTAGAGGCCAAAGATGACAAGATCATCAAGGCCAACATCGTTAAGGAGGTCCAGTACCCCAATTGGATGGCGAACATCATATCGGCCAGGAAGAAGAACAGACAGATCAGAGTCTACATCATCTTCCAGGATCTCAATTGTCACTGTCTGATGGATACTTTCCCCCTCCCCATGATAGAATTGTTGATCGATGCTATAGATGGATTTCAGTCCCCCTCCTTCTTGGATGGTTACTCCTGATACAACCATATCTGAATTACCCCTGAGGAAGAGGATTCTACAGCCTTCAGGGAACCACAAGGTACTTTCTGCTACCAGGTTATGCCCTTCGGCCTAATGAATGTAGGTTCCTCCTATCAGCGGGCCCTGAACCACATATTTAAGCTGATCCTCAGGACATTGGCGGAATGTTATGTGGACGATCTGGTTGTAAAATCCCTTCAGTGTTGGGACTATCACAATGACCGTGATAAATTTTTTGGCTTCCTATGTTCTCATCACCTGAATATGAACCCATTGAACTATATTTTCAGAGTCACCTATGGCATGTTTTTCGGCGTCATTGTCAGGTACTTGGGCATCGAGATTGATCTGGAGAAGATTAGGGACAACATCCAGATGTCTCCAACAAGAAATATCCAATAGCTTCAAGGATATCAAAACCACATGGCCTAACAACTCAGATTCATTGAGAATATGAATGGAATGAGTAATCCCTTTTCTAGGATAATGAAGAAAGGCACCGCTTACGAATTTTACAAACAGTGCCAGATCACGTTCACGGAAATCATGCAGTATCTGCTCCAGCCTCCGGTCTTTATGTTTCACATCTCTGGAAAGCCACTGGTCTTTTATGTGACTACCCTGTAATGATCTCCCGGTTCCCTTATCACCTAGAAGAATAACGAGGGGATAGAGAACAGACTTTATTAACTCATCCGGATGCTCCTCAATACGGATACCGTAAAATCTCTTATCGAAATGAGCTGCCTTGCACTAGTATTCGTAGTATAGAAGTTGTGATATTACCAACATCACCACGAGGTACATTTGGTGTCTCGAGTAGATCCACTAAAGTACATCCTAAACTACCCCATGTTGATATGATGTCTAGCTTGGTGGGCTGTTATTCTAAAGCAGTTTTACATCAGGTTCATGCCTCAGAAGGCTATTAAGGGACAAGCATTGGCATTATTCCTTGCTGCCCATCCATCTCCTGCTGACTATCCTCTGGAACTCAATTTCCCTGATGAGGAAATCCTCTTAGTAGACCAATCCATTCCATATTAAAATATTAACTTTGATGGTGCTTCCCAGAGCCCCACCAGTAGGAGGCTCAATGTTCCCAGACTCAACAGAGTAAGCCTAGGTATTGTCTTCATTACCCCGGTGCAAGCCACTCTACCATACTCATTTCTGTTGAAAGAAGGATGCACCAACAATGAGGTGGAGTATCAAGCCCTCATCGCTTGCCTCGATATGGACATCGTGATTGATGTACCCCATTTTCATGTGAAAGGAGACTCTGAACTAGTCGTCAAGCATATCAATGGTGACTATTTCCTCCGAAAGACATAGCTCTTACCATTGATGGAATGTAATCTATAGCTAATGGCCTAGTTCCCATCACAGCCAGATGTTACCCGTGTCCCTCAGTCATAGAATGGTAGAGTGAATTCTTTGCCCAGCATAGCTACATCACTTGTAGATCCCGAACAGGACAATCAGATTCTCCACATGGAACACAAAAGAATCATAGATCTTGTTATTCTTGATGATAATGATGGCCCACAGGTAAGAAATATTACCATCAGCGCCTCCACATTGGGACCCCCAGGTCCCCTGGACGCAGTGATTGGAGTGACTCTTGATTAGATGATACCCTTGGTTGAATACCTCCAATACGGTAATCTTCTGTCAGATCGGGCTGAGCGCAAGAGAATTCGACACTGTTCTCAACAGTTTACCCTCCAGAGTGGTCCCAGTCGTTATTATTTCATCTAAAAATGCGGATTTGAGGGTATTCTCCTCTGTTGTATCCAAGGAGTTTAGATTTCACATGCCATGGTGGAGGTTCACACCAGTTCCAATGGCACCCTCCAAACTGGCCCTCCATGATCCATGATTACATCGAGTTCACCAAGATAGCCATATTCATGCTAACTTCATGAATCGGCCACCGGAGCCTCTCACCACAACCAAGTACTCTTGGCCCTTCAATTCCCGGGGACTGGATGTCGTGGGACTATATCTGCTAGCTACAGTTCACAAATTTCAGTTCATCCTGACCGCTACGGATTTATATTCCATGTGGGAAGAGGCAGTCCCACTCAAGGGGGTTAAGGCCCATTCTATCATTGACTTTGTGAGTTCCAAAATCATATTACAATTTAGAGTTCCTTCCACCCTCCACACTGATAATGACACAAAAATATGAGGAGCCGAGATGATGAAGTTGTATGCTATGTACAACTTTTATTCAAACCATACCTCCCACTATCATGCGCAGAAAAATGGGAAGATCGTGGAATTCAATAAAACGGTCTCTAAAATTTTGCAGAAAATTGTTGGTCAGAATAAGAAGAGTTGGTCAGACAAGATCCCCCACAACCTCTGGGATTATCGGAAAAAGACTTGGAATTCCACCCAGGTGACCCCATATTCCCTGGTGTATAGAATTGAGGTTGTCCTACCCATCAAGATTTAATTTCCTTCATTATGCACAATAGTCTATGACCAGCATTCACCAGATAAAGTAGATAAATTCATCTCACTAAATTGGAAGCACTTGATGAGAACTAGCTTTGTGCCATGCACAATCTGTAAATGAATCAAAATGAGATAGCTAGAGCATTCAAACAAGAATATCTTCCTCCACTCTTTCTTGCAAGGTGATTTGGTATTGGTCCTTAGGACACCAATGATACATGGAAAGAAACCACCCAAGTTGGAGCCCAAATGGGATGGAAATTACATCATTCATAATGTTTATTCCAATGGCACATACTCGATGGTTACAATAGATGTTGAGTGTATAACTCCTCCCATAAATTCCATGTTCCTCAAGAAACACTTTGTCAGATCCTACTAGTCCTGCATGACCCTAAACTGATGGGTCCTTCATGATGCTAAATAGCTTCGTACCACATAACAATACACTGTTCATCATCCCGCATGATGTTAAATTGTTTATCATCCTCACCGCATGACATTAAACGTCATAGCCAGTAAGAACTATGTTATTATAAATTCCCATACTTTTGGGATACGTAGGAACACTCAGACGATTGGTCTTGAGTCCATCCGCCAAACTCTTCTTTTTGACTATTCCCCCTGGGTATAGTTCTCTCGGAGTCTCCTTACATAGCATAATGTAGGCTTCTTTAGCTCCACTCATGTCAAGATCATGAGGGGTGCACCATGTGACCCCTTCTCATTCGTCGAGTTCTCCCATATCCTCACTGCACGATGTTAATCTTCATGGAATTTGAGAACTACAAATGGCTTGATTCCCATCCTCATGAGATACATTGAAACACCAAGTCATTTTGGCTATTGGCCCAGCCCAAATGTCAGAACTCCCCCATGGGTCAGGAAAAATGGTGTGGTACAGAATTTTCCCCCAATTCATGTCAAGCTCATCTCAATTCCACCATACATCCCAGTCCCGGAGATGTTCATCACTCTCACCACCCTGCTTGACGTTAAAATGCATGGGAACCAGAATCATTCACCCACTCCTTGGATTGGGATCCCTTAATAATCTTTCACATCCAGATGGACCCCTTAATGGCATGGATTCTCATCCTAAGGGCTCTCATACCACTTCGGGCCAATGCCATTGAGGATTTTGAGCAACAAATTGATATGATTCCTGCGTCGCGAAAAATGGTCAACAGTTGATTCTCATTTTTGCTCCCATTTCAGGTAACATTATAAGGGCGTCGTGTCTCAAACATGTTCAGTGGTTTTCTTTTGATGTTTTTGCCACCCCCGTAGATCCCAAACAATTAGTGTGGTGGATCATCTTGCCCGCTATATCTTCATGTTGTGACTCCCTTCGGGCGATTCCAACTATCAATCCCTTAAATGACAGTGAAAGATGATTTCGTCTCCATGTTTCCCACACCTAGCACTGATCATGTGGGATTTGGAGATGCGATGAGGATGTAACTGCATAAGAGTTTGTATGGCCACAATTGGCTGGGACCCCCATTCTCAGGTCATTTGACTAATTTGGGCCCTTGGCCCAACTTCCCATTTAGGACTGTGTGGAGCGTTAAGGGCTATTTTCCTTATTCATGTCATGCTATTTCACCACGCCACACATATCCCATGAGATATCCCTTCCTTAATGTGTCATCCGTTCCACAAGCACATGCCCTCCCGTGCTTTGCGAGCCCCATCACTTGGGTTTTTATCACCTTCTATATCTAGAAGGGCCCCGAATTGTGTAGATGCTAGGCCTAAGATCCCTCCTACCATTACGGTCTAACGTCCTCAAGGACTGCGAGTGGAAAATTGATACAAGTACCATGTTTTGAATGTGGTCAACGGTCAATGCACAATTTTTTCCCCGAACTCTGGTGACACAAGGATGGATACTGTGTTGTGAACATGGTGAATAGTTTTCCTCTATCATCATTTTCTCTTTGTGGTCTTCCATAATAAAGATGATTCACCCACTCTGTCCCATGAATATGACATTAAAATATGCATATATGGTATGAAATATATGACCCTAAACTAAGACTATCCTCATCCTCACTACAAGACATTAAACTAAAAACTGGCTGGGACTTTCTATCTGAGGCCCAGCCTCATGGCCCTTGGGCTTTTCGGGCCCCTCGCCCAAGTTCTCACATAGGGATGTACGGTGTTGTGAGGAATTATGTCCTCATTAATGTCATGTTACTTTCTAAGTCGTACACCTCCATTGTTTGAGGTACCATAATGCTATCTTCATCCTCACTGTAAGACGTTAAAATGAAAATTGGCCAAGACATTCCGTCTGAGGCCTAACCTTAGGCCCCATTGCCTTTTCGGGCCCCTATCCCAATACTTCACTATGGGTTGTACGGTGTGGTGCGATATTGTCAGGTTACTCGTCATGCCATACACCCCACTCGTTGGGGTATCCTACCCTAATCCACATCTCTTATAGAACTACGTGTGGATTGATTCCCCTCATTATGAGATACGTTGAACCACCATAACAACTTGACTTCAGGTCCAACCCCATCTCTTAAATATATCCCTGCTATATAGGCCCCTTGGCCTGCTTTATTCCATGAGAGGGGTATATGGTGTGGTACGGGATTATGTCTTCATTCATGTTGGGTTTGTGTCAACCACGCCATGTACATATTTCTCCTGAGAGATCACCATCTCTTTGTTCAATACTAATCTTCACAAATTGGTAGCTCTCAAGTTGATCCCTAGGCCCTCTATGGTGGTTCACCAATGTTCCCAAGAGTAATCTAGTCTAGGACCTAGATTGTCTGACTCACCCTGGATATGTTTTCATTCACATTTTAGGCTTTAGGTTCCCCTTCATTTGGGATTCCATTATCTTTCATACCTGATGGGACCCCCAAATGGAATAAATTCAATGCCTAAGGCCTCTCCTACCATTACGAGACAATGTCCCCAATGGTTTTAGACAAAAAATCGATACAAGTCCTTGTTTCCTCTAGAAATGGGGGTGACCTCGTTAATTTAAGGTTCAAACATTCCAAGCGGTTTCCAAGGGGTTTTTTCATAGAACTGGAAGCATCCAATGATTATATATCCATTTGGACATACTATCCAAAGGTAGGTGCTCATTAGTTATGGACTGATGGACTTAGGAATTTTCATTGGTCGAGAGGATGGGAGGTCAAACTCATCACACATTTTTTAGGGGAATTATTGTCTACTCTGGGACTCTCTTTATATATTTATGTTATGTTTGTGAATCCTTATTAAATTACCAGGAATTAAAATGAGCTTTCCTTCAGATCTGACAATCAATGATTAGTATGTATGATATTTAGAGAATCTTTTATATGTATTCGAGGTTCATCGTCGATAGAGAATCATATGTATTTGTTTAGAGATTCTTAGTAAATGGTATACTTCGACTCATTATATATTAATCTCTTGGTCATTATGATAACTATATTGGTTTTAAAGCCACTCAGGGGGGGGGGCACTTGAATTTTAGTGTCATTAATAAGGGCATGAATTATTTCAGAGTTGGGATCATACCCACAGATGGGCTAACTACGTATCCTTTATTTAGAAAAGGAATCAGAACCCACATAGGTTGAGTAAGGGAGTATGAGGCTTATGTATGATTGATGGATCAAAGAAAGATGTCATGATTAATTTTACGCTCTACGCTCACGTGAGTCATGGTCGGTGTGAGAAACAAGAGGTATCGGTAAAAACTGACAATTGTGCCATGAAAGATGCAATCATAAGAAATGATATGGGGATTATGTATTATAAATACCCAGATAGATGAATATTAGGATTTATATCTGGGATGAAATCTGGGAACAATTTCCATAATTGTACATGTGATTTATGAAGATTTGGATTCATAACTTAGGACATAATCCTGTAAAGGATTCCCAAAGTAGAAGGGATATATGATTGGGTTATATTCTTGAGAAGGAAGACCAAATCAAAAGTAAATTAAGGCTAGTTAGGAGGAATTATGATTGGCGCTTATTCCTGAGAAGGAGACCCAAGTTAAAGGGATTTGAAAACTAGGGCTTATTCCTGAGAAGGAGGCCTAGGATAAGGGACCTGAGAACTGGAGATTTTTCCTGAGAAGGAGGCCCAAATTAAGGGACTTGGGGCTTACTCTTGAGGAGGATGCCCAAATTTTGGAACATGGTGCTTACTCCTGAGGAGGATGCCTAGATTTGGGAAATTATGACTGGGGCATACTCCTAAGGAGGATGCCCTGGTTAGGGGATGTGGGGATTACACCTAAGGAGGATGCCCAAATTATGAGAACATGGACTGGGGATTACACCTGAAAAGTAGCCCCAGGTTAAATATCCTCTCATCTTAATGGATGAGGTTGAATGATTGAAATCTCTAACCTTAGTGACATAATGATATGAAAATCACTTTGTTTTAAGAGATTCCCCACAGAATTCCTTTCATATAGGAAGCCAACAAAGGAACCATGCCAAAGGAAACAGCTTTAAAGATGGTATTGAAGTCTATGTCATGAATAGGAGAGGTGGATATGCATAAGATAGGGGAATGGGTAGGAGGGGAAACCAAAAAGGAGTAGGCTCACAAGTCCTGCATGGGCGCACAAGTACTGTTGTGGCATGCAAGTACTGGTCGTGCAAGTATACTTGCGGGTCACATGGGTACATGCGCGACGGTAAACCCATAGGGTAATACTTGGACGAGACTTGGTTCAAGACCATATTATTATCCCTAGGGGCTTCCGGAAGAGTGGGGCGGAGGTTCTGTTGAAGAGATAAGGTGGCGTGCAAGTGTGTCCATTTCCCTTAAGGGATGGACACTTAGGCGTGCAGGTGTTGATGAGTTTCAACACATAGGCCTTATTCATCCTCTTTAGATCTTCCGTTCTAGGTAAGAAATTACCTTATAAGTGTTCTGAAGCTTTGAGAAGAGACTAGGGCGCCAGGAGATCAAATATGAGTTTTTGGAATTTTTTCATCCTCGAAATGGGGGGCCCACAGGGTGTATTTATAGGCTGCTGAAGACCCCGAGTGAGAATCAAAGAAGGAACGCAACACACCTGTGCGACAACTAGGCGGTGCGCAAGTGTACATGCACGACCATGATGAATCTTGCATGAAACAAGTGGTAAGAAATCCTTCTTCATTCCTTTGTCAATGATTTGATGTTTCATCAAAGGATGAATCAATTTGGACTAAGATATTTCCCTTTTTTAGTCGTTAGACATTGTGATAGAAAGAAGGGTCAACAAAAGTCCCATCTCAGAGTTGGATCTGTATGAAATGAGGATGTAACTCTGAGGTAAATAAGAAAACCAAGGAATATACGGCGCACAAGTTTTGAGTGCGCATATGGAGTCGCACGGGTGTTGAGCGCCCAGATGGAGTTATGCAGGCTTCGGCGCACTGGATTTGGTGCGTAGGGTTGCGACCATGTCTATTAATATTCGCCTCATTCTCACGCAAATCACCCGACATTAAACAGTTTCGATCTCTCACCGCACAATTTTCCTTCTTCGCGCAAGTTACTTGTTTTCTACTGCTTCTTTTTGTGTCACACTGCTATATAGGTATTTGGATAGGGGTGGTGATTCCTGTGAGCCAAAACATGCGCGACACACTAATACATGCGTTCCAACTTTGGGACATTCACACCTTAATGCCTTGGCCATTTTTTCACTTTTCTTCACAAATACTATGAAATGTCAACTCACTTAAGAGTTAATTATTCAACCATTTGGCCGATTAAATGGATCCCAAGAGAATTAGAACTGGTGATGAACTGGAGAGCAATAAAATTGATGATATGATGAATGTTATTGGCCATGATTATTATACTATCTGCAATAACACTCTCCCAGATATGGCTATGTATTTGAAGACATATCATCGTATTTTTAGAGAGAGAACCTACTTTCCTCTATTTGGATATTATCATCTGCAACACGTCAACATTCTAGAGGCAAAGAATTTTCTCCCAAATTTTTGGTTTCAGAATTACGGACGTGAGTGTTATTCTTCGTCCTGTTAAAAACAACTTGTTTTTACATCTATGATCATGATGGGTTCAAATACGCGGTTCCATATGAGCAAGCGATTGAACTACCAATGCCTGAAGGGGGTATTGAAAACCGTACTATTGTAGAGACATTAGCGCAAGGTGAGCTGAACCCAGTAGCGCTTCCTCAAACTCGACCTGAAAATCCTATTGAAGCTAGGAAAGATGGGGAGGAGTCTTTCCAAGTTATTGATCTACCATTGGGTAAGGGATAACAATATTTTCGACTGTACTTAATTTGAATGACATCCAATCAACTTTTTTTATCCTTTAAAACTAACCAAAGGTTTTAATTGATTATGCAGGGCCATAAATTTCAGTGGCTATATCTGGACACGAAGCCTCAGCCTCTGCCCCAACGGGAAAAGAATGTGAAGAAACACAAGTCAGGGGGATGGAGTAGAAGAGGGAACTTCCCTAAGTGCATTAATTCTATATTATGTCCCCACCCCCCTGGGACAGTGATGTCGAATCAGACCCAGAGATAGAAAAGGAACTCTAATTTTCACGACGCAAGGCATGGAAAAACATATAAAAGATCATATCTGAAGTTCCTTTAGAAGAGCTATCATCGAAGATTCCCCGACTTTCATCCATGTTCGTCATGTTGGGACTTGGTGGTTTTTGATTTCAAAAGATCCATGCCGCGGTAAAACAAGTCATCCTAAAAAGGGATCAGGATTAGAAGTACTGTCATGATTTGACCAGAGTAAGGTTGTCTGCCAATATCGGCGAATTTGAGGCTGCAGTATCCTGAGCTGAGGCAGATTATGCTGCCAAGTTAAAAAATATGAAGCATAAGATCAAAGAGAAAGTCATATAGAATATGCACCTTCAACAACATTTAGATGTTGTTACTGGGGAACTTGACCAGCATAACAATTTCCTGGAAGGATCTCAAACGAATGGTATGAAATCCATCACAGATGCAAAGAAATCACTCGAAAAAGATGAAAACAGTGAAGTTGGTCGAGTTCATGAACTTATAGTGGCTTTTGATGAAGCTCGGGATGATGTAAATATAATAGAAGATTTATGTTTACAGTCTTTTGTTATTTCGTGAAAAAGAGAAGACGCGCCAATCTATAGATTTCCTTATAACTTTTGTGCATCAAACGAAAAACACTTTCATCTTCAATCATTTTTGCATTCCTTATTTTTCTACCTGCTTTAGAATTTACCTAAGCCAATGGGCCTAGTAATCGTAGTTTTAATTTTTCTTGGATTATTATAAATAACCCTACAAACTTTGAATATTTCCATTGCTCAATATTACCTAAAATCATTCAAAATGTATGTTTAGTGAGTTGGAACATGAATTTTATTTAGATTTCCCTTTTCTTTTATGGGAAGTTTAAATTCATGAACATTAGACATAAACAGGATAATGTTTAAGTTTGAAATAGCTTTGACTGAATGGAATAAAATTGACTCAATTCCTTGTCAATTTATCTGAAAACATATTACCATACTCTAGTATGGGGGGAAATATGTAAACGATGACTTAAGAAATTTTGAATCTGAGGAATGATATGAAAAAGAGCCAAAAGGCATTAGAAGAAGTAGTTCCCAAGAATGAAGTTACCATTATTTAACAAACCTATTAGGGGGTTGAATTTTGTAGGGCCACGTAGGGGCATTGGATGCATAGACAAATAATAGTATCTTTTGGCTGACAGGTCCATTATATAGAATACTTATGCAAGGCCGCCTAAGGGAACGCGGTTCATATTCATTAAAAATAAATCTCAGATATTTATTTTTCTAATACTAAAAAGCCAGTGAATGTTTATGGGGATTCAAATTTTCCAAAGCATAGAGAATGTTGTATGGAGAGAGGAACTTGAATATGGAGAAGATGTTTCCAAACAAGATTGTCTATGAACTGGATGATTGCCACTCCTACAAAGGTCTGACCCAAATTTAGGGAAGGGAAATATAAACCATAGACATGAATACTTTCAGATCATGAAAATGAGTATGAGTCAAATATATTAAGGATTTCTATTTTTGCAGATCCCTAATTATTGTCGTTAAGACAAATAATGAAAAAAGAGATTTTCTTCCTAATAATGAAGTTACCATTCATTAAAAACCCTGTTAGGGGGTTTACTTATGTTGGGACACCAAAGGTAATTGGCTCCATAGTCATATAATAGCATCTTTTGTCTGAAAGGTCCGTCATGTAGACTGTTTATGCAAGGCCGCCTAAGGGAACGTGCTACATAGTCAGGCAAATGAACTCTAAAAAATTGGACATTTTGTGACTAGAAGTCAAAAAAAGGGTTATGAAGATCTAAAAATACTTATTTTCAGGATTATGACACATAAAAATGGGTATTGTCCAATTTATGTAGCGATACACAGATCAATGCTTACCATAATAATGTTGTAGCTGGGTCCTGAATTGATATGTTGGACTTCACTACGTATCCCATAAGGATGGGAATCAAGCCATACATTGTTCATGAAATATAGTTTAACGTCATGTGGAATGAAAGTATGAGAGATCTCAGTTTAGGGTCATAGAGCTCAGACCATAATAATGAATACACAGTCTGTGTTTTCATAGGGACTTTTCAGCCAGAGGACTAAAAGTGGAATTTGGGGATAGGCCCAATGACTTGAGGCTATATTCGAGGGATAATAAAAAGTTCCTACGTATCCCATAAGGATTGGAATCAATCCCATTTAGTACTAGAAATACCCTCTGTACATATTTGGTTCATACAAGTGAATGGTGAAAGTGTACATTAGTGAAATGATGGTTTGGCCCAAGATAAAAGGATCGGGTATTGCTATGTAGGCACATAGTCTTTAGAATATATCATGATTGGAGATCAATGTAAATAATGATTCCCTCTTGGGTGAGGGTATCAAATAATTTTTTAGTTTATTTTCATACATTAAAAAAGTGTTGTATAGTTTAACATCATATAGCAAGGACAATGGTGAACCAATGTAAAAAATATTGGTTCTGGGGGTGGTTTCACGAATCAACATCGTATGAGACGGAGGTGAACCTATGTGAATAGATTGGATTTGGGATTGAACCTTATGAGGTTTCCTATGTACCAAGCCTAGAAGGAATGGATCCAAGTCCAAGTAGTTCAATTAAAGAATGAATTAGTGATCAAGTTGTTCTTAGGGACAATGACCTCAAAATGGTGTTGGGACTAATGCATGGTTAGCGTCCAAGAGAGGGTCTTAGGGTTGATGTTTACTCTAATCTCACATGATTCATACTCGGTGTAAGAAACAAGAGGTAGCAACAACCTTAACGATGCATAGTTCAATGTCATGTAGGACATATGAATGGACTGTGATGTTTAATGTCATGCAGTAAAGACTTTTGGTGTTGCACAGTTTAGTGTCATGTAGCAGGGATAGAATACCGTTTAACATCATGTAGTATGTATTAAAGGGACATAGTTTAACATCATGTTGGACAATAAGGGTGTTGTAATGTTTAGCGTCATGTAGCTAAGATGATGGGGACAATATTGTTTAATGTCATGTTGGATGAAAGGGGGACTGTGCAGTATAATGTCATGTAGTTAGGACAAAAGAGGACACAGTTTAATGTCATGTTGGATGTAATAGGGATTTTTTTCATATTTTATCATCATGTTGGATGAAAGGGATGTAAATAGTGTAAGGTCATATGCATGGACTGTGGATGGTGTAGTTTAACATCTTGTTGGATATAAGGGACTATGCATTTTAAAGTCGTGCAGAAAGGACAAAACATTTTAACGACATGTTGGATGATAGAAATTAAAATAGTTTAAGGTCATATGCTTGGACTAAGGATGGTGTATTTTTTTATACAAAACACTTATTCAGAAATTTGGAATTGGTTGGAGTCATGATGAGTTCTCTATCCATTGAGATTAAATAATAAACTCCACTGGAGTATACCTTATGTATTGAATAAGGTCCTTCCCATTTTTTCTCAAGCTTGGGAGGTTTCTTTCCTAGTATCATTGAATTTCTGAGAACCAATACCAATTATCTATGAATGAATAAACAAAGTCGAACTTTTTGTTTGAAATCTGATGCTATTCGATTCTGATAGACTTTCAAGTGGTGCATGATGCACAATATTTTCTCATCTAATCGTTCGAATTCATCCAATTTCTTTTGATATTGTTCATATGTTGTTGACTGTTCACAAATGGCTACTCTAAGAAAAGTTAATTTAACATCAATGGGTAAGACTGCTTCCATTCCATATACCAGTGAATATGGATTTGACCACGTTGTAGTGCTGGTGGTGGTCCGATAAGCCCATAAAACATGAAAGAGTTTATCAGGCCATGACTTATTATCTTTATCCACCAACTTTTTCAGTATGTTTGAAAGAGTCTTGTTGAAGGCATCTATCTGGCCATTTTCCACTGCATGATACTGATATGAATGGTTGGATTTTGATGTTGTATTCTTGCTAGAGCTTCCTCACCTCAGATGAACAGAAGTTAGTGCCATTTTCCATAAATAAAGTATGAGGGACACCAAATCTAGTAATGATGTTAATATTGATGAATCTAACAATGATTTTAGAACTAACTTCGTTGAGAGGTATTTCCTCTGCCCATTTGGAAAAGAAGACAGTAGTAGTAATAATATCCTTATACTTCTTGGATGTGGATGAAGGGTAATGTCCCGCCGCATCCATTCCCCATGTGGAAAATGACCACGAGTATTTAGATGTATGAAGCCACTCTAGGGGCAGATGAATGAAGTTGTCATGTACTTTTAATGAATGACACTTCTTTGTGAAATCATCACAATCTTGTATCATTGAAGGCCAAAAGTATGCAAGCCTTCGAATTTGATTAGACAGTCTATGTCCAGACTGGTGGGCAGCACCGACTCTTACATGCACTTCTTTCATGACAACCATGGTCTCTTCACCATAATTGCATCTTAAGAGAACTCTAGCAGAACCGCACCTATAGAGAATTTTCTCCAGGTGATATGGGCTATCATAAAGAGTGAAATGGACCACATGACGCCGAATTTGTTCTTTCCTAGATCTATTAGGTGGAAGTGTTCCATTTTGATGGTATTCCCTGATACGTGTCATCCATCCTGTAGTATTACCATATGGTTCAAAAAATGAGACTAATTTCATTGTTTTCCTCTCTTCTAGTTTGAACATAAGGTGAAATTGAATGACGGTGGGAAATACTAATGCTTGTCTTATCCCAACATGGATCTGGTAGAGCTGTTGCTATATTAGCCAGTGCATCATCTTGGGATTTTAGTAACCGTGGGACATAAAAAAATGTTTGTTCCATAGGGAATTATTCCATTAACTCTCTGACGTAATCTTACAAAGGGATTATCTCTTCATTTCTGATTGCATAATCCCCATTGATTTGTTTGATTACCTGGCCTGAATCACCTTTCACCTTTATGTGATTCACTTGTACTTGAAGCGGAATACCAAGCATTATTATTATGAGCAAAAAACGCACCCAATGATTTCTCTAAAGCTGTCACATAAAGGATAAGTGGTCTTCCTTCAATAGGTGGCATTAACACCAGTGGACTCAAGAGATATTTCTTAGGAATATCGAATGCTTCTTGACATTATTTCATCCACTAGTAATTAACACCATTCTTCATCAATTTGGGGAAGGGTAAACTTTTTCCTACCAAATTGGCGATGAAACGACGAATATATTCCAAATGTACTTGAATCCCTCTCAATTAATTCATATTTAGAGGAGGTGTAATTCCAAGGATTGACTTTGTCTTCTCAGGATCGACTTAGATACCACGATGGAATACAACAATGCCCAGAAATTTTCCTGTGGTTACCCCAAAGCACATTTTAAGGGGTTCATCTTCAAATTATGTTGCTGATGTTTGTGGAATATGACTTCTAAGTCATCTAAGTGATTAGAAAATTGTTTTGATTTAACCCTCAAATCATCCACATAACATTCAACAAACTTCCCTTAAAAGGGTTTGAAGATATGATGCATGGAACACTGATATGTTACACCTGCATTCTTCAGGCCAAAGGGAATTACTCGATAGAAAAACACACCCATATGGGCCATGAAGGCTGTAGATTGTTCATATCCTAGAGCCATTCAGATTTGATTATACTCGGAATATCCATACATTAAGGAAAGTGTTGCATAGCCAGCTGTTGCATCAATTAAGAGTTATGTGATCGGAACTGAAAAATCATACTTAGGATAATGGTGATTAAGATTTCTAAAATCAATGCAAACTCTAATTTTTCCATTCTTCTTCTTCACAGGGACATGATTATCCATCCACATGGGATATTCAACTTCTCTGATGTTGTTATTTTTGATAATATTATCCACTTCATCTTCAATTTTGGAAGCATAGGTTGGGTGTGTTCTTCTAGCAGCTTGTTTGAATCCTCGATGTTCTTCTGGAAAACCCAAACGATGAGTAGCATCATCAGGATCACACCCAAGATTCACTGTATAGTTCCAAGAAAATATATCTTGATTTTTCCTAGAAAAATGAATTATACATCTCTAGCTCTTCAAGATTCATGGCTGCACTAATTAAAGTGAGGCGTGGATCATCTTTTGTAGCCATATTTATTTCTCTATGTTCATCCACGGTGGTAGAGATAACCTCTTCAAATTTCAGAGGAGCATCCCTGAGATCTTCCTCTTCTTCTTCAACATGTGTTATTTATTCTATTTCTACTTGTATAGTAGACGATGAAGAAGAATTTCCATGATCAGAAGAGAAGTTAAAATTTGAACATCTTGAAGAAGAAGCATCCATTTCCGACTCGATTGATGATGAAGGGTCTTCCTAAGGTAATATAGAGGAGACGATGGATTGAGAATCAACATCATAGTTCACCTCTGAAATTTCTATAACTTCTTCTGGGCAGATTGGAAAAGTATAATCTTTCTAGTTTTCAATAGATGAAATGAAGACATCTCTATTTGAGCTTTCATCATTTCTTGGGGAATCACCAATTTCTCCCACACTGTCTAGCTTGATTGCCGTAATTGATAATATGGATGTTTCCATAATAGTACTTGTATTTTGGTATATCCATTCAATTTGACTGATAGGAAACACATAATCTACACTCACATGTGTAAATGGATTTACTGGAATCTTTTACAAACCATATAGAGCATTAACATTGGTAATCTCCCTTTTTGTGTATTTCTCCTTTCCCTTCATGTGATATAAATCTGTCTTAATGTATTGAGATTCACATGTCTTGAACGGGGTCTTATCACCATACAATGTCAAAATTTGACCATTGAAACAATATTTGAGACATTGATGGTATAATGAATGGATAGTCGCATGTTGATGTACCCAGGATCTTCCAAGAAAGATGTTGAAGGCTGAGTCTTGATCAAAAACAATGAAATCTAAATTAGATACAAGATCTCCAAACTGAGTTCTGAGTGTAATCTCACCCAGTGGTTCTGGTTCATTTTTATCTTATCCTTGTAACATCAATTTAGAAGGAGATAAATCAGATTCTGTGTGGCCCAATCAACGAAGGGTACGAATGGGGTTGAGGATAAATCCTAAACCATTATTAATGAATGTTCTTCAGATATCTATAAAATTTAAAATTATAGATAACTACACTGGTCTAATATGTCCATTCACAACATCATCTTCATCTTCACCAGTGAAAGATATCACTGGATGGCATTTTGCAGGATTATTCTCTACATGGTAGACATTAGCTGCAACAATTTCAGTTTCAAACTCCTGAGGACATGACAAAGCCTCAATGAGTGCCTCCATAATATCCTTTGATAAATTCAAGGCATCAAGAATTAATAACATGGCCAGTACTTGGGAAAGGTTTTTCAATAAATAATACTTTTGATCCAAAGGTATGTGTTTCCCAACAGGAACATGTGGTTTAGCAGGTGCCAAGGAAGTTGATTCATTGGAAGTTGATGCATATTTTATTGGGGTAGGAGTTGGTAATACATCATGCTTTGGAATATTAGATCGATTATATCTATATACATGCTGAGAGAAAGAAGGTGTAACATCCAATCGATCCTCCAGAATAACTCTGCTTGGACTGAATTTGCCTTGTGTGGAAGAACTTTCTTGTTATTGTTGAGCTTGTTGAAGGGATGTTCCATGAGTTTCTCCTGAATACACAGTTCTGGAAATGGTAGAAGTGGAATAGTGGCCTCTGAAAGATCCAAGTCTTCCCATATACCCTGAGCCTCTAGAACTTCCTATGATTCCTCTGTTTGGTATAGGGAACTCGGGCTCATCAAAATCGAAACTGTGATGGGCATAAGGATCTGTTAAGTGAATCATGTTAACAGAACCAAATATTAATTCATCATTTGATGAAGACTCTTCCTGATTATCCAATTTAGGTTGTGCCGTTTGGTGGGGCTGTGCCCGTGGCTTCGAATTAGATGGCATAAAATCTTCCAGAGTCAAAGAAAACTAGGTATTTTATACAATATCATATTCTTTTGATTATTCTTAATACTTTTAATTATGCTGTTTCATTGAGGATTTTCCCCCTTATGAAGGGGGTTTTGCTGTGGCATTCATAGAAGAAGACGGAATTGGTTTCTTCAACTGCGTTCGCAAAATAGAATGAGTTAGGTTGATCATTTTCATGACCATACAATCATCATATTTCTACGAGTTTTTTCTTTTGACTTCTTTCCACTCGCCTTCCTCCTCTGGATTTGTAGCAGTAACACATGCTACCTGAGATGAAGAACCTTTCTATTTGACTTGTCCAGATTTGATCATTTTTTGCAAAAGGTCCTTGAATACAAAACACTCCTTAATGGGATGCCCCAACATCTGATTTAATGGGAAATACATGGGACGGTCTTCATCTCTATCCTTGATCGGCCTCTTGGGCCTTGGAAATTGAACCAAATTATTTTCGAGAGCCGAAATGAAGTAGCCAGGAACTTGTTCATTTCATAAAGTGTTAAATTTTCTCTTCAAATCCTGAAATTCTTTTTTCCTTTTATCTCTTTGATCATCTTGATGAAACGACCTCTGTTTTTGAATCTCAGGAGGCGGTGCCCTTCGAGAAGATGAATATTTTGAAGTATAAGTAGGTATATGTTCTTGTTTAAGCATAATTGTAGCAGTCTCTGCTCTACCAATTATCCTTCCTGGAGAAGATTTAATTACACGAGTTTTATCCTTAGACATCATAAGTGAATCATCAATCTATTGAGAAATCGATGTAAGGTCTCAAAACCCTCCTGTGTATTTCACAAGGATCAACGGTGTGCGCAACTCATCACGTAAATTTTATACACATATTGGAAACAATTATTCTTGAGGTAGTGCTAAGCTTAGGGAATATGTTAATCCCTTCCAGGGAGCAACGAAATCAGAAACCCTTTCATTTTCTATTTTCATACAGTTTGTATGATCAAAATTTTTTGTCTTTGGCAATGCTAAGCTGAATTGAAGAATAAATCATTGACAGAGATCTTCCCATCCGGTAATTGACAAGGATTGCAAGCTTGTATTCCCGACAAAAGCATTCCCTTGTAATGACTGTACAAAAATCTTGAGCTTAACTACTTCTTGTTGCTGAGGGGCTCCCATCATGGGATCACAAAAAGAAACAAAATGTGTTATGTATTTCTATGGATCTTTTGAACCATTAATGATTGGGAATTTGGTACTTGAAAAATTAGATGGGGGAGGAATTGCATCAAACCATTCAGGGTAAGCTCTCTTTTCTGGTTGAATTTGAGCATGATTTCCCTCCATAGATTCTAACTGAGCTGTTATTGACTCAATAGTAGTTATTAACTATTTAGAAACATCCGGTTGAGCTTCAACCTGAACTGGTGCACTGACAGAAGCTTGGACAGATGTGGTGGCTGGTACTGCAACTGATGGTAGCACTGCTGATTGTTGTTTCACTTGACCCATTGGATTTGACCTGTGAGGGTGTAATGATAAAGGAGGATATTTTTTATCCATCTCAGTAACTGAAAAAAAATTACCTTTGATGACTGACTTCATCACGCAAATGAGTAAGTCTACCGTGATGTAGTTCTGCATTCGACCACCTCAATTCATTTATTCCTTCCTCCTGTTGTGCAAATATTTTCTCTACTTAGTGTGATTGTCCTTCTCCAAGGTAAGGGTATATAACCTGATTCATTCCATTCCCCTTTTTGGATCCCTTACGGAGAGGGGGAAGTGGGTTATTTGAAGGAACACCCAGATTTTGGGTAAGCCTTTGATTTCGTGTACACACACCTTCTTCATTTTTGTCTGTGAGTACAACTTCTTGAGTAGGAACCTCTTCATCGGATCCTTATAAGTGAGACTCATCTGGTGGATCAACAACAACAACATTGATGAAATTAATTGATGCATAATGCATTGCATCCCTTATATTGGCATTTCTCTGTTATTTTATTCTTCCATGTCTCTGATGAGACATTTCCTTTTGTTGATTTGATCGCTCATGAACTTCTTGACGAACCATAATTTGGAGGGAATATCATGATAATTTGGCTCTTCGTTCGTCTTGGGGCTTCTTCCCTAATCGAGAGAATATTGACATTCTTTGAGGAAGATATTGAGGATTTGAAAAAGTCTCCAGTCTGGTGGAATGGGGCTGTTTTTACTCAACTCCTCAAATCCTATTTGTTGATTCTGAGGGTTGGGTTAAAAGAGTCCCCAGTTTGGCATGCTGGGGTGGTTCCTGACATGCTATATCTGAGACATTCTTGACATATCTCTTGATCTTGCAGACTTTATTATGGAAATTGGCTGGATGCATCAACCTACATCCACTTTTATCACCTGACTCAAAAGACGGTTGGATGATTTCTGACACTTCTGTCACTTGATGATGTGATTTCTCCAAACGAGAGGCATTTTCAACATTCTCGTTTTCTTTATGCGGTAGTAATTCAATAACTTGTTCTCTGTATGATTGATTTTGAGAAGACCAATTAGAGGCATGTTCTTGGGCAAGACATTGATTACAAACAAAGCCAATTGATTATGGCCATCCATGGTAAATAACATTTCATTAGACCTTTTTTGTAGAGAATTTCTGACGAGAGTGTACAGTGAAATGTAGTCCTCCATGAACACCCCATCCCCTGATATGAATACCAGATGGGGCATTAGCAATTAACTGGTGCAATCTTATTAGTGTGTCATGGCATGAACGCTGAAGGGCTCTCTGCTACTTATCAGCCTTCGGATATTGAGAAACTAAGAGAGATTCCAAGTAAATTTGCTGTTGTAACCCTTATATTATCTTGACATTATTTTCATATTCACCATAAGATAATATTTTCTTTTTCAACTAACATATAGATTTTCATATGTTGCGACGAATATCATGAATCCCATCTTCCATCAGCATCTATGGAATGTCATACAGAGAGTCAGCCAGAGACCAAAACATGACTGCCACTTCACCTTTTTCCAAATGTTTTCTCATGTTCAGTACATCCTCATTATCATTTGATGAAGATTATTCTACCATATTAGACCAGAGCTAGTGCTTCCTTGTTACTTCATTGGATTCAACAAGATTGGTAGATAATTCACTTATCAAATTAGAAGATGAATGGCCCAGGGTCGGTTTGGAGAATGACCTACACCCCAGGATATCATCTTATTGAGAAAGTATTTCACCTGCTAGTAGTAAAGCATCAGATATGACTGGCATCATATTTGCAAGTTTCTCAAGATTTGAGATATTTCTTGTCACTAATTAGTTCATTAGAGCATTTTCTATGCAATGTGCATTATAACTATAGAGAGGACTTTCGTAGTTAAATTCATCATCATGGGTAGGAGAACCATGTTGGGTTATAGTAAAAGATGAAACATTTGGAACCTTGGTCTTCTGGCCACAAAGAGGGTTCTTGTGGCTCTCATCTGAAGTTGAAACATTGATATCAGTAGAATTGTCATGAAGCAAGCCTTCATGAGGAAGTGTCTGATGTAGACCTTTGGAATTGATGTTCCCGCTATTAGGAACAGAGAGAGTAGAATCTTGAGTTGCAATAGATAATTGTATGACTGCATCAAGAACACCAGCATCGAGCAAGGCCTTATTACAAATTGGCTCATGATTTCTTGATTATGCTGGGTGGGTCTTCTTCTTAGACGCCTTATTACCCAATTTAGGAACAACTTGTTTAAGAAAGTGGTCATTATGAGAAGGTGTATGTGCCTACTCAGGATAAATGATTAGGTTATGCTAATTATCTCCACTCAAATCAATTGTATGTTCCTAACTTGGTTGTCCATATGATTTGGGGGAGTATGCACCACTACCCTCTTGGACTGTAACAATGGTGTGTGTCTGTTCTGGACTGATATATTGATGTGTAACTCCACTGGTTGGGATAGATGTTCATTTCTTTTCCTATGATGTCGTTGAAGTTGTTATAGTATCCTGGAAGCCATCTAGAATATGAGCAGGGATTTTCTTATTCTCATTCTAAATTTATAGAATGTTCTTGGTGAATTCAAATGTCGTGACGGGAATATACGTCCATTATGTGCTTGGAGTAGGTGTATGCGCCTGCTCTTGTACTCCTTTTTCTGTCAGTGAATTCTAATAGTACTCAAGTGTGGGGGTAGAGAGTTGAGTTTGCCTCCTGTTTTTCACAGGAGCTTTCCGACTGACTTCTCTATGTGCTACCAAACGAGGCTGTTGGTAGGCTTGATCAATACTAGAAGGTATATGTTCCTTCTGATTTCACTCCATCGAACTTGGTTGATGAGCTTCCTTTAATACAGACAGATGAGGATGCTGGCAGGATTGATGAGTGTTAGTAGGTGTATGTTCCTGTTTACCAGTTGTCAACTCATTGGGTTTGCGGGCATCATCAAAGGTAGTCAGACGAGCCTGATAACTAGTTGATGATTTATAAACATGTGTATGTTCTTGTCTATAGTACTCCATTGGAATTTCCTGGTGGGATTGGGGTGTTGCTGCCAGACGAGTCTGCTGGACAGTGTAATTAAAACGGACGAGTGTGTGTGCCCACTATTTTTTTCCCACCATGTTAGGTTGGAGAACTTCTCTGGATATGTCATAGATGAGAAGCTACTCACTTTTGACCAGATTTTTCCTCTGGCGGTTCGTCTTGCCTTCTCGGGTTTGAGGAACCTAATCCAAACGCCAGGAGACGATACCCTCATCATGTTGAGGGCATACTTCCACACGAGTATGGCAGAGATTGGTGATGGGATCCCTCGTAAAGGACTACTTTTATCCCTAAATTAAGGCCATGAGGGACCGGATCATTCACCTCCACATAATATGGGAGGGACTTGTGATTGTGTTTTGGGGATAACAACCCGAAACCGTTGGAAACGGTAATTGGCACCACCTGCTTCTTGATCGCTGGTTGTTGATATCCAAACGACCAGGGTGAATTATTGACATGGAGGGATTGTCGAGAGGCCTCCAAAGTATGGATAGTACCGTGTTGACGATACTCATTAACCAGCGCATTTGATACCCTGCATTGAAGACGCTGAGTAGGTGGTTTCATCCATAGAGCGGACGACGATCCAGTAGGAGTAGCAGTAGAGGCATTCACAGTAGAGGTATTCATAGGTGTGAACTTAAGAGAATATGTTTCTGTTATGTAGAAGATCTTGTAAAAGAATCCCTGTTTGATATAACAGATGTAATCAAGATAAGTCTGGGCAGTACATCTTTTAGATAAGCACATATTTTATTGATTGTTTTGTAGGACCTCTCATTGAATTAATTTAGGGGCCGAACAAATAGGTAAATCATCATTTTATCTTGGTTAAGGATTCACGCCAGGTTCATCATTTTTTGTTTCCTCTGGAAATTGGGATGACCTCATTGATTTGAGGTTCAAACATTCCAAACAGTTTCCAACGGATTTGTTCGTAGAACCAAAAACATCCAATGATTCTATATCCATTTGGACCTACATTCTAAAGGTATGTTCTCATTAGTTATGGAACGATGTGACTTAAGAATTTTCATTGGTCAAGAGGATGTGAGGTCGAAAACATTACATCTTTTTTAGGGGAATTATGGTCTACTATGGGACTCTCTTTATAGATTTAAGTCAGTTTGTTAATCCTTATTAAATTACCAATTATGAAAATGATATTTCCTTTAGATATGACAATCAATGATTTGTATGTAAGAGATTTATAGAATCTTTTATATGTATTTGAGGTTCTTCATCAATAGAGAATCATATGTATTTGTTTAGAGATTCGTATTCAATGGTATCCTTAGGAACATTATATAGAAATATCTTGGTCATTATGATAACCAAACTGGTTTTAAAGCCACTCAGTGCGGAACATGATGTTTATTATCATTCATAAGGACATTAATTATTTCAGAGTTGGGATCGTACCTATAGATGGGATACCTACATATAATTTATTTTGAAAAGTAATCATAACCCACATAGTTCAATTAATGGAGTATGAGGTTTATGTATTATTAATGGCTCAATGAAATATTTCATAATTACTTTTATGCTCTAACCTCACGTGAGTCATGATCAGTGTGAGAAACAAGAGGTATTGGTAAAACCAGACAATTGTTCGATGAAAGATGCAATCATAAGAAATTATATGAGGCTTAAGTGTATATAAATGCCCAGATAGATGAAGATTAGGATTTACTTCAGGAATGAAATCCGAGAACAAGATCTATAAAGGTATATAGGATTTACAGAGATTTGGATAATTAACTTAGGACTTTATCCTGAGAAGGATCCCAAATTAGAATGGAATTATGATTGGGTTTTATTCCTGATAAGGAAGAACAAATTCAAATAAAATTAAGGTTGGTTATGAGGAATTATGATTGGGTATTATTCATGAGAAGGAGACCTAGGTTAAAGGGATTTGAAAACTAGGGCTTACATCTGAGAAGGAGGCCTAGGTTAAGGGACTTGAGAACTGGTGCTCCTCCTCCTCCAATGGCCCAAAGGCCTTCATTTTTTTTATTCTGATAACCCACCTTTCAATTGGTGAGGTGGAACCCTTACAAGGCCCGAATTAATGGAATTGGGGCTTACTCCTGAGGAGGATGCCAAGATTTGGGAAATGATGACTGGGGGTTACTCCTATGGAGGATTTTCAGGTTAGGGTACTTGTGGCTTACACCTATGGGGGACCCCAAAATTAAGTGAACTTGGACTGGGGAATACTCCTGGAAAGGAGTCCCAGGTTAAAGAACATATCATCTTAAAGGATGAGGTTGAATGAATGAAATATTTAACTTTCGTCCCATAATGATATGTAAATCACTATGTTTTGAGATATTTTCCACAGAATTCCTTTCAGAAAATTAAGCCAACAAAGGAAACATGCCAAAGGAAATGGTTTTAAAGAGGGTTTTGAATGATGAATCTTTAATAGGAGAGGTGGATAGGCGTAAGATAGTTGAATAGGTAGGAGGGGCAACCCAAAAGAAGCAGGCACACAAGTCCTGTGTGGTCGTGCAAGTACTGGTCGCACAATTATACTTGCGCAACACATGGGTACTTGCGTGACGGTCAACCCTTAGAGTAATAAAAGGGCAAGACATGGCTCAAGCCATAGTATTATCCCTAGGGGCTTCCAGAAGAGTGGCGTGTAGGTTCTGTTGAATAGATAAATCGGCGCGCAAGTGTGGCCATTTACCATAAGGGCTGGCCAATTAGGCGTGCAAGTGTTGATGAGTTTCAACACTTAGGCTATATTCCCCCTATTTAGATCTTCCATTCTAGGTAAGAAATTACCATAGAAGTGTTCGGAAGATTCAAGCAGATACTAGGGCGCTCGGTGCTCAAATATGAGTTTCTGTAATTTTTCATCCTCGAAATGGGGGGCCCACTAGTGGTATTTATAGGCTGCTGATGACCCCGAGTGAGAATCAAAGAGGGCGCTCAATTCTCCCATGTAACCACTAGGTATGCACAATTATAATTGCGTGACCATGATGAAAATTCGCGATAGAAGTAGGAAGAAATCCTTTTTCATGCCTTTGTTAATTTTTTGATGTTTCTTCAAAGGATGATTCACTTTGGAGTAAGGTATTTACCTTTTTTAGTCATTATACATTGTGACGAAAAGGAACGTCAACGGTACTACATTTCAAATATGGTCAACGGTCAATTCTCATAAGTTTGTCTCCATTTCAGGATAACACAATATGGATTATGCATTTTGAACATGGTCAGTAGTAATCCACCAACGCCATGCCAGTCCCTTCTTGCATTGAATGTTGGTTACCTGATTCGCATTATCTTCCTCTACAACATGTCCAAATGGAATTTCGACCCTCCTGGAATAATCCCTCAGTGTTCATTTCCACATTAGGAGGACAAAGTCATGGTATAGAGTTTTTTGGGGCTTCGCACCGACTTCCCTTTGGTGTGATTTCTATGATTTGTAAAAAAACACCATCCTCCCTTTTTTCCCACACCGAGTTTGACTCGCCTAGTCTTAGAGATATGGTTGAGGTCGACACTTACTTTGATGGATTCCACCTCCTTTTTATGAGATTTATGACATTAAACAATGATATCTTTTAGAACTATGTATGGTTTGATTCCCATCCTCATGGGATACGTTGGAAAACATGGACATCTTTTCTTCGGGTCCAACTCAATTGGGAGCTAGTTTCTCCTACCTCGTATCCACTTATCTTTCCTGGAACGTCGAACCATGTTTTATTTGATGGATTCGAGCATGGTATGATTTGGACCTCTTACTTATTCACGTCAGGTATGATTTATCACACCATGCAAATTCTATTTTGAAACTTATCCTTCTTGTATACTTCGGATCAATATCACTCTAGACTATGTTGTCTAGTCCCACATGATATTAAACTGTTACATCTACTCTGCAGGATGTTAAAATGTATGTTTGGTCCCATTACATGACCCTAAACTGTGACATTATTGTCCTAGCTACACGACAAAAAAGAAATTGTACCATGGTATCCTCACTCAAGGAGGAATCATGTTTGGTATCATTCATATGCCATACCATTTTTCAACAACTGCACATGGCTTGATTCTTGGGTCGATGAATAGAAATTATATTTTAGGTCCATTGGTTCCCAAAAAAACACTCATTGATCCTAAAGGGAAAACAAGATATATCAAATACCACTTCTTTTGGTGAAAGTGCTAGACCCAAAAGACCTTATTATCACTGTTAATGGTATCTTACCATGGAATTCCTAGAACTACCTATTGATTGATTCCCCTGCTTGTGGGATATGTAGGAATTCCCGTGCACTTTTCCTCGAACCTAGACTAACTCTCGTTTTTGGTCCCCCGACCTAATACCTTCCCAAGAAACACATGGTGATTTGTACACTAGGTACTCATTCACATCACGTTTTAAGATTACCTCACCATGTGTCTCCCGCGTTCCCTACCATCTACGGTTTGAGTTCTATGACCCTAAACTACGATCCCCCATAGAGAACTACGCACTGGGATTAGCTAGTTCGCTGCCATGTGAACAATCAATTAAATCGATCTCCCCTCCATGGATCATCCTATAACCATTAATCTGGAAGCTTCTAACCACATGACCCTTGTCATTGGGGGGAAGTGACTCTAATCCCTCTATCTGATACATCTTATTGTCATATACGGATGTGTTTTGACAAACAGCGTGAAGTGTGGAGTTATCACAGGGACATTCCCCTCATTCCATATCCATGCTTCGTGAGCCCGTCATTTGGATTCTCATTCTCTTCCATGTCTAAAGGGACCCCCTTGTTGCGGCCTAGTATCATTCCACACTGGCTTACCTTCCATCCTAGGCAAACGTCCCTAAAGACCTCTGGTGACATTTGCGATATGTCCCATATTTCAAAAATGGTCAGCGGTCAACCCTCATTTTTCTGTCCTCATTCCCGGCTAACATGAATCAGATACTGTGTTTCGAACATGGTCAATAGTTATCCACAATCTCTATGCCACCATCATTTTGGTACAAGTCTCGAGCATCATGTTTCACATATTTCCACTTTCTTATGTTCAAGTGGAATTCCAACATACTCGGCTTTCCTCCTCCACGAATCTATGTGCGTTATATAGGAGGGTCATCATCATTGTGACATCATTCACCTAGTTTCTCATCACCCATAACATGTTCCTTACTATGTCAGGAATATCCCATCACTACTTCATGTTTCCCACATCGAGCATCACTCAACTGGGCTTTGTAGTTCCGATAGGATGTGTACTGGTGTAGCCATGTTTCACATGTCTTCCTTCATCCCACATGACGTTAAACAATGCTCTAAGGACTACGTATGGCTTGATTACTATCATAATGGAGTACATAGGAATGCCCGGTCACTTGGCCTCAGCCCCAACCTAACTTTCACTTTTGGTCCCTTGACCTAAAGAACTTCTTCTAGGGATTCATGGTGGGTACATACTCCATGTGTCCTCATTCACATCGAGTTTATAAATACTGCACCACATACTCCCTTCTTGGGATCTTCCCATCCTATTGTATGACGTTAAACCGCATGAGCCCATATGTCCTCAGTGCATGACACTAAACTATGATTCTACCCCAAACAAGATTAGGATTCCCCATGTTAATCAGCGGATGCACCAGGTCCCCTTCCAAAAAGGGTTTTCTCGGAAGTATGATTGATCCATGATCATATGGATACACCCACCTAATGTTCATTCATCATGGTGGTGTTATTTCATGATTGTTGGACTCTATTCGAACAACCCTTCACTCCAACTCCATGATTTGTGTGCCCTTCGTTCGGACCATGTCCCATTTCACGTCTGATGGAACCCCCTAACTATATGGATGATCGACCTATGACTTACCTACTATCCTAGGATAACATTCCGTAAGACTTGTGAATATCATTTTGAGTCAGGCCCCATGTTTCCGAACATGGTCCGTGGTAGGCCCTCATTTGTTATCCCCATTTTAGGATAACACAATTAGGATACTCTATTTCAAAAATGGTCTATAATTACCATTCATTGTCATGCCACCCCTATATTGTTCCAGATTTTGGGTATCATGATTCACACATTCCACTCCCCGATGATTGGATTAATTCCAGCGCCCTTTGCATTACCCCGTCGTACACAAGAGCACACTAGGAAAATAGTGATTCGACTATTCTGGGTGCTTTATTCTCCGGTCATGTCTCTCCTATTTCCTCCTGGAAATCCGGACCGGCTGTTTAAACCCTTGATGCTCGATGATTGGATTTCATTCTTATATTTGGATGGGGTGATAAGGTGGTCATGCCTTGTTTCTCACATCAGGCCTGACCCAAGTGAGCTTAGGGAATGATGGCTGGATGCTCCACGAATATCACTGGAAATAAATAATGAAACGACAATAAAGTAACTCATTAATGCTATGGAATCAAACAACCAAAGCATGAAAGTACGTTTGAGGGTTTGTAATCATTACAGTACTTGCGAGTTTATTCCCCCCAAGGAAGGGTTAACCCTGTGAATAGAGCATAGCTGCTTCACCACCCTCTGGTCCGTGGCATCCAGGATTTATTACTTCTTGTTTAGTTTCCACTCTTCCTTGACAGCGATAGGGTGCAATTCATTGGCTGCAATCTGGGCCCGCTCTACGTCGGTCTAGATGACGGTCATCTCCTCATATGCTCGCTTCATACCCTCTTCGACATCTTCCTGTTGGGACTTTAGCCGCTATACGATCTTTGATTTCGTGTCAAGTGAAGCAGAATGCTCATACTCCCGGGACTACAGCTGTTTAACCTCTTCTTCGGCCTCTCAGAGCCTCTTGATGTTCACTGCTTTCCTCCACTGCCATCTCACACAGAGGCCATAGTCATACTCCCAAATCATTTTCACCATATGATATCGGACGAGCATGTGGGGTTTCTAGGCATCCACTACCCCATCACATAGTTCACACAGTCATGAGCGAAGTCTATCCATTTCGTCGAGCCATTGTGCTTGGGGGTGTTATCAATGAAGAGCACGATCAGCTTCCATAACTGGCGAAAGGCTCTTGCTCTCTTATTCATCAATGGTCATCTCATCTTAGTCGGTGTAGTTGGAAGGATCAAATGTGGGGAATTCCCCCAAGAACTCGTCCGCAGGATCCGCCTCATGTGCTTGATCGGGCATGGTAGGACCCGAGCTGTCTGATCAATCCTCATCATCGGATCCCATTTCAATAACATCGGGCACGACCCCGATGACATTCCCACCAGTGATCGGGTGTGCTGTAGTTTAGTTGGGCTAGATAACTGCCTCTAAGATCACTGGAATTATCCTAGTAAGGGCACAGCCAGAAACCCCGACCATCCTCACCAAAGAAGCCCTTTCCAGTCGAAGAGTTGTACATATCAGAAAGGGGCATGGATTCCATTTTGTATGACCAATGGGTGGAATTTGTGATTTCAGTAGAAGAGACTTCCAGAGATCAAAATCCCGGTCTCATACATAAGGTGATGTTGTCAGGACCCCGAGGCATGGTCCTACGTTTATTGTTGGAAGGTCTAGATATTTTTATGGAGCCTCCCTCGGTCTCCTAGCGCGCCAGACACGGATGTCGATGCAACAACAGGAGTGGATCTTAAAGGCCCCACATCTGCATCCACTGAAGGATGAGAATGGGTTCTATGTATGAGGTCCTATTTTATATTTCATATTTTAGTATGGAGTCTAGAATGACCTAATAGTATAACCTAAGGAAGGAACATTGAATATTTCCACGAGGGCCTCTACGAAATCTTCACGATCCCTGTCTTGATCTCCGACATTACTCTCCTCTAATAGCCTCCCTCTACAGGCCTCGTCCCCCCAAACAGATTCGTCTGATTCTTCTAGCAGAGGGATACGATCTCTCATGTTAGTAGCTGACAACTAAAGGGGAGCCTTTCAATCTAGAAACACCATCACCCAGTCTGTCATCAGACACGAGGCACCTCAGGTGTGGATAAATTCATCCAGCTAAGCCATGTTTTTCTCCGCCCCCACCAGGGACCCCACAAAACCTTCTATGATAGGCCCAATTCCTAGATAGTCCATCCCAATGTGATTCATGTGTTTCCAGATCATATAGGGACTGAGGAATTTCCGATTGACTTCCCAAATGTCCTAGGCCTTCGAGAAGACATCATTCCCTGTGATGACTATATGGCTTAGCCGCTTCAACGGAGCCTGGGTGGGTATCCTGCAGAATCCTCTAGGCGGACTCCCCTCTAGAAAGCTTTGTTCTTTTGGAACAGCTGGATCCACTACCACTACTAGATCTATGGATACTACCTCAGCCTCAAATAGTGCAGGTCACACCGTCATGGCATCCCCACCACCACGAGATGCCATTTCCACCTTCCTTCCATGGACTAATGGTTGGGGAGGCTCAATATCACCCACCCGAATAGTAGGCTGCTTCAGCATCCCCCCCAGGTAGGCCGCCTCCCAACATTGGGCATATTTCTTTACCAACCCAAAGGAAGCAGTAGTTGTAGGCAGCTCGTTCCGCATCTTCCAATCATACCATGTGAAAATGAGCCCCATCTGTCTCATCACACATGGGTGTTCCTCGTAGAGCACCTCTAGATAGACCTTCATGGGTGAGTCACTGCATACACCAAATTTGTTGTGCAAATCGGTGCGGGGTGTATGGATCGCCGGGAGGATCAATATCTATTATCTCCACCAGAACTCCACCCCGAAAGGCTAGGAGATTGGACCGGTGCTCTTCTGTTCCAAGGTTTTCATCAATAAAACACTCATTGGATATAGAAATCGGTGAAATATGAATCCCACCACCTTCAACATCCAGTTCAGTACTAACGGTGTAGTCAGCTAGGGCACAATGTTTCCCGTGAAATTCAGGATCGATGGGCGGATGTTCGACCCTGGAGGTGAGATTGGGTTCGAGTACTCATTAACCCCTCTTACATTTGTCGTTATCCACTAATACAGAAGGTGGAATGGCACGAATATCCTCTATGGAATCTTCCCCTTACTAATGTGCCACAACATCTTGTATAACATGGAGAGCATCAGGATCCCGATGTTGACTCGCCCACCTATCGTAAACCTTGATTCTATGATGAATTTTCCAGGATGCACATCCATAATTGTATCCTGCACCGGCAGGATCCAACCTCAGATAAGAGCCGTGATGAATGCTGCCAGCCTGACTATCGGCTGATGCTTAGTTTAGATGCTAAATCCATAGGTTTTACACTGGTTTTCCTCCAAGATCCTCTAGTACGAGTGCTCCTTGACTCATTGAGACCCATTCAGACAAGTGTGAGGCATCACCAGAAACTTCTTGTCTTCCGTGAATATAAAAAACTTTTTGAACCACTGCCTAAAGTGGTCATCCCATGCTGATTCTTTGTCCTCTCCTGGCATCAGCTCCATCATTGCCATCGCCAGCTAGGGAATTTGCTCTGGGTCCTCCCACTCACCCATGATGGGGAGGAATTCATTATACATCACCCCAATATCGGGACACCTGAGATCTGGTGCATGTCCCATAAGCTTATACTGAACACCCCATGGTATAGGAGGATGGTATTGGTTCTCAATGACCACCTACTCAGCAACTCTGGCATTAGCTACTTCGGCTGACAGATGTGAAACTGGGAGGCCCAAGCCACTTCATATAGGTCCACCCTTCCCAACCCATCCCTAAACTCTTCACATTAGTAACCTACCTAGCTAGACCAGGCCAAATCATCTTTGAAGATGCCACCCATTCCTAGGTCCTTCTCCTCAGACAATCCCTTCCTCGGGTTACTCAAGTCTGCCTTCAAAGTTGTCTATTGCAGAGTGGGGGGGGGACGTTTCCGGCTACAATGCCTCCCCCTTCGTGTTGATCAGGTGGTTATAAATTCATTCAGCATCGAAAGGCATGGAGTGTGCTCGGGAATAACCATCAGCGGCCCTAGACCATTGGTGCTGACACAACATACTCTCGAACCTGTAAGCTGGCTCGTCCCTACTTTCTTCCGGAATAATGAAATCGTCACTCAGCTGGGATCCATACAACGGAAACCTCTTACACATTTCATAGTTCCTATGGATCTCCTATAGTATCTCCACCATTGAACCGCGTTCATTATTGATCTATATTAACTCCCATAAGCCCAATCTATTTTCTATCTTCACACTTCGAGAAACATTCACAAGGAACCCCCTAAAGAATCTTAATGATCCATTTAGTTTTATGTTTGGTTGTTTCCTGTGTTTGGTTCGCAAATCCCTTTCACAGAGAAATGTCACGATGCGTGCTTTTTAAGGTTTTTCATTGAGCCTTGCCCCGACCTTCAACTGAAAAATTGCATAGTGCTCTGAAGCAAAGCCAAATACTCGCTATGCACCATAAAGCAGAAGGCCTGATTCACAAAGATATATCACGGTGTACATGGAGCTTCATTAATCGAGAGAGAAAAATGGAAAAATTGCAATGGAGAGAAATGACAAAAGAGAGGTCAGCTCCCCAATTTATTGATGTTGACCTGTGGAGCTTCGCGGTATGTCTAAACCACGGAATGCTCCATGGAGCACTCAGCAAACCCTTTACATCTCCACTTAGAGAGCCCCCTTTGCGAGACAACATCGCGAACGGCCAAGTGATTTTGGCGATTGACCCTCAGTCTTTGACCCGTGATTTCCCCTAAACTCCATGTTTGAGGGGGGGATATTTGTTGGAACCAAAATTTGGGATGGAGAAGACCAAACAAAAGTCTCATGGACTGCCACACGAAAAACGTTCGCATATCCCAATGACCGCATTCCCGCCATGAAGCAAGGAGGTGGTAACACTCCGTGACAAGATTTGACATTCGTGATCTGCCGCAGATCAAGGTCGAGGTAATTCTACGTGACCGCATTTGACATTCGCGAACCGGCATAGAGCAAGGAGGCAGTAATGATATTCTATCGTATTTTTCATTCGTGATCCTCTATGGAGTAATCTCCATCTACACGCTGAGAAAAGATCTGCTTCATGGAACCTCTTGCCTATTAATTGAGGGCTCCCCTCAATCCCAAAGAACGTATCATCAGACTGTTCACCTTATGATCTCTCAAATCGCACATCACTTTTTTATCTTCGAACCATGAGCTTCTCAAAGTACCTTTTCATTGCGAAGTACCTTCCCATTTTCCCGAATTTCACCCCTCTTTTGAGAGGGATGCCTTTTGCGAAGCCCATGGGAACTCACAAAGGAAGGAGATCCCCATGGGGACTCGGGTCATTGTTATGTGTTTTTGTTTCCTAAAACACCCTCCATACACAGAAAACCTACCTGCTAAGGCTGGGTCACTGTGCTTCGCGAAGCACTTTTCTTCACGCCACCTTACCTCATGAGGAATACCTATGCCATGAGGCATCACTTCTAGAATGACATTCCACTTCCCAAGGCTCCACCCATGTACACTTATTCCCTATGCCTAGGCTAGGTGACTTCACATCGTGAATCACATCTCTTCATGGAGCCCCTCCACTTCTTGAAGCACCAGAGATTTTCAAGGCTTCTACATATGAACCCCTTTTCTCTGATGCTCTGTTTCCCATGTGGCCCATTAGGTTTGCACGAAGCAACATCAATGTCCCTTTGACCCTACTACCCATTGTGTTTCATTGCCTCATACATCTTCGCTTAGGAACGCTAATGAATAATTCTTCTTCAGATAGCCATGCTAATGTGGACCCCCCCCAATGGATCTCTACATAACACCCCCAATAACGAAATTGATGATGCCTTCCTTCCCTTAAGGGTAGGCGAGTATCGATTATGTAAGTCCTAGGGATGTGAAGCGCACCCACTTCTTTCGAGCTTCAGGACGTTAAACTGCCAAGAACCATCATCCTCAACACATGACTTTAAACTATGTCCTCACCCCAACATTCATCTGTGGGGGAAGGGAAACCACCTTTTTGTAAGCCCATATCCTTTATTACAAGTGGTATAACTACTTCTCATCCTATCTTCCTTGCCGAATCCCTCTCCCACTGGGCTTCGTCACTATCAGGACTCCCTCCTTGAGTAATCCCTAATCTCCATCTCTTTGGGCTTCTAACCACATATAAGACCCACTCCACTTCCCATGGATGAACATTTCACATCATTATCGTCAAGTCTTTCATGCCTCTTGTTTCACACACCGATTATTACTCATCTGGGATTAGAGTAAGGATCTCCAATGATATCAAAACAGGGAATCCTAGAGTGTAATCCCTATACTCATCTTGAAATACATGGACTTTGATCCGTGCCAAGGCATGGTACGTTGGAATCCTCCCCGAGGATCATTCCCAACACACGGTCGTTCCGAACACATTCCCGTCGGTTCGCCCTCCCCATCTCAAAC
Organism: Viscum album; assembly: GCA_963277665.1. Taxonomy (NCBI): domain Eukaryota; kingdom Viridiplantae; phylum Streptophyta; class Magnoliopsida; order Santalales; family Viscaceae; genus Viscum; species Viscum album. The sequence goes on from OY728136.1 coordinate 2,115,072,323, forward strand.
TACATGGTCTTTGATCCATGCTAAGGCATGGGACGTAGGTAGCCACCCCGAGGTTCAGGCCCAACACCTGGTCATTCCGACCACCTTCACGTTAGTTCACCCACACCATCCTGAACTACATGGACTTTGATCCATTCCATTGCATGGTACGTAGGAATCCTCCTGGAGGTTCAAGCCCAACACCTAGTCTTTCTGACCACCATCACATCGGTTCGCCAACACCATCCCGAACTACATGGACTTTGATCCATGCCAAGACATACTATGTAGAAATCCTTCTTGAGGTTCATGCTCAACACCCGGTCCTTCGGACCACCTTCACGTCGGTTCACCCACACCATCCCAAGCTATGTGGACTTCGATCAAGGCCAAGGAATGGTACGTAGGAATCCTCCCCGAGGGTCAAGACCAACACCTGGTCATTCCGACCAACTTCACTCCAGTTCACCCACACCCCTCCCGAACTACGTGCACTTTGATCCATGCTATGTCATGGTACGTAGGATGTATCCCTGAGGTTCATTCCCAACACACAGTCATCCCAACAATCATCGTGTCAGTTCACCAACACCTTGGGCAGCCTAGAGTGTAAGCCCCACACTCATCCCGAACTATGTGGACATTGATCCAAGACAAGGCATTGTATTTAAGAAGCCTACCTGAGGTTCATGCCCAACCCCTGGTTATACCAACCACCTTCATGTCGGTTCTCCCACACCATCCCGAAATATGTGGATTTTGATCCATGCCAACACATTGTACCAACGGAGACTCTCCATGGTTCAAGACCAACACATGGTTGCTTTGACCCCCTTTCACATCAGTTCAACCCGCTTCGCATGACGTTAAACTGTGGACCTCAATCAATGGTATGTTATTGTTTCCCTCAGTAAGCGGTAAGCTGTTTCACTCCCCCCAAACTATGTGGACTTTGATATATGCCACGATATGGTACGTAGGAAGTCTCATGGAGGTTAAATCCCAACACTTGGTCGTCCTGACCATCTTTGTGTCGGTTCACCAACACCTCGTGCAATCAACTGTGTAAGAACCACAACCACCCAGAACTAAGTGGACTTTGATCTTTGCTAAGGAAAGGTACATATGAAGCCTCAGTGAGGTTCAAGCCTAACAACCATTGGTCCCACCATCTTCAGGTTGTTGGACCATGTCCCACCCGATCTACGTGGACATTTATCCATGCTAAGGTATGGTATGTAGGAAGTCTCTAAGAGGTTCAAGCCCACCGTCCACCTAGACCCCAGATCCTTATTAACATCGGTTCACTGAATCCTATACCCTGAAATACGTGGAATTTGTTCATTATAAAGGCATGGTACATAGGATGTCTCCCTGAGATTCAAGCCTGGCATCTGGTCATTCAGAACATCATCACGTCGGTTCACCAATACCATTTAGAACTACATAGGCATTATTCCATGTCTCTTAGACAGGGTATGCCGGGAGCCTCTCTAAGGTTCATCCCATCCATTTGTAAGCCGTTGTGACCCCTCCATTCGATGGTAATCCATCATGCCCCTATTTGATGGTAAGTCGTTGAAGCCTATTTGACAGTAATACATCGTATAATGAAATACGTATGTTTGATCCTTGTCTCTAAGGCATGGTATGTAGGAAGAATATCTAAGGTCCAACCCAAATACATGTAAACATTGGTTTTCCCCCTGTTGGGCCTCACATCTTTGGTACACCCCTCGAGCATTAGCCCAACTCGGGCCGCTAACCCCACGTAAGCCCAAGTATGTCATCCGGAAGTTGTCCTCTGTGCTCCCCCAGATTTCATATCTGAACTTTGAGGTTCCAATTCCTCTGGGTCCCATCTATACAGTTCGCCTCCTCAGGTGTCCCATCACCCCAACGAACTACGTGGAATTTGATTCCCTACCACAAGGATACATAGGAAGTCACTCTGAGACTCAATCCCAACAACACTATCCTTCTCACGTCACTCCCACCTCATTATCCACCCGCTTCACTTTACAATCCATCACTCATATTGGTTCTTACCCGGGCCACCACATCCCAGTGAGGTCATGTCAACCCACCTACATTAGTGCATCCTATAGGGGTTACACTCATATGATCCACCCTGGTCGGTGTTTCAATCATTCTGATCCATCTATGCTAGAAGTTAAATTTGTGGCACACCCTATGTTAAACAGAAGAAGGTGAGGAAAACCTCAGAGACATGCTTATGAAATATAATTCCCCGCATGTGACCTGGGATGCCTCAGGCTTCGACGCACTCCTGAAGACGTATAATAAGGGGAAGAAACACAGACATGCTAGTGTTCCAGCGTCCAGACATGCCAGTGAGGCCCAACGTGACTACTCCCCCGACTGAAGGTTGCTACCCTAGCTGGACCCCTTGGAATGTTCCAACAGAAGCAGTGTAATTAACTGGCGTCCAAGAAAATATCACACTGGTAAAAGTTTCATGAAAAACGTATTAAATCTATAAGGGAGACCCAGACTGGGTGACGAGTTTCGAGGAGGAATCAATGGAAGGAATAACCAACATCCCATCATCCCATTTCGATCTTGGCGAAAATGTCCCTAAAGAAGGAACAGATGTCACCCGCCTTTGGAAAGGGGGAATTCCGGGCAACAAATAGTGTCGTTCATCTGGCATTAGACGGATGCACATGCCTCAACAAAAGAATCAGAAACCTGATCCAATACTCATTTGATTCACATTGAGCATGATCTTAATTATCCTTCTATTGTCTGGATGAGACCCTCATACATGACTGTAATAAGGAGGTGAAAATCCATACTAATGATCAAATAAGTATTTAGTGAATTTTGGATACTCTACTAGATCATGGAGGTAAATACTATATATATGATAGATACATTCAATAGTTATTTTCCATAAGGCCTCACCACTTCGTGGATTTATATCCTGAAAATTTGATCATGTGAGATGTTATATCCAACCTAAATGAATTGAGTAGTATTTGAAAGATGTCCCACCACAACACATATTTCATTATTTCTTTTTTATTTCATTATAATACCAGTGAAATTTTATATTGTGATGTTTTAACATTTCCATGTAGGTATTGGTAATGGTCGCTTCATTATTATGGTTTATTAATCTTTGTATATTTTTCCACAAAAAAAATTAGAAATATATATATATATATATTTAAAGATATCTTTCTTTATATTTTCCGAAAAATATTCCTATTGATGTTCAGATTACGTATTCTTAATTTTTAGATTTATAGGGAAGTTTGAGCTATGTATATCATTTGAAAAATACTTTATCTCATAATTTGATGGTATATACACACATCACCCCAGTCATACTACTCTATCATCAAAAAATTTTATCTCCAAGGATTTACCTAGTCTTATAACTCCCAACATATTTTTTCTATCTCTACATAATATATTTTTTACTATTTATCATATATAGATGGGATGGTTGCGAAATCAATTAGGAATGGAATGATGATAATCCTTCCTTTATGATCCCCATGTCCATCCATTCAATATCGATGAATTTTTTATCATTCTCATCTCTCATTATTAATAATATTGATGCATCAATTATTTTAAGTGTAATTTTCACATAATTTAATTTCCTAGGATGGTAGTTGTTTGAGATGTTATAGAACTTGATCAGCTCTGACCATATTTTTTTTGGGTGCATATTTATCTCATTCTATGTAAATATATATTTGGGTCAATTATACTGAATTTATATTTCACATCTCTTCTTATAAAGATAGGAAAACAAAATATTCCAATAAAAGTTCACTTATACCAACTATAGAATCATATGTTCGGTAGTTCTGCTCATGAATCATCAATATACATGATGCATATACTATTAATTTTTCATTTTAAATAATTACACATCCCAAACCCTTCATTAATGAATCACCATATTCCCTGAAATGTTCCCCCCATTATAGATTAATGATGAATGGTGAAGTGATAAGACACATAATTTTTTACATGAATCTCTCTTTGTATTCATCATTCCAAATTATATTTATTCCCTTCCTAGTCATCTGTGTTAGTGAGTCTGAAATTCACATGAACTATCCCAACATCATTGGAAACATCTATATAGTCCAAAAGAACTATAAATCTCAATTTAATATGATTGTTATGGAACTGATCAGTTTCAATTTTCTTTTGGTTACATTCCCTAAGAATGACACTTAATAAATTCTGAACTGACTTCTACTATAATCACTATAAAAAATACAGTTTATAGAGGGGGTTTTTATTAAAAAAAATTATAACCCACTCTAAATATTTTTGTTGTGGTTCTGAGAAAATGCCACTAATTTTTCCTCCTTATCTTATTTGTACTGGTTCTAATGAACAACTGTTAAGTTAAGGAGGAAGTTAGAGGAGGTTATATTATAAGGTGTTCGAACACCCAATAATTATAGTAAAAAATTTTCAAATATAGATAATTTAGTGGTAGTTTCTAAGAGTCCGTAGTACATTTTCCATTTTAGGGGTAGTTAGAAACAACCGATAATTTATTTTTAATCACATATTTAAAATTGGTTTCATTAATATCCCTTAATTGATTTTTAAACATAAATTTATTGGCGGTTTAAAACATCCCATAAATTTTCTTTTTTTAATCAATCCCTATTAACCAATGTAACCCCTACAATAAAACCAATATGAAGCCACTAGATCTATGTTCCCTCTCCACCATTTTTGTGTAATCCCCTGGCCTCCAAACATTTTTCTTCCCTCTCTAGAATCTCATAGAATCCATGAATAACCTACCCCATTATTATTCTAAATTGTTGTGTGAAACAAAATAACTAGGTTTCTGAAGCCATGTTTCCTAGGTATACTATTGCGCCTCCACTACTCTGATGATTTACATTTAAATTTATTATATGTACAATATTAAATTTATATATATTTTCATAATTATTCAAATGAATATTATATCACTAATTTAATTAAATTCATTTAAATGTATAATCTATATTAACATTTATATTAATTCATGTATTTAGGTTTATATTATTTATCTATGTATTTATGTTATAATACATTTCTATTATATTTTTTAAACTTTGACATAAAATATATATTTATATGCGCACTTAAATACATTTCACTAAATATATATTTTACAAACATTTCAATATTTATATAGGTTATTCTTATAAAAATATATAAAAGTATTAATAAAAATATTAATGTAATTTATTTATATACATGAATAAATCGGTATATATTATATACATGTTTGTGTAAAATATATATATATATATAATTATTTATTGAATATATTTACATAAGGACTTTAAAAATATATTTTGATAAATTATTTAAACTCATTAATACAAATATATATTAAATTCATTAATATTATATATGTATATAATTAAATGAATTGCTATTATATATTATGTATATATATAATATTAGGACAATCAAATAAATTATTTATAAAAACATACTAAAATATTTATATACATGTGTGTGTAAGTATATATATAATAAATTATTATAATAATATAAATTATAAAAACCCAAATGGTTTTTATATTTTTAATTTTTTAAATTAATTATATTTACGTGTATATTTTTGATTTTATATTAAAATTAATATTATATGGGAAACAATATCATACAAATATATTTATATTAATGTTCAAATTATAAATTTTATTTATAAATACTTATAAATTCAATTAAATACAAAAATATATATATATTTTTAAATATTTTCATATAATGTATTTGATTATATTTTTATATTGTGTTATAATTATATATATATTTTTATATATATTATATGAATTTTTTTAAAATATTGGGGGTTCAAAACCACTCCAATCTCATAAATTAGAGGGTGTTTTCGAGGCCCTATAATTTCAGACATTATAGTGGCTTTTGAACCACCACTATTTTTTGATATTATAGGGGGTTGTGAACCACCACTATTATCAATGTTTAACATCAATTATGAAACCCTATAATTTCATTAATTATATGTTGATCAAAACCACAACTAAAATCCACATAAATATTAAAAAATTGTTAATAAATGGGGTGGAGGGGTTCATAACCCCTATAAAAATGTTGATTATTCATGGTTGTGCATAACACCTTCTAATTTATATAGAAACTGGATTTAGATGGTATTTTTTATACCCTCTTTAAATAATTGATTCTAATATACTATTTTTAATGAATTTACATATTAAATATCCTTTGACAAAGACTTTGTCATTATATTCAAATGGTTTTCACGATCCTCCTTTCATTTATAGTATATCATAATATATTCTATAAAAGCTATCAATTAATTTTGAGTTATTCTATAAATACTATATTCACTATGTCCATAAATATTTCTTGTGCATTAGTCAGTCCAAAAGGCATCACTAAGAACTCATAATTTCTGTACCTTTTTCGAAATTCAGTATTTCTAATACATTCCTCTATCATTTATCTTTGATGATATCCTATCTGATGGTCCTCTTTAGAGAAATACTAGTCCCAATGTAGTTTATCAAAACATTCATCTCTCCAGGGATGTGGATAGTTGTTCTTTATCATGAATTCTTTTAATTCTTGATAATCAATTGATCAATGGCACATTGACCAATCCATCTTCTTGCTGTAGAGCACTAGAACACCCCAAAAATGATTGCCTAGGTTTTATAAAACCGATTAATATATTCCCTTCTAATTGTTTCATTAGTACATCTAACTCAACGGTGGCCACTTTATATTGAGTCTTGGATATAGTAAGAGATTCATGTATATGTTCATTTGAGAACTCAACCAATCAGTCATGAGAAAATATGAATACTCTTCACGGGATAAATAATTTTAATCCCTCTAAATAGAAGTTTTATCTATCAAGATTCTATATTTGGTATCAGTAATTTGTGTTAGATAATCATTAACATAAATAAATAATTTAGACACCTAGTAAGATGATTCCAATGGATATTCATCCACCTTATAGTAATTGTATGTAATCATAGGATGACTCCATATTTGAATAGTGTTGTCCCTCTCTTGAATGTTGTTCTTTTCATTATATAAGGACATTAAATCAATTCCAAATTTGGCATAAAATTCCACTAATGTTATAACATCTTGATTTTATTGGAGGTTCAGTATACATACAGTTACTAAGGATGAGTTATATACATGGTATGACATAGTGTTATATTTTTTGTTCTTTTATATATATTTAAAGACATATTTGATGTTGGTGTTTTAATTTTTGTACCTTACTATTTTCATATATATGAATTTTTAGTACTAGGATAAGAAAATAATTATATATTTTGGAATGAATAAGTAGTGTTCATATCACCAAAAAACATTTTGGATCCACCATATTACTAGTGATTGGATATTTTCTTCCTTTCTCTCTAGAAATTTGGGGTCATTCTCATTGATTATCATTGACAACCCATAGATTATGGAATTATCTTGAATACGTCCTATATTACTATCATTTGAAAAATGATCATTTCAGATAAGTGTTGATATGATCTTTTATTATTCTATTGAATTATTAATATTCTTCAACTATATTTGAAATTTATTATCCATATTCATTTCTTATCAGCATTTGTAACATCTCCAAGTTACTATAAGATAGTTTCTAAAATTCTTATTTCCAATTTTTTGACTCATGGGTGGTTGAGTTATACTTCCTCCATGATATTTTCCTATTAATCATCCCTAATTAAAATCCTTTTTATTATTCTTATCATTCATAGAAACCATATAATAACACCAATATCATCCTTGACAATAACGAATAAATAGAAAAAATTATAATTGTTGTCAATGTCACAAATCACAATTATTTTGATATACTCTAATGTATGGAACTAAATATGATATCTAGCTTATATTATATGTTAATGAAAATGATGTTGGCGTAATATGAATCCATATTGAAGTTTTCTTCAAATTCACCAATAAAATCATATTTCATTTACATTAGTAAAAGGTACCCCCTCTCCATTATATGTTAAAGACTTTGGAGAAAATATTTAATAAAGAGTATTTCTTGGATTAAATCACTTTGAATGATATAAATTTCTTCTTTATAATTCATATTCTTGATATGTTTCCACCACTTATTAAATTCCCCCTCCATGTGATAAATAGAGAGCACAAACATATCTTATTCATAAAATTTATGGAAAATGAATATCATTTCAATTGAATTAATCCACTATTCTATGATGACGTGATCATAAGATCGCCAAAAAAAAATCAGTCCTTTTTTCCTATAACGGACTTGACCACTTCAAGCTCTTTCTGAAGAGTAGGAGGTTTTTTCACATGATTGATGTTATTATTCATAAAATGTTCCATATTATCCATTATTTCCGTGATATTATTATCTCATTCTCTAAAAAGGGTAATCATATCATTTTAAGAATCATCACATCTCTTAATATGTTGGTAGATTCCATTATTTCTATAATTTTGTTTAAATTAAGTAATAAAAAATGATGAGAATACTAAAACAACAAATAGTGTATGAGTGGAAACTAAAAAATTAAATTAAATAACTTATAAAAAATTCATACCCTTACTTATGAGCATATAGATTTTAATCTAGGTGATCAATGTTAAATTCTATGTTATTTTTCTCAAACAAAACAACCTATTCACGTCCTTTATAATGGTTTATAAATAATTTTTAATATTTCCTTGGAATATCCCCTAGAATTTAAAAACTAGGTGTTTTGTAAGGCCTCATTTTCTTGAAATGGTGGATGATTGGGTTAATACCCAATACTACAATTTTTTGGTTATTACCACTATGTAAAACCATTCCAGGTCTATATCAAATTTTTGTTTCCATCCTACAATGTAATTTCATTCAAATATAATTCTATATACTCGAGAAAATTTTTCATGATATTCTCCTTTAGATATAATGATCTATAGGGTTATTTTTAATGTAGTCTATTCATATACAATATAAATAATGTGAAATACCTTTGATTCAAAAAATAGATACCCAATAATTTTATACATATTATTACATGGTCCAAAATATAAAAATTCAATAAATACAAATGAATGATTGTGAGTCCAAGCATCATTATTAGGATTTTTATAAACAACATAGAAATAAAACTCAAATAGAACTTCTTTATTTCAATATATATAATGATATCCTGAATCCTTCAGTTGTATTAAAGTTAAAAATGGTATCTTGGGGGTATATATATGAATATTTTTTAGGTAAAAACATAATGATGGAATAAAAATGATAATAATTTATTTGTTATGATTCAGAAGGCCAAATGTGATGTCGTAAATGTCAGGAACTACCCCCTTAGGGCTTAAACCACGACTACCCAAAGAATTCCCTTAATAGTTCATAGGATGGCATCCATCACTGAGTTGTAATATCACTCACATGGGAGGTAATAACTTACATTACATGCTTATGCACCCATCACCAAGCCCATACAATGGTAAAATGTAAAAAAATTATAAATCATGAATGCTTAAATCTAAATCCCATCGAAAGGGAATGAAACATTTACTGGAAATAAAATGGGCCAAATAGAATCCTATTATAAAGAAACTAAAAAAACCAACCAAAAAGTAAAAAAGGGGATAATTTTCAATGTTACTATATGAACAATCCTCAGTCTATCCAGCTCACTAAGATCTAACTAGTAATGGTTCCTCTATGAATCTATCAAAAGGTTGGTCGTTTGCAAAATATACAACACATGTGTGTAAATACCATTCATAATTGAGTATAAAAATACCCAATAAGACACCCAATAATCACTAATGATATAGCATAAAGATTAAAATCATCTCATCACAGGCATATAGCTACAAAAAATATAACAGGAATATCCAGATATACTCAACATAGACCCAAAGTACCATTGTATTGTCACAAACATAATTCCAACCTAGGATTCTAGCTCGATGGATCCACATAGCTGATGTCTGGGAGAACATCCTCTATGTGTCCCACAATACTAATGAAATCCATCTGAGGTTTGATACTATTTTGGTCTCACCATAATAAGTACATGTTGGAAGTGTTAATTGGATGATACATAGGTGTGGATCACACCCAATTCCATGGGGCATACCAACAAATCAATATGGAATACCCCTTTCTGTAAAGGAGTGATGCCAATGTAGTGTTCGTAACTCCAGGACATGCAGAAGGATACCAACAGCTATATCCATGAATAAATCCCAACATTAGATATCACCATCCTAGGTGTAGGATGGAATTCCATACTAACCCTCTGAGAATGGAATTAGGGGAACAAACAGTAATGAATCTTTTCCATTAAAAAGAGTATTAAGCATCTAATAAATTTATGGAAAATAAAAAAATGAGTCCTACTAGTATACGAAGATTCACTTTATAACTGGGTCTTTTTAGGGTATTATGGGCCATGCTCATGTTTTTGTATGTGCCTCAATATGAGACGTGTATGTGATGATGGAATCATGGCCATCTCAGTGTCCATGTTTGTGTTTGTATACAACTAGAAATTCCACTACAAGTTCCCATGTTGCTTCCAAGGTACACGATGAGATTTCATGTTTGGGACACATGTCATGTGATAGGGTTCACACTCTATGGGATATTTAGATTTCTTATGGAAAACCTATCATCCCATCCAGGGCCCCACATGTTGTGTAATACAATATTAAACGCCTTCTTCTATGATATTTTTTGGAATTCCAGATTCTTCTTCATTGTCATTCCCCAATCCTCTAACCTCTAAATACAGGCACAAATCATTCCATGAGGTAATGAAATTCACTGAATGACGCTATCCATGGCTGGTCTCTGGATTTTGGTCACTAGTTTCATTAACCAAATTATAATCTCATACTTTTTTCCATCACATGTAAAAATATGAAGAATGGGGATTGATAAACCATTTTTTGTTTGAATTAACCTCCATGGGGATTTACCTCATAGAAAGGGAAAATAAAAATAAACTCAATGATATATGGGTACTGATCATGCATCTGAGTCTCCCACTCAAATATTCCATTTTGAATATTCCCTTGATTCCAAAAAACATTCACTATATGAATTGATCTCCCATGAATGATCTTATCCAACCGATCCTCAATCTCTACCAGGTACTCTACAAAGGAAGCTACAATATCATTTTCTAACTCTCCCTAGTCGACAACATGTGACCAATTGTGCATGTACCTACACAGTTATGACACGTGGAATAAACAATATTCCCAATTTATATGTGGTCATAGATATAAGTGGTATTCTTCATAGAAAATATTATAAAATATTTAGAAAGATCCCCTGAATCTTGGTTATAACTTAACATCGTAGAAATATTTATATTATCCACATCGAGGTGAAACACGTAAGAACACATGGCCTCCATCCATGAACTCCAAGTGCCACTATCATCAACCCACATTATAATTCTGAGAGTTTGTATATTCCTAGACATCCCATGAATTATTTGAACTTTTTCCTTCATGTATAACACAATCTTTGGGCCCATCTGTGGTAAATCTCCTAGGTTGGTCCATCATAGGGGTGACCTTCATGGTCACCAATATAAATCCTTCTATAGTGCCATACTGATGGGTGAATGATCACATTTTTTAGGAAAAAACATTCAATGGTAGGTGATCCAACCAGTTATGGGTAAATTATAACATGAAAGCTCACAACATGTTCTCCAAGACATAAATTATCTAATACATCTGGTAATTAGTATGTGGGTGAAACATTATTCTGAGAAGAGACAAAGTCCAAAAGCATCCTAAAATCCCTTCGATAACATGGTTGTGATGTGAGACTCAAAATAATTAATGATAATGGAGGGAACTCTATGTAGTTGGAGTATCTCCTTCACATAAATGAATCCTAAACTCTATATTAGACTCTAATTTTGAATAGTTATGAAGTTTTACAATACAGTGAGTCAGTCTAAGATCACCCAATTGAAATTTTTTCCCCTGATGTATGTTGTAATACTTTCTAGAAGACTACGGATAACCCATCCACCATCCACTTCGGCACCTCAAGGGGTTAATCAAAGACAATTGGAGGATTGTACTCAATATTCACTTTATGAAAATTAATACATTGAGAGAGAAAAACTGAAACTCCCAACATCATCCTTAGACACCATAACGTACGTTAGGGGTACTCCTACATCTTTACCACCCCTTGATGCCCTACCAATGGACATATAATAAGCTCTATCATTATCTCCTCCAACAACGTCATGGTACCATAGTAAATCCTCTGAAAATAAATATATTCTCTCCTCCTTCAAAAAATCTATCAGGAGAAAGTCCAATGTATATTTGTGTATATAGGATATCAAATTCGATATCCACATGGAGTGACTCCCTAAAATGCTATAAAAGAGGATGGGTAATGACCATCAATTGGAGGTAATAATTGCTAACCACATTTATATAGGATAACTGCATCTAGGCCAAATACATTAATGACTCACTCAAAAAATATGAACAATATCCCACATTGAATGTATTTGTTACTATGATCCCATACAAAGGAGTAAAGAAAATATTGAATTCATAATCCTGTAGGAACAGTAACAATCACCTCTATCCCAGATTAATATATTTCTAAAATAATATATATTCAAAAATCATGTGGTTATAATATATGATAACCCTCTCACCCATTAAGATGTTCTCACACATATTTATTGTGATAACTACAAATTATAAATCAAGATAGTGGGTGACATAATTTTTCTCCAGTGGTATAAACTCACAAGAATAATAGGAATCACAACATACCTCTCCATCAAAACATATCCATCGTGGTACCAATTTCTTCAAAAGAAAACAATGTACTTGATAACCACCAATAGAAATATCAAGATATGAGAACTCATCAATATCTATATAAAATACCAGAATACCGTCTAGAAAATCTTAATACACACAAATGGATTCCACCATTAGGTCAATGAAATCAAAATATCTGATATCCTAGAAACAAATGTATGAATATTTGATAAGATCATTCCCACCCATTGAACCACCTCACATCATTAACGCTCTTGGGTGATCCACAACCTTACACTAAATCGACCTTCACTGGGTCCACTGCAAAATCATCTTCTAAGATAACATAACCCATATTATGGACCACCTTATTCAGGAACAAGAACTATGGGAGATCCCAATAAAACTGGTTCCCTTGGAATACGTTTAGAACCATAATCAACTGTCTCTCGTGATCATCCTATGTTGATGAGTAAACTAGGATATCATTACTACAATTAATATTTATATGAAATGATGAAATATTTGGTAAATGAATCCCATTATCACATCAATGTATTTCATCATTGAAATGGGAATGAAAAATTTATAATACTGACCATTGTTGCATCATATTTCCATGTTTAGTATATCCTCATCCCATAGTCCCAACTGGTGATATCCTGATCTAAGTTCAAAATATAAAAACCATCTTTCCCCTATCAACTAATCAAATAGGTCACAAATCATTAGTATTGGATATTTTTTCAATCAAATAACACATTTTAGGTGCAATTTTTCGTCAAATAACCTAAACCACCCATTGAAGTTCTTGTAGAATAACAATGGGGCTTCCTAGAGTGAAACACTGGGTAAAAAAATACCTTTATCTACTAGTACTCTAAGTTAACCCTCATTATGTGATGAACTACTAAAACCAAGTTATTTTCAAACATAGATATAATGGTATTCATAGTGTTTAGATTAACGAATATGTTGATATCTTGGTGGGTAGTTGAGCAAAAAAAATACATTCTTTATAAATACATCCTCATAATCCTCCACCACTCTAAGGAATTGAAAACTTATAGCATCTAATACACCAAAGGGAATGATAAAAAAATGATGATTAGTTGACTACACATTCATTTCCATGAGTTCATCCGATGCTTATTGGGATTCCTTGTCACCCAAAAATAAAAACCTCATCCCATCACTATAGACTCGTTGTATTCTCTTCTAGAAATAGTCTATTTGTGAATTAAATATAGATAAAAATTCCATACTAAGAGAAAATTTGTAAATACTCATAGATACTCTAATGAGATACAAACATAATCTCTCACCTCCACGAGTCATCTAACATTATCGACAAAAGTGTGTGATTACTGAGTCACCTCTTATAGTTATCTCAACGATCAAGTGTCAACACATAGTCTCAAATGGAATATTTATGTCTCAAACACAATAATTTGAAATTTATTAATGAATAATACATTTGTATACAAGTACATAAATTATGGAAGAAATATATAGATGGTACCTCATATCATTTACTGAGCACCCAGGCCATAAGCCTAGACAACTTGCAACAATCATCTCCCATGCCCCTACCTCTTTGAGCCAATCATAGACCACGTAGGGGTGGTTATGGTAACAAGTAAAAACACTGAACACCTTTAACTAGTCTATGATATCCATTCCACCTCTTCTACCAGTTGGACATGTATACTCATTCTGTATCCTCTTTATAGGATGCTAATCCACTATCTCTCTAGTATCTGTACCACAGGTTGGGTAATACCTCATGAGATATACCATTTAAACACAATCATAGTTCATCCTATCCCAACAATGAATATATTCATCATTCCACACATTCTCTATCTTGGGAACACCTCTTGAAATGAATTTCATATCCAGGCCCCTAGGTCTAACGTCAAATCCTTGCTACTAAAGTCTCTTCTCTTAAGTGTCCATTATCAGCAATAACTATCTATGCATACTCATCCAAGAAACAATAAACCACAAAAAAGGTCCCTATAACTCGTCATTAGGTAGATATTAATATTGGTATAACATTTGATCAAATACCTCTACATTGTCCTCTCTTAAAGTCCGGGGCCCAAAATAACTGATCAGAAACCATATCCATTAATTAATTTAGGAGGTTGGTGATCCCCAATGAATTCCCATCCACTATAATAATACCCTACTAATGATGTGAATATATATTATTTTTACACCCCTCAATGTATATAGAGATAAATCTTATATGAGAAGTTTCTTGAAATATGACTTTTTAAGATTCACCTCATCATATGACTGGGTTACTAAACCCCACCATCACATTGAAGAACCTTGTAGAAGTCTCAATTCCAAAACTAGTATCTAATCATCCAATTTCTTGAAATAATGAAAAAATTGAATCACCACATCACGCTAAACATCATACACCAATAGTTTGGTCTCACCATAGAACCTCTTGGGTCACTATCACTAAAACCCATGAAGCACACTCAGCTTACGCACCATGTCCATTGGTACTACTGGTACCATCTACTGCTCAGCATGTGGTGGTTTAACTACATGACCACTTACATGTAACAACTACTAAATTTATCCCTTTTGTAAAGCCTCATCACTGATTGGATCATCATCTTGATCCTAATGACGATTCCTATATGGAATATGTGGTGGAGGAATCCAATAATATAAAAGATATACCACTATTAATGATTATATCATGAGAGATGAATCTATAAGGAAATAGAAACCATAACCCATTCTGATATGATGAATTTAAATATTTTCTTTCAACAAAATTTCAAAATGTACCACGTCAAAAGGTAGTTGTTCAGAGTCTGGGTGTATGGATACGTCAACCAGCGCACCAACACTTGAGTCCCTATCACGAAATTTGGACACTTAACATTGAAAAATATCTCCTAAAACAATCTCGCTGAATATGGTCCAATGGTAGAACTAAATGCTTTGATTAAAATATTCCATGATCCATATTAACCGGGCCTGAACGATGTCTACCCTATTCGCACCTCTAAAAGGACATGGTCTGATGACTACTTCAGTGTTGGCATATCATTTAAATGGGAAACATTATCTTAATGTACCTGTACACACACATATATCCATTCCCATACCATGATGAAATATAAGAAATGATAAACCACAAATTCAATTATCTAATTCCACTCATTATAGTAGATTAAATGTTATATAAAGAAAGAATTATAAATATACTCCCACCATAACTAAATATATAATAACTCTAATATGAAAATTTAAAAGCGGACTATTGCCAATGAAACCGTAGAAACACTTCTTAGTCTGTATTTCTCACTATTTTCAACTTGGTACTAGTACCTCTAAGACACAATCAAAAGATTGATAATCTACATTGGACATGACCTGTGAAGGAAAATCCCATAACATGGTGAGTATAACAACACCCAAAAGGATATGCTGAAATCACGAAGAATTTAACATCATGATAAAAATCATCTCATTATTGGTATATGTATACATCATATATTAAAACAATATATTGAGATGATAAATAATTTGACACAATATGAATGTAAATTCACAAGCATAATGACAGACTAGGATTCCTACTCATAGGATACACATAACTCCCGTTTGGGAGAACACACTTTGTATGTCACATGGAACTAGCCATGTCTGTCTGAGATTTCATACAAATCGAGGCTCATCATTACAAGTACATGATATAATTATGTATCAAATGATACAAAAATGATGATCACACTAAAGTCCAATAGATATACAAAAAAATCAATTTAGAATGGCCTACTATGTATAGGAGCAATTCTTAAATAGTGCTGGTCATCATGATAGCCAGAAATAATCTTAGAGAAATGATAAAAATAGAGGATCTCACTCTTGGACTCAATTATGTATTCCAAAAACTCTATAAAAGAATGAAAACCCATAGATGGGATCAAAATTTTATGTGTGGCACTCGATTCCTTACTAAACCTCACGGAATGGATCAAGGGGACACACCCAAAAAAACATGTACCAATTGAAGACGCTAAGAGTTATCAAACATGATTGAAGGAGTGAATGAAATTACCTTATAGTATGTAGAATTTACCATCGAAAATTGGTCATTTCCCTATATCATGGCCTGTATCTTTGTCGATGTATATGAATGAGTACATTACATGTATGGGACAATGTACTGGAGGCTGTATTCATGTATGTGTGGCTGTGTCTATGTCTAGCTAGTTATGTCAATGTACAACTATCTATTACCATGACCATTATCATATACCATCTGAGTTAATTTCTTATCCATTAGGTAAGAGTCGCACAATTTGTGAAGTGGGTCACCATCCATGTGATATTTACCCATTTTATAGAAACCATAGTGTTGTGGCCATGGCCCCACAAGCTGTGAAATCTCATATTACATATCATGTTCTATGGGATTTAATATAATTTCAAATTCTTCATCCACATCATCAACTAATCCTCCAAACTCCAAATCTGTTCATTAATCTTGTTGGTATTTACATATCTACTTCAACCAACTCTTTTTGTCACTTCAAAATAAATTATATCCACTGAGTTTGCTTACCAAATGATCTTCTCCATGCCTCATTTCCATCACATATAAAAAATGAGATGTACTAGGATAAAAAAGAAATCCATGGTCATCTATCACCATAATAACATCTCTATGACATCATATATTAGAACCCTTATCTATGATATCAATCTTCTGTTAGAAAAAACATGTGTGAAATAGTTAATAAAAAATTATTTTTAGAACCCTTATCCAAAATTATTTTCACATGATGAATTAATATTTGTGGGAGAAATCCATGAATAACCCAAAGGCAAAATAAACAAAATTCCAATATTAAGTTTTCATAGATTAATTTTCTCTTATAAAAATGAACAATTATACAAATAAAATAAAAAATTCTACTAATAATCCCCATAATTAATCACATACATGAAATATGATCAATCTGTGAATCATTCCATTAGTTTAATCATTAATGTTGATCATAAAAATAATATAACAAGGAAATAAATAAAAAAAGATTTCATCATTGATTTGGATCCATTTCTAGTAAAGAATTATTCTTTTTGTTATCAATGAAAAGATACTCATTTTTTATCGCACAGTGATTGATAATCCACCATCTGAGCATCACTTTTCAATGGGATCTTCTCCAATTCTCTGTAATGGATCCCAATAATATAAATGGTAATGTTTATAACATTGAAAATTCTACATAAAATTATATGTCAAAAATATTCTTAGGCCTGGGTAATAGATTAAATATATTAATATCTTCAATTACATTATTTAATCCTCTATCCACAACAACACCCTACCAGAAATTCTGAAGTGATACAATGTTTTATAATGAATCAGGGAAAAATGAATATCTAAACACAATGATGTCATCATATTTCTTATTTCAGCCTCCTTTTAAAATGTAACTCCAGTTCTTTAGGAAATCTAAATGAATATACATATACATATATTTAATTTATTTCCAAAATTAGAGCTATGGTTACCATCCCATATCATATCAGTCCATATCACCACCCAGATTTTTATACAATCAATATAATATTCCAAAAAAAATAAATGGAAAATGAGTGATATTAAATTTATAAACGGACCATGAATAATCAATTTGGAGAATAAAATAAATAACATGGATTCATATGTTCATTGAAATATATTAAACTAAAACACCTTTAAACAAGACATAATAATAAGTCAAGGCTAACTACCATGATAGTGTCACATGTTGGAAAATATCCCATCATGGATTAGGTATACCCACAAATCCCACACATATATTCTAAAGATACATAAATGTTACATAATAAAATAGATTTCCATCGGGGTTAACCCATTATAGCATGTACATTATTATGTGTTCCAAAAATGAAAATAAAACGTAAGGAGTAATCATATGAATTACCTGTTGAAATAAGAGGGAGCATATTCTTGTTTATTTTTAAAATAAAATTATATTTTAGAATGATTCTGAAGAGTAAAATTAATTAAATATTTTGGATAGAAATATGTGAATTAATAATAATTGGTATCAAAATATGGTGTCAATTTGAATGTAATACGCAATGAGAAAGCATACAAAAATATTTATACAGAAAAATTCAAAATTGTGTTTTAATGAATTAGTTAATGAATTTGAAGAAATAGTAAAAATAGAATTTTTACTGAAAAGAACATGTAAAACATAATTGATTTCCCACAAATATTTCATTATTTATTTAAATCATGAAATAGAATAGATACTATAAAATACTATTACATAAATGGTTGAATGGATAGAAGGGTTCCCATTAATTAGGATTGACATTTGATAAAATGTTTGAGAAATGATCATTAAGTATATATTAAAAAATAAAATATATAATAAATAAGATAGGTATATATATAAGTGGAATAAATATATAATATAGGGGAATTAAATAACATCAAATCAAAAGGAAATTTGAGATAAAGAGAAAATAATCATAACGAAAAGAAAATAGGGTGTATCTAAGAGGCTCGTTAACTAATATTCCATAATCATTCATCACATACCCTAATATTAGTTGATAATAAAATTATGTGAATTTATTACTTACTTTATTACCTTTTTCATTTATATTTTATTTGATTTTATTTTTCTATGTTATTTAATATCAATTTCAATGAAATATTATTTTTAATTGTTCTTTTCTGAGTTTGTTTGTTACATTGTTTCGGGGTCTGATTAGTTATGGATAATTAATTATTTTAAAAAAATAATAATAATTCAAATATTTAATATTCATGACCTTCCATAAATTACATTGATTAAAATTTGAATAAATTGTTGAATAATATGATATTGGAAAATAAATAAATTTACTCTAACTAATAATGGACTAATCAAACACAAAAAATATTCAATTATATTTTAATTAATTTTTATTAATTTGGATGATGTTTATTTAGTTATATTTTACTACAATTTGTTCTAAGTTAAGACATGGATGATATTTGATTTAGTTTTAATAATTTCCATTTGTATTGTATTAATTTGAATGGGATTGAGTTTGTTATGTTTAAATAAAACAATTTAGGTTTATTTCAAACATATATATCCAAATGAATTAATTATGTCTTAAATGTAATCTAGTAGTATAAATATATTCTATTTTATAATGATTTGTCACATATCAATTAAATTATGTTAAACATTATTTAGTTTCTTCATGTATGTGTTAATTGTTTTCTGATCCATTAAATTCATTTTAGTTATTTAAATTAATTTCATTTAGTTTGGTCCTAATAAATTTGGATTTGTATAGATTTTTATGGACCGATTTAGTTCTATTTCATATAGTATGTTCTTGTTTTGATCTATTCAAATATATTACATGTGTTATTCATCCCATTTTCTCATTATGATTCATTTCATTTAACTTTCATTCATTTCATAATGAATAATTTCAAATAAATTTCCATCTAATTCTAATGAATAAATTCTACATTTGATAACTATGATTCAATTCAAAAAATGAATATTTTAGTCTAAATAATTCAATTTGAGATAATATAGTTTTTGTTTGATTAGTTTGACGTAGTTTATTTAGGTTTCGGTCGTGTCAACTTGTTCCTTTTTGTTTAAGTGAGTATTGTTCTATAATGAAAAGACTAATAGAGTTATTTATCCTCAGTTTTATTCTATTCCATTAAATTTTATTAAGAAATATTTTGTTTAGTTCAATATGTTTTTTGGTATCTTTTATTTGGTTTAAACTAATTAATTTTTTGTGTATTTTAATTAGTCATGATAGGTTAATTTTTTTTCATATAAGGATTATTTGGTTCAATTAGGATTGACTCTCTTTTTTACTGCATATTATTCTATTAAGAACTAGAAGGTCTATTTTTATATATATATTTTTATTCTATTATATTTAACTAAGTTATCATATATTTTTTATAGTTCAATTAATATTTAGTTTCATTTAGTTGTGTTAGATCCATGAAATACTCATTCCAACATAAATTTTTTATTCATATCTCGGGATTTTTTATTCTAGTGTACCACATCTAATCATGTATATTATATCACCAATTGTTTTGTAAGGGATCCAAAAAAAAATTCAATAAAAATAATAATTACAAAATTTTCAATACAAATTATTAATGTTGAAGAATACAGTAACATTATTACTGTTTCAATAAATGATCATTTTCTGAAATTTTGTAGTTGGAAATTCATTGATTATTAGCACACCATATAATTCATTTTTGAATCTAATATTCCAAACAAATATTTATATCATGTTTATATGATCTCCAAAATTTCCTATGTTCCAATAATTTCACCATTATATCTTGAAGGTGAAGAAAGTTAAATTGATATTAAAATAAACACGTTAATCTATATAAAAATAATAATAATATATTTTCTATTTTAATAGACTTTATTACACATATCTCATCCCATGAATTATCTATGATTTAATTATTGATATACCTCAACGATACTAGTTTAAATGGGATGATATTGCATTACTTGGAAAATAACTCTTAGATAATTTTACATTCTGTATAATCCATAACTATCCTTTTATTATTATCATTTTAATATTAAATGATCATGGATTTATGTATATAGTTACACCTGTATCCTTTATGATAATATTACATAGAAAGGGATAAATGAAAAATATATATAATTAAAAATCATTACAACTGAATAAATTAATTTGATATAATTGAACACAATTATAAACAGAAACTTGATATAGGTGGACCATCATGATTTAATTGGCATGTGGGATATTATAGATCACTATCCTATAAAATATGTTTCTATCCCAAACAATTATTTACGTGAACTAAATTATTTAGATTCAATGATTAAGAATCATAATCATTAGACCATATATGGATAAGAGTTGGAAATAGAGGTGGCATAAAAATAGTTAAATAAGGATTTAATGATTGACAATACATCATGAGACATGTAAATGGTATATGAGAAGTAGATAAAAAATTACAAACTGATGTAGGAGTTGGTCAGAACACCCCTACATGATTATGTATTGGAGGCAAAAAGTGGGGTAGATTGGATTTTTGTTGGCATGTTTGGTTGTGAACAATTACATTTGGTGCTCTGTGTTTCTTAAGTAGAACACATTCTCAAATACCCATGCCATTGACTCAAAGTAAAAAATTGATAAGAGTTCATCTTTGTTTTAAATGAATGTCCATAAATTTTATTTATAAATAATATTAACATGAAATTGAATGTAATATAAGTAAAATATTATAATTATTATATTCTATATGTAAATCATAGGAGTCAACCAAATGTCACTTAGTTATCGATCATTAACAAAAAATATCTTACAATAAATTTAATCAATATAATTCTTCACATAATGAAGAATGAAATAAAAAATTTATTAAAAATATTTTTAAATATTATAAATTCAATTTACATGTAAAACAAGATGTAAACAATATCATAACAACCTATAATATACCTCGATTATGAAATAGTTTTATTAAACCACTTTAATCATATTTTGAAAAATTATTTAAAAATATTTTTAAAATACTATTATAAAGATTATTTTTAAGAAAATAATTTACAAAGTATAATTTAAAAAGCAGTTACTGTTATTTTTAAAAATTAGTTTACAACCAGTTCCCCGAATTGAAAAAACATTAATTAAATTAAATTTAAACAATCTAATGTTTTAAAAATATACCATTCCAAATAGAAACCAAAATAATGTAATCATACTAGTACAAATTTGGGAACCCCAAATCAAGCTAAACTAACTGAAATGTGAATATAAACGGCTACTTCTATATATAATCCACCACTACATGAAGTCCAATATCAATTATAAAAACTAGAAAATTTTTGTAATAAAAAAAATATTTTATCCAACACCAATGAATGAATCAATGTTGTCTATTTCATCCACACCATCATCAAATATATGTATTGGGATTACTTAAATAATAACACCATAATCATATATCATATGATCATTCATATTAAACACATACATTTCCATTAATTACAATATATTTTTTCATTTGTATTTAAGAAGAAAGGTACTTCAATTTCTCTAAATCCATAATCATCAATAAATTTACCTTTTTACTTAATTGAATGAAACTAATTTAAATTCATCATAGTGACTCGACCATGAATGTAATAAACCAATAACAATATTTTCTCATCAAACCAATAAAATTATTCATTTTAATATCAAGGTGTAATATTTGATGCACTAGCATAACAATATATCATCAAAACTATAAAAATACCATCAATTTTTGTTCTCTTGTTACCCAACAGATCATTAGTAACTAACATATACTCATTGATTATTAAATATTTTTAATCATGAACCAGAGAATTGGGGCCAAAATTCAACACATTAATTCATGACATAATGTGTCTATAGGTAAATAAAATTCCTAATATATATATATATATTAATTATATAATTAAATGAATATTTAAAATTTCTGTTGATTAAATTAGAGGTCATACCTTTCACTGCAACCTAGAAGGACACTCTTTCCTATGTCGGACCTCCATCTTTTTTAATGGAAAATAATAATGAAGACATATTTTATGTTTTATATGTTCCTTATTTATGGTGATAATAATATTTTATCATTCATGAACAAATACATAGTATAAGATAACATATAAATATTTAAAAATGTTACTCGCTATAGTCATCAATCAATCCACAGTTAAACAACACTGTGTGATGTTCCATATCATGCACATCAGGGATAAATGAATACAATGTATATGTCATAGTTATTCAACTATTATACGAATGATATAGAAATGAGGGCTCAAATTATCTATTCCACACATCATCAGTTCTTGTTGGCATATTTTTTTAAAAGGTTTGGGATAAAGAATCATTTTTTATTAAAGCAATGCAAAGGCCTCTTTTAACTAGGTAGTGGGAGACCCATTACATAGTCTGAAGGGCCAGTGGGAATTTATCCCATTACATGGCCCAAGTCCCATTATGTGAATAGTACTGCGACAGTATCTGTTTGCTACAGTATTGCATAGTTCCAGCCGCCGCTACAGTACCCTTCCGCCGCTACAGTGACCTACCACCGCTATAGTGCCCGTTGGTGCTACAGGGCCACCACTACTACAGTACACAACATTACTTCTAAAGTACCTACGCCCAATGGGTTTTCAACAGATATCCATTTATTCTTGACCAATATAACCTTTCCCAATGGAACATTTGAGATAATTCTTGTTTTTGAAATAGGAATTAATTTTATTATTATTTATTTAATTATGATACTTTATCCAAAAATAAACATGTCCCCATGATGTGTTTTATATGGAATAAAGGCTGTTAGATTAAGCATGTATGTGAAAAATAATGCAGGAATCATTTTCGCTAACTCACAAAAAATTAATGGAGGATCATCCATCATTTTTATCAGGAGAGAGTTGAATAAATTTTTTAACAAAAAATAACTCTATAAAAATGGTATGATCAAATTATTATAAACCTTATTTTATTGGATAGTAAATTTAGGATTGTTATTGTAATCAATTAATATTGATGGCTATGATTGTCTTCAGTTTTTATTTATTTTAGTTTTATCTTTATTTCATTGAAACATATAGATATATACCTTGAATATCCATAATGGAAGTTTGTATTCTATAATGTAGCTAAAAAATTATATTATATTGAAGGAGTCATCACATGAGAAACCGATAAAATGAATCCATATATTTTCACCAATTCAAATAGGATGCAAATCAGGAAAAATACCTTAATTTAATAAGTTACACCTACATCAAAAGTATTATTTGGTCATCCAAGTGATATTTAGAATAATTAAACTCATGAAAGCAGAAATATTTTTCTCAATGTATAATAACTATAAATAGTTATGAATGAAATATTTTTATCAATATGTCATCTCGATATAATATATTTTTATTTATCAAATTGTATGTTGATTCCATGAATTTTTTCCCATCTTTTTTGATATCATTTAACCGTTACCTAATGAAAAAAATATATGGTTTAATCAATTCATCCAAATAATTCATGAGATAGGTTTAGGTGTATTTTTAGTTTCAATAGTGTTATTAAACCTCATTTAATTCTTCTTATATGGATGATCAATTGGAAATAATTGTTGGTGCCCCATGAAACACAAACTATTATTATATTTAAGATTTATAAATAGTGTAATCATCAAAGAAATGGGACATGATAGTTACCCTTTTATTCTCTAACCATATATAATTACATAAAAAGGGAAATTATATATAGTCCAATGAAGCATATCACACATCCGATATATAATTTTCCAATATGTGTCAAATATGCACACAACCACATCCCAACAAAGCATCAAATATTTCAACAGAGGTTAAAATTTTTAATATATATAATTGATTGAATCATACGGTTCAAATATTAGGATAATTATTAAATATAAGAATATTTTGTAATACACATCCTCATTGGAAGAATATAAATATGAAAAAAAATTCACATGATGTGAGAAGTATGAATTTGACCAAACAAATTAAAACCATAACTAGAAAGTCCCAACATAACATTATGAACCTTGCATGAAAAATAATGATGACATGCATTAAATTTCCGCTAGGATTATCCATATATATGATTAACCAGCTAATCATTATTTTTAATTAAAATATAATCATTAATCATATATTTGTTGATAGTTCAGTAGACATGAATAAATTTTGAAGACTATGAATCTTTAGAATGTGCAAGAAGACTTTTTGTGATATATAGGAAGATATTTTATCAATGATTGTATTTCATAAAGATATACCATATACATTTAATCAATTTAGGCTTTCCGGTCCATTTAAGAATAATATGTACAATTTTTGGGAAGCATGAATTTTAAAAATATGAAATTCAAGTTGGTTAGATAACTTTAATGTCATTTGAATATTTGAGGTAAAGTATACATTATAAGGAAGTGTTTCCTTTAAAAGGATATGAATATAGAAAATGAATCTATTTGAAATCCCATATATTGTTTTTTAATCACACTGTCATATTAAAAATTTAAATTTGTTCTTTTTAGTACAATCCTGATATATGTAAGTATAATATCCTCAATTTCAATCTCTAAAGAAATTATTTTCAATACTTTCTTCATGTGTATTGATTTAATTTTCAACCTTCATTTTAATATTTTGTTTCTTATGACGGGTCACAAATGGAATCCTATCGATTATCAAAATCCTCTTACCACTACAAAAATTTCCTTCACGATCAATAAAATATTGAATCATCTCCCTATTCAGATACACAAAATTAAGGTTTATTTGAAAACTATAATTTTTATATAGTATCTGACTTATTCCTGACATAAAAAAGGTATTCTTACATAATTAAAACATATAAAAGTATAATACATCAATATGAAGCATTATCCAATGAAAAATAAATAAATAAAAATTATTTTTAAACTCATTTGTGATCTAATCGGTAGGATACGTCAAGTGTCTATTCATTATATTACCAGAAAAATGATATATTTAAATAATATTGTTAAAAAATAATTAAAATATTCATCATTCCAAATATATTTTTTGATACAATGATGAATAAATAGTAGATACACTTAGATAATGTAGAGACAATGAGTGAATATTTAACATAAATTTATTCAATAAAAAATTCAATATTCATAAATTTCATTCCTTATTAAATTGATATTAATTATCAAGTAATTTTAATCATTCAAATATTAAACTAAATCTTTGAAATGGATAATTTCATAACCCCATAATAAATTCAAATAAAAATGTACAACAAAAATTTGTTAAATAATTTGAAAATATTTGTAATATAATCTAATAACATTATATTATATCAAAGAGTTCTTTGAACCTTCATTTTTTCCAACTTGTCCAATAGATATAATTTTTCCTCAATTATAACTTCAAACGAAAATTTCCCACCAAACACAATAACTATTGTCATTGATACATTTTTTTAATTAGTGAAACATTCATAATACCATCAAGATGTAATTTAAATTCTGATTTTTTTGAAAATTACTAACAAGATAATCCAAATACTGTTGTTCATATGAAAATCAACATAGTATACTAATATTCACTCAAAAAAAAGAATAATATAAATTAAATATAATATAATGAATGCATACATGTAATGAACTAAATAATTTGTAATGCGTGGAATGTGAAATGAATATTAAATAATACAGTTAAATATATTTTCCAGTATGGAACAATTTTATTTACTATTACATCCCAATTTTTAATATAGAAAGCATTCTATAATATAAATAATTTTTTATCATGGGAAAAATTTAATTATGAATGAAAAAAATGTATCTCCCGAAATATAAGACATTTTCTTAGATATGTGTATTTTTTATCATGTAAGCATTCATAATAGCATTAGAGAGTGAATTACTATCACATGTTTGTAGATAATTTTCTATATGAAAATAAAAATAACATTTCAAAAATGGAATTCAACAAAACATTATATTTATTATCCAAATAAATAATAATAGATGGGATATCCAATAATTAATTCATATTACAATTGAACCAAAAAAGTATAAGACAATGAATATTTAAAAAACTAAGACATAAATGTTTATTGAAAATAATTATAACAAAATTTTGATAAATCAATTATGAAAATAAAAAAGTTAAATGAATAATTTCTATATATAACAATAGATTAATAAAAACCCATGTAAAAAATAATTAATTACATAATTAGTCATAATACGTTGTTAAATTGTTTTTTCCTGTTTTTATAAAAAAGTAGTAAATTAATAAATTAAAATTACAGATATATCTACGATAATCATATTTATTATGAAGTTATATTAAAAATAATCTAAATAATCCTTTGAGAGAAAACAAAGGATAATTTTATAATAATAATATCTTACCTAGTTTATGATATTTAGAAAAAAATGAATATTATGCTCAAAAGAGGATATGATGGATTTTGAATACAATAATTTTTATTAAGGACGATGTCAATCAAAGAAAGAATAAATGGGTATATATCACCATGGGAGAAGAGAAGGGTGGAATCCACTCAGGGTAGATAAGAGTAGGGATCATGAATAGGTATGGGTGTAGTGGCAGTCATGTGAAGAATTTGGAATCTCTATCCTAGTGGGTTTATAATAAGCCTTGGTTTAGGAAGTCGTATACCTATTATTTTTACAATAAAATATTATATGATTTTGGAAATGACTTAATACGAAAGGTTATAGAAGAACATGGTAAATTATTGTGGTTATAATGTCATATTATGATAGTTTATAATATATTTGTTATCATCTTATTGATCTGAAATAAAAAATTTATGAACATTATTGAATATGTTGGGAAAAAAATTGCACTATCAATGGTGGTGGTGAACTAACCATATTGTAAATAAAGTTATCATTTGTGAATCTAATGAATGGATGGTGAAAGATGAATATTACTTTATAATAATATAATATTCAAATTTTAATAATTTTAATGTCACTCAGTCTAATTAGATGGAAAACATAATGCGGTGTAAGATTAATATTTTTTAATCCCTTTAATAATAGATGAAATGGTTTTTGTTGAGACCAATAGATCATGGGTTTTGAGGAGAGTATTGGGAAATGAATTTTATAAAATTTTGAACAATCCATTGTTTGGAATATGTGATGATTATGAATGGTAATTGTAATAGGGTGATTTGGGTGTTTTGATCATAATAACAATTAGATATTTATTTTGGAATAAAACTACCAATATTGCTGAATATTTTATTCATAAATAGTTAATCGTGAATTTGAGTTAGAACTAAAGAGTATTTACAAAATTCATGACTCAAAAATTAATTTCCTTAAAAAAATAATGTTATGTATCTTATTTTGTTGTATTTTACAATTTACCAATAGTTAAAGAATTATAAAAAAAATAAAAAAGTTAACCCAATATGTTTTTGGATTATAAATTCAAAACAAAATTAATCAAATAATTTTATATAAGATATAAATTAAATCATTATATCAAAATTTTATTTTTTTTAAAAAATACTAATTTAAATATTATTATCAATATTATTATCAATTAAAAAGTATTAATTATATCATTAAATTGTAATATCAATATAATCATTCTTAATATCAATTTATAAACCCAATTTAAGAAAAAAAAAATATCATTATATATTCGTTAATATGTAATGAAAATTGTTAGGTATTAAAAACATTGAAACACTTATTTTATCATTATTTAAAAGTTTATTTACATGTATAATGATATAAATATATCAAAAAATAAGTTTATAATTTAAAAAATATTATTTTACACTTCCATAGGTATGGAAACAGTTCTAATGCTCATTATACTATTCCTATAAGTCATATTATTATTCAAATAATTAGATTATTATTCAAACAATCATATTAGTATTCCCAATAACATATTTTTATTAGTTATATAGGTTCCAAACATCCAATAAATACCTAATATTTTCTTCATTTTTCATTGAAATATATTTTTTTTCAAAGGTGTATTTTTATTTTCTATATTTTTATTTTATAATTAATATACTAATTTTTCTCTATAGAGTTATTTGTGACTGTGATTATTACTATGGGTAGAGTAGATCCTAATTTTCCTATTATTACTATCTTATTTTATATTTATTAAAATTGCAATTGTTAAAAAAAAATTGGTTATTTTTTTCCTAATGAATTGTTTAAAATAATATAGTAAAATTTATTTGGTATTATCTTGTGGTGTTTGTGAGTTATACTACATTATAATATATGAAATGATTATAATATTATATGGAAAGTTCAATTGGTAAACTTTTGGGTAATTAAAAATTAAAGGTCTAAATATAGATTATTTTATTACTATGCATATGGGAACAAAACATTCAATAAAAATTTATCATAGAAATTAACCCTCTTTAAATAAACATACATTCATTAATAGGAAATTATTCAATTTTGATAAAGAAGGAAATCAGGAAATGTATGGTGATATCATGGATACAGGTATTTTCCTATGCTACTCATCAAAGAGTATGACATATAATTGATTCAATAAAATTATCAATAATACTGTTGATATTTGTGATGTAAAAAGTTTTGATAATTATTTATAATAAAAATGTGGTTTTTTTATCTGAGAATGAATTTGAAAAAGATGAAGATGTTAATATTGGTTTATTATAATCTAAAATTATTTCATAATATCGTGAATATAATATTATATGTACTAAATTAAAAAGTGAATAAGTTATTCAACATATGAATCAATCAATAAGGAAAATAGTTCATGATTACCTTCTAGAAATTATTGGAGACCAAACCACTCCAACACAAACATTAAGGATAAAGATAATGGGTCGTAAAACTCTATTATCTATGAAATAAAATTCATTTGTAAATATTGAAAATGATGATTCATGGTTAAATTTCATGAATGATGAATTTAATTTTGATTAATAGATATCAATCATGAGATCTTTTGTATAGATAGATACATTACAATCTAATTGATACCATGTATTTCTTCGAGAACAAGTAGGATGACAATGGAAAAAAATCAGAAAAAAATCATTGATGAGATATGGTCATGTTGAATGCATTTATATTGTTGTGACTTTCACATTAGTATTAACCATAGTGTCTATTATAATCATTATACTAGTGGCTTCCAAACTAATGATTAAATTATTCAAAATGTACGTGAAGAAAATATTCTTCAATAGACTACAATATATTTCCTTACACCAAAGGCTTAGTTTTTGATGAACTACAATATACTATTAATATGATTATTAAAATATAATTACAGCTACCACCTAGTAGTTGGAATGTAATTTAAGAATAAGATTAACTAACATGGGTAAATATGATTTACACATGTATATATAATTAATCATTTAGATATCAATTACTATTATTGAATGTAATAACTATTTTAAAATAAAGAATTTACATTTTTAAGAAAACCATTATCCTATGTATCAACAGAATTATTTCTAACAAAATTTAAATACTTAATTGTAGAATATTTGTTTTAATAAAATGAATATATTATATTTTTAATCAATAATTTTTATAGCCATACAAAATATTTTATAGGTATATGTTATGTAAAAATATCAAATTTTATGAATAAAAAGTTGTAATTATATAAAAATTAATTATTCAATCATTTAAATGAATCCCCATTTTAAATAATTTTTTGAAAATATAATTAATTTTATTTGTGTAAATGATACACTTTTTTTAATGGGGAACATAATAGTTATATTGTGGTGTATTCTTGGTATTTTTTGGTAAAGGTTCATTTTTTTATGAATAATGAATAATATTGAATTTTAAATGAAAACATCTTTTCATATAATTTATTTATAAGGATAAACTATCTATATAATTAGGTATAATGTACATTTATATTGATTATAAATCAACTAATTCAATGATTTTCATTGGAGTCAATTTAACTTTTAAATTGGGTAAAAAAACCTACCAAATGTTTTAATATTTTCACATTAAAAAATGTTGTTTCATCCCATCTGCGGGGGTGATTTTAAATTATTTTTTACAACATATGTGACTGAAATTTTGGAAACTAAATTCCATAATTGGAATTAGAATAATTTCTAATTTATAATAATGGGAATTTATGGTTTTTCATAAATATTATTAAAGGTGATTATAATAATTTAGATTGATTAAGATAAAAATTATCCTATCAATGGACAAAAACGTACACTTAATAGAAAAATGACATATAAATTTCTCCGAAAGAAATTTCATGGACATATTTCTACCATTACTCCATTTTCTATAATTTTTTCATTATTTTAGTCACATTTCATTTGAAAAACATTGGTGGACATCCCATTTCAAAAACATTAAAAAATGACACTACTCTTCCAATATAAGATGACGTTCACCCCTACCACTTATTGAAAACTCTAAATCCATTTAGATTCAAAAACATATTCTTTGTGTCTTGAAGAAATACCTACTATAATCCACAAATACTCCCTCTAGGAATAATTCCTTCCAAGGAGGCCCTTTGTTGCAAACAAAACGTAGTTACCCTAATAAGATGTAACATCCTTCTAAAAGCTCGTTATCCACCACCAAAATATTCTCATTCCATTATTATGTAATAAAATTATAATTATCAATATACTGAAATTTTTTTATTATATGGGTTATACCTAAACTTACACACACATCCATCTAATGGGAATCAAATATATCTTTCTTCAATACGATGAACTATTACCTCATGAAATGATGTTGTTCGATTTTTTATTTTCCACATATCAAGGTTGGGGATTATATAGAAAATATATATATATTAATGTCATATATATGAAATTTTGGATATATTTATATGCCTTTAATTTTTATTTAACAAATAGCTTCATGAATTCCATTTTTGGTATATATGATAAATTAGTTTGAGGACATTTGGACAACCTTCTCCACAAAGCGATAAGATTCGTTTACACACTACATGGAAAGTATTATGTATTAGTATAATAAAATTTTATTATATATTGGAAATAATAATTTTAATTTAATATATATATATATACATGTATATTTCATTTACATTCGTTGTTTCAATATTATAATTAAACAGAATTAGTGTTCATGTGCATGTACAACCTACATTCTCAATGAACAATGTACTCTGTATCATAATTTTATATTTAATTGATTATTATAAATACATATATAATAAATATTAATTATTTTTACATCATGTTTTACTTTCTGAAATTTATGATATAAGAATGAGGAAAAAATTCATCAAATTATGACACTTGTAAAAAACAAAGATGATATTACCTGAAATGTTTCATTAACAACGATGTGTTATATATACAGAAATATAATGGAAAATTTGTAATTAGATAAAATATTATGGTTATTATTTAGGTTTATAATAAACATATATATATATTATACCTGAGTTTTTAATGATTATTCTAGGATTCAATACTTAAGGTAAGGGTTTTCTTGTCAAAGATTTATTTTCCGAGAGACAAATGTATTTTTAATGAACTACTTATTATAAGTGGGGTGCTTACAACCCATGGATATATTATATGATTATTATAATTAAATTTATAGGTATTTAAATATTAGTTTTATTTTTAATATTTCGTGAGGGTAATGTTTCAAAAGTAAGAAAATCAATAAAGTAAATTTCCCTCAATTTTCATTCATTAGGACACATTCCATGTTTTACACCAAGGATCTAATTCAATTATTATATAATGAAACATGTAATTTTATATAATGGAAATACTTATTTTCATGATATTTTAATCTTTTTGGGACCTCAATTTCTTATACGTGGAGTATAATTCAAAGTTTATATGCGGTGAAATTTTATTCAATCAATATCATCACATGTCGATATTATTTATGAATATACTTACAATGTTTAAATATTATTATTTATATATAAAGAGAATAAATGAATCAAAATACCCACTATGTATTCAGGATTTATTCATTTATTTAAACAATTTTTTAACATTTATTAATTAAGTTAAATAGGAAAATATTTTAATGAAAATATGACTTTATTTAATATTTTGATCAAAAATATGTGTTCATTTAAAACCTTTTTTCCTAAAACTGTTTTAATTAATTTTAATGTAATGTTATGATATTAAAAGATAGTTTATACCCAAGTATTCCATTTTAAAAAAAATTAATGGAAAATTAATTTCATATTCTAATCAACGAACCTACCTGATCTTCTATTGTGCAAAACGAATGTTCATCACATTTAGACATAACAAATGTTGTGACCATAATTTCAATGAAAGTTACATTGTATGTTAAATTGGATATTTTTAACTAATTTTTTTTACTAGTTTT
Source organism: Viscum album (assembly GCA_963277665.1). NCBI lineage: Eukaryota > Viridiplantae > Streptophyta > Magnoliopsida > Santalales > Viscaceae > Viscum > Viscum album. The sequence continues at coordinate 2,115,106,134 of OY728136.1, forward strand.
CAATAATTTTTATGAGTTTAATGTTGTTTTCGAAGAAAAATGTTTTGAAAAATGATTTATGATAAACAATTATTTTAAATGACTTTTAAAATTACATTTTATGTATCAAAAATGTTTTTTTACCTTTTATGGTTTTAAATGATTTCATGATTTCTTAATATGTTTTTTAATCAATGAAATGGTTTGAAAAATGGTTTCATGCTTTATATATAAATTTTCATTGTATATTCATTTAAAATGGTTTTCAAAATGTTTTACTCATTTATCTAATATGAAAGGATATTTTACTCATGGTGTGACTTAAAAATACATTTCAAAACTATTTTCTATGCAAGAAGAAATTAATTTCTGTTACTCATGCCATTTATGGGGATTTTATTCAAGGATTCCATTAATACTATTTCCTTAAATGATTTATATTTTTATTGGATTATTTTTATGAAACATTTTTCCCTTTTATAGATTATATTCTGTTGAAACCAACTTATTTTCATGGGTTATTCTCTAATTAAATGATTCTGAAACCTATCACATTCTGCAAGTTATGATATGATTACTTTTCTATGACACCCACAACATTCAATGATTTAAGATATAATTTTTTACCAATTTGGGGCACATGTACATATGATTTCATAATGAGATGGGTGTGAAATATATCCCATTAAAATGATTTTGGTAAATATTTATATGTCATGATATATTGATAGTAATCAATACAATGGTATTGATCCACTATGGAAGATGTTGATACCTAATTCACAAGGGGAAGACATGGAAACCTAATCCACTATGGGATGATGGGGGAACCTGATCCCTTACATGGAATAGACTATGATTGGTGGTGGTGGTGTGTCCCTCCCAATAGGTATGGTCCCCATTATTTACCAATCCAAGTTCTATAAGTTATTATTTACTTATAAAGAATTATATTACTTGTTAATGTGTATTCAAAAATTCCTTGTGTTAATCCTATGTTATGATTTCATGGATTATGACATGATTTATGTTTATGAATATATATATATAGGGTATGATATTATAATGTTATGATCATTTTCTCATTCCCTTATAATCATGATTATACTTATATATCTCTCTTTTTTACCCTTAATGAGTTGATAAGATCACACCTTTTTAAGCATCCTTCCCAAGGTTATGAAGATATTTTTTATGTGTGATATATATAAGAGGGTTAATAGTCTTTGATAACTTATGGGATATAATGTATCTCACTCATTTAACAATGTTTATGTTAACATGTTTCCAAAAATACTATATGAATAAGTTCACTAGGATCCTAATTATGTAATGTTTTACATATTACACATAAAATATTTAAGGTATATTCACATTTTTACTCAGTTATTATTGTTGGTATTAGTTAAAGGGTTTACTGAAACATTGTAAACTAAGATGATAATACCTGAGTGACAATACTAAGCACATGTCTAATGATACGTCTAAAGAGAATGAAAAGTATAGGGAAATGTCTGGGATTTTTTAATGATGGATGGTGTGGTTTCCACAAAAATACATCCCTTTCTAGTTTTTATAATTTTATTTGGTTCATGTCACATATGTACGTAGGAGTAATACCTCCAAAAAGGTGTGTCAAAATTACCTCAAGAGTAACCTAGTACATGAAAACAAGTCGTATTGCACACCTGGATTGACACTTCCTATATTTATGGAATGGTTATTCATAAAATATTCATAAAACATCATTAATTTTTTTTAAAAAAAATATTTGGATATGAATAACCTAGTATAAACAAAATGTTTCATTGATTAATTAAGTAGAGATAATTTAGAAATCCTATAAGAGAATTTTTTGACAATATGGTTACCCTCTATTAAAATTATTTATCACACTATGTTTTTTAGTTTATGTTAATAGAGGGAATAAAATAAAAATGTGTTAACAATGAATGTGATGAAAAAACATTTATGTGAAGACAAATGGAAAGATCGATGGATTATATGATGCTGTAATCATGCTTAATCAGTTTTGATGTAACATAGTTATCAATGTGTGCCTTAACAACTCTTAGACTGTCCAAAAACAATAAGGAAGGAGTTTTTCTTGTGTTTGATTAATAAAGACCATGGAGGAATGAATCATTAGTGTCGAATATGTTGATAATGTGGGAATAATCTCTCAATTGAATGACTTATAGGAATAATAAAATGTTTAGAGTTAGGAAAAGAAAAACACAAAGCAAGTAACGACAAAGAGAAAATAAAAAATTATGTTAATTAAATGGATGAAAATATTGGCCTCTCTAGGAAATCATGAAATGTAAAATTTTTTATTTAGGGAAATAATGGTAATTAGAAAAATAGATTTCCCAATTGTAAATCTTAGGAAGTGGATCACCATGGACGTACGAGTAATAGTTATATTGCTAATGATAATGAGACTAAATTTTAAATGTGAAATAAAATAGGTTCTGTATCACAGGATGAAGTATCCTTTTTAATTAATTACTAATGAATTAGAGTAACAAAAATATTATGTAATGGTATTATAGAATAATGATATATGAAATATATAAGGATTTTGTGCATATTTTTCTATGTACAAAAAAGAATATGTCAAATAATTAAGATGGAATAGAAAAGTGATTTATTGGAAAGGTGATATTCATGGGAAAAACAAGATTAATGTAAATTTAACATTTAATATGTTTTATTTGTTGCAATAATGATGTTTTTTTAATATGTGTTTGATATGAATAACAGAATTGGAAGGTACAAAATTACCATGGAACTAATTAATCATTTTTTGACAATGTGGTCTATGTTATAATGGATGAAATTTATAACATAGTTAATTCATGTAATATATCATTTAATCTTATAAATAAGGAATCATGTATATTTAAAAAAATGAATTATAGTAATTCATGTTATTACCATGTTTTTTTAGAGGATATGGTGAGGGTATTCTTATGTTTGAAATGTCACAACCAAGATCAACATTACTATATATGTGGGATCAATTTTTAGCTAATATTGTGACCCTATTTTTAATGTTTTATATTTTTATATTCTAGAAGTGTTTTGTGGATACACATTTCTGGAATTTTGTAGTTAAACTTTTGTTTATTTTTGTGAGATTAAATTAATATCACAACACCTAAGGATTTATTCATATTGGATAACATGTTTGAAAAATGTTGTGTAGATTGTAAATAATGACAATTGGGATGGATTATCATGGATCTAATGATCACTTAGGGATTTAAGAATTAAAAATTCACCTATTTTAGAGAATGCGGTGAGGTGGAAATTTATGATGGAAAAACAAAGGTTATATTTTACTAAATCAATTAAATATATGTACTCATGAAAATTCTATAACTCTTGGGAAAGGATCTTGAAACCAAAAAGTCTATCCTATAACCTTCTATTATGATGAATGAAATGGACCCTTAGATCATCACAGATTTTTTTACATGTGATTTTTTACCTTCTCTTGACCTTGATCTCTATCACACACATTTATTACAAGATAGTTATATTTATCTTCCTTGTCCATGTTTTCACTTTCCACAAATGTTCTCTAGTGTGGATCCCTAGTTTTGTGTTTCTTTTTATAAACATCATATTTCCAGAATTTCAATTTTAAATGGATGTTTTAGAATAAATCTTTAGGATGTGGGTTTTTATAATATGAAAATTCATGTTTTAGACCCTTAATAACCCCGATTAATTTAAAGGGAGAAATTAATTTTAATTTTGGTAGAATTTGAAACCTATAGATTTTATTAATGGTTTTTTGAATTAATTTAATCTTTTTGGTATTTTAAATTTTACATAACACTAAATAATGTTTTTTAATATATTAATGAACTCTATTTGGCTTGTGTTCACTACATGAAACACTTTATTCTGTTGAGACACACACATCACTATGTTTTTCTTACATTACACACAATACTAATTCCTATCGACAGATTGTGTTACACACAAGGATGAGTTTTTTTTGAAATAAAATATACAGTAGAAATGATTATTAAAATATTATTATATCTATGACCTATCCATTGGAATGCATGTTAAGAATAAGAATAACATTATATTGAATATATTATTTACACATGTATAAAAAATTAATCCTTTGGTTACTAATTACTATAATAAATGTGATAAATATTTGAAAATAATGAAATTACTTTTCTATGAAAATTATTTTCCAATGTTCAAACAAAATTTTGTGTTAATAAATCAAAAAACCACTTTTAAAAAATATTTTTAATGAATTAAATATTATAAATTGAATCAATATTTTTTATACTAATCCAATATATTTTATATGTATAAGATAATAATAAATCTATTTTTATAAAATAAAATATGTATTCTTATAAAATAAAAATTTACCACCTTCTAATTGATATCCCCGTTTAAAAGTTATTTTTAAAATTTTTATTTTTCCAATTTGAAAAAATAATCTTCATTTTTTATAGTTATCTTAAAAATTATAAAATGGTGTTTTTTTATATTTTTCTTTGATGTTTCAATTTTTTAAGAATAATGAATAAACTTGATTGTAATTCAAAACTACATTTTAGTCTAATTTATTTATAAATATATTTATGTTATTATTGGTTTTAAATATAAATTTTATCAATTATAAATATATTGAAACATATTCAAAAAAATTAATAAATTTCACCATGAAATGTTATACAAAAATATACCAAAATCATGAACATTTCTACTTTAAAAACATGATGTGTTGTCCCATCCATGGGATTAAATTTAAATTATTTTTTACCAGATATATTATTTGAATTTAGAAAAATGAATTCCATATTTGGGATCATAATAATTTATAATTTCTAATATGTTCAACTTTGTTTTTAAATGAATATATTAGTAATTGTTTTAAAATTAATTACCGCTTTTAGGAGAAAAATTAGCTTAACAAGCGACTAAACTATGCACATAAGGGCCATAATTGCCTAAAAACTCTCCAAAATACATTGGATGTCCATATTTATACCATATAGTCCATTTTATATAATTTTTTTAATATTGCGGCCACCTGTAATATAAAAATCATGGTTGGAATTTCTTTTTCAAAAATCAGAACGAATGCCACTTCTCCTCCACTATAAAAAGTCACTCACCCCTCCAAATTATTCACAAATACCAATCCATTTGTATTGAAAAAAAACTTAGAAATTATTCTAAAAAAATACATACATTCATTATTGAACCCTCCCCCTTGGAAAATGTCATCTAATGAAACACGTTGGTACAAACTAAAAGAAGTTACCCAATGAAGGGGTAAAATCCTTCATCAAGATATTTTTTTCATTATCAATCTTTTAACTATTATAATTACATAAAAATATAATAAAATCAAAATAATACATATACTGAGATTTTTTTATTCTTTGGATTCTATCTATACTTACATACACTTCCATCTATAGGTGATGAACATAAAGTTCTTGTGTATGACGAACTATCGCCTCACAAAATGATCATGTTTGATTTTTTTTACAACCTATCTGATTGAAAATTATTATAGAAAATCTCTTATTACATGATATATATGATATTTTGGATTTATTTTTTATTCATTAATAATTATTTAACACATTCGTTTCTATGTTTAATTTTTTATAAATACGACAATTTTGTGTGGGGAAGTGTTTACTACCACCACATCAAAGAGATATGATTCATTTAAAATATTCATGGAATGTATTAAGAATGGGTCAAACAAAAGTCTATGATATATATAAATTAATAGTTATACTAGAATAAATTTTTATATATATATTTCATTTAATGTATTTGTTTTAATATGATAATTAAATTGAAATAGCATTCATGTATACGTACAGTCAACCGTCTCCATGGGTAGTGTATTCCATTTCAGAATTATATCGCTATAAGGTTATTATAAATATATATACAGATACAATAAATTATATTTAAATCATAGTTTACATTATTGAAATCATGATATAAGTATGAGGACTAAAATGATAACAAATTAAGACACATGTGAAAAACAAAGATGATATTTCCCAAAACATGACCTGGATATGGATGTCTTAATAAGATAGTAATATAAAGAAATATATGGTATCATATATAATAATATTATTATTATTTTTGATTAAAATAATCATATATTTAAGAAACAATATATTTGAATGAGTATGAAGAGAGTAAAGACTTTAGTTAATGGTTTTCTTGTCTCATTTTTTTCATACATAAGTCATGTTCACCAAATATTTCTTATATGTGTTTTGTTTACAGATCCATAATGTATTATAATATTATTATAATTAAATAAATTTGTATTTACATATAATTTTGATCGTATATATTTTTTGGGGTTATGTTTAAAAAGATACCAAATCCGGAAAGTAATAATGTTTAAATTTACTTTCCTTGAGACAAATGTCATGTTATGAACATAAATAATTTTACAAGGTGTATATAATGAAATTTGAAATATTATATCATGAAAAAAATTTATTTAATGAAATTTTATGGTTCATTTAATTTCATTTTCTTACATAAGGATTATAACTCTATGTTACCATGTGGTTAGTTTTTTAGAAACAATCTTATCGTTTACCGAGATTTTTAATGATTATGAATCCCCAAATGAAATATTATTATACGTATCACAAGATAACACATGAATTTTTTTACCCACTCGATATTAAAGATTTATTTGTGTATTATTACCATTTTCAAACTCATTGGTACTTATCATAATTAGTAAAATGTTTTTACGAAATCCATCTGTATTTCTTTTTTTAGTCATAAAATTTTCATCTTTAAAAATCATGTTTCCTAATAATGTTTTCATAAGTATTTTACTATTATAATATTATATTTAATAATCATTTTTACCCATGTTTTAAATTTTAACAACATATTTTTAAAATTAATCTTTTAGTTGTTTTCTGATCAAGTGAAATTTTTAAAAAATTAATGAGGAAAAGTAATGATTTTCCTGAAAGAAATTACCTACCATAATGACCATCATTTCCTTGATGAATAATTTGTATGTTTACATGATTATTTCCATGTAAAATATTTTATTTATTTTAAATATATATATTGAACATAAATTTGTTTTTAAAGGAAAATGTTTTTAATTAGATTAAAGTTTAAAAATATTTTTAATGATTTTCAAATATTTTGTTATACTTTTTCAAGATGTCATCTTCCAATATAATGATTATAATAATTTATAGAATTATTAATGAGTTTTCAAATTATTTTCAAAAAAATTTCATTCATAACTTCTTCACAACTTATTTATAAGATTTTAATGTATTTTTTATGAATGTAGTTTTCAAAATGTTATCAGAGAGCCTTTTATAAGTTTCCATGTTTATTTTCAAGAAAATTATTTAATAATGGTTTTACTCATTTTTCAAAGAATAGATGGTATATTACTCAATGAATGTTTTCTAAAGATATTACAAAACTATTTTCCTTTTAAAATCACAACTATTGGTGTTACATATTCTTTTTAATGGGGATATGATTCATGGGTTCCATTCATATTCATTGTATAAATCATTTATGTTTTGGTGGAAGGATTTTTATGAATCCTTTTTCTCTTTTTGGGGTTTATATTCTTACAAAACCCTCTTCTTTTCATGTGTTGTGTTTTTTTGACAATATTATGAAACCTATATTTTACAATAGTTTATCATTCGAAAAAAATTTTATGAATCACACTTCATTTAATGAATTTTAATACGATTTTTTGGTGTTCATTATGACATGTTTGTATTATTTAATTGAGAGATGGGTGGGACCTATATCTCCCTACAATGAATTGGGTAATGGTATATATCTCCCGATATAATGTTACGAATCAAGTCAATGGGCTCAGTCCACTATGGAATATTTATAAACCTGATTCATTTTGGGAAGAAGTGGAAACCCAATACACTATGGGATGATGGTGAAACTTGATCCACTATGGGAAAATGGGGAAACCCAATCAATAACTATATGATGGGAAAACTCTATCCCTTCCAAGGATTTAATAGTGAATGGGGATGATAGTTTTTCTATATGACTAGTTGTAGTCCCCATGATGTTCCATGATATGTACATGGAATGAATAATGACTTATAGGGAATGGTATTAAATATTTATGTGTACACCACAATTTGATTCAATTATAATATGTTTTTGTTTCATAGATTATTCTATTTATTTCATTATGATTCATGCCTTACAAACTACTAACCTTTCATCCATGATTATTTTTTATGATCTTCGATATATATAGTATGATATTCTAATGTTTGGATAAAATTCTTATAGACTTATTCTAATGTTTATTCATTCATGTATCCCTTATTTACCCAAAACATGAATCAACCCTCACTACATTTTTTGTTTCCTTCCAATGGTTTTGAAGATATATTTTATGTATGATATGTCTATGTGTGGTTCTAGTCATGGAGGGCCTATTTTGAGATAATATACCTAACTCATGTATCAGTGATTATGTTTCAATATTTCCAAAGGCAATAAGTTAATGCAGTCTCTGGGAATCTATTTGTGTAATGTTTTACGTAATCCAAAAAAATAATGTAACATTTTTTATATTAATACTGGATTGTTATAGGTAGAATGACCAATGGTGATTCTATAATATAATAATGTTATTTTGATTTGACATAAAATATAATTCAACACTATCACATGAATCATATTGTGACAATATATCAAATTTTAAATATATAATATTGAAAAAAATAACATATAACTTCATTTTTTGAAACTAAAAATTATATAGAATATATCATCACTAAACCATTAGCTGATTTTGTGTTTGGGAGGTGTGGTTGAACCTTGTAGGTCAATAAATCTTCTCAAAGTAAGGAGTTTCTATTTATAAAATCCCCAACAGACATAATTTTATATTTTTTACCTATTAAATTGTAATGGTACGTTCTTTTGTTGGAAGGAATATGATAAGGGGAGAAATTATCCCTGGGGAATCAAAGAAAATTTTAACTGATTAGAGGTACCATGAAAAAAAATCGAAGTATTTAAATATTTATTCTTTTCCACACACTAATCTTCACTGAAATATATATAGAGACTAATTTAATGTTATTTTACATGTTCTGGAATAGGGAAATAATCTATTAGTTTATTATCTTGTTTTGAACTCATATAAGGGAACCCTAGGAATTTTATTCTCTATAGACGAATAATGTTGGAAAAGGGGAAACTAATGGAGAGATTAACTGATAAATTATGGAACTCCAAGAGAAGTTAAGTATGGCAAGAGATTATAGAATTCTGAGTATCAAAGTTAGATGGTTCATTGAAATTTATGAGGGAGTACATGATAAATGATGGTTACCTTTTGACAAAAAAATCCAATGGTGGAGGCTATTATAACCCGGTGATTTTTTTAAGTATTTATTTATAGTGTGATGTGTGGTAAGATATAATATCAATGTTCTCTTATATTAAATTCATATCATATAGAATTAAATGAATTTACATCCACTAATTTTTTTAAAAATTGATTATCATAAGATAATTTTAGATTTTCAACGAATATATAAGATAATCTTGTGTCCCATGTGTTACATTGTAATGATACGTTTCATAAGTACTAGCTATAAAATCATAAAATTCATTCATATTTAAATATAATAGGTTTCTTCATGATGTGTATTTGTGTAATTATAATGTTTTCCATTATTATATTTTGAGTTTTTATTATACACCCCAAAAAATACATTTCATGTCATGAAGGATGCATTGATGATTTTTACTGCAATTGGAAATAGAAGTCATGTTATGATATGGTTATACATGTCAAAAAATGTTTCATGTGTTTTATTTCTATTTGGGTAAAATAGTATCTGAAAATTTAATGATGTTTTAACCATAAGTAGAATAAAGTAGATTTTGAGGATTTTAAATGATGGAGTTTTTCAATTTTAAATTAATATCATGTTTTTGAAAATATGAGGCCATTCCACATCCACCAGAAATATAAATTCAATAATTCAATATAGATTAAAGTATATGGATGATTACTAATAGATTAGGGTATATATAATGATTCCTTACACTATTCTATTTCATTTCTAGATGTTCTAAATTAGTTAAAGAGGAAGATGACACATCACATTATGATTGATCATGCCAAACTATGATTGTTGTAATCTAAAAATTTTGAAAATAAATAATGTTGTTTCATACTAATGGTTGATTGGTTATTATTAGAGAACCTAATAATTTATTATTTAAATTATATGTTGGTGATTTTTATTGATGATGGTGTAAATTATGGATTTGGATTAATGGATGTTTGGTACCTGAGTCTGCATAAATTTAAAATTTAAAGCTCAATATATTTTTTGGAAATAGGGGTTCTAATAGAATAGATCTAAAAAAATAACACATAATAAAAGAGAGTGAAATCGTGATGATATGGAATTATAGTATTACTAATGATTATTTATAATATTGATAATTGAAAACTGAAGTGTGGTAATGTTTTGTTATATTGATAATTGTGCTTAGATGTATAATATGTTGTGCATATTATTGGTATATCTGGTTGTGAATACAAAAGAAACAAGGAGAACACACATGTTATTTGTGCTTTAATACATTTTTATTTCCAAATTTTTCAATGTGAATCATCTTTCAACTATATTGTTGTATACCTTCTGAAAGAATAAGATAATAAAGAGGATGAATCTATTGAAATTGGATGAGAGGTGATCTAATATGATAGCTTCTAATCACATACTAGTAGAGATATGGGTTTTATGCCTATCAAAACATTGTTGATATATTATCCTTGGTTTTATCACATCAATTTTGAATAAAAAAATAAAAACTATTCATTATCTTAATTTTATTACATCGAATTATAACTACAAAATTGAATCAGTCCATCTTTCCTATGTGTTTATAATATCAATTTTTCTGTAAGAAATTATAAAATTAATGACAACAAAAATCTCCCCATCATATGGTGTTTAGCTGGTCTAAAATAGAAAGACATAAAAAAAATAACATTTTATTCACATGGTATCCCATTACATAAATGATTAATCATTATGGTTCAACCTGATAATGATATAAATTCTCACCTCTCACATTCATCTAGTTACACTATATTTTATTATAATGTACTTTTTTCCTGGGGTATATATGTTTAATCCACTAGATTTATCCAAACCATGCACCTCTAACTACCATGGGACCACCTTACATATGTTTAAGAAGTAATGTTAGTATAAATCAATTATTAACTATGGAGTTTGAACCACTAACCTCATGTAATGTTCCGAAAGGACTCAGTATAAATGGTAATCAGACTGGTGACACTATTTGACCTCAAGCATTCCCCCGAAATTATAGTGATTATCGACTATCATTGGGTGTCTAGGGGCATACTATAAGGAGACAATATCTTTTATATCAAGGTATTAAATAAATAAAATTACAATGAATCATCATAATTTTAATCATCCATTAGAGTACATCGATATAAATAATGCATACCAACCAATGATAATGAAGGATTCAGAATAATGTCGAAAGTCATACATTATAAATTGCACCCTAATAAGAAAAATATATTGATAAAGGTAAAATATTTGAATAATGTGAGTCTCATACACTATACGTAGAGTCTCTACTATATTCTCTACGTTCCACTCATGTTGCTCCTGCTTGAACACGCAACACTAATCCTTCGTCAAACATGAATATGAAACCAGGTGAGTTACCTTGGGTACCTTGGTGAAATGGCATTGAAAAAGGGTGTGAGTATAATATTCACCAATTAATTACCAACATGGGGCTATATATAGCTATTAAACATTGCGATATTTTTTGTCACATGATCTAAATAACATATTAATAAATGTTGGGACAAAAATTTATAAACATTGTTTATCACCATCTTTAGGATTCTAATTGTCCATATCTTCTTCAACATGTACTTGTGTATCTCTGATCATTTTAGGATGATTTTTCCAACTAATATCACCCCTGATCTAAATCATTTTCTTCCTCTAATTTTACCCATGATTATTTTGGGGGTAAAACAAACAACAAAACAAACATTATAATATGAGCACTAAATCCATTGAAGAACCACACATTTACCTCGTGAATTTAATGATAAAACCTAGGAAAACCCAAATAGTAATTTGAGATACTATAATATGGTTACACAATCATTAATCAAAATATATTACCCACAAAAATGAAAATAGTAATATGAGCTACAAATCCATGGATGACCAAAACTGTATCCTTTTGAATATGGGGATACAATATGTAGAATCCCAAATAGTAGTCTAATAGCCAAATCCATGGAAGCCTTAAATAGAATCCTTATGAAACTAGGGATGAAACAGATGATATCCAAAATAAATTTGTGCAAAAAATCCATGGAATCCTTAAATAGTATCCTTATGAATTCAGGGATAAACCCCACAACATCCAAAATGCAACTTTGATCTCAAAATTCATGGAATCCCTAAAATGATAATCTGGAATATATATATATATATATATATCAATATATATATATGGAAACATACTAATTTGGAAAAAATTAAATAATTCACATATTTTTGGGTTTGGAATCCCACCCAATTTCATACAATGGTATAACACCACTTCCACCTCAACAGTACCACATTGATTTGGGTTCTAGAGTGACACCATGTATTATCTTTACCCACTTATTGTACATTCCCTATCACCAAATTCAACATTCAGTTTGTGAACCCCTTGAAGTTTCATTGGACAATACCTAACCAAGGAACCATATTTTGGGTCCTCGATCACGATCACTATCCTTGGTCTTCCCATAACCAGAACATAGACTCATTGTCCTCCCATGTAAATTCACAGCAATATTTTTCTAATGTGATGGTGGATGGCCAATCTTGCATATGAGTTCATCACATTACCAAAAGTATTAATCAATACCATAATCCCATAAGGCCTATAACATTCAACTATCGATAGTTTACCACCATCCCTTTAATAGTAGGTTTAAGAGTATCTACAATGGGGTTATCTACGTACTAAAATGGCCAAAATTACCATCCTACACTCACATGTACATGGAGGATTCCTAGGATTCAATTTTGGGGATCTAAGTCATGGGTACTTTACATCATATTTATTAAAAAATTGATGTGGTGTTAATATTTGAATCATAATAGATATGTTTGGGCCTCATCCATTGGCAGAAGAGGATGTCAATTCAGTACATGATGTTTCATTGTGGACATTGATGCCCAACTCACATTAAATGTGAATTCCATTTTCATTTAATTTATATTTTTTATTAGTAATTTTGTTTACAAATATAATTTGAACATGATAATATAAAATTTTGGGTGAACACACAACATATTAAAGATATATTGTGTATAAGCTACATTGGTAAGTACTATAGGCCACTAACCTCACACATAGAATTCCCCCATTTTAATTCACCTCTTGGAATTTCATCATATGATCAAAAATTATGTCCATTTTTACTAAATCCCTATATCATTAACCTATATCATGGCTCTCACCAAACAAGTAATAAATTAATTAATTAAAAACATGTTTTAACTAAAGTATTAATTTAATAAAAGTATATATATTATTATAATGAAAAACACTTACTTCGTCTAAAGAGTTATACCAGAATTGATTCCAAATATCCACAGGAGTCCCACAGTGGATCACCAAAACAATATAGTTTGAAGGAACTATCTAGCTAGAACGATTCAGTGATTAGTTAATTTTAATTCTTAGGAAAACATTAATGAAAGACTTTTCACAATATTAATCCATCAGATCGACATGAAAAAACACGTTGATGTAATCCCAGGGTGTCCCATACACATGTGTCATAGAATTCCCATCATATCAAAATGATTCCTTCATGACCATATGGAATAATCCATACTACCTAACCTAGAGGAATCGAAAATTAGAGAATAATGAGGGGGGAATTTAAATTAATAAAATGGTGGTTGAGACTCTCCTTTAATCACTAGGATGATTCATAAATAATGGTCATAATTTATTCGTAAACAATGTTAAAGGAGACTCAGGTAGCTGGGGTTCACTCACAAAAAAATAAAGTAAGGGGTTTCATTATAAAAACTAGATGATAAACAATTTAATTACTCACATAATTGCCCGAATAATGTTATTATTATTCAAATATTTCATGCGGACTCTTTTGGTATATAGGGAGAATTTTCCATCCACTAGCTAGTCTTTAAATCGCTCATGGTCATCCGACATGGCCTATTACATCCCTAATGAAACCTTTATTCTCTCTGAAACCTCTTACCAATCATCAATTCTTCATTTCATTATAAAACACATTGTTTTATATTTTTATACTCAAACAATCGTATATTGATCCTTGTTTTACAATCTATAATCATACCAGTATGAAAATTCATTTTCTTTAAAATAAATGAATCATGTACGATCACATGTTCTTAAAACGTCCACATAATAAGAATTGGAATATTTTAGAAGGATTGGTTGTTATGTAATTGAATATCCTGACCTACCCCAGTCATTAATTACCACTTATATTTCCACATTATATATTTGAATTACAAATGTGTGATCATTGTGAAACATTAAATATTATGCCATCAAACCACTGAAACATGATCCATATAATGTGTATCATTATTGATAAATGAGATGATTCATTACAGTACATATCTATTCTATGATTACCATTGTTTCTCCATCTAATTTGGCCTCCATCCCTTGGGACATCCTACCAAAATTTCTATATTACGATGAAAATTTTTATCCATGGTTCATCCAATCAATTTAATTTCATTTCAAATCATATTCTTAGTGGTCTAATGATATACATGGAGTGGTTTCCAACACACCCCACCTAAATACATGTGAGAAAACTAGAAAAACAACATAACTTATTCTATTATAATGATTCTAATTAAAAACCGATACATACCAACCATTTATGAAATAAACCAAAATACATTGTATTTTGCACAAAAATCCCCGGCCAACAGCAATAATGTACCTTTAATGTAAAAGATTATGTATATGGCCAAATATTTAGCCCCCAGATTCCAATTATGCATGATAATAGAATTTATCATCCCTTGAAACAATGTTCATAAAAACACTAGTCTACCATCATCGATTCATTACATAAATATAAAATTATAATTCCTATACTCTTGGAGGAAGTCCAATTTTATTTCATGTTCATAAACATATACACATGACATCTTGTGAATCTTCAATGGATAATTTCTCAATTATCCCCAAAATCATTATCATTATTTCTATACCAGAATCACATAAAAACCCCAAATAATTCCCTCTTAGATCACTTATACCGTCAGAATCCATCTACAACCATTCCAAATGCAACATCCATCATTCACCAAGGAATGTAGTTGAAATCATAACCATTTATCATTGATATAAATTCTGATTACGATCATATATCTATGTGATTCATGCTCTCGTGATACCCCTTCTATGAGTTATGTTTCACCAGAACTGACATCACACTCCATGCTATAGTACTTTCACTTTCATAGCATCAATAGGTTTTTTTCTAGATCTTCATGACCCATAATAGGTCATCCCTGAATATAATGATTAGATGTGGCTATTCCATTCATTCCCAAGCAATGACACAGACCATCAATTATTGTTTGTTACTATCATATAAAAACATCATCATTCAAAATCATCCAAAAACCTATCAACAACCAATGTATGATCATTAAACCTCACTACTATTCAATATTAATATTTTCTGTCATAATCAAACATGTGTAACTAATCTGTATCAATTCCCAATGCATTCAATTACAATTCATCAGCCTTTAGCTCCAACATGACCATTTCTAAATTCCATTTCAACTAGTACCACACGTAAACAACATTCATTAACATGATCTAATTAAAAACATGGGTCACGAACAATTCTACAAATAATTATGAAATAAAACTCAAGAATCTGTCACTATCATTCAATCCAAACTATGATTAATATACTCTATGCCATTTCAATCTAAAATATTCATGGAAAATTCTTATTGCATCATTAAAAGGAATGACATGACACAAATATCGATTCACATATCCTAAAACCACAAAAAATTACCATTCTACATGATCACTCTCTCAAACATGGATCTCTATATGAACTCATCTTTAAAATTGGGAACTTCACTTGTGTTATGGTTTATCATAAAGAAAATTGTCACTGAAAACATTACAAAAAAAGAACTTATCCATGCTCTCACTATGTAATGAAATTCATATATAGATTACAATATCAATAAGATAAATTTTCAACACCTTAAAAAATTATTAAATACCAAAATCATACACATCCAAAATGATTTTTATATTAAACTATTTGATGTTGTATTTGACGTTATTCAATGTACCTCTATTGTAACGACATAGGTAAAAAATATTAATACATTTTCATATTTATTAAATGTTTTGAAATAAATATTAATTTTACTTTTAAGAGGATGCTATTTTGGATGGCATACCTGATATGCAACAACATGATTCTTTGAAATCTTGTGTTGCACCCTAACAATATAATATAATTATTTTAAATGAAAGTTAATGCCTAGCCGTTGTATTGGTGGGAATGAATATAAATAACTATAATATGATTATATATGTTTGTTAATTTTTTTTAAATTTATCCAATAAATTTTAGATATTTAAATAAGAAAGAATATGATTTTAAATAGAAATACCATATTATTCATTAAAAGGGTGATTTACCGCCTTTTGATGGAGAACCCTCATTAAATCTATTTTTGGTTACTTTTATATGTTCTATTTGAAAAAATAAAATTTTTATTTATAATCGACACATCAAAATTTACATTGGGTAATTTTTTTTTATTTTTCTAATAAAATTTATAATTTAATGAATAGTGAAAATACTATATTTTATTTCAAAAATGCCATTTTATCTAATTTATATATATGGTTATATTATCTTTTCAATTGGTTTTAAAGTGAAATTATATTATTTTATTATTGTTTAATCCAATGTTGGTAATTGGATGTAATTTATATTTGAAATTGGACATAAAAAGGTGCCAATCTTTTGATAGTTACTATTTCTTAAAAACACGCTTTTTGTTTTGCCGACAGGAATTAATTTAAAAATCATTTTTTCCACTCATGTGTTTTGAATTTGGAAAAATAGATTCCATATTTGGAATTAGGATATCCAAATTTTGTAAATAGGTAGATTTAATTTCTAGACATTATGAATGTTTAATTTGTTAAAATTTTTATTTACCATGGTTAAATGGTAACTCTTGTAAATAAGGGTAAAAACTAGTATAATAATATTATTAAATTAACCTAACATGTTTCCAAATCATATATAATAACAAATTTCCGTCCATGGGATTCCTTGGGTCTAATTTGGGACCCCATGGAGCCACATGGGAGTGATAATGATAGTTTATATTAATTAATTTAAAGTAAATACAAAGATGGCATAAACACATATATTTTTGTAAATCAATTTTCACATGGGGTTATATAAATTATCATTTCAACTATAAATATTCATTTTATAGATAATAAAATTTACTACATCATGATATTTTTTAAAAATTTTAGCTGTCAAAAAAAAATATTTATGGAACACTAAAAATATAGTGTTTACCTCATTAATGAATGATTTAAATAAATAAAATTGAAAAGATTAAAAAAATATCTAAAACATGTCCAATAATTATTTGAAGATTTATTTTAGAACATTATTTATCTTATATTTTACATTATTATGTTTTGGAACTTTAGAAATCGAAAATCATTATATAAAAAAATAATATTTTTAAATATTTCTAAAGATCCCCTCCCCCCCTTATAAAAATACATCACATATATCCCATACCTCACACATATAAATCTTCTTGTCACAACCAAACTCAGCCTAATTAATCTCCTTTAATACCTCTAATTTACTTATAATCATTCCCCTAGTCATAAGTCAATTCAAGTAAACCTTTTGGTTCAAACCAAAGGGAGATACCCGATTTACCGGATACATTTTCTCTAAACTTCTTTTGTTTTATTTTCCTTCCCCAACCCCCTAAACACCTTTTATTCCATTATTTTATAGAAACACTAGTATCCTTAATATACTAGGTTTTATTTATGATAAGTATTTTAACTATAGTTACACACACCTCTATCTAATGTGTAAAGAACATATTGTTTCTGTTGATGGAAAACTAACACCTCACGCAACGATTATTGTTCAATAATTTCCTACCACTTCTTATGGTGGCCATTAAAATGGAACTGTTTTTATATGTTATATATAATATATTTATAGTGTTTCTATGTTTCTATATTTTTCTGTTATACAACACAAGTCTGGTTTTCCATAATGGGTAAATATGATAATTTCATTTGAGAAAAGTGTGGACTACCACCCCCTCAAAGTGATATGACTCGTTCATGACATACATGGAACATATAAAAGAAGGAGTTAATGAAATTATATTAGTTATTGTACTGGAATTATAAAATACATATGTAAAATTCTGTTTTCATTCAATTAAATAAGTAATAGAATTGAAAGTAGTGTTCATGCATACATATGACTTACAATCTCAATGAACAGTGTATATCATTTTATAACTCAAAATATTATGTACTTTTATAAATACATATATATACTGGATATATATGATATATATGATATCTGAATCATGAATATCATTCTGGAGATAATGGAATTTTGAGAACATGGATATTATATTATTATAACAACTTCATTTTTAACTCAAGTTCTTAACATCGAAAAAATGTCCTATATGAACATAAAAAAATAAATAATTGTTATCACAAGGAAATAATTGATATTAAAAGAATTATAAAATTGAAAAAGGATCTTAAGAATGTTGAAATTAAATTTAGTTTTTTATTCATGAGATTAAATAACGATCGAGTCAAGTCGGACTCGAGGTAAGGGACTTCATCCCAATCTCCTTTCATTGATGCCTATTTTGTTTTATAACAATATTCTTTAATAGATTATATAAAACCAATTGAATTTTAATTTTATTCAAAATGTATATTTTCTCTACACAACATTTTAAAAAATGTAAAAAATAATGTTTCTTTTAACGTACGCCATGACAACGACCTATCCACTACCATGAGTATTATTTTATCTTCGACTTCATTAACAAGACATAATGTTTTTAAAAGGAAAATAATACTATATAAGCTTTTACAAATTTTGGAATTTAAAATGGTTTTGATAATAGATTTGTTAAGTCAATATATTTAAATTATATATTTTGATTAAAATTTATCAATGTTATCTTTATTTTACAATTTTTATGTGTTATGGATATGTTATTTTTCATTGGAGTTGTTACATATGTAGTTGATTTCATGATAAACCCCAGTCAGCTGAGCTCGAGATAACTCTCCAATGCATCGCGTAACGTGACAGAGGCAAACTTGAATGTTTCTCCTAAGAGATTTAGGGAATATAATTTTATGGCTATTCCTAATGTAACACCCTTTGTAGTTGTGATAGCGACAATGTAAGTATGATATGGATGACACATGTTACCTTTATGACATATGATTTCTATGTGTTACTCATAAATCTATTGATATCATGAGGTATGATAAAGGGATTATGTTATATATGCATTGATGATCTATTGTTTTCATTCTTTGTTTTATAACCCTTACTGATCACTTTACACTCAGCCAATGTTTTTGAAATGTTTATCACATGACATAAAGATGAATATGGTCAAGGATGGGATAATGGGAATGTCATGCTATCTAAAACATGGATCTAGGCATGCCCCGTTTTCCAAGAGTTTTTATTTTATGAAAAAATGGAAACTCGGTAGAATTGTCTACTTTGTAATTTTGGAGATGTAATGTAATAGTTATGGCCTAAATATATAAATCTACAAACCTAAAAAAATCCTAAATGTGAATTATTCATTTAATTCAGGACTATGTAATGTTTTAAGGTTGGTTCCTTATATTTGGTATCATAGGTCGGTTTAGAAAAATATAGAAGTTAGGATATTGTTAAATTAATATCAAAAAATTATTTTTATTTCATTTTATGATTGAAATGATATAGAATTTACGTATGACCTTTTTGATTCACCTAAGATATTTACGTTTTCATAATGGTTTTCGGTGGAGGAAATAGGGCGGCTATGATGGGACGACATCAGGGGGAAGACAACCTTCAAAATCAAAAACCTGAGATGGTCAAAATCAGAACTAAATAGTTTGTTACAGTGATAGCATATTTTACTCAAGATATAAATGGTGGTGGTATCTATTCCTGAGATCAGCCAGAACAACCACATAGGAACATGTCTGTAGTGGATCATTTCATTAGGCAACATCCCATATCATTTATAGGATCATCTTTCCTTATACTAGTTGAAGGGTGGATTTAATCACTATATAATGTTTTTTATTTCGTGGGGTGTTCATAACATCAAAAAGATATTCTATTTATTTACCATTTTGTAGGTGGATTTGATAATTGGTGGTCGATGGTGAAAAATATCAGGGATACTGAGGAGATTGATGCTCTTGATTAGGATGAATTCAATGGTATGTTTCTTGATAATTATTATCATTTGCTGGTTTGTCTTAGGATGGAAAAAAAATCCAGGAATTGAGGCAGGAGGACAACTCAATGGCTACTTATAATAAAAATTTCAGTCAATTGACAAGGTATACTCTAAATTTTATATGAGATCTTGATATTAAAATTAACCATTTTTACTCAGGATTAAAGCCAATGTATCGAAGGTAATTATCTTCTTGTGAGTTCAGAAGTTAAGAAAAACATGTTCTATGTATATAGATGGTGTAAATGGAGTTTGTTAATGATCATGTGTTCCTTTAAAAACAACAAAATAAGAGGTTATGGTGGTATAAAAAAGTGAATAACTCTTCAAATATGTCTGATGGTATGAAACATAAGTTTACAGTTTGTGAATATTGTGGTAAAAAGCATGCTGGGTACTGTCTTTGAAATTCTTATAAGTGATATTGATGTGGTAAAATGAAACATAAAGAAAGTAATTACACTGAAAAAAAGATCAAGGTAATGGTAATACAAAACATTATTTACAGTCATTAAAGTGTTTTATGTGCAATGAAATGGGTCATTACGAAAATGAGTGTCCAATGAAGAAATAAACGGTGGAAAAGCATCTAATCTAAAAGACAAAAGGGGTAGTGAAATCCATTGAAACTAATTCATCAGATGTTGGTCCATCAAATGAATTAGTATCATATACAATGTTTGTTTGTTCAGATTATGCTAATGTAATGTTTGATTCATGGTCGACACATTCGTTCATTTCTGAGAAGTTTTCTCGTAAATAGGGAATTGCATCTCAATATATGAATCCTGAACTTATGGTAAAATCACCCAGAGGAAATGTTGAGACAAAAAAATTATAATAACCTCTCTATCTTTGTGTGTGGAAATAATCTACCTGCAAGCATTATTTTTTTTCCTCTAGTTGTGTTTGATGTTATTTTGCCTATGGACTCACCTTCAGTTTATCATGCTAATATTGACTGCAGAGCTAAAGAGGTTTATTTTCAAAAATGTTTTCAGTTCATGTATAGGAATTAACCCTTTCATTTGATAATATATTAAGAAGTTTAGAAACTATTAAAATATGGAAATGAATTTTACCATGAACATATTATTGAAAACAAAGGAACAGTTCAGATTAATGATATGCCAATGGTAAATGAGTACCTTGAGGTTTTTCCTGATGATTTTGCTAGTATTATACAAGATCGAGAAGTGTAATTTACTTTTGAACTTGTTCTTGATGCTAACCCAATTTTATAACCCCGTTTTATAATGGCTCAAATTTAACTTTTAGAGTTAAAGAAGAAACTGCAAGAGTTTTTAGATAAAGGTTTCATTCAACCTAGCACATCACTAGGGGTACTCCCATATTGTTTGTTAAAAAGAACTATGGTTCAATGAGACATTTCATTGATTATAGAGAATTGAATAAAATCACTCATTAGAATATGTATCCTTTGTCTCCTATCGATGATTTTTATATTATCTCAACGATGCTCAGTAATTTTCAAAGATTTATTTGAGATCGTTGTGCCATAAGTTGAATATAAAAGGAGTAGACATTCTGAAGACGATGTTTCATACTAGACATGGCAATTATGAATTTTTAGATAAGACTTTTTGGATAACCAATGATCCTACTTTATTAATGGATCTTATAAAAATAATTTTCCGTGACTTCCTGGATTGGTTTCGGGTTGTGTTCATTGATGTTATTTTGTTTTATTCTAAATGTAAATAGGAGAATCAAAGTCATTTATGGGATTTCTTTCAAACCATAAAATAAAATAAACTATATGGGAAAATCAACAGTTGTTAGTTTATGTTATAAAAAAATTATTTCCTTGGTCACATTGTTTCAACAAATTTCATAATTGTTGATCCTTCTAAAAAAATTGTTGATGAATGTCGAAGACCCACACATATTATTAAGATTCATGGTTTTCTTAGTTTGGCAATTTATTACTAGAGTTTTGTTGAAAATTTCCCTTGTATATCTATCCCAATTAATAGGTTAACTTGAAAAGGTTTTATGTTCATTTGAAAACAAATGTGATGATTGTTTTCAAGAATTGAAATGAAAATTGGTGAGTGCTTTAGTTTTGGAACTACCATCCAGAAATAGTGAGTTTTTCTCTCTATAGTGGTGCTTGGAAAAATGTACTTGGGTGTGTCCTAATATATAATGATTAGGTAATTTCCTATGCTTCACATCATTTGAAATCTCATGAGTTAAATCACCCTACACATGATTTGGAATTAGCTCTTGTTGTTTTTTCTTTAAAAATTTGGAGGCTTCATCTGTATGGAGTAAAATGTGAAATATATACTGACCAAAATAGTTTGATGTATATATTCACATAGAAAAAATTAAACATGAGGCATAGGACATGGTTGGAAATAATCAAGGATTATGATTTCATGATCCATTACCATCAGGGAAAAGTAAATAAAGTGGCTAACGCTTTGAGTTGATTAAGTAATGCTATATTATCCTTGATACATTTGGAACGAGATCATTTGGTTTTTTATTTGATGAACTTTTTCATAGAAGTAGTTGGTGAAAAAAATTCTTCTGTTTTGTTTTAGGTGTCCGTGAAGTCATATCTATTAGGGAAAATTAAGAAACAGCTGAAGGAAGATAGTGATTTGCTGAAAAAGATAGATTTGGTTCAGAAGGGTAAGTTACCTTATTTTAACATTGGTAATGATTGTGTTTGGAAGACTGGAAAGAGATTATCTGTGCCTTGTGATTCATAGTTGAAGAATGAATTGTTATGTGAAACTCATAGTTCTCCATTTTCAGTTCATCCTGGTAGCACTAAGACGTATATTGATCATTGGGAGTATTACTTGTGGGATAGAATGAAAAGAGAAATTTTTTTATATTACTATGAAGTGTTTGACTTGTCAATAGGTTAACTAAGGGTGATAATTACAGAAATGGATGCTTCATTCTTTACTGGTGCGAGAGTGTAAATGAGAAAATATATCCATGGACTTCGTTGTGGGACTACCAAAGACATGTCGAGAGAATAATGCAATCTAGGTTATTGTTGATCGATTGACTAAATCTCCTCATTTCCTTCCTATTCGAGTGAATTTTTTCTTTATAAAATTTCTCGATTGAATGTTAAAGATAATGTCAGGTTTCATGGGGTTCCTCACTCCATTTTATCTGATTGTAGTCCCAGGTTTACTTCTATGTTTTGGAATGGCCTTCGGAAGTGATTTGGTACTGAATGAAATTTTAGTACATATTTTCATCATCAATCACATGGGTAGTCAGGAAATAAAAATTCAGACCTTTGAGGATATGTTATATGCTTTCTCGAAGGATTACCATGGATTTTGGGACCAAAATATTTCATTGGTTGAATTTTCTTACAATAAATGTTTATATTCATGTATACATAGAGCTCCATTTGAGGCAATATATGGGAGGTAGTTTCTAACTCTAGATTTGGGGATGAAGTAGGTTATAGTAAAGTAATGGGTTCAGAATTGGAAGATGAGATGGCAGAAAAAGGTCAGATTAGTCAGAATTCCATGAGAACACCTCAGAGTAGATAGGAAAGTTATGTAGACAACCGGAATAAGGTTGTTTCTTTTGAGGTTGGTGATCTTCAATTTGTCAATATTTTTCCAAGGAAAAGTGTGATGCATTTTGGAAATAATGGAGAATTGAGTCCAAGGTTCATTTAAACCTATGAAATCTTAGAGAAAGTTGGAAAAATTTACTACAGAGTGGATTTACATCCATGTTAGTCCCATGTAAATAATTTTTTTCATGTTTAAATGTTGAGAATGTATATTCCTGATACATCTTATGTTTTGAGTTGAGAGGTAGTTCAGTTGGAAGAGAATATCTCTTATAAGGAACCAACAGTCCAGATTATTGACCTCAGATAGAATGTGTTACGGAATAAGGTAATCCATTAGGTAATTTGTTTTTGGAAAAAACCATATGGTTGAAGAGGAAATGTTAGAATTTGAATATTCTATGGGGGATAAATACCCCCATTTATTTGATTACTGATCAAAATTACGAGGACACAATTTTTTAAAGGGGGAAAGGATGCAACATCTCATGTAAATAAAGAATAATACATTTTCATATTTATTAAAATTTGTATACTAAATATTAATTTTACTTTACAGGGTATTCTATGTTCGATGGCGTACCTGATACGCAACAACATGTGTCATTGAAATCTTATGTGGCACACTAACAATATAATAATATTATTTTTAATATTATTTAACACATATCCATTGTAATGGCAGGAATGAAAAGAACTAACAATTAATTATTCATGTTTTTTAAAGGTTTTTAAATTTATACAATAAATTTCAGAGGCTTAAAATAAGAATGAATATGATTTTAAGCATAAATACTCTAATATACATTAAAAGGTCGATTTACCACCTTTTGATGGAGAACCCTATTAAAATCTATTTTTTTCACTTTCATATGTTCTATTTGAGATAAAAATTATTATTTATAATCAAGTATTCATAATTTTCTTTGGATTAAATTTTGGTATTTTTCTGATAATTTTCATTTTTTAATGAATAATGAAAAATATTGTATTATAATACAAAAGTGAATTTTAATATAATTTATCAATATTGTTAGATTATATTTTTAAATGGGTTTAAATTTTAATTAGATTATATTTTTAACATTTAATACAATTTTGGTAATTGGAAAAAAATTCACTTTAAAATTGGACATAATCATGTTTCAATCTTTTGATAGTTATTATTTCTTAAAAATATTATTTTTGTTTTGACAACAGGAATTAATATTAAATTAATTTCACCCACTTATTTGTTTTGAATTTGAAAAAATGGATTCCATATTTGGAATTAGGAGGTCCAAATTGTGTAAATAGGTAACTTTTATTTCTAAACATTATGAATTGTTACTTCAGTAAAAAGTTTATTTACCTTGGTTAAAGTGTAAATCCATTAAATGAGTTTTAAAAAATATTATACTATTATTAAATTATACTCACAAATATCCTAATATTATATTTTAGATACATGTCCAACCATGGCCATCCTTGGGTCAATTTTGGGACCTCATGGAGCCACTTGGGAGTGATAATGACACTTTATATTAACTAATTTAAAGTAAAGACAAAAATGGTATAAACACATATCATTTATTAAATCAAATTTTACATGGGGATTTGACTATAAATAATCAATTGAAATCTAAAAAGGATTCTAAAATCAGTATATTTTTTATAATTTTTTGAAATTATAATAAATGAAACTATTTATGATATAATAATGATGCAGTGTTTACCTCATTAATGAATGATTTAAATAAATAAGAATATAAAGATTAAAAAAATATCCAAATCCTATACAATTTTTATTGGATGATTTTATTTATAAAAAGTCTCATCTTATCTTTAACATTAATAACTTTTATACCTTTAGAAACCGAAAATCAGTATATAATAAAATAATATTTTTAAACATTCCTAAAGAGCCCCTCGTCCCCCTTATAAAAAGACCTCACTTCTAACCCATTAATCACACTTATCAAGACCCTTGGCTCGTCCAAAATCTACCAAATTAAGCTACCCACATCCCTCTAATCCTCATATATGCCTTCCCCTAGGAAGAAGTTAATTCAAGTAAACCATTTGGTTCATCCCAATGGGAGATACAAGGTTTAAAGGTAACATTATCTCTTAAGTTATTTGGTTATATTTTCCTTCTCAAACCCCCTAAGGTCTTTTTATTCCATTATTTTAAAGCAACACCAGTATCATTAATAGGTCTCAAATGAAATTATTATTTTTATCCACTATAGTGTTAATGAATTTATATATGATATTATACTGGAATTATAATATACCTATGTGACATTATTTTTTCATTCCATTAAATAATTAATAGAAATAAATGTAGTGTTCATGTGTACGTATGGATTACCATATACATAAACGGTCAATTTCATTTGTTACCTCCAAATTTTATGAAATATGATATATACATATATATACTGCTTATATATATGATATATATGATATCTAAATCATTAATATCATTCTAGGGATAATGTAATTTTGACCACATGGACAATATATAATTATAAAAAGTTCATTTTTAACTAATGTTTTGATTATCAACAGAATGTCCAATATGAACTCAAAATAATTAACAAATTGTTATAGAAAGGTAATAATTGCTATATAAGGAATAATAAACTTGAAAATGGTTAGTAATCATGTATAAAGTATCTTTAGTTTATTATTTAGGATATGAAAGAATGATCGAGTCAAGTAAGACACGAGGTAAGGAACATTGTATCAATCACCTTTAATTGAAGTATATTTTGTTTTATACACAAAATTATTTTAGACCATGTATAAAACCCTTTTAATTTTACTTTTATTCAAAATGAATCATTTCCCAACTAAGCATTTTACTAAATGACAAAAAATAATGTTTTTAATGTACGTGGTGACAACGACCTTTCTGCTACCGCGAGTATTATTTAATCTCCGGATTACTTAACAAGTCGTAATGTTTTTAAAAGGAAAATAAATACCATAAACTCTTTTACATATTTTGGTATTGAAAATGTTTTAATAATGGATTTTTTATGTCAATATATTTAAATGATATATTGTGATTGAAATGTGTAAATGTTATCGTTCCATTATTTATGTTTTATGTGTCATTAATATGTTATGGTTCTTGGGAAGTATTACATATATGGGTGGTTCCATGCTATTCCAAGGGAGGGTGTGCCCGAGATAGCTCTCCAATTCATTGGGTAATGTGAAGGAGTTAAACATGATTTTTTCTCCTAAAAGATTCAGGTAATATACTTTGATGGGTATTCCAAATGTAACTCCCTACAAAGTAGTGATTGATACAATGTAAGTATAACAATGATTCCACAAGTTACCTTTATGATTTATGATTTCATGGTGTTATTCATAAAAATTATGATTTCATGAGGTAATATAAATAGCTTATGTTACATATGTATTGAGGATCTAATGTTTTCTTCCTTGGTTTTAAAACCCTTACTAAGCTTTTTATGCTAATCCCATGTTCTTGAAATGTTTTTCACATGAGTTGATGATTAATAGTGTCATGTATGGGATTAAGGGAAAGTAATGATGTCTAAAACATGGAACTAGACATGACACTTTTTTTCAAGAAATTTAATTTTATGAAAAAATGGAATCTGACTAGAATTGTATACTTTTTAATTTTTGATATTTAATGTAATAGTTATGTCCTAATTATCTAAAAATAAAAACCTAAAAATATCCTCAATGTGAATTATTAATTCATTTCAAGACTACAAAATGTTTTAAAGCTAGTTCCTTATATCGATGGTCCTTCCCATCCTTTTGGGAAATCATTAAAAATACAAACACAACTCTATGTCTCACCATGTCTGGATAGAATATTAAGAAGGAATTTCCATTCCAAAACCATATTATATCATAGCATCTCATGATAAAATTAAAAACATGATAATATAAAGATGATACCTACCTCAATGGTACTCATAACTACATTATAACCCATCAATATAGTCACCCGTGATAATATATCACATCAAATCACTTCTTTCCTAAATTTCAACTCGAGGTTGACTAGGTCTTCTACCACATTATATAGTTAGTTGTCCTAAAAATTATAATCCACAATGAATCAACAATTCTCCAATAAAAATATATACCATTGAATACACATACCTAAGTACCCAATCATGGGTTCTATATCTACATTCTTCTCAAGAATCACTCACCAAGACCACCACCTACTCCTTTGGCTCCCATACTATATGTATTTATACTATAAAATGACTCCTTATAGAGATATACCTCACAAAAATGTTTCATTCTAGATGATCTATATCATGGGAATAAAAATCAAATGTTATATTTAAGTAATTTTTTATACAATACCATATTGGAGAACACCATACAGGAATTTAAAAACACGTTATGTAATAAACCTCAATAAAAACAACCCTTAGGGGTTTTTCATAAAAGAATGAGATGATAAAAATTACATACTAGGGTCATTGTATCTGTAAGTTTAAGGTAAATATTCCTTATCCTTATCATCAATGTGTTTATATATATGTATATATATATATAAAGACTATATTTATTAGAAACATAAACATTTCATACTGAATGAGTAGAATTTAGCAAGGAACTTATCTGAGAAACAGTGATATCTATTTCTATTGATACATTAAATTGATTAACCTCTATATTAAATAATCACAATAGTTGGCCTATATATATTATTTCAATACAATGTTCCAAACCATAATGTATGAGACTCCCCTAATCTCTACATACAAGTGTGAAAAATGCTTTCAAAATCTTATTTCCAACACCATATACATCACATGACGTGGGTACAATATAAATATATTATCAAACAAAAAGAATAGAAATTACATGCTCCAAGTATCCTAAAATTTCAATTATAAAATTTATCCATGAAATGCTAGTATCAATTAAATCATATGATCCAACACATTCCAATATCTTCTAGATTCCATATTTACAATGGTAAAATAATAAAAAAAATATTCATTTCAAATATGTGATGTCCCGACCAGTGTCACTATAAATAGTAACTATATTAGTTGAACTATGTGACCATAGGAATTACTCCCCATAAACCATATTATACTTATGAGTATCAAGAATATATGGTTTTTCTATGAGGAGAGTATACCACCTATATTATAGTACACAATAACATCAAAATAATACCATGTCATTATAATATTAATCATCAAACAAATTATATAGAAACAAATGAAATTACCAACCAAAATAATGAATTATATATAAGTATACATATATTAATAAAATATATATTAACATTGGTCTATAATAATATAGATAATGATAAATGAAATAATGGATGTGATGCTCTACCACCATTCCCTAATCCCCTACTATGGTATCCACATCCCACTCGAGTTTCTCCATCCAAAACGTTAGACACAAAGCCTCTTCATTACATGAGTGTAAAAACATGTCAGATATTATTGCGTATATAGGATAATTAGTTTCCTTTGATAGGTTAGGGTAGAAAACAATGTAGGTAACCATTAATGATTTCTAATTAATAGTTTGTCAATATTGTGATATGTGTGTGTGACATGCTATAAAAAATATATAAATTATATTAGGAAATTGAATAAATGAAACACAAAATTCCATATTTCAATCACCCCTATTAAATATACATATTATGGATAATTAAAATGACTCTCTACAAAAATCATTTTGTGAGTGGAAACCAATTTCACGCAGGATTCAAATGCATGGCCATCCAAAACCCAAATACAATCGACTCTTGGAAAAAAACAAGGAATCCCAAAAATTATAATTTGAGCATAAATTACATGGCATGAACTAGTAAAATCATCATGAACTAAGTCATAAATAAAAAAAATGTAATCCGAGATCAAAATTAATGGCATCCCTAAATAGTATCCTCTGAACTCTAGGGATAGAACACATTATTGCTCAAATTGTAATATGTGATCTACATATATTGTAAGAAAAAACATTATCTTCCAAACTTCAATGATAAAACCCATGATATCCAAAATATTAATTAGACTCCAAATACATGGAATTCCCAAATTATAACCTCATAACTATATGGATGAACACATGAAAGCTAAATTATTAATTCAAGTAATTTATCCATGAAAAACTAAAATAGTATGCTCATGGGTCTAGGGATAAAACCCACAAGAACTCAATCATTAATTTGAGTAAAAAATATAATGAAAAAATAAATGTTAAATTGATAATATAAAAATATATATGTGATGAAAACATTAAACAAAAACATAAATATAAAAAGAGAAAAAAATCAGTTGGATGAGAATCCCACCAAACCATATCCAATATCATCGCACCACACCACTTGTGGAATATGATTTTTATTTAGGTTATAATGTTACACCAATGATTATGATTAAACACAACTAATTAATTCTCTCTTAACATGGTCATCATGACATGGGGAACCCAACATGATCCCCTTGGTCACTATATAGAAAAGGAACCCCACTTTGTGTCACTAATTAAATTAAAATGATCAACATAGAATTTACCATAACTCATCCATACGTTCCAAATAAAGAATGTCACACTATAATTGGTCCAAAGAGATGGATAAATACATATCTATTAACTCACTATATCATACAATCTAAATGATTAAAGGATTCCAAAAATACCATATAGAAAATAAAGGAAAAAATACATAGTTCAACACATTCACACAAAAGAGAGGTCTATGATTGTCTATAAAAGTTTTTTCTAAGAACTATGTGGGCCAAAAGCACTATCTAACACAAATAGACTTGGATATATCAATGGATACAAAACTAGGAAACCAATCATGTTCACAACATTTCTTATTAATTATACCCCTAAATATGTTTACAAGAATAAATGAATGCCACTTATGTTGTGGACTCATCCATCATATTTAGATGTAATCATTCAATTCATTAGGGGACATTCAAGGACCTTAGTTCCATGTTCAATTCAATTATACATTCCCTTTTTAAATAATTAAACAATTTAATTTGTATATTGATTTAAAAATTACTTTAAATTATATAGGAAAATCACTATAGTGGAGTGAAAACATAATATGTTACACATATAACATACATACAACATATTGGTATGAACCAAAGAACACATAGATTAGACAAATACTTTACCCCTATTAATTCTTCCATTGATATATCCACTTAGGCTCTCAACACCGGTCTAATTTTACCCAACACCTGAATCATGACCCAATGTCCTACCACTTGAAAAACATCCAAAACTAATTTATTATAGTTTATATTAAAAATATCATTATAAATTTAATAAATAGTTAAATTAATTGGAATAATATCAACAAATTCAATGTATTTATACATTACATCAAAGCAATATTGAACACTAATAAAAGGCCCAAAAAATACCGACATCACAAATATATGAAAAATAATTAAGATATTACTCTAATTATATAATCAATTTAAATTAATTTTATGTGTAAACATTAATAAAATAAGTGTAAAGAGTTTTCTCCATTATATTTATGTGAAAAATAATGTTGTATTCATCTTGTGATGTCTCTGATGAATTCCACATAGTGGCCCTGTAATATCAAAAATACTTATAGAATTATCTATAAAAATAACCCGTGTGACTAAACCTAGAGAGAACCAATATTAAATAAGATAAAGAAGAAAAAAGGGGAATCATATATAGAGTCTCCACTTGAACTGATGTTAATATTCCTCAACAATGACAAAAATTGAATAACAACTAATGGGGTAAGAGGATCCACTAGTGGAGTTTAATGTATTATAAGGAATATGATAGATGGGGAGAGCATTATAAAATATCAATGGGGAATTGAAATTTTAACATTAATGGTTCCTACCATCTAGGGAGTATTGACACAACAACTTTTATATGGCATCCTAGAATATGTAAGTGGAACGTTACATCCACTGACTAGTTGGTGGGTTTACAGTAGTTAGAAGATGACATAAGATGGTATAATATGCCACCATGACATTCTTTAGTTCACTCCCAAACCTTTTTTCTATTGCATGTGACTTATATAATGAACAAAAACACATTTTTTTAGGTGTTAAATGTAAAGGAATTATATTACTAACCCCCGTTGACAACCATTCCCTACAAAAAACAAAATAATTAAAATTTAATAAGGGAAATCATCTCCCTGTATCATATTTAGTGTGAGAGTGCCCTTCTATGGTGAAACACGATCTCAAAAAATTATAATTTTCTAATATAGATCTCAATGAATAACATGGTACCTATTGATGAAAATATATATAGAACCAATGTTTCTCTAACTTCTAGATTATCATTATCTAGGGAGTATATGATGAATAGTCTATATCATTTTTTCGTTAAAGGAGATTGGGTGTGGAAAATATGGTCTTTTTTTATTAGTTTTATAGTTTTGCATTGTATCAGCCTATAGATAATTCTTTTTTGCAGTAGTGGTTTCATAGTGTAGTTGTTGACGGTCCTAAAAGGAAATATCATGAAATGTGATTAGTTTTGGATAATGGTGAATCTCGAAAGAATGCAATGGATCCCTTCATGATGTGGCCATCTACATGGGTAATTCCCTCATCATTAGAATAAAGAGTATTCTACTTGACTAAGTGAGCATGGTCAAGAACTGGAGGGATACCGCAACTCTATGACTAATTATTCTGATAATCACATATGATAAATCAGATTGAAATGATATACATTGTCACTATGTTCGATGGTGTTCACTACCCTCAGGTCCTAAATTAAACATGAAGAGATCTTGTTTCATGGGTCAGATGCATATAAGAAGTGTCGTTTGGGATTCATAGGGTTCGACCACTCTGTCTTTCATAGAGCACATCAGTTACAACCATTATTTATTGGTTAAAGCCATGGTTATGATCACTAGTCAATGTATATTCTAAAATAACAATTTTGAACTCACTATTGTGGATGGAGATTCTATTATATTATATAATTAATTGTAGGGAATTGGAACTGTTCCACGGTCAATTTCACCTGTTGTTAAAAAATGAAAGATACTTCTCCCCAATAAAATATTGATTCTTCATACCGAGCTTGAGGGAAAAAATATTAGAGATCATCATACATATATATCAGACCAATGATCTATTGTTACATGGTTCATAAGTCTGATCTCTTTGAAACCCAAGGGAGGGAACTTGGTAAGAGGGGATTCATTCGGTCTCTAATATTTCATTCAAAAAAAATCCTTAACATGGTTTTTATTTTCCTATTTTTTTAGTTTTTCATTATCTATTGTTTTTCAGTATAAACGTTTTATATTAAATAATTTACGGGAGGATGATGAGATAAATTCCATGATCCATATAGATGTATATTCTTACATCTATATCCCAAAAGTTTTTGTAAATGAATCCAAATTTTATGACATATGTTTAAATATTAATAAATATTAAATTTCAGACCTTAAAATTACAATGTTGATTTGATTGTGTGTATGTGTATGCCTTTGTGTGCATGTGTGTTTATATATATATATACATATTATTTTTTCATATATTTTTATTAATATGTATTTTATGATTGACCAACTAATTTATTAATAATATTTAAATGTTTGTTGTGTATATCTCAATAGGGGGTTAAATGGAATTTGTGATATTTTAAGGGATAATACTATTCATTTTATATAATTTTGAAATGATATTAATGTAGATTTGAGATGAATATTTTTTTTGCATTCCATTTTGTTCAGTTTTTCATGTAAATCAAAATTGATTTTCTATTGTATCATGTAGAGCTTAAGAGATAAAATTTTATATAAAATAATAAATTATATTTATTCCTACATATGGTAATCTCCAAGTCAGTGAAAATGACATTAAAAAATATTGATAACATGGTTTGGGCAATAATTAATTAAGAATACATTTAAAATTTTCTGTTATTTGTAATTTGGTTTGAAATAATGTTTTGACAACGTTTTCTATGATGACTTACTATAACATAATCATTTTCAGTGAAAAGTGGGACGTCACATATAACATCATTAATTTTTTTAATTATTTATGTTCATTTCAAATATACAATTTGATGTGTATTAACGATGTTTTCATTCTGGGATGCATGGGAGAATTTCTGTTCTTTTTATGTGTTCAACATTGGGTTAGATTAATCATAATTATGCATTATGAAAATATTTTTCCAACTTTATCATCCTGAACAGTTAAAAAATGAAACTTATTACATATAGTCATATTTATAACTTACATTATTTTTATTGTTTTTCACTGTTTATATATGGATTAATATTCATAATTAATTATTCCAATTTGATTGATAAAACTATATCGAATAAGTAAATCATGGAGGATTTCATCGCAAATAGCATCTATACATATAATAGAATGAAAATTTTCATGACACAACCATTCTATGTTTTTTCACAAGTAAAAAATGATAACAATATGGAAAACTAATTCACAACATTAATAGTCCAGAAGGTGGATACTATCACCAAATGAATCAATATCCAAATTATAAGAAACATTACTCATATTTATATAAAAAACAATTAAAATCAATCTATATAAAAAATTCGTAAATATATAAATTAATGAATATATTAATATAAAAATTGTAACATTTGATAAATTAATAATTAAAAATATAATAAAATTTATATATTACTCCTTGCTCGATCAACACATTCCTAACCTAATTGTGTCTGTTACCACTGTCAACCTGATCATGTAAGACGGAAAAATAGATTATTATAGGTTGAGTATTGAAATATAACCTTTAGGATTATCCGATAAACAATATAATATTAGATGAATGGGAATCATAAATACTAAGTGAAATATATACATAATTATTAGTCAATTATAAACAATAATTAAGTATACAATTTGACATGAAGATAACCTCCTTATAAAATAAACCACACTATCAGGATCACTTTATATACACCACTAGGACCACATCAATAAATATTATACACCACAACTACTACACAACCACCATCACATCCACATATACTTACCTCTATTTATGGTATATATATATCCCAATGAACCAACCACTATTATAGGCGAGGTCTATACAATTAAAAAAATGAACAACCTTATTGTGGTTAGTTGTAGTAACAACAAAATCTATATTTACGCTTGGATTTCTATATTTATATATATAATATTATCAATAAACTATACCATATTCCTTAATGGCGCATATTTCTATAGCAAATTCATTATCATGTATAAATAATTATCAAATTTAAAATCATAACCATCAACAACATTTGAATCATCAAAAATGAAAAGTGAAAAACAAAAAAATTATTAATTGTAAAATCTCATCATAATAATTATTTAAATCAATCCCATTGTCAACTAAAATATCCATACAATTATATTAATTCCCTAAAATCATAATTACATTATATAATTTTGAATATCATTACCGTTATGTGAAATATTATTATTTTTGTCATATATGATTTATAATTCAACTTTCATAATGTGATAAAATTATTTGAATATTTTTTATATTGATAAGTTTTATAATTTCACTAATATTTTGTGTATCTGGGTATTCAATGTCAATATGTTTATTGATATTTCATGTTTTTTAGAAACTACATATTGATAAGTACTATATTATGTTTTACCATCATGTGTTGAGGTATTTTAGTCAATAATACTTCTTCTTGTAATGTTCACACCCATTTATCTACCTACATGGAGGTTGTGAGGATAGAAATACCCTGGGAATTAAATGTATCATGAGTATTAGGGGATATTATTTTCTATAGGAGTTATTATTACTCTTTATACATGATTTCATAATTAATGAATTTCTTCAGGGGCTATATTAATGAATAATAATATCCCTTCATTATATTAAAATTTTTATGTAGAATGCATATGGTATATTATTAATGGTATAAATATTGATTGAATCCTCTAGAGATTATTTTTTAGTTATTAGTAATATGTTCACATATCTATAACCCTTTGATCGAGATGATAGTATCTTAGTCATATCCCATGGAATTGTTTTGAAAGGAAAATATACGTTGGAATTTATTAGAAAGACATATCATGTAATAAAGTATGATGAAAATAGAAATCATTCATCATGATGAAATTTGAGCTAAAAAACTGAATATGTTAAACAATTTCGCTCATAAAATGTTATCATTTCCACAACACCTCTCTTTTCAACAGGGTATATGATGTGTTGATTTATACAGAACATGGAATGTGGGTTTGGATTGTTTCTATTAGGAAAGTATCATAATGGGTCACACACTATGTGGGACTGAAGGGAAATTTTTTCTATAAAAATATAACAAATTGTATAAAATCATTTTGTAATCCAATAAAAATAATGTCTTGATTAGGGTACCTGAGTTTAATTATATTATATAATCACAATTAATATAAGTGATTAATAAGTGAAAAATTATCTATTTAGATATTATATCTGGTTAATAATCCTCATTCCATATGACTATTTAATGGTTTAATAATTTAATCATGATGTAATTTTATTTAATATATTTATTAAATAATTATTTTTATTTAATTGAGGGAAATTTATTATATATTATTACTCCGATGAGAATTTTTTAAATAATATTTCAATTATGTCATGTGGTTTAATTTAAAATTTTAAAAATGTTTAATGATTTTTTATAGTTTCCATTTTATTAAACCCTATTGTTTAAAATAATTTCATTATATATTTTTACTAAATAAACTCATTTTAAAAATTGATCATAATGAAAAGGGTTTAATATCATTTTTTAATGATCCAATAGAAGAAAACAAACATTATATGTTTGCGGGGTCATCCTTGAATATTATAGAGATCTAGATCCCATGCGCTCACACCTAAAACATTATAATAGGCTTTCCAAGCATTAGAAATTCCCATGTGGATAAAACAAAATGGATTGAATTTCAGATCCTATTGTAAATGAAAATGAAAAATAACGTGTTTGAATCATTAAAATAAGGGTAATTGGTTTAATATGAATTAAATTAAACAATTACATTAAAAAATCAATAATTTTTTATGATAACATTCCTGTACAATAGTTTTAGATCTAATCATATCCAAAAATTAAATATTGGAGGTACAAAAAAAATGATTCCAATTATTTATAATCATTTATATAGTATTATTGGAGTTTTTTTAAATAATTATTTATTTGATCCACAATTTAATATTCTATTCAAACCTTTTTTATTTAATGAGATATTTTGTGAACATTACTGGATATAATGTTAACATTCAAAGAATATCTTGATAAAAATAATAAAATTCAATCAATGGATCTAATGATTTTTATATACTGGGTACAACTTTATGTATATCAATAAATAGTGGTTCGAATCAGATATGATTGAAGGTTGTACACAATGATCTTGGTTACCCAAAGTAGATGTGGCCATTATATGTAAGGTCTTGAACCAGGAGACACTAATCCAATTCTCTAGGAAAATACACCATAAGACCTTAGGCACACCACACAATATGCTAAAATCTAATAACTAGAAGCATGAGAATTGGGTTATACAGTTCTAAGACTATAACTTCTTATTATTGTAATATAATAGAGGAAAATATTTAAACCGAAATGAACATTTTGGTAAATATTAATATGGATGGAAATATTTCCAATCCCCATTAAAAATAATAATAATACTTTAGACAAAAGAACCAGTAGATTTTTCATTTGGTAGTCACACATACATGAGGTGTCTTAAATATAGCGACCACAAATAAAACCAAGAAAAAATAATTAAAAAAACAAGTGTTCCATGATCCCCACATGATACCAAACATCGATTATCCTGGAATAATGTTAAAAATCAATAAATAATTCCTTTTCCCCATGACATGTATAATAAATAGGAAGAATATTTTCTCGGTACCCAAGTGCATAATCAGTGAGTATTGGTTTAGTATAACATAGTAGGCTATAAATTATGGTGTCTAAATAAATAACCAATATCAGTAACAATGTGTATCGAAGTACAATGAAATAATGCATAATTTAATTAATGGAAACACATTTAAAAAACAAATAATCATTTATTAACCTATTTGGACCTTGGGTTCTAATGTGACACTCAAGCCAACAATACCTACTTCACATGAATTCATTGAAATTTCGTCAAACCATTTATTAAAATCATTAATTCTTGGAGTGTCAATCTGACATCTATCCATGTATTAAAACCATTTATTCATATAGATTTTACTCTGTTACTATAATCATGGAATTTGAGCACTAGTATAATAACCCCAACAATATAAAATTACAATGGTGTTTTAAGTGTCATTTCATCACTGAAATTATCCCATTATACATTATTTTCCAACGTCCCAATATCCCTTTAACACCACAACATGGGTAAAAACGTGTATCTCATTCCCTTTTTTAAAACAAAAAAAATTACTATATTTTAAAACTTTTTGATGAAATTTTATCGATTAAAACATTTTAAATCAATCCATAAACAAATTTCATCCTATTTAAAGTCAAAAAATGATAAATTTTTATTATTTCCATTAACTCTTTTGATAGAGCTAATAAATAATTTTATATTAAGCGTTTACCACACAATCAATTTAAAATAACTTTAAAAAATCATTTTAAAACCTCTTCAAAAATAACTCTTGGGTAATGCCTCATTTAAAATCAAAATACCTTTAAAATAAAGTCTTAACTGATGTCAAGAGAAACAGAAATCATAATCCCATGAATGTTTTTAAAACTATTTCAAAAAGCCACATAGAAAAATCATAAACTCTTCTCTTATAAAAACTATCCATTTCATCCTATTGATTGTCCAAAAAAATTTAATTTACACAAAATAACCTTATAACCATGATATCAATCCAACCATTAAGAATACATGGTTTAAGATCGTAATACATATTTTTTACCCTTTAAAACCTCAAATAACATTTTCATGAATTGTCGCAAGCCATGGGAGGCCATAGGTTTGGTCTTGATTCAAATTTTGTTTGCCTCACTGGTATGTTTGTAACCTATATATGTAGACATTTTTTTATTTATTAATTATTATAGAATAAAGGGATTTGTTTTTTGAATGAAATCAAATATTTAATTCTAAGAATATTTAATTTTTTTAAATAATACTATAAAACAATTACAATAAAATTCAGATATTATAAAATGGAATGGAGTATACATACTCTAGGAACGAAATTCCATGAATTCCATTGAATTAATCATTATGTATATTTAATTATAAATCCCAAATAAAAAAAGATTTTTGTGAAAATAATTTTTATGACTAACTACATGGAAAAGTATTTTTTTATAGATACTAGAATAAGACATCATTTTTAGAAAGTAGAGAATTTTTATAGGGACCCAATCCTTTTACTCAAATTATATCATGATATTTATCATATATATACAATATACATAATATAAATATTGAGAGGCCAAGATCCATTGGGGGATTATATATATATATAAACATCATGAAACTATGACACAACGTTTTAATTTTATAGTCTATAATGAGATTAGATATCCATTATAGCTCCAAAAACAATGTTGTATAACATAGGGACTAAATATACAGGTGGGATGATCTATAAAGGATAATAAGGAAATAAATAGGATAATGAATCATTGCATATGAATTTTACAGGATGATATTATATCATAAATTTCAAGGATAACAAAATACCATATACTAGAATAACACAAAGAACATGGACTCATAAGAAAATTGAAACACAATAATGTATTCAAAATACATAACAAGGGATAAACATATGTCATTATTAAATAACAAGAAAATTTCACATTTTAGTTATAATCCCATCAGCTATTAAGTTTACCCCCTAATCTCACACATGAAAAATAATAAGACACTAATGTATCACAATTAATTAGAGGTCTTTATGGGTTCAACCATCATAACATGTACATGAATATGTGTCACATAAATAGAAATCAAACATAATGAATAATTTAGATAATTACCTATTGAATTTAATGGGTTGTATTACAATGACTCATAACATAATAAATGGATATTTCATAAATTTTCCAAATAGGATAATGAATTAAATATTTTTTTATGTTCATATTTGAATACATAATCATAATTATGGAAATACAGTGTTTACCATAAAAAATTTCATGATAAAGTGTTGAGAATTGTGTATAAAAAGGAACATTCAAATCAACTGTTCACGTATTTGGTAAATCACAATGAAGAGAGAATAAATATTTTATTTTAATTGAAACTCTAGGTAAACCTAAATTATTACCCCAATAATATTCCATTAATTATGGAAATAATGTGGGTGAATAAGTTCATTTAAATAGTTTTTCATAAAAGGGGTAAGGGATATAAATGTTCACTATAATCTAATTTTATTCTAAGATTTTCTTTGAATAATTATCTTCAAAAATTGATTACCCAAAAAATAGAAGTAATAATAATATAAATATATATTAAAGATATATAAATATATAATTTTTTATCATTAAATAGAATAGAATGGAGGTATAATGTTATTAATATATAGAAAGGTCCTAACTGAAATAAAACACTATGGTGTGGAGAGATCCAATAGCATAGCTTCCAGAATCATTCTACGCATGCCAATAAAATCCTTAATTATCAATTTAGATTCATTAGTTAATTAAATTTTAACATTTTTGGATTTATTTTTAGTCTAATATTATTTTATCATATTAATTTATAACCATTTAATTTTGATATAATGTTTAATTTTATTGTTTTCATAGTGTTTGTTTCATTTTTTCATGGATGGATCTCATGTTGAATATTATAGATGTTCTATTAAAATGTGAATAAAACTCCAGAAGTGAAAAAAATTGTATTCATTTACATAAATAAATTTATGTGTACCCAAATATCCTTTTAATCTATCATATAGATGATACATTTAGTAAAAACAATAACATTATACGGATTGTTCATTTATGTTGTTTTACTTACCATCAAAAATTAGGTTCAATTTATATAATATTATTTCTATTTATTTATTATAGATCATGAAATATATCATAATATTGTTATAATCATATTATTAATCCAAAATAAAATAATTATTAATAGTGTTGAAGGTTGTGTGTAAAAATAAAGTATATTATTCATCAAGGCAGTGAACCGAAAGTACTGTAAATTAAATTTTAATTTTACTATCTAAATAATGGGTTATAGATGATGATTATTCCAATATATTTTAAAACTATATAGATATTTTGGATTCTTAAGTTATTATGTATATATTCATGGAAAACATAAGGGGTGGAAGAATAAGAATAAAATTGAAAGTGGTTAGTCTACTATTTTGACACTTTTATTAGTTCTTTCTTCATAGGCTACACATTATGGTTACATTAAATTTTATTCAATGAGGAAAAATTACTATATAATTAGGTAAATGATTTTTAATAAACTTTTAGATAACATTGGATATATTAATGTCTTGGAATATGTGAGGAGAAGGTGTGTTTACGGGTGTTATTTATAA
Source organism: Viscum album (assembly GCA_963277665.1). NCBI lineage: Eukaryota > Viridiplantae > Streptophyta > Magnoliopsida > Santalales > Viscaceae > Viscum > Viscum album. Next base: position 2,115,148,005 of record OY728136.1, read on the forward strand.
GGGGAAAATAGGGTGGCATTTAAATATTAAAATCATTAGTTCGTTATTTTATCATCAAAAATAGTGATAAAATTTATAACCGCATATTGTCTACAGTTCATGGGAACTAAAACTAATGGGTTCTTATAACACCCCGGACTCATAAATTTCTTGATTTAGCTTCAAATTATTAAAATCATATTTCATTGTACATCATTATTCAGTAAAAAATCTAATATTTAAAAATTTTAATAAACAAAATCAATATATTTTTCAATTATATATTCGATAAATGAAATGAATTTCATGAAATAGATTTCATATGTATGTGAAATTTAATTTTTTTTAAATTAAATCATTATTTATTTGAGAATATACAAATTCTATTATAATGTTAAATTTTATAAGCCTTTGAAAATTTATTTATGGTCTAATAAAATTATATTATCTATAAAATATCTATTAATTTAAATTTTTAAACCCAATTTATGAAAATAAAATTTTAAATTCAAAATTTTTTCTATAAAAATGTAAATAATATATTTATTTAAAAAAAGTACAGAAACAAATTTTATCATTTTTGAAACATTTATTTACATGTACCGATATATTAATATGTAATATTTTTGTTTAATAAGAAAAATAAATATTATTATACAATATAATAAGTAATATTTCTTTTATCCTAGTCATGTTACTAATCCAATGATCAGATTAATAATACAATGATCAAAATTATAATGGTAATATAGATTCCCAACAACCTATAAATATATTATTTATCATTATTTAATCATTAATGTATATTAACTATAATATTTATTCATATACTTACATTTTTAGAAATCATAATGCATTAAAAAATTCTTCTTCATTACTATAGTTTTCATACGGTGTGAAGTTATTCAAGGGTATCAAGAAGATCAAAATTTTCATGTCATTATTATCTTATATAATTTTTTTCTACCATTATAATATTTTAAATTCATAGGGACCTTTTTATCTAAAATTAATTTTATAATTAATAGAATATAATGTAATTTTTTTATCATACAATTTGTTTTTGTTATAATATATTACAAAATATGGCACAATTAAAATATCAGATTGGAAATAGTATTGATAAAATTATATCTCATCACATTATTCCCCATAAATATATTTCGACCTTGAAAATTCATTTTACATACGAAAGGTAAAATAGGTGTTGGTACATATATAACATATTTTACCCACATTCCTATATCAACTCATTGTACATAATATTTCTCCATATTGCTTTGTCTAAGTGAGATGTCATGTTACGTATAAACTTATATCTATAGTATAATGACCTTAATGGATTATCATTATAAGAGATATCATTTTCATGTTCTACCACATTGGAATATCCATCATTTGAGGTATATTTTGTATACTTACCCAAGTCATATATATGGAATAAATCATGAATTCCATAAAGTGTTGGTGGGAGTTAAAGTTGATAGGTCACAACTCAAATGAGATATAGAATCTAAAATGGGAAAACGTACATGGGACATATAGTTCCTTTATTATGAAATATCATGAAACTCTTCCTGGGAGATTTGGGGATGAATAATTTATCCCCACCCTAAAACTCCAGGGCTCATAAATAATAATTAAAAAACCTATTTTTGTTGATATTGACCATACCTAATTGGATGATAACAGGTATTAACCTTATCTACTACTTCCCTAAACATTTCATGTCCTAGTAAAATCAGATCACAAACCTCAACACAACAGACAAGTGTTCTACATCCCTTCTGATTAATTGATTAATGTAGATCCATTTGGAATCATGAGTATAATTATTTATTTCATGAGAACTCGACTTGAGGATGATTTTGATCCCATCCTCATTTGAATCCTATCAAGGATTCTCTGAATTTCCTTCCTATGTCAATATAGGTAACACAATAAAGAAAAAAAATTTCATTGTTAAGATGTTATCATGTTAAAATAAGTATATATATAATTTTAGAGACACTTATAGAACATAGAGATAAATATTTAATCTTAGACAGATAAAGTGGATAGTTTTTCTCTACACATGCTCAAAACATCTTTGATATACTGACATAAACATTAATCAATTGAGAAGTAGTGTATAATTTCAATGAAATGTGTAATGTTTGCAAGCTGATCCACCACAACCAATATAGAATTATTTCCTTTTGATTTTTATAGATGACCTGTGACAAATCCCATGGTGATATCTCACATTTCTATGTAGGTATGGGTAATGGTAGCATCACCCCGATATTCTATTTTCATTCTTCATTCCCCCAATCAAATACATGTAAGTATGATGTATTTTTCTTGATATACTTCATCATATTTTTCCCTAAATAGTTCTCTCTAATTTAACATTTCAACATTATGATCCTTAGGTGTATTAATAATTTTGAGATATGTGTATCATTTAACATATCCATCATTACCAAATGATTTAATGGTGTGTGTAGTGATGACTAAAATCATAAAAATCCTTCATAATCAATTTTAAACTCCTATTTTTGCCATAGTATTATAGTTTACAACTTTTTTTACCCCCACATAATACAACGGAGAATACCTCATCCACTCTAGAAGGGATTGTTGAGAAATAAAATGAGAGATTAGTTATGATATTCAATCATATATGATCCCCATGTTTATCCATTTTATTTTTGAGAGTATTTGGCTGTTCTCAATTATCATCATTAAATTGGATGATATATAATTTATATTTAGTGTATATGCCATATTATTTTCATTCCCGTTTTGGTAGTGGATTAAGTATTCAATGATTCTGATCAGCTCTAACCATAATCCCAATCCACATAAATATATATTAGAGTCTATTATTATCATTATATGTTTTACAAATCTTTCTATAATGATATTATAAACAAATGATCAAAATATAAAATAACATCATCTGACTTTAGATCATGCGTTGGGTTGTTCTGCTCATAAACAATCAATAACATTAAATAATATACTATCATTTTATCATTGTGGGTGATTACCCAACCCAAATAACTCATTAAACATCACCATATTATTTGAAATTTCCCCACTTGAGGGAACCATATAGATTCCTACAGTGATAATCCACATTTTCAATTACATGGATATATCTTCTTATTTATCAGTCCTGAACAAATTATCCTCTTCTGACCCATATTTTTAATTGGTCTAAAAAACAAAGGATGTCATACAAATATCATTGGTGATACAGATATAGACCAATGAAATTATAAATATTCATTATTGATATTCTTAGGAGAACTCCTCAATTTCAATTTTTTTATAAGGTTCTTCAAATATCCCTTTACTGGTGATAACATTCTCTAAGAATGATACCTCCTCCATCTTGAACTCAATTTCACTATACTTAATAATAAACAATTATAAGTGGGGTTTTTTGTTATCTAAATTTATTATAAGACCTATAAATTTATTAGATTTAATTGTGAGATAGCACTGATAATGTGGATTCCTTATCTTGTTAGTAGTGGTTTTCATGAAATACTGCTAAGGTAATGTTGAAAATAGTCACAAATATTTCATTGGGGGTTTAAAACTGCTTTAATTTTAGAAACAAAAATCAATAAGTATATCATTTAATGGCAGTTTCCAAATCCCCATAATTCATTTAAAATTTTATTGAAAGCTGGAAACATCGGGTAATGGAGTTTTTATACAAACATTACATGTGGGTTTGGGAATACACACTAATAGTACTTTAATCTTATATTTTGTGGTTGTTTATAAAATTACCTAACATTTTTTAAATAAATCTACCCTAGACTCTATACCCCTTTCACCACAACCTCTAGGCCCCCACTACAAACCCATTTCCCTCCACCACTCTGGTCATAATTACCGGCCTCTACTTGTGCTTTCCACCCTCCGAGTAATGCCACATACACTACAAATCATCTACCCCTTTCCCATGCCAGCATGCGGTGAAAAACCTACTATGTGGGTTTTGAACCATCGTTTCCTAGGTGTACAAAAGATCCTCCCCCACTCTGATGTGTTAAACTTCTATTTATTATATACACATAATTATATTTATATATATTTGGATTATCATTCAGATTAATATTATATCAACAATATATTTAAATATATTTAAATATATAATTTATATATAAATTTATATAAATTAAATAATTTTTTTAATATTTTGTATTTATTTAATTCAATTATAATACATTTAAATTATATTATGTTTATACATATATATATATAATCTATATTTATATGTGTATTTACATTAGTTTGAGTAAATGTACTTTTTAGGTATTTTTTAAATCCTTTTTATGTTTTATATATACATGTATATTAATTAATTTATTAATATTTTAATAAAACTATATACATACTTAAATACATGTATATTTGTAATATCTATATATGTATTTGTTTAATATATTTATATTCTATCCTAAGGAATGTATTTATTTAATGTATTTCACCACATCTATATATAAATATATTAATATTATTAATATTATAAATATATATATACGTATGTATGTATATAATATATTACATATTTTTTAGTACAATTAATTGTATTTATATATTATATTCTATATAAAAAAATACATTTAATATATAGTGAATCAAATTCATTATTTATTAAATACATACAAAAATTTCATACATGTGTCTATATATACCTCTAAAGTCTGATATTATTATTATTATTATTATATAAATTATAAATTCATAAGTATGTTTTATATGATACTTTATTGAAACAAATTATATTTATTAGTGTATTTGTGTTTTTATATTACAATTAATGTTATATGAAATACAATTAAATGTTAATAAATATATATTAATGTACACATTTTACAATTTTATTTATGTTTAGATATATAAACTCTTAAATATATTCATATAATTATTTTAAAAAATATTTTCATTTATTTTATATAAATGAAAATATATATTTTGTTTTAAATCTATATATATAGAATTTTTAAATGAAAATAATTGGGGTTCATAGCCCCAATAATCTCTTAAATTAGGGGGTTTGGACCATGTCTAATTTAATATGTTTGAGAGGATTTTGAGCACCATAAAATTTAAGATATTAGAGGGCACAATGAACCAACACTATTTTCAATAATTAGAAGTAGTTATGAACCCCCACTAAATAAAAATTTTAAATAGTTTCAAACCCCCTCTATGATTGATGATTTGTGGGGGTTGTGCATAACCCCCTCTAATTTATAATAAAATTGGAGTTATATTAGTTCTTCCATTACCACATATATGTAAAAACTGATAATTTTCATTTTTAGTGCACTTTCATATATATTGTTCTTTTTAAAATTCTTTTCCATAGTATTCCAATACTTCTCATAGACTTCCTCGCTTTGAGAGAATATTAGAATATCATATATAAAAACAACCACTAATTTTATAAGGTAATATTTAAATACTATAATCATTAATTCTATAATGATTTATTGAGATTTATTGATTCCATAGTGAATCATTATAATATCATAGTGTCCATAACTTTTTTGATAGGGTGAAATGGTAATGTAATCTTTTATCTCTTTTCATTATTGATATAATGTATGAATGTTCTCCATAAATAAATACTAATCCAAATGTAGTTGATCAATCAAGTGATCAATATATGGTATGGGATACATGTTACTTATCAGGATTTTTTGAATCTGGGATAATTAGAGCATATCCTCAATGACTCATCCTTCTTCTTGTAGAAGAGCACTAAAACACCCCACAGTGAAGCAACAGGGCATATAAAAGCATTTCCCAGATTCAGTTGTAACTGATTATTTAGTACTTCTAACTATGTGTTGTCCATTTTGTAGGGAATCTTGGATACAGAATGATATCTGAGTATATGATAAATTGGAATACAAAAACATATTTATGAGGAATACTAGAAAACTCTTCAGGGTATAGATCAATATAATCCATCAAAATTTTTATTTCACCAAGAATGATTCTATCATCGGCCTCAATAATTTCTGTAAGATAATCATACTGATAAATAATATCCACACATGGTATGATGATTCAAAAAGTTATTCATACTGTTTATTGTACTTTTATATGAAAATATGATTAATCCATATTAGTAGTGTCATATATATCACCTAATTATTGATATTGGCATTATTGATGGACATTCAATCCATGCCCAATATAGAATCAAGTTCTAATAATGTAAGTAGGAAATAATTTTAGGGGGGATCAATATAAAAACATTGATCAGGGTGTATTTTTAAACATTATAATCTATAATATTTCAATTTATTTATTGCTGATTGATTATCCCCTAGGTTCTAAGGTGGTGTTTTGATAGGTCTACCAAACACTTATTATATGAATGAATGTGTACATATTGAATGAAAAAATAAATTTTCTAATAATAAATGTATAACAAGTGAACCTATCACCACATCATTTTTTTGATCCACCTCATTAGTAGAGACATCATATTCCATTCCCTTATCTCAGATACATGGGGATTGTTATAGTTTTTTATCTCCAAAAAACATTAGCTTTGAGTATTGTCTTACGTAAGTTCTATATTCCTTTGATAATAAACACAATAATGCAATATGATTATTGATATGAACCTTTATATTAAATTATTGGGTTCGATTAACACTCATTTATTTTATTATTCCGTTATTTTACACTTTTTTGACATCTCCTAGTTACCTGGAGATGGTTTCTAGAATAGATATTTCCAAATTCATGACATTTTAGAAGTTTTTTTCCTTCCTCCATTGGATTTATATATAGATACTCTGAAATTAAACTAAATTTAATTCATTTTTCACATCCCCATAATACTATATAATGTCTCTAATCTCTTTGTATTCATTAATTTACAGTAATAATAATATATAAGAACATATACCAAAATATATAAATGAAAATTTAAAAATACATAACATAAAAAATTCTTTAACTAAATGAGTACGGTGAAAGGTTCCCTTACCAATTTTGTAACATATGAAACATACAACCCATGAAAGTAGGATCATATAATAAATATGTAAATAACCATAAATTAATTTTTTTTCTAAAAATAAAACACTAATGGGAATTATATACACTACACAAAATGAAATAGTGGAAAATATAGCATGAATCACACGAGAATTAAAAGTGAGATGAAAACCTTTTACCACGTGTTTGATTTGACTCGTTTGTTCCGTGTTATATCTAAATAATAAATATAACTTAATTTATAATTTCTTCAGAACCATTATCATGTTTATTGTTCGTTTTATATATCTTTTTAACTTTTCTATAACAATTACTAATTATTTGAGTTCATATCAGACTTTTTGTCGATGTTCAGAACTTGAGTAAAAAATGAACTTCTTATAATTAAAACTTGTCCATATGATCAAAATTATATTATATACAGAATGATATTCATAATTTAGATATCATATAAATTATATATACCCAGTTGATATGTATTTAGAATAGTTCATAACATTTGGACATAAAAAATGAAATGCTCCGTTCCGGGAGACGGTAAGCCATACGTACGCGTAGACGATACATTCATTTTTTTTAAATTTTTTAAGGAATGAAAACAAAATGATACGAAGTAATATTAGAATTATAATATGATATATATGTTATATATGTTAGATATGTTCATAAATTTCATCCTTCATATGTTCCTTATATAGCATGAACGATCCATATCACGTTGAGGGGGTGGTGGTCTGAACTTCCCCAAATAAAATTACTATAAAAAAACTTTTATATTCAAGATACTGTTGTTGTTATAAAATAATGGAATAATTTCTGTTTTGGGAGGTGGAGAAGTAAAATAAAATAAAATAACTTCTGTTAAGACATTACCTTTAAATCGGGTATCTCTATTTCATTTGAACCAAATGGTTTACTTGAATTGCCTTCATCCTAAGGGAATTCTTCTAGGTGGAAGATAGGTATGAATGGAGATTAATGGGGCAGAGTTTTGATGATTCAAGGTGATTGATATGTGTGAGTTATTGGTTATAGGTGATGGTATTTTATAAGGGGAAGGAGGGGCTCTTTAAGAAATTTTATAATTATTAATTCATTATAAAATTTTAATTCGTTTAAAATGGTCAAAAAATTATTAAATTCCAAGATAAAATTACTTTTGTTAGAAATAAAATCATTAAATAAGAATTGAATGGGTTTTGGATATTGTTGTAATTTTTATAATCTTATTTATTTAAATGATTCATAAGTAAGGTAATGATTGTGTCATCATTTTGATATAAATAATTTTATTTATTTGATGTAAGAAAATTATAAATAAAATACCATGATTTGGGGATTTTTTTTAACTTTCAAATGAATATTTATAGTCTATAATATAACTTATATAACCCTATGTAAATATTGATTTACTAAATATATATGATTTTTTCATCATTCACTTTACTTTAAATTAATTAATATAATTTGTCATTATCACTGCCAAATGGTTTTATGGGGTCCCAAATTCAACCCAAATATGCCCATGGTCAGAAATTTATCAACAAATATGTTTATGCCACAAGATAGGGTAATTTAATATGATTATAATAATAATTTTTTACCCTTATTTCTAATATTTACCCTTTAACCATTGTAAATAAAATATTTACTGAAGTAAATATTTATAATGTCTAAAAATAGAAGTTACATATTTACACGATTTAGACATCAAAATTCAAACTATGGAATACATTTTTTCAAATTCAAAATATAGAAGTGGCAGAAATCAATTTAAAATTAATTCCCATTATGAAAACAAAAAGGGTGTTTTGGAGAAATAATAACTATCAAAATAATGACACTTTTTTATGTCCAATTTCAAAGTGAAATGGCTTCCAATGAATAATATTGGATTGAATGGTAAAAATATAATCTAAATAAACATTAAAAACCATTAAAAATATAATCTAATAATATAAATAAATTATATTAAAAGGCAGTTATGGATAAAAATACATTATTTTTCACTATTCATTATAAAATAAACATTATTTGAAAAATACCAAAATTTCGTCCAAAGTAAATTTTGATGTCCCGATTCTAATTAAAAATATTATTTTGTCAAATAGAACATATATATGTGAAAAATTTATATTTAAAAATGCTTCGCCATCTATAGGTTGTAAAACGACATTTTAATGAATTTTAGAGTATTTTTTGCTTAAAATCTGATTCTTTGTTATTTTAAGCATCCAAAATTTATTTTATAAATCGAAACACATTTAAAAAACATATTTAATCAATTTTTAGTTAGTTATGGTCATTAACACCATTATAATGGTTGGGCATTAAATAAAATTGAAAATTATAATATTATATTATTATTTTTCAGTATAACTCAACTTTTTGTACAAAGTATGATTTCAAAGAAACCCAATACCGTGTATCAGTTATTCCATCAAAAACTTCATCCCCTTTAACGAAACAATTAATATTTTATTCAAAAATATTAACAAATATGAATATTTCGTATTCTTTATTTACCTAGGATGTTACATCTACCACTTTTTTGGGAATTTCCACTTACAATTTTAAAATTACGCTTGGAGACTTCATTGAATGTCCCAAATAGGAATAAGAGACAATAAAAGTATCTCTATAAAAAAATAAATAGAAGTTCAAAGGTCACCCGAGATAACCCATACTAGGATTCCATGAAAAAATTGATATGGAGGATAAACTAAGTTTCACGTACGGATGGAGAGTGATAGAAAACGTGATTAGGAGAAAGTTAACCACTACAAAATCACACACATGTGATCGGTTAAACATTCATTGGTCTACATGTTGGAAAAGTAAATAGGAAATGTTTTTTTAAGTTTTTTTTCATAATGTTGTGGAATTTATTTATGATCTTGACTAATAACATGAGGACACATACTTACTTGTCCTATAGAATTTCATAATTTAATAAATTTATACCACAAACTCTCTCCAAATGATAAGTATTGAAGATGACTTGGTCACACTTGTAGCACTAGAATCATCTTCTAGAGTATCAAATAATCAAAAAAAGATGAACTATATATTTCCCCTATCTTAAGACATCAACCGAAACAAAAATGATTAGTAAGAGATCATATAATTTCCAAAAAGGATAATCCTTTTTAAAAAGAAATACTACTCTTAATCTCCAAGAATCAACAAACAATACCCAAATTTTAACAAAGACCATTCAATATGAAATTTTCCTAAAAATTATTCAATACAATACAAGCTAATATTGAAACCCAAACTAAGATAAATTTGATCACATAGTCTTCCTTGATAAATCTTAACATTTATCTCCAAATAACATCGAATACTCATAAAGTCTCATACGTAAGTGTCATTAACCTAATCACATATTCTATACGGTAGGTTATTCATTTCCATTAATTACCAATATCACCATATGTTCACAATAGAATCACATATTCTTCCAAATTAAAATTTCAACCATTACTCCACAAATGAAATCCCATAGTATTATATTTCAAATAAGCATATAATGCTCCCCAAATGATAGAATGTCTTCCCAAATATCCTTTATCACTTAATCACAAAAATGATTTTCCTATATTAAGGATATTAATTTTATAAAACATAAGTTCCCAAAATCAACTTATTATTGATCCATTAACTCATTTAACTAAAATTAATAAGACATACTAACTTGGGACATCACGTAGTCAGTGGTAGGTGATAAATCCCAATCACACGTTGGTTGTGGGTTCGATTCCCATAGTTGTTTCTAACCCTATGGGTTGTCACATGGTATGCATGTTTCCCATTTAATGAAACTCAAATTAACCCTAAAAAGTTTTAACATCAATGGTTTTCTTATAACTTTCATTTTCATCCCATTACTTTAATACCTAAACTTCTTATATATTGTCATTTTTTATTTATTTCACCTCCATATGATAAAAAAACTACTCTCAAAAGGAAGAACATCCTACCTTGATCATGGTGTCAATATTTTTTCATCATTATTTTTTTCACATTGGTTGATGTTCCATGCATTGAAAAAATGATTTAGAGATCCTTCAATATCATTTGCTTCATACATCAAAATACACCATGTACAACTTGGGTCATATGGGTGTTCGTAGAAATTTGTTTTTTGGAAAATAATCATGTATGACATATAATTTCAAAACAGATTATAAACATGTTTTTATAGAAGAGTCGGGCTGAGTTTGAGTTGAAAAATTCAATAAATTGTCCTTTTTAAATACTATAAGTATGTGTTGTCAGAATATATAATAAAATCCTTTCTAAAAAGGTTGTTCAAGGGCCTCCTACATCAGAACCATTTTACAAACAATAATATGCATCGAAATCTTGTTATAAGGTAAAATATATTAAAATGCCTTGACAATATTTACCTTTATTGAAAAAATGAGTATATTCTAAAAAATAGTATTTTATTAAATACAATCCATGGTCCACGATGATTTCGCGGTATAGTGTAGGTGTTTCAGATCTCAAAAAACTTCATGGATGTGATTTGTAAGCTAGAAAAGGATTCACTACCATCTCAACATGACTTTGTAATAATTATTGCATGCATGTCATTAGGAAGTGATATGAATGTCGTTTGAGATCATCCTCCTACCCTTTGTAACCAATATTCATTGATAAGAAAAAGTAATAAAACACAGATTTAATTGAAATAATAGAAATAAGAACTAACAATGTGTTCAATGAAAATTCACAATCCCTAATGTCGTCTAAATCCACTACTAATACAAAATATAAGGACTCGTCATTAAACATTACATAATCTAGAGTTACTTCAAGAAATCACATTAAGGATATTTTCTGGTTTATATTTTTAGAGAATTAGTTCCTAACTATTACATTACATCTCAAAAATTACAATGTAGACACTTCTAATCTATTTCCAATTTTTTCATAAAAAAACTCTTAAAAAAAGAAACATGTCCAGTTCCATGTTTTAGACAACATGACATTTCCTTGATCCCATACTTGACCCAATTCATCTTTACGTCTGGTTAAATACATTTCAAAACATAAAATGAGCATAAAAATCTTAGTATGGGTTATAAAACAAGGAAAGGAAACATTAACCCGTCAATAAATAAAAATCAATGAAACCATACTTTTTAATCATAACATAACTCATGAAATCATAGGATTCATTAATAACACCTAGAAATAATAAATCATAAAAGTAACATGTGGAATCCATAACATAATAAAATTTTATCCTTCATATCTACATATGGAGTTACATTTGGAATACCAATCACAGTATATTCCAGAAATCTTTTAGAAGAATCATTAATGTTTATCTCTGTCACGTTACCCAATGCATTGGAGATCTATCTCGGGCTCACCCGCCATAGGATTATCACGGAACCACCCGTATATGTAAAAAATAACCCATAACCGTAAAATATTAATAAAACATAAAATAAGAATAATGGGAGGAAAAAATTTCCTCATTGAAATCACAATATATCATTTCCTGATATTGACATAATAATTGCTTTATCAAACCATTTTCAAAACAAATTTAAAACAATCAATATGGAAATTTTTGAATCAATGTGTCCCATAACACGTCAAATATATTAAAGGAATTAAAATTTTAAAACATTAATTTCTATATAAATATATCATAAAAACCTTTTTGAAACATGGAAATAATTGATAATAATTTTAGGCAATAATTCTTTAAAACATTTTAAACAATTTTTTAGTTATAGAGTCTGTTACCACTTGTGGAAGTACATGAATAAAAATAATTACTTGAAACAAATACTATAACATCTTGAGAATAAGTATATTCAGGATATAATGTTTCAAATATAATTATATTCACCATAAAAATTTTATTTTGTGTATAACAAAAAATAAGTCTAAATGGAATGTAAATTGAGACAAAGTCCATTACAAAGATCGTATCCTTAGATTACGGATAAATCAATGAAATAATTATTTATGAAAAATAATAACACACCCAATATAAGTGTATATTAAGTGTAAAACAATTAGGGTTCATTCAGACATAATCATATCATTACATAATCAAGACTTTGTAGTTTAACACAAATAATTGAAATTAGGTTAAGATGATATCTTACAAAAATTCAACAGCCTCACAGTGTCGCATTAAAATTCATAAAATGAGTTGATGAGAAAAAATGGGTCTCTCATCACATGTACATGAAATTTACAGAAATAAGGATATATAATAAAATATTCCCCTAAATTATAAAATGGAAATTTAAAATAAATAACATAAAAGTAGTCTTTAACTAAATGAGTATGGTGAATGGTTCCCTTACTGATTTGGTAACATACAAAAAATAAAACCCATGAAAGAAGGACCATACAATAAAGATGTAAATATCAATAAATTATATTATATTAAAAAAATAATACTATTATAGGAAGTGTATATACTACACAATAGGAAATAGTGGAAAATATAGCATGAATCTCAGAAGAATAAAAAGTGCGATAAAAAACCCCTTACCTCATGTCCGACATGACTCGTTTGTTCCTTGTTCTTCCAGAATAATAAACATAATTTAATTTCTACTTTCTTCAGTAACATTTTCATATTTATTTTGAGTTTTTCGTCAATTATTTATTTTCAATAAAAATTATAAATTATCTGATTTCATATAGGAATTTTTGTCGATATTCGGAACAGGAGTTAAACAAATGAATTTCTTATAATTACAAGTTTTCTATGTGGTCAAAAGTACATTATATAATAAATTACATTTATCATTTAGATATAATATAAATAATATATATACAATATATATGTATTTAGAATAGTCCATAACATATAGACTTATGAAATGAAATGCACGTTTCATTGAGATGGTAAGTCGTACGTACGGATGAACACTACATTCATTTTATTCATTTTTAATGGAATTAAAACTAAATGATACATAGGTATATTACAATTAAAATATAATATATATGTTTTATATGATATATTAGTTCTTAAATTCCATCCTTTATACAATCCATGTATAGTATGAATGAGTCATATAATAATGAGGGGGACATAGTCTGTACATCCTCAAATGAAATTATCGTATATATACAACATGAAAAGTGTAAAGGTATGTTCTAAAATATTATTACAGAAGAATATAGATAAAATATCTATCATATATATCATATATAATTATAGTTACATCATAATTTCCACCATTAGAGGCGGTCATAGATATTTGAACAATCATACTTTTGTGAGGTATTAGTTCGTCGTCTATAGAAATAGTATGTCTGTATCTTCAAATGGAGGTGTGCGGATGATTAGTTAGAATAAATCTCATAAAAACAACCTATAATATTTTGGATACTGATTTTTTTATAAAATAAATTAATAAAGAGAGGTATGTGGTAGGAGAAGTAAAATAAAAGAAAATAACTTAAGAGAAGACGTTACATTTAAATCGGTTATCTTTCTTTGTTTTGACCCAAAAGGATTACTTTAATTACCTTCATACTAGGGGAAGTATTGTAAGATTAAGATAGGGATTTAGGGATATTAATTATGAAGAGGTTAGATGAGCCAACGGTCTTGAGAGGTTTGAGTAATGTGATAGATGTGATGGTCGTCTATAAGGGGGGGGGCTCTTTAGGAATGTATAAAAGTAATATTTTATTATAAACGTATTTTCAGTTTCCAAAGATCCACGACATATTGAATTCTAAAATAATATGACTAATGTTATAAATAAAATCATCCAATATAAAATGGAATGTTTTGGATATTTTTTTAATTTTTATAATCTTATGTATTTATATCATTCATTGATATGGTAATCACTACATCATCATTATGTCAAATATAATTTTATTTCGTTGATGAATGAAAATTATAAATAAAATACCATGATTTAGGAAATATTTTTAGATTTCAATTTAATAATTATAGTCCAGGTTATAACTTATATAATCCCAAGTAAAATTGATTTACTAAAACATATATATTTATGTCATCATTGTCTTCACTATAAATTAATTAATATAAAGTGTCATTATCACTCCCATGTGGAACCATGGGGTCCCATAATCGACCCAAGGATTCCCATGGAGGGAAATGTATCAAAAAATATTATTATGACATATTTTAGAGAAATTAATTATTAGAAAAATAATATTTTTTACCCATATTTGCCATATTTACCCTTTGATCATTATAAATAAAATATTTACTGATTTAAATATTAAAAATGTCTAAAAATAATAGTTACCTATTTAAAAAATTGTACATCTGGATTCTAAATATAGAATCCATTTTTCAAAATTTGAAAGACATAATTTATAGAAATTTATTTAATATTAATTCCCTTTGTCAAAACAGAAAACGTGTTTTTATGAAATAATAACTATCATAAGATTGACACTTATTTATGACAAATTTCAAAGTGAAATTTCTTCCAATGACCAAAATTGGATTAAATGATAAAAATATAATCTAATTACACTTTAAAACTATATAAAAATATAATATATGCATTTAAATAAATTATATTGAATGGTAGTCTTGAATTTAAATACAATATTTTTCACTATTCGTTAAGGAATCGAACATTATCAGAAAAATTATATAATTTCATTCAATTTAAATTTTGATGTCATGATTATAACGAAGAATATTATTTTTTCAAATATAAAATAAAAAAGTGAAAAAAACTATATTTAAAATGGGTTCTCAAACAAAAGGCTGTAAAACATCATTTTAATGAATATTACATTGTTTATACTTAAAATTGGAATCATTCTTATTTTATGCCTCTAAAATTTATTGGATAAATGTAAAAACATTTAAAAACTTGTATAATAAATTTTTAGTTAGTTCTGGTCATTCATGCCACTACACCAGATAGGCTTTAACTATTATTTAATAGAATAATAATATAATATTATTTTTTAGTATATCTCAACGTCATGTGCAATGTACGAATAAAAAAACTCATTTTGGTGTATCTGGTACTCTATCGAACACAACATCCACTATAAAGTAAAGTTAATATATAATTCGCAAATATTAATAAATATTATCATGTCAAATTATTTATTTACCTGGGATGTTACAGAATCTGTTTCACATAAATCAATTATTTATTTTAGGATATGATCTATGACATTTTTACACCATTGATGCTCCATTATAATTATATTTTGTTCTTAAATTATTATGTATTATAATTTTATAGGTTCATATTTAATCCTTAAGAGGCTCTTAATGAGGGAGTACACCTATTTGGGATGAATCTCTTATATGGTCATTATCAGAATCCCCCTAGTAACTCCATGCCTAATACATATATGTAATGTTCATTTGGAATGATTAATTATTTTTAATTACCATATATGCCTTATAAATAAAACTATTGAGAATATAAATAAGATATTTATTAAATATTTAGTAATTAAACAATAGAATTAAAAACATAAAAATAAAATATTTTCATCTGTTTTTTCATTTATAGTACTTCAATATTTTCCCTCTCAATCTAGAAGAAAATTATTATGGATGATGAGAATTGATGTTTAGTGATTCTTATTTCAATGGATGTGATCACTATAAGGATATATAATTCAACAATATGATTTTTTTTAAAAAAATTAGTCATTCAAACAAATATTGGGCTAATCAAAACCAAAACAAATTCAATTAATTTCTATGAAATTTTATCACTTTGGATAATAAATATTTATTTTTTTATTATTTTATTTTGTATTGAGTTAGTATAGATAGAATTTTAAATTTATTTTTAATCATATAATTTTTTTTATTAATTTTACAGATTCATTGATTTTTTGGTTTAATGAAACATTTTTTTGGATAATTTCAAACATTTATATCAAGATTGTTATATAAATTCCAAATGTATTCTATTTGGTAGAACTAATGTTATATTACGATGTTCTATTACATCTCAATTCAATAAAATTTAATATTATTTTGTTTTCATTGATTTAATATTATAGGTGTTAATTGGGTCCACTTATATGAACATAAATTCAATTTTATATTAATCAATTAAATATAGTTCAATTATAATTCAGTTGGTTTTTTATATCTTTTTATGGATGTTGTTATTTTTATTACATCTAGATTTGTCATATATGGTACTATTCAGACCCATTCAATGTGTTTTCATTACATATGCTCAGTATGATTCTTTGTTTTTCCATTCATTAATTTCATGATTTTTCAATTCAACTAATTTTCAATTATTAATTTTTAATTAATATATTATACATTATTTATATTTCATTCAATTCATATATATATAGTTTTAGTCGATTTGATTTTATTTATGGATTGATTTTTTTTTTCAGATTAGTTCAATGTTTTTTAGTTATGTTTTGGTAATGTAAAATTATTTCATTGGTTTATGTGATTATTGTTATATTAATAAATCTATCAGAGATTTTGTTATCTGTAGTTTCTTTTTAATCCAATTATACTAATTAGGGGATATTTATTCTGGGTCAACATTGTTTTGGACTCTTTGGTTTGGTTAAGTCAAATTACATTTTTTTTGGGTTAGATTTGTCATATTTAGTTCAATTTTTGTTATGTAGGGTTATTTTGTTCAATTTGGATTGAATATTTTCTGTTTTTTGAATATTATTATATTAGTAACTATATGGTTTATTTGATTATGTATTTTTGAATATATATCATTAACATCAATTAACATATATTATGTTCAACTTAATATATATTTGGTTTTTTTCATTTGGGAACTGAATATAAAAACTCAATATGTTATAAAAATCACCACACATCTCACATGATTCAACATTGTAGTGTGCCCAAATGTATTAATGTATTTCATATCACAATGTCTCATTCTTTTCATTCTGCTGAATCAATAAAAAATGAATTACAAATGATAAGTACTTAATTTTCTATAAAATCTATTAAAGTCGATGAATATATTAAAATAAATACTCTATGAAATAAATAGTCATTTTTTGGTAATTTTTAATTAGGAATAAATATAAGATTTGTTCACCCTGTAACTAATTTAAAACTCTAAAATTTGAAAAATATATAACTCATAATTATAAGACTAGTATAATTCCTTACATTCTATAAACTCTTTCATCATTGAAGAATTATTGTAGCGAAAGTTAAACCAACTCTGCAACAAACGTGTTATTTCACATATATAAATTAATAATACAGATTTTAATTTCGAAAATTTGACACATGTATTCCATTACATGAATTATCCCCAATTTCATTAGTGGTATACCTCTATGAAACACGGTGAATTGGGTTAATGTCTCTATACTTAGTTAACATCACTAAGAAAATTCTATATTATCTATAATTTTTATATATATAATGGGTATATTCATAGTAATATACCATTCTTTATATTAGAATGTTATACTATTTACACATACAGGTACACCAATGTCTCCTATTAGAATATCCAATTGAATAATATAAACAAAGAATTGTTTAATTAATACTCACTGAAAATGAATAAATTAATGGGTTATGATATGATACACTTATAAATAGAATCCTAATCATGGAGGATCATTAGGTTTTTAAAGACTAGTGGGCTATCCTAGATCAGTATATTAGGGATTATGTGTCTATTATAATGAATTATGTGTGACAACTAAATTTTCTATATCATGTCTTGTAGGATATAAAAAATAAAATCCTAGAGGGATATGATAAGGAAATAGAGATGGCATAGATGTGATAAGATACAGATTAAAGGGGTGATGATGCATCCAAATCTAGGGAAATGCAATATGAGAAGTTGATACTAAAAAAACAAGATAATAGATGTATATTAAATAACATTATTATAATCATAAGTGGAGGAGGATATAGTATGGTATATTGAATGTTTTCTAGAGAGTTTGTGTGTGAACAAGTATGATGGGTGCCACATGTATCTCTAGTGGTAGCACAACTTGATTATACAAGATACTGAGCCCAACTACTAGGCTAATTATAGGTCATATGTAGTTCATATAAAAGAATCTAACTGAAATTCAATAGTTAGCTATAAAATGATAAGAAATTTAATATAAAAGACAAATAATACAATTAGTATATTCACTAAGTGAATCATTTGATGCAGCCCTAGACCACGTTGTTTCCAAATCATTTTAAAAAAATATGGTCCCAATAATTTATTCAATATCATTAATAACCTAATTAATAATGAAATGTTATTTTTAAAAATATTACATGTTACAGATTCAAATTATAAGAATAAAAGGAATAAATAATATCATGACATCTTATTGTATACATGAGGTGTAAAATTGTATTATAACACAGATTATAAAAATTTTATTTTTTTTAATATGTTTCAAAGTACATATTTAATGATTTTTATAAAATCCAAATTTGAAAACTATTATTTTAGAACCCAGTTATACATGTTTTTAAAAATATATTAATTATCAGTTCTCTAAATTTATTTAAATATTAATAAATGAAATGGAAAAAATAAAACTATAACAAATATAACACTCCAGATATAAACTAAATTAAATTAATACTTATATTAACAACATGAGAAAACCACATCATGATGAACTGAATGAATGTTGAATATATACGGTTTCTTCTATATATCAGCAACCACTACATGAGGTTCAATATTAATTAGGGAATCAAGAACATTTGAGTCATAAAATAAAATATTTTTTCAACACTAATGAATGAATCAATGGTTTCAATTTAATCCCCACTATGATCAACATATGTGTTCATATAACACATATAAAGACACCATAATCTTGTATGATATGTTCGTTCATATAAATTAATTATTTTTCCATTAATTCCCAAATATATGGTTATTCAGTATCCAATAAGTGGGTTAGGTTAATAACTCTAAATCCACAATCATAAATAAATTTACCATGACTCATCATTGTATCAAAAAAAATTAATTTCACCATATTGAATTTACCATTTGTATAATAATCATAGAATAATAACTTCAAAAAAACCCGTAATATATTGCCTTTTTATATCAAGGCCTAATATTTTATGAAATATTACACAAATCTATTGTTATTACAAAACAACAGGACATCATTTTTTGTTCTCAAAATCCCCACAAGATAAATTGTTTTACATATTGATTATTAATGATTTTCACTCATGAACCATAGTATTCGCACAAAAATACAACACTTTTAATACTTGACATATAGTGTGAATATGTAAAATCAATACATTAAATATAAGTATGTATTATAATATTATAAATAGAAATTATTATTTACATTTTATACTGATTAATGTAATGGTCGTACAGTTGATTTTAATAAAGATAGAAATAATTCGTTATGCATAGTTTCCATCATTCTCAATTGAAATGAATGATGAAATATACTAATAAATTTTTTGTGATCCTTATATAATTTGATAATAAATTAATAATGTATATGTCAAATTATATAGTATGAGATAACATATACATATTTAAATTTATTAATTGATATAGTCATAGATCAATATATAGTTATATAAGACAGTGTGATGTTCCATATAATGCTCTTCAAGGGAAAATATTTGAAATGTATATAACATATGAATTCTTATTTTTATAGAATGAGATAGGAATTGGGCTATAATTTCAGCAAACTACTCCTCTTAATTTCTCATTGTCCAGTTACATCTTTTCTCACAAGAGAAAAATAAACTGAACAAAAATTTATATATTCATTAGTTATATAACATTTCCCAATGGTTCTATCATTATGAATCTTTTTTAAGGCATAACACATCATTGTGAACATATTTATTATGTTGGATGTTTTCACAAAAAGTAAAAAGTCCCCAAAGATGTGATTTGGTTGAATGATAGAATGTTAGTTGAATCTTGTATGTGAAATCTAATGGAGGAATACTATTATCTAAATGACACAATATTAATAGACACTCTTCCAGAATTTATATCAAAAGAGAATTGAAAAAACATTTTAGCACAAATGTCTCTATAAATTGGAAAGGTAAAATCATGAAAAACCATTCATTGTCAGATAGTAAATGATGTATTATTATTGTATTGAATTCAAAAGAATCAATTTTATATTAAAATTTTCGTAGGTATTTTATTTTCAATGTTATTCTACTGATTAATTAATATATATTTCTAGAATAACCATAAATAAAAATTATATTCTATAATACATATAAAAACATATATTTCTTTTATGGTTTCACAACACATGATTCACAACAATCATTCCATTTATAATCATCAATACACATAGGAATTAGTTTTAGTTTAATAGCCAAATTTCATAGGTCACGTTGAGATCATAAGTCATATATGGTCATTCATAATATATTAATAACAATTAAAAGTATCATATCATATTTTATTGGCTCTTAAATAAATAAATAAATGATATACAAAATTGGATGACCAATATGTCAAATCAAAAAAGATACTATTGTTTTTTAAATTTTAGGTTTATTTAATGATTTTTAATCATTTTATATTTCATTTTAACCTTTCCTAATGAAATAGTAACATCATTCAATTACTTATGCAAATTAGTTACTAGCCTTTATTGAGGTGTATTTTCATTTTCAAAAATATTACCATACATCTAAAAATTCATTTTGTATGTATTATCCATTGGAAATAATTTTTATTGCCCCATTAAATTGAAGCAGTAATGTTATTAAAATAATCTACATAAGGAATTATTCACACAAATAAGATAAGATCGTTTTCTAAGAATTATCTGAATACATATCATTTCATAATAACTGAAATAATATTTAATCCATAGAATCATATCACACATCTAAAATACATTTTTTAATAACTATCAAAACTGGACACAATCACATACCAATAAAACATAAAATCATTATTAAAGGTTTGATGTAGGAATCTATATCATTGATAGGATTAGAATGTGAAAATAATATTATAGTTTATAAATCTAATTTTTTTCATACATATCAAAAGTGAAAGATTATAAATGTGAAAAAATTAACAAAAATGTTATGAGATATATGCATCTGACCAAAAACCATGAAACCAAAATTAGATAATGACATTTGAATATTTCATTACTCACTTGAAAATTCAGGATGTCATACATTGAATATTCACCATGCTAATAAATCTATAGGATGAACCAACAGATCATTATTCATAATTCACTTAGATTAAAACATCATATATTTGTTGAGATATTGTTGGACAAGAATATATTATGAAGACTATCAATCGATTGAAAGTTCAAAATTATTTTAATAAATAAAAATTTTATTATCTATATATAGATCATGTAAACACATTCCATATACTATGCTATAATAATGGTATTAGTTTTTATCCTAGAATATGGTTCACTCTTTTTAGAAAACGTGATTTTTAATATTAGAAAATTGAATCTCTATAATTAAAATTGATTTTATAAATTGATTTGTGGGAAAACTACATTATTAGGAAGTAATGTTTTCAAAAAGTAATGAAAATTATTAATATAGGCATTCAAAATTCCATTCATGGTTTTTCAATGATATAGTCATAATTAAAAAAATAGATTTTAATACATTAAAGATATTCATGATCCCTATCATTTATGATTGATTTTCTCAAACACTAAAAATAATATGTTTCAATATTTACATCATGTGTATTGATATTATTATCATTATGTATTGGAATAATATTTTTTTCATGATGGTTAAATAAAGGACATCATTTAAATATCAAATTCTCTATTACACTCATTTAATTTTATTCGTGAAAAATAGAACATGGATTCATCCTTCCATTGTGAAAATATAAATTATAGTTTTTTTAATCGATCCTTATTTATATGGTAGTTAGATTATTCCTAACATAAAATAGTATTTTTAACACAAATATAACATAGAAAATGTACAAGACCTAGATATTAAGCATTTATAAATTGAGATTAAAAAACCAAAATCATTGGAAACATAGTTGATAAAGGATTAGAGTGGAAGATATATATTATATTCATTATGACTTATAATTAAAAGTTATATTAATATAATCATAGTATAAAATAATTAAAAAATTCATTAAAACTAATATTCATTTGAAAAATGGAATAACAAACTGCTATTAGATAATATTAGATATGGTAGATGTATCCAATGGCTATTTAATGAAATGTTATCCAATAGAAAAATAAACATTCAAATATTTAAAAAGATATTAAATGAAAATATATTATCACTAAAAAAATTTAATTCATTTATTAATATAAAACATTAAAGTGAATAATTTAAAAAACCCTTAATAATGTTAAAAACAAAAAAAATTTGTACAAGAACAATTAATCAAATAATTACCTAATATATATAACATAAAATAAATTCCTTATATTATACTTAATATTATTAAATACATGATTTAATTATCCCCATTTGTCTAATCGGTCCATTTTATCCTCAATTATTATATCATATTAAAATTTGACACTAAACAAAAAAAATTGATTGATTTGATACATATATTATTATTAGGGAAAATTTTATAATACCATATATATATAATTTACTATCACATGTTTGCATTAAATTTCCAAAAATATAATCCAAATACCATTGTTAATATAAAAATAACAAAATTATACCAATATCTAACCCAATAATGATTATGATAAATGAAATTTACAATTACTAGTTCATACAATTAATAAAAAAATAGTGTATAATACAAGGAAGGGTAACAACTATTAAATAATCAAATTAAATAATTTTTTTTACAAATCATTTAATTTTAAAATAACAGCCTTGTTAAAAATAAGACATTAATCCAATTTATTACACATATCTTAATCAATTAAGACATAAACAAATGAATTATAATAATGTACACCCCAACATCAAATCTCTTGTACTTGATACATATCTTTATTTATTATGGAAATGTTTATAATAACATCAGTACATGATTAATTATCACATGTTTTCAAATCATTTCTAATATGATTATCTGATTACAAATTATTAAATGAAACTAATCAAAACATAGTTTAAGGTATCCAAAAACATAATTATAGATGGAATATATTATAATCAATTCATCTTGTAACAACGCTAAAATGGTATATGACATTAAATATATAACAAAAAATATATACTTTTAGTTTGAAATTAATTACAATAATATTTTTATCATTTAATTATAATAATAAAACAATTATAATTATAAATTTTGAATCCACTAAAACATTTACAACAAATTAATTTATTGTAATAATTAATTATATAATATTTTGATATCTATTATAAATATAAATATTTTATTTCGTTTTTTTAATATTAGAAAATAAAAAAATTAAAATAACATATATATTTAATACAATAAAATTATTTATCAAATTATATAGAAATTAATATAAAATTTATTTTGTTAAAAAAATTGGAATAATTTGGACATAATAAGATCTTGGTTTGACATTGATACAAAAAATGAATAAAATTCTCAAAATAATAGATGACGGATTGTAAAATCATTAATTTGTTGTTGAAGTTATACTAAATCAGAAAATCAATAAATGAGGGGAGATCTCTAGTGGATAAGAGAGGTTAGTCCACCACTGAAGGTAGTTAATATTTGGGATCATGGGTGGGGATGCAAGAAAGGGAGGTCATGTAACTACTTTTTCCTAACTATAAAAATGGATTTTAATAATTGTTGGTATTGGGAGCTCCATATTTTGTTTTACAAATCGTTGGTATATGATCTTGGAAATGAGACAAAACAGATAGTTCTAGAATACTATTGGTATATAAATTTTATTATAGCCTCCATATTCCAATAGTGTATAATTTACTTATTATCATCTTACTAATATATATTTAATTTTTTTTAACATTATTTAATGAGGTGTTAGAAAATAGGAGTACATTTGTAATGGTTTAAGTGAACTAACCATGTTACCAAAAATGGTATAATTTTTGAAACAAATGAAGGAAGTATTGAAGATGAATATTCCTATATATTAATAGAATATTACAATTTTTATGATAATAATGTTACTATTTCTTGGTGGATGAAAATTAAAATGTGGGTTTAAATAAACAATAAAATTGAAATAGAATAGTGAAGTATTTATCCTCTTCAATTGATAGTATCTTCTTAGGATAACCCTTATGGAACCATGAAATGGTATTTTATGTGACCATTAGCTCTATAATGCGTGGAAGTGTATTGGGAAGTGAATTTCATAGAAATGTGTCAAGATCCCATTCATACAAGATGTGAGAATAAGGGTTGATATTTCTAAGGTGGAAGATGTGTTTATTATCCATAAAATCATTAATTTTTTATTTTAGAAAAATACTTCCAATATTGAGGAATATTTTTAAAGATATGTAGTAAATAGAGAATTTTAGTTCGAACTATTGAGTGTTTACATCATACATGAATGAAAAATTAATTTCATTAACTAATGATTTTATGTGTCCTATTTTATTGTATTTCAAATTTCATGAAATTTTTTATTATTTTAGATAAATAACAAAAATTAACCCGTAAAGTTTTTGATGTGTAAATTATGTAAATGAAATTCATTTTATTAAAATAATTTTCTTTTTATAAGATAAATTTAGTTTTTAAGTTAAATCATTATATATTTAAAAGAAAATATTGATTTTAATATTATGATCAATTTTCTAACCCACTTTTATTGTTATATGAAATTATACTATCATAAATATATATAATAATATTAATTTTTAAAATAATATTATGAAATTAAGGATTCTTTAAAATCGTTATATTTTTATTAAATATGTAAATAAAACTTTTTTGTAATATACAATATTTAAATGCATATTTTACCATAATTGATTTTTTTTTATAATGATATAAATATATTATAAAATCATTTTATAAGATATAAAAATAATAATTTTCAAATACATTGGTTAGGAATCTATTCTAATGAACATGTTACTAATCAACATTTTATGATTAATATTGCAATAATATGATTACTTTTAAAACTAACATATTACTATTCAAATGATCATATTTGTAATGGTAATATAGGTTCCTTAAATAAATAAACCCCTCATTTTTCATTTAGTCATTATTTCGACCTTTTTTTTCTCAATGATATATCTCCATTTTTAAAAATTAATATTTCATTACTATTATTATACTTTATTTCTATAATTTTTATCCTATGTGTGATTATTCTAGTTAATCAAGTAGATCCAATTTTTTATAATATTAACAAACATGATAATTTTTAAAATTATAATAATTTCTCCAATAATGTTATTTATTATTACAAATTTTATAATTAAATTATTAGAATATAATTTATTTGGTTTTATCATGAAATGTGTGTGAATTATAATACATTACTAAATAAGACACAATTGAAAATTCAGAGGGGAAATTCCATTTAGAATGTTTTGGGTCTTTACAAAGTGGAAGTATAAACTAAGAATATTATATTACTCAGTATATGGGTATAGAAAATTATATAAAAATGTTCTATCTAAATAAACCATATTTTATCAATCATACAATTTATAGAACACACCTCGTTATTTTTTACAAAAAGTAAATTAGATAAAGTGTGATGAGGTAGTGGGAAAAGGTATTTCCTATGGTACTCATAAAAGAGTTATTATTATATGTGTTTCAATAAAATGAACAGTAATATTATTGAGATATTTTATTTAAAGGAATTTGAGAAAGAATCCAAATAAAATTATTAAAATTTTTTCTCTGTTGAAGTAATTGAAGAATATGAATAAATGAATATCTATTTTGGAGAATCACAAAATACATTGAATGATGTTGATTCTATGACTAAATCTACAAAAAAAACAATGTTAATAATTTATTCAACCTATTACTCCATAAATATGTAAAATTGTTTATGTTTAACAATAAAATATTATTGGGGGTCAATCCCTCTAACACAAACTATAAGGGTGAAGATAATTGACCACAAAACTCAATTATCTGAGACATAACAAACTTCATCTGAATAAGTAGTGAAAGAGGGGTCATGGGTGAAATAAAAAAACAATGAATTGAATTATATTGATAAAAAATATGGGATCTTTTTTATATATTGAAACATTATTATGTGATTGATACCAATTGGGTCTCCGAGAATAAGTATGATGTTAGTGGTAAAATAATTCCTAAAAAATCAACACTGGTATGTAAGGGATATTATAACGACCAAATGTTTTATCAATGGAATTTCAAATTTTATAATTAATTCACATAGTAATGTGAAATTAAAAGAAAATTTACTCCTGAGTGTTATGCGACCTTTAAACATAATTTTGACACTTCTGTGTTTTGATTTTTGAAAATCTTATATACACGTTTGCGATTAGTAAGATATTTGGAGTTTGACATGAAAATCATTAATTTTTTGTGAATATTAAATTAACATTATGAATAGTAACCTACCATTACAAATAGTAATATGACCATTATGAAATGTAAATCGACTATTTGAATAGTAACACCACCCTTTTGTAAAAATAATATTTTGGAATATATTATATGATCATAATAAAACTATTTGTATTTTTGTATGTCATAGGTTATTAATTAAAAAAATTAAATTAATTTTAAAACAATTATTTTCCTAAAATTTTTTCATAGATTTAAAATTTTAGGACTTTTGTTTTTATGATATTTTTATAAGACATTTTATAAATTTTGAAAGAATTATAAAATCAGTTATAGGTTTAAAATCCAAATTTCTCATGTAAGTTATGATTTTAATTTAATATTAAAATAATCATATTTATAAAATTATTTTAAAAAAATGAATTTCATTTTTGGATTCTATACGTCCAAAAACAGTTACGGTGAATATTTGGGAATTTTCTAAAATACCTGACGTTTTATGAATTGTAAAATATTATAATTCACAATAAAAGAAAAAACATGAATTTCAACATCATGCACGAGTCAGGGATGATATAAATGGCCATTTGTTCAAACTCACATTCCCATATAAATATTTTTGGTCAAAATAATTTTTAATATTGCTTATATTATAGAAAAATAATAATCCAATGGTTCAAATATTAATAAAGTCATCCTCTCATCCACTATAAAAACCACCCACACTCTCCTCTTCTCTTTACACTTCTCTAGACATGTTCCATAATTAAATTCTATCTAAAACTCAACCAAACATCTTTCCGCAAGTCCCACAACCTTTTGCATCCCCAAAATGCCAAAACCTCTCCCCTTAATAGTTTTTCAAAGGTGATAAACTCAATAGGTGAATTCTTATTTCAAATTCTTTTATTTCCATTCAGGTTTTTTATTTTATTTTTTCATTCCTCTCCTCCCTTCACCCAAATTTTATGATAACTCCAATAACATACATGTACTGTAATTTTTTTATTCCAATCTGATAATTCATTATAATCTCACCTTTACCATTATTTTATACAAAAGAAACAAAAACACCATACAAAATGTGTTAATTTATCACATTTAAGGACGTTGATTTATCAATTTCTATTTCCATCTTCTATTAAGGCCATGAAACAAATTTATTGGTTGAACCAGAATATTATATATGTATTTTATCTTATAACTTTTTACTATAATCCCCTTGTAGACGTTATTTAAAATAATAATTCAAAACAAGTTAATTATTATAAAAATCAAAAATTAATACAAGTGTTTATCATTAATGTTTTATAAAATTATTCAACTTCACTCAAGTATCCAAATTAAATTTTCAACCACATAACCATATGTATTTTAAATAGTAAAATATATATTTAATTTTCTACTACCACCTTTATTATACATATTCATCCAAATATATATATAAGTGAACTGATCATTAAAACCACATAAACAAACATAGACAAACAATGAAATTGATCCTCATATCTAATCAAAATGGTAATAAATTAACATAAAAAGATTATACTAAATATTATAAATATATAATTTTTTTTGTAATTATTTATTTATCTACCTAATTTTACAATTCATTTTATTGATATGAAGTGGAGAAAACCATGAGACTTAATGTAACAGATCCTCTCCATTTTAATTTTATTCAAGAATGTTCTCTATGTTGTTCCATTTTATGTGTAATACCTAATGGTGGGGTATGATTTCAAATCTACCCCATAATGAACTCATGATTTATATTTGATGATAAACCATATTATTTCACTTGAATCCCTCTTAAGGACACCTGATTCCATGCCGATAATCTGTAAGGAATTCTACCCAAACTGCCTTTATTCCTTCATGTTACAATATCATTATTCTTACCATAATGAATTTTTATTTTATTTTATGTAAACCTTATATGTGCTTTTTATATTATTCAAACACATGTTTAATGATACACCACTCATTCTCATTTATAGATATACATGCTTTTAAGTTATTCCCTCCTCAATACTTCCCAATAAGAAAACCTATTTTAAGAAAACTTCCTGAATTCTTACCCGATATCAAGTGCACTCTATCATATTTTTTAACCAACCATTATCTTTATAATGTCAATATTTTATTAATAATTCCTTCTTGGTTCAATTATTGTTTTTTATAAAAGACTTCTACCTTTGATATTTTAAAATATTTATAGTATTTTCCTTAAAGCCTCACAAAAATGTTTTAATGCTAAAATTTCTCAAATACATTTTATAAATGTTTTCACATATTCGTTAAGTCCCTTACCATTATATATGCCTATTTTACATTATGAAATTCCTTGTATGCTCTAAATACCTTCTTTTATGGACACTGTTTCTGATGCTTTCGCTGGGGCGCGCGCATCCGTATTTGGAGGACGTGCTATTGTTGCCTCGCATTTCCTCTTTCCAATGGTTGGTGGCATCTGTTCCTTGTCCAGGGATGATTCCTCCCTGATCGAAATGGGATGATGGGATGCCATTTCTTCCTTCTGTGGATTCCTCCTCGGAACTCGTCACCTAGTCTGGGTCTCCCTCATAGATTTATGTCATGGTTCATGAATCTCATTCCCGGGGCCATTTCCACATAGACACCGGTTAATTACACTTCTTCCATTAGGAAGTTACATGGGGTCTTGACCTGGTAGCAATCTTCTGTCAGAGTAGATGAAAAATGTTAGGCATGTCGGGGCATCTCTGGGTGTGGGGACATAGGAGACCTGTATTATTCCTCTTAAGAGGGCATCTCAAAGGGGTAAAAAACCTGAGGCATCCCACATCAGTCATGGGTATCTTATGCTAGAGGCATATCTCTAAGGTTTTCCTCAACATTCCATGTTCAACATGGGGTACACTGTATTTTTAGCATCATGCAAAGACGGTTACACCAATGGAATCTCATCTATGTTTTTCCTCAGGAATCTCATGTTTATCATGAGGTAGGTTGTGGGTTTAATGTCTTCTGGAGACTATTATGCCAAAGTCGTGTCATTAGAGGTTTTCCTTGGGCATCTCATGTTTCTCACGAGGTAGGCGACGAGTTTAATGTCTTGTGGAGATGGTTTGAGAGTGATCAGAACATCCCATAGATACAGAAATGATTGGTATATCACAAGGGGGGAAACCTTGAAGATGGATGGATCAAAACGCCCAATGAGGATGTATCCTAGGTGGTGTGATCCAAGGTGGGGAGATGTCAGACCGTAATGGCTGATCTGAACAACCCTGAGGGCGGATCAGGGAGTGTGCACCCCAGAATGGGGAAGCACCAAGGTTTACCATTTTCTATGATTGAACCTAATGGAGGTTTACTACGTACACCGTGTAGACAATAGGGATCAAAACCCATGTAGTTCAAAGGGTTGATGAATCAGGGTGTACACAGAGGACAACGACCTTGAGACGTGCTGGGGCTTACGCGTGGATAGTGGCCCCGGTAATGCTAGGACCAGCGAGGAGGGTGGATGACATGATCCCAACAGGATGTGGTGGCCCGGGTGAGAATCAGGATGGATGACGTATGGATGAATGAATTTTAGGGGAAATAAAATGGGACCATCACAAGGGTGATGGTGTAGTTGGGCATGAGCCTGGAAGAGACCTCTTACGTAAACCCGTGGTAGGGAATAAAAGTCGGCGTAGTTCGGGATGGTGCCGGTGAACCGACGTGAAGGTGGACCATGGTCTGATGGGTGTTGGTCTTGAACCTCATGAGGTTTCCTACGTATCATGCCTTGACATGGATCAAAGTCTTCGTAGTCTGGGATGGTGCACCAGAGGACTGGCGTGAAGGTGGACCTTGGACCGATGGGTGTTGGGCTTGAACCTCGTGAGGTTTCCTACGTACCATGCCTTAGAATGGATCAAAGTCCTCGTAGATCGGTTATGGTTTCATCAGTGAACCGATGTGAAGGTAAACCCAGGGGTCCAGAAGTGGTGGGATTAAACCTCGTGGAGGCTACCTATGTTCCATGCCTTGACATGGATCAATGTCCTCATAGTTCAGGTTGGTACGCCAGAGGACCGACGTGAAGGTGTACATTGGTCCGATGCATGTTGGGTTGAACCTCGTGAGGTTTCCTACGTACCATGCCTTAGCACGGATCAATGTCCTTGTAGTTTGCTTCTAATGTTTTACGTCATGTAGGACAAGGAAATTTGGGGATTACACTCTGAGGCGGCCCATGGTGGAGTTTTTTGAACCGATGTGAAGGAGGTCGGGATAACCACTGAGTGTTGGGCTTAAACCTCCTGAGGATTCTTACATACCTTTACATGACATGGATCAAAGTCCACGTAGTTCAGGATGAATGCTGGAGTACCTATGTGAATATGGAACGGGGGTATGATGGGTGTTGGGCTTGAACCTCGCGAGGCATCCTACGTACCATGCCTTGGCATGGATCAAAGTCCACGTTGTTCGGGTTAGTCACAATGGATTACCATTGAACTGGAATGCATTTTAATGTCAAATGGGATGATGGTGGACCTTATGTGAAGAAAAAACTGAGAGGTGGGCTTGAACCTTTTGGAGGCTTCCTATGTACAATTCCCTGACATGGATCAAAGACCTCCTTGTTCAATAGAGGGTGTGTCGGAGAACCGACGTGAATAAGGACCATGGTCCAGGTGGATGGTGGGATTGAACGTCATGGAGGATTCCTATGTACCATGCCATGACTTGTATCAATTTCCACGTAGTTCGGGATGTTTTGGGGATTACACTCTAGGATTCCCCTAGGGGATGTCCTGGTGGATGTTTACTACTCTTAGCCCACGTGAGTCATGCTCGATGTGAGAAAAAAGAGGTAGCAAGGACCTGATGATCATAGTGCAAAGGTGCGTCCCTGATGGGTGGTGAATGGGATCTAACCATCATGAGGATGATGATGGTTTTGGGCTTGATCCTTGAAGAGGCTTCCTACGTATCCATGTTGCTGAGAATCAAAGTCTACATAGTTCTTTTGATGAATACATACCGACGGCTTGGATCACGAAGGCTTACCGCTGTATTCGGTCTTAACGGCTTACCGCTGAATGGGGTCGAAACGACTTACCAATAGATAAGGATGTCAACAGATTACCACCAAATGGGGTCGCAACGACTTACCGCTGTATAAATATGTCAACAAATTACAACTAAATGGGATCACAACGGCTTACCGTTGGATAAGGAGGTCAACGTCTTACCGCTGAATAGGATCACAACGACTTACCGCTGATTGGGATCACAAAGGTGGACGGGGATTATGCAAAGAAGCTACTTGGGTGCCACAAAGGAGCATCAATGGTGAATGTTACTTATGCTAGGAAGCTGCCCGGGTGTCGCTAAGAAGTGGGAACGGTGAACAGGGCTTACGCAAGGAAGCTTCTCGGGTGCTACTAAGGAGAGGCAATGGTGAATGGGGCTTAGGAAAGGATGCTTCCTGGGCGCCGCTAGGGTGCTACAATGGTGAACGGGGCTTACGCAAGGAAGCTTTCTGAGTGCCGCTAAGGAGTGGCAATGGTGAATGGGGCTTACACAAGGAAGCTGCCCGGGTGCCACTAAGGGGTGACAATAGTGAACGGGGCTTACGCAAGGAAGGTTTCTGAGTGCTGCTAAGAAAAAGAAATGGCTAACAGGGCTTACTCATGAATGATACCTGGGTGCCACTAATGAGTGGCAATGGTTAATGGGGATTACTCAACGAAGCTTTCCAGGTGCTGCTAAGGAGCGTTAATGGGGAATGGGGCTTACTCAAGAAAGCTGCTCCGGTGCCTCTAAAGAGCGGAAATGGGGAATGGGGATTACCCAAGAAAGCTGCCCATATAGTCTTCCACATGTCTGGCCATGAGGGCATCCCAACTCACTGGTGAATCAAGGCCTTCACCTATGTGTTGGTGCACAAGCGGACTAATGCCAACTGGTGTTGGAATCATGCCATTGAAGTCATGGCATTTGGTGTCTTATGCGTGGAGCATAAGGAATCTGTTATTTGGAGCAAGAGGAATGCTATATTTGTTATATAGGGATCACTATAGTTTATAGTCATGGATAGGGGACTATTGGAATCTCATGCTAGGAGCATAAGGAATCTCTTATTTGGAGAAAGAGGCATCCTATGTTTGGAAGATAGGGTGAACTACAGTTTAGAGGCATGTATAAAGTAATGTTGGTATAAAGTGCCTAGAAATGGTTGGTGTTGGTTCTTACACAAGGGTGTCCCTTTCTAGTTCAACTTGGCATAAGAACCAAGTGATTTGGTTTTGAGGAGTTTCCTGAGGAATGGTTCAACTCAAGGTACGTGGGGAATTCATGATGAGAATCTCAACACACGATATGGGAATGAAACATAGAGAAATATGTAGACTCAAGGTGTTTCATGGTGTGTAGAGGAGCATCTCGAATCATGGTATTCCATAGGTGGAAGGTGGGTGTGCATAAGGGCGCAATAGAAAATCCTGACATCTGTGAGCATGGCCTCACGGAGCAGTATCACGGAGCAAAGGGGCTCGGGGAGCATGGGGTTTCATTGAGCATGGCCTCGTGGAGAAGCATCGTGGAGCATGGACTCACGAAGCATGTGCTCTTGGAGCATCTTACTCGCAAAGGATTGGTCTTCGTGAAGTATCTTCATGGAGCAAAGGTGCTCGGGGAGAATGGGGTCTGACAGAGCATGGCATCGAGGAGCAGAATCGTGGAGCATGGAATCGTGGAGCATGTGCTCATTGAGCATCGGCTCGCAGAGCATCAACATGCGGAGCATAGTCTCGCGGAGCAGTAACGCGAAGGAATCTGCTCACGGAGTAGGGACTCGTGGAGCTGCAAAACGAAGGAAGCTTCTCGTGGAGCATGGCCTCGTGGATCTTATTCGCGAAGGAAAGTAGAGCCCCGCGAACCAGGAGATCATCATCCCTAGGGGCGATGTCACTGTCCATGGGGCGATGAGACCGTCCGTAGAAGGGGGGGGGAGCTTGGTATTTATAGGCAAGGGGCGCCGTGAATCAAATCTCGCTCGACACGAAGATAGAGCTTGCTCCGCAGCAGACTCGTGAATGTCAAAAGAAGTCACAGAGTGTCCCACCTCCTTCCTTCGCAGTGGGTCTCTGCAGAACGTCACGAATGTCAGATGGGTTCGTGGAGCATCCTGGCTCCTTGCTTCACGGTGGGTCTTTGCAGCGCGTCGCGAACGTCAGATGGGTTCATGGAGCAGCCCGCCTCATTGCCTTGTGGTAGGTCTTTGCAGCACATCGCGAAAGTCAAATGGGTTCTTCGAACATCCTGCCTCCTTGCTTCGTGGTGGTGTTCCGTGATTGTGGAGGGGGCTCCGCGAATGGGCCTCGCAACCCAGTTTTCCATCAAAACATAAAATGTCCATAATTCATAATCTGTAACTACGTTCGGGCCCTAAGACCTTCCAAATCAAAGCTTACGAAAAGGGATATGACCTTCGATCGTGTATGGAAGCATCTGGAAAATTTTTGGGGACGTGTTTTCCGGTGCCAACAGACATTTTCATGATACGCCCATTGTTTATGCATTATGTCATGATTGTGGTACCCAATTCATTCCATGGGTAACCCATATGCTTATGTAATATTTATTATGTAATATTATTTATGTGGAAAACATATTAATTAAAATTATATGGTTGTTCCAAGATATCGCTTAAATTCATTGGGTAATGTTGAGTCTCATGAGTCATTATGTGCGACGATCATGGTTGTTAGATTTGGCTTATTCTACTATGTTAAACGGTCATGGTGGTTAGCCTTGGATTATGCTACAATGGGAAATAGTGTTGGGGGTTTTTCTTGAATCATACAAAATTCATGTTTTATGTTTATGACACATTAATATGATTCCATGTTTAAATCGTCCAATTATTATATGTTATGATTCCATACATTACGTGCCTTTTTATGTCATCATGACCTACCTTATATCCCATGTGATGATACTTTGTTCTTGTGGTTATTCCCATACTGGGATTTTAACACATCCCTTTGTTCATGTTATCCCCAAGTTATCCTATGCATATGTATGAGAACAATGGAATATAGGAGTTCATTATAGATATTAAATAAAACATATTTTTATAATGTTCGACCATGTTCCTATTGTTCAAAGACAATGGAATTTATGATCCAAGGATTGAACTCTGATTTATAATTTTTTTTTTAAAATCAGTTAATGTTATATGTAAAAGGTTAGGGTCTCTATAGTTGGTATTGAGGATGGTCTAATTATTTTTGGAGATTATGTATAATGTACTTTAGTATGAACCGAAATGATGATATGAAGTATATGAAAACATCCCTAAATTTTGGTAAATATAGAATAAGTGTTTTATCAAGAAAATAAATCATTGTTTAGATACAAATAGGTAGATGAGGCTATGGAATAGATGTTCCTAGGAGCGAAAACTATGACAACGAGTTTCAGGCCTAACTAGGGGTATCCCAGTACATGACAACTAGCCTTGTTGCACTCTTGGTTTGACACTCCTGGGGGATTCTCTTTGGTAAATTCATGATCATATTACAAACAATTATTATGGGAGTAAAAAATCCAATAAGAATGTAAGTCAAAAAAATATATCAAGGATAACATAGATTGAATCATAGGGAATCAAAAGTCTGAATATAGTTATCCTCTTCAATTTTATCCCATTATGTTCACAGTTTCCTTTCTTATGAAAAATGTCCTTATATTCATGCTCTCTAATTTTACATTCCTTTATTCAGTTAATGGAAGGAAATAGAAGAACATGTGACAACAATAAATCTGATTGGAAATTTGATGATTTTTGTAGTTATATGCCAGATACAATGGGAATGGGTGCTTACAACATCATGACAGTACTTGCTCAGCTATCTCATGTTGTGAAAAATAACATTAATCATGTGGAATTCTCCCCTCCTCAAAGGAAATAGAATGTTTCTGTAGGATCATTCATGCGGAAAAGGACTCCCATGGTTATCATGTCAAATTATCCCCTACTTATGGAATAGTTGAATAACTCCATTGGAAAGATATTCTTTGTTCTCCAGTTCTCATAATAATGTAATGATGTACTGGTGGTCAATCATTTTGATGGGGAATCTTATCTGTAGTGGACACTAATCAGGAATATAAATTTTCAAGAGTAAATTGATTTCATTGATTAAGATGAATTCAAATTGCTATTTTAAATAAATATTTTCTTCCAAACCTCCATCTCAAGATGGAAGGAGAGTTCCTTAGTCTCAATTAGAAAGAAGATGAGTCCATCGGGGCATATGTAGCAAACTTTACAAGGCTTTATATGTATGCCTTTGTCTTTGTCTTGAAAACATAAAGCAACGTGGATCTCTTCTTTAGTGGGATAAAGCTAATTCTATTGAATTTTTTGGAAATCCAAAACATCAATAGATATGTAAAGATTTTTTGTTTTACCCTCAAGGATGAAATGGAGATTAGAGACTCTCAGTGGTTTCATAGGATCAATGATAAGAAGAAGAAAGTGATGATAAACTTGGGTGGTTCAACAAAAAAATAACATGATTGAAAGAAGCCAAAATATCACCCTTGTAAATATTTTTGGGAAGAAGCATCATGGTAAATGTCTAAAGGGAACAAGGAATAAATTCAAATGTTGAAAGTTGGATCCCTAGCCATGAACTAACGAAGGGATACGAAGAACCCCTCTAATGTGGAAGAAGAACAGATGGTTTAGATCAACACTCATCCTATAGTGTAGTGTTAAAACTATAAGGAGCATGGGAATTATGAAAAAAAATTCCCTATGATAAGGTTTGTCAGAGGCAATCAATAAAAACCTCTAAGGAAACTAATATGGGAAAATGCTCTCTCTATTGCTGACATGGACTCAAAAAATGAAGTGGTGACATGTACAGTAGTTATTCATTCAAGAATAGCAAACATACTATTTTATTTTGGTTCTATGCATTCATTCATATCTTGATGGTTTAGTAATAATATTAAAATGCAAGATCAAAATTTGGAGGATAACATAACTGTAAGAACAAAGAATGGGGAAATTATTGAATCCATGGTTTATAACTCTTTTCCAGTTAATGTTTGTGGACTGAAACTCCCAAAAAATATAATCATACTTCTTTTAGTGGAGTTCGATGTTAAATTTTTCATGTATTGGATATGTTTATATAAATCCAAAAACAACATTAGGAAATAGAGATCACACTTATCATCCAGATGCATCCTCATTTCGTTAAAAATGTAAGGTGGAAGACGAATCTCTTTTAGAATCAGTGTCTCAAGTGTTGATATTAATTCCTTATGCGAAAAAATGTCTAGATAAAATGATTGGGACAAAGGAGGAAATCATGTTTGAAGACATGCCCATCGTGAGGGATTACACTAATGTATTCCATAATGTTTTCTATGTTATTCCTCCTGACTGAGAGGTTGAGTTCTAAATTGGGCGTATTCCTATATTTATGAATATAAAAAATACTACTTATATAATGTCCACCATAGAGTTGTAAGAACTAAAGATGTAGCTTCAAAAGAATCTATAGAATGGTTCTATATTCCTGAGTGCTTCACCGTGGGGTGGGAAAGTCCTCTTCATCAAGAAGATGGATGGATCAATTCACCTCTGCATTGATTATCATGAGATCAATTAAATCAAGAGAAAGAACAAGTATCCTCTTCCATGAATTTCTGAATTCTTTGATCAGTTTGTGGGGAATGTTATTTTACTAAGGTGGACCTTCGGTCACGATATCACCAATTAAAGATGTTTAAGGATGATATTCCCAAGAAATTATTTTCAATGAGGTAAGTACAATATGAATTCATTGATATTACTTTTGTAATCACTAATTCTCAATTGAGTTTCAAGGATTTAATTAATACTGTCTATAAGTATTACCTGAAGAAAAAATTTGGTAGTCTTTATCAGTGATATTCAGATATAGTCTAAGAGAAAGGAGGAACATTGGTAGCATTTCAATAATGTGTTAAAAACTTTTCAAAGGGGTAATATTTTTGAAAAATACAGTACATGAGATTTCTAGATAGAGGGTGTATCATTCCATTGGCATGTTATCACTAGTAAATGGATATATATAGACCCTTCCATGAAAAAGGATATTGAATAGTGGCCCAGGCAAACATATGTATCTAATATCCACAACATTTTAGGTCTAGCTGGGTATTTTTGGATATTTTTGCTGAATTTTTCACAATTTTCAAACCCAATTACCAAGCTGGATTGGAAGTAAGAAATGTTTTTCTAGACTCAAGAATGTGAATATGGTTTCATGGAGTTGAAAAAGAGGCTTATCACTGCCCTAGTACTCACACACCCAAATGGTGGATAATATATTTGGTGTATAGTGATTCTTCAAAAATGTTCTTAAGATGTGTTCTAAAGTAAAATGATAATGTCATAGCCTATGCTTCATGGTTGATAAAAATCCATGACAAAAACAATCCTATACATGAATTGGAATTGGTAGTAGTGATCATTGCATTAAAAATATGGTGGTATTATCTCTATGGGTAGAAGTGTGAGATATATACTGACTACAAGAGTTTCAAATATATATTAACAGAAAAGACTATTAATATTTTCCAATAAAAATGGATAGAGATCATCAAGGATAATGACTGCTCAATCCACAACCATCTTGTTAAAGAAAATAAGGTGGCAGATGCTCTAAGAATAAAATTTACTGCATCATTATCAACGATGATAATTGAGAAGGATCTGATCTTCATAGATTTGAGGAGGATGGACATGTGAATCATTAAGCGAGGAACATCAAAAATAAATTAACAAATGATTTCTCATCCAACTCCCATCTCAAAAATAATGTATGCATAAAGAAAAGAAGTCGAAATTCTAAAAAGATTGGAATCTATTTGAAATGTTAAATCTATATAGTTCAATATAGATGAGTAATATGTTGTAATATTGGGGTCACGATAATGCGTACGAAAGGATCTAGAGTTAAAGAATGAGCTTTTGAATGATGCACATATCTTGGCATTCTATCTTAACCCAGGGAGAAAAAAGATATACTCAGATCTATGAGAGAACATTTGGAAGAACTATATGAAGGAAGAGATTTCTGAGAATACATCAAAGTTATTAATATGTCAACAAGCTATGGTTGAAAAAACATAAGTCTAAGGGGATTATAAAACCAGTGCACATACCAACATGTTAGTGGGAGAACATTACCATGGGCTATTTCACTATACATCCAAGGACATCTTGATGAAACAATGATATATTGGTTGTTGTGGATCGTCTTAAGAAGGGAGATCAGTTTATCACAATTCGAGAAGACTTCTCATTGAAACAACTTTCATGGATATATATCAATGAAATGGAAAGGCATCATGGAGTACCACTATCTATTATATCTGATAGAGATCCAATATTCACCTCGATGTTTTAAAGATTTCTGTAACATGCTCTAATCATTGAACTGAACTTTAGTAACATTTATCATCCAAAAACTTTTGGCCAATCGGAGAGAACTATTCATAAATTTGATGATATGTCGAGAGCATGGTCAATGGAATTCAAAGGAGGATGGGTCCAACATCTTCCTCTGGTTTATTTCTCCTAAAACACTAGTTTCCACTTGAGCATCCAAGTGGAACCATATAAATCCCATTATGGGAAAATGTGCAGAACACCAATGTGTTTGGATACATTCGGTGAGTGTAAGCTACATGGACAAGAAATGGTTGATGAAATGGTGTAGAATGTGTGAAGAATTATGCAACATATCATCGAAGACCAATGTCGACAGAAGATTTATGCATACAATCAATGATGAGACCATTAGTTCAATGATAGAGACATGGTATTTCTATGCATATCTCCCTGAGAGAAGGTCATGAGGTTTGGGACGAAAGGAAAATTAAATCCCAGGTACATCTCCCCCTTCAAGATTCATGATTATATCGGGGTTATAGCCTATCAAATGAAACATCCACCTACCATATCCAAAGTACATAATGTCTTTCATTTATCCCTCTTAGGAAATTACATACCTTACTCTTAACATGTACTCTCTTCATAGGTGGTACAGTTGGAGGACGATCATTCATTTGAGGAGAAAACATAGAAGATCTTGGATTATAGAGATAAATTTCTACATAACAAGACTACTCACCTTGTTAAGGTACTATTGTGGAAACATATGTAATATGAGGAAACATTTGAACTAGAGGATACAACGAATGAAATGTACCCCCACCTGTTTATGGATTAAATGTAAAATAAATTTCAATGAAGAAATTTCATAAAGGGGGAAGAATGTAACAACCCAATATTTTATCAAAGAAATTTAAAATCATATAATTATTGCATATAATCATGTGAAATTACAAAACAATGAATTACTAAGTTATATGTAACCTTTAAGCATAATTTTTACCCTTATGTGTTTTGAATTTTGAAAATCCACAAACACGTTTTTTGGTCTGT
The DNA here is from genome assembly GCA_963277665.1 of Viscum album. Lineage (NCBI taxonomy): Eukaryota > Viridiplantae > Streptophyta > Magnoliopsida > Santalales > Viscaceae > Viscum > Viscum album. The sequence continues at coordinate 2,115,188,949 of OY728136.1, forward strand.
AAGACGTTTCGAGTGTGATAATAATATGATAAATTTTTGATGAATAATAACCAAAACTTATTAATAGAAAACCACATTTATAAATATTAATATGATCCTGATGAATATAAAATCAATAAAAATAATAGGAAACTCAAACATGAATGTATAAATAAAATTTAGGTATCTTATAAGTGACAATATGATCATAATAAATGTATTGGTATTTTTGAAAGTCATAAGTAAATAATTAAAATTAATTAATTAATTAATTAAAATAAAATTTATTTTCCTTAAAGGTGTTCAGCAATTAATAATTTAATGACTTCTGGTTCTAGTATAATTTTATAAGACCATCTATAATATTTGAAAGCGTTATGAAATCATTTATAGTTTTAAAATTACTATTTTCATGGAAATTATGATTTTTGTTAAATATTAACATAATAATATATAGTAAATTATTTTGGAATAATGGATATCATTTTTGGATTCTACATGTTGAAAAAATGGTTAAGGGGGATTTTTTGGATTTTTATAAAATACCGTAATATTTATAAATAGTAAAATATAATAATTCATAATAAAGGAAAAATCCAAAATTTCTGCATCATGCTTGATTCGTGGATGATATAAATGACAATTTTTTAAATTCACATAAAAATATTATGATTTTTGGTGACATTAATATTTATTATTTCTTGTCTTGTCAAAAAATAATAATCTAATTATTAAAATGTTAAGAAAACCCTCTTCCCCTCTATTATAAATACCACCCACACTCGCCTCTTCTCTTCACCCATCTCATGCCATGTTCCTTACTTAAATTAAACCCAAATCTATACCCAAAATCTACACCCATGTCCATCATACATTAGTCTCCTCAAAAGTCCAAAAATATATCACCTAAAGTTGTTTTTAAAGGAGATAAACTCAAGAGGTAAATTCCACTTTCCAATTCTTTTATTTCCTTTCATGTTCTTTTCTTTTATTTTTTTACTCACCTCATTTAACCAAAATTCTATGATAAATCCATTAACATAAATTTACTTGAATTGTATTGTTATAATGGGATTATTCATTATCATCTCTCTTCTACCCTTCTTTTATACGAATGAAATGAAAACACAATCTGAGATTTGTTAATTTATCGCTTTCATGAATGGCAATTTATCAATATCTATTACAATTTTATATTCTAGACATGAAACCATTTTTATATTTTATCAATAATATTAAATTTTTATTTTATCTTATTTTTAGTTTGATAATCCTCTTTTACACTTTATGTAAAATTATAAGGAAAAACATATTAATTATGAAAAAATTGCCAAATATATCCAAGCGTTTATCATTAATGTTTTATTTAACGATTCGATGTCAATACGAGTAACCAAATTAAATTTTTAACCATTTAACCTTACATATGTTAAATAATAAAATATAACTTCAATTATCGACAACTACCTTCATCATACATGGTTATCTCTACATGAATATAAGTGAACTGATCATTATAACCAAGTAAGAGAACAGACCTGAACATTGAAATTGAACCCCACAACCAATCAAAATGGTTATAAATGAACCTAAAAAGGATATAATAAATATATTAATATATAATTGGTTATTTAATTATTAATTAATGAACATAATTTTACTATTTTTGTTATTTAAATCAAGTGAAGCTAACTATCATACTTAAGGTAAGGGATCCTCTCTATTTCACTATTATTCAAGAAAGTCCTATATTCTATTCCATTTTATGTAAAATCCCAAATGATGGGGTATTATTTCACAAATACCCATACATATTAATGATTTATAAGGGAATAGAAACCCCATTATCTCTTATGAATCCCTCTTGATAATAGTTGATACCATGCCGATAATCCGTAAGGAATTCTACCCGAACCACCTTTATTCCTTCATGTTTCTCTATCATTATTTTTACCCAAATGACGTTGAATTTTATTTTATTTAAAACATATACATTATTTTAATTTGATCCAAAATTCTATTTTAATATCCACACCTAATTATCTTTCAGGGATACACATTCTTTTAATTGATTCCCTCATCAATACTTCCTGATAAGGAAACCTGTTTTAAGGGAACTTAACAAATTCATACCTAATTTCAATTGAACACTATATTCTAATTTAATCCACCATTGTATTTATAAAATATTTTTTTATTATGAAAATATTCTTAGTTAACTAATGGTATTATATAAAATATTATTTCATTTCCGATTTTAAAAGCACTATAGAATTGTCCATAAAACCACACAAAAATGTTTTAATGATAAAATTTCTCATAAACATTAATTTCATGTTGTAAATTCAGTTTTACATAAAATAACATGATATATGCCAATTTTACCATATGACCATTGATGTATATTCTAATTCCTTTCATTCATGTACACATTCATGATGTGCCCATTGGTTATGCTTTATGTCATGATTGTGGTACCTAATTCTTTCCATGGGTAACCCTTATGTTTGAGTAAGACTGATTATGTATGATTCTTTATGTCGATAAAAAATTAATGACATGTAATATGGGTCCACCTTGATATTTCTCTAATGAAATGTGTATATTTGTGTCTCATAAGGTGTTATGTGTGACGATCTTGGCTGTTATCCTTGGCTTGTACTACAATGTGCAACGGTCTAGGTGGATAACCATGGATTGTGCTACATTGGGAAACTGTCTTGGCATTTAGCCTTGACTCATAAAAAATTAATGTATTATCCTTATTACCCCTTTCTATGATTCCTTTTTTAAATGATACCATGTTTATATGTTATGATTATATATGTTACATGTCGTTCTATATCATCATTACATGCCTTTTATCCTGTGTTATAATATTTTTTTTATTTGGTTATTCCCTTATTGGGATTTTAGCTCATCTGATTGTTAATTTTGTCCCCTCGTTGTCCTATACATTTTAATGGGGAAAATGTAAGATAGGATATTATTATGGTGTTTAAATAAAAACTAGTTTTTATAATGTTTGATTATGTACATAGTCTTCCAAGACACTAGTCATTATGATCCTTGGCTTGTATTATGATGTATAATTATGCTAAAAATCATGTAATGTTATATATGAAAGGATATGGTTTCTATAAAAATGATCACATTGAAGGAAATAATATTTAAGAGACCTTCACATTAGTGGAAATAATATACTATATATGAATCTTCATTGTAATGGCTTACCAAACAGTTTTAATAGTTTTCCAAATCGATATGAAGTCTGTACTCATAAATAGAGACATGAATGAGGAGGTTTATATTGAATATTTTGTAAGATTTTTTATTATACATGATTATTATAAGGTGTATAGATAGAAATATTCATTGTATTTTCTAAAATAACGTAACCCTTGATTTTTATACATGGAATAGTACTTTTCTATGGAATATAGAGTTCATGATAACAGGTCTTTATAAAAAACTATGTGATAATTTTAAAACAGTAGAATTTTACGGTGACTGACTACATACAAAATAATATTTAGAGAAAAATGAAGAATTTAGTGAACATGTGTTAAAAATTAATTTTTTCATAATTTGAGATGTCACTGGAAAAAAAATTATAATAATAATGGGGTTATAAAGACACAAAAATTAAATTATTATATTGATATCATATATCAAATATGTGAAATATGTTTTGAAAAATTATTATAATAAAATCATACATTCAAGATTCGTCTATGATAGATGATGGAACTAAGCATGGAGTCATAAAAACAATCAAGGCACATATTAAATAATGTATAAAAGAATCATTTGGAGTTTAATATATCTGACCATATCCAAGAAAAAAATCATTTATACTTTGTGTTTGAAAAAACACATTTATTGTGTCCACCAAAGTAATTCAACCTCTATCTAGATGAGATTTATGAGGTATATTTAGGAAACTCTGATTTTTTTTAATGATTAAAACATGAGAAGAAATATATTTTTTGGATTATTTTGATGATAATTAGGGTAGTGAAATTTTGGATCAAAATTAAAATGTGATGGATAATTTTACCTTAGATGAAAATGGGTGAATAAAATGTATTAATTAGATCAACTAAATAGCTTATATGGATTAGGATATTGTTGAAATACATATGTGAAGTGGTACAGTTACCAATGAAGATTAAACAAGAAAAAAATTGTTATTTCTCAAAATAAAGTACCACAATCTCAAAATAAGTATATTGAGATACTATATCATATTATAATATTTTAATGTCGAAAATAACAATGTCGAACTACATTTATTGGGAAAAAAATAATGTGGATGATATCATCACGAAAAAATTAGTGGATCATGTGGTTGAGATGTTTATGTCGAACCTTTGTTTTTAATGAATCTCCACTAACTATGTAGGTTCTATTTAACCACTCCCCATTGAACGTAATGTTATATTTGGTCACAATTATATACTACTAAAAATTAAATTTTTGGGATGAAATATGGTAAGCTGTTATATTATCGATGGGGATTCAATGAAAAATTTAACAGACCATATGAAGTGTGAACAAAATTGATGCATTTTATTATCTCTCTTATTTCTTACACCAAGGAATACATGAATAAGTATTGATATTTATGGAGTGATATGTTTTATGTTTTAGTAGAGTGGGTGAATTTAAGAGACTATGATCTTGTTTTGAACTAATATTTGAGAACCCTAGATATTTTATTTTCTATGTGGTTAATAAATATGGTAAAGGGGGAACAAAAGTGGTAGAATAACTAATATCATAGGTAAATCTATGAGATCATAAATATGGTATTAAAATTTAGTATTTATAGATTAAATAAATATCGGTAATATAAAATTATGTCACTGTATATGACAAATGATGGTTATGGTTGATAATAGAATCCAATGTGTGTGGTCATTTGACCATATTTTGTTTGGAAAAATTTTCTTCTAATTTGATATGTGGTAGGATTTTTAATATAATGTGTTATTTGATGGAATTCACTAAATGTAGAATTAAATGACATGATGTATATAAAATTATTGAAAAATATTTTATCTAGAGTTTATTATATGAGTTATTTGAAATGGGAATTTCAAACAACATGCCATGTGATACACCATAAGAATTAGTTTCTTATGCATTAGGTTAAAATTTATACATTTATTTCATATAGAGTGATCAAGGGTATTGTCACGAAAGGATGTGTGTGTAATTTTATTCATTTCAATTATTAATTATAATATTTTACGATACACAAAAAAATACAGGTCCCATTTCATGAAACATTCATCAATGATTTTTGGTGTGATTTGATGGGAAATCACATTAATATATGGATATACATGCCACAAAGGGTGTCAAAAAGATTCATAGTGTTATATTTATATGAGATCCAAATATGTAATGATGTTTTTACCTTGAGGAAGACTCATGTATATTATAGTGATTCTATATAATATATTTTTGCACTGTATAATCATTAAAATGTTGTCAAGAATGCGATGTCATTCCATAACCAAAATCTTTCTATATCCTATATATCCATCTAAAATGAATTATTTTGAAATTTATTACATGTTACTGGTTTATCTCACAAATATTTTCACCTTTACCTACCTTAACTAGATGTTCTAAATTATTTAATGGGGAAACATACAAGTCACACTCTGAAGGAGAATGTATCACTGTTATGGTTGTAGTATGAATATTTTGAATAAAAATTATGATTTGGATTACTCATGATTTATGGTTAGTTACATAATTGTTTAATAATTGTTTATTCATATTTAATGATTTATATTTGATGGAATATTATTCAAAGGATGGATTCGGATTAAAATAATTTAAATGCCAGTGGTTTCTTTAATTTCAATTTTGAAATTCCATCATCTTCAAAATATAAGGGGATAACATAGTACAATAGTGAAATCACCCCACATAATAAAAGAAAGATTCAAATCATGGAGATATAGAATCAGATTAACAGTAATGAAGAATTTTTTATATTGAGAATAGAAAAGTGAAGTATGAAATTAATGAGATACATTTATAATTAGGATTTAATATATTATATGTTATACATATAATTGAAACTTCTAAAGGTGAATATATGGGAAAATATAAAAACTAAAATGTTATTTGGGGTTGGATACATTGTGATTTTTATATTTTTCAAATAAAATTGTGTGTAAAATATATTCTTATATCCCTATTGACAAAATACAAAGATAAAGTAGAAGAATAATTATAAATTAGATGAGTATTGATATCATATGGCAGCTTTCAATCACATACTAGTAGAGAATTTATTTTAAATAATATCAACAAATTTTTTATATATCATCCATGGATTTAAATTTTTACATTAGTGGAAAATTAAAACACTGTGCTCATTATATTTACCATTTTTTGTCTAATTGAATATATGAAATAGAATCACTATTTATTTTTCAATGTGATGATAAGATCTAATTTATTCTATATAAATGACACGATTTATAGAGAACATAATTCACCACCTCCAAGGGGGTTTAGTGGGACAATTACAGTAAAAAATTATATAACATGGTTTTTAATGACATTTTTCTCATTGATTTTTTTAATCTTCATGGTTAATCCTTATTATGTTATAATTTTGTGTCTATCACTTTGAAGGGGTTACCCTGTATATGATTAGTTGGTACTATTTTCCTTAAATGTTTATGATAAATGTATATAATTTCTCCAATACACATTATTTTAACTACGATGGGGCCCCGTAAATATTATTATGCAGTACAACCACTAATAATCAAGAATAAACCACATAGATCTTACCACCTAACTCATATAGTGTTCTAAAAAAATCACTATAAATTGTAACCAGACTGGTGGCACTATGGACCATCATGAATGCCTCCCCATATACCAGTGATTGAAAACAATCAGTGGGGGTCTATGGTTTTTTGATGGGATACAATAACCCCTATATCTATGAATACAAAAAAATTACCACGAATGATCATAATAGTAAACATCCATTAAATTACATAATAATAAATGAAACATCACAAACCATAATTTTGAAAGATGGAATTGCATAAATTCAGTAATAAATTATATATCACAAACTAATATGAACGAAAATTCATGTTAAGATAAGATAAATAAAGAATATTATTCTCTAAAACTATAACTAGAGCCTCATATATAATATACACATCCAAATATAGCTATTATAAACCAAATATACAACACTGAACCTCCACCATAAATATACATGAAACCAACTGAGATATTCTTTGGTACCCTGGTGCACTGGCCTTCATATAGGTGTGTGAGTAAAACATTCACCATGTAACACCCTATATGATTATGTATGTATCCAGTATGTTCAGGGATATATGTTTTTTAAATTTATTAAATAAAATATAAATAACTATAGAAAAATAGTTAAATACTCAATTTTGATCCTCATGTATTGGATATAGATTTTCTATATTTATTTCAGATAGTTTTGGGGTATCTCTAAACATGTTAGGATGACCGTTCCAACTAATATCACCCACGATTGAGGCCAAAGGAATCCCCTGATGTCAATCATCATGTATTTGGGGGTAAAATACATAACATATAAAATATTATAATCTGATCTCTAAATCCCTAGTATAACCAAATAGGATCCTCATAAATTTAAGGATAAAACCCTTGAAAACCCAAATAGATATTTCATCTCCAAATCAATGGTAAACCATCAAATATCTTCATGAATATAGAGATAAAACCCATAACGACCAATATAGTAATTTGAGATCCAAATCCATGGTATCCTGAAACAATATCTATATCACTCTACAGATTCAATACATAGTATCCAAAACTGTAATCCAATATCCCCACCATGAAAGCAATAAAATATGTCCTTGCGACTCTAGGGATAAAACCCATGTTATAAAAACTGGAAATTAAATATACTAATCCCCGGAATCCCTAATCAATGTACTGATGAATCCATGAATAAAACCAAATGAATCCCAAACTATATTACAACATCTAAATTCACATAATCTCCAAAGTGATGGGGAAAGGCTCTCCTTGCATCTTATTTCATCCAACTAGCAAAAAGAATTAAAGCATCCCCTTATACCATATGGAATATAAGGAGAAAATATACATTTTTACCACATTCCCTCACATGGTAGATCTAAGATAATTTAAAATCGAGCACTTTAAGACCAATAAGGTCTAAAAGAACCATCATATAGTCACATATACTTGGAGGTATCTAGGGTTTCTACACTGTGTAACAAATTCATGTTTACTTAACTTCTTCTTAGTTACACACTTGAAGTGGTGTTCAAGTTTAATTGAATACTGCTTAAGTCAGGGCCTCATCCATTGGAGTTTGAAGAAGTAAATCTTGTCCAAGAATTATTTGGACCTTGAGACCTTGGTTAAAATAATTATGAATTACCATATTAACAAATTAAAAATTTTAATTATTAATTTCATTAAACAGTTTATCTTAAATAGTATAATAAAAAAAATTAGTGTAACCGCACACTATACCCAATATATATCATTCTTAACCAATAATTATAGTTAACACCAACCACATACTTCATACATTTCATTCTGAATTTTTAATTTTCATCATGTCAGTTCAACCTATGCTCACCAAACCTATCTACGTCCACTAAAACCCAAAATACGTAGTTATGTTCCTACCACTTACCAAAAAATCAATATTATAACTTATTAAATCCTTTATCAATTAACAATGAGATTTTATACAATGTATGAAAAAAACATCATAAAAACCCATGTGGAATTATAGTAATTTTTTATAATAGATTCAAAATATATCTTAATGTTAAACATGGGACCACATACAGAATCCATTTCCATGTACCTACATTTACTTTCCATTTAAATAATCATTTTTATTTAATTATATGGGAATACTATAATAAAAGTTTTTAAAGAATGTTCCTCCATCAGATTAATTGAAAATAAAATATTCCTATAATCTAATGATGTATTCTATTTAAGTGACATGTAATCCCCATCATATTGGTACAATAATACCATGATCATATGGAATCATCCATGAGAACTAACATAGAGACAAAAAAAATTAAATAATAATGAAGAAAGGAAATAAATGAGGTCAATAAATGATGAGACTCCCCATTAATCACAAGGAAATTATGTCCTGAATGATCATAATTAATAATGAATAAAGGGGAAAGGAGACTATGCTAGCTTGGGTTCATGCACACAAAATAGTTAAATGATGGGTTCTTTCACACTAACAACGGAGGAATAAATTGTTAATTCCCCAAAAATATCTCAAAATAAAGCTATTATTAGGATACTAGATTGATAGTGGACAACTATTTTATATAGTTGGCAATGTACATGTTGGATCGAATATATGTATATGTATGTCTATTAGATGGAACAATACAAGTGGGGGGTGAATTGTAGGTTTAAAAAACCTTTGAGTTTTAGCAACAAAGAGATTAGTTTAAATGATCTTAAACTAATACAAATACAAACACCCACAATTGTATTGACTATAAAAGGTATGATGTATTGTAATACTAATGTAATGTAAACAAATTGTATTCAAGGTTAACACAATAATCAGAGTAATACAAAGATGAATGATTCTGCCTTAAAGCGTATAGAATCAATCAATACAAAAAGTAACAGAATGATTGTAATTGAAACAATTACAATTGAATATGTAAAGAAGAAAGGAAACAATACAAATCCCTTTCTAATACAAGTAACAGCGGAAATGTAAAAGTATTACAATTATTTTAACCCAAAGAGAAGGGTTATCCTTTCACCGAGGTTAAAAGCTCTGTCTCACCAACACCTTGGTGAGCCCTCGATACGATGATCTGCACGTCTGTCTGCCTATCCCCGGCAGCCCTCGATACAATGATCAGCACATCTGTCTACCTATCCCCGGAAGCCCTCGATACGATGATCGGCACGTCTGTCTGCCTATCCCTGGTAGCCCTCGATTTTGTAGGAAATCGGCACCTTTGTCTTTCAATTACTTGAAATCCCTCGATACGATGATCGAACGCACAAGGCAGATGAGATAAGTCACAGTGTCTCTCTCTAGAATCTTGGTAGTTCACAGAGTCTCTTCATTCGTTCTCTTCGTTCATCATTCTCTCAGCTTCAAATGACCTCCTATTTATAGGCCTTGGGTTTCAATGGTCATATTGCCTCCATGTAGCGACTCGGGTTTTTGGCCCTTTCAGACTTTGGAATATCTCTACAAATAATTCCAGAGCTAGGCGCGAAGACGGCGTGCGATTCCGAGGCCCGATGTGCCCGGAATTAATTTTATAAAAATATTAAGTATTTTTATACTATGCACGTGGCGGGGGTGTGATATCTCCTAAACGGTAGCTCAGAACGGGAATCTGAGGGCACGGTTGCGTCCGGAACGTTCCGTTTACCCTAGGAAGGGTGTAATCTTTGCGGGCGCGGACCTGCGGTGAGAAACGCCACCAGGGGCGTTTCCGTAAATAAGTGGCATGTTTCTGTGCGAGCGACGGCTCAAATAACTTCTGAACGGAGTCTCGGATGGAAAATCTGAGACCGCCGTTGCGTTCAGAACGGCGCGTTTACCCTAGGGGTGACCTTACTTTTGTTCGCATCGGGCGTCGGGTCCGAGGCGGGTTTGGCGCCGGTGGGCCGCTGATATAAATATCAGCGCCCCCCCCCCCCATTTTTATCGTTCTTCGTCGTTCTTCGCCGTTCTTCGCTGCCACTCCGCCGAATCGAGCAAACGGAGCGCCCACGAGCTCAGAATTCGACGGCAGACGTTCCAGGAGTGCGCAGCGGAAACTCGGGAGCGCGGATCTGAGGCAGAACGTCGGCGTTTCGCCCGCGAGGTAGGCGGTTTGAGTTTTAAAATCCCGGATCCCGTTTTTGTGTTGTTTTTCTTCAAATTTTCATAAGATTTGTATAGATCGGGTCCCGAGCTTTCCGAAACATGTTTCGGATCTGAATTTGGAGCACCGGGGTGCTCCCGGTGGCTCCCGGAAGTTTTCCGGCGAAAAAACCGGTTTTCCGGCGAGACCTGCGGCGGCCATGGCGGAATCCGGCGAGGCAGGGCGGCGGCGCGGCGGCGGCGCGGCGGTTTCCGGCGACGGCGGCGGCGGCGCGGCGGAATCCGGCGGCGGCGCGGTGGTTTCCGGCGAGACTGGCGGTGGTCCGGCCAGGATTTTCCGGGTGTTCTTTAAACCCCCGTAACTCGCAAACCGTAACTCCGATTTGCGAGCCGTTTGCGGCGACGCGCTCCTTGCGTCGAGACGGACCATTTGAACTTACTTTGAGGGTTTAAAAGGTTCGGGATCGTGGCCCGGGAGCTAGAAACGTCGTATAAAATAATATTATTTTATTGTTTTACGACTTCGGGCCGTTGTAACTTCTACCCGGAGCGTCCGATTGACGTGCCGTCAGTGGCGTTGAGACCCTGATGGTACGACGGACTTTTTGAGATGGTTTCCGGGTGTTGGGTCTGTGAACGGGGTGCGGGCCCCACGAGGCCGGGTTTTGGCGTTTGCGGAGAAACGCAGCTTTTGCACCAGGAGTCCGATTTTGGCGGATGAATAGTCGATCCTGTGTGTTTTTCCGAGAGGATCGCAATGGTGCGATCCGTTCGATGAGTTTCGGAATTCAGGCGTGGGCCCCACCCGAGCCGACCATCGGTGAATAGTACCTTTTTCACTGGGTGTCCGTTTTGGGCGAGCGAGTAGTCGATTCCGCTTGTTTTTCCGAGGGGATCGCCGTGGTGCGATCCTCTCGATGGGTTTTGGGATCGTAACGTGGGCCCCGCGCGAGCTAGCTACGGTGAATAGTGCATTTTTCACCGGTGCTCCGTTTCGGGCGAGTAAACAGCCTATCCTGCGTGTTTTTCCGCGTGGAACGCGATGGTGGTCTCGGTTTTGGCCTAGGAGGTGCGCAGTGTGGCGTTGAGGCGGGTCGCTCGGGTTAGCGACGTTTGGACTAGCAGTAGTTGATGGTTCTTCCTTGGTTCGTTCCCACAAGGGTTCGTGTGGCATCACAACCTTCGTATGGGTTTGTGATCCTCTCGATGGGATGTTTAAACTGTTAGAGTTGTGGTATCCCTCCGGTGGGCCCGGAGTGGATCCTCTAGCATCTTTACCCTAGATCGGGTTCTTGGTATCGCTGTGACCGCTTATTCACGGGCAGCGATCCCCTATCTAGCAGGTTAACCCCGTAGGGTTTGTGGCATCATCGGGAATATGATCCCCTATGCGGTGGGTCGTGCATAGTAGGGTTGTGGCATCGTCGGGTTTACGATCCCCTACTCAGTATGATGTTTATAGTAGGGTTGCGGCATCGTTGGTTATACGATCCCCTACTCAGCGCTTGGTGTCGGTAGGGTTGCGGTATCGTTGGTTATGAGATCCCCTACTTAGCGCGTGGTTTCGGTAGGGTTGCGGCATCGTCAGTTCGATCCCCTACATCGCGAGTTATACCAGATAGGGTTCCGGTATCGTCGTGACCATCTTTATATGGACGATGATCCTCTATCTGAGTGTGGAGCTTCTGTCGTATGCCAGATCGGGTTGTGGTATCCCCCAGCGGACCCTGGGAGTGATCCCCTATCTGTGAACTATGTATACCGGAGTGGGTCTTGGTATCCCCCTAGCGGACCCTAGCGGTTATCCCCTCTCCGAGGAGTTTGGTGGTTATGTTGTTTCAGCGATGTTTCCTCAGTGATGCTATCCGATGAGCGTGGTCTCTCGGGTGAGCGTCTGTGATGTTTGCGAGTATCCCGATGGAGTGTATCTCTCGGATGAGTGTCATCTGGTATGACAGTGTTCGTGGTGTACTCTCCTGGTTGTGGACAGTTGCTGGTGATGAGGTCGGTACCTCTTGTGGCTTTGTGGCGTGAGCTGTGTATATATGGATAGTTCAAGGTGTATGTATGGGCATACACCTGAGCTGAGCTGAGCTGACTAGTCGTGTTTAGCCGAGGATGGTCACGAGATGGAGTTTCTCTCTCGTCTGGGTACCCTCTGGCTGGGTTGAGCGGACTATTGCCTTCAGTTGCTCCCTTGGGTTTTGGGTTTTTGGGGTGCCTACTGAGTATGTTTATACTCACCCCTGCACGGGCTTTGCCCGCACATGTTTGTGTCTTGTGCAGACCACAGGCCTTTTGACGGAGTCCCAGGAGGACCCGGAGCAGGCGGAGCTTTGTGAGCGAGTTGACCGGGGTGTTTACCGGAGCTGTGCCGAGCGAGCTTTCCGGCGGGTGTTTGTGGCAGCGTTCCCCTTCTTCAGAGCAGGTTGGACGCGCTTTGTAGTTTTCTTTTGGTGGGCCCTGTTTTGCCCTTGTACTTCTGCTGTTGCACTCTGGTTTGGGATAGATTGTATGCATGCATTTACTTTTCAGTTTCTATAACTCTGCACTGTTGCATGGAGGTGTTTGTGGGTGCGTGTGTACAGGTACCTTAGGCTAATGCCTCCCATGTGTGTGATAGCCTACTCGGCGCTAGTCGCCAGCCCCTGGCCTATTGGAGGCGGGCTTGGGGAGTCGCGGCTCGAGCCCCGTTGGGTCGGGTCGTGACAGAGTGGTATCAAAGGAGGTTCCACCTTTGGGATCTCAGAGCGTAGCTGGTCTAGCTGTGAGTTTGGTTTGGGTTGCATAGCGGCAGTGTTAGGGTGTTTCGAGTTCGGCTTTCAGGCCAGGGACTCCAGTGTTGGTGCGGCGGCCGACGTATCCATACACCAGGACTCTGATAACCTGCCTTTCGACTCGGGACATTCGTACACTGGTCGCGGGGACATAATGGTACATGCATCATATAGGACTGGGTTTTTGGTTTTTCCTTGTCCTTCTTGAGTCAGCTCTCCAGATATACACTTGACTGTGGTGTGTCTTGAATGTATTTCAGGATGCCTCCACGACGACAGCCAGCGAGGGTTCCGCAGCAGGATTGTGCTGATGACCTGCACCGTGTAGTGGCCGTGGAGCAGGGCGCAGGTTCTGAGGTTGCACCTCCAGGTGGTATGCCGGTTGAGCCACCACCTGTCGAGCAACTGGTTGTGCCGGCGGTGCAGGACGAGGTTGCACGCAGGCTGAGTGCGTTGCACGAGTTCCAGAGGCAGCGACCTCTGAGGTTTCGGGGTGATCCCGACCCCCAGGCAGCTGATGACTGGCTCGAGGCAGTTACTCGAGTTTTCCGCCTAGTGAGGACACCTCCTGATCAGATGGTGGTCCTAGCGGCGAGCCTTCTGCATGGTTCGGTCGGGCGATGGTGGAGTTTGGTGACGCAGTCCCATGACGAGGAGACGCTCACGTGGGCAGAGTTTGAGCGGCTCTTCAGGGAGGAGTTCTATCCGGTGACGCTAAGGTCAGTGCGGATCCAGGAGCTTCTGCAGCTTTGTCAGGAGAGCATGACTGTGTCGGAGTACTCAGTGAGGTTCACAGACCTGTCGCGCTACTCCCTGGATATGGTTCGAGACCCGTTCTTTAGGGCTCGGACCTTCGAGCAGGGCTTACGCAGGGATATCCGAGCAGGTGTGGTTTCCTTATGTCTGCCCACCTATGCTGGAGTGCTGGAGCGAGCGTTGGTGGTGGAGAGTTTTCTGGCTGAGTAGTTTCCCCCTGTTAGTGCTGGGCACTCGAGAGCTGAGACTTCCTCGGTCGGATCGGCATCTGGTAGCCGACGTCAGACTCAGGGGTCTGGTCGTGGTCGACGATACAGGAGGCGACCCCAGGATGGAGGATCTGAGCCTCGGAGCTCACAGGGCTCGCAGGCCAGTTTTGGTCAGCCGCAGGAGAGGCGGTGTTACGCTTGCGATGGTCGGGGACATCTTTCTAGAGATTGTCCGACCTGACGTGCTGCTGAGAGGGAGCCGGTCGATGGACCGCCTTGGCAGAGGCATCGTCTCGAGCAAGGAGGTCCGCAGGGCGTCGGACGTGGCGTCGGAGCTTGTGCAGCGGGAGGCGGTGGTAGACAGTACCAGTTGCCACCACCCCCACCCCCAGGTGGTCCACGCCAAGGTCAGGGAGCTGGTGGTCGAGGGCGAGGACAGCTGCATGCCCGGGAGGCAGTCGACCCAGAGGCACCACAGATGGATAGAGGTACGCCTTGTGTCTTTTCTACTTACTGCAGTAGTTTGTCAGACACTGTTTAGCGGTACTCTTTCCTTTTGTTGCTTGCTCGAGTTTTTTCAGGGCGTTGGTAAGACCCTGAGTGGTTGTTGTTGGTGAGCTCGCTGGTGTGTGAGACCTAGTTGAGAGTCCGATAGCTTTCCTTGTGCTTAGGGCTTTTCGGGGACGAAAAGTTCTAAGGTGGGGAGGGTGTAGCGACTCGGGTTTTTGGCCCTTTCAGACTTTAGAATATCTCTACAAATAATTCCAGAGCTAGGCGCGAAGACGGCGTGCGATTCCGAGGCCCGATGTGCCCGGAAATAATTTTATAAAAATATTAAGTATTTTTATACTATGCACGTGGCGGGGGTGTGATATCTCCTAAACAGTAGCTCAGAACGGGAATCTGAGGGCACGGTTGCGTCCGGAACGTGCCGTTTACCCTAGGAAGGGTGTAATCTTTGCGGGCGCGGGCCTGCGGTGAGAAACGCCACCAGGGGCGTTTCCGTAAATAAGTGGCATGTTTCTGTGCGAGCGACGGCTCAAATAACTTCTGAACGGAGTCTCGGATGGAAAATCTGAGACCGCCGTTGCGTTCAGAACGGCGCGTTTACCCTAGGGGTGACCTTACTTTTGTTCGCATCGGGCGTCGGGTCCGAGGCGGGTTTGGCGCCGGTGGGCCGCTGATATAAATATCAGCGCCCCCCCCCCCCCATTTTTATCGTTCTTCGTCGTTCTTTGCCGTTCTTCGCTGCCACTCCGCCGAATCGAGCAAACGGAGCGCCCACGAGCTCAGAATTCGACGGCAGACGTTCCAGGAGTGCGCAGCGGAAACTCGGGAGCGCGGATCTGAGGCAGAACGTCGGCGTTTCGCCCGCGAGGTAGGCGGTTTGAGTTTTAAAATCCCGGATCCCGTTTTTGTGTTGTTTTTCTTCAAATTTTCATAAGATTTGTATAGATCGGGTCCCGAGCTTTCCGAAACATGTTTCGGATCTGAATTTGGAGCACCGGGGTGCTCCCGGTGGCTCCCGGAAGTTTTCCGGCGAAAAAACCGGTTTTCCGGCGAGACCCGCGGCGGCCATGGCGGAATCCGGCGAGGCAGGGCGGCAGCGCGGCGGCGGCGCGGCGGTTTCCGGCGACGGCGGCGGCGGCGCGGCGGAATCCGGCGGCGGCGCGGTGGTTTCCGGCGAGACTGGCGGTGGTCCGGCCAGGATTTTCCGGGTGTTCTTTAAACCCCCGTAACTCGCAAACCGTAACTCCGATTTGCGAGCCGTTTGCGGCGACGCGCTCCTTGCGTCGAGACGGACCTTTTGAACATACTTTGAGGGTTTAAAAGGTTCGGGATCGTGGCCCGGGAGCTAGAAACGTCGTATAAAATAATATTATTTTATTGTTTTACGACTTCGGGCCGTTGTAACTTCTACCCGGAGCGTCCGATTGACGTGCCGTCAGTGGCGTTGAGACCCTGATGGTACGACGGACTTTTTGAGATGGTTTCCGGGTGTTGGGTCTGTGAACGGGGTGCGGGCCCCACGAGGCCGGGTTTTGGCGTTTGCGGAGAAACGCAGCTTTTGCACCAGGAGTCCGATTTTGGCGGATGAATAGTCGATCCTGTGTGTTTTTCCGAGAGGATAGCAATGGTGCGATCCGTTCGATGAGTTTCGGAATTCAGGCGTGGGCCCCACCCGAGCCGGCCATCGGTGAATAGTACCTTTTTCATTGGGTGTCCGTTTTGGGCGAGCGAGTAGTCGATTCCGCTTGTTTTTTCCGAGTGGATCGCCGTGGTGCGATCCGCTCGATGGGTTTCGGGATCGTAACGTGGGCCCCGCGCGAGCTAGCTACGGTGAATAGTGCATTTTTCACCGGTGCTCCGTTTCGGGCGAGTAAACAGCCTATCCTGCGTGTTTTTCCGCGTGGAACGCGATGGTGGTCTCGGTTTTGGCCTAAGAGGTGCGCAGTGTGGCGTTGAGGCGGGTCGCTCGGGTTAGCGACGTTTGGACCAGCAGTAGTTGATGGTTCTTCCTTGGTTCGTTCCCACAAGGGTTCGTGTGGCATCACAACCTTCGTATGGGTTTGTGATCCTCTCGATGGGATGTTTAAACTGTTAGAGTTGTGGTATCCCTCCGGTGGGCCCGGAGTGGATCCTCTAGCATCTTTACCCTAGATCGGGTTCTTGGTATCGTTGTGACCGCTTATTCACGGGCAGCGATCCCCTATCTAGCAGGTTAACCCCGTAGGGTTTGTGGCATCATCGGGAATATGATCCCCTACGCGGTGGGTCGTGCATAGTAGGGTTGTGGCATCGTCGGGTTTACGATCCCCTACTCAGTATGATGTTTATAGTAGGGTTGCGGCATCGTTGGTTATACGATCCCCTACTCAGCGCTTGGTGTCGGTAGGGTTGCGGTATCGATGGTTATGAGATCCCCTACTTAGCGCGTGGTTTCGGTAGGGTTGCGGCATCGTCAGTTCGATCCCCTACATCGCGAGTTATACCAGATAGGGTTCCGGTATCGTCGTGACCATCTTTATATGGACGATGATCCTCTATCTGAGTGTGGAGCTTCTGTCGTATGCCAGATCGGGTTGTGGTATCCCCCAGCGGACCCTGGGAGTGATCCCCTATCTGTGAACTATGTATACCGGAGTGGGTCTTGGTATCCCCCTAGCGGACCCTAGCGGTTATCCCCTCTCCGAGGAGTTTGGTGGTTATGTTGTTTCAGCGATGTTTCCTCAGTGATGCTATCCGATGAGCGTGGTCTCTCGGGTGAGCGTCTGTGATGTTTGCGAGTATCCCGATGGAGTGTATCTCTCGGATGAGTGTCATCTGGTATGACAGTGTTCGTGGTGTACTCTCCTGGTTGTGGACAGTTGCTGGTGATGAGGTCGGTACCTCTTGTGGCTTTGTGGCGTGAGCTGTGTATATATGGATAGTTCAAGGTGTATGTATGGGCATACACCTGAGTTGAGCTGAGCTGACTAGTCGTGTTTAGCCGAGGATGGTCACGAGATGGAGTTTCTCTCTCGTCTGGGTTCCCTCTGGCTGGGTTGAGCGGACTATTGCCTTCAGTTGCTCCCTTGGGTTTTGGGTTTTTGGGGTGCCTACTGAGTATGTTTATACTCACCCCTGCACGGGCTTTGCCCGCACATGTTTGTGTCTTGTGCAGACCACAGGCCTTTTGACGGAGTCCCAGGAGGACCCGGAGCAGGCGGAGCTTTGTGAGCGAGTTGACCGGGGTGTTTACCGGAGCTGTGCCGAGCGAGCTTTCCGGCGGGTGTTTGTGGCAGCGTTCCCCTTCTTCAGAGCAGGTTGGACGCGCTTTGTAGTTTTCTTTTGGTGGGCCCTGTTTTGCCCTTGTACTTCTGCTGTTGCACTCTGGTTTGGGATAGATTGTATGCATGCATTTACTTTTCAGTTTCTATAACTCTGCACTGTTGCATGGAGGTGTTTGTGGGTGCGTGTGTACAGGTACCTTAGGCTAATGCCTCCCATGTGTGTGATAGCCTACTCGGCGCTAGTCGCCAGCCCCTGGCCTATTGGAGGCGGTCTTGGGGAGTCGCGGCTCGAGCCCCGTTGGGTCGGGTCGTGACACTCCAACGGTCATATTGAAACAGAAAGCACGACATCGTTTTGATTAGTTTGTAACTAACTCAAAGACATCGTTTTGTTAGGACAAGAGATATATAGAAATGAAAAACATGAGTACGATTCATATGTAGTGAGTGTTTTTGACTAGGTACCAAAACAAATAATGAACATGTGAATAGAAGAGTCAGTACGATACGATTGACAGAGTCAGTACGATACGATTGACAGAGTCAGTATGGTACGATTGACAGAGTCAGTATGGTACGATTGACAGAGTCAGTACGATACGATATGGACGGTACGATCAACATTGTACGATACGATAAGAATGATAAAAGATAATTTGTAATTTACAAACATATGATAGAATACATTTGTAATTTCCAAAACATGATATAGAAGTCAAAAGAAGACTTTTGACTTAACAATCTCCCCCTTTTTGGAAAGCACAACACACAAAGTAAATGTAACAAGAAATACTTATATCCCCCTGAGTTATTGAAAACTCTTCTAAATAAGAAATTGAATACAACTATCCCCTCCTTAGGTATGGACTTTACTAAGGATTGTATTCGTAGATTTTCCTTAAGAGCATTGTAAAGAATTCTCCCCCTTTGTAAAACATTCTCCCCTTTGTAAACATTCTCCCCCTTTGTGATTTACAAAAACAATGGAGTAATCTTGAATTGTCTGAAAGAGATAGCAAAGAAATACAATACAATGGATAATAGAAAAGGATCATAAAAGTCATTACAAAACAAAGACAAGTTCCAAAGGAAAACAAATACAACAATCATTTGTTTTCTCTTTCCTTCTACTTCTTTTTAAGCTCATGAAGAACAACTTTCATCTTCTTGATCTCCTTCTTGTCTTCAGAAATTGATTCACCCTGATTTTTGAGAATCTCTTGTTGGTCCGCAAAAATCTGATCTTGATTTCTGATAGTCTCCTCCTGGACTCTGATTACTTCTTCAAGTGTATCAATTCTGTTTTGAAAATTCTTTTTATCTTTGGATAACACAGAATTTTGATTCTTCAGAAAAACCATTTCATCTTTGAAGGAAGAAACATTCGAGAATTCTGATTGAAAAACATTCATTCTCTCTTGCAAATCTTTCACTAAAGGAACATCGGCTCTTTGAGAAGACAAAAGGTTCAACCTTTAAACTGTTTCTTTGTCAAGCTTGTTGAAAGCAATTGCAAGCTCATTTGATAACCTTCTTATATCTTCAATAGAAATTTCATGATAATTGATTGAGCTCTCTGTTTTGTATGACCACTTGGTCATTTTATTGCATGCCTTCTTATGAGCAACCGAACTTTCTAATAGAACTTTCAAATCAGCTTCTACTAATAAAACTTTCTTCCTTAATTCGTTCACAGATCCAAACTTCTTCTTTTGATTGTCAGTGATAAAATCAATCTTCCCTTCCAGCCTCGGGAAATAAGGAATGGTCTTCTCAACTCTTCTTAAAACATGAATAATGTAATCACTTTTCTTGAGAGAAATTGTATGCTCTGAATCAGTATCTTCATCGTACGATTCTAGTTCATACGATCTGCTTGAGTCAACAACTGGCTGTTTTCATTTTTCTTTTTATTTCTGCTTTCTTTCTTCTTCTACTTTGTCACTAATGACAAAAACCTTATCAGAATGAGAAGATTGAGCACCTTGCTTTTCTTGAGATGACATTCTGTCCATAGATCGTACTTGATCGGCATGAGGAGTTTGTTGAACGCCTTCACTCAGCTTCTGAAACGATTCTTCTCTACTCTTCTTTGAACTTTGAAGAAATTCTAGAAGAAAGTCTCCTTCTTCATCTTGTTCTTCTATCTCTTCCATCACTTGTTTTTGTTTTCCTTCCTCGGGGAGACTCCGTACGATGTGCTCTTGGTGCACTTCTTCTGTTAATTGGGCACTGGCATCCTCAACCGCTTTCAAGATTTTAGAGACATCAATGTCCTGAGCCTTTCTTTTTAAAAGAAGCTTCTTCTTCTTTTCAGCCTGAAGGGTTTCTTCTACCCTTACTCTTTCTGAAAAGGCCTCAGCAGGGTCAAGACCAAACTTCGGATCACCTTCCTTTCTCTGTTCCTTATCCTTTCTCCATTTTGCTACAACTTCCTTACTGTACCTTGGATACTTCTTCGGCTTTGAACTGGTTTGCGGATAAGACTTTTCTGTAACACCGGTAGATTGAATGTCTTTTGCTGGCATAGGTGCCAATTGATTCTGAGCCAATTCAGCTTCAACATCTCTGACAAAAAGTTTTGAATTCGGATCAAAACAAACATTCAACTTTTTCATCGTACTCTTACTAATCCACGATGGCCTCAAATCCATGGGTTTTCCTTTCAAAGGAATGTTACAAAACTTCATACTCTCAAGAATGAATTTCGTAAGGATAGATGGATACATAATCATCTGGGACATAATCCCTCCTGTCTTGACATTCTTAATAGTTTCAAAAACATATCCCATGAGATTTACTTTTCTCATATTCACAAGATAGTCAAGCATAAAGATACCAGAAACTTTCAGAGTTTCTCTATCCCCTTTCCTTGGGATAAGAAAACCTTGCATCCATAAAGATACAAAACGATTGTCCGGAGAAAGATGAGACACTTTTCTCTTTTCTTCATTAATAACAAACAAAGACTTTTCAGCACTTTCTCTATTTAACGTACCAACTTCCTCTGGTAGTTTGTGTGATGGACAGAAAGAATCCCCTTCTATAGAAACATTCAGAAAATGTGCCGCTTGTTTCAAAGACATAGACAATTTTCTATCGTACACAGAAAAGTTTATAGTCATGTCTTTGTCGAAAGAAACTGTTTTGTAAAACTGACAAACTTCATAAAAAAGAACCGGATCTTGAGAATCAGACTTTTCAACACACAGATGTTCCCATCCTTGAAACAATATGATCCTCCTGATTGTAGAATCGTACGTATCGAAAAAATCTCGAGATACTAACCTTTCTCTGTTAAAGTCTTTTTCTGTAAAAGTCTTTGAAGACATTTCGGCGGGAGTATTAGCAGAGGATTGAGACATAATGGTTCTGCCGATGAGAAGATCGTACGATGATTTATAGCTGGTGGAGCAGAGCTTCGCCTCAATTCTTGAAAAATCAATGTGGGTTTGGGGAGGGGAGGGGGGCTATTTATAGGCGATAAAGATGTGACCGTTGATCTTCTACGGTCGAAAAAGAGTGACCATTGATCTTCTACGGTCAAGATTAGAGAAAACCAGATCAATGGTTAGGATTAAAACAATGAAAAAAAAATGAAAAAAAACCTGTCGAAGAACATAAGGTAATTGTTGGTTTTGATATTAATCAAAAGAAAATACAATCGTAAGGAAAAAAACATCATCATGCTGATGGAAAACAAAGTCATTACTATGAACTGACCGTATGATAGAAAACAATCTTGTTACCATGAACTGACAATACGATGGAAAACAATATCGTTACCATGAACTGGCAGTACAATGGAAAACAATCTCAATATCATCATCGGTCGATTCAATAGAATAGAAAATCATTACCATCATCGGTCGATACAAAACTATTGATACGATGGAAAAGAAATTCAATACCATCATCGGTCGATTCAATACTATTGATTGATTGGTACGATGGAAAATAAATTCAATACCATCATTGGTCGATTCAATACTATTTATTGATTGGTACGATGGAAAAGAAATTCGATACCATCATCGGTCGATTCAATACTATTGATTGATTGGTACGATGGAAAAGAAATTCAATACCATCATCGGTCGATACGATGGAAAAGAATTTTATTACCATCATCGGTCGATAGTAAATGATACTATAAAACTGTCAATACGATAAACAGGAAAAAATGAAAAATGATATGATAAAAACTGTCAATACGATAAACAGGAAAAATAATACACAATCCAAAGAGTAAATAGTTAAAGAACATAAGATAAAAAGAAACATAAAGACAGAAAGAAATTTCCACCCCCTTTCTACGAGGAGTTTCTTACTATTAGGAGAGATGTAAAACAGGAAGTAGATATGAATGATTATTTTAATGTAATCATTCCTAGCTTCTGTTTTATAAAATAAAATCTATCGGAAGGTAATGGTTTTGTAAAAATGTCAGCAAGTTGTTCTTGCATTCCGATGAATTGTAAAATAATATCTCCTTTTTTTGTGTGATCCCTAAGAAAGTGATGCCTAACATCTATGTGTTTTGCATGAGAGTGATGTGATGGGTTTTTACTAAGAGCTATGGCACTTGTATTATCACAAAGAATTTGAGTTTTGGAGAAACTCAAACCATAGTCAGTGAGTGTGTGCAGCATCCACAATACTTGAGAACAACAACTTCCAGCTGCTACATATTCAGCTTCAGCAGTGGAGAGTGCTACTGAGTGTTGTTTCTTACAGTACCAAGAAACCAAAAAATCTCCTAAGAAATGACATGTTCCAGATGTACTTTTTCTATCCATTCTACAACCACCAAAGTCAGCATCTGAAAAACTTTTTAAAACAAAATCTTTTCCAGAAGAGTAGAAAAGACCTAAATCCATAGTGTCTTTTAAATACCGAAAGATTCTCTTTACAGCTTTTAAGTGAGACTCTTTTGGATTAGATTGATATCTTGCACATAAGCATACAGAAAACATCATGTCGGTCGACTAGCTGTCAAGTATAGAAAACTCCCTATCATATCTCTAAAATTTGTTTGATCTACTGGTTTCTCAGTTTCATCAAGATCAATAGTATTTGAGGTACCAATTGGGGTGCTAATACTTTTAGTTTTGTCAAATCCATACTTTTTGAGTAAATCATTAATATACTTATGTTGAGATATATAAGTTCCTTCTGGTTTTTGAGAAAGTTGAAAACCTAGAAAGAATGTTAACTCACCCATCATACTCATTTCAAACTCATATTTCATTAATTTTGCAAACGAATTAGTTAAAGATTTCTGAGTTGATCCAAATATGATTTCATCAACACAGATTTGGAAAATCAAAACATTTTTGTTTTCCATTTTAATAAAAGGAGTTGGATCTGCTGTACCTTTTGTATAATTTTTTTGTAAAAGAAATCATGTAAGTCTATCATACCATGCTCTAGGGGATTGTTTAAGACCATATAGAGCCTTGGAAAGTTTAAAAGCATGATCAGGATGTTTTGGGTCTTGAAAACCAGGAGGTTGTTCTACAAAAACTTTTCTTGAACAAAAACATTTAGAAAAGCACATTTGACATCCATTTGAAATAGTTTGAAATTGAAATATGCTGCGAAGGGTAATAGAATACGAATATATTCATGTCTAGCTACAGGAGCATATGTTTATTCATAGTCTATTCCCTCTTGTTGATTATAGCCTTTAGCAACAAGTCTTGCTTTATTTCTTACAATGATTCCATTTTCATCACACTTGTTTCTGAAAACCCATTTTACACCAATCACAGTTGTTTCTTTAGGTCTTTCCACTAAAGTCCAGACTTGATTCCTTTCAAATTCATTTAGTTCATCTTGCATTTCTTTGATCCAATCATCATCACTTAAGGACTCACTTGGACTTTTAGGTTCAAATTTGGAAAGAAAAGCAAGATGTTCTATTTCATTTCATAAGGAATTTCTAGTCCTTACAGGTTGATTTACATCACCAATGATGTTATCACTGGGATGATTCCTAAGAAACAATTGATTTGGGTTTTGTAAATCCTGTTCATCAACATATGGTAGAAAATCATCTGTGGTAAATGTTTCAAGAATACTTTCTTGAACATTTTCCTTATCAGAATCCTCTTCTAATAAAGGTTGATAAACATTTTTTGAAAACACATCCGAGGGTGTAGGATTGGGTTGGTTGAAAACAAAAGGATCAGATTCATCAAATTTTACATTTACTGTTTCCTCAACAGTACAAGTGTTTTTATTGAAAACTCTATAAGCCTTAGAGGTTGTAGAATAGCCTAGAAATATTCCTTCATCATATTTTGGTGCAAATTTGTGTAGATTATCTTTTTTATTCAGAATGAATACTTTGAATCCATACACTTTGAAGTATGAAACTTTAGGTTTTCAGCCAGTCCATAACTCATAAGGGGTTTTATTAAGAAATGGTCTAGTAAAAACACGATTTATAGTATAACAGGAAGTACTAACAACTTCAGCCCAAAAGTGCTTAGCAATTGAGTATTCACTCAACATGGTTCGAGTCATTTCCTGAAGAATATGATTTCTTCTTTCGACAACACCATTTTGCTGAGGAGTTCTTGGATATGATAAATTGTGAGTAATACCTTTCTTACTGCAAAAACTTTAAAATCTGAGTTTTGAAATTCACCACCATGATCACTATGAATAGTTATCAATGGTAGGTTTTTCTCATTTTTAACTTGGGATATAAAAGTTTTGAAATAGGAAAAGGCTTTAGATTTCTTTGTGAGAAAATAGACCCATGTAAATCTAGTAAAGTCATCAACTAAAACAAATACATAGTATTTTCCTCCATTGCTTCCAGATTGTGAAGGACCAAACAGATCCAAATGCACAAGCTATAATGCATTAGAAGTTGAAACTTCATTAATTGGTTTAAATCTAGTTATATGTTTCTTTCCATATTGACAAGGATCACAGACTTTTGAAGAATCATATCTAAGATCCGGTAGCCCTTTTACAAGTCCTTTATTTGAGAGTTTACTTAGGTTTCTCATATTACAGTGTCCTAGTCTCCTATGCCATAGCCACGATTGATCTTCTATTACACTTAAACAAGGTATGTTTTGGTTCCTATGGTCTTCTAAGTTAATAGTGTAAACATTCTCTTGCCTATGGGCAGATAAAATGAACTCATCCTTGGAATTGTGAACTAGACACTTATCATTTCTAAAATTCACAAGGTAACCTTCATCACATAATTGACTTCTGCTGATGAGATTGTTCCTAAGACCATTAACAAACAAAACATTTGAAATAAGAACTTTTCCAAGAAAAACAATATTACCTATACCAACAATCATTCCTTGAGAATTATCTCCGAAGGTAACTTTTCCAACTTTTGTTTTGATAACCTTTTCAAAGATATCTTTGTTTCCATTCATATGTCGAGAACAACCACTATCCATGTACCAAATGTTCTTGTTGGTACACTTCTCATTTTCCTGAAAAAGAAACAATTAGATTTTCGGAATCCAAACTTGTTTGGATCCAGAAGGGTTAGATAAAAGAATTTTAGGAATCCAAATTTGTTTTGCAAAATGAGCTTTATGAAATCCTAAAGAATGAGTTTTGTTATGAAAAAAAATCTCTTCTCCAGTGTCCACCACATTGACACTTAGAACAGAAAATGGTTTTTTGAGGAACAAAATAGTTATTGCAAAAAACAGGTTTGGAATAAGTATAACCAAGACCAGAACGATTCCTCAATGGTCTAATTTGAGAATACATCCTATCAAAGTTTTCTTTTCCATGAGTAAAGTTTTACAAACATTTCCTCAATGATAAAATCTCTGACTTTAGTTTTAAAACCAAATTCTTATTTTCCAAAACATTTGAATTTGAACTAGAGTTGGGCTCTAAAATATTTTTCTTTGAAATTACAGTTTCAAGATCCTTAGAAAGTTTATCCTTATCAGATTTAACTTTCTCAAGGGTTTTTAAAATACTTTCAAAACCAGAAGTTTTCACAACAAGATCTTTAGAAAGATCTGATTCTTCTTTAGTTAAAATAGAAATTCTAGAATTTGCTTTTTCAAATCTCTTTTTGAGTTTAGAATTTTCATTTTCAAGTAACTTAGAAAATCTAGAGACCTCTTCGAAAGAAGGTAATGTATTATCCTCTGATGATGAGGATTCATCATTTGAAGATTCATAATATCTATTATCAATATAATTTTCATTTAAAGAGACATTTGTAATAGCTTCATCATTATGTACCATATCCATGAGACAATGATCTTCAATTGGTAGTCTGGCTAGAAGTCCAATATTTCTCTGTCCTGATGTCTCATATTGTTAAGAATCATCTGAGGAATCACTACCACTTGCACTCCACGTATCATTTGCTTTCAAGACTTTCTTTGTCTTATAAAACCTTTTCTTGTTTCTTTCAGAGTGTTTCTCTTTTCTATCTTTCCTCTTCAGTAAAGGACAATCGGGCCTTATATGTCCTTCTTTCTTGCATTCATAACAAGTTACCTCTGAATCTTTCCTATATTTCGTTTTGAATCTATATTGAAAATCTTTCTTTCCCACGATCTTGTTCATCCTTCTAGCAAGATTGGCTAACTCATTATCCGAAAGATTACAATCACTTGAATCAGATATAACAACTTTCTTGGATTTAGACCTTGTAAGCCTTTCAGGTGTTTTAGATTTAGATGCAAAAGCTACACTTCCATTCCCATTCCTCTTCTTGTTGAAATCAGTATCTCTCTTTATTCTTGTCTCATGCTGTAGAAGAGTTCCAAATAGTTCATCAAGAGTAATCTGGGAATCTTTTGTATTTTCATCAATAGCTGTTCTTTTTGACTCCCATTCATTTGGCATAATATCTATAATCTTATCAACAAGAGATTCATCATCAAGACCTTTTCCTCCCATAGATTTTAAGCTGTTTACAATTGTCATAAACCTTTGTTGCACTTTACATATTGGCTCTCCATAAGGAAAAACAAATCCATGATACTCTGCTCGAAGCATTGCTCTCCCTGTTTCTATAACCTTGGATGTACCAAAATGAGTAACTTCTAATTTTTTCCAAATACAGTTGGCTGCTTCACATGAAGATATCTGACTATATATATTCATGGTCATAGAGCATAATAAAGTATTGCGTACCTTGTAATTCAGTTGATATTCTTGCTTTTCTTGGTTGGTGAAAGTACTAACTTCTTTGTCAGGAATTTTGTAACCCCCAGTAAGCATAATAAAATTGTCTACACCAGTATTGATAACGAAAGTCTTCATACGATCTCTCCAATACTCATAATCATTCCCATCAATGATTGGTGGTCTAGAAGGATTCAGATTGTCTATTGACCCGATATTCATTCCTGCCATCTAATACAACAAAAACAACTTTTCCAATCCACACGTTAGTGTAGTAAGTATTCAAGATAGTAATAAGAAATAAAGCTAGTAATATAAATTAGTGGAAAACCTCCTTTGATACCAATTGTGGGATCGAATATATGTATATGTATGTCTATTAGATGGAATAATACAAGAGGGGGGTGAATTGTAGGTTTAAAAAACCTTTGAGTTTTAGCAACAAAGAGATTAGTTTAAATGATCTTAAACTAATACAAATACAAACACCCACAATTGTATTGACTATAAAAGGTATGATCTATTGTAATACTAATGTAATGTAAAACAATTGTATTCAAGGCGAACACAATAATTAGAGTAATATAATGATGAATGATTCTACCTTAAAGCGTATAGAATAAATCAATACAAAAAGTAACATAATGATTGTAATTGAAACAATTACAATTGAATATATAAAGAAGAAAGGAAACAATACAAATCCCTTTTTAATACAAGTAACAGCGGAAATGTAAATGTATTACAATTATTTTAACCCAAAGAGAAGGGTTATCTTTTCACCTAGGATAAAAGGTCTGTCTCACCAACACCTTGGTGAGACCTCGATACGATGATCGGCACGTCTGTCTGCCTATCCCCGGCAGCCCTCGATAGGATGATCGGCACGTCTGTCTGCCAATCCCCGACAGCCCTCGATACGATGATTGGCACGTCTGTCTGCATATCCCTGGCAGCCCTCGATTTTGTAGGTAATCGGAACCTCTGTCTTTCAATTACTTGCAAGCCCTCGATACGATGATCGGACGCACATGTCAGATGAGAGAAGTCACAGTGTCTCTCTCTAGAATCTTGGTAGTTCACATAGTCTCTTCATTCGTTCTCTTCTTTCATCGTTCTCTCAGCTTCAAATGACCTCCTATTATAGGCCTCGGGTTCCAACAGTCATATTGCCTCCAACGGTCATATTGAAACAGAAAGCACGACATCGTTTTGATTAGTTTGTAACTAACTCAACGACATCGTTTTGTTAGGACAAGAGATATATAGAAATGAAAAACATGAGTACGATTCATATGTAGTGAGTGTCTTTGTCTAAGTACCAATACAAATAATGAACATCTGAATAGCAGAGTCAGTACGATACGATTGACAGAGTCAGTACGATATGATTGACAGAGTCAGTATGGTACGATTGACAGAGTCAGTACGATACGATTGACATAGTTAGTATGGTATGATTGACAGAGTCAGAACGATACGATATGTTCGGTACGATCAACATTGTACGATACGTTAATCATGATAAAAGACAATTTGTAATTTACAAACATATGATAGAATACATTTGTGATTTCCAAAACATGATATAGAAGTCAAAAGAATACTTTTGACTTAACAGTGCATCCACTATCTATCCTGTGGATCACACATGACTGGATGATGGCTTCCACTATAGCCCAAGAATCACCAATGACCCTCAAAAGCTCTATGAATCCTCTATATCATCATCATAGAATCACATCGTTATAGAAAAAACATTATTTCAGATTTCGAGACACCCATAATTCTATTAAAAACCCATGTTCACAATCTAGAACCACAACAAACTGAAAATTAAAATTTCCACAATGATTTCTAACATGTATGGTCACATATTCATAAAACCACCACACCAAAAGTATTCATATTTTAGAAGCCTCAATTGTTATCTATCTATAATTACCAACCTACCTTACCCTTAAATTACCACTAAAAATTCAACACTCATTCCCCTACAATCATATTCACTCTTATAGTGAAACATTAATCATATTGGGATCAAACCATTAAAACATAATCCATCTCTTCAATTATACCATTAAAAATATAATGTGTTTATTTATGGTGTATTACCATCTCAAAATTCTCATGGTCTATCCATTTGATTAATAATCAACACTATGGAACATCTTAAAGTAATACCTATATTATTGCGCTAATAGTTATCCATAATTCTTCACCATCATCAAAATTTCCAATCAAAACATTTTATTAGTGGTCTAATGATATGATTTTCATGGATCCAAAAATACTTCACCTCATAATATTTGGAAATTATAGTAAATCGTTAATATCATGTCTCAGATTACCATTCAATTTCAAAATGGATTCATACCCACCATCCAAGAATCCATAGAACATACGTTGTATTGTCCTTATAAATCCACAACAAAAACCTAAAATATTCCTTCCATGTTGAAATTGATGTATCTGATACCATATATAGTGCACTACATCCAATTATAAATGAAAATTCAGGTCATCCATCCATTGGAATATGATCCTAAAAAACACAATTCTACCACCTTCGACCCTTTACTAGAATACAAAATTTTGATTCCTTTAATCCTACAAGATGACCGAAATTGTATATTCATGATAATAAAAGTCTCTTCCATCATTAGGATAATATCTCATCGATGATTTATCAATAAGTCCAAATTTAATTATCTTTCTTTATGTACTCGACACAATGACACATCCATGGACCATTCGAGCAAGGATTTTTAATACCCTCAGAATCCATCAAACATCATTGATAAAGTCACATTCTGCATTCAAAAATTTTTTCTAGATGAATTATAATCCATTTTTTAAGAGATAAAAAAATAACATTATGACCATCAAATGATGGTTTTCAGAAACCCACTCTATCCAAAGGATGGTTTTGTATCATCTCAAACAACATCAAAATACCCACCATATGTGTGTCCTTTTCATCACATCATTAGGTTTAATTCGTGATCAACAAAACCCATACCCTATTCATCACATAATGTATAATTTTTACCTATCTATCAAAGTCATTTCCAATAACTAACATGAAAAATCAATTTTATTACACTCATATCCCACTTAAACATAATCTTGCGACATCGACAAAAAAACTACCAAATAAAAAATATAATAACATCAGACCTCTTTATGGATGAATCTCATTAGGATTGATCATCATCAAATTTTATCAACCCATTTGGATCCATTATTAATGCATATCATTAAGATTCATCATCCTTCAAATCCAACAGAACAATTTCTGAATTCAATTATAACCAGTTTTGTGCATAACTATAATTCATTAATTTGATCTAATTAAAATTCATGGGTCATGCCTACTATTGTAAAAACAAAAAAATCATGACTCCATTGTCACTGATTACCATTCCACTGAAACTCGGTTGAATTTTCGTTAGGTCATGTTAATCAAAAATAATCTCAGGGAATGTTCAATGGTTCATTAAAGGACCTTACATGTCTAATATATCAATGTTTATAAAAAAAGTCAATTCCCCACCCAAATATTTTCTCCATAAAAATGATATATCATTAGGAACATCTACATAAAATATGGAACATCAACAGTTTCATGGGTTCACATGTGCACACCCATCAACTGACAGCATTCCAAAACCTGAGTGTCTATCCACACCCTCAGCATGTAATAAAACACACATATAAAAAGAAATGTAAATAAATTGAATGGACCTTCACATAAAAAATATTATTATATAACAAAATGAAAATATTATAATATGATTACTATAATAAATTGCAGTGATTCGTATGTCCATCCCATAATATACTTCTATGCGTACTCTAATCCTTAGGGGAACTCAAGTAAAATACAAAAACATCTCAAAGAAACACAACGTCTATATCAAATTTTTCTTAATGAATTTTCATTCCTAAACTCCAGAATATAAACACATCTCAAACATTAGATGAATACATGATTATATAATAACACTTCTTACCTATAAAGAACTAAAAAATATAGGTTAACCCATCAATATAGTAACCATTTTATATCATCTCACATTGACTCCCTATAATTCAAATTTGCATCTCTAGTGTCATTAGTTATCCCACCCCATTAAAAAAATTGTTTTCTAACAAATCATAAACCATAGGGTATAAACCACTATGTCATTTCAAATATAACCTGAAATCCAATTTTAAAACTACTCACTTTTGGGTTCCATAAATATATACACCTCTCAAGCATCTCACACCAAGACCACCACCCACCCCTCTAGAACCTATCCCCAATAAGTATTTGTACAAGAAAAATAAACCCTTAGGGAAAGATCTCACAAAACTATTTCATTGTATATGATCTATATCAAGGTAATCACAATAAAACATTCCTCGTATATATAATATCATTCAATTCATTATCGTAGAGAAAAATATAGGTTGTTATAGAAAAATAATGTAACCAATCCTCAATAATAACCACCATAATGTGGTTTTCCGTCAAGGAATAAATTTATTACATTGACCTATTAGGGTCACTACACCTCTCTATTTCATTTGTTTCATAAATATACTTATCATTATGTTTCTCAATGTATCTATACCTGACCTATGATTAGAATAAATATAAACATGTTGAGCCATCTAGGACGGATTTAACAAAGAACATATGTGTGGAAACACAATATGAGCTACTAAGGATAAATAAATAGTTTAACAATTATCTTCAATGATCCCACTCATAGGCCTATATATGCATTGTGAGTACATGTGCCTAACCATAATAAATGAGACAACTATAACTTCTACATCAGGAGTAAAAATCCTCGTGAAATCACATTTTCAACACTATATACATCACACAATGTGAAAATAATATAACTATAGTAGTAAATAATAAGAATTGAAATCCAAACCTCATGGAAAATGAGACATTCTATCAAAAAATGGTGTTCATGAGAAATCATTCTACTGTCCAATATTGGATCCAAAACATTCATAAATATCCTAGATACCATATCCCATATATAAAAAGAATGATAAATAAAACATCTTATAGAAATTTTTAATGTTGTAACCTTAGACACAATGAATTCTAACAAGACCAGTTGTACTATGTGAACACATTAAGGCCTCCCCGTGTGATAGTTTCTATCAACTAGTAGTGGACATATATGTTTTCACATGGAGGAGACTATCCCCCCCAACATCAAAGTATTCAATAACATCACAAATACCAACCATAATTGTAATAGTAAACATCTATCAAATTAAGATGAAATAAATGAAATTTCCTAACCAAAAAAATTGAATGACACATAACCATACATATATTAATACATGATATATTTTCCACTAATTCAAGAAAAATACATATAATGATAAAAAATAAATGATGTCAGACTCTACAAGAATAACCAAATCCCCTCCTCTGATATCCACATCCTACTCAAGCTGCTTCATCTGGAACACACAACAAAAACCCTCCTCCCAAAATGAACATAAGCCTAATTAGATAGGCTTAGGTAAGCAGGTGAATTGTTTTCTTGAGATGGTAGTGGGTAAATGATAATTAGGGAAGAACCAATGTGGTGCAATATAGAGTTAGTAAATATAATGATACATGAAAGAGACATTTTCTGAATAACATATAAATAATTGAAGAAAATTAAATAAATAAACACCGTTGATCCTTATTTCAATGATCTTGATAGACTATAAATGTTTCAACTAATGACAATATGTCTATGAGAACATAATGATGGTCATTCCAACAAATTTTACATGTTATTCAAATCCATGTTTCCCCAAACATTAATCCAATTGAAACAGAGAAAAAAACTCATTAAATTTCATGTTGTATAATATGAGATTAAAATCAATGAAATAACCAAATAATATCATCATGAATATGGGTATATAACCCACTACATCCCAAAATGAAATCATAGGTCCAATTTAATGGAACCATAACAACCTCTGGCATAAAATGATAATATTGATTCTAAAGTTACACTGATGACCATCTTTACCCACATCTCATAATCTCTCTCTAACATTGGTCAACATTTAGTTGTGGAACCCACTAGGGTCCCTTATGTCACAAATATCCAAGGAACTCTTCTTAGGGTCATCAATTAAATCAATAATATTATTGTAGTTTTAACCCTAACACAGCCTTATGGACCTAATCACTCATGTCATTCTTAAATTGGTCAATAGATGTCACAGAGTTCCTTCCTCAAATCTTATGATATCATACTATAGAAAATATTTAAGGAGTCATAAAATACTATAGAGACTATAAGGTTAAACTATATATAGTTATCCACATTGGCTTATATTGAAGGTCTAATATTATCCAAAAAAGGTTTTTCTATGGCCAATTAATGAAAAATTCTCCATCCAACACACACATATAAATGGATGTGTCCAAGGTTCCAACACTATCACACTAAGTAATGTGAAAATAATTCCTTATTAATTACATTCCTATGTAGGAGTTCATGATTGAAGGTACACCACTGAAGTTATGGACTATACCAATAGATGATTATGCTATCATTCTAGTGAATGGTGGGTTTTCATGGCCCATAGTGCATGGCTAAAAACAATTATACATTATCTATTGAAATAATTTTACAATTTATTTTGTAATTTAATTTATCAATTCCATTAATTTATGTTGTGAAAGATTAAAATTGTGGGACAACACACCATATTTCATATATAACATTCAGACAACATAATTTCAAGTAACAAATACCACAATACTCATATGTTTCTTTTCCCCCATTTCAATTATTCGGTTAACAGTGCCACCTTGGCTCTTCAGTCCGTTCCAAGTCCACACAATTCCCAACTCATCACTTGAGCTCTATCCTCTTGAAAAAAACCTAAAATTAACATATACATTTTTATTTTACAATTATCATTAAAATATTAAAATAAATAAAATTGAAGGGAATAATGTCAAAACACTCTCTACAACATTGATTTATATTTAATCTCACTTCAAAAATAATGAGAGGCCCAGAAATGGACCACTAACACGAATTTGGGAATCATACATAAACTAATGTTCCATTTATATAATCAATATAATTTTATTTTAATTATAAAATTTAATAAAATAAGAGGAATGAGTTTCTTCCATGTGATCGATGAGAGAATGTATGTAGTATTCATCTCAAGACATCCCCAATGAAATCCACATTGAATCCCCAACATATTAGGAAAATTTCACTATTCCACACTGAAATTATGCATGAGGCATAACCCATAGGCACAAAACAATATAGAATAATCAATTAGGATATAAAGGGGGGAACATAGTTTTATTATGACTTTAAATATCCCACAAAACACCTCATTATTGACCTAAATTGAATTATAACCAAGGAAGGATGATACATGACATGTTGGGTTTCATACATAGAAAGTATGCAGGGGAGGGGGCTGTCCATTCTAAAATATTGAGTAACAATAAAAATATTCACCGCAAACGATACACCATCGATCTTAGTATTGTTTCAACAATTTTTTTGTAAAATTCTACAACATGTAGGTGGAATTTTTCATCCATGAACTAGATATTTCCTATTTTTATAGCATGAAGATGCAAGCAACTTCAACACTAACAGTACATAGTGCTCTAAAAATAATATATCTTATTATATGAGATTTATTTCATTAAAAATAAGATATCTTGAGGAGTTCAAAATCATGAAAAACATTTTCTATCCCTAGTTGAAATCATATTCACCCCCCAATTCATGTTTTCATTAAAATTTATGGCATATTCATATGTGGACACTTATACCCCTATCCCTAAATTTTATATGAAATCTTACACAAATTATTTAACAAGGGTAAACGTCAATAAATATAATTTTATAATATTATTTAAATAATTATATATATATATATATTATAAAAACAAAAAAATGATAATTAATACGTGTAAATATCAATTATATAAAAATGAAATATTATTGATAATAGACTCCCCAGAAAATCATAACATAAATAATAATAATAAAATTATTTGAAAATATTAGAAATTTGATAAATATTTAAATATTAAAAAACCATTATAAAGAGTAGTTGGGAGACATATTTAAAACTGAATATTGAGAGGATACATTTTTATGAATACATGAAGGATATATATTGAAATTTGGAACATAGAACCATAAAGTATATATATATATTATCATCAACTAAAAGTGACTGATGGTATAATGTATTTTATTATATGGAGAGAGATTACGGGATATTTAAATATTGAAACCATAAGATGTCAAGATTGTAATTATTTCTTTTATATAATGAGGATAAATTATTATAATCAAATTGTATATATTATAATTTAGTGTATATGTTACTGAATCAGGTATTATAGTTATTCTAATTGAGTAATATTTAAAATATATTTCTAATTATGTAAGATAACTTGTATTTTCCAATAATTAATCCAAATCTGAACATTGTTAAGTGTGGATTGAATAGAATCATCTCTAGGAGAAGTATGAGTTAGTATAGATCACTAAAAGATCGTTATTTACTGAATCAAAATGTAGAAATATCACTAATTCTTATCTCAATATTTGGATCAATAACAATTTCATTACAAGCTCTTAGATAAAAATTTAGGATTTCAATGATATATAACATTTAATGTGATAAAAGTTTTTTAAAATAAATTTATTAAAAGTTTTATTGTGTACCTAATAATTATAATTAAAAAAATTTATAATATATATATATATACATATATATATTTATACATATGAAAAATAATTAATAAATGATACATAATTAAATAATTATATGAAATAAATATATAATTTTTGACTATCAAATAAATATATTTTATTAAAAAAATAATGTTCTTTGTGTTTCATTTGTTCTGTTTAAATGTCAATTTCTCATATTTAGATATTGAATTAATAAAATAGATTCTATATTTTATATCAGTATATGAAACAAGTAAATTGGAAATATATTTTCTCAATAGAAACCATATTTATTTGGTGAATAATGAAATACATTGGTGAAAATGATATATATTGTAAAAATAGTTTTAAGAAAAATATTCATCAAAAATTAACATGAAAGATGTAGTGGTAAGAAATTTGTGAACACCACTCCTTATCCAATATTATGGGAAACTATACAAATAAAATTATATTCAACTATCATAAATGAAATTTAATTTGAAAATTTAGCCATTAAAATTTCATCTATATTAGAGTACTTCTATTACAAATAAAAAAAATCCAAAAAACTCTTTTTCTCACTAGATTATATCTAAGTTATTTTTCATAAAATATTTGATCAAATTTATATGCCTTTGTTGAGAAGGATTTAATAAATGAAATACTATAAAAGTGGGTTTTGACAGATGTTTCAATTTATGTAATTTAGGTAACACATTATCATCAACATTTTTTATTTATATTCTAGATTAAATTCATCAAATATATTATATTTTTATTTATCATAAAATTAATTGAATTAAATTTAATTAAAATTGAATAATAATCAAATAATTTTAAATTAATATATATTATTTCATTTTCGCATTCCCTTGTTTGGGATAGTCATACCATCTACATGGATTATGAAAATCTATTTACATTAGTACAATAATGAATAGTAAAAAAAATTAGACATGTAATCTACATAATTATTTATGGAAAATGATTAATTTATTATCTTTGAATGATAACAAAAAAAATGTAACTTTATAATTGAGTAATCTATTTGGATTGATAAAACAACATCGATTAAATACATCGTGGTGGATTTCATCCTAAATAGTACCTTTACGTACTAAGTAATAATTTTTTTCACAACACACCAATCTATGTATTTCCATGAGTAAACAATCAGATAAATATTGACCACTAAATCCCACCTTTAATAGCACATGAGATGGTGACTATCACCAAAGGTTTCAATTTATCAATTATAGGATTGATTGTTCTTATTTGTATAAATTGAATAATCATGATCATTTTTAACCAATAAATCTAAAAACATTAATAAATTTATAAATGGATGATTATAATAATATAAAACAGATAAAAACTTAGTAACATAAAAACAAGAAAAAATAATACAATAGAAATATTAAAATTGGCTAGATAAATTCACTGATAAACTAATGGTGTCTGGTACCACTGGAAACATGTCCAAGTAAGTATGAATAAATAGATTACTATAGGGTGAGTATAATAATGTAACCTATAGTTTCCTCCTATAACATATCTACTATGATGTGAATGGGAATAATAGATTATAAGGGAATGATATATGTGAATATTATTCAACTATAAATAGTAATCAAGTAAAAAACAGCCCATGAAAACATCATCTATAAATAATAAACAACACAATCTACAACACTATAACTAATCCTCTAGGACCAAATCAATAAATATTTTTTAGAAAAACCACTACACATCAACCAACACATCCAAAAATCCATACACATAATGATTGTATTAAAATAAACCAATCAACCACCCACTATTATAGGAAATGACCATACGACTAATAAAATGAGAAGCATTATAGGTGTAGTAATAGAGACAGTATAAATTATTTATATTGAAATTACTATGTTTAAAAATATAATATCATTAACAAGTAACGCCAAAATGGTTGGTACAAAATATTTCTATACTATACCATCATCATGTATGTAGCATTGTTTGGATTCCTTTCATAGACATAAAAATCATATGAATCATCACACATTTCAAATTAAGAACCAAAAACCATTATATTATTATAAAATAACTCCATATAAATAATTAAAACACATCCCATATATCTATTAAAATATAAATTTTTCTAGATGTAGTGCCATAAAAAAAATATATATTATATACCTTTTACAATAATTTCATCTATGTAAATTGATATATGAAATATAATTATTATAGTCATTTATTTTTTATAAATTTTATTTCATTCTATGATAATGCAATTAGAATAGTTTTCAAACTAATAAAACATATAATATCGCATCTATGATGTTTATCTAGGTATTTTATTTCAATATTTTTAAGCATATTTGTTGTTGTATTGACACAACATTCTAATAGGTAATATATGATCTCTGAGTTTCAATTATTAAGGGATTATAGACATTGTGACCTCTCCTCCTATTTTTCACACCTAGTGATCTCCATAAATTGAGGAGTTGGGGATAGAACCATCAAGTGAATAACATTTGTTATGAGTGTTAGTGGATATTATTATCTAGAATATAATTTATTGGTCCTTGAACATTAGACCACTATAAATTAATATCATCAAAGGGTATATTAATGAATAATGGAATTCAGGATGTATATTCTCTTTGTGATGTATCATGCATTAGTATATCGTGAATTTTATGAGGATTTTTCAAATATCAATTAGATGATATTTAGTTCTATGTAATATTTGAAGATATCAATAGACCATTGGTAGAGATGATAGAGCCTTGGATAAATCAATTGTAAATGTTTTCGAATGCATGGTTATACTGGAATTTTATATTAAGAAATATGAGTTAATAAAGGATGATGACATTAGAAAGCATCAAACGACATGAGAAATAACCTTATAATGGGATTGTATTACCTATTATTATTATTAGGAGGATTTTAGGGCCAAAACATCTGTCATTATCTATAGGGGAAATGAAAGTTTTATGGATAAATATTTTGTTATGTAGGTTATAATTGTTTCCAATATAAAAGGAACACAATGGGTTGTGTACTAAGTCGATCTAAATGGTAAATGTATCTAAAAAAATTAGAATAAAAATGATATAATTTTTTTATCTGATAGGCGTTTATTATTGATTATGATTCAGGAATTTAATTACATTATATAATCTCATGTTATTTTAGGTGAAAAATAAGTGAATATTTAGCTACCAGATAATTCAGAATAAATTAATAAACTCATTCAATATTATGATTTAATGTTAGAATAATTTAATCAAGATGGATTTTTATTTTATATATTTCAATAATAATCATAGTTATTTATTTCAGAGTAAATATATTATATATTATTAATCCATGGATATTTTTTACATAATTATTAAATAAATTATTCATAGTGTTATGGGGAGTATTTTAGAATTCGAAAATGTTTAAATTATTATTTACAGTTTCCATTTTCTTAAACCCTAGTATTCAATATAGTTTTATGATATATTCGAATTAAATAATCTAATTTTAAACGTTATTCATAATGAAAATACATATCTCTTATTTTATAGATAAACAAGAGGATAGCATATACAATATCAGAGTGTAGTTTCAACCTGGAATATTGGACTGATTTATATACCTTATTTTATCCCCAAACACATTAATATTGGATTCATGAGTATAATGAATTTTCATCTGGATAAAACTAAATGGATTAAGTATGTTCTCATGTTGGATATGATGAAAAATAATAATGTGTGGGAATAGATCAAATCATGGAAAATGATTTACAACTAATTAAATTACACAAAAACAAAAAGAACCAATACTAGAATTTATGAAAAGAAAACACCAGTTTTATATTTTTAGATATAATAATTATAAAAAATTAAATGTGGTATGTATCCTAATATTATTTCACTATGCTATAATACATTAAATACTATCAGATTTGTTCTTCTTTATGTCTACATAATTCTTGATTTGACCAATGTAATTTTATCTTTCTACAAAAAAAATTCTAATGAGACCATATGCACACATATATCGATAAAATTTTGACATTCATGATATATTTAGCTCTAAATCATAAAATTCAATATCTATATCTAATTATTTTTTGTATAAAATACATAATATCATTTATATTAATCTTCTGTTGATGGTATTCGATGAAAAGGAAGCATATCGAACATGATTCTTGTTTTCCAATAATACACAATACCACAATATGTAATGAGACAACCCTAGAATCTGTAAAACAATTATCTATGATGGTGTACCATAAGACATTTAACAAAATATCTACATATTCCGTATTCTACCAAATAGTATAATGGGTCAATAGTTTAATGGTGAAGAGAATATTACATCACATAAATGTATAATAAGAATAATAAATAATAATCAAGACAGGATAATACAAAAAAAAGATCAATGGAATGAGATATAGTTAAGATTAATAGTAATAAACCAATGATATTATAGCAAAAATAAATAATATATTGCGCATTAGGTAGTCCCAAATTTACAAAAGGACATACCTACATTTACCACAAATAAAACCTATGTATAAAAACATGAATAACCTTAAATATGTAGTCCTAAATCCAGACAATATTCTGAATTCCCATGCTCCATCCCTTCCGCCAAAAAACAACAATAAATCAAGAATTTTTCCTAGACCATTGTTTCAAAAAAGAATCTTTTTCTCAATATTCCCAGGTTCCACATCATCCCAAGCATGGTGTGGGTATAATTCAATATGCCAACAATTATGGCGTATAAAGGAATGAGTTACTTTAAAAATTATGTATAAATAAGTATAATGTAATAACAGATTAGTTAATAAATTGAAACACATTTGAAAAATAAATTTTCATTTATTGAAAACATTTTACTTTTGGTTCTAAATAGAATGTTGGTATAACTAAACATGCATCACCCATATCTATTCATCTGTCGTCTAACCATTTATTAAATTAATTCATGTGTAGAGTGTATGTATGACATATGACCATGCGTTAAAACCATTCATGCATAGGAATTTATCCATCACAACTATCAGGCATTCTGAGCATTATAAAAATATCATTAACTATATAAAATTCCAATGGGGTATAGAGAGTCATTTAAACTCCCAAAGTATCACATCATTCATTATTTTAACATGTCTCAAAAAACCATTAACTCCACGACATGGATCAAAATGAATACTCCATTCCCTTTTCAAAAAACACCATTCCAACACCAATTTTGATATAGTGGATGAAACATACTCATTTAATGAATTTCAAAACCACCCCTCAACATAGGCATTCCCCTATTATGTTCAAAAATGATAGAAGATCGTGATTTCTAATAGTGACCCTGAATGAACTTTTGATTTATCATAAAATATGAAACTCCAAATTCATTTCAAATAAAAATTTAAAATTAATTTAAAATCCTCTTCCTAAATCACTCAAGTTCAATACATCATTTTAAATTAATATCCCTTTAAAACATTGTTTCAATTCCTTGAATATGAAACCAAAATAATAATTCAATTAAAACTAT
This sequence comes from Viscum album, assembly GCA_963277665.1. Taxonomy (NCBI): domain Eukaryota; kingdom Viridiplantae; phylum Streptophyta; class Magnoliopsida; order Santalales; family Viscaceae; genus Viscum; species Viscum album. Next base: position 2,115,230,790 of record OY728136.1, read on the forward strand.
TATATCCATATCGAAAAGTCTTACAGGAACTTCTTAAATTCACAAAAAATAAAAAGATTCTATTTCACCCTACTGAAATTCCAAAAAAAATTTATTTCCAATCAATACTAATTATCCCTATAACCATCCTATCAATATGTCCATCAATCATATCCATTTTAAGCTAGTAATCTAACTAATTCACCATCAATAACCCAACTTTAACATTTACTAGAATCGACACACCCCATGGGTAGCTATTGGTTGGGTATTGAATTACTAGTTGACCTAAGGGGAAATATGAATTCTATAATACATCAATTTATCACCGATACAATTTACATAAATGACAGATGAAACAAAAAAACACATTGGATCTATCAGACATACTACATACACAGGTAAATTTATCAAGACTATGAAAATTTTATCTTAGAAAACCTACCAAATGTTTAGTCTCCAAACATTAATATTAAAATAACATCAATAATTCAAGTCTCATTAAGACTCAAATTTCAAAAAATATACACAAAAAAGCCACAAATACATGAAAATATAATTACATACAATTGAAATTATTTAACTGTCTAATTAATGAAATTTATATTCTAAAATGACTTATCAGAAGCTCTCTCCACAACATAATGAAGTCCAACTACCCTATAATGTTATGTGTCACACTGTAGGAACTAACAAAGGTAGAATCCATAACAAATATTACCAACACCAGAATCAAATATGTTTAATTTATCACAAAAAACATGAAATACTCACCTAGATAAATACTTATATCAAAATATGAGCTGACCTTGTGTAGATGGTGTCTTTTGGAATCATACCACCATTTAATAGAAAATACCCATCATTGATGGTGGATTTCACAATTACCCAGTGGAATTAAATAATAAACCCTAAACCTAGATGTTAAAAATTAGAAATAACAATGAAAATGTACTTGATAGTGAGTATAAAAAGAAAAATAACCTTAAATTCAAAATATTAGCACCTAAATTTCCCCAAATCATTTTGGGTATTCAGAATGATGGTAGGCTACCCTAATAGACCACACATTCATACTGGATGAATATGTGAGGGGGGGGGGGGGTCAAATATCCTGGGAGGGTATTTTGGTTATTTCCTAAATTTTAACCCTATATGGGTATCCACATGGTTTATCCTTACCATTTTACATACTTTGTGCCAACCATGTGTTTTGAACAACTGAAAAAAAATCATTGTGCGGCCTCACACATTTCTAAATATGGGTCAAAAATGAGAAAAAATCAATAAACCCCTCATGTAATAATTATCACGATTTTTATGCAATCATCACAAACCCATGTTCTATATCATATAACCACTTTCATTCTCATACTGTTTACTACATGGTTCATGAAAATTACCCTAAACTAGTCATAAAACATGAAATGTATTCATCCACTATAGATCATCAATTGAAAATCACCCCACACCTAGGATACTATAATATTTCATCAAAACTATGTATATCCTAATAGTGACCATGATAAAAATACACAAAAACCAAACAAAACTCCACCCAAATAATTCAACACATAACCATAAATTTAAAAAACAAAACAATCCCCAAAATATATCCAAAAACATCATTCTATGATGTCCAAAACATTTGGAATACCATTTTAAACCTAGATTAAAAATACCATGGATCCACAAAATGATAAGTTCAATATTCTAGTGGAGATATACTACCAATTCTTAAATAATAACTTATATCCCCCCTTCACCATTATTCTCTGCCATGAAATGGCCTGAGGGTCTAACATTTGTATCTACTATGTTATATCATTTTGATTCAAGGATTATAATCTCATACCATTCCAAATTAACCAAAATACATCAAATGCCTAACCTCGAACCCATTGTATGGGACTTCCTAGAAAATAATCCAACACCTTTTGTAAAAAATGAAATACTGTGATTTTTACTTACTTAATCTCATCCATCATAAATTAGTAAGTATTTCATGAAAAATTAAATTACCACTATATAATTTTCAAATCTATATTTCCACCCCAAACACCCAAAATTATAAAGAATTAGTTCCTCCATCATCACAATTTTCAATTAACTCACCTGATTGCATTTCAAAAATGTGCACGTTATGTTTCCCAACTCACCACACTGAACATCCATGAAAATTTTAGTAAATTTATAACATCCAATTTTTTCCAATAGAAATACGAGGATGGATGCATACCAATGTCCATACACATGATCAAGACATACCATATATTAATTGAAAATCCCGATGTGATTCTAAAATGCATCCCCATTCCAAAAATGACATACCAAACATGGGCGGTAAAATTCTAAATCCATTTTCATATTGAAAATACAGGTTAACCATCATCAGATGTCGTGTACTGAAATATTGACCTCCAATTACCACTGTATCTCTAGATTATATAATCATGATTCCTTCAAACCAAGAATCATCCAATGATCACCCAAAAATAACGACCAATTTTCATACCCAACAATCAATGAAATACCATAGTTGATCAAATATATTTCCATTTCAATCTTCATGATACACAACCAGAAACCTTACACCATTAAATTGATCATTCTCATCTCACAAAAACCATTCATGTATGACACAAACATTTAGACCTCATCTTCTATGACATTTGATTCTATAACCATCATTCACGAATGAATCCTGATGTATTGGGATAAACACATTTTCTTCTCACACAACTGAAAAATTATTTTCTATTAATTGGTCTCATGAATTTCTCATACCTTAACCTCAAGAGTTTAATTACTATGATAATGATTATACTCCGTACTATTGGAAAATACATATCATTTAAACCTTAATAAATTTCTACTTATTCAACACCCATTATCATTATATCATAGAACATGATTCCTAAAAGGGGTAGACTACACTCAATGATGATTGTATTTCGTAGTGGAATCCAAATCTTAAACAAAGCTCTATGGGTCTCAACCCATGATAAATTTAATATTTCCTCCCAAAAATAAGGGTATCCTATTTTTAAACTACTAATGAATTTCTCCACACAACCCAATGCATCCTTAACCCCTTTTAGGGTGATGGTCTTGACAGGTCTCCTCAAAATAACACGATGTTAGTCGTCCTGAGTTATACTTCCATAAAATTTGTGTCAAACTCTAGAAATATCAATGAGTTTCAATCTGAATCCAACATTCCTTCACAACATACCCTTAAACCATTCTATTAATACTTCTGAAACATTAGTACTCCCATTAAAGTGTCTAGGACACCACACCCATAATCTTGTCATCACACCCACAATATTTCTAATCCCACTCACGACTGGATGATTAATTTGAGTATCATAACCATACATATAATAATGTATATAGAACAAGTAAAATAAAACATTGTGTCACCACATGTTTTTCTTTTTAATATTCCATTGATTTATAAAACTTTTACATTCTTTTTCAAACAAAAAAACACTGCCTTTTTCTGACTCTAATGATTGATATCCAATAATGATCAACACAAAATTCCTAAGCATTGACCATCCCTTTCTAACATGCTCCACTATCCAAACACAATACACCCTATGTGATTCCCTAAATAAGAGGTAACTCACCATGACCAAACAACTTTAATAACCCCACATGATGCATGTATCACAATAAATATCCAACAGGTTTGTACTATCTAGTATCATGTTCTTGAAGATGCATCTTGAGATGATTGGGGCCAAAATATAAGATGTAACAACCCAGTAATTTTTTTTATTTTAAATAAATATAGTTGTGATAAATAATAATTTGAAATAAATTTGTTTAATTATTATTACTTATATTTCAAATTTATATCATTCAAATTAATTTTAAAAGAATATAATAATTCATAATAATATTTTGTTTAAAAGAATATTTAAATATGAATATGAGTATTTTATTATTACAAAATAACTTTTTTATCAATAGATTATAAAATATAGATATTGAATATTATAATTATTTTGATAAATAATAAATTATTGTATGAATATATTCACTAATACTATGACACCCATAGATTTTCTGGCATGTTTCTATTAAATACATTCAATTCATTTAATATACTATATTCCATGAAGTACTTAGTCACTGTGAAACAAAACATGGTTATTAATTTGAGATAGTTATAACCTATCCATTAAACATAAATTTCATACTTTTTTGTTTTGAATTTGTAAAAAGGAACATTCACGGTTGCAATCATGGCGAAATATGGATTCTGTAAAATCCCCATAATTCTTGGTGAATAGTAACATACCCCTATGAATACTAAAAACCATTATTAATAGTTAATTACCCTTGTGAATAGTAATATGGATCTTATGAATTGTAACTATACAGATGAATGTGTAAATAAAAATTAGGCACCATAATAATGAATAATAATATTTTAAGTTGTAGTAGTTTTTGATTAAATGACGATTTTAATAAAATATTGAATTTCTCATATTTAGAAATCAATATTTGATAAATAAAGTTCAATTTTGGATTCCTCAAATAAATAAATGGTTAGAGTGGATTTGTTTTAATTTTTTTGAAGTACATGAATTGTTAGTGACTAATAAAATACGATAAATTATGATAAATGCTAAATAAATGATTATTGAGTCATAAATGATGTCCTATTGAGGTATGATCACTTGTTATGAACTCACATGAACATATTACTATTTTTGTCCATGAAATCATAAATATTTATTATCTTAGGGATAATTAATAAACTAATGATTAAAATATTAAGAAAACCCTCCTCTCTTCCACAATATAAACCACCGCTCCACTATATAAACCACCCCTCCCCTCCCCCCTTAACACTCACCCCACTTAATCTTTTATACATGATCGTATTTTACCATATAAACATCCCAATCCTTCTTCCCTCATAGATGACCTACTGGTCTCACCAAAGGTAAAAACCAAAGGTCTTAAGGATATTCTCAAGGAGAAGTACTTAAGAGTAGAACCTCTATTCCTTTTCCATCCAACTTCTTTTACTATTTCTAAATTTGTTTCTCTCCCCACATCCCATCGTACAAATTATAGAATAATTCCAATAAAATACACGAAATAGAATTTTATTATTCTTGTTTAATATTCCATAATCATCTCTCTTTCCCCCCACCTATTATAAAAAAATGAAATCATCATCTGAGATGTGTTAATTTATCACATTCAAGGACGAAAACTATTCAATTTCTATTACCATCTTCAATTCAGTCCATGAAAAAAAATTGTTTAACCAGATCATTATATATGTAATATTTCTAATTTAATTTTCTTTTAAACTTTATTACACAAGTAATATATTTATAAAACAAAATTAGTGTGTGGTGTTAAAAAACCACCAATATAATAAAATCATTTATCATTAAAATTTTGTAAGTTAATTCATTCTCCCAAAAATAACAAAAGTATTTATATAAAAATATAACCTTCAATATTATAATTAATAACTCATAACATCAATCCAGGATTTATATTTCCATGTTACACGAACTTCTACACTCATATACAAGAAAACCGATCATGAAAACCATGAATTAAAATGATTATAAAACAATTAAATTGAACCTCATAAAACCATAAAAAGTCCACGAATGAAACTAATAAGGTAATACTAAAAAAATTACATATAGATTAGGTTCCAGTATTATTAGTTAATAAATCTAAATTTAATTATTCTGGTCAATAAGATCAACTGATGAACAAATTTAGGAAAATGTAATCGGTTTCTCATATAACATTCATTTCTGTGATATTTCCATTATTCACCCCTTATTTCTATTATGTGGTGTATGTTTACATCCATTTGGATTATAATATTATTATTATATATATATTCATGGTATTTAGTTATTCAATTGATGATTTTTAACTCAATTGATTACAATTTTGCAAGGGACTTAGTTTTGATTTCCATTCCATTGTGATTTTCTTGGTATTGTCAACCTAATCATACTTATGTGGTGTAACTAATGACCCTTCGAGATAATTTTTCATTTTAAATTATAATTAAATTATATATCCATAATCTTGTTACATTGATATGATTTATTACTTAGTAGTATACCATTTACTTATGATGTCTATTTAGAATGTGGGTTAAACCGTACAAATATTGATGAATCCGTATTTTTACTCAATACAGATATTGGAAAGGTATATTGTTCTAGTAATAAATATTTTTTATAATGAATTTTTTGGAATTGAAATGATTATTGGGCCCGCTATACCCCCCTTAATGCACCGATATGTCTCATTGGTCAAATTAGTTGTTGATAAACCCTTCAAGATTTTTCCAAAAAATTAGGCAGGTGCCTACCCACAAACCTAAACAGAATCGACAGTATAATGGTTCATTTGCTACATACATGATGTCCAAATAATAACCATTATCATTATTGAATATACATTTTTTACTTTCCATGTGTTTTTCACTACCAAATAAATCAGTGGATGCATCTTTATTCTTAGCTTATCAAGGGCATGTGTTATCATTTATCCACCATTATATATTAATAATGTCTAATTTATTATGATTTATTTATTACTGATTCGTGATTCCACTACATGTAACACTTACATAAAATATGATGACACCCTTATTAGGTTTCTCTTCCCAAGGTTATGTAGAGGAGAACAATGAATAATCATTCAATGAGGAATTTTATTTCAGTTTACTATGTATCATGTTTTATTTTCTATCTTTCATATATACCATGGATATCATGTATATAATCTGGTCTTACAAAAATGATAAACTAATTGTTCCTTCGAGATATGTTTTATTATTATCATGGCAATATTGTAATTTAATGCACTACCACCAGGGTAATGGGGTCGAGGAGTCATAACTGTTATAAAAGGATGTTTAGAAGCAACCTTGGAAACTGGATTAAGGAAACATATTTTAGTATAAATAACCTTTAGTTAGACTTTGAGGATAAATACAGAAGAACAAGAAAATTTTTTAGAAGGGAAAATTATGAGGATGAAATTTCTGAAGGAGCGATGGATATAATACCTGAGTAATTTGGTTATAATTTTTTAATACATTATGTTCTAAAAAATAATAATTTAAAAGTATATGTTTTAATTAATAATACTTATATTTTAAATTTATAGTGTTCAAATAAATTTTAAAAGATTAAAATATTTTACAATTTGATTTTGTGTAAAAGAATAAATTAATATAAATATGTGTATTTGAATATTAAAAAATTTATTTCTATCAATATATTATAAAATAAAGAATGACTATTATAATTATTTTGATAAATAATAAAATATTCTATGAAGATATTGACTATTATTATGAAACCCCACAATTTTATGGTATTTTTCTCTTAAATAAATTCAATATTGCATGAAACACGGAGTCTCTACGAAACAGCACATGGTAATTTATAGGATTTATCCATAACCAATCCATTAACCTTAAATTTCAACTTCATTGTTTTGAATTAAAAAACCCACATTCACGGTTGCGACCAAGTTGAAATTTGGATTTTGATAAAATCAACCAATTTTTTGGTCAATAGTAACCTACCCTTATGAATAGTAACTTACCGTTATGAATAGTAATATACTATTATGAATTGTAATATGTCTCTTATGAATGGTAACCACACCCATGAATGTTTGAATATAATTTCGGCACTATAAAAATGAAGATGAATATTTTATGTATTGGTATATTTCGATTAAATGGTAATTTTAATTAAACGTTAAATATAAAAATTTATTAACTTTTTTTAAAAAAAATGGAGTTCATTTTTGGATTCTACATATAAAAATATGGTCAGGGAGAATTTTTTTGATTTAATTGAAAAACTTGAAATTTTGTGAATAGTAAAATATGATAAATTATGTTAAATGATAAATACGTGCTTCATTGAGTCGTGGATGATGTCCTGTTGACATAAGCATGCTTGGTTCTAACACACCTAATGTTATTACAATTATTTTTCATGGAATCATCACTATTTATTTTCCTAGGAATAAAATCATAAACTAATGATTAAAATATTACGAAAACCCTCCCCCTCTCCAAAATATAAACCACCCCTCCCCCCCCACCACTTCATATCACACCGCTAAAGATTTGATCATTTCCTATGTTCTCACAAATACACTTCCCTACCCCCCCCCCCCAACTCCAAGACATTATGCTCTCACCAAAATTCCAAAAAAAATCTTTAAGTGGACTCTCATGGATTAGTACTCATGCGGTGAACCAGTCTTCTTTTTCTTTCAAATTTTTTTTGAAGTTACATTATTATGTATCGATCTATCCACCTCCCCGGATCAAAATTCTATGATAATTCTAGTAGATTAAATGAACTATAATTTTATAATTCTAATATAATATTTAATGTACATTTTATCTCCACATCCTCTTATACTAAACATGAAAACATCGTCTATGATTTGGTAATTTATCACAGTCAAGGATGTTAGGTTTTCGATTTCAATTACCATCTTCAATTATGGTCAGGAAAACGTTTTTATGGTTTATAAGAATAATTATATATTTAATATATCCAATTTATTTTTATGGAATCAATTTTTACACATTTTATTTAATTATAAAAAAACATCATGGTTATCAAAAAACAACCAAAATAATCCTTGCGTTTATCATTAAAATTGTGTATAACGATTCATCCCCCCCCAAAATAACCAATGGATTTATTTAAAAATTTACCTATTTGTATTATCATTAATAACTCATAAATTGAATTCTGGATTAAAATTTTAAATTGACGCGGACATCAAAACTCATATACAAGCAATCTGGTCATGAAAACCTAAGAAGAAAATTCTTCCAAAACAATAAAATTGATCCTCTTAACACCCACAAAAAAGTCCATGACTGGACCTAATAATGGTATAATAAATCAATTAAATTTAATGGATGTTATGAATTATTAATTAATGACACTAAATTTGATTATTCAGGTCATTAAGATCAACTGATGATCATATTCGAGCATAAGGTAAGGGGTTTCTCATCTCACATTCATTTCCACGATATTTGCAATGTTAACCACTTATTTCTTGTATGTGGTGTATTTTTACTATCATATGATATATAATATCGTGATTCTCTTTATATTCATGGTATTTAGTGATTCACTTAATTATTATTAGATCGATTGATTATAATGTTGTTGGGGAATTTGTTTTAATTTACATTTCATTGTGATTTTCTTGGTATTGTTCACCTATTAATTCATATGTGGTGCAACTACGTCCCGGCGGAGATATTTTTTCATTTGAAAATGTAATTAAATTAGATATCCATATTATTGTTACATGGATATTATTATTTTATTTGTTATATTCCATTTGACATACGGTGTTTATGAGGAATGTTTCTTTAACAGTGGAAATATTGATTAATTGGTATCCTTTACTCAATAAAGATATTTTAAAGTCATATTATTATTGTATTAAATGTTTTAATAAAGTATTATTTGGACTATCAGTGATGGTTTGTTCCCTCTATATCCCCTCAATTCATCGATAGGTCTCCTGAGACAAATCAGTTGGTGACAAACTGTTCGAGTATTTTTCAAAAAATCCGATGGGTTCCTACCCACAAACATAAACTCTCACTATGGTATAAAGATTCATTTTACAGATACATGAAATCCAAATAATAATAATTATCTTAATTTATTATTCATTTTTTACTTTCCACGAGGCTTTCACTATAAAAAAGTCAATGGATGCATTTTTATTCTCAGCATATCGATGGAATGTGTTTTCATTTATTCACAATGATATATTAATTATGTCTAATTTATTATGATTCAATTATTATTGATTCCTAATTCCACTATGTGTTAACATTAAAGAGAATTTGAGATCAACCTTTTTTTTCTTTCCCTAGGTTATGTAGAAGCAAAACATGAATAAACATTCATGGATGTAGTTTATTTTATTTCACAATGTATCATGTTATATTTTCATTGTTCCAGATGTACCATGGGCATCATGTATGAAGTCTAGTCTTCTAAAACTACAAAACTAATTGGTCCTTCAGTATATAATTTCTTTTAATCATGGTAATACAGTAATGTAATGAAATGGCACCAGGATTCTAGGTTTAGGGTGTTACATAACATGTTCTCCCAACCAAAAATTAATAGTGTTTCCAAAGAATCATCACATAAATTTATTTTCATCACGAGGACACAAGGTATTTATACGTCCCTCACATAAACGCCCTTTATAGGATGTACTTATCCACACGTTTCAGTTTCCCACTCAACATTGATAAGACCATGTCTACCTCTCATGTACGGTTGCTACTAAAAGAAAATTCACTTTACTAATACTACATACCCTTAATAAAATACAATTCATTCGATACAACTCATAACAGCGTGGAAACGGCTATCCGCAATTTCCATACTGAATATAACCATCAAATAATGTCAACATCATGGGAAACAAAACACATGATGGAATCAGTATCACAAAATTGAATCTTAATAAAAAAGAAATCCTTTTCACCTAAACCTCATACTATGTTGCATGCTTTGTTCCCCACATTCAGAATCCCAAAATATCTACATATTCCACATTTACCATAAGGAAGACAAATCAAAACTAATCCCTTTCATATATAACCCAAAAATATTTAGGGGCACATAATACCTAAATTTGATTCATGTTCAATAAGGTCATTGGGCACTCCCACTGAGCCTATACACATCAAACATCAACCAAGTCATAAATATTTGAATGAAACGCACCCACTTTCTAGGGTCAATATAAACATCAGAAGGCAAAAACTCACTACAGGATCTCAAGCAATGATCTAATCCAAGTCTACTCTACCCACTACTTGTCAACACACACCACTATAGAGAAAAGAAAATACAACACCAAAAATTGGTTTCCATAAATTAGGATCCCTATCTAGAAATTCTAAAATATAACTATGGTATAAAATCAAACACGTGGACCTAGATTGCATTTTGTTCCAATATTAACAAGGTCCTTGCCTTAAGGAAACGACATAACTCAGTCTCTATTTCCAGACCAAATAGACTATATATAGGGTCAGTTCAAATAGATAATAGATATACAAAACTTGTTTCCTCACAATTTTTAACCTAGGGATTCAAATTTTAAAACCTTTTTCACTTTTTATAATATTTCCATGTTCTATTTATTAACCATTTATTTAATGTTATGAATATTTTCTGGATACATACGATGTTATTCACAAATTATAGATGGAAACACTTTAAAAGTTGTTCACTATAATCTTATATAACCAATATTCATATATGTTCTTTTATACTGAAGTCACATAAGGAGTCGAACAAGTATAATGACTGTATACAGATATATTTAAACTATATAAATGGATAAAAAAATATTAAATTCCATCCCTTCTCTGTTAATTAAATACATATTAATGTAAAATTCAGGATCAAATGTTTATTCCACAAACAGTGAAAAAAACACCTACGCATGTGAATCCCGTGAAAAAATCAATCATACAAAATCGCACACATGAACCATATGTGCTTGTTATAAGGCATGAACATATTCACAGCCTATTTATATATAGTGGAAAAGTTAAAATCAGAAAAATAGTAACCTCATAACCACATGCCCCCCCTGAGGTAAAATGAAATCAACTGTAAAAAGAATAGATTAAATAGAAATCCATATCCATAGCTACATGAAATTTACTCATATGTTTGGTTGCCATTCATAGGCACAACCTCCAAGCAATTTTTAAAGAATCCCTTTATTCACATATTCATTTCCAAATTAGTAAAAAAAATAAAATATAATTTGAATCCAACTTATAAAATATTGAATGGGGAGCCACTAAACCAGTTCCCAATGTTGGTTTACCACAAGACCTCAAACACACCACATTATATGTTAGAGACTACAAATGGGTTGCACATGTCTGATTTATTTTGAGAGAGAGGGAATAAAAAAAATAGGTATTAATATTTAGATAAATACATGAAATGAATGACTTATATGAATATTCCCCAATAACATAGTAACAAAATTCAGGCCAAATTATATAAAATATTGTAATTTATGTTGTCATAAATACATGATGGGTCATTCATAGATCAACCATAAATAAAACCAAGTGAAAATTTTGAAGATTTCCAAATTAATAGTCTTAGGTCTCAACATAGTCCGCGAGTCCCATTCTCCACCCCTACTTCCAAAAAATATCCATTTAATTAGTTATTTTCCCTCGACCAGTCTTATAAATAGGCATCATCTTCTCGGGTACTCATGTTCCATGGAAACCAAAAAAAAATCTGATTAAAAACCAGTTGGCCACCACAAATGATGAATATTGAAAATTTAGTATTTGAAATAATGTATGTGGAGGTAACATTGAATAATATATAAGGAATTAAATGAAAACACATTTTACATGGAAGTATTATTTTATTAACCACTTTGGATGATGTAACACATGGTCCAAAAAAACATTTTGTTCCCAAATATTGTCATATAATCCCTAAAGTGTTGGGATAAACATACATTAAGTAAAAAAAAAATTTTCATTATATTTCTCATTCTAGGAACCTACAATCAGAAATTCAATGTACCAATAAAATGTTTATTTAAAAAATTTTACAAATGAATTTTAATGACTTCATACCATGTTATAAAATCATTGACGACTAGACCTTATTTATGACTTATTAACATGATTTAAATTCATTAATTTCTAATGTTTTAGTCTGGAACCGTGATCATGGATGATGAGAATCATTCCAACATCCCCCACAATTTAAAATACCATCGGGCCTCATGAATAAATATATCAACCAAATTATTCTACCATTAATTATTTACTATGGTCTTAGTGGAAATTTAACACTAGGATATTAATTCTAATTACAACCTATTCACATTTCTTAAAAAATAATTCATTCACTCTTAGAACATTTTTTGATGTCAAACAGTAATTTAAAATATTTCAAAACCACCGTAAATCGTGGGTCCTCCCATTGAAGTCTAGAAGAAGGATAATGAAATTAATTTCCATCATATCCCTTAAAATATCCCTTAATAAATTTTCAAAAATGGGGAAACCACATATTCATTTCAGATCATGATTTTAAATTCACTGAAAAAACGTTTTAAATCACATAGGTTGAAATCTTTTTTAAAACAATATACACTTCAAAACATAATTTTCACTCATACAAAACATGATCATAATACAATAAACACTATTAAAACCATTAAAAATCCTCACTCATACATCACAAAATTTAAATAATAAGTATATTAAATTTCACCCTATTTAGTTGTCCTTGAAATTAAATATTAATATTGAAAATCAATTTTGTAGAAAAGTGGTATAACTCTCTAGTTCAATGTAAAAGGTCATTAAAACTAGAAATAAAACACAACATAATTAAATAAGATACTAATTTTTTTGGAATAAATCACCAAATATAATACCCATTTAAGTGTAGCTATATTTATATATTGATCTTCCTTAATAGATCCTTCAAAATTAATGGATGTTTTAACCTATGAATTGATATGTTCCTAAGAATTTATTTCGTGTCCATTAATTAATCATGAAAAAATCTGGTATTGTTTGTTAATCCATTTCATTGTTTCCCCATTAATACCAAAAAGATTCATTATATGAAAAATTATGTTATAATTCTCAAGTGGATCATCAATCTAGATAACTCCTTCTGGGATTTCCTTATTAGAGTGGTGAATGAGATCAAATTTTTTTCTTCTTCCACTTTAACCATTTGTGCCAGTCCCTTTAAATCATAAATAGATTATATTTAATGAAATGGAGTTTCTATTGTGTTTCCATCCTACTCTTTTTCCTTATGAAATCCACACATGAAAATTTGATATTGAAGTTGATTCATAATACTCTTATTATAGAACTGGTCCATCACAATAGCTTTAAAATCATACACCTAATTGGCCCCACCCTTTTTCACTGACCATGTATTCATTCGTTTTGGGAATTTATTGTAGTACATAATTTATTTAGTGTTCTTCTCTATATGCACATTTTATCTCCCTGTGTCCCAGTTTTCAATCTCTCCCTTCTTACTGCATGGGCAGTGAAGTCCTCTATCCTATATTCGATGTACACTTTCCAGTAAGAGTTCATTGAAAATATCATCACCAAAATATACATTATAGAAGCTCTAATGTACAGTGTTATCTTCATTTGGAGTAGTTTCATGGATTCCAATATCTTCATGATCTAATTCTTTACGTATTTCTTACATTATATTTAATTCCCATTGATTATGAGCTAATATTAAATTTATATACATTAAAATTGTTACATATATTTACGTTCAGTGTGTTCCTTCTTGGACTCATCCTATTTCATGAATTCAATTTATCCTCATTTGATGATGGGGTTACCATCATTGGGTTTCCATGGGGAATGTGGAAAATATTACCTTATTGACATCTTAGAAATTAATTATTAATATGCTACTCCAATAAACCCTTTAAGCATGATATCAAGAAGACTAACAATACTAATTAGTCAATGAACATAACCCTTCAATTTTACCATTTAAAAAACAAATTTACCATTTTGAATAACCAACATACCTTATGGGAACCAGTAGGCTCTGTCTCATAATTACAAAATTGACCCAAAATGTTTTCAAATTAAAGGGATTATGCACTCAACCCATTATAAACATATCATATACTATATATATATGTATAAATAATTGGAATATTAGTAATAAAACTTATACCATCTACCAAATATTTAGCTTTCACACTTTAACTACAGGGTATCATAAAATTTTGAGTAACATAGAGACTTGTATCACTAATTGAGTACTTATCCCAAGAGATGTGATGTATAAAAGTTAATATTAAACAATCACAATTAATTAATTGACCAATTATACAAATGAATAAGATAGAAATGACCTAAAAAATTCTCTTCACACTTCAAAACCATGTCCCAAACCCCTCTAAAGGTCCATCCTAATCATCCACCAACAAATTGTGCCAAACACATAAGAAATGATATACATGAAAAAATATATTCAATTGTACCCAAAACCTTGAAAAAATCACCTGGGAAGATACCAAATTTTTTTTTGATAACCATCTAAAGATATTGTCACAGGATGTCCTCTCACAAACCCATGATAAGGAACCACCATCCTTACCCAATTCCACCATGCATCAATGGAATCATACTTAACTAGCTAAATGTTCATATCTGAAACTAGAAATATCAATGAAAAGGAGTCATATTAATGTTGAGGAAGGGAATGATATCTATAAATATTGAATAATTGGATCTAAAATAGACCAAATTAATTGGTGAATTATATGGGGGACTCTCCTACTCCATACACATATAAACGGGGATAATGGAAGGGGAAAAATAAACCATGGTGGGATTATCCCCATTTCACAATTTTTTAACTGAATATGGAATAGAATATGGTTTGGCCACGTGAATATGCATATATTGTTCTAGTCATTCTGTCACAACCACTAAAAACTAATATGATCCACATGGTTTGGGTGTATAGTGTTTTAAATGTGAACAAAATGTGAAAATTATCTTTGGAACCCTTCTGGAACCACGTGGAGACCATGCCCCCTGTTGTACAACTCCCTAAAACCTCATACAGTTTTCCTATAATCTCTCACGATTTAACCTAAAATATTATCACACAATGAAACTAAAATATGTACTATAAAATTTGGAATGAATATTTACTATAATATAGTAGTTTCATTCATTATCCTACACTGTGCCCATAAAAATATGCACCTTTTAAAGAAAACTCTAAAACATCCAAAACATAACCCAAATTTTCTATGACAAATCCATCCACATAGTGAACCATAATGTCCCCAAAACCATATAAAAAATAAATCATCTTAAATTCTCGAATATTTCATAATACCATTCAAAACTCTAATTAAAAATACAACGTATAAAATTAATAAAAAGATAAATCTTATACTAAAAAATAATAGGCTCAGTCAGAAATATGATTTTACATTCTCCCTAATATAGTTCTTCTTATCTCAAAGATTTCATGGTGTTAAACCATTTTAAAATCTCACGATAGTTCAATCCAATTCAAATGATATGTACTCTTATAATTCCCAAAATTTATGAAACACATCCAAGGAATATCCTCCAACCCAAGGTGATTTATTGGGTAGAACCCAATCGAACACCTGTTTCCCATACAATGAAACTGTGATGGAACATACTTGACCGCATCCATCATAAATCACTGATTGGATCATCCACTGATTACCCATAAGATTTACAATTATCCCAAATATAGTTTCATCATTTAACCACTTGAATGATAATTATTTGTAACCATATCCATCATAATTTCCCATTAACACACTAATCTATATTCTATTGACATGGTTGTCATGTTACTCAAATCACTACATGTGGATGTTCATGGGACATATAGTTAAATTTTGGAATCGTCCTTAAATTAAAAAAAATATCTAATGGAGGATACCTAACAGCCCTACTTACAGAGGCCAGAGACATACTTATTTTCTAGTAAATCATTCCATAATTTCAATAAAAAGTTATCATCCCCTTAATAAAATGTCTAACCCAGTTTATAACTCATTGAATAAATTTTCATATGCACATGCATGTTGAAACATCATCATGTGGATAATCTCGAAATAAAAAAAAATACATCTACCTCTATATCATTGACATACAATATCATAATACCTTCACAACCATTGGAAACCTAATATCACCTAGTAAAACCCATCAATGTACATACTCAAATTGCGATGAAATTCCATGGTTGATCCTCCAATCATCCATTTCCTCCATTATACAACAATAAGAGAAATAATACACCATATAATCATCCAGGATTGTGAGACCTCCAACCATCCTATCTCAGATAGACACTCATAGTAAATATTCTACCTTTCCTTTGTTGATTCATAGAATTCACCAATGAATATAGATTTATTTAGATCCACTCATTCCTTAATAATGGAAATACAAAATGATCATCTATTAAGTGGAGTCATTCAATTAGGAACCGTCTTTCTTGAGGGATTCATTACCATGACCTACATCCTTCCTCGCACCATAGATGTTTCCATTCAATCATACCGATGAACCATTTTGTCATATATCTATGGAACACTCTCCATACATCATTAAACATGATGGAATAATGGGGCTGAGACATTTAAACCAAGAGATTCTATCTGAATGCTAACCAATTCCTATCCAAGAATCATGGGGACACCACCCATGATCCTAATTTTTAAATGCTCAAAAAATAGGGTTCACCTATTTTTAATCATCCAATGGTGTAGTCTACATCACCCATATGATACTTTTCTATATCATATAGAACCACGCCTTATGGGTTTCCACAAAAATACACAAGTTTCACTACTATAAAATCATGATTCCTTACTCGACTTGCCAACCAATAATTCATGTAGGTGTATATATGATGATTTAAAATAAAAACAAGCAATGTATATAACATGGAATGAAAATAGAAAATTAAATCGTTCCCCAATGTGGAATAACATGGTCTCTAACCTCAGGTCTTGTATGTAAATGGAATGATATCCTAAGACCACTCTATCATGAAACCATATTAATTACAATGAACCAAACATAAACCCAACCTCCATATTCCCTTTTGGCCTCACTAAGTCACACCACCTATTAAAGGAATGAAATTCACTATAGAAATTAGCCAACATTAAATTTAATCTTTTCTATAACTCATCCAAATTACAATATATTGACCAAGTATTACCACATCAAACTCATATTAAACAAAATATTATCATTCACCTAATATCATATTGAAATATTTAGAATAATATCAAACTCAAAAAGTGAACATCCCAAAAATTTGATAATATCCATTTTAAAATACTATATTACCATAAATGAAATTAAGGGAAACAATGGTTTAAAAATCATGGAATCTTATTTTGTATTAAAATTATGATTAAAAAAATCATTAGGGAATCAATTTGAAATCAAACATTGTATAATTTTTTTAAAATTACTTTTTGGAAAAAACAAGTTTTAGAATGAATATCATATGGGCCCTTATAAAATACTCACTTTTTTACATAATACCAATAAAAATGTACATGTATAAATAAGTCCCAAATTATATATTTAGACCATATTATATTATGTAATTCCATTGATAACTTGAGAACCGATATTATTAATGGTAAATGTAATTATTTATTTATAACTAACACTAATCCAATGAAATTCATTCTCCATAATCAAATACTGCATTATAAGGTTGAAAAGGACCCAACACAAACCATGTATAAAAAAATAATCGAGTTTATTAAAAACCATATCCATGATTATGGGATGAATGAATAAAATGGAAAGAAGATATTGGGAAAATTCAAAAATAATTTATTAGAATAATATAATAGAATAACATATAATGAAAATTTGAGTTACCCTAATGAGACTGTCTTGAATTAATGAAGATCCACCAGTAGAGACAAATGTGGGTGGGATTGACTAGGTGGGGAAGATTTGGAATGTTCACATGAAATATGGGAGGAAATATTTTATATATCAATTATGTGTATAAGGATAATTTCAAATTTTTTGTTTTACAATAAATTTGTATAGTGCTGTAGCCTAGTATAAAAAAATTATGTCGGCTGAGCGATAACCACTAGGATATAAGTGACCCTATTTAATATTAAATTGAATTATCAATCTAGCCATAAAATAACATGTCCATCCCTATCATTCATATAATGTATTTTTACATTTATTGGATAACTATACACTAATTTTTCATATTCCATAGAAAAGATCCTCCTCCTTCATGTGTAATGTGTATACAGTTATCTCTAATTATGCACTAAATGTGTGCCCAAATTTATTTCACTATTTCTAATATAATTTTACCACCCAAATATCAAAACTTATTAAAAATAATTAAATAACATAATCAATATAATAAAATATTACTAACTTTGGGGTGTCACAACTCTCTCCGCCATTCCATTTTCTCGCAATATATAGCCCTCAATTATCTTCATTAAAGAATTAGTGAGAAAACTAATATTTTATCAAAATCTATGCTCCCAATAATAACTCTATATCCTTATCATTCATATATATCATTAGGAAAAATTCAATGTATTTAGATATTATATGTTTATATTAATTATCCAAAATGCTAATATTCTACATAACTATTGTGGTTTTGGATTCTAAATTCAGATCCTCCCATAAATCCAAATGTAATTGGTCAATATAATACCTATTCAAGTATAATTTCATAATAAATCATGAGTATAAATAATTTAGAACTGTAAGGCCTATTATTGTGTCTCTTCATTAATATGTTCCACTCTCTCAAATAGGAAAATATACCATTGAAATGCCATATATTTTTTACCAATATGATTTTGTATTAATTGTGAAAGGATTATTAGAAATAACTAAAATATATTGAAAAACACATAAATATGATGATATTTATCATCATATGATTTCATGAAAAATTGATAAACATTAAGCTTTATATTTACAAGTTTATATTTAATATTTTATATTAAATAAGACCAAATCCTAACATTAAATACTATCCCATTTACTTTTTGAAAATAGAGGATCCTCATGAATATCTATAAATAGATTTGGAGAATTTTTAAAATTATTAAATATAAATTTTAATTTATAAAACTAATCCTACAATATATATTTGTTTTATAAATCCAAAAATTCAAGAACACATGCATGGTGTGTATCCTCAATCTTCCAAATAATTTAATGAGTAAAAAAATATATCTATGTGTGATATGTCATGTTAAACCTCAAATGAGAACTCATCACTTCAAATGGTCCCTCTAAAAATTAAAAGGATGTGAAAGTTTATTTATAAAAAATAATATTGGATGCTTAATTATGAAATTTTATAATATATTTCAAATTAAATTTTCAAATTATTCCCAATTTTGTTAATCCCTTTATATATAAAAACATAATCAAGCTTCCTATCAGTCAATAATTACCAATATAGACTTCATTCCTAAAGGAGACCAAGGAATTCTTTTAAAAATATATGTAGAGATCATACCACACTTCTATATCTTAATGGGAATTAATTGAAATAATTCAATTGGTTTGGATATTCATCTATTATTTATTGATAATTAATGTATCGTGACATGAATTTGATTACCAGGAAGTTCATCTCAGGCCACAAATACCACAATTTGTAGTTCAAAAACATCTTAGTAGCACTGGGGTGTACTACCTTTGTTGAGATGTTTTAATTTTTCTTCACCCCCACATTAGGATCAAAGTGACCGGAAACCAATTCCTAAAACAAATTAACCCATAAGGGGGTTATGAACAGTCACACGAGCACTCTCCTTAATTTAAAATCTAGATTATACGTTGAAAATAAAGATATGATACTTTATATTTTTTTATTTTATGACCCCAGTGATGTACGAAAAATAACTAATGATCCTCCTTCACATCCAAGTGAATCATATATAATTGGATCAGAAAATACCATTTATCAGTTGATTATTTCACTAATTAATCCAGTAATATCATGCTCAACGAATCAGCAATTTAATTCCCATTAATTGTTTTAAAACCATATCAAAATCAAATATCTAGAGATTATCCACCCATTACATCCATAAAATATTCATATCCATTTATGATATGATAAACTATAGAATTTTATTATAATTATATACAATGAAATTATCCTAGAATTCAAAATGATACTATGTTTTCAATGAATACCTCATCGAAACCAATTCTAGGACATGGATGTGGTAATTCTTATAATGACGGTATAAATACAGAGATTTAGGTTCCATGACATGATTATATTATATAAAAACTCATGAAAACCCTAATCTTAAGAAAATATAATACAATAAACGAAACATACTAGGTTGGGGAAGAATCATATGGGGAGCTGATTGTAACCTTTATTTTAATTCTTAAAAATATATTTCCATTTCTAACCACTCTCATGTTTCACTCCTATAAATTTTAGAATAATGAAGGGGTTTTCCTAATTCTATAATTCATAAACAAATAAAATATAATGTATATTTATATTTACATTTATATGAAAAATATTATGATCCCAAATAAATTACCTTGTATTTCAAATGATATCAACCCAGTATCTTCTTAGGATGTACCAATATTGTTTTCTCTAATACCATATGATTGAAAAATATTATTTATCGGATCAAGAATAACCACCCATGAATCTTTTAATTTAGTAGAAACTCTATTAATTTTTCCAAAAATAATGTACCAATAGTTCTAATTATCGGATTTAATCTTGGATTCATGCGGGAAATGATAACCAAACACCTCAAATAATGGTTTACAATATAGGTGGAATATTTGATTCATAAATACCATGAAAACAATAGGATAAATATTATGGCATAATCTCATAACAAGATACATACAATGCAAACATTTAGTCATGATAGATTATTTTGGGATGTCTGTATCCTTCACACCTATCTAGTTATATCTGTATATATAGTTTATTTTTTGTAAAATATTTTCCCCTATAGTTTTCTAATGAGTTCATCATATTATTTAAATTATTATTTATTATATATGTTCACCTAATTCATCTTTGGTAACTTATTAAAAAATAGAGAGATCAATCTGAAGTATTTTTAATTAGAACTAGTTATTACTATTGTGAATTTCTAGGATATATTAAATTCACACCGTTAATATCTTAGAAAATTTCCTTCAATAACATTATCACAGTAGAAGTTATTCAATATGA
This sequence comes from Viscum album, assembly GCA_963277665.1. Taxonomy (NCBI): domain Eukaryota; kingdom Viridiplantae; phylum Streptophyta; class Magnoliopsida; order Santalales; family Viscaceae; genus Viscum; species Viscum album. The sequence goes on from OY728136.1 coordinate 2,115,252,683, forward strand.
TGAGAAATAAATTTATTTTTCCATAAAAAGATGGTTAATAAATAATTCAACATTCTTATTTAGTGGAATCCTAGAGAAATAAATTGAATAATCATTGGGAAACATTTCATCTGCAATATGAAGTTGTTCATATAAAATTAAATTAATATTATTTGAGATTTGGATGACTATCTTGAAAAAATAGAGAACCAATATATGGAATGAATGTTTCATTCCAAACTTATATTGGATTCTACTCACCTTGGAAGATGTGGGTTCTTCAATTATATTAAGTAAATGCATTCATCAAATTATATGATAGAATTTAAGATTTATAGCTAATTTACCAGTCTGTAACAAATATAATATTGAATATATCTATAACAGGAAATAGAAAATAAAATTTTATCTCAATATGGATAACCATAACCTGAACCACATTGAACTTGAATCTATTCTCTTTCATATTTTATAGAGATGTATAATGATTCTTTATATATAAAATCATCTCAATGTACTGTCCCTATTAGTTAATCATATTTCATTATATGATTAATTGTGATGGACCTATTCAAAATAAATCCATGTACATATAAGAATAAATTAACATAAAACCTATAATGTTCATTGGGATTAACCAGGAAATTGTAGTTGTATGATTTTCTATATATTAGAGCTCAGATTTTGACCCATTTGTGGAATTATTAAATAGATGAAATTCAATATTCATTTCACTATATTATTTTCTAATTTGATAAAGACACATTATTCCCATAGAATTATATGAGTGTACTTGATATCCTATTGTATAAGAAGACCTAATTTCGCTTCTCCTTTGTATTCATTTCTGAATGATTTTCAGATGACATAGTCACCCATAAATGATGAATGGTTTTGGAGCATCATGAGAGTCATGTTTAGTGTAACATGACTTCTATAATTGGACGAAAAAAAATGTATTACACCCTAACAGTATTATGGAATTGGAATCAAGGTACATTTACAATATCATTTATACATTCTCATGATTATTCAAGCTTTCACATTTGTATTAATTAATATTTTTTATATCGAAATATAGCAATGGAGGAGCTAATCAACCTAGTATTCCTTTAATAATCTATTATTTCCATCACCGACTTATTGAAAACTTCATAATAGGCCATTAATAATAATAATAATTACATATCAATATTTTAGATTCAAACCCAACTCAAATTAAAAATCAATATGGTAATCACTCAATAGGTTCTAAAGAAAAAAAATTAAATCACATAGAAAACAAAGTGACATAATATATCATAGAATTATTACCCTTCTATAATGTCAAAAACAATCATTCGTTTTCGATATTATATGTACATGGATAAAACAGATGGATGAACATATATTTGAACATTTCCTAAATGATATAATAATGCATATTGATATTCTCATTAGATTCACACTATTTAGAGATTATTCTATCCATAATATAAGTTTAAAATATGAATGTAGAACTCCAATGGATCAAAATAAAACCACTTTTGATATATATTATCTACATTAATAATATGGATAATTGCAAAACATTGTCACTCAGGAATAAAGTTGTTGTTTTATGAGAAACCTCTATATCATGGACTACCACTCGAGCATGATATGACATAACTTATGGTCCCAAATATTAATAGTTTGACTGATTAAACCTAGAAAGAGTATGGACCATATAATGGTTATCTTATGAAAAATTTACCACTTATCCCAATCTATGATTTATTCGGATTCTTTTTTTAGGAACCCCCTATAATTTAAAAATCATAGAAATCAATAAATACATTACTCATTTTCATGTAGATTTAATAAAATAAAAATTACAACTAAATTTATAACGAATACCTAACTACAATTGGAATAGAAGTATATAACACTTATTTAGTGTGGAAATAAAAATATTCCACATTTTGTTTACTAAATAATGTTTTAATGAATGTTCTTTAGATTGTGTTACAACTATTCATGTGATAATAGAGGGTTTTTAGAATTAATTTCATAACATTTCATTGGTTATCTAGACCATGTGACAAAATTGCGGGCCTTAGGATTTCTTCTTATTTCCAAGAGAAATTATTAAATGATATATAATTTTTCATGTTATTCCCCTAAAACTCATTATATTATTAAATGAAATCAAATCATATAAAAAAGGAAAATTAAAATCAAATTCCTAACCTGATTTCAAATCCCAATGTTAATTATAGAACAAATATGTAAAAAAACTAGATAGAAACTCCCTCACACTCTCCCCGTGAGGAATAATTTTTTAATATTATATCTATAAAACATTTTTAATAATCCATTGGGATATGAAACCATTTTGCAAATTAACTTCCATTTACATCATTCCATGTTACCCAAAAAACCCACCACATATCCCAAAGCATTTTCTCTATAATAATGTCATAGAGGCAATTTTCTTAGGTATCAGATAGAAATATTTTGAATGATTCCGAACAAAAAACAACATAAAATAAATCACATAAGCCATTTTTTTGGTTTTTTATGAAATTTAAATATTTGAAAAATCCATACAAATAATTTTATTGTTTTGAAAATAATTTTCATCTGACTGAGGATATAAAAAGATTAAAGTAAACGGGTACCCTAGATTTATTTTATAAACTAATTGTATAGTGATTTTCATAGAAACAAATATACCTTAAGAAAAAAATGATGGTTATTGTTTAATGCATATGAAAAAAGGAATTGACCAAAATAGGAATTGTAAAATGGTCTACGTGATCCAAATAATTATTACCCCAGGTCCCCAATATTCACCGCACCACCAAGGATAGTGAAGGCATTAAGATACTCCCCCAAAGGATAAATATCATTTCAATTTACACATGTTATATGTTATGATGTACACATACACTAAATTTGTTTATTTTTGGTTTTTGTAGACATTAAATCGTGGAGAGATTATGAATCAATATAATACATTTCACAGTTTAAAACATCAATATTATTTTGAAAATACATTTCTACAAAACATGGGTCGGTGGATCAATTCATGTTCTGTTATCCTCAGAAAAAATAAAAACTATTTTGACGTTAAATAAGAACATAGAAAATGAAATATAACTAATGTTTATATAGAATAAAATTATAATAGAATCAAAAAATAAAGAAGACATCATCGAATAAAAATATAAAATTATAACATGGTTCTACATAGATGAACATAACCCAAAACATTAGTCATGTAATTAAATTGATTGGTATTGAAGGACCTTAATTGCGAGGTAACATCTTGATTATAGTGAAAATGAATGAAACCCATCCTTGACATATAGTTCTGGATTCATTGGTTGAATGCTACCCCCCAAATATTTCATGAAATTTATTACGTCGGCTAGCGAATTCGCAATCTAAGATATTGAAACACTATTACAAAATATCCAATCTTATTAACTTGTCTTCCTATTTGAAACACAACTAAAACAAAGTATAATCACATTACTTAAATCAATTAAAAATATCAATATGTATATTACTTCAAAAAGGAATATTATAAACTGAATAAAAATCCTCCAAAAATAACCATACCATAAACAATCAATCCTCTAATGGACACATAAAAATATAGATCATAGAAGTATTTTTTATCTGAATATTATTCTTAAAAACATTAGAAATAAATAATTTTTAAATCCAAATATTCTTTGAAACATGATATCAAACACTTTATTAGAATAAATCTATTTTAAGAATGAATATCTTAGAATCGCTTATAAAACCCACACTTTTTCGATACAAGATAATGAAACATAAAGAAAACTTTTAAATCAATCCTCAATAATTAATTTACATTATAATATGGTAGGATAAACCAATAAATGACTCAAACACCCATATTATGCCATGGAAATAAAATATTTATTTTCAATAATTAAGGTTTAATTTGTGTGGAATTATGTGATAAATTGAGTATGTATATAATTTTAATTTATATTTATTATTTTTCATTGTATAACACATGGTTTGGGTGTATAGTTAATAAAATAGTGCACCAATCATGCAAAACCCATTAGAATAAAACTCTCCCAAAATATGTTCAAATCATGTTGGTATTCATAACTATCAAGTAATAGTGTGGAAAAATATAAAATATCTAGGTTCCTGTAGTGCATATCAAAGGATCCTATTGCACAAAATAATAAATTATGGCAATATTTTCAATAAGAGAAATAATAAATATATGAAAATATTTTTATTCAATAATTTCAGAAAAACATAAATTTTTTATATTTATAATTTTAACTTTTCTTAATTAAATTTGTTTATATCATTATATCAAAATTATTTTAAGGTATTTTTTTTGTATTTTTTCATAAATTATAGATGTTCTAAGGAATATAAAAAAAATAATTATCTGCAAAATACAATCATTTATTTTCATTAGATTCGAATGACATATTAAATTTTTTGTTTTTCAAAATGTGAAATATAATCACTATCATTAATATAATTAATTAAAATATAGTTGTCAATTGTCATTATTTTTATATAATTTAATTTTTTAGGGTAAAACTAATTTTTTAAAACTATTTTTCATTTCCCTTTTATAATTTATATAAAAATAATTGTTTTACAATTATAGAACTTATATATTCAAAAATGGATACAAAATTTAGAATAAGGTGGTTCCAATTTATAAAACACGTACCTTTTAGTTTTTTTCAATATGAATAGTATCTGTGGTAAAACGTTTCCCACTTGATATGAGTTAAATGGGTAAAACATGGAGAAAATGATGAAATAAAGCCTAAATATAAATTTAACACATTCCTAAATTTAAAAACATATTTTAAATTAAAACATATAAATACTAAATTGGTATATATATAACTTTTTTAAATCCATTTTTCATTGATAACAACATTTAAATTATTTATGGAAATGCTATTTCAAAAATGTTGATGTCTGTCTTAAATAAATATAAAATTTTTACACAAGGATAAAAATAGGATAATTTATTTTTTTAAAATTTATTAAAAGTATGAAATTATTATTTTAATCGTAGTATTATATTTTTAAATTTTTTATTAAATATTTACATTAAATAGTTTAACAACCCTAGTATTGTTCCTATGCAAGTATTAGAAAGACAATGAAAATAATTGTAAAAATTAATAAAGTAATATTTTTTGGTATATTTAAAGTTAACAATGAATTTTATTCCTTGGTAAAACATATTAGGGATTCGGGAAAGGATTATATTTTAGATTCACATCTATTATGATGAGTTTATATTAATAATAAAACAAATTTCATTATTTATATTTAAAAATAATATTATTTTTTAAAATTTATTTAAAAATACTGAAAATCATAAAAGTTGAATGTTATGATACTAAATGGACTAAAATATAATTATATATCATTTTATCATCATATTTACACCTTTAATGTAATTTATAACCCTTTTAATATTGATAAAGGGGTTACCGCATTTAAGGTCAAAACATGTCACCGAATAGTTGATCAAAAAAGGTAACGATCAAAATGACATAAAAACATGTATAAATAATTCAACATATATATTATTAACATAATACATTATCCATTTTGGAGCCATTTCTCAAAAATTACATTTAATTATATTTTTAATCATTATAAATTTATAATTGTGCCACTCCAATCAATTATTAAAGCGACCCTCCTCCATTAGATTATTCATAGAATTAGAACCCTCTATCTTGACCAATCCCAACCAAAATCTCTATAAAAAAATTATACATAATCTATAGGTTCTATTATACACATAATACCAACCATATGGTCCCTATGATGATACCTGAATATGGGTTCTCTAATGTAAGGTAATAATTTTTACAACTCCTTCTAATTTATTTATTTTTATAAATCCACTAAATATGATATACAAATAATAAAATAATAAATATATTATATTAAATATACTAATATTTTATTATTATTATGCTAAATACATTTTCCATCTCTTTTCCATCCTATGAATAGCATGAAACATCAATTAGGTACACGTACGAATAACCATCTCCACATAGAAATGAAATTTATTTTTCATCTGCACTTTGCGTAGATGGTTATAAATATTGAAATTATTAATATGCATTATAATTATTATATTTTTTATTAACATATAATTATATATAATATCTACCATATCCCTTACCTTTGTTGTAATTTTATAACATCCCTCGTGTGTATGTTTGGACTACCACCTTCACAAAGCGAAGTGATTCGATTTTTATTTTTCATTGCATGGATGTTCATTAAATTATTATAATTGAATAAAAAGAAAATATATATGATATAATAATTGTTTTGAAAATATTTAATTATTATTTACATTTTTCTTTCATTCATCTATTTGGAAGTGAATGCAGCATTAATGGTTCTGTACAACCAACTATTCTAAGAACTTTGTAATTAATTATTTTATCTATGCCTTTAAAGGATGATTGAAAATATGATTATAATTAATATATATTATATTAATATCATGCATAACATATTGTATATTATTTAACCATGATAAATATGATGATACTAAAACAATCGAATAGAAACATTCATGAAATACGAAACAATTATCCCTTAAAAATGACTACATTAATAACGGCCTCTTAATAAATTCATATTGGAATATTATATGTGGGTCATACATGATACCATAAGTATTTAAAGGCTTATTGTTTTACTTTTATAATATTCTTTAATCTTTTATATATAAGTAACAAATTATATCAATAGTATATTTGACCATTGATAAGAGTTTATTTCATTATCTCATCATTACTAGGGATAATTTTTTCTCAAGATTCGATTGGTGAAATTATACGATCATACATTCTTAAACCAAATATAATTATTTCTCAAACTGTTATTTCTTAAAATTATATTTTTTTATTTAATTTTTTCCTAATAATTACTTGTGATATTGAAATAATGATTTTCGGTGAAATTAATTTTTTTTCCATTCAGTTAAAAATATTTTTCTTCAATGTCCAAATTTTATATAAACAAATTTGAAAATTTTTTAACTACTATATTTTTTTATAAGGTCACATTTACCTATGTTTTAATTTTTATGAAAATATTTCAATTTAATTATTTTTCCTATCAAAATGACATGCTTTTTTATTTTTATTTTCAGAAAAAATAAGCTTGGAATAATTATATTTACTTAGATAGATTAAATATAATTTCCCTTCTTTGTGAATAATTAATAAATTTATTATTTATTTACATTTTTTAATATTATTTTCGTATTAAATGAAATCCTTTATATTTTTTAAATTTTATGATTTTCTTTATCTTATGTTATAATGAAACAGTCTTTTTCCATAAGACATGTTCCAGTGATCATTTAAAAGTACATTTATCTTTGTAAACTTCATTGGAAGAAAATTATGACTTACTAGCTATATAATATGTTGATACTATTTTCCATTTTACTCTAAATGGATTATGATGATATTTATTGTTTGGGGGAAATATTATGATTTTCTTTTCTAGATATTCCATATGAAATTTTATGTTAATGATGTTTCACCAAATCAATATTATGAATTTATTGAACACAGTATGTCATGGAAAGAGCTTGTTATAGTTCCTTAATTCATTAGTATGTCTCATGAGAAAAATTATTTTTTGTATTTTTTGTACTTCAAAAAAAATTTCATATGTTTTATTGTAGAAAGGCCTTGATGGTGTGATTTTGATTCTTTTATTTGTCCACAAATTTAGTCCCCTATTATATTATTAATTTTATGGAAAATATTATTAATACTTATTTCAACCATATTATTCATGTTTCTATTATTTTATGAATAAATTAATTGTAATCTTTCCTTTATTAAGAAGTCAAGGTCACACTTTATAATGTATAAAATTCCCTATAAAAATAATAATATATTTATGAATTAAATTTGGGATATAATAGAAATAATAATAACGGTATAAAAAGATATATTATATTATATTTCATTCTTTAATGAAAAATAACATAAAAATGTTTTTTATTATTGGTGATTAATATATGAAATTTTCTTAAGATACAATTGATCACGTCATAAGGGGACTTATGGTTTAGTAATGTTAGTAAATTAGATATATTTATCAATTTCACTATCAAATTAATACAAAATATATAAAAATATTTTCTTTTAGATTTCCTTTATTCCTATCTCAATGACAATTCATATAAATCATAATACACTTCTGAGATTCCTAGCGAAAATAAAATATTAGAATAGCCTGATCTTGAATAATTATTAAGGTTAATAAAACATTAGAAGATATAATGAATTATTTAGTAGAATTAATATTGAAAGGTAGATAATTGAGTCATATTACATTAAACATATAAAAATTGTATAATATGGGAAAAATGATGATTAAATAAATCCATAATCTCATATGCTTAAAATATATCCATTGGTATTCTATGTAATTTTAAAATTACATAAAAATTAATATATGATAACATAATTGTGTAATATATAATTCTAGACATATGAAACATACTTTCAAGACCATTCTCAAGACTATTCAAATCAATGTTTATAAACCCATGTAATGAGAGAAATTTATTTGTCTCATGCGACCATTATAATAATGAAGGGGATATCAATAAAAATGCCCACCCATCACATAATATATATAATTAATTACACATATTAATGTGGAGAAAAAAAAAGAAACATAAATATTCATATTGTAAAACATACACACAAATCAATAATTCTTAGGTCAATAAAATAAAGAAAATCTCAAACTATATAGAGTAATCTGGGTGATGATAATAAAATTGAACATTAAATGTAAAATTGATATCAATCCACATATATAAATAATAAGGATTATACAATTAAATAATATCCCAAGTTTAATAAATGTAAATTAAAATAATGCTTTCATTTATGAGTAGAAATACCATAATAATGACATTAAATAATTTTTTAGGAAAATAGAATTTCCTTATGCAAATTTTTTTTAATAAAATATTATAAAAAAACATATTGAAAATAATATATCCTTCAAATATAAATTAAAAAATTGAAAATATTTTTTAAAACATTTATTATTTATGAAAGTGGAAAATTTCAGTCTTGTTGTAAACATTAAAATAATGATTCCCTTCATGTTTTTAGTAAATTAAAAACAATCATTATTTTGAAAATGAAAATAAGATTCATTGCAATTTTTAAAAAAACTAAAATGAAGGAACAAATTATCAAATCAATTTAAAATGGTCAAAATCATTTTTTGATACATTTTTCTAAAACAATTATTTTGTTGAAATTGTATTTTTGACCGAAGAGAATAATATAGTTAGGTTTTCATAACAAAAAATTATCAATAATTTTATGTAATACGACGTGATAAATTGTAACTATTTCATGAAATTGACCATGAATAACTATATTTGAAGATAATATAATAATATTAAGAAATATATATCAAATAATTCAACTTTGGTAGAAATAAAAACAGTCCTGAATAATGATGAGATTTTGAAATAAATCCTTATAACATTGGATAATTTTCAATGATATATCCCATTAAGGAAATATAATCAAATGAGTCTTTAGATAACATGAATATAAATAGTTTGAGGATATTACTAATATAAATGGGAATAATATTCACCACACAACAGAATTAGTGGTGAATATGGTATATGTATCATGAATAATAATTATGATGTTAAACCCTTATCTAATGTTCAACATCCATCATATGTGACTGAATATTAGTTTTAATAAATATTAGTTTTTTATAAAACAATTTCATAACCAGACTCCTATATATCTTACCATATAAAATTTACTAATTTTTATCACTAGTTTATTATCGATTCATTGGTAAATCACTATTCCATGTTTTATCACCTTCATTTTACATATATTAGTTTGTTTATTTTTTTCCTATTAGCATTATCAGGGTCACATCATCTTCATAATTTTAATCATTATATAAAAAAAATATTTATTATATTTGTTTTTATAGTTATATTTTAAAATTATATAAAGAAAATAGATGCCACAAGTCCTTGAGATTCTAGATCATATGTAAGCATGAATGATATTAAATTTAAGTTGATTTATGAAGAAAATAAAAATAAATATAAATTCAAATTTCCATAATAAATATTATGTAAATATATAGAGTTTATATTAATCATATAATTCCTTATTATAACCATATAAAAAAGAAAAAAATATTTCATCTTGCAATGTTGATGGAGTAGTCTACTTGTTCGCACAAGAAATATTGTTATTTTATAATGGATTAGAAGGTATGAAGTTATGTGTGATATTATAATTAAAAAAGAATTTTTAGACCATAAATAACAAATATATTCATTAAATTTATCCTTATTACATTTCAGGTAATGAGTAATAGAGAAACAAATCATATCACTTTGTGAGGTGGTAGTCTATCAAACACACTATTGTTGTTATCCTAAGTAATGTTATATATTTTCAATGTATTATTTTTAAATATAATATGGATTAAAATAGAGAGGATTTGATGAGACAATGGTCGATTCCGAGGCCCAAGGTGTTGAGATATGTTTTTTGAAACATATTAAAATATTAAATACCATTCATGCATGATGTTCATGAAAAAGGGGAATAACTTCTAAAGGGGTGGATGGATTAGAAAAATGAGGACACCGTTGAATTTAGAATAGCAGGTTTATCCTAGGAGTGACCTAACATTGGTCGGTTCAAGACAACTGTGTAAATTCATCATATGGATTTTAAATGAATTCAATAAAATGATTAAAAATTATTTTATTTTTATTTTCATGGTGATGCAACACAACGATATGTTTTTTTAAATAAACCAATTAGAAAATATATAGGGTTAGTTTCGAAAACCTTGAATCCTCTAGAGTCACTATAGAGAGAGATATGGTGAAACATCTCTCCAGGAAATGATAGAACTTTGGATGTGAGATCAACGAATGTTGTTCTTGGCAGATATCTCCAATGATGATGACAAGAAAACTAATCATCATTTAAAAGCAATCCGAATTCAGGGTAGGATGCATTATTTCTATTTTCATTTCTCTTTCTTGAGTCCAATGATGAACATAGACTAATCCATGAATAGATTATCCCACAGATCGATCGTTTATGTGGGTTTGATGGGTTATAATTCTTTATAATTGTTTTTGATTCGTTCATCATTCTTACTCGAACAAATTAAGGCCAAAACGAACAATGGAATATGTTCTTTACTCATGAATTTTCATTGTTCTACCCCTGATTTCTTGAATTCTTGACGTAGATTCTTTATTCTTCCCCCCAACATTTATAAATAGTTCATTTGTTCCTTCGAATCATACCACACTGATCTAGAACTATGGATCTAGCATCGAGATGATATTATGGAGGTGTGATAGTGGAGTTGGAGGATGGATCAACGAGATTCACAAGAACCAATTCATTGAGAGAGTTGCATCGGAATGAATAAAGTCAAATTTTCATGTCAATTAAAGGCCTAAAACTTATTGATATGGTGTAAGGGTCGTAAAACAACCATAGATATAGAGTTTCAATGAGAACATACCAATATAAAAAGATCTCAAAGATAGGCCAATGTGTGCAGAGGTAGAATATGGGTTTATGGAAAACTCAATACACACAATATGTAATCCCATCTGCATGGCGTGTATTCAATGTTTGAGAACATGGTTTATACATGGAAATTAAATTGAAATTGTGTTGAGTACACCAGTTTCCTACATGACGTGTACTGCCCTATATAGTATGCCTTGGACTGAGTATACATGATATCTTATGTACTGATACCTAGGAAGGAATACACATAATGATTTCATGTACTAGAACACATCTAGAGAACAAAGGCAAACCCCATATGGACACACAAAACATTTGAATCCATGTACTTATCGTGTACTCCTCTTCTACATGACATTTTCTAAAGACATATACTGTTTTACATGAGCAATACCCAGGATCAAGGGACATGACATGTGACCCTACTACATATTGGGTACCCTTTCAAGATGGATTTATTATCATGACCTCTAATCTTGTACAAGGTTAATTAGTGTTCACTGTTCTAATTACATCCTATAAAGTTGGAATGAATCATTTCCAACTTATAGGACTATGATCCCTTTAGTAGGACTTCCTAGATAGAGTTGTTGAGATCCTATGAGAGGCTTGTGGACAGATTCTATATTTATTATTTGTCCCCTAGGTGGAGTCTTGGTATCGATGTGACCAACACTATTTGTGTACAGAACCCCTAAATTTGGGGTAAATCTTAATTGGGTTGTTGGTATGAACCCATGGCCCTTGTGGGTAAATCCATATTGAGTTTTTGGTATCATACCATGGCCCTGGTTGTGATCCTCATCAGTTGTATCATATATCTCTTTTTATATCTATCTTTATATCTTTCTCATTGAAAGAATCTAATAGAAGTTCCTCGCAAAATAATTTCATCAAATTAATGGACCATATGAGTGTGGTATCATAGATGAGTTATTTTGGGAATATATGATCTTAATTCCTATGGTTGGATTATTGCGGTTGTGAATTTCCTCTAGATCTTGTGTGTTGGTTGAGAATATATTTATATTGTTGTCACATGTACTGTAGATATATACTTGTGCAGAGCTGATTGTATTCTCCATTGTTATATTTCATTACAGTTTCAATGTTTCCTACTGAGTATTTTTATACTCACTCCAACAACAGAATTTCCCACATGTGTCATGTCTTGTGCAGATGATCAAAATCTTGATTGAGTCCTAGGCAGACAAGGACAAAATGGAGCATTATGAGATCAATTAGTCCCTGGGTTACCAATGACTATAGATAGTAGTCCCATTAGTTTTTCCTACAGATTGGACTTGTTTTTGTAGACTCATATTTATGGTTTTTGTAATTTGCCTTTGTTTACATTAATTTAAATCTTGTCGTACTGTGGTTGTTGGATATAGTGGTATTTATAAATTGATTACGTGGTGGTTTTTTACATTTTAGAATTTTATAAGAATAGATATGTGTGTGTGCGTACATGTACAATGGAAATTCCTCCCATATCTGTGATATAACTACTTGGTGATAGTCACCAACCACTGGCCTATTTGATGTGGGCCTGGGGAGTCACGTATTGGGCCCCACTGGGATGGGTCATGACATAGTGGTATCAATTGTGGTATATTCTACATTAGGACTAAGAGTATATGAGATTGGTTTGGGGAAACAATGTTAAGGGTCTAAACATTAAAATTCCGTCCATGGACTCCAGTGTTGGTGCATAATGTGACATATCTATACAACAAGACTCTAATAACCCAAATTTTGACTTTGTACATGAAAAAACTAGTTTAATAAAAAAAATAATGTCACATTCGTCATATAAGAATGGTTTTTCATTTCCACTCCCTTCATGAGTCATCTCTCTGGATATACTCATTGATCATGGTACATCTTTTTTTCTTACATAACTCCATCATGACACAAACTAGAGAGGATTTACGAGGATGATCAAGAGGATGACCACCTTAGTGGAGAGGATTTGGGAGAAGGACCAGTTCCCCCGATTTCACCGTAGTACAAATAGATGAGGAATACATGAAGAGTATTGTTCATTATTTTTGGTGACATAGAACCTTCATTTTCTGAGGTTAGCCTGACCGTATGTGGCTAATGATGGGATTGAGGTGGTGACATGAGTATTTTGTCTTGTCAGGACACTTACAGATCAAATGGTGTCCCTAGTGGGAAGACTTATATATGCATCAACAAAAAGATGGTGGAGTTTTTCTATCCGTACCTATTAGAGGGAGACTCTTTCATTGATAGAGTTTGAGAACCTCTTCAAAGAGGAGTTCTAACTAGTTACACAAAGAGCTATGTGTATACATGTGCTTCTTCATATCCAAAAGTGTAGTGTGATAGTGGCTGATTTTTCATTGATGTTCAACAACATTTCCATCTACTGAATTGATGTGGTTCCGGATCAGTACATTAGGGATTAGACCTTTGAGATAGGTATACATAGTGTAATTTGAGCTACTGTTATCCATATATTCATTCCTACTTATGCTGGGATGATTGAGTGAGTTTTGGTGGTAGAGAGAATCTTAGCTGAGCTGATATAGCCAGTGATAGTCAGCAGTGGATGATATGTAGTAGATACCTCAGTAGTAGAGAGATGACATTATTCCTATGGACCTAGATGTGGGATACATTTAAAAGAGAGGTCCAAGGATAGATGATATACTATTTATGGAACATAGGTTGGGTCCAGTTATCCTAGAGAGAGGTGGTGTAATTCATGTGACAATAAGGGATATCTCATTTGAGATTTTGCGACATGTCATACTGCTGACAAAGAGATTGTGGATGGAACACAGAGGTAGATATAGTGATAGGTTAATGAATATTTTTAGGCTGTCATACATGGATTTAGATCTAGGTGAGTAGAAATAGGTGGTCGATGTTTTGAGTTACCACCACCACCACCCCCAGGTGGTCTATGATAGACATAGGGAGCTACAGGATACGTGCGGGAACAACTGCATGCAGTCAAGTGATATGGCCCTTGGGATCCATGAATGTGATGAGGTATGATCTATTTCATTTTTACTGAAGTTTTGTTTACTGGTGTAAAAAGGTGATGGTCATGCATTTATCTACACATATTTGTTTCTAGACATAGAGATTTAGTTTGAACCATTGACTCGACCCTTACACTTAGATACAACTATGGGAGAAGACTTAGTGATCACACACTTGTACAAAAAGTGTGACAAGACCATTAATGGTGATATTTTCAGTTTGAACCTATTGGTGGCAGAATTGAATCCTTACAACACTATTCATGGTATGGATTGAGTATCTACAATCTATGCCCAAATTGACTATTATAGTTTAAGGGAGTGGTGTGTAAAAAGGTATGGATTGTTTTTTAACATTGTCAGAGGAAGGGAAACCTAGGAATCATATGATGGAAAACTGCAACGGATGGTGCAAAGAATTAATCATCTATTGGTTAGGCCAATCATCAGTGCATTAGATATTATGGGCATCCATTTTCTAGAAGTGGTGGAAGAATATAAAGAAGTCTTCCTTATAGATGTTCCTGGATTACCTCTCAACTGGGATATATAAATCTACAATTATTTACACCCTAGAATGTGATAATCCAGATATATAGCTATATATATATATTGCTATAATTTATTCAAATATTTTATTTAATTTTTCGATAATGGACGTGGTATGTCTCTAATTTTTCTGGAATAAAAGATTCACATGTTTTCAAGAAAGAAAAGGAAAAAAATTTCACAACTATCCATGTAAAAATCGTTATTACAAAGTACATATATTATACATTAGAATCACAACGTATCCCAAGAGGTAAATACAAGCCGCAACCATGCCACAAAGTCTATTGAAAATATTTCTACATGATGTGACTAGACCAGACACATCATGATGGTATTCAAATCTCCATGTAAGAAAAAAGTGGGAAATCAGATAGAGATAAGGTACACATCATGAATGATGTATTCATGTCATGTAACTAGTCAAACATACTTATCAATGATAATCATGTTCCATGCTAGTGATCCAATGGAAAATGATACGAATCGAGGGTACTCGTTGTGTAACATAGTTACACATCATAATAAAAAAATCCAATATAAACATTTGAGCGACAGAAAATTAAAATGATTCAGGAAATTATTCTCATCTCCGTTTCATATCATATTCAAATATTTCATCCATTTACCCTCTCAAACTCTTTGTATCTATGTGTTATTATTAATCCAAGAGTCGTAGAGCCACTAGTTTTCAAAGCATTCAATTCTTGCCATCACATTTAGTTTCAATTCCCATTTCTCTTTTCCATATAAATCTTTTATTTATAATAACAGTTCATTTAGTGAATGTTTATTTCAGTTCCATTACAAATACATTTCAAGATCCGAATACCATTACTCAATCTATTAAGAATGTTGTCTTTCATTTATTTAATTTTTTCCTGCCACACCATGATTAGCTAACTTTTTTACTGGTATTGATCAACCAATGTTTCTGCATAACTAAATATTCCTTTTAATCTAATTGTGTAAAGACTAATTGAATTAGTAACGTGGATAATTTCCCCCGATCTATCTCATTATTGCGAATGTCCTTGAACATAGGCTTTTCAAATAAACGACCCTATCCTTATTGTAGTAGACTATGATATGACCACTATCTTAGGATACTTTTAGCCTTAATGAAGCCAAAATGAATTCCCCTAGGTTATCACTATCTATCGGCCACAAAATAGCTACGTATAATGTAGAACTAGCAAGTGAAGACCAAAGTCAATTAGTGATCCCCATTGCATCGTAGACTAAGACACAAGATCATTTCATGATTAGAATTTAAAGGACATCCTTTGAATAGATACAGGGCCTGATCCTGACCCCTTCTTTATAATTTATGGTCATCCCAAAATAGAACACAGACCAAACACCCAAACCAAATACATCTAAAAAGGTCACCATTAAGAGTTTGGAAACCATATCCTCTTGAAATTTAACAGCATTCGCCCTGTGGATTTGACCATGTACTCCCACTATAATAGAAATTTAGTAGTTGGAGAATGTTTGGGAAAAATTATAAATTCAAATTTGATTCATGTTAGAGGATGTAATGACACCACTATGATGTGGACATCAAATTTCTCGAACCGTTTTTGGGGATTCCATGTCATCTCGTAAATGATCCATTGATTTATAAGACTTAGGATTACCTTTCCATCACCTCATTCTTTTGTCTTCCATTTCTAAACACCCATGCATAGTCACCTTTAAATTTAGTTCATGTAACAAGGTCACATGACATGATGAAGGAACCTTGAGGTACAAGAACTATTACCCTTCGATCCCGATATGAAAAGTCATCTAGTTACACTCCACTAGTAAACAATGACTAAACAACCACAGAATGTTGGATGAGGCTGGAGAC
This sequence comes from Viscum album, assembly GCA_963277665.1. Classification (NCBI taxonomy): domain Eukaryota; kingdom Viridiplantae; phylum Streptophyta; class Magnoliopsida; order Santalales; family Viscaceae; genus Viscum; species Viscum album. The sequence goes on from OY728136.1 coordinate 2,115,269,713, forward strand.
AACTAAAGGTTTCAATTGCTCTTTCTTTATCTATTTGCGTCTGTTAAAATGGAACACATAATCAATGATGTCACAGTTTATACCTGGCCTCCAAAATCATCATATTTTTTAATATTACATCTTCCTAGTTTCTAGATGAATGGGTATTGAAGAAGTACAAAAATTAAATAGAACTGATCTATAAAAAGATGCTAGATGAAAATATGATCCTCAAAATAGAGAATAACATCAGAATAGAGAGACTAACCTAAATTGGTATCCCAAAGATATTGGATTTCTGAATTTCCACTGAACTATTCATCCTAATGAAAAATCTATGAAATATACCTAAGTATCACGATGATAAATTTAACACTAGTGATAAAAAACCATAAAATTCTCCTGGTCATCAAGATAAAGCTAAAAAACAATTACCAAAAGAATCCCCTCTTCTTTTAATTCCATAATATCTTAAGATTGTGTTTTTCTGGTAAGTTCAAATGAAATGACATTCACCATCCTCAGGATGTATGTGATATAGAATTTAAACAACAATTTTTATTCCATCCATTTTCTCCATCATATATTCATGTATTTATAATGAAATATAAACTTAAGTTCTTATGGTATGAAAATACTATGAATATTTTCCTTAAATTATAATTCCTACAACACTAAAGTGTATACATTACCACATAAATCTATATATCATGTGTATCGTAATTTTTCTCATACAAATTAAGATGAAGAGAACAATATGCCACCAAATGAACATCTTACAAGATAATACAACCAGAAACAATGCTAGAATAAACATAGAAAACCACACACCCTTTCTTGGATTCAGAAAGATCATAATAGTTTTTGATTCCAGAACATTTATCTATAAAAACCATTACTATTACATTGAATCACATATATTTATCACATATTTCCATGTCATAGTAGTCAACGATGATAGAAAATTCAAGATATTATTAACAAACAATTGACAGTTACCAACAAGGACAATGTATCTCTGAATGTAAAATACATTTTTTGTTAATTACAATGGAAAAAAAAACTTTAAATTATCTGTATCAACTGATAAGCCATGTTTAGAAATCAATCATCCCAAAATCCTAATTTCATGAAAATACATTTTTAAATTTGAAATCATTCCATATGGACAATTACTTCTCATTGTTTCTAGAACCAACCTCAATGGGTACTCATGCTCACTCACTGATATCGAGTAAACCAAAATTCCATCAATGAACACAACCAAAAAATTGTCCTGATACTAATTTAATATCTAATTATTCAAGGACATGAAAAGCAAAATATCATTGGTCAAACGAAATGGAATAAAATTATATATTTAATTTCAAAACAATCACTTGAAGGATTTCTTCATTATATCACACTTTTTAACTATGAGATGGGGGAAACCTAACCAAATTTGACTATTGGAAATCCCATTTTACACATAAAATATTTCCTAAAAATCACCAATATGAGGAAAATTATAATTGAACATAACTATTATATGGTTCAACATCTTGTATCCCACTCATAATTAGAGTGAATCATCTCCATTCTTGTAAAATATCATTGGATTTTCCTAGGTCAAAACTCCAAGGAGAACAAAATCATTCACCAACAAATTATCTGACTAAATCATGAGATCTTTTAATTTTGTTGGTTTTAGAAAACATAAATGTATTAATTTTGGGTATGCCCTTTGAACGTTGTTAATTTCAAACTCTAACTCCCTATATAGTGGAATCCCGGAGAAATCGTTTCTAAAAACATCCTGAAATCCATTAACAACAGCCTAAAGATCATCAATTGAAGAAAAATCATCAAGATTATCTACAATAGTAGAAAAAATACTCACAATCAATGGGTGGGAAGGTCCTGCATTTCCAGACCTTAGATACTACTCTCCATAAAACAACCATGATATATAATCTGATAAAATAAATGAGACATGCTGATGATAACAATCAACCTCTTCCAAATGAGAAAAAATATAATCCATTACAATTATGACTCCAAAGAAATCCAAACCGAGGACAATATAATTTAACACTAAAACCACATAACCAATTTATATTATACATTAAAAACTATTCCCCTTCATATTTCAAATAGGTGTCACTAAATCCATAAAAAATGAAATGAATTCCATCATAAGGGTAACCATATCAATAAAATTCCATGATATTGATAGGTGAGAAACACACGAATAAAATAAAGAAATTGGTTATGAAGATGCATTAAATATGGTAAATCTCAAGATATTGAGACTCACGTCATACTCCAATGGAATCACATATTATATGTGTGGTTTCATCGCTCACAAGCATATGGATGGAGGATTATATTCAATGATTCATCTGACTAAGATGCAGTATCCTTTGTAGATGAAGTTACATGAAAATATTAATGAGTATACATGGCCTTGAAGAAATTTTGTAGATGAATATAATTTCCAAATCTATTACAATACATGTTAGGTGAAGTACATGAATTCCCTAGTGTTTTAAAACATTACACACTAATAACATATTGATGGAAAACAACTAGATTTAACAAGAGGTTCTGAAACATTCATTAGCAATGAAAAATCCCTACCAATCATACAGTAATCCTTGTACATCCTCTTCTACTCTAGATAGAAATTGAAGCTATGACTTGGTGGAATAAATGGTACATAATATCAAACCATTCCAACAATATTTAGATATTCCATAATACTAGTATCCACTGTATCCATAAAGGTCAAAAGATTCAACATAAATACCAACAATCTGACGTTTGGTCGCAAACCCTGGAGGTACTAATGAACTTTTAACTAGTCATTCATTATAAATTATTGTGAAAAACAATACAGTATAGAAACAAATTGGATTATTTTGACACTGGAAACTCTCCCTATGGAAATTAAATGATATCCAAAGAAAACATCATCAATAGTGATTCTAGGAAAAACTATTAGATGAAGAGAGTCTTGAAACACTTATTTTATAATATCACATATTTATCACTGTGTACCATATAATCCTCTCAAACCATACTGTGTACCTTAAGTCATTAAGAAGGTAACTTCACCTAGATACTCTTAGGTGAATTCAGGATGTCAATGATCTGATCAATCCAATATAGATGGTCCTCCACCTCTTATAGATTATTTATACCTTTAATGTATAGTTGATTCCCATGAAATAACTCTTTTTATATATCCTTATCCCACAATATTATTATATTTAACTCCATAAAATCATTCTATCCTTGTAGAACATTATGACAAATAACACGGATTTCCAGTATGATTGCCTCGATTATGTTTTGTTCCATCAGAAGATATTATTAAGGTGAATTAGTTGCACCCTCATGTGGAACTTGAAGAACACAACTCAGAGGAATTATGTAGCACACCTAAAATAATGAATAAACAAAAAAAGAATTAAATTAGTTCAAACTGGGAAACCCATATGAAAAAGAATACATTATCATCATGAATTCAAAACCGGAGACACACATCCCAACATTTCATGGTTACTTGATTCTCATAACAGAATGTGATGACCAATAACTCATTAAAATATACCTCTCATGCATGAAAAATACTCTCCCTAGTATACCAAATATTCCATGACATGGAGTATTGAGTATGGACCACCATTGATAATAAAATATAACAAACCGTCCAAAATACCCTCCCGAACTTGTACTAACTTGACCGCCACATAAACAAAGGGATATCTTGATCTCGATGGGCTGGAGACTAGATCCTGAGTATCAAGAAATTACTACATTTAATGATTTCTCCCAAAAATAATTAAAAATGTGACATTTGTATAGATAATATTAATTATTAAAATGATAAATAAAATCCATACATGAATGTATATATCATAAACTAAACAACTTGATAGTATAAAAAATCATATAGTATGAGTCCAACCATAAAGGAATACCGAATAGATAATCAAATACTTAATGTGATATCATAGGATGAATCACAAAATCACATCTCATGGTACTCAATATAGATGAATGAAAACCTTTCCACCTCACTATGACATTTTTCCTTTCACTAGATCCAACGACATAAACATGTCTGCACACTATTTGAGCAGTACACATGGTGTGATATAACATACTCAATAGGGTATCACATAGGTGATCCATAAAAAGTATATATTTAAATGTTCAAGTATGGTCATTTTAAATAAAACATGTCATGACAAGGAGTAAAATGGATTTTATCAAATGCTTGGTAAATATATTCCTTCATCTGATAATTCAATTTCAAATAGAGGTATATCAATTTGAAGCATAATTTCTGTCAACTTTTATCATAATATGAAGCATGAATATCACAAACATGAAATTATAAAATAATGAATAGGTAAATCATTCCATGTAACTCAATATGACAGGCTAGAAGACTAATCGTACCACAATAATGACTAGTTCACAATACGCCTCAGGTATATGGTCTTATGGTCCAGAGGAAATCCTTATGAGTGAACCCCTCAATAATGTCAAAAATAAGTCCCTATAACAGTAATCCTATAGAGGAAAAAATTTCCCATCTACTAACCACCCGATAGTGTAATAGATAATGGACATAAGATAATCCTTCCACCAATGTGCATAATTTTTCCCATGTACTTATCTCATAAATAATTTAATATATTTGAAAATACCACTTTTACCACTAACTAAAATCCATGGAAACACCATCTTTTATTATCATCGCATTTACAAATAGAACAAAATCATTCAAAATTAATTGAGAAATATATTTATAAAAATAAGAGAAATAAATTTCATCAAACAAAATATTGAGAATAAAAAATATATATTAAAACATAGGTTTTCACATTCCCACAACAGATTGTATAATAACAATAACAAAAAATGAAAATATGGACCCTAAAACCAATCTATTGAAATATATTTGATATAATTTGACAATATGGTTGGTATTGAAAAAAAAAACACATTACATGATAACAAAAAACCATCTTCACCACAACCAAAAAAGGAAATAACACTCATAACTAGATCACAAAATGGATATAGTGTTTAAATAAACGAAAAATTACTATATATCAATGGATATGATAATGTAACAAAATGAATCTATCGTGACCAATGTAACAATAGAGAATAAATATACAATCACCTAGAGAGATTCAAACCAACCACAAATAATGATCAATCACTCAACAGATCAATAAAAATTGATGGAGATTTCCATAAATACTATAAAAGACTTTTAGATTGACAGAAAAAGTATCTATGGGATATTGAAATAATATTTCACTCATATGAAACCCTAAATTCCGTATTTGTGACAATTATGAAGCATGTAATCCCAATAGATGTCGTGAAATCCTATGCACATTAATAAATAGATAATCATGTCACATTTTATTCGAATTTTTCTTTTTAACATTACAAAATATATAATTTGTACATGGTGTGTATTCCATTCACACTGTATAATAGGTTCAGAGAATCCACCCAATATAACATAAAAGTCAATTATTCAAATTAAATAGTGATTATATTTTTTACAGTCTATAGAAATTGTATATTCATACATGAAAACCCACAACACCTTAGGCATCCTCAAAAAATGGGGAGAACCCAGAAAAAAACATCAACTCATTAATTCCCTAACTTCATTAATTAAAAAAATCATATATCCCCCAAAATTATTTAATTTTCCTTTATTAATGCTCTCTATATCAGGAATCCCGAGACATGCTAAATTAAAGAGTAGAACAACTAATATGAAGGAAATTACCTGAAAGTCGGTGATGAGATATTACACCACAAATACTGGAGAGTTTTGATCTACCAGTTATGTGTAATAGTTAACAAATGTTATATTAAATTGAATTGACTACTATAAGAATGTTAGGTTCGACCACTATCTCTAACTCACATTAATATCCATTATCCGGTGATGTATTACTCTTTTTCATGATAAAATCCTCCTAAGGGAGTTATCATTATTAGGCCCTTGATAGTGGTCTATAAAGTAAATTGGTAGTCCTCTATTGACATCAGATATTATATACCTCTATAAAAATGTAAATATCACACGAAATCATTATCTAAAAATCAATGACATTCTAAAATGTGTTCATAAAAATCATCATATACTTTTTAAAACTAAATATTCTTTATTGAATGAATAATATATAAAGAAAATTCTTCAATAAATAGTAGTTGTTAAGAAACACTATTAGAAATTATCCTTAATATAGCACTATGTTATCATAGAAATTCCATAATCACCATGAAATAAAGTACATCACTAACATAATCATCTTGGAAAAATGATCGCTAATAGTAGAACCTAGTTCTCCTCAACATCATGGATGATATAAAATGATTTCTTAAATTACTATAATGATCTCTTCACATCATTATATGAATTTTATGACTCATATGTAAGAAAAAATTGGATTTGAAATCAAATTAAAAACATCACTTTCCTATTCCATTTATAGTTATCAAGTCCACCCCTATCAAACATCAATTGGTGCTTTGTGTACCCCCTCCATCTGTAACTTTTGGTTTTTGTGTAAAACATCTATCAATATAAAAAACTTTATTCCTTAACAAAACGGAAATGTTTATTTATTTATTTATACCACTTCAGTGTTTATTATTATTAATATTTTATTTCACGACATGCATAATCATTAAGGTCATATATTATATTGTGTTTGAACCAAAACCTATATAATAACCATCCACTAAAAATTATATCCCATTAGTAGTGATTCATATTAAATCAAAGTTCAAACATATAATCATTAGTGGAATTTATTTCTACTATTGATTTATATATGAAATTTCACATAATATGATTAAAAAAATGAGAAGATTATAATTTATGAAACATTATTATTATTATATTAAACAAATCCATCATATAACCATTATCTAAATTAATTTTTTCACAACCCAACCCACTCATGGATCCTTTTAGGATGTAAATTAAAAGGCGAGCGATCCTCAAAATATATATAAATTTTTCCTTACGATGGAGAATAGTACCAATGTTATGAATACTTAAATTATGATAGATATAGTCATTATATTTTAAGAAACATTATTCAAAACCATGTTAAATCAATAATAAAATCATTAAAATTACTAAATAAACACATTCATGAGTGTTTCAGCAAAAAATGCAAAACAAATATTGATTTATAAACTAAATCACAAACACATGTTTCATCCTAATTCTATATTAATCGCAATATGGAAATATAAATATTTCCTAACACTAATAATGAGGAGATCACATATGATTAAATAGTGATAGAAAAAATACGATGTGTAGAAAATATACCCTAAATATTTCTCCTCTAAATAAAACTATTTATTGTTAGAATAAATAATAAATATTCCTATAAAATCATATATAAATACTAATCAAATGTGTATAATAAATAAGAAAACATCAATATAAAAACATCCTCTATAATCCATCCACCACACTATCACATGACCAAATCCATGACACCAAAAATACATTATTAAATCAATATCACCATGAACGCAACACATAATTCATAAAATGTTCTTATGAACACAATTATTGATAAGATAACAACGAAAAAACAACTACCCACTAGTATATTAAATGTCCATACAAATAAAATAAAACACATATAAATTATTATAATTAAATTAATAATAAATTTATATTAAATTTGAATACCAAGGCCCTAAATATAATATAATCATCTAGAAATATTATACCACTAAATACAACGTCATTATCAGGGAATTTTACATCCCTCCATACCACATTACCATCAAGTAGTGTTTTTAACATTATTCATATTATAAATATAAACATATAAAAATCAAGATATATATAAAATAACCACATAAAATATATCATACAAATAAAATATTTCCCAAAAACATAAATCTCATAACATTTATCCCCATTAACATTGATAGAAACATGATTCTGGATAATTTACCTCAACAATCCATGGCTACACATCATTCTTATAAATTAGCCTATGAAATAATAATAATATTGTGCGTTATCACTTTATGGTTCTAAGAGGTCCATTTCACAGAAATGATCATCATATACAAATTATAAAAAAAATGAAAGGATTAATTTATAGAAATTAAGAATTAATTGTGGAATCAAAATAAATTGTCAATATAATTTTTTAAACATTACCTAATACTAACTCTATTTTTTTATTTAATTCATTAAAACCCAATTACATATCACACGATTTACTAGAATTATAATCTTATCAAATAATTAATAATTCAAGGTTTTTTCGTTTTCACTACCCACAAAATACTATTATATATATTTTATATAATATTCATAAATAAATATAAACCAAAGATAAAACCCAACACCATAACAACAAAAATATTATAGTTATCTAATTAATCATAAAATTACCAAGCCCAAATCATTTTTTAGTAATTGTTTAATCAAAATAATTATTATTCATCCTTGATTTATATGTTTTCAAATTTTCAATTAGATAAATATAAATTTAAAATAAAAATATAATCTTATAATAAAATGTATAACATCACACCTTCAATTATCTAATCTACTAGTCAATAAATTTATTTGAGAAATAATGTATAGAAATTAATGGTAAATATATATTGGATTGTAACATTAAATAAGTTTCAAATTTAAATTAATGATAAATTTTAATTTAGATAAATATATATCAATATCATATATTTCTTTTATAAAATATAGCACATTATAAAAGTAGTTGGATAAAGTTAAAATAAATTAGGATTTAAGGTAATGGGGACATGTTTTTACATACATTTTGATCGAATAACATTCTCATATATACATATAATTTCATTATTTATAAATATATTATTTTACAGGCATGTTCAATTCCATTATATATTCCCCAAATTCGATTTATAACCATTTTCTTTAAATATGGATTATTTTTATGATTTGGAAAAATGGAACTCTCTCTCTTTCCTAATATGTTTCAGGCATAGAATCTCTTTCACTCACTATTTCTTATAAATATTTATGTGACATAATTTAGAATTTTTATTTTCTTTATTAATTTTATATAATATAAATACATTATTCATCCATTATATTCAATTCATGTATCAATTATTATTTTTTTTAAAAATAGATTTTATGCATATTACTTCATGACATTGTTATGTGTGTTTTTCTATTTATATAAAAGAATTTTATATTAATGTAAATACCATTTCATTTTAAATCATTTAAGATAATTTATATTATATTTTATGTCTTTCTATAGGGATTTAAATTCTTAGTATAATCAATTATAACTTTTTAGATAATTTTTACACCCCAAAAAATGTATCTTATTAAATATTTTCTTTTCAAGAGGTAATCCTATAATGAAATATGATTATTCTATTATTTTTTCACTGTTTTGGCGTAAAAATAATTATTTGTTATATTATTCTATAACAGGTGATAAAATAATTAAATACAACTTTAATAAATTTGGAAAATATTACATCAAAAAATATTATTATATAGATGACCTCGACAATGATCCTAGTCCACTATATTTTAAATTCTTTGTAAAGATACAAGAATTATTTTTATTACAACAAATTATAATACTTGTGAAAAATCTATAATTGATGATTTATGTTTTTATGATATGTTTAATGATAATATCATTAGGATCACCACTATATTTTGTTATGTAAAATTTTTATCTATTAATAAAAACATGTTCTTCATATTCCCATTAAGGGATTACATTCTTTGTTATAATTCATGCATCACTAGTTTATTGAAATTTTCTTTCATTGTCTGATGAGCTTGTTATCACACCATTTTTTATATTTCCTAATATAATTATATATATTTTGTAATATAATGGAGGGATTAATATGTGTTTTTTAATAAATATTTATTAATTGGTGGTACAAGATATTATATGTTGATAATCACTATATATAATAACCATTTGGTTTCATTATATTTTTTAACCATGAATTGTTATGTTGACTCGAGTTATTTTATATAATAAATACATATGATGATTAAGTATTATTATTTTTATATAATCAATAGGTCCAGATGTATAAGAGATGCTATAATGATGTGTAATCTCTAAATATATTTATATGAAAAAAGAAATCAAAAATTTATTTCAAACTAAAATTTGATGTAAAATACAAATTTTAGAATAAATATTACATGATTGACCACTTTTGTTGAGTATTAAATTTAAAATTATCTCCTAAATCAAATAATTAATAATAATTATATAATTGTTTTTAGTAGATACCTCATATTTCATTGTGTATATTTCTCATTTTTAATCGATATGTATTTTTTATATAAATTTTACTAAAAAAATAAAGATCACTAATTGTTATATGGCTTCAATAAATATCATGATATAATAAAGAGTAACCACTTATCATTATATCTCATAAAAATAATTTATTTGATTATGTGTATTACACCAATCATAAACACCTCAGATACATCAAAATAATTTTTTTTTGTTTTCATCATATTACCTAATCTATATATCATATATCATTAAATATTAAAATATTTTTAAAATAATAATTATCATTCATCCCATAAATCATCATTTTTTAGTGTAAATAGAACACTACTTCACAAAAATTAACACTTGTTTATTATATTGAGTAATTTTATTTATTTTACTTCCCTCACTGATTCATTTTTCATTATTATTTAAAACTCGAATCATTTTTATTCATAGATAAAATACAATATTATGATAAAGATACTTCATTATATTAAAATATTTCATCAATACTTTATAAAACCAAAACATTTTATTAAAACACTTTGATGACCAATGAATGATATCCTAACCACATAATATTTTATATAAAGATATCATGAACATATGAAAATTCTATATAAACATACAACATATAATTTATAAATATTTAAATTGTTTACATTTATTAATCATATAACATTATAAAAACATGTAATAAGGATAATAATTACAACATAATAATTTCATAGGTATTTCATATATGCAATATGATTTTATAAGTGTCTTAAAAATTTATAGCACATATTACACTATAATTTATGGTATCCATAATCATACTAAAAAATAGTCTCTAAGAATGAATCTTGTTAATACACATTATATCATATCTTAAAACATATCCATATCATTACTTATAACATAATGTTCATTAATTTTTTTTATAAATTCTTCCAAAATATCAACTTATATAGATATTTTATCTTCAAATGGTTTTGATTATTTATAATATAATTTTAGTATAGTTGAAGAATAAAATTCATGATGAATTTTATGTGATCGATTTCATATTAAAATAATAAAAAACAAATAACCTATGAAAATATTTTATTATTAATTTTATTTCTATAACTATGATTAATAATAAATATAATGTAACCTTATATGTTTTCCATGACATATTTAAAATTCCACAATATGTTGAATAATATATAAATATATAAAAAATCATAAATAAATATTTATATCAAATATCACTTTTAAGGGGATGGGTCAAAGCCTAAAAATATTCATGTCAACACCAAACACGAAAAAACATAACAGATCACCATAATATTTCTAATAAAATTAAAACATTTGAAAACCTTCACCATATATAAGAACTATTCAATTAATATTATCTCCATGTATGGATCATCCTTGATTATATCCTTATTGTGATAGTCCATCATATCCCATGACTGAATATAAACCTCCAAAATTATAATTAATTATTTGAATCCACATTTTAAAATAAAATCCTATTTTTAATCCAATTATCTCTATATTAAATATGTTAATCCTGATGATAAACCTTAAAAATTATATTGGTGTTCTGTTGGAAAATTTTGATAAGGAGAGACTCCTCCTACATATCTTCCATATATTTTACAAATATTTATAGGAATATTTTCTTAATGTATTCCCAATTTTTTTATCCTTCATAATACCATCAATTGTCTATGATCCCTAAAATAGAGAGACATGTTCAATGTTATGAGAATGAAGATTTGGATTACAGACTCGACAATGATATCCCACTAACAATTTTCTTTCCTATATCTGATCAATATCTTTTTTTCAGATTGATATTCTCCAAAATCATCATAACAGCATGGTTCATTCAACTAAGGTTTATCATTCTCATGTACATCCCTAGATTCAGGTACTAATAGATCTGACATTACCTCTACTTCAAACATCCTTGACTTACCAAACATATTGTGGAAATTTATTTTTTCAATATTATAATAATACATTAATTTCCATGTTATTTCCTAGTTATTTAATGGATTTTTTAGATATAATTTCTTTTCTTCCTGTTGCTTGAGACTATACCGAAGTGAACTATTTCTTGATGATCTAGATAATAACATAAATAATACGATGAATTTTTTTATTTATCACCCGAATAACATTATACATAGATCATTTAAACAATATAATTAAATTTACTCTAATTAATGTACATATCCTACCCTTAATGATCATTGTTTTCCCCCAAAATTTTTACTAAATGCACCAAATCTATTATGGAGATAGATTAGGGTTAGGGGATACTCAATTCTAATCCTTGATTTGAAAATGAGGCACTTTCATTGGAGCACTGCATACATCTAGAAAAAACAATAATAGGGGTTACACCATGAAGATAAGATGAAAATATCTAAGGATATGTTTAACCCCATTTTTTTACAATTAAATCAATACAAATTCTAGAATCACCATCATGTATAATTGGAAGCTGATATCAATATTAATGAATCAAATTACATGAGTCATTTATGAATCAAGAATCAATTAATAGTAAATGAACAATATATCTCTCCCTCCCTTTTCACCCATTCATATAAATAAATGGAGAATGAATTATAGTTTCATAATATGTTGATATAATAGTATAATAAAACCAGTCATCTTCTCTCATGATCTACACATCCAATATAGATCCTTCAAATGATTTTATCATACCAGTAATGATTCCATTTAATCATATTACTCTTTATAGTGACCCCAAACACATAAAATGAGGGCCCAAATTTGTGATAGATCCATTATAAGATTTAACTTCTAGGAGGCCATCATGGGATTCTAATTTCTACCCTTGATGGTATATCAGTAGATCATGACCTAAATGTCTTCATGAATAAAAAACGTATAAATTTTTTTCATAGATGGATTTGTATCCGAAAAAATATCCTCTTAACTCTAAATGATGATAAAATATGGGGTGGAAGAGAGAATGGGTTAAATTATTAGTACATAAGATGTGACACACCATATTACTAATCAATAAGAAATAGTAAATTAAAAAATAGAAGTCGTATATTGGGTTGGTAATTCAAAACAACCATGGAGGGAAGATCACATTTATGGTTGAACTCAAAATACCGATAGAAAATATTGAACTGATATCCCGGGAATGATTATGAAGTGTTCACCCTTACTAAGATATTGATATATTTAGTCACATCCAAATAAATAATATCAGGAATATAGAAACCCTTTAATAATCCATTCACACAAAACAAAATAATTATAAAAAAATACTATAAAAGGAAACCACTAACGGGAAAATCGTGATGGTATGAGAAAAAAATATGAAGTTCAGTAGTACAGATGCATTTTGTAATGATAGAGAGGAAACCATAAGAATTGTTATTCCATCACTCTATGATGAAACATAAGGGATAAATTCATTTTCATGTACTCTAGGGAGTGGTTCGGGATTAGTGAAGGGGTATAATGGCCATATATAAATGATCTGATATATGTCACCTCTTAGATGAGTTGGAATTTGTGTGGAAGTTATTATGTGTATTCCACTACCAAATGATTCTCCCATGAAACTATCACATTATTCAGCTGGTTAAAAAACTAAAACTATAAAGAGATGAATTCTCCCAAAAAAATGATTAAAAAATACACCTCTAGAGTTGAATATATAGGATTTCATTAAAACGACACAATATGATACCACATTTTTTAGAAACGGAGAATATTAAAATATAGTGAATTTTTATATCATTATCATCATCGATAGTACATAATTTGATTAATTCTAGGGTCCTATAATTATTTTCTCCAATGATTCCAAAATCATCTTCTATCTAGGGATTTTATAGATATATATTTTTCAAATGTAGAAAACGTTAGGTCACCTCATTCAAACAAGATTTTATTTTCTTGTTTAGGGATCGTATAAATTTTAGAAAATTCATCAATGCATTGCCAATGAAAATATCAGTTAACATTTAATGACAATGAATGACTAGGAAAAAAATTTAAATTAACACTGTATGAATAATTTAATTATCCTGTATGAAATGTACAATTATAATGTGAAAAATGGGCATGATACTATTTAAATTTATATAAGTTGTAACTCATGAATTTAACACCATATAAAAAATTAAAAAAATTATGAATATGTTGAATCTACGTTTATGTAAGCATTTAGGCCATAAATGTTATCCTATATATTCCTATATGAATTATAAAAAGCCACAATGTTCAGTGTCATATATTAACTACATGAAATATAATTTTTCAAAATTCATTAAAAAATGATGACTGAATGATTCATCCCGGAAAGAAGTTATAAAATGTAGATTAAAGTTTTATAAGAAACAAATAAGTTGAAATTTAACAATGTTATTATGTAAGGACTGTTATGTTGTTCCTTTTATGTTATTGTGAAAAAATTCTCTATTTCATTTCTTTTTAGATTGATTTCATTAGAACAAGTTTTTTACATTTGTGATCATCCAACATGGATAAAATTTTTCATTTTTTTGGTCATTTAAAAAATGAAATTATTTATTGTAGTTTCATTAATGTTTCGAGGAATAATAGTAAAAAGATACATATAAATGATATGATTTATTTGCATTAACATGAAAAATACTTGGATAAGGAAATATAGGTGGTATATTGGTCAAAAGAAATGAGAATTCCACTGAGAAGGGAACCTAAAAACATGATTCCTTAATGGGATTTTGTTTATGATCATATATGTGGTGTATGGATTACGCTATGAATGTATCCAATTAGGCCACATCACTTCCTTAATAGTTACACTAGTATGCAGGATAGGGAGGCATGGAATTGGTTTCATAAGATAGTGGTTCTATAATATAATGGGTGTACTCAATTGAATTCTCCTTAATGAACCATTGATGAAAAAATAATTATATGTATGAGATAGTTTATATAATGATAAAATCATATTAAAATGTGTTATATTATCATAAAACCCATATAATTTTAAAAATTAAATTACAATTAAATTAAATTTTTTGTTAACTAGGACATTGTAATGAAATCCTCATTAAAACAGTTCCTTGGAAAAATTAATCAATTCTGCTTAATAGGGCTACATGGGATAAATACCGAGTGATTTTCCATTATAAGTGGTCATAAAAAATTGATGATTTCTTAATTCTTGTAGAATTAGAGAAGTATTCTTGGTTTTTTGGGGGTGTTATAGTAATGGCCTATATTGAGACTTTATTAAAATCACACTTACTATGTTACCATTATCAATTATTAAATTCATGAAATTGGTAAAGTGGTCATTTTTTAAAGTAATTATACAAGAGACCTTTGGAAAAATAAAATTCACATACGACCTATCTTCCGCCTTGATATTTTATTTGAAAATCCCCCACTAATTTCATGGAGCTTGGAAATGTATTATATACTATAAATTTTGTTTATATGTGCTTTGTGTTGTATATTATTTTTCCTTCATCAATATATAGAGTTGTAATGTAAAAATTTATATTTATAGGTAAACAAACATTGATCAACCAATTTTAAGTGTGTAGGACACTCAATATTCATCATGGTGCATGCCCAACATTCTTCTTGGCTCATGGGATATCCAGATCTTATTTCCTTGATTACCATAATAATTTTGTTCCACACTTGTTAATCCTAAATTTCCCAAAAACATTTTATTGGTATTTGTATTATATGTTTGACATTTTTGGAGAACAAAAAAATAACTCTAAAAAATATTATCCATTTATCTTAAATATAATAAACTAATGAAGAAAAATAAAAATCTATGGTAATTTTTTTTCTAATTATAATATTTGAATGTGAATTTTTCATATTATCTATATAAATTGGTGTACCCCAACCATATTTTTAATTTATATATATCAAAAATTTTGATACATGAATCCCTCATGTTTAACCTAGTTTTTCAATTAGCATGTTTTTATATTATATAGTCTATAGAGAATCTCTAGGTTATTAAGTCTTTGATAAACATGGGTTTTAATATAAAAAAATTATGTTTTTCAATGTTAACTTTTCATTTCTTAACCTCTATCTAAGGAGTTAAGTTTTTTTTTCAAATTATGGGTTATAATATATATTTTTCTTTCTCCATCCATGTATAAAATAGATTTAATTTTTTTTATCATCATGACCATTTAAGTATTTGTATATTGAGAAAATATATTTATGAAAATGTAAATGATAATTATCTATACTATAATTCACCTCCTCACCATGTTATTTCATGCATCTTGGGGAATGTTCTTATTAGTTGTGTTAAATTCTATTAGATACCCTTATATTAATTTTCACTTATAAATGATGTGATGATTCAATTATAATGTCAAAACATTCCATCAAATAGGTTTACATACCCTTATGAAAAAATATATCCCTGTATAGATTTAAAATTACATATGAATGTAAAGGGGATTCATATAACATTTTATATTTTCCTGCAATGATGGATGAAAACATTTATTTATATAATATCATAAATATGGATTAGTCAATTATATTAATATCATTACCAAGTTATGTTATGGGAGCATATATCATTTAGTGATGTCTTCATCATAGAGGATGATTTATAATGGAATTTTCATGGGCTTATTCTATTTAAAATTTATATGTATAGATACAAATAGCCTACTATAGGTCCCTCATTTTGTTTGAGTTATATTTTTTCCCAGTGGATGTTAATTGTTTTTCAGTTGTTATAAATGAAAAATAATTATTTCATTAATAAAAATATATTAAAAAAGATATAATGAACATGATTTTAAAAATAATCTAAATATACTGAGTTTTTTAACAAAGTAAATACAGATTATCTGAATATTTGATGAATAATTAAATTAGTCAAGTATTATTATCTAAAAGTTTTTATTTTGATGTCATTTAGATTAAAAATGATGATTACTGGGATATTTTTAAATTCTAGAACACATCCTTAAGGATTTTGGTGTTAGTAATTTGTTCATAATATGTTTAAGAACATAGAAGTATTAGAGTTGAATTATGATGAAAAAAAATATTATTTTTATGATAATGAAGATGAAAAACATTAAATTTATAAGTATTTTTCAAGAGGACATCATTTCAGAGAAAGAAAAACTAATTTATTCTTACCATATTATAAGTGAAGTATTCTCAAAATATATTTGATGAAAGAAATTAAAATATAATAGAGGTATTGAAAAGATTTTTATATTTATATTTTATGATATTTTGAGATAAGGATATAGAAAATTGAAGGTATTTGATTTGGAAAATTATTATTATAAATTTTCATTTTATTATGTATATATTAAATATGTGTTTATGTGAAAAATTAGCTAGGAAATGATAACTATCCAGACTATCTCTATAAAATAGATTTGGGAAGAATCTAAAAAACATTATAAATCCAGCCTTTCTAGGTAGATATGGTGGTAGGAGTTATTGGGTGCATAGTTTCCATAGGGGTTTGAATAGGTATGCACATGATCTATGCATAGAACACTTATAGGTTATTGAGTGGATTTCGTAATAGTTTGTTTTTTGACCTATGAGTTAATGTTAGTAAGGTATTATGTGTGTCAAACCCCTGTGTCATCTCGGTCAAGTAGTGAGAGTGATATTGTTAGCATAGAAGAGATAAACTAAAATTAATTTCATTATGGAATAGGTGTGAAGCATAAACTATTCAACCATGTCTGAAACATATAAACATGTCATCATCATTATATATAAAGACAAATAGTGACCATCAAACCTCCCCATCATTTTCTTCCTCCATGAGTTATTTATGTTTCCACCTCATACAATTTAGATATTAGTTATCACTAATTGATACATGGTCCACCATGATAATCTTAATATATCATGGATGAATTATCAATATCATGAAGATAAATGAGATTCTCAGAATATATTTTTTTCATTCATGGAATATATTTATTGATGAGATTATTCTTAGTGAAAATATATGTTTTATAATGGATTTTTCATGGATTGATGAGTTTTATTTTTTAAAATAATGAGGCATGAAATTATTTTTTCATGACAGTGGACCTCACCTTTATTGATGAACTCCCCATGTCATATTTAATGACAACATATTTTTTGAATCATCTAACACATTTTTGGAGACTAAAAATTTTGAGATCATTATGGATTAAAAAATATTGATTACGATAACATATTTTTAGTTTTTCTATGTTAGTAAAGGAATAATGGTGATTTAGTGAATCTCACTTAAAAAAGTGTTATGCTGAGGATGAGCGAATCTTCTTCCATTATCACCTCTTCTCAAACATCACTCATTTTTAGAAAATAGAGTATCTCCACAAATCATTTTTTACATATATATGTACACAGAATAAATATCTACTTATCTATTTGAATTGTATAGTTATAGGCATAACTCTTTCTTATAGAAGAACCAAAAGACACATAGCTGTGTGATGAAAATTTTTTGGTGCACATATTGAGTGTAGAAGTTATGGATACCCTATCCTACTCAAATAATATGTGAGGGTTTAAAAGAGAAGAAAACATTATCCCTTTTTATTATTATATCCTATTATTTTAGATTAATTTAAAATATTTATAATGAAATTTATGAATACCACACTTATAGTATCATGAATACAAAAATATATCTCATGTGATTGAAAAACATTATGATGAAGAGTCTAACATTCCAAACGTATATTTAAAAAAGGTAAAATGTGATCCACATACACTCTATTATATTATGGATGTAAGTAGTTTATGTATAAACACTTAAACAGAAGATAAATATGATTCGAATTGAATAATAATGATTGTGTGAGGTAGAATGTGTGTTCATGGTTGATTATTTTAATTTTCATGAAATTGTTTAAAGAAACTAAAAAATACATAAGCACTATTGAAACTGATGTCCAAAGGTAGTCTCAACTATGATACCAGATATAATTGACATATTAAATTAAATATTAATAATAATATATTTTAATTTCTATAGTCTAAAATCATGATATTAATTTTATAAATGTGAATGAAGCATCATTGAAATGATTGAGAGAATTAATTTGAGTTGTGTTAGATCATTCTTTCCATAACTATTATTGAATGTTCACTGATATTTAGTGGAAAAAATAATTTCTACACCTTGAAAAAAATAAGATATAGTATGATAGAAATTTTGGATATCATGTTTCTAGGATATATGATATTTAATTCTATAATAACATTCATATCATTGACACTACTGAAGTGAAATATTTTCTCCTTTTATAAACTGATTATTATTTATGAAATACTATTTAATAACGAATCATATAGATAGAGGATTGATTTTCCTTATCATTTGGAGATCAGAATATAAAATAAGAATAATTAAAAGCATTGGATAGATTAATTTATGATAAGGAAAGATAATCTTCTTTTCATTTTTCAATGAGAATAATGAACATTACTTTTCCAATACCTTACTTGTGAAAAGCGAAGAAGAAGTGGAGAAAAATGAAAAAATGTCAAATCCAACAAAATTATAATCTATTTCATGATATTAAGTGTATGAAACAGTTCCTTTAAGAATGTGGAGACAATATTTTGTGAATAAATAAAAATTTGAATGAGGAATAATATCTATGAAATGAATATTTCATGACACAAGTGATATGATATAACCTACTTGTTGTAAGAATGTATGAAATATAATTTTCTAGTGGTTCTGTGGAATTTGAATTTTTCAAAATCATTACAAGGTATATTTTCAATTATTTATATGTTAACTATGTAATAATATAAAGTTCCATCACCAATATTTTTAATATATATGATGATTATATAGAATAATTATTAGTAAAATTAATATCATAATTTTTATAACTGTATAATGAATGATTATTTATAAAATAATAAAAAGATCCCAACAGTAATTGAACGACCCCCATCTCAGTGATTAGTATGTCCATTTGGGGTGTTCACATCATGTTAATAATCCACCCATTAATGATATAATTATATTATACATTGAATATACTTCAGAGTTGATTAAATATTTTATTTATTTTATACCTAGTTTTAATCTTACTCAGATATTTTTTAATATCTATCAAAAAACCTAGATGAATAATATCAACTGATATACTAATAAAATAAGAAGACCACTCACGAAAACCTTCAAGATGAATTATGGGTTCCTCACTTGGAATGTTTATTCAATAAACATACTACATGGATAACCCAAATTAATCAAAATTTCTAACTATTCTAGACAAAACCACATGTGTTAAGGTTGATATAAAAGCAAGATTCATAGATCAATGGATTTAAATACATTCTATATATTCTTGTACATGGTTAATATTTTTCAAACTGCTAAAATGTAAATTATTCTAATATATATCTATATAATTCTAATGATATTTAGTTTCAGACAATAAATATAGAGAAACATGAGGTATATGGTGTCCAAAACAACATTTATATGTATGATCCCCAAGGTAGAGATCCTCCCTCCACATTTTTACTATTTTTTCCTCTTGTTGAAATGAAATATAATTCAGGATAGATTATCTATGTGAGTATTATTATTCAACAATATTTTCCATTATTTAAAAATAATGTTGATATTTTATTGAAAATATCACTAAAAATTATTCAGGAAGAGGGAATGAAAGTATATTCAATACTTTATCAACAATACTTCATTTATTGAAATGTGAAGAAAATTGAAGAACATCAAAAATATTTCATAGGATTATGAAAATCTACATTTTACTATAGATCTATAAAATATTTCTTTAAAAATAATATTTTAAAATGAATAACGGGTATCTCAAAAAGTGGAAATCCTGAGAGTGAAAATATGTCATTATATAAATTTGATTAAACAAGTTATAAGAACTAAATAAAAATGAGGAAAAGGAGTATCTACTATAATTAGAGGTTTTTCAAAAAGATATTTTTTTAGAAAAAAATTAAATTTTCATTACTACCTATATTTTTGTAGTTTTAGTTTTATTAATTAGGAATAAGAACATTCATAATTTTAATCATGAATTGATTATGGTAGTAGACTTACTACCTTCATTATCGAATTCAGAGGGTTATATGAAAATAGTTCTTTAATAAAAGTTTGATCCTTTGTGAAACTATTTGGGTGACATAGCACATTCAGTGGGATAATATTTTTTATGATCATAATATTTACATATTCAACGCGAGGCTATATATTTTTTATTCTTTATTTAATATTATTTAACAAAATGACTTCCCTTTTTAAGCACATTATTTTTAGTGGACAACTACACACACATTTTTCAACTAAATGTGCAAAAGTAAAATTAATCAGGACACTGTTACTAATATATTATTATGATCATTTGAATAATTTAATAATCCACAATAATAAATCATGAAATTTAAAAAAGAGACACACATAATATGTACATAATTTTACCCTCTATTGTGATTAATTTTACTATTTATTGTTTATATTTCTTAAATATTACATAAAAATTTTTAAATGATTATTTATTTTCTAGATTTATTCTATGGTAAGGGTGTTAGAGTCTCATATTTTATTCATATGTTCTAGCACTATAAATTGAGGTTATACATTATGAAATAATACCTAGAATTTTTTTCCCTCATTTACATGTGTAATTAAATGGATATAAATATGGAGCATTATAGGATTTTACACCATCATAATTAGAAAATATGGGACAATTGTGATATGAGAGGAAATTTGTTGAATTTCCTCATGAATGTGTGGATTGGACTGGTATAGGTTAGCCATTTTGGGGGGCATATGTGATATAATTATTAGTTAATTTTCGTCTATTTATGTAATTGACGGAGAGAGACACAATGTAAAATGATTAGAATAAAAAATAAATGATGAAGTCATGATAAAACAATCAATTTGAACAGGGGGTTTTAAGGTGACACCTGAGGTTGGACATAATTGTTATAGCCTTTGATAACTATCTTTGAGAAAAACATATAACCACATACCTTCAATGGTAATGAATCCCCACAATTAATACCATCATATATAAATATCGATATAAATGGTACCCCACCAATAATACCATTTAGAGTGAATCGAAAACAACTTTTGAATCATATAAAAAATTTGGTAAAATGGTTCCCTAACCACTCCATCTCACCATATCAATATAATAATGTGGAATGTTACCCTAATCATGAATAAAATTTATAAATCATGGGGTAATATCGTCCCATTGAAAATCACATATAAAATCGTAGGGTAAAAATTGTTACCATAATTAAACTCATTATATAAATATATTCATGGGGAATGGTTCCTCACTCTTTAATAATCTGTATACTTAATTATTGGGAATTTTCCCCTCCCAGAATCATATATGACACTAGGATTAATGAATCTTCACCCTATAATAACCCTTATAAATATTCATGGGGAATGGATACCTACCTTGATTTCTAGATATCATTAGGTGTAATAGTAACCCACATTACACTATCACACCATTTCATATAATATGTGGGAATGGTGCCCAACCAAGAATCTCCATTAAAATTTATAATGGGGATTGGTATCCCAATAGGAATAACATATAACACTAATTTGGAGGAATTACATAACCCTGAAACAAAATAAAATATATATCCTTCAAAACCAGTTTGGAAAACCTCCTAAACCATTCAAACATTTGCTAGGTTAGCCACTCATGTATACATATCATCCCTATAACCACATCCATACTAATATTTCATCATACTAGCCTCCCATTACTAGCAACTTCTATAAAAAATATGTTATCGGGGTACTCAACATTGTTTTACAAGACATATTATTGTCAAAAACACCCTACATGGGACCCTACCTCACATCCCTAACACTTCGGATATGTCCATCGCATATAGGGAACTGTTTCCATTGACATGCACATGTTCACATCACAGAACAATGACATTGAATGAAATAAAATATTATCCCCACAGTTGGGATATCAAATAAATTCCCAACTCATTTCCTTATCACCTAGATTACTATTCTCACACCAAAGTGTTTTTATAATCCTTCCCAAGTTATATACACATCGGTATTCTCATACCACTAGTAGGAGAAACACTCTCCCCTATCTTAGTTTACATTTCTAAATTCACTAAGATATCTCAAGCTTTACAATGGCCTACCACACATATAATAATTCCAGTCTATTACATAATCACATATCAAAAGATCCACTAACATCGTTTTTTCCATTTTCATACAAATAGAATATCTTAGAAAATTTTATAATCAATCCCACATCCTTCAATAGATGATGAATGAATCTATCTTTTAAGGGATGATCAAAGATTTTGAAATATGGATCACATTTGTTAGATATGAAGAACAAATAAATTATTTAATGGTTAATAATAGACAAGTTAAGAGACCACATAAATCATTCGATATAATAATATTCATAAACATTAGAGAGATGTCCAGTGATCACCTATATAAACTAGATTTATTCCCTTTAATATATTCCTTAATTCCACAACATAAGCACATCCATTCTTGTATCATCTTTCAATATTATATCACAAGCTATGAAATAGAGAATAATTAATTATAATAAATTAGAATAAATAGTTTAAAAAATTAAATAACTCACAGTTTCCTAAAGAATAATTTGGTGATATAATAGTAAAGAAGGAAAAATAAACATGGTCTGGGTAACTCCCAAAATGAAACTATAACTAAGATACCTAAAATTCACTATTCATTCACTATAATCAGTTTGAAATTAAATCCCATTTAAAAAAAATAAAAAAGGGGTGGTGGAAAGAATTTATTGAAATAAGTAGAAACAACATGAAATAAAAATCCCATAACATCCTATATCTAGGTTATGAGACAAAACTATCACATCACCCTGATTTGGATATCCTTTTATGGGATCGATATTGAGCCCTTGATCGCGTATTTCCAAAATTAAAATGAAATAATGGAAAATAGAAATATTTAAGAGGAGGGTTGTTCCTAAATTATAATATTGGATCATCATGAAAATAAACCTGCCTCAGGGGGGGGGGGTCAAATGGGTGATGTAAAAGGGGTATATACACCTAAAATTTCCCTTTATCTATATCCGTATTTCATAAATCTTATATGGGGCCAACTCCAAAATGATGGGTCTACCAATATTAAAAAATTCGTATGAGGGATGGTCAATGCATGAAACCTTTTGGTCATAGAATGAAATCCATTTGGTAGTGGTCTTAACACCACTTCCTACCTTCACTATGGAATGAATCCTATCATTAGTGGGAAATCATGAAACAATTAGTGGGATCCAAGGATAGAAAAACACATTTACAACTTGACCCATGTTTGTTTGGACATCATACACTAATTTAGTATGGTATTAATACTCCTAGGAACTTCATAAACTTTCAGGGTGAATAGAAAGATTTGACACCCATTATGGTAGGCTATCTCAAAATAACATAATATTAAAAGTGAAATACAATTTCCTCTATCAAAAACTAATTGAAACAGTTATGAAGTCTTCATACACTATATTGTAGTAAATTCTATAGAGCGACACCCTCGACCAAATCATTCCAAAAAAACCTACGATTTATTTACCCAAAAAAATCCCACACAACACTAACCGTGATAAGAAATTATATTGTGGTGGTGTAACCCCTTTAGAAGATTCTACATTATAACATGACATGCACCTATATTGTTTTAGTGAGTTATTTATAAAAAATACCATGTAAGAAATCTCCCTAATTGTGCTTTCAAATTTACCCAAGAACCCAAAAAACATTGTATCATTAAAAATTTCATACAACATCATCTAGATGCATTATATCCCTTATAATATCAATGTGACTCCCAATTATGAAAAAATGACCCTTTCATGGATTAAAAATTAAATATTTCCCGAAATTACAAAACCTGTAGAGATGTGGCTCATTACAGACTCCAAACCATAGAAATTATCATATCTGAGAAGTCTCCATAGTACTTATTCATAAATTTTAACCGACCATATTCATGAATTCAAAGACTAGAAATAATGTTCTATCCCATTATATCAAATGAACTTTTATATCGATTCTCTCCATACAAGGAACAAAATTTTACAAAGTCCAAGATGCCCACTATTCAACATTGAAATATGTTTTATTACTCTCAATCAAACATATCCATAATATGACACTAAAAATTCATCCACTAAATTATCTCAAGGATTATGGTGATCCTCGCTATCAGACTCCATCTATAAATCCCAATATCTTGTTATTCTTCTCTCAACCATGGGAATGTCATACCAAAAACTCACATCTGGTGGTATATCATAACACATGATTTAGTTTAAACCTAACCTAAACCATTTACATTGTAAAACACTATTATGTCATCCTATAACCGACCATTTTCTAATATTATTAGTTACCCCAACTACACGATATGAAATATTTAAATAAAAATTCCACAATCCCTAGAACCACCTTGGGTTCTTCCAAATACCCACAATGATGAATAAATATGAAATAATGCTAAATTATATTGGATGATCTCAAAATAAGAAAAACATAGAGTATATTATATCCTTGAGAGTTGGAGAACCTCTAGTTAAAATCACACTCAAATCACATAAACCAAATCCCAATCCTAATTCTAACACATGGAATCTATCCAAACCCACAACTGAATCCCAAAACCGATATATACTAAGGCACTAAATAAAACCATATCCACCTAAAAACTGGTATATCTATTTTATCTTGACCATCCAAAAACTAATATCAATACATAAATATACAAACCAACATGGGTGTTGTATCTCCATGGTTGAATTGATTCTCCCACCACTGAAGTATCCCTAATAATTATCTACAAAAGAAATACATAGTTTCCACAGTCCATGATCCATCCATCAATACATGTAATAACTACACATAGTTATTGACCATGTATTCAATATCCACAAAAACTGTCAAATTAGTGCCCATTTTCATATCACTAGTAATTTCATCTTTAAAATATTTTGAAATTCCATTGAAATAAGGGGAACATACCCCAACTACCATCGGTGTGTTTCCCACCATATAGACCCCCCTACAACAATCCATGAGCACCAACAAGGATTGGCTCATTATAAAATGTGAAAATTCAATATCTATTAACTATCTCATATTATAATAACCCCTATCTAGAAATAATCATATAAAAATAGTTTTTTGACACTCTAGTAAATCCATGACGTCATCATTCATTCCATAGGAATGTCCAACCTTTCATAATGAAAATAAGAGAGCAAATTCCTAAACAATTTTAACCAATAACAAAAGTTATCCGTCCAAACAAGACCACATATGGTTCTATAGAATAACATTCACTACACATATCTAGTGATAACAAACACTCATACATTAAGGATTTTCTTGATAAGATACATTGACCATCACTCTCCACCTCTAAGGTAGTGTAAGGAAACAAAATCCCTCTCATTTGTTCAACCCGATATCCAAACACATCACATCTAAACCCAATTGATATTCACATAAATATCACCCAATTTTATAACCAAAATTAATTTCTAATGAATTAAATCTAATCGAACCAATGATTAAGATCATATACCATGGTATAAGATAAAAAACATGGCAATCTCATTTATCTAGAAGTACCATAGTGTTTCCTTTCAAACGTGATCATTCAATACAAATAAATTATGTATAGAAATTTCTTATATGAATATATAGGTTTTCAATATAAGTCACTATAGACGATTATAACTAACATCACCTTATTATAAATTCGGTATATAATATGTTTATCAATTTATTTCATGCTTTCAAATTCATTTAAAAAAATATCGATTAAGAACTTATATATTATTTTTTTATACCTTATATGAGATGGATATAAAAAATAAATTTTATTTTTTTATTGATTTTGTAAATTTTAGTTTAGTATTAATGTATTTGAATATTTCTAACATAATGGATTTGAAGATGAATAGTGAAAATTTGAGTTTTTTTTCAAAATATTGAAATATTGTTGTTTATCAATCTATAAGAGGGACACATAAATTTATAAAACCAAGAAATTGAGAAAATATTTATTTAATTAATAAATTAATTCATTTTAAAATATATTTTTAAATTTGTACTTTCAATTTTTAAACATTATAAAAGAAAACAGATATTTTAACACTAATAAAAAATTAATTTTTGTCTTCTAATTTTAGTAGTCATTTTTTGGAAGGAGATTTTTTTTGATTGAATTTTGAAGCCACATAAATTTTTTTTTCAGAACCGAATTTAGTTCATGAAAATAGAAAAAATTGGTATTATTTCCCACCTCTTACAATCCAAGCATAATAATTTAACATTCTATGAATCGTTTTTTTTGAAACGTGTGCTAATAATAAATTTTGTTTATTAAAAATTGAAAATATTTATTCATAAAATGGAATAAATATTTTTTAAAAATATTATTATAGATAGTGAATAATATATATTTTTGTTATCTCCCTTAAAAAAAGATACCGATGGTGAAAGGGTTGTTAAATCATTAATGGTAAATTAGGGTAAAAGCTTTTTAAAGTAGTGAAAAATATATAAAACATGTAAAAAACATGTTTGATATTGATTTTTAAAGGGATTACCATGCATATATAATTATATGTAGTATTATTATGCATTTTTTTAGACACAATCCTTGAATAATTGAGTTATATTGTTTTAAATTCATAATATTTTATAGAAAATTACATTGCATTTACTTATAAAATGATCATATATGATAACCATGTCATTACCCAATAAAAAGAAATGGATTTACCAAAAATATTAGAAATTCTCCAATAAATACCCTCTCTAGGACCATGGATAATGTTTCTCACCAATATAAAAAAATATGGATCTATAAGGAATTACCTAATAGAGAACTTTCATGGGAGAGGTAATACTCTCAACACAACATATCTTTGATATTTTCTTCACTTTCACACCTAATGTCCAAAATATTTTTGATGTTATTATTAAAATTACATTTTTTACTATCATTAATTGTTATTATAGGGATGTAATAAAAATTCTATACCATCATTCAAATGTAATGAGAAAAACAAACATCATCATGCATGTCTGCAGATTACATCCTTTATAAATAAAATGTTTCATTTAAATTAAATCCAAGAATGACTGAATTTAACAATATACATAATATTTAAAAATTAATTTTTTTCATATTTAATATTATTGATATATATTTTTTGTAATCATAAATGTTTTACAAATAAAAATAATTTAATATAACTTTAACAACCATAAATGTAATCATCAAGGATCCTTTCTTAATTTAGGAAAATTTTTATATCAAATGTTATTGTATATTATTAAATTTATAAAGAATATTGAATTAAATTATCCAAATTAATTATAGTGGTTAGGATTTTACGTTATAACACCTTTAACTATGGCCAATAAATTTAAATTTTTATGATTACATTAACGGAACATCCCTGAGAAATCAAAGTAATCAAAAACAAAATTATTAATAAATAAAATAAGATAATAAATGGAACATATAAAATTAATTATAGAATAATTAGGTTATTTTTTATGTATTTCATTAACATACTCTATTATTCATTATGTTAATAACATGATTATAGTCAATTTAGACATGAGGTAATTGATCTCTCGTACCACCATTTTTAATTTTTTGAAACATGTTCTCTGTATTTTTCTAAATTTTAGAAAATTTTCTATATATGTCTACTATGTATATGCTGGGTTAAATATATATTCAATTTCATTGGTTATACATATCTTTTTATTTCATGTTACATTTCATGAATCTCCCCAATAAAATGTTTTCAAACAATGAATAGTTCTTCAAACCCCGCATTATAAGATTTATTAAAATAATTATTTAATTAGGTTTTATGGGAAATAATAAGTAATTTAGAAATTTAGAAGATCCTATAGTCATTTGATTAATATTTTCTCTTATTTGTTCATATTTATTCTTTTTTCTATTAATAATTCACTAGAATTTTCCCCAATGGAACTCCATGTTCTAGAAATATTTTCCTTTTTCAATTATAAATGTCCCACATGATTGAATTATTTTTATTTTGGGAATACTTTTGGTTAATCCGTTCATTATTCCTCGAATTATAGTTATGAATTCCACTTCCTCCTCCTAGGTTTGATCATGATTATGAATTTTTCTGGTCTATTTTATTTATGGGGCATGTATACGTATGATTTTAATCATCTTATAGTTAGTACTATAAATATATGGTCCAATAATGCATAAGGTAATGTTTACACCTCTTAAGAAATAATTTATGGTGCATGATATGTTATCCTAATATCAATGTGTGATGGGTGGGCATAGAATTATTTTTTCCCCTAATTCATTTGGTAAGGTGTTTTATCTCATGAGGTTTTATACAAGTGATCAAGGAGTGAGCATATTCCTCTATGGAACATTATCCACATTATGATGATGGCCAGGATAATGAACCAGGACATATGTTTTTGATGTCATGTATTATGTTATATCTATATATTATAGTATTCCATGATCTTATAATATGACTTCCTTATTAAAACATTCTTTTATTACGAAAACAATCATAAATGAAGTGTGTTTAATGATTGTTTTGTTATATGATCAATGTATTTCACCCACTACATAGCCACCCTTGTGTCATTTATCATTAAAAAATAAAAAAATCATCAACCCATGATCTACAAATTCCATATCCAACCATAAAGTAGTAATATATACTATATCAATGTAAATCATAAAAAAATCAATTAGTCTATAAATGTAACAATTACATCCCAATAGAAAAAATTTGATATCAATAAAACTCCAGTAGATTTGTTTCACATAAACCTAGGGAAAACATGCATTGAATCTAGAATTTCAAGGGTATCCAATGATTTAATGGAACCCATGACTCATCCAAATCACACCTATAAGTAATACCTTTCCTATACAAAAAATCATCCTCAATTAATCTCATGTTCCAACAACCCTACTCTACAGAACAGATTGACACATAATTTATATATATCTATCAATGTGTGTGTGGGTGTTTTAGTGTGGGTGTTTGTTCATGTTTGTGAATTTATGTGTTTCATGAATCATACTCCCATGCCATCCACATAATCCATGGAACCTATCCTCATCTAACATCTTCATACCAGACTACACCTCAAGTATTATAACCACATACACAATAATATAACAACATCATTCAAATATGATTTATATGAGGTTAAATTATACATAGATTGATAAATTATATAGAATGACAATAAAAATTTATATGAAGATAATAATAATATTTTTTAATTCTCTAAATATAAAATAATATTTCATTTTTCAAAAACTAATTCAAAGGAATCGTATTTCGGATCTAACACACCATTGGTCCCTCACAAATGCATCTAATACTTGTACCAAAATAATAAATGTATTTATAAAATACATCCATAATGTGAATTTATATCCATCATTATAGAATAACATATGATGGGATCTATATAATATTCTATATAATTCAAATAAAATTGATCAGTTGAGAAGAATTACACCAAATTGTTTTATCATAAAAAAATTATATAAGATTATTCCATCACTTTAAACAATTTAATTATACATTTTAAATGAGATAAGTCATATATAAGAATATTAATTTCATGTTAATCATATATGATAATAATGATAGATGTATATGGTCTTATTATTAATTTAATAAAAGATACCAAATCATATATTTCAGTCTAAAATCGAGACATCATAATTTAAAAAATATATAAACATTAAGATTAAAAATCAATAACATATATCTCAAAACACTAGTAACATAAAGATTCATTAAGAAATGTGTTATTTAAACATTAGTATGAGTTCCATCATAATCTATAACTAATTTTTATTTCATATAGATAATATCCCACATTGAATGATAGGAAAATATTTTAGGATACCACATTGTGATGAACCAGACTGAGTCCACTCATCATTTTCATAGGTGGAGTATTACATGACCATATGATTAGAACCCCATATGTCAGAGTCTAAAATTTTTTACATATTGTCTGTGGTGTAAATTTGGGGGATACTATACCATCATTACATATAAATACATTAATATAAATAAGAAAAAAATACTCATAACAATAGTAATTAATGTATGTATAATCAATAAAAATATATCAATTATAAGAAAAAAAGAAATGTTTTCATATAAGAATAAAACCCAAATTATCACCAATATGGTCTAACACATTATAATTTCAATAAATTGGATGAATAATATTTAATAAAAGGAGGCTATTCTACCATCGTGGAGACACATCAACGGAATCCATTCCAGCAATATAAGGACCCGACCTTATTACATTACATAATCTTGAATTTTATTCAATAACTCACTTAAATTTATAATGAGGGTGTTTTTAATATTATAATTTAGATAATTGGGATATAATACATACATAACATTCCACATTCATAGAGAACAGATACCACAAAACAAGTATCCATTTCTTCTAAAATGTAAAACTTTTTTTAGTAAAACATGATTTCTTTGATAAATTTAAATTACATATAAATTTGAATATTTATTTGTGTTAAACATTATTATAATAATTGAAAGTAATTTAAAAATGTGGGATTAGCACAAAAATATTAGTAAGGGATAAAAAAAAGCAGGAAAATACACATTAGTACATTAAAACTTGTAACATATGAAATCATTTTCAAAAGACTTAATTTTCACCCATATATTCATAC
The DNA here is from genome assembly GCA_963277665.1 of Viscum album. NCBI lineage: Eukaryota > Viridiplantae > Streptophyta > Magnoliopsida > Santalales > Viscaceae > Viscum > Viscum album. The sequence continues at coordinate 2,115,301,855 of OY728136.1, forward strand.
TTTGTGTACCATGAGATTTATACAAGATTACCAAAAACATAATAATAAAATAGAACCATAAATTTATCTTGGGTAATTAATTTTATAATCTAGCAACCGTCTTGACTACCATATCATTTGTAACCCTCGGAGATACTTTACAATTTGGGTAACCATTGATGTACATTTAGAGTAACCATAAGGCTGACCTCCAAAATACACATAAACTATTAATTGGACGGAATATAGGTCCCACACTTCACCATAAACAATTTCCATTAACCAAAACATAAACATACAACATGAATAATTTCATAAAAACATAACTTCTGAATTTCATAAAAAATAATTGTAGAATATGTTTTTAAAAGGAAAGAAGCTTATATATATATCATATTATTATTGTGAGACTTAATATAGTGGATTAAATATGTATATAAACTGTAAAACACATAATTAAACATAATATACAAAAAATTTCAACTCTCAATCAATTTTAATACCACATAAATAATTATGTAGAATGTTAACCCAAATCATGAAAATCGGGTTATGAATTCCCTTACGTTAGGTTTTTCTTACAGAAACATGTATAAACCTCATGATTAATGGTTAAAATAGTGTTATTAATATCCTAATGAACATATTCAGGTTTATAGTATCTTATATGTTCATTTAATATCATAATTTTTCATTTTAATATTTATTATTTCGTTTCTTCGATTGTTGTGGGTTCGTTCTTTACAAGATTTTCACGGTCGGTTTGTCTTTGATTGTATTATTGTATAGAAATGAAATTCAAGAAGTGGAAGGAAATGGTATTAATATGTTTACAGAATATATAATGGTACAATAAATAATTTATTTATCATATATGATGATGTATCATAAGATAAAACATTAATGTTATTTGTCTAGATCAATTTTGGTAGTTCCTCGATAATCATGAACTTGTATCATTATATAATTTTATGTGTTGAATATATAATCATTAAAGAAAGTAAAATTAGTAAAAAATAAACTTTAAAATATGTTTCAACCATTCATAGGTTTTCAGATCAGTTTTTATCGATGTAATGGATATTACAAACCCATCGTCTATGATTTTTGTAAATTTTCAAATCGTGGATGGTTTTTTTAAAACGAGAGTGAGGGGAAAAAGAGAGATTGTAAGGAAATATTCCATTAGTATAATTAAATTAAAGTTCATTTAAGTTTATGGAATTATCATAGGATATGTATGATGTGATATTAAGAAATAAAAAAATAGAGGAACTCAAAATAAAAGAAAAGTTGAGAAATCCCATACAAAAATTCAGTAGCCTAACGACGTCACGTAAAAATTCATCAAAAATATTTTGATGAGAGAAAAAGGGTATATCATTATTATTGAATAATATAAACTATAATGATGATAAAGAATGACATATACCAACATAACTCAATTTAAATTAAATGATAATAACATAATTAGAGTGCTTTAAAAAGATAGAGATTATGAGATGAAAATTCTGCAGTAAAACCGCTATGCAAAATTATTTTAGAAACATTAAAAAGTGAGGGGATAGTTGTCACCTATTCAAAAATGACTCATAATAAATTATAGGGACATTTTATAATATATATTAAAAAATTATACGGAAACAAGAATGTTATACCATATAAAAGAGAACATCAATAGAAAAAACGAAGTTGAGAATTTTCTTACCTTATATAGTAACTCCTAAGACGTGAATATTGCTACCATTAGGGATTGTAGACAACATGGGTGGACTAAAAATTAGCTTAAAATAACAAATATTCGTTGAGGAGGAATTTGGAATGAATAGAATGAAGGACTGGGTTGTTATTTATAGGAAAAGTGAGGGAATATTTTATTAATTTCTCAGAGACATCTTATTAGTGGTATTTGAAAAACCATGGGCATTCCAATGACATTTTCCAATGGTATTGTCCACTTAGGACAAATAATATCATATTTTACTTTACACAAGTCTACCAAAAATTTATTTTACTGATTACATCATTATGATGTCATTAAACATACCGAAAACTCAAAACTGTACTTTTACTATTCATACAAATTCAAGTATTTTAGAGAAATCCAAAAAAATCACCCTAATTTTTTTTGACATTTAAAATTAAAAAATGAAATCCATTTCATGAAAATAATTTTTTCAATATTATTAAATTAATTTTTAAAATAAATAATAATTTATTCAAAAATAATAAATTTAAATCTACAACTCATTTTTTACACAATAAAAATTATTCAAGTTGTCATTATCATAAATTCATAAGAAACCAATATAATAAGACAATTTGTTAATAAAATGGTTTAAATTAATTTTCATATTATTATTCAAAAGGGTATGTTACTATTCACAAAAAATCAAGTTGTTTTAATCAAACTCTGAATTACATACTGATCATAATTTTAGATGACAATTTTTTGAAATTCAAAACATAGTGGTGAAACAAATATATTTAAAGGATGGATTTAATTATCTCGATAAAAAAGGTTTCAAGAATTTCAATTTATTTTTAAAAACTTTGTGTGTTACATTATCCCCACTTCTTAAAAATTACATCCCCAAAATTTTATATATTTATTAAAAATGTGAGGGTATGTTTCCCTCATAACATTTTCAGACCCCCATGTTGCTTCTTCAACCATGTGGTTTCTCTAAAAAACGTTTACCTTATGGATTACCTTATTCTGAAAAACCTATTACCTTTTATCAGGAATTTGAACTGGTTTCTCTTCATAATAAATGTTCTCTTTTAGCTGAACTTTTTCTAAGATCAATTAATAAGATGAATTAGTCACATAATTACTCAAAATCAAAATATTAAAAAATTATGTACCTGTGATAAACTCATAGGCAAAGCTACTTGATAGGTGACTGTTCAAGATTTATCCACAATTTCATAAGGTCCAATGATTTGTGGATAGTTCATTCCATTCATACCAAAACGAATAACACATTTCCATATTTATATTATAAGAAAAACATTGTCACAAACCACAAAAGAAAATTCTTTTCACATATTGTCTGTATAAATTTTTTATCGACTGTGATCTATTATCATTTGTTAATGGATCATGTTAATTTTCTCAGCCATATCCCATACCAATTCTGGTCCCATAAACTACTTTTCCCCAACATCATCCCAAATTTCTAATTTCTGAAAATGCTTCTACAAAATTCCTCTAATGGTGCCATCTATATACTGGAATAAAATCTCTTATTGTAAGAAAACATAACTACAAAAATATTTTGATCCCAACTTCCATAGTATTCCATTGTGAACGCTTGAAGATATCCTCCAAATTCTGAAATTTTTGTTCTGACTTCCCATCTGATTGAGGATGAAAAGTTGTACTAAAATTTAATTTTATTTCCAATGACTATTTAAGGCCCATCCAAAAGATAGAAGTGAACCTCCGATCCCGGTAAGATACAATGGAAAGAGGAACTCCAAGTAACATTGAAAACACATTGAGGTGCAATCGAGAATGCTGATCCAAAGACATTGTATCATGAATTGGGAGAAAATGTAGTGATTTTTTTCAGTTGATCAACAAAAACCAAAATCACATTCTTACCTCGATAATTATTAGGTAGTACCACCACAAAGTACATTGATACATTCTTCCATTTCCACTTTCACACTAAAAAATTCTGAAGCATACCCTTCGGTAACTTACAATCTTCATTAACCTGTTTCCATGTCATACATTTCCTGGTAAAATTAGAAATATCTATTTTCATTCCATCCCACAGTATATACATCTGATTGACTATGTACATATTAGTACTGCCAGGATGAACTGAAAATGGAGAAGAGTGAGCTTCACATAATAACTATTTCTTAAATTAAGAATCATAAGGAACACACAACTTTTTTCAAATCATAAAACATAATATTTACCAAGGTTAAATTATGGAAACATACCAATTTTAACAAATTTTACATTTTTATGTGGCTCACAGTCATCCTTATGAACATGCTTAGTTATTTCTGATAACGACGACTTCACTGAAACCTAAAAAAATATTGGTATTTCCTGCAGCAAAATCTTCTAAGCCTATATTATTCGGATCATTAATCAAGTGATCATGTTCTTAAGGTTACATGGTTTATATTGCATGGTGTTTTTGATTTATGGAATTGTCAAAAAAATCATTTCTATGATGGTACTTGATTATGAAATCATAAACTTTTATCATTTTAAGATATCTTATATGCCTTAGGATTAATTCAATCTGAGTGAATATATACATCAGAATTTTATGGTAAGTATATATATGACATTTGGATCATTATAAATGATTCTATTATATTTCAAATAAAAAGACACAACTTTAAATTCCAAATAATAGGTGTGATTATTTAACTCATGATTTTTAGTTGTCTTTATGTAAAATAAATTTACTGATCATTCAGTATCAGAACAAAACTGAGTCCCATAAATGAATCATCACTTTAGATGAAAAACATCCCATTTAGGGAAGCCAAGACCAAAATTGGAGCATTAACCAATATTTTCTTTACATCCTCAATACAAAAATCACATTCTTCTATCCAAATATATTTACCCCCTTTTCATGTTAACTTAGCTCGCGGGCTAGATAATTGTGCAATTTTTTTAACAAAACGTACATAATAACACGTTAATCCAAAAAAAACATTGAATCTCTGTAACTTTTTTTGGGTCCTGGACATTCATCAACAACTCTTTATGTGGTAGTATCAACTTTTATTCAATTCTTATTTACTATGTTCATAAGAATAGAAATCTGTTGTAACCAATAAACACACTTGCTGTGTTTTCCATTCATGTAATTTGTCTTTTATGTTTTTCAAAACAATCCTTAGATGATTTTCATGCTTCTCCTTAATCATTGAAAATTCTAGAATGTCATCAATAGAAAATACAACAAAATTGTCCAATAACTAATAGAATATTCTATTAATCATATCTATGAATACATAAGGTTCATTAGTTAACCCAAATGGAATAACAACAAATTCATAATGCCCATATCTAGTAAGAATATCTATTTTTTGTGATTTCATCCACCTTCACCTTAAGCTAATGGAATCTAGATCTCAATTAAATCATGGAAAATTAATGAGCTCCATGGATCTAATCAAAAAAGTCATCAACATTAGGAAAATGATCTTGTTTTTAATAGTGATGTTATTCAAGGCTCTATAATCCATGAAAAGTCTCATGGAACCATCTTTATTTTTAATGAACAAAAGAGGAGACCCTATGGTGAAGTGCTCGGATGAATGATTCTTTTATCAAGAAAATCTTGTAACTATATTTTAAATTGAATGAGTTCCATTTGAGGTATTATATATGGGGTTTTTGAAATTGTCTTAGAATTAGGAACTAAGTTAATTGTGAATTCGACTTCCCGATCTGGTTTAACACAAGGTAACTCAAAAGAAAAAACATCAAGGTATTCATCTATCAATGGTAAAACATTAATATGAAATGATTCATTGTTTTCAAATTTATGAGAATGATTACATTCATTTCGACTTTTTAACATTTTCTCATCTTCTTGATATGATTTCAATTTCATGGGTTTTTTCTTCTATAAAAACTAAAACATTTTCTAAAAAACAACTTCCAAAACTCAACAATTAATATTTTCATGATAAATAGAATGAAAATCCATTCCCATAATGAAATCAAAATCTGATAATGAAAATACATCATGGTATGTAGGTAATGTCTTTCTACACACCTCAATAGAAATATTCTTATAATTCCTCCTTACTATAATATTTCCCCTGGTGTTTTAACAAAAATTACATGTCTCATTTTTTCGGTTGACATTTCCAATTTACAAGAAAATTTCTATGAATTAACAGAATGTATAGACCTCGTATAAAAAACATAGAAAAATTTGAGTAAAATAATAGGGTACATAATACAACTTCATAGGATGGACCAAAATTCGATGACATAGTCACAAATAATCCTAATACGGCTTTCTTCTTATAGTACGACTTCATTGCATCATTCAGATCTCTCTTTCGGTATTTATTTTTATAATGACACATCTCACCAAATTTAAAACTCTTGTCAATTTTCTTATCAAGATTAGTCTTAGAATAATTTTCCTTACAATCTCAGGCTATCTGTCCATACATAACACATCGAAAACACCTACCTGTTTTGGTAAGTCTTTCCCCATGGTCATTCCTTCATCACTTTTCACAAAATAGAAATTGGATTCTCTTATCATTTTATTTCTTTGATTGATTCATACCAATCACTTTCCATCTATACCTATTCTATTCCTTGTTTTCAAAGTGCATGTGATCATCAGCAAACTCCATGTCAACCCTCTCAGAAAATTAGACCAGTTTCTCATAACATTTGAATTTCTGGGAGTCCAACGCCCTTCGATATATTGGAATACATCCTATGTAAAAGTGGTTGATTTTTCTATAAAGATAAAAAAAATATGATTTAGATAATAACTCTCTAGTTGGGTAAAGTTTCATTCATGCACATCCACTGAATCTTCAACATTTTTCATCATTTCACGTAATTTCTTCTCCAACCCATGTCGCACCACCTTAGGAAAATATTTTTCAAGGAAACTAATTTTAAATTAATCCTACAAAGGAATCAATATCCTCTCTATCCATAATATTTTTTACGATTGACCACCACTGATCAGATTCTCCTTCAAAATGATAAATGGAAATAATTAAATTTTGATTATCTTAACATCCAATAACATTTAATATCTTTTCGAGGGATTTAATCCAACCTTCAGCCACTACTATATCAAAAGATCCACTGATAGAAAGAGGGTAGTATCTCATAAAAGTATCCACTATTTTCATGTTCCATTGTGGTACATCTGGTTGTTCTCATTCATGGATTCCACCACCATTTATTTCCTATGTTATCTGATCCATTATAGTCACAAACATCTCTTTTCCAATCCTTAAAATTATGGTATGCTGATTCAAAGGGATATCATTATATCGGTGCCTCTCCTCTTTAGCTTCCGTGATTCTTCTATGGTAAACCATTTTTAACAAAAAAACATAGTCAATGAAATATAGTAACCATAATATTTTAAAAAATTTAAAATTAATCATAGAGTAAAAATCATTTATGGTATTATATTAACATCACCCTAACCCCTAATGTTATCTAAACCATCCTTTGATACCAACTATAAGGAATCGACCATATTACTTTTCATTAATTTTAAGTGTAGTTAAGAACCCACTTCCATTCGTAATGAGAATATTTTAAATTTTATAGTTGTAAATAATTGGAATATAATACGTACATAACATTCAAAATTCATATACAACATATACCACAAAACATTAACCATTACATCCATTGTGTATGAGTTTGTAAATAAAACATGTTTTCTCTGAAAAATTATCCTAAAATTTAAAATGGATGCCTTCACTGTCTTACACAAAATTATAACCTATGAAAATCCTTAAAAACATGGAATGAGAATGAAATACTCAATAAGGGATATAAAAATATGGAAAGAACACATTAAATCATTAATACTTGTAACATATGAAACCATTTTAAAAATACATACATGTCATCGATATATACATACTTTTTAAACAAGATATTTATACAAGATTACCAAAAAAACATAATAAAATAAATATATCCATAATGGTGTATTGGGAAATTACATACATAATCTTGTAACCCTCTCAGATACCTTATTATTTGTAACCCTCATGGGTACCTTAAAATTTGTGTGACCATCACAATTTAACGTGGAGTAACCCTACAGCCGATGTAATGCCCCGACCCTAGTTACCTAGAGTTGGTGCATTATTACATTACATTGGCATGATCACAAGAAAGATAAAATCTCGAAAGACCGATTGGTTTAGTATCCTTGGAAACACTAGATATATTCATAATGTTTTACATTATATCACAAAGTGAAAAACTACTACAACAACATAGTCTCCATATTCCACACTCATATCCCCACATACTATCCCTATAGGTCATTCATAACTTACTTCTTCACATCCTGGGAAAAATAAAACCAAGATAATGGGTGAGCTCAAATGCCCAATAAGGATACCAATATAGGGGAAACTTTCAAAAATAAGCATAAACTTTTAAGGCAATGTATTACTAAAACAAAAGCCTTTTAAACTTGAACATAAACATAGTATGGAAAAATAAAAATGAAATAATGACATTTACTTATTCACATGGATATTCTAATAATCAAATAATCACATGCAATATCAATAACCACTTTCATAATGATGGAATGCATAATGCCAGACTATCATAACCACATAGCCAAGCCCTCATGCCAAGACTACAAATAAGATTTTGTCAAGGCCTTGTGCCAAGACACTAGTTTGTATAATGAGACCTACCGATGCATCGAGGAGCTATAGCGGGCTCCACCCGTCACTTATTAAGTCCAATTCCTTCCTCATATGAACAGTTTTAAACATAACATAAACATTCGTATTAAAACTAGCATACGAAATGTAAATACTTTAACCACAAACCATGAATGGTATTAAAATAGCACATCCACAATCAAACATAACTCATTTTATACAATATAAAAGATTGTATTGTATCACATTAACCTCAATCAAGAATAATGAAGGATGTTGACATAGATATAAATAATCATCAAAACTATTTGAGAGAAATATCCCCCTTTTTCTTGAAATCATTTAAAAGTCACACTATTTGTCAAGAAGCCATTTAAAAATAGATTTTTGAATCAAAGTTTCCCATACCACTTTGAAACTTATAAAAGGAGTTTTAATTATAAAACATTGACATCCATATAAATAAATCCTTAAAAACACTTTTTAAAACATTGACATTAATGAGCAATATTTAGAAGAATAAGTCTTTAAAACATTTAAAAATGGTATTTTAGTTAGAGTTTCTAACCAAAAGAGAAACACATGAATACCAATAATTGAGGTAATCAAAACTTTTTAATATCATGAGAATAAAGGAATTCATGATATACTATGTCAAAGTAAATTATACACACCATATAAAAGTGATTTGGTGTATAACAACAAAGAAGTCTCAAGGGAATGTAAATTGAGATGAAATCTCTCATAAAGGACGTACCCTTAGGATAATGATAAATAAACGACATTGTTATGTGTGAAAAATATAAATACACTAAATATGATTGTATATTCAGTGTAAAACAATCAAAGGACATTCACACATAATCTTGTAAAAACAACACCAATGAATTGGATGTTTAACTCAACAAATGGAGAATGAGTTAAAATTACTCTTATCAAATTCATATCGATGACTTGAGAAATTATCAATGGAGTGATTATGTGTATCAAAAGTATTTCCACAGAAAAGGGGAGTGTAAATTATGACATAAGCAAATGAATAGAGATTCTAAACATAAGCTTGGAGTAAAATAATCAACGGAGTTTGCGTAAAGCCGAATAAATGAAAATTGGAAATTCAAATTCCCTTATCGATTTGGTAACTTATGAAACATGAACCCCTAAAAGAAGGATAACACAATGATGATGTAAATATAAATGAATTAAAGTATATTACACAATGAATACAAACATGGGCAGCACACACACCACATGCAATAAATAAGTGGTGAATAATGGAATTCTCACGAAATTAAGAGTGAGATAAGAAACTCCTTACCACGTTAATCAAATGAGTCGTATGGACAAAAGTTAATAACCACCAAATTATTTATATAATAACATGAATATAAAGGGAATCATGATAATATATATCAAATGGAAGTACACAATACACCACTTTCAATAATTTAGTGGCGAACAATGGAAATCTCACGGAATTGAAAGTGAGATAAGAAAATACCTTACTTTGTACTTTTTCCTTGGTCAACGGTAGGTTAACCACTTGTATAATGGTGAAATAATTGTTATTTAATTATACAAGAATCATTTACTTTAATATGATATCATATATGATCTTTTAACATTGATTTGTTAATAATATCTTAGAATTATCGTCATTTCGGGTGTTAACAGGTTCATTTTACTTTATATTCTTTGTTATGTGAGCCATATTCATTATTAGTGGGATGTATATTATTCATATCCAGAATTATATCAAATCCTTAGATACTATTTTAAAATCATAAAATTATAATTATACTTTAATGGATATGATGGAGAATGAATCTCATCGCGTTCGTGGAGACGGTAGTCCGTACGTACGCACGAGCGACAATATCATTATTTTTATATTATAATTATATATAATTGGATTGTATATCATATATAATGAATTATTATCATGATATATTTATTATTTACATGAGTTACACATCATTATTATACCCATCCAAATAATAATAAATTGAATAACAATTACACCACGACGTGGAGACGGTAAGTCGTACGTACGCACGTACGGTGACTTGTTATTCAATGGATGGATAGAATACTGAATATGGTTGTACCATATTTATAATAACATCACCGTATATATATATGATACTGGATTTATTATTTTATAATGATAATAACAAAGAAATAAGAAGTGGAAGAAGAAATGAATTTGAAAAGGCGTGGTGAAAACATTACCTCTTCTTCGGGTTCTTCCTTTTGATTTGAACAAAAGGGATCCTTAGGTTGGCTTTCTGATTAGAATAAGGCCTCTCGGTTGTAGTGAGGGAAGTTGAGAGAGTATTTGGGCAGGGGTTGGCCGAACCAAAAGGCTTTGAAGGTGTGAAGAAATGAGAAAGAGGAGTGCCCTTTTATAAGAGGGGTGAGGGGCACCTTTGGAAATGCTAGAAATATTAATTTATAATAAATTCATATTCGGTTTCTAATGGATCCAAAGTTGATTATTCAAAGGTTAAGGTGGGGATAGGTCGAAAAACACTCAGCCAATAGAATTTAGATAGGTTTGGGTCACTATATTAACCTTATCTTTTAGTTTTAACTCTTAGTTAATTAGTTTGACATTTACCATGTCACTTTGTATTTTTATATTATATAGTTAATAAACATACTATATACAATCAAGATACCCCCAAGTGGTCAATTAATGATACAAATATCATGATATAAGTCTCTTTGACGAACCGTAGATTTTTAGGAATTTAATATCAATTAATAATATAATATTTGTTTTAAAAACTCTTTTATGTCAATTTTGAAACTATTCAATAGTTGATTTTTTTGAAACACATAACAGAATGATTACATCGAAAAAAGTTAATTAAATCAATCCTAATATGTCATAGTAACCTATAAAATTAGTTTAATTCATCAAAAGTCTCAAATTATATTTATTTGGGTATTTATAATATCGATTATTCTAATTTTTCACTATTATGGTAATTACTACATCACCATTGTGTCATAAATAAATTAACTTATTTAATGTCTTAAAATTATAAATAAAATATTATTATGTAATAAATATGTTTATATTTCTAATGAATCATTATAGTCTAACATCCAACATATATAACCCTATGTAACAATTGTTTTTCTAAAAGCTATATGCTTCTGTCATTTTTGTATTTATTTTAACTTAATTAAAATAAAGTGTCATTATAACTTACAAGTGGATCCATGGGGTCCCAAAATAGACCCAAAGATACCCATGGTCGACCATGTATTAACCAATAGGGTTAAGACACGTTTTAGGGTAATTTAGTATTATAATAATAATATTTATAACACTTGTTTACCATATTTACCCTTTAACCATGGTAAATAAAATATTTACCGAAGTAATTATCCAAAATGTCTAAAAATAAAAGTTAACTATTTACACAATTTGAGAATCCTGATTCCAAATATGGAATCTATTTTTCTAAATTCAAAACACAGAATTGGCAGAAATTAATTTAATATTAATTCCCATTGTTAATACAAAAAGCGTGTTTTTAAGAGATAATAACTATCAAAAGATTGACACTTGTTTATGTCTGGTTTAAATGTGAAATTATGTTCAATGACCCACATTGTATTACATGGTAAAAATATATTCTAAATATACTTTAAAACCACTCAAATTCATAATTTATCACTATTAATTATTTTTATTAAAAAAGATGTTTTTAATTAAAATTTAGTAATTTTCACTATTCATCAAAATATGAAAGTTATCCGAAAAGTACCAAAATTTCACCCTAGGCTAATTTCGATATTCCGAATCCAAAAATGAATTCCATTTTGAGAGATAGAATTTATAAAATTTCAAAAAGTAGGTATTACTATTCATAACAGTTAGTTTGATTGGTTGTGGTGTGTTAAAATCTCGAAGTTGCGTACAATGCACGCCATTGCATTATTCGAAGGGAAACATACCGTGGAAGCTTGGGGTGTTACATTCTCCCCTCCTTCAATAAATTGTTTCCATGAAATTTTTAAAATTGTTCTTGGAAATATAATGGAAAGTCCCACATCAGAAAAAGAGTCAATAAAACTATCAGTTTAAAAGAAAGAAAGAGAGGTATAGAGGTCATCCAAGATAACCCATACTCGGATTCCATATTGGAAAACATGGATATGGATGATAAACTAAGTGTCAAGTTCTGATGTAGAGGGATAGAAATCATGATCAGGAATAAGTTAACAATAATAAAACCACAAACTTGTGTTGGGAAAAACGACCATTAGTCTCATAGTAGGAAAGTAAACGGACACCATTTTTTTTTGTTTTAAGTTAAATTACATAAGGAAGAGGAATTCATTTATGATATTGACTAAGAACATTAAGAGATATACTTACTTTTTAAGTAGAGTTTCATTATTTAATAAATTTCTACCACTAACTCAATTTTTTTTAAATGATGAGTATTTAAGAAGACTTGGTCACACTGGAAGTGTTAGAATAAAGATCTATAGAATCACATGATCCATGTAGGATAAACTATATATTTACATTGTCTTTGAAGATTAATCAAAACCAAAATGGTTAGTGAAAGATCTAATGATCCCCAAAAATGATATTCCTTGAGATAAATATGCACTAATAATTATTTCTAAAATTAAACCAACAATACCCCAAAGTTAAATAAATACCATTCAATAATCAATTGTCCTTAAAATCCATCAATATAATCTAAACTAATATTGAAACCCAAAACATAGAAGAATTTGATTATGTAGTCTCCCATGTTAAATTGTATCTCCAAATTACATAAAATACTCTTAAAGTCACATACTTAAAAGTAATTAACATCATCACATATTCCCTGTTATAGGTTAATCATTTCCATAAATAACCCAAATCACTATAAATCCACAATAAAAAACGTAGATAAAAATCTACCATTACTCTACAAATGAAACCCCATTGTATTCTATTTTCCTTGGGCATATAGTGTTCCCAACAAAGCGAACATCTTCCAAAATAACATTTATCACCTAATCACCAAATCATTTTCCTATACCAAGGGTATTCATTTGATAAGACATAAGAACTCAAATCTACTTATTATTGATCAATAAAATCATTTAACTAAAGAAAGATAGTCACACTAACCAGGGACATGACGTAGTCCAGTGGTAGGCGATAAATCCCAATCGCACTTTGGTTGTGGGTTCGATTCCCACAGCTTTGTCCGACGCGACGGGTTGTCACACGGTCTACGTATTGTCCTTTTTCAAAAACTATATTTTATAATGTTACCAAAATGAGATAAATTCTTCAAAATAACATAATTTAACCACAAATGTTATATCATACCTTTCATTTTCATCCCAAATTATAATAACATATAATTCTCTCAAACCCCAATGATCATATAAAACCAAATGGTTATTTATACCTATATCCACAAGAGAAGAGACAATTCTTCCTCAAATATCATTCTCACATGGCAAACTGCTGGGATACAAATACAATAGAAAATTATTCCAAAGTAAACCCATCATCAAGGAACTCTAATACTTTTTAAACATTTCTCCAACCATTTATTTCCACATAGCTTCTTCATTGACCAAGAAAATATCCTATAGAATAGGACATTCAATCGGGTAATGTCTAGGTCCCCTACATTTACGGAAAATGACTGTAAATGGACTCTTGGGACCATTTTTATCTTCCTCCATAGTAATCTTCATTTTTCTTTGGCAATTATTCACTTTATGTCCTTCCTTCCCGCACGTAAAGCATTTCGTTGTCCCATTGAGACACTTTCCTGGGTGTCTCCTTCCACATTTCCTGCATGATGAAAATTGAGGGTTCTTTTCTCCATGGTCTCCATTGCTGGAGCTCTTATCATTCGTCACCTTTCTCTTCCTTGTTGAGTCTAGGATTTGGTTAATATATATGTTGTTGATCATATTTTTGGAAAACTGATTTGGCATAAAGACGATATCTTTTACGCCAATCAACATTCCATTTTGTTGCTCATTGACACCACCATTCCCACCTTGAACATCATTCTGAAAGTCACTATGACTTCCTTGGAATCCAGCCATTGACTTAAACTAGAAAGCATTGTGTGAGTAACAATCGTCCTAAAATCATTTAGAGATTAACATGTCACCATATTCTCAATTTGAAACATATTAGGATTAACCAAGGTTATTTACTCTCATCTTATATATATATCACTTAAATCAGTTTGTAAAGAAAATGTAAATTATCCTAAACATATCCCCTGGGAGTGTTGTAACCAAGAGTGCAGCAAGGCCCGTTGCCGTGCACGAGATCCCATTTGAGTCTAGCTCAAAGCGGTGTTTTCGGGTTTTACCCCTAAGTACATCTATGCCAGAGCTGCCTCTACCTGCTCGTATCCAGACAGGGATGTATTTCTCGGAAAACTCACAAAATCTCTACAATACCAAAATTCTAGGAAGTTCTTCTATACTAATCCTCAAAGTTCATCTTAGGTCTACGCGCTCTAATCATAGTTTATCTAAATCTAGCTTCCAAGTTTTGTACTAAACTTTCTCTGATACCAACTTTAACGCCCCGACCCTAGTTACCCAGAGTCGGTGCATTATTACATTACATTGGCATGATCACAAGAAAGATCAAATCTCGAAAGACCAATTGGTTTAGTAGCCTTGGAAACACTAGATATATTCATAATGTTTTACATTACATCACAAAGTGAAAAACTACTACAACAACATAGTCTACATATTCCACACTCATATCCCCACATACTATCCCTGTAGGTCATTCATAACTTAATTCTTCACATCCTGGGAAAAATAAAACATAGAAAAGGGGTGAGCTCAAATGCCCAGTAAGGATAACAATTTAATGGAAACGTTCAAAAATAAGCATAAACTTTTAAGGCAATGTATAACTAAAACAAAAGCCTTTTAAACATGAACTTAAACATAGTATGGCAAAAGAAAAATGAAATAATGCCATTTACTTATTCACATGGATATTATACTAATCGAATAATCACATGAAATATAAATAACCACTTTCATAATGATGGAATGCATAATGCTAGACTATCATAACCACATAGCCAAGGCCTCGTGCCAAGACTACAAATAAGATTTTGTCAAGGCCTTGTACCAAGACACTAGTTTGTCTCATGAGACCTACCGATGAATCGAGAAGCTATAGATGGCTCCACCCATCACTTATTAAGTCCAATACATTCCTCATATGAACAATTTTAAATATAACATAATCATTCGTATTGATACTAGCATACGAAATGTAAATACTTTAACCACAAACCATGAATGGTATTAAAATAGAACATCCACAGTCAAACATAACTCATTTGATACAATATAAAAGATTGTATTGTATCAAATTAACCTCAATAAAGAATAATGAAGGATGTTGACATAGATAAAAATAATCATCAAAACTATTTGAGAGAAATATCCCCCTTTTTCTTGAAATCATTTAAAAGTCACACTATTTGTCAAGAAGCCATTTAAAAATAGATTTTTGAATCAAAGTTTCCCATACCACTTTGAAACTTTTAAAAGGAGTTTTAATTCTAAAACATTTATGTCCATATAAATAAATCCTTAAAACCACTTTTTAATACATGGACATTAATGAGCAAGATTTAGAAGAATAAGTCTTTAAAACATTTAAAAATGGTATTTTAGTTAGAGTTTATAACAAAACGAGAGACAATTGAATACAAATAATTGAGGTAATCAAAACTTTTTAATATCTTGAGAATAAAGGAATTCATGATATACTATGTCAAAGTACATTATACACACCATATAAAAGTGATTTGGTGTATAACAACAAAGAAGTCTCAAGGGAATGTAAATTGAGATGAAATCTCTCATAAAGGCCGTACCCTTAGGATAAGGATAAATAAATGACATAGTTATGTGTGAAAAATATAAATACACTTAATATGATGGGATATTCAGTGTAAAACAATCAAAGTAAATTCACACATAATCTTGTAAAAACAACACCAATGAATTGGATGTTTAACTCAACAAATGGAGAATGAGTTAAAATTACTCTTATCAAATTCATATCGATGACTTGAGAAATTATCAATGGAGTAATTATGTGTATCAAAAGTATGTACACAGAAAAGGTGAGTGGAAATTATGACATAAGAAAATTAATAGAGATTCCACACATAATCTCAGAGTAAAATAATCAATGGAGTTTGCGTAATGCCGAAAAAATGGAAATTGGAATTTCTAATTCCATTATCGATTTGGTAACATATGAAACATGAACCCATGAAAGAAATATAACACAATGATGATGTAAATATACATGAATTAAAGTATATTACACAATGAATACAAACATGGGCAGCACACACACCACAGGAAATAAATAAGTGGTGAATAATGGAATTCTCACGAAATTAAGAGTGAGATAAGAAACTCCTTACCACGTTAATCAAATGAGTCGTATGGCCAAAAGTTAATAACCACCAAATGATTTATAGAATAACATGAATATAAATGGAATCATGATAATATATATCAAATGGCAGTACACAATACACCAATTTTAATAATTTAGTGGCGGACAATGGAAATCTCACGGAATTGAAAGTGAGATAAGAAAATCCCTTACTTTGTACTTTTTCCTTGGTCGACGGTAGGTTAACCTCCTGTATAATGGTGAAATTATTGTTATTGAATTATACAAGAATAATTTACTTTAATATGATATCATATATGATCTTTTAACATTGATTTGTTAATAATATCTTAGAATTATCGTCATTTCGGGTGTTAACGGGTTCATTTTACTTTATATTCCTTGTTATGTGAGAAATATTAATTATTAATGGGATGTATATTATTCATATCCAGAATGATATAAAGTCCTTAGATACTATTTTTAAGTCACCAAATTATAATTATACATTAATGGATATGATGGAGAATGAATCTCATCATGTTCGTGGAGATGGTAGTCCGTACGTACGCACGAGCGACAATGTCATTATTTTGATATTAAAATAATATATAATTGGATGGTATATCATATATAACGAATCATTATCATGTTATATTTATTATTTACATGAGTTACACATAATTATTATACCCATCAAAATAATAATAAATTGAATAACAATTACACCACGACGTGGAGACGGTAAGCCGTACGTACGCACGTATGGTGACTTGTTATTCAATGGATAGATAGAATATTGAATATGGTTGTACCATATTTATAATAACATCACAGTATATATATATGATACTGGATTTATTATTTTATAATGGTAATAACAAAGAAATAAGAAGTGGAAGAAGAAAGGAACTAGAAAAGGGGTGGTGAAAACATTACCTCTTCTTCGGGTTCTTCCTTTTGATTTGAGCAAAAGGGATCCGTAGGTTGGATTTATGATCATACTAAGGCCTCTCAGTTGTACTGAGGGAAGTTGAGAGAGTATTTGGGCCGGGGTTGGCCGAACCAAAAGGCTTTGAAGGTTTGAAGAAATGAGAAAGAGGAGTGCCCTTTTATAAGAGGGGTGAGGGGCACCTTTGGAAATGCTAGAAATATTAATTTATATTAAATTCATATTCGGTTTCTAATGGCTCCAATGTTGATTATTCAAAGGTTATGGTGGGGATAGGTCGAAATCCACTCATCCAATAGAATTTATATAGATTTGGGTCACTATATTAACCTTATCTTTTAGTTTTAACTCTTAGTTAATTAGTTTGACATTTACCATGTCACTTTGTATTTTTATATTATATAGTTAATAAACTTACTATATACATCCAAGATACCCCCAAGTGGTCCATTAATGATATAAATATCATGATATAAGTCTCTTGGACGAACCTTAGATTTTTAGGAATTTAATATCAATTAATAATATAATATTTGTTTTAAAAACACTTTTATGTCAATTTTGACACTATTCAATAGTTGATTTTTGTGAAACACATAACAGAATGATTACTTAGAAAAAAGTTAATTAAATCAATCCTAATATGTCATATTAACCTAAAAAAATAGTTTAATTCAACAAAAGTCTCAAATTATCTTTATTTGGGTATTTATAATATCAATTATTCTAATTTTTCACTATTATGGTAATTACTACATCACCATTGTGTCATAAATAAATTAACTTATTTAATGTCTAAAAATTATAAATAAAATATTATTATGTAAGAAATATGTTTAGATTTTTAATGAATCATTATAGTCTAACATCCAACATATATAACCCTATGTAACAATTGTTTTTCTAAAAGCTATATGCTTCTGTCATTTTTGTATTTATTTTAACTTAATTAAAATAAAGTGTCATTATCAATTACAAGTGGATCCATGGGGTCCCAAAATAGACCCAAAGATACCTATGGTCGACCATGTATTAACCAATAGGGTTAAGACACGTTTTAGGGTAATTTAGTATTATAATAATATTATTTTTAACCCTTGTTTACCGGATTTACCCTTTAACCATGGTAAATAAAATATTTACCGAAGTAATTATCCAAAATGTCTAAAGATAAAAGTTAACTATTTACACAATTTGAGAATCCTGATTCCAAATATGGAATCTATTTTTCTAAATTCAAAACACAGAAGTGGAAGAAATTAATTTAAAATTAATTCCCGTTGTTAAAACAAAAAGCGTGTTTTTAAGAGATAATAACTATCAAAAGATTGACACTTGTTTATGTCTGGTTTAAATGTGAAATTATGTTCAATGACCCAAATTGTATTACATGGTAAAAATATATTCTAAATATACTTTAAAACCACTCAAATTCATAATTTATCACTATTAATTATTTTGATTAAAAAAGGTGTTTTTAATTTAAATTTTGTAATTTTCACTATTCATCAAAATATGAACGTTTTCCGAAAAGTACCAAAATTTCACCCTAGGATAATTTCGATATACTGAATCCAAAAAATGAAGTCCATTTTGAGAGATAGAATTTATAAAATTTCAAAAAGTTGGTATTAATATTCATAACGGCTAGTTTGATTGGTTGTGGTGTGTTAAAATCTCGAAGTTGCGTACAATGCACGCCATTGCATTATTCGAAGGGAAACATACCGTGGAAGCTTGGGGTGTTACAGCCGACCTGTAACATACACATAACAAATTATTTGGAGGGAGATATAGGTCCCACCATTCATTATTGATAATTCTGACGAACCAAAACATAATCAGACACCATGAATAGTTTCAAAAAAACATTTCTTTTTAATATCATAAAATATAATTATAAAAGATGTTTCTAAAAGTAAACTCCCTTATAAATGTCATATAATTGATGTGATACTTAATAGAGTGGATTTAATATCTATATACAGTATAAATAAAAATAATTCAACATAACATAAACAAAATTTATCCTCAAAAACTATATTTATACCACATAAATAATGAAATAGAATATTAACTTAAAGAACAGAAATCAGGTTATGAATTACCCTACCTTGAGTTTATCTTAAGAAAACATGTTTCAACCACCTGTATAATGGTTAAAATAGTGTAATTAATATATTTAATAAAAATATTTATGTTTATAACACCTTATATGATCATTTCATAACATAATTATACATTTTAATTATAAGTATGTTTCTTCTTCCATTGTTTTTGGTGAGTTATTTACAGGATTTCCATATATGTTTTGTATTTGATTTTATTTTCACGTGGAAATGATATTACATATGTTGAATGAAATGGTATTCATATGTTTCCAGAATATATAATGATACCATAAATTATTTTTTTGTCAGATATGATTATGGATCATTAGATGAAACATTAAAGATATTTTATTAGATCATTTTTGGCAGTTCCTCGATAATCATGATCATGTTTCATTATATAATTTAATGGCATACATAGGAGATCATTATAGAACAGAAAATAGGTTAAAAATACTCTTTACATTCTGTTCTAACCATTAAGAGGGTTTCATGATCATTTTTGAATGATTTAATTGATATTGCAAACACATCATCCATGATTATGGTAATTTAGAACATTGTCGACGGTGTTTTTATTTTTAGAACAAGAGGGAGAGGGAAAAAGAAGGATAATGATGAAATATTACATTATCATAATTATATTCCATTTCATGTAAGGTAATGGAATTATTATATCATTTTGATGAGGGGATATGAAGAAATAAAATGAATATAAATGAACTAGAAATAAATGAAAATTTGAGAAATCCCATACGAAAATTCACCATCTTAACGTCGTCAGAAAAAAATACATAAATATTTTTGATGATAAATAAGGGTATCTCATTATTATTACATAATATATATAGTATGGGGTAAATTAATTGACATATCAAAACATATGAAAATTTAAATTAAAATATAATAACATAATTAGACATCTTGAAAAAGAGAGATATTTTAAGATGAAAAATCTATAGCATTACGGCTATACAACATGGTTTTAGAATAAATTAAAAATCATGGGGAAAGAGGTATCCTATGCATATATGATTAATAATATAGTATTTGGAAAAAAGAAAATATAAATATGAACATGTTATGGAAACATTAAAGTTAGTCTACATAAAAGAGAACATTAATGGAAAAACAGAAGTTGTGAATTCTCTTAGATTTAGAGTAAATCCTAAGACTTAGAGGTTAAGACCTTCGGTTTATTAGGAAATCTTGGGAGGACTAATCAGTAGGTAAAAATTCCAGAGATTGTTTGAGGAGGAATTTGGAATGAGTGGAATTAAGGAATGGGCTGGTAGTAATAGCAAAAGTGAGTGGTTATTTTATTAATTTTCATAGAAAATCTCATTAGAGGTATTTGAAAACCCAGGGGCTTTCCCATGGTTTTTTCCAATTGTATTGGCCACATGGGAATCCTCATATCATATTTTACTATACACAAGTCAACCGAAATTTTATTTTACTTCTTAAATAATTATGATGTCATTAAACATATCAAAAACTCAAAACTGTATATTTACTATTCCCAAAAATTCTAATATTTTTGAAAAATCCCAAAAATTCACCAATACATTTTTTAAATTTGTAGAGTTAAAAAATGAAAAAAAATTATTAACAAACATTTTCTGAAAATTATCTATTTAATTTTTATATAAAATCATAATTTATTCAAAAATAATAATTTTAAATCTATAACTCATTTTTTAACACCTTGAAAATTTAATCATGTTATCGTTATCTTAAAGACATAAGAAAAAATAATAATATAATTTACTATATATTATGGTCATATTAAAATTCAAATTAAAATTCATTATTTTATGAACTATTCATCCAAAATCATGTTGGTTCCATTAGACTCCAAAATATATACTGATCATAATGATAGATGACCATTAATTGAAATTAAAAACATAGAAGTAGAAAAAAAAATGTATTTAAAGGCTAGTTAAAATTATCTACTTACAACATGTTTTCGTGTATTTAAATTTATTTTTAAAACCAAGGGGTGTTAAAAGTAAACTATTTATTTCACAAAATAATGATTCTTTTCCCTATTCATGTCTATAAACAAAATGTTTTTCATGGTACCAATGTTTCAAGGCCTCCTGATTAGGCTGTATCTACAACTCAGTAGTAGATCACCAATGTTGTATAAAATATATATACTATATACTATGTATTCTCAATGTGATCTAATAGAAAAAAATACAATACTAATGTTTTTTTAGTATTAGAATAGGCCCTAAAACCATTGGTAAAAGTTATAGCAACCTTCTAGGGGACAATGGGATTATCTTTCTTTGGTATAGACTTATACCAATCGAAATGTGAATCCATTTCTATACGATTTTTTATAACAATGGTTTCCCAATAATTGGTATAAGTCATATGAAATTTCTACAACAATGGTTTTCAAAACTATTCATATTGGTAATGTATGAAAAAGATTCCGTAGTTTTGATCCCAAAAAATATGAATTATATTTGAAAGGCATAACCACTAAGATACAATGAAAATTTTCAACATATTAATATATATAATTTTATATTTCAATGCCATTTTTATTTTTACGTATTCAATGTTATTGGATATAAAAAATGTAAAAAATATTAATAAATGAACCCTTGGTTTTGGAAACCTTGGGTATAAGTATATAGATTTTTGGGACCCACACCAACGGTTTTTCTATAATTATGTGTATGTGTTTCTTTTGAGGTAGCTATACCAGTGGTTTTGTAAAATCCATTGGTATATCTATTTTGTATTCCACAGTTTTTCTACAAACTTTTTGTATAGAAATCACATATAGTAATAGTTCAACAAAAACCATTGGTATTGGTTGTCATTATATTACCTAAACCAATATTTTTGGCCAAGCTGATGGTATAGATCCATTGTTATAACTTCAATAAATAATATTGGTGATAATATTTGAATAAAAAATTAAACTACAAACACTACAATAAAATAATGATCATTTTTCCTCTGGTTCTAATGTGGCACCAATGGTTGACCATACCAACATTAGCATGTGATAGATGTCCCTAAACTAGTCACATGACCATATTCCATAATAGAGAATTGATCTCTTCTAATAATACCATAAAATATACATTTTTGGGTAAATGGTTCCACAACTACAATACCATCCATTGGAATTACACACCACCCAAGAATTAAATAACTTATTTGTGTGAATGGTGGAGTAGATGCTCCAAATCATTGTATTAATATAATCTGGGTGAATTGAATCCCACATGGGGATCACCTTCTTAAATAAATATTAGATTTTTAACCACTCATATTTACATATATTATAAGGTGGATGTATCAAAAAACTATTGCAGTTGACCATAACAATATCACCATGGGTAATAACACCCCACAATAGAATCACATTCATAAATCCTCATAAGGAGGAATGGTGTCCCTTAAAGAATCATATAAAATATTAGTGGGGAATTTCACCCCACCATACTCCAAATCCTTATAATAGAAAAATTAATTAGAATATATCTCTACCCTTGAATCACCTTCAAAATCCTTAGGAGAATGGTTTCCCCACATAGAATCCCATATAATATAAACCATGGGTTATAATCTCATCATAAAACCTTATATTCCATACATAATCCTCAAAAGTGTGGCCAAACGCCCACCCCCATCATATAATTCCAATGTTAGACTCTCAAACTTCTAATATGTTCTCATAAACATTTACATACATGTATATCATTATATAATCTACATTGAACAAATTCCCTCTATATTAAACTAGTGGCAGGGGAACTCAACGCTGTTTCCTCAGTCACAATTTACTTTACTAAGAAGGTATTACATCCCTTATAATGTACATGATCGCATATTGAAATAATTATACTCTTAGAAAATTCTATTTTGGGACTACACTAGAAAGATAACATAAATCATCATCTTAGAACTAATACATATAGTTCAATCTACTCATAACAAACTGTAGTATCCTCATCTTTTGACACATAAATATTAAATTTTTTAGATGAATATTACATTATTAACATTTAGATGAAAATAACAACATTAAAGGTTTAGTTCCTTTTGAAGAAAGGTATAAAATCACATTATTGTAGGAAATATATTCAACATATCACATAATGGTATTTCAAATATTAATCTTCAATGTAATACCTTACTTAAAACATTATTCATAATATGGGGAAAGGAAACATAATAAAGTGTAAGATCATATTCTCTATAAGGATAAGAATACGAGACATCAATAAATGATTATATGAATGAATAAGATAATAATAGGTGTATAATATCATTACCATAGCATACACAATTCATAAATGTTCTAATAATTATAATAAACATGAATTATGGAATATAAGATTAGAATATTAGTATACATGAGTCATAATATTTGGAAACCATCATAACTCAATCATGAACCATAATCACATTTCAAAAATTGCTGTGGCTCTATAATAAGTATTGAAAACATTTAATAAGTTTATGTTAACTACCAAGACAATAAGTTTTTGAATCAATACAGATTTTTTTTTGTGGACCAAGCACATCGAATTGTTTCCCATAATAGTTTAGGCTTTTTGATTATTTCCCCATAAATTATCATGAACATCGACTTGTTTTTATTGAATTTCTCATGATATATAATACAAAACCAAATGACTATTAGAGATATATAGGTCCAACCAATAAAATAATGAAAACTATATATATTTATTTATTTCATAAGATCATAAAAATACCCATCATATCATTATATCATAACCCCTATAAATAAAACGAGATCCATATTTTATCAAATAATAGCATAACCAAAACATTTGATTTCATAAAAATCTTATCAACATAAAAAACCATTCTTAAATGAATAATATTTTTATCATTGGATCGTATCACATAAAAATAGTTAACACCAAATTTTTATTTTTCTGATAAATACTATTAAAATTCCATTAAAAGCATTATTGGGGAACATACCCTCTTCATTTAAAAATAAAATTTAATAAACTAAAATCATATAAAATAATTTGGAAAAGAAATTAATTTTAAAATACTATTGGAGAAATATAATGGAATAATTAATCTATTGAGTGGTCATGAATATTAGAAATTATACCCATGTAGTATAAGTAAAAGGAACAGATTCATCTCGTTATTTTTTTTCAAAAAGTATCATGTTAGTAGAAAAGATTATTCATTCTTAGTCATTTTTATGTAATTCAACAAAGGGAATAAATTTCATTATACAAATATAGGATAATATTAAAAAAATATAGAATTTTTTATTAAATAATATTGATATTGATGAAAAAGTATATTACACCAAATAGAAAAATAATGTCAATTTTCATTTAAAACACACTTTTTTCTATCAAATAATCAATGTGTGAAAATTGATTGAAAAAACATATTCTCAACAGAAAATGTACTATAAGAAAATGGGTGGGATTAATTGAATAAGGAGAATATAATTTCCTCAAGTGAAATTTATGTATAATCAATATCCATTAAAATAGAATTGAAACAAAAATCAATTACCTCCAATATAACGATTACTTATACAAATTAAAACATCCATTATAATTAATATATATTTAAGATAAAAATATTTGATTAAAAAATTAATATATATATTTTAACATTTATGATTTATTTTTTACAACTTTTCACCCTATATTTTTTAATTTATATATTAAAATCACTATTTTAGGTGATAATTAATTCGTTTTCCAAGCATGTTTCAGTTTGAAAGTCTCAATACTTATGATTTTATCATGGTTTCATAATTTATTTCATGTTAAATTTTCTATAAATTTAAGAAATATTCATTATCTAAATATATATATATATTTATTAATAATAGAGATAAAAAATGAATTACATTGTTCTTTGAGATAATAGGATGTATGCATGCATGAACATTGTTTTCATATTTTGATGGATGGAATGAAATAAGGGTATATAATAATTCACACATTAGTGATCATTATTATAACTTATATATAATATAAATTCATGAAATATATCCATTTTAAAATCCATTTATAATTTAAATAAGTGAAAATAAATCACTTAATGGAGGTGGTAGTGCACACATAAACACAAGTCACATTATTGTTTTCCAAATGTTTTGAAATTAAGAAGGTATATATGATATTAAAATTATATAAGTATTATAATTTAATAATTATCATATATAAACTTTTTAACATTCATAATACCCATCCATAAAACATGGTTAGGAAAAATGAATATTAACATTATATAGAGTCGGTAAGCCATACATATGCATGGGAAACACTTTAACATTTAATTTGATGGCAAATATAGTGAATAATAGTTGTTTGAGAATAAAAATTTCAATTAAATAGACTATGAAATAATTGTTTTTTAGTATATGATAAATACCATATATTTATAGGAGGAAAATAAGTTGAAAACAATATGATCAATGAAGATTACTACCACATTTTTGAGCAAACATCCTTATATAACCTCTTAAGAACCTTAGAGTTATTATTATGGGTAGAAAATAACATATATAATGTGGATAGTGATGTTGTGAAACTATCGTTTCTGTTTATAGATGATTATAAAGGATAAAAGTTGTGTAAATAAGTGAGCATGTTCCTTTTTATAGTTGTGGGAAGGGGCTCTTTTCATAATTCATAAAAGATTAAATTTTAAAATTTCAATTCTCTATACTAAATTCAACTAGAAGTCCATGAATTCAAATATTAATACTAATAGGGTTGTAATAACATCAGTCAATAAAATTTTCTAACATATTAGTGCAATTTTAAACTTTTTTTTTGGATTAACCACTCGGTTAACAAATTTTATCCATAACCATAGTATTGTGTTTTTCATTACTAATGCTTTATAAATTTTCATATAAGGTGAAAATTTGACAATAAATCAATCAGGTATGAAAATTTTTAACATTTATTTTCCTCTTTTTCCTATTTCAGTATTTTTATGTTTTTTTAATAATTTAATAAAATGTTATTTTGATATAATATTATTAATGTCCATTTTGACACTATTCATTAAATTTGACTTAAAAGATATAAAGAAAATGTTTGAATTTGAATTTATTCAATAAAAATATAAATAAACTAAAATATTAATCTATAAAAATTCATTTCACACATTGAATATATGAAATTTAAATAACTTTTAATATTTTTTTAAGTTATTAATTTTAATTTTCTACTAATTGATAAAATACCATTTCAAAATTGTCTACTAATTTCAGGAAATTATGTAATACATAAAATTGTATATAAATTACCATATTTAAAAATAATTTTATTAAACTACATATACACATATTTCTTCTCTGATAACATTCTTTTCCACTAAGAGCACTCAAAATAAAAATTTTAAAATGTGATTTACATTTTGTAGCATTCTTTGATTTAAATAATAAATATGTAATTTTTATGGTTATTTTTTCATTAAAAAATCTATTTTTCCCTATGGTGATAAGTGTATAATTAAATTCTTCTAATAATTGTTATTATTAAAAAACTATGTGCTTTTCACTTATATTTATCATATATTAACATGATTTATGGTTTACTTAGCTGATTAATTCAACATGGTTATTATTTATATCGGTCAACAATAAAAGGGGAGTACATAAGAATTATGAAAATAATAATTTAAAATAGGGAATACATTATATTGAATTCAATACATATTGGTAAAAAAATTATTTTAAAATAAGTGTGAAAATTGGATGAAAACTGATTTTTAGAAAAATAAAATTTCATGCATAAAACTTGGTTCATTACTATCCCATCTGTAATTACATATTAAATTAGTGTAAAATAATTTTTATAGAATATATTATATATAAATTTAATAATAATTATTCACCAAATGTGATTCATATAATTTTTTAATATATATATTCATTATGTAAACATAAATGGTTTTTTATAAAAAATACTATTGTTCCTTCAAATGATATTCCATTTCATTAATAATTATTTGATAAAAAAACATAAATATTTTAAATATAACCATTAATATTTCAAAATATAGTTATTAAAATTCAAACCCACCAATCCAAATATTGGGAGATAATTATCACATTAAATGATAATGTTTTAATAGTATATCATAGTTCGTTTAAACTCGGTGTTGTGTGTTACAATAGCTATCAAACTAATTTAATTCATTTGAATTTTTACTCATAAAATCTCACGTTGTTACATTATGTTCCTATGAAAATAAATTTTTTCTAAAAATTTATCGCACTGATTCATCCTAATGATTATATATTTTCTTCGTTACATCTGTGGTTTCCCATGTTACTTATACTGATATGTGATTTCTCTAGAAAGGCTTCACAACGTGAGTAGAGTCATTTATCTATATGATCCATGATTTCAATTGGTATTTAATCATAAAAAATATCATGTTATAGGGGTATGGATTTTTTGATTTGTACATGATATCTATTTAGAATGTAATACCCAATGATAGATATATAGAAGACGTCTTGAACTTGAGATATGTTCAGCAAAAGCACCAAGTGATATGATATTGTCCCGACATATTCAAGAGTCTAGAAGGATCCAATTAAACTAGGGATCAGATTTCCATTCATCCAAAATATTATAATTAAATTCCATTAATAAATTAATAAAAAAAATTCCTACCAATGTCAAATTCAAGATCATATAAACAATTTTAAACATATATTTTCTATGAACTATATGTAATCAGAATGTGCTAAAGGATAGTTGAAACATTTTCTATCAATTTTCAACATAGTTATGTATAAATTTCATTCTTTCTCTTACTTTTTCCCAGTAAAATAGAGTTTTACACTTCTTTCAAGAGATGGATTCATAAGGATCCGTATATATTATTGATTGAAATTTAGTATTACATGAAAACTCACCTAGAGTAATTTTTTACATAAAATACCTTTAAAATTAATAAAACAATATCATAGAATATCATATAGGGATTAAGTAGTTCTCTCTGAAACACCATATATCTATGTATGATACTTTATAATGAAATTAAAATATGTATCCAAATCATGTTATAGAGTCCACTAGAACATCATGGTAAACCTGAGATACTGATATAATATAATATAATATTATACTCCATGAAACCATACATCTTTATAAATATAAAATTTATCCATAAGATCTAGGGAGAAGTATTATCTAGTTGAAATTATGTATTTTATTATTTCAAGGTGGCTTACTACAAATCATATTTCATTGTTCCATTTGGATTTTTTGGCAAGTCTAGTTACAATATCCATTGAATTGTTTTACCATTTCGATTCTCTTATAGTTGATGGTTGTAACAAACATTATGAATTATGTCACAAAGGCTTATCTTGATGACATACTATTCAATGATTATATAATAAACATTTCTTTCTTCATATTTTCTCACTATAAATATTCATTCAGATATCTTACATCATTGTACTTCCTTGTTGAATAGAGAATTTTGACCTTTTATCTTTATTTAATAGCTACTTCTTCGAATACTGTAAGGATGGGACATATAAATAGATCTTGAACCATAATATTTCTTCATATTAAATTTTAAACTATAGAATATTTCTCGCCATCATTTATAATTTGATATCATCCTTCAATTATACTATAATATTACCATGGATTTATTGTTGAACACCCATTAAATAATAATAACATTTCTCCACATCCATCACGATTTCAAGATATGACCGTGGAAAATAATGATATAATGGATCAGTTGTGATCCTCAACAATGATATTCTCATACGGAACATTCAGTTCATAGAATATTCCTCCTTATATTTGATTGTTTGATGCATTCATAATTTTTAATCAGCTCCAATCATATTCTCTGTAACATATTTAACTATTTCTGGGTGAAAATATAATTTAATTTTTTATGATTATTATATATATCACAACATTTTTCAAAATGATAGTGACTCATATAATCAATGAAAAAATTACTATATAAAACTCCAAATCATGGGATGGATAATTTTCTAACGAACCTTCAGTTGGAGTGAGGCATAAGTTATCACCATTTAATTCATCATGATAACACATCCTAATATATTCATCAAAAAATCACTAGATATTACAAATCCTTATCTAATGTAGAGTAATGTAATTACAGGTTAACTGACTAATAATCTCTCTAATTCCAAGATATAAAATTCACATTCATTTCTCAAAGGAACGTAGATACCTTTTTAGTTAACATGGTGATGAATTAGAAATTTATAAGAAATTATCCACAATTCACAAATAATATTCATCCATTCCAAGAAATATTTTGATATTTGTCATAGTGGTTCGTCTGGGAAAACATTCAACAACATTTTTTTAAAGGATCTACTTACATACACTGACTTAAGATTATTTGTACTATTAATGAAATATCTCCGTGATATATTAAGGAATGGAATTTTTTTCATTAATATTATGCTTCCTCAGTGTTGTTAGTAAAATTATCACTTGATATTCATGATATTAAGTTCTATCTAATTATAAAATAATATCAACTAATATGACATCAAAAAAAGCGATCAATGTACTCTTTAATGGCTACTCAAAAAATCTATGATATTTGTGAGGGAATTAGTAAGACCAAATGAAATCACTATAAATAAAAAATATTCATACCTTTTTCTAAATGATTTCTATGTTTTATCATCCTTGATAAACATAAATATATGTTATCATAATGAATATCAGTCTTATAAAATTATGGAGCTCTGTAGAGGTGATCAAACAAGTCATCAAAACCAGTTAGAGGAGAATGGAACTTGATTGTTATCTTGTTCAGTTCATGATAATCAATACAAATATTCATTGATATTTATTTTCTTGTTAACCAATTGAATTAGTTCACCAAATTTTGATACACTTGTTTGAATTAGTACCTAATCAATATTATCATGGATTTAATTCTCTAGTTCTTATAACTCAATCGGTGCCATTCTATATAGAGTCACTAAAATAGTTGTCCAACAAAGTATGACTTCTTTCTAGAACTCAACAATATTATTTGGTGGAAGAAAAAAATTTATTTTGATATTTCAACCAATTAATTTCATAAAATAGTAATATAATTGATATCTAGATTCTCTACATCTATATTATATAAAAAATTCATATTATTAAAAATTATGACCCGTACAGTGGATTCAATTTCCGTTGGATCTTTTTGTTTTTCATTACACTGATAGACACTCATTAGATTGTTCATAATATCAAATATACATTCCCCTCCATATAATTTAATGTTGTTTTTATGTAATGAAATCAAATACATTCCAAAAATAGCATCAAAATAAAATACAGAAATAATGAAGAGCATTACATTATGAACATTCCCATAAATAACAATCAATGAGGAACTATAGATTTAATATTTGAACTTCCGACAATTCGGAGGAATAAAAACTAAATCAATATTTAACAATTGAGTTGATACTGTAATATCATTATAAAATTACCAAGATAAAAAAAGAGAGTGTAGATCTACAGTAAAAAAATTGTTTTTCTAGAGTTTATTATGACAATACCATTCACCATATTATTCTCAGAAACCAATTTGAAAATCATCGTCACATGATATTTCCCATTATTTTTGGTTTTAGGATTTTATCATTAATGATCATGAAAACCCATATTATTTATTAACTGGAAGAAATAATGGCCATATTCAAATCCTAGGAAGAATTGGAGTGTGTATGGTTCATTAGTTTCCATATTCTATTACCCTATCTCATTAACTTTGATATTTATCATGTTTAAATATTCACAGAAATTTTAACCCATAATTAAAAATTTAAATAACCTACCATTTCCATTCGTTAAATTCCTTTGATGTTTCTTCCAACATTTTTCTAACACAGTGGGAAGAAATTGCTTCCTAATATATAATTTATTTATGTTTTCACAGGTTTTAATCTACCATTTCATATCAAAAAATGGGAAATGGTTGAATATATAATTTCCATTTCAATATTTAGTACACATGGAATGATTTATTCATATATAATAAATTATATTATTTGTAAATCCCCTCCGAGATATGATTTTATGATAGTAAATATTTGATTTATTTTACATTTAGTTAAGATAATCAAACTTTTTTAATGTTTGGAATTCCTTGGAATACATTCCTCATAGGTACCAAGGGATTCATCATTAAATTTTTTCAGATCAAGGAGTTACCACTCCATATTTTTACCTAGAATATGATGCAATTACTTATTGAGTAATTTTTCCTTTAAAATCAACACATACCAGGGATTGAATTTTTCTTTATGAAATTTACTGAATATATGATTCCACAATTGATATAATTTTCTTAGAAAATGATAATAATTTCAGAAAAAAATTATCTTATCCTAATCATATAATTGAAAAATAATTTATCAATGGTTTCAATCCATCATTAAACAACAACCATATCTAAGGATACATAATAATAATATGGATGTGTCTAAATAAACTAGTTATTATTATGTTGTTCCGTCTATTAGTAATTTTGAAACTCAAAATGACTCATATTCTATCAATATTTTTTTTTAATTTAACCAATATTATTAATTATATATCCTATGAAATTTTTTCTCACGTTTAAAATCATATCACAACCAACTGAATTTAGCATCAATAGAAATCCCTCTCATTAATTCATTTACTAAAATCAAAATCATCATTTGAGAAACAATAATCATAGTGTACACCTATATAATCATAAAAAACCATCATAGAATCACTAAATTATGACAGATTATTCTTTAAAAATATAGGTTCAACCTATGTCATTCATGATCATCAAAAAATATTAAGGATTATATCCTTTACATAATCATATCCCCAAGGATTTAATAATTTTTTTCTAACCCTAATACCTAATGATTACTTAAACTGTGTTATGATACAAACTATATCATCCCAAGGATTTCATATATGTATAAAAACCTTTAATATAAATATTCAACTCCTCAAATTTTTATCCATTCCATTAATGTATTGTTTTAGTATATTTGGTGAGTATACTCGAAATCATCTAATTTCATGATATATCTTCAACATCTCACAGATATATCATTCGATAGAGAACTCTTCAAATCCATACCCTACTCAAAATTATCATCAGATCCCAGTGAATGTAAACATAAGAAATATTGAGATCAGATGCTCAGTATGGTGACACATGTGATATATCAATTAACGAAACTATGAAATAATACAATAAAAATAATTTTATATGATCATGTAAATATCATATAAATTCTATACCTGATTTTAAATGATCATAATCACGTTTTATGCTATAAAACATTGTCATTTTAGAATAAATGAATCATATGGATGAGAAATAAATCATGAAAAATATATTTATGTCATAATTGTGTTTCAAACTATCATACGTATAGAAACCATTTCATATGTTAGTTTTTACGAAAAAAATCATATATTTAATCAAAACCTATTTTCCATACTGTATCATGAACATGAACTTGTTTACCATAATAGATCATGCACTTTTACTTGTCTCCCAAAAAGTGTCAAGCACATTTACATGTTTCTCATAACTATCTCATGAGATATAATACATTTCCAATGAATTGAA
The DNA here is from genome assembly GCA_963277665.1 of Viscum album. NCBI lineage: Eukaryota > Viridiplantae > Streptophyta > Magnoliopsida > Santalales > Viscaceae > Viscum > Viscum album. Next base: position 2,115,335,396 of record OY728136.1, read on the forward strand.
TGGAGTTATTGTCACATATGTGTTCCATATGATCATAAATCATCCTTAATATCATCATATCATAAAACATTCGAATAAAATTGGTTCTATATTTAATCTAAACATAGAATAACTACTAAAAATGCGTTTCATAAACATCCCATAATCATAAACAAAAACCATCAAGAGAAAAAATAGAAATGGTATCATTGGATAATACCCCAATTAAAACATTATCAATACCTATGGGTTTTTATGTTGATGAATACTATTAAAATATCAATAATATTTTGATGAGGAATATACCATTTTCATATAATAAATAACATTTAAAAAAATAATGCATCTAAAAAACTATGGAAAATAATTTATAAGTAAATATTTATCGAAACATTTAAATTATTAATGGAATTATTCAATTTTCATGATTGGGAAAATTTCATTATTATCATATGTGTTGAAAGAAAACATTTCATTAATCATTCTATCAAAAATTAGTTGTGTAGAAAATGGTTTGAAAATATCATGTAAAAATTCTAAAAAATATGAAGGGAAAAATTTACTTAAAAAATAATTAGATAACGATAAAATATTTTGTAAATTTTTTTATAAAAAATATATATTTGGATGAGAAATTTTTTTATTATCAAGAGATAAATAATGTTGATTTACATTAAAAATATTATTCTTATATTAAATTAATGCATGGAAATTGAATGTTAAATATATATTCTCAAGAGGTTACCATTACAAAATAATATGAAAGAATTATATCAAATAAGGATCATATAATTTCGTTAATTGAAATTAAATTATAATAAAAATTTGATTAAAATATGAGTGAACCATAAATCCATTACCTCAAATCTCATATTTCCTCATTCAAATTCAAACAACCATTATAACCTATTTTATCTATTATAAATTTATTAAATAAAAATATTAATATCTGTCCTATAATTAATGAATTTATTAAGACATCATAAAAATATTTTACTAATTTTATTTTTATTAAAATCAAAATATTAGGTGATAATTGTATTCTTTTCTATGAATGTTTCGGAATAGTAGTATCAACGATTATAATTTAACCATTCTAAGATAATTTTAAATATATTAACAATTGTATAAAATTAATTTACACTCCATATATACATATATATAATCTTCCATAAAAATTAAATATAGAAAAATGAATTACACTGTTCATGGATATGATAGTCCATACATACACATGAACTGTATTTTCATCTTTCAACAGATGAAAAAAAAGAAAGGTAAATAAAAATTCCACATTTATGGATCATTATTATATAATATATATAATTTAAATTAATTATATGTATCATAATTACCATCCATGATTAATTTAAATGAGAAAAATATCACATTGTTTCATAGAGGTGGTAGTTAACACATACGCATGAGGGACATTATCATTTTTTCTGTAGTTTAGAAGGTAAAAAGAATTATGTGATATTAAAATTATATAAGTATTGTTTAATGATAAATATATTAAATAAAAATTAAATTCACTCTAATACCCATATATAAAATATGGTCTTTAAAAATTATTTGTAGCACAATGTGGAGATAGTAAACCATGTATATTCACGAGTGATACATTCACTTCTTAATTGATGGAGAATATAGAAAATAATTGTTGTTTAACAATAATAATAACGTTTTATAATAGTTACTACACATAAAATATTATTTTATGTTAAATGCCAATGATTTTGAGGAGGTAAATATGTAGTAGAAAATAAAGTGATCGATTGTGGAAATTTCCCCTTCGTAGAAAGGACTTCTTTGATCTCCACCTAGTGACCCTAGATTCAATGTTTTGGGATAACCAAAACCTATAGTATGTGTATAGTGATGTTAATATGGGATTGTTAGAGGCTCTGGAGAAGATATAGTCCAAATGTGTTTCAAAGTATTGAAGAGTACGTTCCCTTTTATAATTTAGGTGACAGGAACATGTGGGAATTCAAAAAATACTAATTTATAATAAATTAATTACCTAGAGAAAATACCTCCAAAAAAAGTTATTACAATATTAGGTTTATGTTGTTTTTAATACCAAAAAAGAAAAAAATTATAATTTTTTTGTCATTTTAAACATTGTCAGTTTCATTACCCATTAGGTTAAATATTTTTATCCATATCAATAATAACATGTTTTTAAAAAATAATGTGTTATTATTTTATTTATAAGGTGGAAATTGAACCATAAAATTTCATGGTATGATATTTTAGAACCTATAATATCCTCCTTGTCCTTTTAATAATTTTTTGTTTATATAGAAATTAATAAAATATTTTTTTACAAGATATTATTAATATATATTTAAACACTATTCCATTAATAAATCTAAAAAGACATAAATAAAAATATTATTTTTAGTGTAGTACATCAAAAAACAAATATTTATTATTTATAAATAAAATTATTTCATACAATGACATTTTAATGTTATATAGCATTCAATATCTTAAATAACATATATTTTATTTTCCAATTAAATGAATAAAAATTGTTTAGAAATTGTCTAGGAAGTTATAGTAATTATATAAAACCTCAAAATTAAAAAAAATTATGAACAATAAAATAATATTATATTTATAAAAATTTAATTTGTTTTGTTCATACCTTACAGTTTATATATGTGGTCACATAATAGATATTTAAAACTAAGAGAGTGACATTCTGTAACATTAATTGATTTAAAAAACACATAAGTGATTTTCATGAATAGGTATCCAATAAAAACTAAGTTTTCAACCTAATGTGATAATTTTCAAATTACTATCATCCAAAAACATTTATGATTAATAACATTTAGACTTATCACATAATTTTAAAATATATTAACTAGATGAACTATTTAGTAACAAGTTAAATTTTATCATTGTTAATATTCATATTGGAAAAACTAAAATGGGACTATTATGAAATTTTAATCCTTTTGAATATAAATAAATATTCTATTTAATAAAATAAGACACATAAAATAAAAATATTTTTTTTAAATACACGCACCAAATTAAATCAAAATATGTTTTTAGAGAAATGAATTTTCAAACATAAAACTGAGTTTATTCTTATCCCATGGCTAGAAAAATATTAAATGAATGTCAAAATTTATTATGATTATATATTATATAAATTTATTTAAAATAATTCACCAAAAGTGATTAATTTTATTATAATGTTGAAAATAAATTGCGTGAACAAAAATATTTTTTTCAGAACATATATGTTATTCGTTAAATGTTTTTTTATTTTGTATTATATTAAATTAATTAGCAATATATTAATTTTAAAAATATTTTACATAATATTTTTAATAGAATATTTATATTAATACCCACTAATATAATGGATATGTTTTAACACTAACATTACATGATAATAATTTAATAGTATACCATTGTTTGTTTAATCTCATTATTTAATGAAATTAGACATGACAAATATATTATATTTCATTAAAAAATCATATAATTATGGGGTATAACACAAAAATTCCTATACTACTACCAATGGTATACCCACAAAGGTAATCAATTACTAGCGATAGAGAAACAGACTCCTCAATCTCTAGCCAGCTAGCCTAGAAGATGTAAGGTGCCTAATGATTTCCCATGGTTGATCCCAAAATCAACTTTTCCTATCAATTACATTCATATATAAATATTGTATTAAAAGAACACATTTGAATCATCACTATGTTAATCCTTTAAATTTATACAACATTCTGCTTTAAATGTCACTCAGAACACATTTATTATAAGTACATGACCTTAAATATTATATAATATTAAGTTTCATGTTTTGAATTCATTGTCTAAAATTTTATTGTATGTTATTGTTTATATTTTTAGAAAATTATGTCTCAACTCATACATAAAAATAAATATAATACAAAGTGGTAACTTCTAATTAGAATCTATTTTTCTATAATGTAAAACAATTAATATAAATCAATTTTTATTTTAATGAATAATAATCACAACATTAACCTGGATTTATTATTTTTTCAATAGCCATACTTAATCAATGAGAAAAAACGTTCAAAAACATGGGTGGGGAATTAAATTATTTCTAAGGGAGGAAAAAAATTAATCAATTAGTACAGTAAAAAACATGAAAACCAATGATTGCTTTAGCATTACCTCAATGTTATTTAAGTGAATGAAATAAATTTCTTCCACCTGTAAAGAACACACACATATTTCTCAAATGATTTATATAAAACTCATAGTGTGAAAAATAAAAAACCATTTTAAAAATCATAGATCATCACAATAATAAACATTTTTAAACACATGTAATAAGTTTCTAGAGACTATCCAAATTCATAGATGAAACCCCCTCGAAACTCCCTCCTTCTTTCTTTTTAATTCAAGGAACGTTACCAAATACATTATATATATATATATATATAATGGGACTCATACTTAATATAAGCTATACTAGTATAACCAATTTATCAAAATTATTAGTAGGATATCATACATAAAAAAATAATTTTTATAGTTTGTATTTATATATCATTTGAAAAACTCTTGTTAACGAATATTGAAAAACATTCAACTGAAAAATACCCTTTTTTTTAAAACCCATTGAGAATAAAAAAATAACTAGAAAAAGAGAATGAAGTTATATATTTTAAAATTTCATTAAATCCAATAATAAATGATTGTTTTATTTAATCATTTCTACGAACATGGATGAGAAATATTTAGATGAAATATATTAAGAAATAATTTTTTTAATGAAATTTGCTGAAGTAAACTGCAATAAATGTTTTTTAAAAACACATTAAATAAATTAAAATATTTTAAAAAAATTTACATTAACATAAATATAAGCATTAATATTGATTTCATTGGAAAATTTATAATAAAATTGACATGGAATAGAAGTATTTAGAAATTATACCATTTATGTATTTAAAACTATGTTTTTAGTTAAACTATGAATTAAATTATGTCCAAACCAACTTGTTCATTATTTATATACCTTAATATTAAACTTATGTTTACTATTTTTCTCTATAAGAAAATTTGACAGTTTTATTTTTTATTTTATTTTATTTTATACCATTGTATAAAATATTATATAATCAATTATGTTCACTTTGTATGTTTTTGTGTGTATTCAAATTCTTTATGAAAAACGAGTTCGGTGGGTTGACTCTGGTGAAAGAGTTTGTTATTTAATCATCTTTAAAATAACATTAATTAAATATTTACCACATTAATACATTAATTATACGTTTAAAACCAATCATGTGTGATGGATCAAAAAATGAACTATGTTATAATCATAGGGGAGATATAATGTACATACTCATTTGTAATAATTCCATTTATCATTGATCATTTTTAAATAAACATAAGTATTAAATTAACTTAAAATAATTATAATATCATATATTCAATACTACTCATTTAAATAAACTTATAAATATCATCCTTTTGATTGTGTGATGTAAAATAATCACATCACTTCGTGATGGAGGTAGTCCACACGTAATCATGAACAATGTTATTTGTTTTAGTTAATAGGATTTTGAAATTTAAATTTTATTTTATATTTTAATAAGGATATATCATTGAGGAATAACATAAAAAATTAATTTCATATTTTAAAAAATCATGAGATGTGATGATCAATCTGAATTAAGTTAGTTCTCGTGCGAATGGTCTTCCATGCACACAAAAAGTGGATTCATTACCCATTTAATTGAAGTGGAAATGGATTTAGGTAGTAACATTAACATAATATAATATAATAATATTTTTTATACTAGATTTATTATTTCATCATGGTTGAAATAGATATGAATGTGGTGGTCAAAGACATGAATCAAAAATTCCTAGTAAAGAATGACACGTCTCCTTAATACCACCTCTTTAGGATTATATATAAATCCCTCAAAATAGGTTCAATGAAAAAACCAATTCGTATTGGCCATGGAGAGGGAATTAAGGAAGCTAATATGAATGGGAATAGTATATCCATAAACTTTTTGTATTGTGAATAATAGAGGAGAGTGGGTGGCTTTTTATAAGATAGAGAGATGACACGCTTGGTGTTTTTGAAAACACAATGTTAAACCCATGTTTTACACAATAATAAAGGAAAAAATATATAACCTTCTCATATATCAAATTATATAAGTTTTGTAGGGTCTTGAAATATTAGAAAACGGAAATAAATACTCTCGTAATCAATTTGGAGAATGTAGTAAACATTTCCACAGGTCTATCATGAAAAAGGGATGCATATTGAATTGAAATTTTGGGAAGAAACAAGAAGAAATATATTTTGTCAATAGTTTTATCTGAACTACATACAATCATCAGGAATGGTTTGTAGGGAACATTAACCACATAAAATGGGTATATGGAACAACAGGTGATTCCCCAACCTGTGGGCTGACGGCCATCTGACCTAGGATATCACGAACCATGTTTTTGGTGAAATCAAGCATGGGATTTCAATCCTCATTCCTTCCCACAAAATCAGGAGTTCATAATCAAAGAAAGCTTTTAGGGTCCCACAAACCACTAACTGCAAACAATAACTGCCAAAAACCTAAATAGACCGAGTCATCCACGGGGTGAGATGTATCATTATGGGATTCCACAAATGGTGTTCTGTGACCAATGATATGATTTCCCTAATTAACTATAAAAGGTGAATGGGAGGATGTGAAAGGTGATGGATGACGAAAGAACAAAATAATCCCAGTTTTTGGACAAAAGAATTCAGGGGGGGTTTGGAATTTTGTTTTGAAAAATCAATGATGTAAAAAAAGTGAATCACATTTATGGTGGTATAATTAGATGCAAACAATAAAAATGAAAAACATAGTAATACTCGGTGAACTAAAATCCTAATTAGCGCCATAGAAAACAATATATTTCTCATGGATGAACTCTATGTGAACCACATGTTCTAGAACACTTCATCAATATGGAATTCTGCATAGTGCATCGCTAAGCAGATTAAACCCGGCATCGCGTACCACATCATTATGCAGGTGGAACCCATACTAGCATGTAAAACCATATCCTAGACTGTGTAACACTTTGGTATGAGGTGGTCCACACCTATGTCTGTGTACTACTTCGGTATAGAGATGACCCTTGTACTCGCATTCCACTATGGAATATGGGGATCCCACCATCCCTCCTTACAAAATTGAACACATGATAGGGAATTATCAGGTCTCTTTCCTTCTGAACCCATTATCAACCCACTAATATCGTTCAGTGCCCCATAGCTACTCTAAAAACCAGTCCATCATCATTAGGCCAAAGCCTCCTCTAAATCCATCAGACCCATATTATATGATAACCGGGTGCTTCAGCACACCCTTTTGAGTCTACATACCCAAGCTTAGCGGTGTGACGAAGGTTATCGCCTCAATGGTTCAGACCCCTAGAATTCCCAAGAGTCTACATTCCCACAGTAACCCAGAGTCCATCATTGGGATATTGATGTAAACATCCATATTCTAGGGATTAAGGGTAATCATAGGCTTTCCAATTCAATGAGGAATAATGATCAATTGAAGGAATCGTGATCTATTTTTCTATTAAGAGAGAATTGGAATTCCTCCCCTTTCCTAGAAGACATTCTGGAATTCTCCTTCTAAGGTAAGTCTCTAACAGTGTCAGAGATAATACACATAACCTCCAATGGAATCCCAAATTGAAGGGTTCACCACTTTATTCCATCTCCCAGCATCACCTTAGAATCATCCACCATTGGCTTGACCACTTCTATTAGCGGATGGGAAACACTATGGATTTTTGAATCTCTAACATACTCTTATTTATCACACTAATTATGAATCATTTGGGATTACATATTTGTGAAGATTACAACATCCACCAAAATAACCACCCAAAATAAACTACATTAACCCTGATTTCGTTCAAACAAGGATACGCAGGATGCCTTCTTGAAGGCCTTTTCTCAAAGGGGTTCACTTCCAAAAGGTTCCTCCCAATTATACCCACCCATATGGAAACCTCCATGTGTAATCCCCACCCAAAATGAACAACATGAACTATGATTCATGTTCAAACCAGGATTCCTAGGATTCCTTCCTGAAGGTTCGAGCACAAAGGGGTTCCCATCCAAAAGGGTCCACCCATTTATGCCCCCAAAACAAGGTCATTCTCCAAGGTACAAGCCCTAAGCAAACCAAACTATGTACGCTCTGATTCCTCTCACAAGGATACATAGGTTGACCATATTATGGGTCAGACCCCAATATAATAAAGCCATTCACCTCTCATTGATGAAGATTAACTCTAGAGTGCCTTATTGTAAAGCTTAAGTCTTAATTTACTCTATAGCCTAAATTCTATTTATATTTATGGCGATCTCGCAACACAAGGGTTGTTCATTGATACACTCTTTGGGAATGAACCAAGGATTCCTGAGCATATGAACATTACGTAAATCTATAAAATTGAATTGAAATAAGTAGTAATTCCCCCCCCCAAAGGGTTTGATGATCCAGACCTCCCATCCTCTCAACCAATGGAGTTCCAAAGTGTCATTGCCAAAATTTTCATCCAAAGAACCCATACCTTTGGAATGTAGGTCCATGAATCATAGATACTAGGGTCATTTAGTGTTTATAACTCAAATAATTAACCAGTTGGAGGCCATCCAACTAAATTATATCCTTATAGGACTCATTAAACAAATGATTAACCCCATGGAATTCCACGATGTGACCATTTGGTTATGAAACCTCCTTAGTAATGCAGAAGGGACAATTTTATGAGTCCCTGTGTGGATATCCAATTACCCCTAAAGAAAAAAGATGCAAATCATGCCATAACAAATATATTGATGCGAAATTATCTATAATAATCGAAAATTATTATAACACATCAAACCATTTTTCATTTTCCCCAAATGTGTTCACACGTCACCTCGGGTCGAAACAAATATCGTAAACCAGACATGAATCCTAAAAAAAGGTAGAGGTTTTACCCCACAAAATCCCCTTCGCCTCACAAAAAATATGGGATGGGGGATATGTGGAATCCTCAAATATGCATATGATCAGAAGATGCTACATTTATGGGGTTTTGTTGAATATATATTTCATGTACATATATTGTAGGTTTACATTGAGAAACTATCAATTCAAATGGAATACTGAAAACCATTGAAGACATTAAACTCTATAATCCCACAGGTGGTTGGGGCCCTGATAAAGAGCAGGACCCCCTTGCCAACCAAGATCTTCAACATTGGGTATATGAAAAGCTAATTAGAGTGTACCACCAAAATGGAAAACTCCCAACAGTAGAGGCCGGAAGACAAGCCCTCTGACCTACTAAAGCTCGCCAGGCCCTCCCTAGTTGAAATATGCACCCCCACAAATGGAGGACCTGGTTTTAATCTTGAACAATTTTGGGATCCTGGCCCTGGTGCGTGCCAACTAGTACCTCTCTTATCATAGGGAGGCAGACGAAGTCGATGTTGACGACTTCACCTAGCTGCACTGGGGTCTTAAACATGGGCCCTAGCCAGCCCGTGTCACCACCAAAACCAGGAAACCATGCATCCTAACACTGAAGAGGATATTATTCTAAGGGAAAATTCTTATGTTCAAAGGAAACGAGACAATCAGGACACCCTTCGAGGGTAACAATGATACAATCAAGGGAATGACGTCACTTTGATTCCTAAGGAGGAACTTCGTTGTACAAACGTAGTGGCACTCAACGGGTAGACATATAACTTTACCGCCTACACACAAACCCACTATAGTAATAAGGTGGAACAATACGAACATGTGAACATCAATTCTAGTTCTCACTGGTCCTACCGTGATGACATAGTGAAAATCTATAGTCAGATGAAAATATCAATCGATGCATAAGTAGACCATCGCCTAAATACGGCGGTAACCAGCTATTGACTTGAAGAAATGCATGCTGATTCATATCTTTACCACCATAAAAATAAGGCCTCATAAAAATATGAGTAGATTCATATTCCTTCGGAATCATACAATCCTAGGGAGAAGAATAATGTGGAAAGAGAGCAGGTGAAAATTTCAGCTCATAAAAATAAATCCCACTAGTCAAATACTGTGGTAACCGAAGGAGAGAACTCGAGGCAGGCACATTCCTATGTCCCAACACTGGAGAACTACCAGTATCTACTGGATGCCTAATGAGTACTGGAGCATGCAAAAACTCTTACATGAACATCGAAATGGTCCTTCATAACTATTCCACCAAAATATTTTTTTCTTCAAATCCTAGAAAAGATGAATTAATATATGTTGATTCCAGAACATATCCTACAGACATGTCAAGATATCCTTACATCTGCGACAAAGGTAGGGAACTAGGCTCGTGAATTGGTTTCCTCCAATAGAATGACTTACAAGAAAAATGGTTTAGTTTCCCCAGAGCAGTTATGCATCCTTTCTCAGTCCAGGAGGTTCAACGGAAATATAATGCGATACATAGGAAACCAGATTAGGAACAAATACCCATTCCAATTGGGGGACACCGGTCCAACGTTTTGGAGACTCCAAGGAAAGTATATATCCTTTTCAAAACTCAATATGGATATCGGTGCATCCTGGAAGCATCACACCAACTTACAAAATAAGTAACCACATGTGAAGGCCGTTACCAATAGTAGATAGACAATGTTTCCCCTAAGAGATCACCAAAAAATGAAATACTCCTAAGGAAACCGGAAAATTAAGATCATATACATGATCATACTCTACTAGAATCTAGATTTCTTGACACCATTGAGTATATATAAATAATGGCTCAAGAACCTATCAATCCATTACTAAATTATGGAAGTGGAACTAGTTATTGCAAAGGCCCTCCCTGTAATATTTCTACCATCAACCCTGAAGGTCCTCCCAGAGCACCCACAAGGGCATACTCTAAGGGCCATGAATGATCAATCATGAGAGCCTCTCTCCTGATGCATGTCTGGGCATCCCTACCCTTTACTGGAAGATCAAACGGCATAAAGGCCATACCATTTTCTATCATCCACCCTGATGGTCCTCTTGAGGATATACGTTGTATATTTTCTTCTCCTTGTAGTTGGACGTCAAGTGCCTGTGGTAGTCCTCTCCATGATAGAAGCCATTGTTAAAGTCTTCCCCGTAATGGATGTGGTTGTTATGTCACTCCCCATATCAACAATAAGAATCAAGAAGGTATTCCCCTCATTGTAATAAATCATGAAGTCCCTCCATAGTATGTAAAATGCATAAATTCTCCCAGCAGCCAGATATTAGGGTGGGATAGTAGTCCTCTCCATTTTAGCATTCATCAAGAAGTTACTCCCCTCAGTTACATAAATCAGTAATAAAGTCCTCCAATAGATGTAGCATGCCCCAATTGTCTTCCCCTTGGAATACACCATAGCGACATTCCCCACGGTCAGGTATCAAGTTGCAATGGTATCCCACACTATTATTTCACCGATTGTGAGAGACCTCTCTAAAATCACAATTAACACAGGAAAGAAGGTCCTCTAACTATGGGGACAAATGTGAGAAGTCCCTCTTATGTTGAATCACTCAGAAAGATGGAGTCAAACATTTGAGACCCTCTTTCTAAAATGAGTTATATTCATTATCGACCACATGATGGTCTAGGGTCCTTCTCATCTTCCAAGCCACCCCATTCTATTTACATATCAATGAGTCTCCTACAATCCCTTCAGATTGGAAGGAAATCATTAAGAAGTAGTCAAGATGGGCATATCATGTATATGAGTCCCTATAAGAACAACAAACATATTTTTTTCTCATGGGATGAAAACAAGCTAAAGATAATATACTATTAATGTATTGGACCCCAACCACTTCTCACTTCAACATATTAAGGGAGTTATCTGAGGAATGTATGTATAACATTCACCTCAACATTTTTACGACTTGTCACCATCTAAAATAAATTTTATTTCCTATAAAGGGTATGTAGACTATATAAATATATTAGTAGATCCTCGATGTCTAATTGACCTACAATCCCCCCCCCCCCATCTGCTTGGAGGCTACAATCAGAAATGTAAAAGAAGACCATTAATCTAGCATGCCTCCACGCACTGCAGAAGTAGGATTGCCTCATTGGTGATACCCTGTCAAGAGTTCACATTTAGGGATGGGTAGAACCTGGAGCTCTATACGTCCCCCCAAATACAGTCTCTTAAACCTCATTGAAAATAACATGTTGCAATGTCATTAACCAAATAAATCAATCAAATGAAATATCGACTCATGAAAGGGGGAATTCTGAACAAAAACTAGACTATAGTATGTCAAAAAAGCTTCAAACCTGATGATATCAAGCCTTTGAGAAGCACATGATCCGTGAAACCAAGAACATATAGCTGGCTTACTAGCTAAGTGAATCCAACCAACAAGAAGTGCTTATGTCCTCAAAAGTAAATAAATCCCATAGAAACCTAGCACCATACTAGGCTCACACCCTCACATATGTTCATGAAATCTAAAAGGTGTAAATAGTGGTTGCTATTACCAAAATATGGGAATAACCCCAGCCCATAGGGCTGTTGGCATTTCTATCTCAATATTCCCTTGTAAGACCAAAAAATATGGGCTATAGTACACCATAGGAATAATGTGATCATCCATAACCTATAGGGCTTGGGGAATTTTTACCTCAAATTCAGGTACATTGAATGTTTATCTTCTCATATATGGGAAGAATAATGAGTATAGAGGTCATCCATTCAACCCCGTCACATGGTTCATATCCTACGGGATGAAGGCAAATTATGAGGTCAAGTATATGTTCTCTTCCGGTCGAACTTTTTTTAGAAATCTGAAGGATACCACATAATTGAAGGTGTAAGTCCAACAAAGAATGAAAAACTATATCCTACCATTCAGCAATGGGTACACCGCCCCCAATGCAGTATGCATTAGTGAACATGGTGAACGTCAGTCAAATGGATCTTACAGGAAATGGTGAAAATGGAGAGGATGCAAGAGAAGATGGGTCCCTCTCGTAGGCAACCCACACCGAGCCTGGGGTTCTGAATACCCAGAACAAGAGAGTTACCCAAAATATTGTTGCACCCTCATCAAACCTATTACTACATCCCTCACGAACCCAACAAGAAGAAGAATAAATCCTATGTAATTTACGACCCCCCCCCCCCAAATTAATGCATCTATCATGATCTAGGAATTATTTTCTATGAAGGAGGAAGAAATAAAAGAGACCTGGTGAATCAATGTCAAGTTGCGTAGTGGGATCTATCTTTCCAGATGCATTCCTCATGATGATCATCATCATGTGGTCCCAAAAGGGGAGCCTATTCCATAGGCACTCATCATGATAAATAAAACTAGGAGAATATTCTCATCCAATCCATCACCAGGATGATCATCCTATTAAATCCCAGTCTTAGAAGGACATCAATACTTCCATCCACATGGAAGGCATCCAGAGTAAATTTAGGAGAACCCACAAATGATTGCCTCGACTGGGTATCCACCCCAAATTCTAGAATTTCATTCATGTTATGAATTTACCCCACCACACCCTCTTATGCTCAAGTATGATACAATATTAATTTAGAGATCATGAATACCATTGAGCAACTAATAGCTCGACTAGAATCCAAGGAATGGTGTCACACTCTAATACAACCGGAACGTAAACGTTACCTCACTTGTGTGAGAAACTTTCCACCACAACCAAAAATTGGGAACACTAAATTTATAGAGTTAAATGATTCTGGAGAAATAGAATAACACCTAATTCACAATGCATCTTACTATGACCAAATCATGCCCCCCCCCCCACCGGAGTAGCAAGATGTAGTAAAACTCATCATCCCATTTTTAAAACAATATATTTTAGCCTTCATGTGGTATACTAGCATGCCAGTGAACTCAATCACAGGATGCATGGACCTCTATCTATTGATACAATTTTAGTTCAGTTCAACAGTGCCTATGAAAATACTCAATAATCATGTGAAATGAAAGTAGTGAGAGAATGAAGGAGTTGCCAACATCATTTCTAGATTGAATTTCCTAACTGACTCACTAATACAGCCAATCCCCCTTGTTGAAACACTCTCTATGTGCATCAATAATCACATTGTGGAATTTAATACACCGCTCATCCTTGTGATGTAAACAAGTGGGTTCTGAAATTTTTCCAACATTTCCTAATGGATAGAACACTCCTTGTTTCCGACCAATCTCATGTCACGGGTGGCCCCATCAGTGCTAGGAAAAAGAATGGGAAAAGTTAAGGCAGCTTATGTGAATCTTATGTCACCCCAGCACCAACTCTGGTTTCCAGGCCTCCAATAAACCATGAATGACTCCCAATATGCCTACAGACTCCCCCACCTCCACATGATGAGAAAAGGGGTGCAAATAGAATTCAGTTACATGAATTAATGAATATGGTCTATTCGTGTCGAGATGAACATGTCTGTGGGTACTTCATAGCCATAATGAATTGAATCTTTCTCCGGCTACCAGAACCAAAGTAAGTCGATGATACTGATCTCGAAGACTGTCCAAATTATTGTTCCCATAATTTGATACTGGGATACACTATTCAATAGTGATTCATCATCAAGGACCTCCTGCAAAAAATGGTGGATTCCAAGAAAGTCATGTTTGGTCTTCCACCAGCACAAGTGACTTATGACTCCACCTTAGACACGTGATATAAGAAAAATGGTAAATAGTCACAAGAAAAAAGGATACAAAATTTGATAGTTGTATGACGGGGAAAATAGTCAACTGAGCCCATGGAATCATCCATAAATTGTTGTTGTGACCCACCTTGCCCCCAACAACATTCGATGCAACACAACCATCATCCTCATCCACATAATCCTCCATGGGATGGAAACACAGAAGGTAGTAGAAAAAAGATGAGACTACACAAAAGCTGAAACCAGTCATGAAACATTCAGACTTCATTGCAAAAAGATTGAAAACATGGGCATCGTCCCTCCAAATGACAAATAGTCACTACCCTACAAAATGGAACCATTAGAATAAGATAGTAATATGGAATCATTGTCAGATCAAGAACTGATATTCCGCTCCATTAATGTAATTCACTTGATGAATCCCTTCTCTGATGGAGACTATGGACATGAAAATGAATTCCCCACATTGAACAGGATTGTAAGACGAAGGGACTACCAAGGACAAGGGTTTCCAGGAAGGTGTAATTATGGAAGGAGTCAGATCCCATGATACACCATAACTCAAACTGTTAACATTTCCAAATCTCACTGAATAACCCTCAAGAAAACAAAAATGTGAAACCAAAATATTCATCTACCCATCACAGAAGAAATTCGATCCCAATCATATTGGAGTATCTTTCAGTCGCGGAGAAAATGACAATTTTCCCATGGCATGCAGGAAAACCAGTTCGGTCTAAAAAATAAGGCACAAAGCACCGTCACCCCTATCACAGTAGACAAAAAATCTACACCCAAAGCTCAAAACCCTAAAGAAACCATGAAATATCATACCCATGTCGGGAAATATAGACCTTTATAGAAAAAATATGATATTCTGAAATAGCAGACCCATGTACCAGATATTCTATCAATCCTAGATTCATTGATTCTGTCAGCAGACCTTCAGAAGGCACTTATCAAATCCTTATATGTTTCTAGATAGACAAACGAAATTGATGTTTGTGAATTTTGATTGATAATGTATCTGGAGTTAACTACCACCCGTTGTGAACACTTCTTCGGTTAAGCTATGATGAGGACAATCTAACATCCGGCACCAAAACTATGCTAGTATATGAAAAAAGGGAGCTGAACCCATTGGGATGAATCAATCTTAAAACATGGCTTGGTGACCTCAAGTATGATTCTGAGTTATTGGTAGTTTAGAAAAATAAAGACATTAACGTCTTATTTAGGAAGCCCTCGCTACATCAACACATTGGAATCCACTCATCATACCATCAGTCAATAAAATATTTCACAAATGTAAAATGTGAGATGTTTCATGCCGATAAATATTTGTTTGAATCCTATGAATCACATTACATCAATGGAGGGTTCTATGAACTAAATTAGAATCTATATTTGGTTGACGAAAATGATTGGGTCACCACCCCGAACGGATTGTAAATGGCTCATTTATATCCCCTCAAAAAGTTTAGTAATGAGTATGTATTACCCTTATTAAAAGTGGAGTGCATTAGTTCAACCTCATATACAGTCTCATCTATCTGCAAGATTTTTGTTATGGCCGCTAAGTCCAATGACACTGGAAGGCTTGTTGGCCCCTATGATGATGGGGAGGTCTGAATGAAGATGCTCTCAGACCATCCTCGGGACCCCATACAATTATACCCTTACTCACTATGGAAGAATACTACGTCCTATCACTAAATGAATGCATGGAAATTTTACCCTCTTTAGAGTGATCCCAACAGTCAGCTAGGGAAAAGGAGATGTTTCAGTCTTCCCAATTCAGAGTTCCAATTCCTATCAAAATGTATTTGATTTCATTTCCAGAATATACTATTCATCAAAAGAGGAATAAGTTGATAAAGGCGGTGAAGAATAATGAGAAAAAGAAGAAGAAGTAGACCACAAAGATTCCACTCCCATATTATTAGAAAGTGATTCCACTATAAACGACGAACCTAGGGAGATCAACATAAGCACCAAATATGACTCGTGATAGACACTAATTAGTCTAGTTATGCTTTTTGAGGAGAAAGTAGAATATACTTCATTCATAAAGAAGAATCAAGATGTTTTTTCTAGAATTACACAGAAATATTAGGCCTTAATCCTGAGGACGCCACTAATAACATGGGTCTTCCCAGAAGACCATAACTACTATAAGAAGGCTATCAAAAGGACACACCCAACACATTTATCCAAAATGATCGTTGAAGTCGAAAAAAAATTCAAATAAAACATCATTTGGGAATTCCAATATCCGATCTATCTACAAAACATAGACCTTCTAAATAAGAAGAATGGAGATATTAGAGTCTGCACATACATCTTGGACCTCAAATGCCACTACCCGAAAGTAGATTTATTGGTCCTGATCATAGAATTGTTGATGAATGCAACCTCCTGATATAAGTCCTTATCTTTCATGGATGTTTATTCTGGATACAATTAGATCTAATTGACCTAATTAGACGAAGAATCCATTGCTTTCAGGGAGACCAGGGTGTATTCTGCTATAAATTGATGCCCTTTGGTCTTAAAAATGTCGATTCTACATACCACCATGCCATGAATTGTATTTTCAAGACCTCCATGGGAATGTTCACCGAGTGCCATGTCATTGAATTGTTGGTAAAATTACAATAGTGCTCAAACTAGCTAAAAAATCTATAAACTATCTTCAATAAACCGTTACAACATAGTCTAAAGAAGAAACCCATAATATGTGATTTTATCATCACCTATGGAAAATTACTCATCTTTATTTTACGCCATTGCGACATTGATTTCGACCCTGAGATGAAAAAATATACACTCAGCATGTCTCAACCTCATAGCCTTACTAAATTGAGTGGTCTCCAGGGGAACCTATCAGACATTCGACGGTTTATAGGAAATCATGCTGGAGAGTGTTTTCCTTTCACCAGGATTATGAAAAATATTGTTCCATACCAGTAGTAAAATGATTTCCCAAAATTATTTGAAAATATAAAAATATATCTCCTAATCCCACTAGTACAAATGCAACCAGTTGATGGAAATCCACTCATCTTGTACATAACCACCGTGGAATGGTAATTAGGTACCTTCCACGTACAGTAGAATGATGTCGACCGTGAGAGAAATCTTTATTACCTATTTTAAATAATTATAGATGTTGAGACTTGATATTAAAGGATCAAAAAGAACTTTCTAGCCCTAATGCTTGTGGTTAAAAAATTTAGGCATTACTTTTAGATCCAAGAGGTCCATATGGTCACTTGATGCGACCCTCTCAAGAATATCCTCAATCTTCTTATGCAAATGGTATGCCTATCATGGTGGGATGTCAGCCTACAATAATATTACATATAGTATGTTCTCTAGAAATAAATCAAAGGATAGGAGTTAATAGACATCATGGTAGAGTAACCCTCTGAATAAATGACCAAATATGATACTGAGGATCCGAATGAAGGGGTATTCTCTACCGAAGAAGGACCCCAGACATTGGAAATGTATTATGACAGTGCCTCTTGAATCCCAGCATAGAAATTGAGGGAGGATTCCAATCACAAAAAAGTTGGGTAAGGTGTTATACTCATATCCCCAGAAAAGTTCATCTTGCCTTAATCCATCCTGCACTCTGAGGGGCTCACAGTTAATGAAGCAGAATACCTGGACCTCATTGCATGCCTAGAGCTAGTACTTCATGCATGAGCCAAACACCTTAAGATAAAAGGATATTCATAGCTAGTCATCATGCATGTAAATGGTGAATATGCCATTAAGAATGAAGTATTATAACCCTTTATGAATCATGACTGATAAATAATAGTAGAATTTCCTTCAAAACAAAAACTTACTGAAGTCCCCTGGTCACAAAATACTCAATCTGATGCATCGGAAAATGAAGCCACAACCCTAGCTGATCCAGGCCAGGACGAAAACGTCATCATCATTGCCAACTGTCAGATGGTATTTCTAGTTAATTAGATCAACACAGTAGAAATAGACGAGATGAACCCAATTTCTAATCCTTATTGTCACTCCACAGGCTGGATGGTTCCCATTGAAAATTACATATGGAGGGGGGAACTCCCGCCAGATAGGGCTAGAATATAATTGATCTAGTGGAAGTCATCAGATGTTTTTTACACAATTTCATAAATAAAGGAAATGTACTCTGCAAATAAGGCCTTCACGAAGTCCTTCTTAGGTAAATTTATGGAGAAGAGACTGCTACCGTTATGAAATAAGTGCACACGGATGATTATGGAGAACCCCAATTAGTGGAAAGTACCTCCCATCAAATTCAATGTCTTGGATAATATGGGACCACTATGATAAATTATTATGCCATATTCACCAAGATGTGAAATTCCTACCATGTTCATGATAATTTTATTCATAAACCCTCATGGAACTTCTTCACAAAAAATGTACTCCTGTCCATTTTCCATGTGTGGGATGGATGATGTGGGACCATAACCTCTTGCGACAAGTAGACAATTCAAGTTCATTCTCACAGTAACTGACTTCTTCGGAAAATGGACTGAAGCCATAACCCTCAATGAGGTCTGGGAAAAAATAATCTTTGTCATTGTGGAATCCAACAACATTACCGAATTTGATATCCATCATATAATACTAATGAAAATGGCACTAAATTATGCTCTACTATGTTGGACATGTTATATCAAGAGTGTGGAATCAAATCCAATTATTCATCTTAGTACCATGTAGAGACCAATGGAGATATAATTGCTTTAAAAAAGACTCTATACAATATAATATAGAAGATGGTGGACAGGGATAAGAAATCATGGATAGAAAATATTTATAATGATTTTTGGTATTATCATACCATGACCCACAATTCCAATTATGCAACCCCATATTCATTAGTATATGGGACAAAGGTGGTCCTACCCATCATGATTTAGGTGCCATCACTCTGCATTTCCATTTGTGATCAACTATCCTTGGATAAGAAATCCCAGAATCAATTTGATGAGTAGGAGATACTAGATGAAAAAAGGATGCAATATTTTCACCATTGGTAAATCTACAAAAATCAGATCACATGATCCTTCAACAAAAACCATCACCTTCAGTCTTCTCTTGAAAGGTAGATGGTGTTGGTCCTCACAATCCTAATGATATTCAAGAAAATACCCAGAAAGATTGATCCAAAATGGGAGGGAACATATATCATCCATAAGGTCTACTCCAATAGAGAATATTCCTTGATATAAATGGATGGAGAAATCCTCACAGCTCCCACCAATGCAATGTTTCATAAGAAATACTTTTCATAATGGTGACAACACACGTCCTAGCTCTAGGACTTTAAACTGTCTATCATAAATTGTTCTAATCGCATGATGATAAACTATAGGGTGAAAATATTTATAACCAAACGACATTAAACTACATGGTGCCCGTCCTTAATGCAAGATGTTAAACTACACAGTTTCCAGTGAACTATGTATTGCTTGATTCCAACCTTGGCAGGATACATAACACCCCCTCGACACTTGTTTTTTCCTTATCCATCACATGAAACTAGAATACCATCCCATATCCATACACATGGGATAGAACTTTGTAGGGTATATTTAAATCTACTTATGGTTAGATTCCTTCCTTTGTTGGATACATAGTGACAATTGGATTTGACATCCAGTCCTAGCCACCAATTGAAGTAAAATTCCCTCTTATTTCCCTACACGTGGTCCAGACCTCTATATGTAACATGTAATATTATATATGGCATGATTATTTCGAATTATGGATACATTATTATGCTTGTATCCTATATCATAGTTTATCCTACCAAAAAAAAATCCCCTTTCGCTGTGTATATGTGAAACTTGCACATATGAACCAATGATAGGTTTGAACTACAGGACATTAAACTGAAAGGCTCCTCAAGAGTTATGTGTGGACCGATTCTTAGTGTTATGAGATCTCATACAGCTCCACAATATACTACACAAGGAATGCAAAGATATGACTTTAATTCTATGTCTGAATTCTGACACCCAACATAGGAGTCAAACTTATGAGTAATATTTAGTGGTTCCTTGCTAATCATGTTCTGGATATTTCATAAATTCATAGACGAAACATTTCCACATGATAGACTCCACACTCTAAGAATTCATGGATCACCATAATCTTCCAAGGCCATTGGTGATAGAATCCTAGTGTCCTATGGAAATCATTGTTTGACTATACACATCATGCCCTGGTGTCTATGCAACTGTTTCCTATAAAACATCCATCAATCAAATGAAAATTCATGCTAAAGATAATCCTTTCCTAATTCTATATTCCCAATGTCATTAAAGACCCATGTCATTACTCTTGATCCAAGGCCCCCGGAGATTATGGTTTAAACCTTCTATCATTTCTCATGTCAATGGAGTGCCAAAATAACACTTCCATGATCAAGTCAAATATATTTATGGTAATTGTGACAATATGCCTCTATAACATGACGGTAAACTCTGTTGATAACATCCTTAATTAATGATGCAATATTGAAAGTCTAAAAATGACTTAGCTGCAATATATTAAACCACACTGCTCAATGATAATTCTTAGATTCTTATCATGGCTCGAAAACTTCCAACAAAATGATTTTCCTTCCATTACATGAGCTAGACCACATTAAGGAATGTTTTGTGGGAATCGTTTGTTACTCAGTTCACCCCTTGATAAATTTTAGGTAGACTCAAATCCTACAATTTAGAATCAGCAACATAATGATTTGAAATGTACCCTTTTATGCATACAAATTGAATCAAAGTAGATAATTTCCAGACAAGTACAATTTATAGGGCTACATAAGGGTAAAAATATCTCCCTTATTTCATGTTGGGATTACCCTACATCCACCCCATGTGATGATATTTTAGGGATTTTTTCTATGATAAATGATGTTAAAATTCATAGTAATGGTCTAAACATATAATGGCCCCTGACACAGATTATGCAATTCTTAAGTGGTGACCCAGAATCCTCGTAATCTATTGTTTCTCAAATCATGCATAGCTCTTGTGAGCATAATGACCTCAGCATGATATCCACCCTAACATTAGAGAAAATTAGTCTAGGAATTTATCCCTAGAATCATGACCCTAAAAGACATATTATTATTCCATTCCCCATAAGGGGACCCAACTACAAGTCTTATGACATTAAATTAGAGGGTACTCCAAAGATGGTATTGAAGCCTTACCCTACATAAAAGATAGATATGTGGATTAATTGATCGCATGTGAGGATCACAGTCTGAACATTTCAAATGTATTTGAATACAATCCTAGAATACATCACACTTTTTTCTTTGAGGAATCTTGGTTTCCCATTACCCTCCATGGTAGTCACAGATGAGATTCCAGTTCCCTAAGAAAATCTTTTTTTGATTATACACATCACGCCCCGGTGGATTAGCTTATGTTTCCTACAAAAAACAATCAATAATATGAAAATTAATCCTTTGGAGTGTCCACTCCTACCTCGGTATGCCTAACGGATTCCATAACCTGTGACATCCCTCTGGATTCAAGAACCCTTAATGTCATGGTTTACATTCTCCTTCAAACCCACTTCCTGGATATATTAGAACATCCTGGCCTAATTCACCTCTAGTCTCTACTAAGGCATCTAAAAAAATGATTCCCTCTCCATATATGAGAGGTTTATCCACACACACACAAAAACAACAAAATAGCATCAAATATTTCTATGTTTTTTCTTGGTAAATGTTGAGGCAATGAAATTCCACCTTTCATTTTTAGACGCACCCCCATTCATAATCCATACAATGTGCCTAAAAATATCCCAATATTGATAAAAATTCATGGCCATTGGGGGTGGAAGGCCAGAGTCCTACGGAAACCTTCGTTTTACTATGTATATCGTGCCTCATTGTGTCTGTATATGTCTCTTACAAAATAGCCTTCAATCAAAGGTAAATTAATCACCAGGAGAGTCCTTTCTCATTTCTGTATGCTTGCACGACACTTATGTCCTATCTCACACCATAGATTTAAAAACCCCCTAAAATACAGCATATAAATATTTCCCTTTCCAATTTACCAAATATGAAAATAATTTATATTTTAATTGAGGAATTATTCAATATTCCTTGGTTAGAGAACACTGATCTCCCATAGTAGGTTTCATGTTTCCTGATTATATAATGCTAAATTGTACTATTCACCAGCTCTCTCTTATAGAAGAAAAATTTTTGTGGGAGTGTTTTCCCATTGAAATATGACATAAATACACCTAATACATTTTGAAACCACCTTTTATATAGGCCACCCATTGTAGTCCCTAACCGGAAAAAAATCATACTTGTTATAAAACCCCAGGCCATCATGAATGATTGGCCACTGTCTTGTGCACACCACTGTATGAAATTGAACATCATCCCTTGGTATCACGACATATTTCACCTATAAAATAGCCATCAAGGTAAAATCCATCCCTAGGAGATCCATTTCCAACCTATGTATACCTAAAATGTCCCCCTGACCCATATATGTCAAAAAATAACAATGTCATTGTAACGAAAAATAACCCATTCACGTTTGAAAGTAATTAGTTCATTTCTGGGTGATGAATCCAAAAATAGATCCCCCTAGTCCATCAGGATTGGTCAAATATTTTCTACTTAAAATTCTAGTAATAAGAAGGATTGGCAGGACTATAAACTTCCAACTAAAAAAAGATGAAATACCTACTATAGTGAAAACATGCAAAGGGACCCCATGGATAAAAGCTTAGTACCAGCACGTCGAACATATTCTATGAATGGTTTAGGAAAAAGAGTTGTGTTCTAAAAAATTCAAAAAAGAAAAAAATATTTTCATGTCAAAAAACTGTAAAGGGGAGAAAAATCAAAAGTAAATTTATACCCATTAATCAAATATTGAAAATTCAAAGTAAAGAATTAGATCAATAAAGAAACATTAAAAAAAGTTTTTTATATATTCCATATGACCCCAATAAGAGTAAAACTATACTCACTGATTTTCGTGGCTCAAGTATAAATTTAGATCCTGATTCAATGATTCCTATTTACCAATTTAGAATCAAAGTTTAATATTAATACCTGATAAAAATTATATTTATATTATATATTGTGATTAATTAAAATTACACAAATTGTAAAATATGAATCATTGGTAGGAGAATTAGTTCCATGAAGTTCTACAAACAATGGAAGAACATCCCCAATTTGGAGCCTCTCCATGATATGAAAAGAAACTGTTTACATCATGATTTGGGTTAGTTAAAGTGGTGCTTGGCTCACCAATTTCAACAAAATGGCTAGGGATTGTTGGGGTCCATTATGGTACTACTCTATAGTTTCTCTCTCTTCCACCTCAGCATTGACCATCAGATGTACATTCTATATAATAGCATTAATTTCCTTCCATTTATTCTCGAAAGATTCATAATTGGAACACAATGAGGCCCATTGAGCCTTCAAAAATTTCATTTAAGCCTATCATTGTCATAGAAATTTTTTCGGGGTAACCAAAATGTCGTGAGCGTTCACATCCTTAGTCATGAGATGATCATGTTCCTCAAAAACGTCTCCAAAGTTCAATGCCTGATGATACGAGGAATTAATTCAGGAAAGATTTTCTTCCCAAGCAGATAGGTAATCATAGGCAATGAAAATAAAGTAAATATGAAAGGTTATATTCTAGTAATCAAAGCCTCTCATGTCCAATTTAGAAAAAAATCATCGGAATTTTTCCCTTTCATCATTGAAATTATCCAGAGGGGTCTCCCCAGCAAGGTTACATAACTGCGATCATGCCCATTTTTTCACTTCTTGATGCCTTCTCACGCAACCAGGGCCTTGGTCCTCCCCCACTATAATTGTAAAATAGGTAGGAAACATCATTATGATAATGCTACGGGGCCTACTATAGGTTACACAATCATGAGGTCTCTCCCTCCCCACCGATGGTTCGACCCCTGAATCCTGACATGGGGGAATAACCGTGACATCTAGGATATCTGATGACACTCTACTGGGGCCAGCCAAAGTAGGGTTGTCAACTATATCTATAGGAGGGGAGCAGTTTAAACCACTCCCAAACAATATAGGCCACACAGTTAAATAACTTTCTAGATGCATCTTATGGTGGATTGTGCATCTTCTCACCATAGGGATAGTAATAGATGACATATCCCTTGCGATCACTGTAGGAAGTGGAAAAGTTGTCATGGTTTTCATGGTCAAGGTGTGTTGGAGGTTGTTTAATGGAAATTGGACCCATCTAATCGGTTTTCCCAGCACCCTGTTGGGGTAATATTCCACCCACACAATAGAATATTCTAGTTTTTGAAAATTTGATCATGTCGTATTAGAGATGACAATCTATGCGGTGGAACCTTCATGTGTCATTATGATCCCTAATTGGTGAATAATAATGGGATGGGATTCTCCCCTCAACTGAATGGTAGGAAATAGCGCAGTCTATTGATGACACCCAAATTTACTAGAAAAAAATTACAGGAAGTATGGATAACAAATAACCACTCGATCTATATGAGTTGTTAGCATCCCATCCCTAAGTGTGATGAAATATGAGTTAACATATTAAGAACCACATGCATCACCCTTGATTCACCCATAAGGTTAGGGTACGGTTCAAAATGAATGTGAGAAGCATCAATAAGCATCCCGATCGCATCACTAACGTTTAATGTCATATAAAGAATAACACAATTGTTAAGGAGGGTGGGGTGAATGTGAGACTGGGGAACCCTTGTAGTGTGTTGATATTTGTAGAGAGGTAAATTATCTATAATTCCTCAACCCTAGTTACCAAGAGTCAGTGCATTATTACATAACTTTGGCATGATACAAGGAAATGATGTCCCGAAAGACGAATTAGTTTAGTAGACTTGGAAATAATAGATACATTCATAAGTTTTACATTACATTATAAAATTGAAAAATAAAAAAAAAATGATTCCATAGACCACACTCATATCCCCTCAGACTATCCCTATAGTTTAGTCATAGAATACTTCTTCGCATCCTAGGAAAAATAAAACATAGAAAGGGGTGAGTTAGATGCTCCGTAAGGATAAAAATACTAGGGAAACATTCATAAAGGAGCCTAAATATTCAAGGTAGTGTATAAGACTAAAAAAATCCAATTAAACGTTAAATTTAGAATAATATGGAAAAGATAAAATAAAATAATTTCATTTACATATTCACATTGATATTCTAATAGTCTAATAATCACATGGAATATCAATAGCCACTTTCATAATGATGGAATGCATAATTCCAGACTTCATAACCCCATAGTCATGGCCTTGTGCCAAGACTGCAAATAATATTTTTTCAAGGATTTGTTCCAAGAAGCTTATTTGTCTCAGGAGACCTACCGATGCATCGAGGAGCAATAGCAGGCTCCACCTGTCACTTACTAAGTTCAATGCATTCTTCATATGAAAAGGTTTAAACATAACTTAAAAATTAATATTAAAACGATCATACGAAATGTCAATACAATATCCATAAACCAAGAATGGTAACAAAATAACACATCCATAGTCTAACATATCATAGAACCTTCAATACAATATGGATGGTTTGTATCATAAAAAATCAAGTTTAAATAAGCTTATAATCCATCCAAAGATGTTGATATAGATGAAATCCAAACTATTTTAGAGAAATATCTCTTTATATTTTAAAATCATTTAAAAGTCGTATAATTATAAAATAATACATTTATTTTGAAAATATTATTCTAAGATTATATGGGAAGCTTCGACTATATTATAATGGTGTAAAATAGGTGCACCCGCAGTATACTTTAAAAAACATTCTTACATTAATTTTGTCGAAAAGGTCATAAGATACCTTGTTTGGAAAATGATAGAAAGGTTCATTTAAAACAATTTAATAAAAAGTCAAAAAAGGAATAAATCACTTTAAAACATAGTCTAGTAAATAGTAAAAATGTTTTGGAATACATTTTTATGAAACGTGGATGTGGAAGATGAAGGGGTCCGAGTAGATACTTATGTAAAAATAACCTCATATAATAAAGAGATTGTGAAATTAACCCGTACCTTGTTCTTTTCCTTGGTTAAGGGAAGGATAACGTCTTGTATAATTGTGAAATAATTTTTATTAAATTATACAAGAACCATATACATTTATATGATATCATATATGATCTATTAATATTTCTTTGTTAATGATATTTCAGTAGTATCATCATTTTGGGTGTTATCTGATTCATTTTCATTTATATGATTTGTTATGTAATTAATGTTTGTTGTGGATATGATGTATATTATTCTTATTCAGAATGATATTTATTCGTTAAACATTATTTTTATTCATCAAATGAAAATTATTCTTGAATGGATATGATGAGAAATGAATCTCATCACGTTCGTGGAGACAGTAATCCATTCATACACACGAGTGACAATATCATTCTTTTGATATTAAAATAGTATATAATTGGATGGTATATCATATATACAGATTCATTATAATGTTATATTTATTATTTACATCATTTATACTCATTATTATACCCATCCAAATGATGAAGTGTTTGAATAACAAATCACACCATGACGTGGAGATGGTAAGCCGTACGTATGCACGTATGGTGACATGTCATTCCTAGGATGGATAAAATAATGAATATGGTTGTACCATTTTGAAAATAAAAATCCAATATATAGTAGATGCTGGATTTGTTAATTTATAATGGAAAAAATAGAGAAAGAGGTAGTGGATGAATAAAATAAGTTGAAATATGTGATGATATATTTTCCTCTTCAACGGGTTCATCGTTTTGATTTGATCAAAAGGCTTTGTAGGTTGGATTTATGACTAACGTAAGGACTCTAGGATGAAGGTAGGATAGTTGAGAGAATATTTGGGTAGGGGTTGGCCTAGGAAAAAGGATTTGAAGGAGTAGATTTGAGAGAAGTGGAAGTGCTCTATTATAATAGTGGTGAGGGGATCTATAAGAAAAAATTGAATTATTATTTAATAATAAAATCTCTTTCAGTTTCTAATGGATCCAAAATGATTTATTTCGATGTTATGACGTTTATGGGTCGAAAACAATTAAAAAATATGGTTCAGACATGTTTGGGAAACTATATTAAACTTATCTTCTAGATTTAACTCTTAGTTAATTAGTTTTACATTTACCATGTCTCTTTGTATTTTTATATTATATTGTTAATAAACATAATATAAACATCCAAAATAACCACAAGTGGTTCATTTATGACATATATAATATTATTTAATGCCTTTGTTTGATCCTTAGATTTTTAGTAATAGAATATCAATTAATAATATAATATTTGTTTTAAATACACTTTTATGTCAATTTTGACACTATTTTCTCTTTTGTTTTTTAATTCATAATAGCATTATTAAATCAAAAAAAAATCATTTAATCAATCATAAAATGTCACATTAACCTATAAAATTCGTTGATGGCATCCAAACATTCAAATTTTATATATTTTAACATCTATAATACCATTTATTTGATTCTTTCATTAATATGGAAAATACTACATCATCATTGTGTCATAAATAAATTTAAATATTAAAGGTATGATAATTATATCTAAAATAGCATTATGTAGTAAATCTTTTTAGCTTTATAATTAATATTTATGGACAAAGAGATAACATATATAACCCTATGTAAAACTTATGTTACTAAAAGATATATGCATATGTTATTTTTGTATTTACTTTATCTTAATTAATATAAAGTGTAATTATCACTTACAAGTGGCTCCATGGGGTCCCAAAATTGACCCAAGGATGCCCATGGTCGGACAGGTATCGTCCAATAGGGTTATAACACGTTTTAGAGTAATTTTATATTATTGTAATATTATTTTCTACCCTTATTTACTGGATTTACCCTTTAACCATGGTACCTAAAATATTTATGGAAGTAATTATTGAAAATGTATAAAAATAGTAGTTACCTATTTACACAATTTTGGACCCCCTGATTCAATATATGGAATATATTTTTCTAAATTCAGAACAAAAAAGTGGAAAAAGTTAATTTAAAATTAATTTTCATTGTCAAAACAAAATGTGTGTTTTTAAAAAATAATTACTATCAAAAGATTGACACTTTCTTATGTCCAGTTTAAATGTGATATTACGTCCAATTATTAATATTGGATTAAATGGTAAAAATATAATATAATTATTCATAAAAACCAATCAATGGTATAATTTAGCACTTTGAATTATTTTGACTAGAAAATTTGTTTTTAAATAAAATAATTTTTTTTTCTATTGATAAAAACAGAATGTTTTCAGAAATATACTAAAAATTAACAATAAGTTAATTTCTATAGTAAAAACCCAAAAATGAAGTCCATTTTGAATGATAAAATAGATAAAATTTCAAAAAGAGAGTATTACTATTCATAACGGCTAATTTGACTGGTCGTGATGTGTTAGAATCCCGATGTTGCGTACAACGCAAGTTATTGAATTATTCAAAGGGATGTGTAGCAAGGAAGAATAGGGTGATACATTATCCCCTCTTTCAAATAATGTTGTCCTCTAAATTTATAGAATCTTACTGCATAAAATGATTTGGGTGGTTCTTTATCATCATTCCTTGGGTTCCCACATTGCCTCTTCCATCTTATGGTTTCTCCATTGGACTATTATGAGACGAGTCATCCAGTTTCTCAACAATTGTTCTCTTATATCAAGAACATTGATAGGAACTTCACAATATGATAGATTAGATTCCAGTTCTAATTCCTCATAGGTATGTACATGCATTGGGTAAGGCATTTATTTTCTCAATAGTGATACATGGAACACATCATGAACTTTGGAGAGGCTTGGCGGAATTTCCAAAAGGTAAGATATAGGCCCAATTTGTTCTAGGATATGAAAAATGTCTGATATAACAAGAAATCAATTTACCATTCTTACCAAAACGTATAACACCCTTCCATGGAGATACCTTCAAGAAAACATGATCTCATACCTGAAATTTCAAATCCTTTCTTCGGTTATAGGCATAGCTATTCTACCTACATTTATCTTCTTTGAAGTGGGTTTGGATTAACATCACCTTTTCCATCATTTCATCAATATGTTCTAGGCCAACAGGTTTCCTTTCACCATCATCATCCCAACAAGTTTGTGTACAACATTGTTTTCTGTATAACGCTTTATATGGTGCCATCTGAATACTTGAATGGAAGCTATTATTATAGAAAAAATATACTAGAGGTAAATATTAATCCCACATACCTTGATAGTCATGTTAGAAAGATATCAACATGTATTCTTTGGGTTGAGTAGTTCATTATGATTTTCCATCAGTTTGAGGGTGGTATGTAGTGCTCAAATGAGGTTCAGTATCTAGGGATTTCTGAAGAATTTTCTAGAATTATGATGTAAAATGGGGATCACTGTCAGAAAAAATCAATATGGGTACTCCATTAAATCTTATAAGATCATTAATATATAGCCTTGTTAAACTTTCAAATGGTAAATCTTCCCTTAAAGCAAGAAAATGTGCTGACTTGGTAAAACGATCAATTATGAACCATATTGAATTGTTCCTTCTAGGAGTCTTTGGATGTCCCATGAAAATGTCGATTGTAATATTATCCCATTTCCACTCAGGTAAGGGAAGAGGATGCATGAGTCCTCCATGCTGTTGCCTTCCAGCATTCAATTTTTGTCAAATGATACATCTTGATAAAAAAACAGCAATCTCCCGCTTTATGTTGTCCCAAAAAAATTATTTCTTAAAATTATAATACATTATGTTGATCCCTGGGTGTATAGATAAATTGGATGTATGAGTATCATCCAACAATCATCTTTTTAGATCAGTTATATCAGGAACCCATTGTCTCTTCCCAAATTTCAAAATTCTATCTTTTTATATGAAGTCACCCAATCTCCCATTATTCACAGATTTAATCTTCTTTTGAAACTCTTCATCATCCTTAGAACTATTTATCCTTTCTAGTATAGATGGTTTGGCAACCATTTCAAAAATCATTGATGTTTCACCTTCCATGGTTATTCTCATATACACATTTACTAGAACAGTGTACATAGGATCCTTTTGAACTCTCATCTTGTTCAAAACCCCATGATCCTTTCTACTCAAAGCATATGACACATTATTTTCCTTCCCCAGGTGGTAGTGCATAGTGAAATTTTAATCCTTGAGTAGGTCAAGCCATCACCTTTGCCTCTTGTTGAGTTCTTTTTTTTTTAGAAAATATACTTCAAACTATTGTGATCAGTATAAATCTCACATTTTTCAGCATATAGATAGTGTCTCCATAACTTCAAAGAAAATATTATACCTTCTATCTCATGATCATGAGTATGATAGGTTTTTTCATGAATTTTTAGCTATCGTGATGCATAGGAAATAACCCTATCATTCTGAATAAGGACACAACCAAGTCTTTTCGTTGAAAAATCATTATAAATAACAAACTCTGTATTTCATGATGGTAGAGTCAATATAAGATCATTCACTAATCTTCTCATCAATTATTTAATGCAGTATTCACACTCTTTTGTCCAAAAAAATTTAACCCCTTTACGCGTGAGCATGGTTAATGGGTTTTCCAATCGGGAAAAATTGTGGAAGAAATGTTGATAATAACCTACTAAACCACTAAAACTTCTTACCTCAGTAATACTCGTCGGTGCTGGACATTCATGGATTGAATCAGTCATTGAAGGATCAAAAGATATTCCCTCCATAGAGACTATATGGAAAATAAAATAAATATCTTGAAACCAGAATTCCCACTAGCTAAAATTCCCAAGATAATTCATTTCTTCTAAGAGTCTTCCAGATAATGTGCAAGTTATTTTCATGATTTGGAGTATACCAAGATATCATAAATAAATACCACTACAAATTCATAATGATATTCCATTAAAACCTTATTAATTAGATCCATGAAGTTGGAGGGTTCATTATTAAATCTAAATTCAATTACTGTAAATGTGTAATTCTTATAACTAGATCGAAATACTACCTTCAGAATGTCTTCCTTCTTCATGCACAACTGATGGTACCCAGATCAAAGGTCAATCATTGAATAATATTGATCTCTATGAAGTTGGTCAAATAAATCATCAGTGCGAGGTAGGGGATACTTGTTCATTATTATTATATCATTGATCTCCCTGTAGTCAAGGCACAACCTCAAATATCTATCTTTCTTCTTAACAAAAAGGGCAGGGGCTCCCTGTGGAGAATCACTAGGGAGAATAAATACCATATTACTCAATTCTGTTTTTTTTTCTTTAGTTCCATTAATTCCACAATTTCTATTCTATAAGGGGTCTTCGATATGGGCCTTTAACTTGGAATTAAATCAATGAAAATTTTAATTTCTCATTCTGGAGGATGTCTAGGTAAATATTCTTGAAACACATCAATATATTCTTCCATAATAGGTACATCTTCTATTTGAACATTCTTTCCCTTGCCCATAGTGATTTCATTCTCTACCTCCAAAATAATTGAAATTAGTTGAGCTACTGGGGGTGGATCTAGATAAGAATTGGGTGGTGACAATTCTGATCTAAAGATAATGTGTTCTTTATCATCGTCATCAAAAATACAAACCTCTTTCTTCTTACAATTAATTTTTGCATCATGGTATGAAAGCCAATCCATCATAAGGATTATATCAAATTAAATCATGGGTATAACGATGAGATCAGCATATAAAGAACATTTATATTCCCTAATGGGGACTAATTCACAAAACATTGTTGCGATGATACTTCCCTTTGGGGTTTTTACAGACAACTCCCTTATTAAATCAAATTGGTAATATCTAATTTTCTTAGAAAACTGGGAAGATATGAAACAATACGATAATCCAGAATCAAATAAATAATTTTATAAACATGAAAAACCATTAAATTACCTACCACCATGTCTTTAACAGCATCAAACTCAGCATTAGTGATGGAATAAGCATGTCCTTGATCCCTTATCCTTTTTTGAGGTAAGTTTCTGTGTTGCTTTTTAAATTCATTTTCATAATTCCCCCTTTCTCTACAATTGCAGCATTCAACATTGACATCCTCTTTCTTCCCCTTACAATCACGAGCTTGGTGGCCTTTTTCACAATACATGTAACCGAATCCTATTCCCTTCAGGCAAGTACCAAGGTGTTTCAACCCACATTTATTGCAGGATGGATATTAAAATTTTCCATTCTTCCCCTTATTTCTATTTCCAGAGTGTTCGATAGATCTCTTCTTATCTTGCTTTTCTTTTGAGATGTATGACTTGGAGAATTCATTTCCTGTCTTGATAGCACATGAGATAATGTCTTCATATGACGAGAAGGATTGTGAGACTAATGATCGATGGAGAAACGGTTTTAACCCATCAAATAAATGATCAATATTTATTTTTGGGTTACATATATAATTTGCAGCATGCCTCGCTATCCTTGTAAAGTTAGATTCATACTTTTTGACATTCTCATCCTCCTTTTCCCTCAGACATAGAAATTGCCTTTCAAAATATTCTCGATGGTCATGAGGAAAGTATTCATCTATGAAATCTATTTTAACTCCCTCCATTCCATATTTGTAACTTCATCATCTTCCATTGTGTTTTGAATCCATGACCACCATTGATCAGCATCTCTAGTGAGGAGGTAAACTGCCATGAAATTTTTTTCCGTTTCACTTCTCCCCAATGCGTGGAATATTTTATATAAGGATGTTATACATTGATCAGCTACTAATGAATTTTTACTTCATTAAATTTTGGTGGTTGTCTCCTCATAAAGAGATCCAAAATTGATCATCCATGTTGTGGATCAGGATGCTCCATACAGTTAATGTTATTATTTATAACATGAGTGAGTTGTCCCAGAATGGTGATAAGCTAATCTGGAAAAGTTTATTCACCAGCTCCACAATAATTATGTTGAGTATGAGGGAAATCCCTAAATGAATTACGTGAATTGATACAATTCCATTCCTTTCACAAGGCTCCATTTCTAATCAATGGCATAAACTATATTAGTTTATGAATCAAAATACATAATTCCGAACATGTGAAAAACTTAACATAAAATGAACATTTTATGGATATAATACATAATTATAAAAAAAATTCTTTGAGGAAGTATATACTCATAACACCATCATAATGATTTGTAAATAAAATGAGAGTTATCTTATGCATATCCCCTGGGAGTGTCGTAACCAAGAGTGTAGCAAGGCCTATTGTCGTGCACCAGTTCTCATTCGAGTCTTGCTCAAAGCGGTGATTTTGAGTTTTATCCCTAGGTACATCTGTGCCATAGCCTCATCTACCTACTCATATCTAGACATGGATGTATATCTTGGAAAACTCATGAAATATCTACAATACAAAAATTCAAAGAATTTCATATATACTAATCCTCAAAGTCTATCTTAGGGTAATCTGCTCTAATCAGAGTTTATCTAAATCTAGATTCCAATAATTGTTCTAAATGTTCTCTGTTACCAACTGTAATGCCCTGACCATAGTTACCCAGTGTTAGTGCATTATTACATAACTTTGGAATGATACAAGGAAATCCTGTCCTGAAGGACCGATTAGTTTAGTAGATTTGGAAATACTAGATACATTCATACATTTTACATTACATTGTTAAATGAAAAACTAAAAAAACATTGTTTCAATAGACCACGCTCATATCCCCTTATATTATCTCTGCCGGTCAGTCATAAAATTCTTCTTCATATCCTAGGAAAAATAAAACATATAAAGGGACGAGATCAGATACTCAGTAAGGAGAAATATATAGCGGAAACATTCATGATTAAGCATAAAAATTTAGGGAAATGCATAAGGCTAAATGAAAATCCATTTAAACGTGAACTTCATTATAATATGGAAAAGAAAGAATCAAATAATTCCATTTACTTATTCCCATGGATATTCTACTAGTGGAATAATCACATTCAATATCAACAGCCACTTTCATAATTATGGGATTCATAATGCTAGAATTCATAACCAAATAGTCAAGGCCTTGTCCCAAGACTAATAATAAGATTTTGTAATGGCCTTGTGCCAAGATTCTATATTTTCACATGAGACCTACCGATGCATCGAGGAGATATAGTGGGATACACCCATCACTTACTAAGTCCAACTAATTTCTCATATTAAAAGGTTTAAACATAACATAAACATTAATATTAAAAATATCATACAAAATTTCAATAACTTATCCATAAAAAAAGAATTTTATAAAAATAACACATCCATATTCCAACATATCACAAAAAATTCAATACTATATGGTAGTTTTCTATCACAATTAATCAACTTCAAATAATCTTGAAATCCATCAAAGGATGTTGACATAGATGAAATCAAAACGTTTTTGGGAAATATCTCATTCTATTTTGAAATCATTTAAATGTAATATAATTATAAAATAATCCATTTATTTGGAAAATATTCATATACTCTTTTAAGGGAATCTTTTACTATGTTATAATGGTGTAAAATATCTACACCATCAGTATATGTTAAAAAAATTATTAACATACTTTTTTCGAAAAGGTCATAAGGTACCTTGTTTGGAAAACGGCGGAATGATTCCTTTCAAACCATTTTATAAAAATTCAAACAAGTTTATGAATGACATTAAACCATAGTATAGTAAATATTTAAAATGCAATGGAATATATTTTTAAGAAACATTGATGTGGATGAAAAAGAGGTCCCGGTAGATACTCATGTAAAAACAACCTCTTATAATAAAGTGATTGGGAAATTAAACCTTACCTTGTTATTTTCCTTGGTCGAGGGTAGGTAACCCCTTGTATAAAGGTGAAATTATTGTTACTAAATTATACGAGAACCATATACATTAATATTAAGTCATATATGATCTTTTAATGTTGCTCTATTAATGATATTTCAGTAGTATCATCATTTCGTGTGTTAACTAATTCATTTTCCATTATATGATTTGTTAGGTAAGTAATTTTTCTTGTGGATATGATGTATCTTATTCATATTCAGAATGAATAGAAACCTGATAAAGTATGATGGAGATTCTTTGAGTAACTAAAGGTCAAATAGGACCATGAAAATTATGTGATGTCTGCATCTACAATAAAAAAATCAAAAACATCATACAGAACATGTATGTGAATTTCATAAAACAGCTACATAGTTATTGAAACATACCTACAGGAAAGAATACATCTCTATAAGTCCATAAATGAAACTCAAATACAAATAATTTCATTCAGCCATGACACCAAACACAATCAAATCTCTATTAATATATGAGATCAAAAAATTTCCATGAACACAGAGTTACAAAGCCAGAAAACACCAAAACAAAAAACAAATCAATGCTGTAAGAAACAATTTACAACTTAGTTCATGCTTATAAAAATTTATGACAATTATAAAATGACTTTCACGCCATTGGATGTATGAACCAAATACTGGAATGTTTATCCCTCAGAATAAAAGATAAAATGTAACATCATTGGGAACCCTTATAATGATAATGTAATGTAGAATCAATGTACAAGTAGTTAAAAAATTTCATATGGAAGAACATGTATCAAAAAAATTATTGACATAACAGTAAGTGAATAAGAAATGTATAAATGACATTAAACAATAATTAATAATATTTCACATTATGAAAAAAAGAAGAGACTTCACACACAAATAGAAACTTGATGTGATCATACAGTTTGAAGAAGAGTCGAAGCACTGCCAGAAATTCACTACTGGAAAAGAAGGTTATACAAATGGTTTTAAACCATTGGTATAGGCTGGAAACCCTTTGGTATAGCATATAAATATGTTTTACAAACTGTTGGAATATCTTATACTAACGTTTTTCCAAATCGTATGGTAGTAAGCTGGGAGGAAAGCACTATACCAACAGTTTGATCTAAACTATTGGTATACCCCACTATATTTATAGATATACCAACGGTTGTAGGCTAACCATTGGTATATGTTTGTATAACATTTTTACCAACGGTTTCAAGAAACATTTGGTATATATTGAATACTAAACACTATACCAACAGTTTTAAAACTTTTGGTATAGTTTTTAAATTTCTCTTAATGTATACCAACTGTTTAAAACCATTGGTATTGTGTTTTTCCAGATCTATTATACCAATAGTTTAAAACCATTGGTATTGTGTTTTTCTAGACCTGTTGCACAACAGCCCTCCAGTATCCCCTCCAGGATACACATGCATAAAAAATATAACAAAAACCACAAACAGACTTAAAACATCATAAAAAACACCTAAAATAGCACACACAAAACTAGAAAACTCTTCCAACCATGTAATGTACCACAATTCCCTATTTCAATATTCATATGAAAACAATCATCCAGTAGAGTTAATAACAGTTTCAATATCTAATATATTATTTACACTCATTTCAATCTTCATATGACATCCAATATTCCATTAGTAATTCACCTCACTCCTGCACAACCCCCCAACCAGCATAGCCCCCACCTCCCCATCAAATTCTAATAGGCAGAGTAGTCTGAGAAATACTTACTAGAGTTTAATAAGATTTTGAAATTGGCTCAAATACCTATTTTTTATTCTGATCCTAGATTTGGGTATGTAATGATTTGTGATGAATTTTGCATTGAACATGTATTTTAAATAATATATGCTGAAAATTTATTTTCATAGGAGTCTTTTCACTTAATACCCCATGAGTGAAACTACCCAACTCATGAAAAAGAGTTTGCGACTATTGTTGATGAGTGTAAATTTCAGTAATTGTATTAACTTAAAATAATGTCCTTTTAAACAAAATAGAGACACTTTGAGTGGTTCTGGAAACACCGTTCCTTGGATTGAGGTGGGGATGACTCGTACACGTCGCAAAGGAACCATGGTTCGTTTTCCTAAAGTATCAACACAATACAAATGTGTTTGTTCTGTTTTCCATATGTCGGTTGTTTTTACATAAAAGTATATCCATTTTAAACAAATTAATTATATCTTTGAGTAGTTCCGGCCACTTCGTGCCTCAGATTGAGGCGAGTCTGGCTCATAAACGTCACAAATGACCCATGGATCCTTTTCCTTATATATCAACAGAATCCAAATGTGTTTGGTCTTTTTTCAGTATGTCAGTTGTTGTTTTCAATTAAAATGTTGTCCATTTCAAAGAAAAGTGAGACACTTTGAGTGGTGCTGGACACAACACACCTAGTATTGAGGCAGGGTGGACTCGTACACATCAAAAATGACCCATGAATCATTTTCCTAAATTTTCTATAGAATCTAAATTCATTTGTTCAGTTTTCTATATGTCAGTTTTTGTTTTCACTTAAAATGATGTCCATTTTAAACAATAGAGAGACATTTTGATTGGTGTTGGCCACACCGCACCTCGGATTGAGGTAGGGTTGAATCAAACATGTCACAAATGACCCAGGGATTGTTGTACTAAAATATAAACACAATATGAATGTGTTTGTCAGTTTTAAGTATGCCAGTTATTGTTTTCACTTAAAATCTTGTCCATTTCAAACAAAAGATAATCACTTTTAGTGGTGCTATCCACATCGGCCCTCGAATTGATGTCTGGTTGACTCATACATGTCATATATGACCCATGATTTGTTTTCTAAATGTTTCAGCAGAATCCAAATGCATTTGGTCTGTTTTCCGTATGTCTGTTTTTGTATTCACTTAAAATGATGTCCTTTTAAAAAAAAGAGACACTTTGAGTGGTTCCTACAACACCGTGCCTCGGATTTAGGCGTGGTTGACCCATAAATGTCACAACTATCCCATGTATCGTTTTACTAGAGTATCAACACATTCTGAATGTTTTTGGTCAGTTTCCCATATGTCGGTTGTTTTTACCTAAAAGTGTATCCATTTTAAACAAAAGAAAGACACTTTTAGTGGTACCGGCCACACCGTGCATTGGATTGAGGCGGGGTTCCCTCGTACATGTCACGTATGAGCCATGGATAATGGTGATAAATTTTCAACATAATCCGAATGCATTTGGTCAGTTTTCTGAATGCTAGTTATTTTTTTCACTTAAAATATTGTCCATTTAAAATAAAAGTTAGACACATTGAGTAATACCGGCCACACCATGCCTCGTATTGAGGCAGGGTTGACTCATACACGTCACATATGACCCATGTATCTTTTTCCTAATGTTTCAATAGAATTCGAATATCGTTGTTCTGTTTTCCGTATGTCAGTTATTGTATTCACTTAAAATAATGTCTTTTTGAAACAAAAGAGTGACAATTTGAGTGGTATCGGCTACACAGTTCCTTGAATTGAGGTGAGGTTTACTCTTACACATCACAAATTACCCATGGAATGTTTTCCTAAAATATCAACACAATCTGAATGTGTTTGGTTGGTTTTAAATAATCCAGTTGTTGTTTTCACTTAAAATCTTGTCCATTTCAAATAAAAGAGAAACAATTTGAGTGGTTACGAAAACACCAGCCCTCGGATTGAAGTGGGGTTGACTCATACATGTCACATATGACCCATGGATCGTTTTACTGAAATTTCAATAGAATCTTAATCCCTTTGGTCAGTTTTCCATATGTGTATTTTTGTATTCATTTAAAATGATGCACTTTGGAAACAAAAGAGATACAATATGAGTGGTGTCGTCCACACCGCATCTCAGATGAGGCGGGGTTGACTTGTACATGTCACAAATGACCAATGGATCACTTTCTTAATGTATCAACACAATCCAAATGTTTTTGGTCGGTTTTCTATATGCTGGTAATTTTTTACTTAAACGTGTATCCATTTTAAACAAAAGAAAGACACTTTGAGTGGTACCGGCCACACAGTGCATCAGATTGAGGCAGGGTAGACTCGTACACCTCAGAAATGACCCAAGGATCCTTTTCCTAAAGTATCAATAGATTCCAAATGATTTTGGTTTGTTTTCTGTATGCGAGTTGTTTTTTTCACTTAAAATGTTGTCCATTTCAAAGAAATGTGAACACTTTGATTGGTGTCGGCCACACCGCACCACAAATTTAGGCGAGGTTGACTTTTACACGTCAAAAATAACTCATGGATCGTTTTGTTTCAGTTTCAACAAAAAAATGAATGTGTTTGGTTGGTTTTCCGAATCGTAGTTATTGTATTCACTTAAAAGATTGTCCATTTTAATGAAAAGTGAGACATTTCGAGTGGTTATGGCCACACCGGCCCTCGAATTGAGGTGGGGTTGACTCATACACATCACATATGAACCATGGATCATTTTCCTAATGTTTTAATAGAATATGAATGTGTTTGGCTAGTTTTCTGTATGCCAGTAGTTTTTTAAACATAAAATCATTTCCGTTTCAAATTAATGTGAGACACTTCGAGTGATACCGACCAAACTATGACTCAGATTGAGGTGATGTTGACTCTTACATGTCACATATTATTCATGTATCCTTTTCCTAAAGTATCAATAG
The DNA here is from genome assembly GCA_963277665.1 of Viscum album. Taxonomy (NCBI): domain Eukaryota; kingdom Viridiplantae; phylum Streptophyta; class Magnoliopsida; order Santalales; family Viscaceae; genus Viscum; species Viscum album. The sequence continues at coordinate 2,115,375,714 of OY728136.1, forward strand.
AATATGAATGTGTTTGTTTAGTTTTCTGTATGTGAGTTGTTGTTTTCACTTAAAATGATGTCCATTTCAATGAAAAGTGAGACACTTTGAGTGTTTTTGTCCACACCGCACATCTGATTGAGGATAGGTTGACTTTTAAACTTCATAAATGATCAATGGATCGTTGCGTTACAATAATAACACAATCCTAATGTGTTTGGTTGTATTTCTGTATGCCGGTTATTGTTTTCACTTAAAATCATGTCCATTTCAAATAAAAGTGAGACATTTCGAGTGGTTCCGCACACACCGGGCCGCAGATTGAGGAGGGGTTGACTTGTACACGTCACATATGAACCATGGATAATTTTCCTAATTTATCCACAGAATCGTAATGAGTTTGGTCGGTTTTCCATATGTCAGTTTTTGTTTTCACTTAAAATCATGTCCATTTCAAATAAACGTGAGACACATTGAGTGATACCGGCCGCACCGTGCCTCAAATTGAGGTGAGGTTTACTCGTAAACGTCGTATATGACTCATGGATATTTTTTATAATGTTTAAATAGAATTCGAATGCCTTTAGTAAGTTCTCTGTATGTCAGATATTGTATTCACTTAAAATGATGTCCTTTTGAAACAAAAGAGAGACACCTTTTGTGGTTACAGCCACACCATGCCTTATATTGAGGCGCGGTTGACTCGTAAACTTCATAAATAACCCTTGGATCATTGTCCTAAAAAATCAACACAATCCGAATGTGTTTGGTCAGTTTTCTGTATGACAGTTTGTTTACTTAAAAGTGTATCCATTTTAAACAAATTAAAGACACATTGAGTGGTACCGGCCACACCGTGCCTCAGATTGAGGCAGGGTTGACCCAAACATGTCATAAATGACCCATGGATCCTTTTCCTAAAGTATCAACAGAATCTGAATGCATTTGTTTGGTTTTCTGTATGTCAGTTGTTGTTTTAACTTAAAATGTTGTCCATTTCAAATAAGAGTGAGACACATTGAGTGGTGTCGGCCACACCGCACCTCAGATTGAGGCGGGGTTGACTCGTACATGTCACTTGGGTGTTTTGAGTGTCATCAAGTGTGGATTTAAGATCCGGTTGAGTCTAATCATCTTCTTACTTCTTCATTTCAATTAGGGTTTTCACTCTTCCCTCCTCTTCTTCAGAAGGTCTAAAACCATCTTTTCCATTGGGATTTAGGGTGAATCATGATGATATATTATATTGGATCCAAGGTCTAGGGAGGATGGTTGGAGGGGGGGCTATCTGTGGTCTATGAAGGATGGTGGGGGGCTGTTCGGGGTCCTGGGAAGAGGGTGGGGGGCTGTCCATGGGACTGTTCAGGGGATGTCCGGGGTCCAGGGAGGAGGGTGGGGGGCTGTCACTGGGGATTTTTAGGGTCCAGGGAGGAGGGTGGGGGGGGGGCTATCAGGGGTCCAGATAATACGTTGGGTAATGTATCTAAAACTCTATCTAGGTATCATACATTGAATTCTGGCAGGACTGTGAACCGCCACTAGTTGTCGTCCTAGAGCAGGGACAAATCAAGGCATGACCGTGGTGCGACTGTGGCGTGACCCCGGCATGACCACAGTGTGACCTCGGCAAGACCGCGACATTACCGCATTGTGACCGCGACATGTTTTCCCGGTCCAGCGACACTTGCGGGGTAGCATCTTCCAGCCAGGATTCCAAATAAGTCCTATGAAGTTGCCCTTCACATTATAGAAGCTGATATTATGTTATAAAAAACAGACTCTTCATTAGGGATTGTCATATAATAAAGATATATAATTTATATTCATTGTTATTAAAAGTGGTACTAGGTAGTTGAAACTACTGATTGAGAGTTAAATTATCACATCCTAAACTATCATTGTGAGTTTTTGTAGACAACACACCTCCGTTTGAGGGTTTTTATTATAAAATCATGCCTTTATTTATCAAATGAAACAATTATATTAATGAAAACTTATTCAAGATATTCAATTAAATATAATTATAAAGAATTTAGAAAAAAATATAAATTTAATTTAAAGCATTCTTAAATTAAATAGGCTACGATAGGGACTCTACCTCAAGGGTTGTCTTCCATGGGTGTCTTGTGATGTGTAGTGTCTATCTATGATTTTTTTGGTGTTTCTTTATTGTGGGAAATGTGTATTTTTTGGTGAGTTTAATAAATACATGAGTCAATTATATTATACATCCATATTCAATAGATATATACCCACTTTTGATAAATAATACAATCCAAATAACCAACTCGGAAATCCAAGACAAGCATTTACCTTTAATAATTACAATTATATAATATATGTAGCACCAACTTATGTTTTATGAACCAATAAATATAATGGAAAGAAACTGTTCACAATAACCCATAAAATCTTAAATAGAATCACTCAACTCCAAACCATTTTAATATCATTAGGCTTCCATATATGGTCAAAAATAAAGAGTTATATTGAATTCAAAAATATCCATACTAGAGTGAAAAACTATGTTAAAAAATAAAGAGCTATAATGAATTCAAAAATGTAATGGATCAATCTGCACCTGATCACCATCACCATTACCATTGTTATCATCGGCCTCATCCTTGCCACCATATCTGCCCTCTTCTTCTTACTTGTCATTGTCCCCATGCTCATCGTCAGCCCCATCCTCGCCCTCGGCCCCATCATCGCCCTTGGACCCATCCTCACCCTCGTCCTCATCCCCATCGTCACCATCATCCTCTTCAGCATCCTTGTCATCACCAGGAATGTCATCATCTCAACCGCCACTAGAACTGCATCCTGGTGCATTAGATAATTCACCAATCTGCGACATAAATTCCTGACAAGCCGTGCTGGCCTCTGGTGGAATTGATAGAGATAACTCTTTCATCAGTTTAAAAAATTCTTATCCCTCGTTTGATCTTGTACTTCAAACTCTATGACCCTTTTATCATACTATCTTTCTTGCTCATTGAATTGTTCCAACTCGGTTGTACTATAATGGAAACCTAGAGAATACCAATACCTCATCGGGACAATATTCATACCAGGTTAATAGCATACTTGACCAGAGTGCTCATCTCTGAAAACATGATATAAATGATCGTGTGGCCCTAAATTGTCAGGATCTTGGGAATCAAGGTCCTCTAAAGCAGCCTGTTAAAAATAGTAATAGATTATTAAATTTCAAAATAGTTATTAAACATTGAAATAAACAAATTAAAACTTACAATCTTTTCTTGTGTCAGTTCAATAACTGTAGTTCCATATTTTTTCCTTCTACTCAAGAAAAACATTTTTTCTCGAGGGATACGTCCTTCAATATTCAATTTGTGCTTCTGTAATGACTTTGAATCAATAAAAAGAGAAATTATAATCATATATTCAATATTCAAGAAATCACATAAAATATGTATGAAACAATAAAAAGGAAATTTCCTAAAGAAAAGTTATAAACAATTATATCGTACCAGCTGCCTCTCATGATCTGACATTGTCGTGTGCACCAATGTGTGGAGGTATTTCATTGAATCAATATTTTTTTGTATTATTCTAAAGAAACCTAAATAATGTTTAATAATAAATTAGACAATATTAATGAAAAATATGAATACTACCATTTAAATACCTCAAATGGGTTTAATACCTTAAATTTGGTAGTCGCACAATGGGTAATCATTTGGAGATATAGCTATATAGGGAAATCATCCATGATAGGTAATGTCTCCAACTTTGTTCCCACTCTATCACACCAGCCAACATACAGCTCATGCTTATAAGCTCTTTAATGCTCTCTTAGCTCATTTAAACATGCCGGTCGTGCACCTTTTCCATCAGGTAAGTTATTCCAAAGATGACACCCAATAGATTAATTCATATAAATACAAAAAAATACTACATAAAATCCAATAGATATTTTACCAATATTTCTGCCCACACATTATACTTGACTTCGTGTGGTAGATGTCACCATGAGAGAAGGGCTGACCGAAATGATTTTGGAGTATTTGGCTAGCGTTGCCAAAAAACCCCAACATTCCTGCCCAGATTTATCAATCTTATGTCCATAACCATTGTATTCAACCATCAACTATGTCTATCTATTCCATACAACACGAAAGTCAGTACGCCCCTTCCCCCGCCTCATATCAGTAGATGAATCTATTATTAATGAAAAAACTATATCAGAACAAGTTATAATAAAAATATATTTTGGTATAATAATTTGTTAGTGTTATATAAAGATACATGTGGTAGTCAGTTCAATGGGTGTCACTATAAGTGAAGATGCCGAAGGAATGTCCTATACAGGTGGAGTGTCTCTCAGTGAATGCACCTCATCCACATACTGTGTTAGAGCAGGAGTCGAAGAAGGTGGAATATAATAGCCTGGAGATAATTAACCAGAAGAAAAATATGATGGCACAGACGTCTGGCCAACTAGTAGTGTAAAAATCAGAGGCCTAAATATCCCATGTTTCCCTAAAGTCACCCCAAAATCAAAATGTAGAGTAGAAGATACGTCTGTGGTAGGGGAAAATCCAATCGGTTACGACTAGTGGATCATCTAACTATCTCACCACGAGCCCTCGTACCACCGACCTTAGTACCGAGTCCACCAGATGGTGGTCTAACTCTTACACCCCCCCCTCCTACCACCAGCCTCCTTACTAAGATAAATATCAGGCTCTTCATCAGATATCTCTCCTCTAGGGGGTGGATCCTGAAAAAAAAAGTTTAACACAAAAGTAAACACATGATATTATAAGTTATTAAAATATATATATTTGAAATAAAATACTCAAAATAGATATGAGTGGTGGAATTCCCATCTGTGTCATGCGATGATTATTTTCTGACATAATTTTCCACCGCCTCTCTTCTATGTGTGTCATTTCTTGCAATGAAAACAGATTTGGAAGTAATTAGAAACAGATAACTAATGTGTGACCCAAAAAAAATATAGAGAAAACATTTTGTTAAAAAATCATAAATAAACAAAAGATTTATGGTGGTTTGAAGGTAAGTACTAGGATACACACTCTGAATGATGTAGGTGAAACATGTAGGTGATAACCCCACTGTATGATTCTATATATTTCTCACAACAAATTCTGGTTCACAGTAAACTCTGACAAATGAGCTGTTGGTGTCATCATAAGTAATAAACAGATTTCTTCCAATTACAGTAGAGATAGTTTCAACTTCATCATCACCATCATCAAAATCATGTTTGGGATTTTCTTCAATAATTAAACTGAATTTAGGATGACGATGATCTTTGACATAAAAATCATGTTTCACCATTGATGCCAATACAAATGATTCCTTGGTGGCAAGAGTGTGAGTCATGTCCATAACTCAAAATCCACAATCATCAAAAAAGGTGTCTTGCCTCTTCATTGAATCAACCCATTGAAATTTCATTATCGTGACTCAACCATGAAAGTATTAATCCAAAATTAATATTTAATACACGACACCATAATAAGAAAAATTTTTAGAATGAGGTCTACTATCCGATGAACTGGCATAACAGTCTGTTTTGGAAGTTAGCATAACACCATCCTTTTTAGTTCTCATGTTTCGTGCTTGTTCAGTGATAATAAATTTGTATCCATTGATCACAAGTGATTTACAAGCACTAACCATGGTATTTGGACCAAAAACCAATGCTCTTATTTCCTCAGAAATAGAGTCTTCATGAAAACATGATACCTGAAATATAAACAAATAGTAAACATAATTAAATGTCTCTTTTATTTAGTTATTACAGAAATATTTTTACCTTCAATTTCAACAATGAAGAAAACCCTTTTCTATGAAAATTCTCTTTCCTTCTAAAAGATAATGAAATATGCTTTCTATATATCAATTATTTATTTTCCCTGTAGATAAAAATAACAATATTTTAACAAAAATTAAAAATTACAAGAGATAATATAAGAGGTACATGTACAATTTACTTAATAGATATACTCATCTATCAAATCAAAATTGAATAACACTATGTGATGCGCCATCTCTCACTCTTCAAGGCTTAATGTCGTCAAAGTATATGTTCCCAGAATTCCTTCTGTCTGAGGAAGTGATGGAAAAATGGTTTCAATTTTCCCATACTATTCTTCTTCATTTCTCATTGGTCTGTATATTCTCACAGTAAGATCAGACAAATACATTGAGAATGAATCCATACATTCTTGATCCAAGTAACCGTTCACAACAGAATGATCAGGATAATTCCTATTCCCAAAATATCATTTCAATTTGAACGTCTTTCTTTCAGTTGGATACATCCAACGGAAAGCAACAGGTCCTCCAAAAAGTATTTCAGTCAAAATATGGACAGTCATATGCAACATGAATGTAATAAATTATGGAGGGAATATTTTCTCTAACTCACACAAAATTAATGGTGTCTCTACCAATAGTTTTTGCAAGAAGGATTTGGACAACCTCTTAGCACAAAGATCTCTAAAAAATAGAACAACTGAATAACTGAGACTCTGACATTATTGGACAAGAGATGAAAAATTGTTATTGGAATCAACTCATGCAAAAGGACGTGATAATCACGAGTCTTCAAAGATTTCATCATCAACTCTTTTCTGTTGACCCGTTTGGATATATTTCCTGAATAGCCATCAGGAATGTTAATAGTCTTTAGAACATATAGAAATTGATTTTTTTTTCAGCATGTGCCATCACATAAGAAGCAGAAGGAACTTACCATTTATTTTCACTGATACAGACTTGATGCAATTCGGGTCTGATCCCCCAATCTACCAAGTCACGCTGAGATCATAAATCATCTTTTTTCATCCCCTTGACATTTAAATGAATCGAAAGAAACATTTAAAATATATTATTTCAATGTTCATTATGTCAAAGAAATGACGCAGAAAGTTGATTGACCAATACGACAACTCAAAGAACTTACTATTATTCTTCCAATTGTAACAAGAATCATTGGAATCATTTTTCCTCATTCTATATTTCATTACACCCTTCCCAACTGAATAACTAAAATCTTTCAATTCATTAAGCACATCAGTTCCATACATACACTGAGATGGATCATCAGTCTCCATGGTATTGTTAAATCTTAAAATATTGTTTCTATTTGGATGGTAATTGGAAAGAATCATCGATGCCCCATAAAACTAAAACTACGACGATATTTCAGTCTTCTAGATTGAGTATTCAACATACAAACAAGACATGATAATTTTCTTTTTGTGCTCCAGTCAGACATCATTACATAAGCATCAAAATCATTGATCGTCAACATAAACGCAACACGCATCTAAAATATATCTTTCAAACATGAATCATATGTGGGGACACCCACGTCCCAAAAAAGTATCAATTATATTATTAGTAGTTGCATGTATAAATATATATCATTGTCGGGATCATAAGGGCTTGATATCAGTATACTCATGAAACTGTAAGGATTTTTTATACACAACCATGTGGGATGGTTATAAATGTATATGAAACCCAGCCTTGTGCTGTATGAAGTAAGAATATTCCCAAATGGATTAAAACCGTCACATGAAAGACCCGGTCTCACATTATGGATGTCGGCTACAAATTCAGGATATCGAGCATCAAATCTCTGCCCTGCAAATCCATCTGCAGGACGAACAAACTCTTCATTATTCTTTTTTCTCTCAGTGTCATGTCGTCACATTTTTACTGATATTTCATCAGACATAAAAAGGTTCTTTAATATGGGGATCAATGGAAAGTTCCACATTACTTTTTGTGGCACACGAGATGGTGTTCCATCATCTTTTTTCTTCCATCAGGAGGTTCCACATTTGATTCAACCATTTCTTACAGTAGTTTCCTCGCAAAATAAGCAGCAATCATTCGGGAAAGCATGATTTTTTTTCCAATACATATTCACCAACCAAATTCCATGCTATATTCTAGTTTGAGGGAATATCTGCATCATCTGGTAGTAAGTCCATCATGAGGGTAAGAATGTAATAAATTGTAGTATTTAAAAACACTTACATATTTTTCCCATGAAAACAATTGGATTAAATATTCCAACTTTTTCATTTTACCACATTTCCAATATACTGGAGTCGTCACAGCATCATTCAATTTTTTCACCCTATCAACATCATCATTTTCATTGGACGCATCATTTGTTCTTGTATTGAAACCTTGTTGCCTGGATATCCTTTCTTTCTCATGATGTCGAATAAATGGAAAGCGATCATATATCAGACTCGCCAATTCAGTTCTATCATTTGGATCTTCAAGAATTTGAGATTCCATTTTCTCTCTATTGTGATACCACACATAATAGTTTGCTTGGAAACCATATTTGGTTATATGATAGTTAATTGCATTATCACTCAACCAAGGACTTACAACACAATTAGAATATGGGAAGTGTATGTGACAACGATCTGATTCCATGTCAAATGCAAAATCTATATATCTATTAAAATTATTTTGATAATCAGTTGAAATCCGATCAGTTTCATAAATCCAACTATTATTTATTATGTAAAAAAAATTCAATAATTCATTTCAAAGAAATTCAATAAGATTTAAGGTCAATAAACAAATATTTAGGTAAATGAAAATTGTTTACTTTAAATAAAAGCATAATAGACACATTACTCTATATGAGAATCATATCAAGAAATACAACAAAATACAGTGTATATAAGAAAATAAGATACAGAATTTATAATGCCAATATTCATGGATTTCCCAGTAAGATATTCGTACTGGATCAAGGAATACATAATCTATAAGGGTATTATTGGGAGTACATGAGATTTATACTTTAACTTGTTCAGGAAGATCAGGATGAGGAGTATGATGAGGATCAAGGGTGTAGTGGGGCTGTCCAAGGTGGGTACGGGGTGTCCAGGGGGTGTGGAGTGTCCAGGGGTGGTGTAGGGAGTCCAGGGGGTGTGGGGCCTTCCGGGGGATCAGAGGTGTCCATGGGGAGGGGTGTTTTCTAGGGGGTGGTGGGGTCGTCCGGGGGATTAGAGGTGTCCATGGGGTGGGGGTTGTCTAGGGGTTCAGGGTGTCTAGGTGGGAGGGCTATCCATGGGGGTGGTTAGGCTGTCCAGGGGGGGTAGGGGGAGTCCAGGGGTGTGGGAGGCCTATCCAAGGAGGAGAGTGGGGTGTCCAGGGGGTGGATGGGGCTGTTTGGTGGGGGGGGTAAGGGGTGTCCAGGGGTGACTGGGATTCCCATGGGGGAGGCGGGGCTATCCCGGGGTTCTGGTGTGTCCAGGGGTTGGGCAGGCTATCCAGGGGGCTGGGCGGGCTATCCACGGGGGGGGGGGGGGGGGGGGGGGGGGTTGGGCTGTCCACGGGGGTTAGCCAGGCTGTCCACGGGGGTGGTAGCACTATCTAGTGGGTTCAGGGGTGTAAGGGGGTGGGGAGGGGGGATTTCTAGGGGTGGGGAATCTGAGGGGATGGGGGTGTCCTGGGGGTGGTTGGAAGGTGTTCGGGGGTGGGGTGTGCAGGCTGTCAACAAGGGTGGTGGGGGGGGGCTTTCTAGTGGGGAACATGCTGTCCAGGGGGGTGGACGGGCTGTCCACGGGGGTGTCAGTGGTGTCTAGGGGGTCAGGGGTGCCCAGGGGGTGGGGAGTTATCCTGGGGGTACGAGGTGTCTAGGGGGTGGCGGGGGTCATGGGGCTGTCTAGGGGGTACAGGGTGTGCACGGGGTGGGCAGGCAGTCCCTAAGGGTGGGTGTAGTCCACGGGGGGAGGGGGTGTCAAGGGGGTGGTTTGCGCTATCCAGGGGGATACTATAAGTAGTTCCCAATCATGCATTTGACAATACAAAAAAATTGACTTATAGCAGCTACATTTCTTTTTTGAGTTTGCGATAGTATAAATCGCTTCTATATTGTTCTACAACGGTTTGCAAAAAACACTACTAAAATTTGTATCAACATAAAATTTTCTATATATCGCTTTAATAAAACCCAACTGTAGAATTTTCAACAATGGATGATAAAAACAAAATTATATAAATATTTTTAAAATTATATCCATATTCCCCACACCCACCTATGTGATCATATAATCATGATGGTTATTGAAATAGTTTACTAGAATGTAAAAATTAATTGACTATTCTTGGAATACATTACATTATTTAACCAAGGAAAAACATTAAATTGGCTATTAGATGTCTAAGACATCCTTGGAAGACATTACTGAAGGGAAAATTGAACTCATTCAAAAATATAAAAAGATGTACACAATCTAAAAATGGTATTAAGCTATGGGATATTAGTGGTATTTCACATACATGGATCCAAACTTATAAAGTATTCACTAAGTATAAATATGTTTAAAGAGATTTTAGCATACAATAAAAATGGGATCTGTCTTTGTACAGTTCCAAATTTACCCCTTAGAAACATTTTACCTATTTTATAAATATATATTTAAAAACCACTCATTTATATAATTAAAATATAAATAATATTCATTATTAAAAAAATTGAACATTGGCATCATAAAAACATAACCAAATATTAACTCATTGAGTCGACACCACCTACAAAAAAAATTAGGCACACTTTAGGAATACAATTATCACTAAGAAGAACTTAATAATAACTCTCCCGAAATTCATGAATAAAGGAACCGAATACATAATCACTATAAATCCATAAGAAAATAAAATACATTAAAAACCAACACTACAATCTCTATAGATCAAAAGAAGAGGAAGCCCTATGATCCTAGGAAAATTCCACCATTCTTAAGTGGAATCACAATATTAGTGCTAGTATGTCATAAGTTTAGTTACAAATGATATATGAAACCAATGTCACCCCTTGTCAAAGACATCTACCAATCATGTATTATTCATTGATTTAATATCAAATATGGTGGATCTTAAAATTTTCCAAAATCCATAAAATAGGAAAAAATGTCATGATCTTGTTAGATATTGAAATAAATGTAATAATTAGATGAATAGGGATTCTATTTTTGTTTTCGGGAAGAGGCTTAAATAGTCTAACCTGGATGGGGGAGATGTAGCTGATCGGATGGAAGAACTCGAGTTAGGGTTCACCTGTGCATCGAGGCTTCTGTAAATTGGGGGAAACGATATCTCTGATGTGTTGTGGGGGCTTATGGAAATCAGAATTATTTGAGGAGACCTTTCACAAAGGTTTGTAAAACCCACTGGAAAATCATGACTTTTCCCACGATTTTTAAAAATCGTTGGCAAAAAATGGCCTTTACCAAACATTTTTAGCAAACCGTTGGTAAATGGAGAAAACATTTTGGATTTCCGAACGGTTTCTTCATACCTTCGGGAAAGCCTTCAGGAAACCAAGATTTACCAAATGTTATTACAATCCATTGGTTAAAAACACTTATACCAATGGTTATGGAGAATAGTTGGTATACAAGTGTTGGAAAACCAATGTTCTAGTAGTGATTGAATGTTGAATCCTAAATTGAAAATGTAACCTAATAAGTGGATCCAAAAAAATAATTTTCATTTAACCAGATCTAATTCATATAACAGCAAACCTAATCAATGAAGATGAGTCATCGACATTTGAAGGTCCACCCATGATTGGATATGACTCTAATGTTGCATTTATAGGGTTAATGAAGAGAATTTCATTGATTCCCTTGTGCTCATCAAAGAATCACATTGAATATAGGGATAATAAGGGGATAGGGAGGCCGTTGGAATCGGGAGACTGAGATGCGGATGGATGGGGTAACAGAGTCATAGCTGGTCTGTTCTGAGGTGGACATGGTAGAGTCAGACCATCCATAGTAGTATTTAGAGTAGAAGGATCAGCCTTACCTAGAGTAGGTGTAGTCAGATCAGTCGAATACAGAGGATATAGATTCAATGCACTCGGTGGAGGATGAACTGGACGTTAAGTATCTCGATGAGGTATAGGCGAAGGCAGAAAATTTGATGCTGGGAGGGAGTTGAGAGGAAACCTTGTGAGTGGAGATAAATGTTGACACCAAGATCCGAGAGGAAACTGTAGGATAATAGAGAATTTTTGAGAGCGGGAGTGATAGAGGGATGTGAGAGGCGGAGAAATTTTGAGTAACCCAGATTAGGGGCGACGTGGTATACCGGAGGATGGACACGTAGGGAAAAAATATGTGAAAAAATGTGAGACTAACACGTGGTAGTTGGAATTCCATGATTAGTATATATATAGATATATTTTATTTCTTTATAAAGGAATTTTTTAATAATTAATAAGTTAAGTCCACATCGAGTTTTTTAAGGACGTCTGGTGCATTATTTCAAAATGTCTTCAGTGTGTTGACCATGGTAAAAGATGTAATTATTATAAAATATTAAATATAATTAAAATTACATAATTATAACAGTTATTCATAAATTATACTTTCAAAATAAATCATTAATTTTTTTTATGAAAAATGAAGTACGTTAATATCATGGTGATGGTAAGTGTTACGTACACAACAGTAACGTATCAATATTTCAATGGTCATTATCAAAATAAGGTATCTTATTTTTGAATAAAAATTATAATAATATTATAAATACTATATTATTTATTTAAATATTCACCCCCCCACATATATATATATATGAATAATTTTTTTTTTTTGAAAAAATAATCACATCGATTTGTAGTGGTTGTGGTCCACACTTATGTGAATGAAAATATCATTTTTTATAATAATGATTAAATATTTTGACTTTATAATTATAAATAATGAATAATTATAATTTTGATATAATATAAATAAAAAATATTCATTACTAATATCTATATTAAGTTCCATGTAAAGGATTAGTGAAAAAACACATCACTTCTTGAGGAGGAAGTCCACCATACACACAAGTGATGTTATCATATGCCGAAGAAAATAAAAATTAATAATACATATGTAATATAATATCACAAAAATTATAATATATTTAAAAATATAATTTATATTATTTATTTTCATCCTTACAACAAGCCATTAAAGGGGATGATGGAAAATGAATGACCTCGGTTCGCGAGGCGGTTGACCGCCAAACAAAAAATGATATATAGGTATCCAATTTGATAAAAGATGATATGGATTTATGTTATGAAATTAATATAATAAAATATATTTATTTGTGAAATAATGTTTTCATATAATCAAATTATTAATAAATTTAATGAATTGGGTATATGAAATAAAAAATGCATAGTTATGAATTTAAAATCTTCTCTGACCACCTATTTTTGATTATTTATAATGTATTCCTAGAATTAATTGTTGTATAAAGACTTATAGGATTTGTGTTTGGATGTTGAAAAGTGATTTGGTTAGTATTTATTTAAAACCAATGGGTGTTACATTGTGAGGAATATATGATATGGTTGGCCTTTTAAAATTGAGGTGAGTGGAAAATGTAATTTTTTAAAAGAAAAAGTTATAACCATGTTTATCACATTGATAAAGGCTGCAAGACAACCAAGTACAGTGGCTTAAAAATAATATGTTCTAAATATGGGAATAATTATTTTTTCAATTTTTAAGGTCATTTTTTCTTTTATTATTGAATTTTCACCCCAAATAAGTATTTTTTACCTTAAACACAGTAATTTTATTTTTTACTATTTGTATTATTCATTATATAATCAATAAAAGTTAAAAATATTAGATAATATAAATTTATCTTATTCTAAAATTTAATTCATTCTATAAAATTAATTTCCTAGAATTAGGAAATTAAAATTTATAATTAAACACTGAAATGATCCTTAATAGAATCTTTTTTAGGAATTTTATTTCCTAAGAAAAAGATGATATAATATTAAAAATATTTCAAATAGTAATAATTGTTTGAATCAAAATTTATTTTCATTAATATATAATATATAAACATAATTTATATAATTCATAATTATTGGTTTTTTAGTTAATTAAAATGTATAAACAGTTTGCACTACAATGAAATTGTCAAAAATAATCTTGTTTTTAAACACAAAGAGAACATTTTTCTGAAATCAAATATTAATTTTTTTAAAAATTTATTATGTGGTTTAAATATTACTAAAGAATATTTTTGTTAATCTAAATCATATTTAATTTATTATGGAACACTAAAAAACATAATATATATAAAATAAAGTACATTTATAGAAAAAAAATATTTTCATTAATGACAGAAAAATCAATGTTTTCTAAAAAATAAATAAAATTACCAAAACAAAATTTTAATATAAGAATTTAAAAAAAAGTTTGTTTTATTAAATTTATTTTAATGAATATCCATAAATTAATTATGAAAATTTATTTTAAGGAAAACAAAAAAATCAATTGTGAAGTAAATATGTTTTGGAAGAATAAATTTAATTTACTATAAATTTATTCATCATTTAATGAACATTTGTCCTGAATTTTTATTGATCTTTATGAATATATATATATATATATATCAAAATGTATGTAATAATGTTATTACATTTCAATTTAATGGATATGTTATAGTTGATATATATTTATATGATCATTTAATTTTAGGGTTGCCTGTCTAATTTTCTATCAATCATTGTTTTATTTTCTTAAATTTATCGGTGTTACATCCTCACCTCTTTAGTAAATTACATCTCCACAATTATAAACTTTTATTCATAATAATTGTATGGATATTTGATAATTATTTTATTTCCATCCCACATAATTAAAAGGATTAATAAAACATAAACATGATAAAGGAGAAAGTGATATACAATGGTTATCTATAATGACACACACTAGGATTCCAAATAAATTAATACAGGTGGAAAGTGATTATTTTTACGTGTTATAAAATCGAAATTTCTCAAAATTTATATGAAGTAAAATAGATAATTGATCAAAAGAAAGTGAATGATCATGAAAAACTTAATAACCACAAAACTTTAAACTAAGGTGGTTTGAAAATGAGATTTATTTTATTAAAAATTATTGTAATAAGGAAACAAATTCATATTCCCTTTCCAAAATTTGAATAATTACTATAACACATATAATAATAAAATACACTAATTTACTTACATCATGTGTATAATTTCTTCATTTTATACATTTCAACTAAACTATCATCCATTACTCCAAATGATTAGTATTCATAGTGGATTTTTATAACTTATTTCTCAATGAATTGAAATCAAAATTTAAGGAACCACATAACTTTAAAATTTATAATCTGGGTTTTCCAATTGTTTATACATTAAATAAAACCAAAACTGATAGAACATGGAATGATGTTTTCGAAAATGAGTAGACCATAATATGTTGAAATAAAACATTAGACTCTAAAATTGAATAGTAATTACCCATTTTCAAACTAAATCATTCATAAATAACTTCAACATTAATGATTGATATTACCTCAAATTTTATGTAAAAAATTTAGATTTTCATCCCACAATTTTTTTGGAAATAATAGTAATATATTAGTGTCGAAAAATAATTTCAACATTTTAGATGTCTAAATGATAAAACATACGTTCCATAATTAGCAGAATATCAAAGAGAATATTAACCATAATGGAAATCAATACCTTAAATATTATTTCCAAAATATGTAAATCCAAATTTCATGTTAATAAATAATTACATATACGTCAACCTAAAAACCCTCTTTTAAAATGTAATTATTCACCTTACAATCTAATCCGTTAAAACATTAAAGGTGGATTTTAGACATTGAACATACGATCATACATACTCTAATAAGCCCGTTATAGTATCCAAGAATCCAAAGATAAAATAACATTAAAATATATTAATATAAAAATTTATATATACCTTCCCTCTAATAGAAATTATAATATCCTCATAACCACACTATCGGATCCATTACTAAAATCATAATGATTACATTTCTAGATTTAATACTAATGAAGGTGAAAAAAAAATCATATCATAAACTAGAAACATTAAATTTTAATATTGTATAAATTTTATTTTCAAGTACCAATTAGGTTTTTAGTTTTTGATAATTATGAAAAACTATTACATATAAAATATCTATGAATTGAAATGATAATTTTTCAAATTTAACCAAACATTATTTACATCACATTAGGTCATCATCACCATCTATACAAAACCTATATAGTCATAAATAATTTAAAATAATTCATGATAACATGGTGAAAATAAAACATAATAAGACAGGCCTAAAATACCTTGTAAGGATATATATAGTAATTAATAATGGGATCTCATTAATGAGAATAATAAGTGCATAATGTTATTGCGATAGAATAAAAGGGTGTGGGAAATCATAAGAGAACTCATACTTATCAATACATGGATCAATAATAAGGAAATATGTAAAACTAATTTATTAATGGAAAGATTCACAATCAATAATAATGAAACACCTTAAATAAAGATTGATCAAATGAACTATTCATACCCTGTAGAGAGCATAATGAAAACATCTTGGTATCATCATATCGTGATCTTCATAAAACATGTTAAAATAATGTATGAAATAACTAGAGCTCGGTATGATAAATAAGACATATTATTTTGTAACTACCTCCTTCTCTCCTCTAAATATATAAAACATTACCCAATTTATTTTAGTGTTATATGGGATCGCTCATCATATAATCCATATCAACCTCAATTGATGCTATTTTAGAACAGAAATATTTTATTATATATCATGATCACTTGACCCTATCAGGTTGAACTCATCACATATAATATCCAAGAATCATAAATAAAGTATATAGATTAATAATTTCAACATAAAACACATTGAATCATCCAATCTTCCATTTATAACTTGATTAAACCTTGTAAAAAATGGTTTCCATAACAATATCTATGAAAACATTTTAACCAATAGAAAATAAACATGTTTCATATGAATCTATTTAAAAAATTATTAAACCATAAAAAATAAAGGAGATACATAACAATTTCATTAAATAATATTTAAACCATTGAAAATTATCAGTTTCTAGAAAAATAATACTGAAACGTGATAAACTCAATAAAATGAAACGATTCCATAATAATCACATTGAAAATTGATTAACTAGTGGAAAGGAAACTAGTTCCATAAAAAAACTCTTTGAAACAATCATAATCTATTTAGGGAAATAATAAGGACTATGAAATAAAATAATTCCCCCAATGGAAAATATGAAACCACCATGGTTGATAACTATTATGAATCAAAATACTATTAAAAGATTATTAATATAATTTTTGAGGAAAATAACAATATCATTTTCAAAATAAAACTTAAAAACATAAACTTCACAAAATATTTTTTAAATTATTTTAATCTTTTAAAATTGAAAAAAATAAAGGATCTTTCAATGAAAATATTTTCTATGATGGTGGTAAAATTCATTCATTTTGTAAATGTTAAAAATAAACATCCTTTTTAAAAAATCATTGGGTAAAATGTAGTCAAAATAACAAATTTGGGAAAATCTAAGACTTTTACATTCAATGAAATTTAAATAATGGTAAAAGTGTTGGTAAAATATATTTTGGAAGTATTTTATTTTTATAAATATCGTTTTTGAAAACATTTTTAAAATTCAAAATGGAATCGGAATAAACAAAATATAGAAATAAAATTATAGTCACAATATCACATAAAAAACTAATTATTAATGTTTATTTAAAAAATAATAGGGGAAATGGAAATTAAAAATTTCAACAACATTCATAAAAACTATAGAAAATTTATATTTGGTTCATGAAAATATTATTATATTATTTTCTCTAATGGTGTAATGAATAATAACTATCATAAAAGTGATGATATTGTAACATAAATCCTTTTCCACTTTAGTGATATTTTTAATCATAATCCCATTAAAATATATACATCAAAAGAAAACTTAATTATCCTAAAAATATATTTTTATTATTTAACATGTAAAATTGTTATTTCATTCAGCTTATAAAGTGTATAGGTTTGTCACATTATAATATTCCATAATGAAGGATCATTTTGATCAATTCCCTTATGGATTTGGGAATATTTTGTACCAAACCCCATTAAAAGAGAGAACACAATATGGATTTAATAAAAATTAAGAGAAAATAATAAAAAAATAATTCAATGGGAAATAAATAAGACAAAAATATAATATTTGGCGAATATGGAATATGTCTCATAGAAATTAATGAAAGAGCAGAAAACCCATAACCCGGGTCTAGACAATCCATGTGTGTCCATTAACTCGTGTATAATAATATAAAATAATATATTTTATTTTATTATATCCTTTTAAATATTGAAATAATTATATTTAAATAATTTGTATTATTAATTTATTATTAAATATATTAATACTTAATCTGTTATATATATGTTGAGTGTTTTAAGGATGTTTCGTTCATTATTTTAAAAAGGAATAACTGCCTTGGCATTGGTCCAAAAAGTTATCATTTCAAAATTCCCAAAATAATAACCAATGTAAAATTATAATAAATATTCATCAATTATATTTTTAAAACAAATCATGAAATATGGTTGTAAAAAATTAAATATGTTACGATCATGGACATGATTAGTTATATGTAGGCATGACTAACGTTTAAATTATTAATGATCATCTGGGAAAGACGTACTGAATTATTTCATGGTCACATAATGATAATAATAATATATATACTGTATTATTTCTTTATATATACATATATATATATATTTATTTTGATGAGTTGGTTTGAAAATACAAACATCGTTTGTGGAGAATGCACTCCACGCATACACGAATGATGCTATCATTATTCAATCTAAGAAAGAAAATGAATTTTTATATTTTCATAATGATAAAAATTTCATTATTATAATTAATATTCCATTTATATTCCATATATTAACTAAATTTATCCTTATTACCTTACATTTTAATTATTACTAAAAAACAAATCGCATCGCTTCATATGGAGGTATCATGTCATACACTTTAGTGTCTTTTTCTAATCCCCCCAAAAATGGAATGTAAGAAGTTATCTATGATATCAAAAATAAAAGTAGAAAAAATATACTAAAAATAATGTATATAAATATATATAAATTTAATCTATTATTATATCAATTCATTATAGGTGATGTTGTAGAACGAATGTAATTAGTTCGCAAGGTGTTAATCCATTGTATACATGAATGATGATTTTATATCTCTTTCGATGTAAGAGGTTATGTATTTAAGTTATTCCATTAATATAATAACATGTTATTATATATAATATTTTTTTTAACCATATAATAATATTTGATGAAGATTTTTTGTAGTTGGAAGAAGAAATAAAATAAAAACACATACTTAGGAAATTTTACCTCTTCTATGACCACCCATTTTGTATTATAGCCAATTTATTACTATAATGGATTTTTAAAGAAACCAAGGATTTATGATTATTGGATTGAATATGGGATGTTATTTGGTAATAATTTGAATGATCCAAATGGGTTTTATTGTGTGAAAAAGAGAGGATGGGGGTGTCCTTTTATAAGTGAGGTTAGTGCCATGCTTTTAGTTTTTAAAAATAAAAATGTGTGCCCATGTTTATCACATGAGAAAAGGATCCAAAATGGAACAATATAGATACATGGAAAATATTTGGTCATAATATGGATATATAATATATTTTAGACATGTTTTTATGTCATTTTTACTCTTGTCTATTTAGATTAAAACCCTAATAAACCTATTTTACCATAACCATGGTAAATAATATTTTTTACACTAGAAATTACGGTAAAAGATTAAGTTACATTTATTATATAATATAAATTATTCTTATTTCAAATATTTGACATATTTGTTGAATAAAATTCACATAATTGGAAAATTTTAATTTAAAATCAAACCCACATACACAGTGGAAAGATTGATTTTAGGATGTGTAATTTTCATGAATAATAAGATATTATAAAAACTCAATGGATATAATTGTATTTATATGAATATAAATGAATATTTATTGACATATAGTATATAAATTTAATTTATATAATTCCTGATTTTAATTTATTTATCAAATTAAAAATGAGAAATGTTATGTTTTTAGAACCTGTTTTAAGAAAAATCAATTTTTTAAATCCCATGTTAATACTAACAAATAAAAAATAAAATTTATAAAATATAAATTACATATAAAAAATAAATAAAAAAATTTAGTTTAAATTATATTAAAAATAAAATGGGTGTTCTAAATTTCATAATTTATTGAAAATAAATGAAATTTTAATAAAACCTCGTGAGTTTAACTATCCACTGAAAAATAACTATTTTCTGAAAAATATCCAAATTTAACCTAAATTAAATTTTGATAATAATGTTTAAAAAAAATTTCATTTTATTTAATAAATTTATAAAAAATGTAAAAAATTATATACAATATTATTTCTTGAAAATAAATAAAAATAAATGTTGAATATGACATAATATCTAATAATAAAATTACTTAAGTAAATATTGATTAATTATTTACTAAATATGTATCTCTAATTTATATTGATAGGTATATATATATACACCATGTATTACGTAATACTATTCATACCTTCCAATTTGATGTTTATGTTATAACATTTATATAATTCGCATATCGTTTAAGCTTTGTGTTTCATGTCGAATATCTATCGAACATTGTTTTAACTTCAAAAATAATGGTGTGTTATATTTAAATTCAACCCACTTTAATAAATATTCCTAAAAATTTAATCTCAATCCTCTTAATCGATGTTTTAAATTTTGAAAAAAGAATTTAAGACAAACATCATAAAATGGATTAAACAGTCTCCTGATAAGAGAGATGGGGAAGTATTCAGGTCATACATAATAACACATTACTAAATTTTCAAGAATGATATAAATTGGTGAAAAATAAAAAAAATACATGGAAGAAAAAACTAACTCTCAATTATTAATAAATAGTAATAGATAATAATGTTATGATAAATATATCCACCAAAAAACTATAAATCTATGATGAGAAAAAAATTATTGATTTAGTTGAAATGAAAGTAATATGAAAAATTCTTTGTTTAAAAATATTTTTCCTAATTATGGTGGTTTCTACAACCATTATTACAGAGAAAACAATAAAATACACATATTATTTCATCCTTTGATTGTTCTACAAAAAATTACAACTTCATCTCTCATTCCATGAAATTCATATCCAATAAAAACTTTTATGGATGAAGCACTAAAACTAACAGTAAAAAAATAATTATTTCAACACGAGAATAGAAATGCATTCCCCACATAAATGTATATTTTCTAATACCATAATGGTTTTTATATGATATCCAATAACACAAAAAGTCCATTGTAATCAATTCCATAAATAGTTAACCTCAACGATCATCCAAAATATGTACGACCAAATTAAAAGTGCAAAATAAAATGTGATATAGGGTCACAAAATCATAATTATATTCCCCAGATAGTATAAGGTGTATCATAATTTCATATTCCAATTATTTGAATACCTGATCACTATATAACTTTAATTAAAAAAATCATGCATCAAAAAAATCATAGGTTGTTGTGTATAGTCCATTAATCCAAACATGTTGTTAACTCTAACAGATATAACATAAAATATAAAATCACTAAAAAATTTCTAGGTCACCAATACTGTCTTAGAAAATATATTTATCATTATTATATGAACAACCTGATTTTATTAAGGTTCATCTTACTTTAATCATGTTATTTACAAAAATTTCAATTTTACACTGAATCACTTTTCGTGGTGATTGGTATCATTTAACATATGCAATCCAATCCTTAAATAAAAGTAATATATTATATTACTTATAAATTTCATAAATATTATCCCCATAGTATTATTGATAATAATACCCTATAACATAATTCTTCAATCTATAAAAAAGAACATTAATCACTCCAAATCATCATTATTATTTCCACAAGCATTAAATTGAACTCCTTCTTTCTTCTATGGTATCTTCCCTTCATGCTTGGTGAATTCATATATGGTGTTCCACATCACCTTATATTTGATATATTAGTCATTGAAAAAATATTTACACCCCTTGATATGAGGAAAATAGTGGTGTTTATGATAACACTGATAGAAAAATCCCATTACCATCAATAATGTACTATAGTGTTTCATTTCAGAATTATAAATTTTGGGAAAATAAACCTTTGTATTCATAACTTTATCTTATTTTTCTTTATCATAATCTTCTTATATTCCTTTCATATGATTTCATATGACATGTTTAATTTATTCTCTCCCTTGATATCTCATGACAATATTTCATCGTATGTTGTTACTATTTTGGAGACTAGTTCCCCTAAAAGAATATGGCTAATTAACATAAATAAAATGGTCAATATTACTATTTTGACTATATATATTGTAGGTATCATTCCATTACCACCTTTAAACGTTTTTTTTATAAATAGAAACATATTAATCACCCTTTTTTCTAGAATCGGGAATCTTATCTCAATATATACTCAATGATTATGGGTAAAATACTTCTCTAATAAGATTATCATAATATCATTCATTTCCATGTTTTCAATTTATTAATATTCACTATTGTTTTGAATTAATTAAAAAAATTGATCTAAATCTCCTCATAGATGGAAGAATTCAATGAAATAATTCTTAATTTGATTTCATCACAATGAGACAAATATATTCTTTAATTAACTTATCCATTTATCATATACAAATGAAATTTATTACCCTTATATGATAGTTTTTATTAGCACTTAAAGTGTTATTTTTTTATTACACTTCATAGTGTATCAATATGTATGTCCTTACAGGAATGGTTTTTACTGATAATATAAGTCATCTTCCCTAATATTTTTATTATATCTTATATTCCATCTACAAATCCATCTCTAGCTTCATTTTTATTCTGAGGTGGAAATCACTATAGGGAGTTTATTTATTGATATGTTTCAAGTCCCATCCACTATGTTCCATTTCTAAATAAATTAATAAACATGATTATATCATTACACTATAAAACATAATTTATAATCCAAATCCTATAGAAATACTTGTCATATATTGAATTTTTTTCATGACTAATATCATAATCCTGAACCTAATTTATTAGGGAATGTTTTAAATTCATAATTTTTATTCCAACCCTTTATAATGGTTTTTAAAGGAAATACGAATTAACCCATTCATACCCACCCTATATTTAATTACTAGGTGTGTAGTAAGGTCCATTTTTTGGTACAAGATAATGGTCAGGTGAAGCCTGACATGCATTTCTTAGAGACATTACGCCTATGTAAAACTATTCCTGAATCATTTCAAATTATAATATACAATGTGTGATGTATTTATTGAAAAAAAAAACATATTCTATATCATAAATGAACTCTATGATGTAATTAATATACTTATACTAATCCTCTATATTTTTCATAGGGTTATATTTTCTAATATTTTTATTCCTAAATCTAGTTTATAATAATTCTACTAAACATCCTATGACACCAACATTAAGAACTGTGACCCATGTTGCCCAAATCTGGGGGTTACATTCTTTCATTTTCAAAATATACAAAATAATCACGTTAGAAAGGATCAAAAAGATTTTTAGCACTAGTAAATTAGATATAAACATTTAATTCATAATATAATTTTAAACCTAAAATAAATGTATTTTTATTTTATAACAACATTATTCCTTATAGATTATCCCTTCATATCAATAATAAAATATTTCATTTTATCCTATGTGAAATAAATATTAAGAAATGGGTTACTTAAAAAACATATTAAGAGTAATAATAATGAAAAAGAAATCCTGAATAAATTATCATAGTCAACAAATAATGTTAATTAACTAAAAAAATTTCATTTAATAAATAAACTCATCATAATTTGTGAGAAATAAATTATTATCAAATAAATACATATAAATGACACATACTCTAAAAAATATCCATGGATATTATAAATAATCAAATAATCCCACGGATATCAATAACTATTCTCATATTGATGGAATTCATAATGTAAGACATTTTAAATATACTCTAAAGACCTTTCACTTGGAATTTTAATCTGTGGATAGAAACCCATCGAATTTAGTTGACAGATTTCCCTTTTTAGACATTTCAATGTATTGGGGGGCTATCTATAATCAGTACCCACCAATGACATATTATTTAAAATTAATTCCATATATTAAAGGGGTGTAACATAATAAACATAAAAATTTATATGAAAAAATTTCACATGAAATATTGACATGTATCATAATAAAATAATCATAATCATAAAGAGTCCTGAATAACAATGTGAATGGAAATACAATTGTATTCACTCGGTAAAAATGATCACAAAATATATAATAAAACAATAATTATGATATTAATACCACATATACCATGAATATTATATGTGTAATAATTTTTGGATTTCATTTATTAATAGAAATACCATGGATGTTTCGGTAAAAAAATCCATGAGGAAAATAACCATTTCACTTTTAATTTAACCTTTTAAAATAATAAAGTTACTAAATCATTTTGAAAATACTTTTCATCATAAAATACCATGTAATATTATAAAATAAAATTTAATAATTAGTGGATATGATGGATGGTAATTCCATTCATGCCTTACATTTTAACCCAAGATTCCTTTCAGATTTTCATTAAATTCTTATTGAGTTTTTTTAAAAAGTACGTGGAGATTTTATTAAATAAAATTTAAATAGTCTAAATAAGTAAATAAAATTATTAAGTAAATTTTAAATGGATAAATTAAATTTTCAAAACATTTTTAGAAAACAAATATTTTGATGCAAAATGGTTTTCTATCAAATGGAGAAATAAATTAATATTTTTATAAAAACAATTTCTCTGTCAAATTATGTAAAAATGTGTGGGGAAAAAGTTTATATTACAGTAAAATGTTATACAATAACAAGATTAATATATAATATATTTATAATATGATATAAATATCAAATAATTCCCCCAATTGACACTTTTATAAAAATAATCCCAAATAATGATGAGATTATGAAATAAACCCTTACCACTTTAGTAACTTTTCTATCATAATTCCCACAAAAGAAAAAAAATATGTGATAATTAATAAAACATATCTATAAATATATTTTATGATATAACACATAAAAAAGTGATGTGTATACTTCAAAAAAATGAATAAGTGGTAAATATAGAGTATGTATCACAAATGTTAAGGTGAGACAAGAAACCTTTACCTTAGGTTCTACTTCATGTATATGTTTCTGTACCAGATGTATAATAAATATAGATTATTATAAATATAATAAAAAATCATTTATCTCAATCTATATATTATTTACTTATTTTATTTTATCACCGCTGTATATAAAAGTTTTGGTTAAAATCAATATTTTTGTTTATAATTGGTTCATTTTCCTTGTCTGTTGTAGTTTGTTATTTCTATTCATTTAAATTTATTATTTTTAATTAACATATAATATTTTATCAATTAAATAAATAGAATATATATTCCTTATATATTTATTTATAGTAATATATAAAATTCAAAAATTGAAAATAGATTACACCCTTCATAGAAAATGTAACCTCTATGTATGCATTACTGTTATTTCCCTTTTTCAACGAATGAAAAAAATATATTAATTCAATGTTAACGAATTTTTGTAATTATATATATATAATTTACATAATCAAAATCCATAATTTTTACCATTTTTATATTTATAAAATGAAATACATTTAACATCGGTACATGAAGGTGGTAGTTCTTGCGGACAGAAGAACAACATTGTTTTTTTTTTCAATGTATAATAAGCTAAATTTTCTTCATGATATTAATTTTTTTGAAGTATGGTTATATATAAAATATATAATATATTAATTATCTTTTACATTACATACTTCATGTAATGTGTACGTGAAAAATGAATCTTTTAGTACCGAAAACATTTCTCACACCCAAAATGATCACTTTTGGATGAACCAAACATGCAACCCACCCTGATAAACACGCTAGGGCGAAGGATAATCTTTTAAAAATATTAAAATGTTTTATAAAAAGAATTTTTTTCAATAAAAATGATTTTTTAACTAAAGGTGGCATTTTTTCTGTGGTCAACCTCAATTCCGAAATAATTTCTAATTCATGTGTGTACAAATAATTATGATTGCATAGAAAACATTATGTTTCATGACAAAGTATTTTCACAAGAAATACTATAGTTACTCAAATATTTTGTGTGCTGATGACCTTGAAACCCAAGAAATATTCATTTAAGAAAAATAGAGTTACATATAAACCCATATCCCTACAATCTTGTTAGGCAAGAAAGATGACAACCAACGAAGGATATAGTGCGAAAATACCCAATAGTATGTCATAAATGTGAACAAAACTATTGTATTCCAATGAATCTTTTTTCCACTTGATGATGATAAATAATATATATAGAACCTCACCCCCACCCATGGAAACCATGAGGAGGCTCTCAAAAAGAAGAATAAATGTTTGTCAGGACTGAAAATACCTTTATTCCATGAAATCATATAATAACATAATGGAAGGAAAATAAATGGTATATAAAATTCCTGAAGGACCTCCCATGGGGATAAACAACTATTGAAATTCTATTTAGATATCCTCATGAAGCACCACTTAAGGATAGTCTTGTTCATGGAATTTATGTTACCTTCATGTAACCCTGACCTATGCAAAAATCCAAATCATTGATGAAACAATGCAATAATAAACTTGGTTTTTTCCTTTTATAGACTTTATTTCTATTCAAAATATTTTACACAACACGCTTATGTTTTTCAAAAAAAAATATCTGATCCTAGACCCTAAATTTCATTTACTTCTAGTATAACTATTAACATATTTGTTTCTCTTAATCAAAGTTACCCTAAACCCAATTACTCATAAGGATTGGTACCCTATAGTCGTTCCTCCAAATTCCACTTATCCTTAGTGGTGAAAAGAAAATTTTATTCCAAGAGGAAAATTAATAATGTGGATACTATCCTCGGGGTGGAATCCTTATGGCAAACCAATTAAAAATATCTATGGGGATTTTTTATGACAAATCTACTTCTACCTACACATACCCTCCCCCTAAAAGAGTATGAACTAAGAACATTTGAGAAACAAGACATAATACATCCTAGCTTCATGTCATATTCATATGACATTAAAATTTATGAAAATTAACATGGAAGCTGGTGTATAACCATATCCTTAACCTATGAAATGAACAAAGGATTCCCCATGTGTGATCATGAAGGGATTCCACATTCTCTATAATCTCCCTATGTGATGATCCAATTGCATCTCCCCCTGGGGTGATCCCATACACATTGAAAATTTCATGCATATACCACACTACATATCCCTAATGAGTGATACTCTTGTATAAGATAAATTCAATGTATTGTTCCCACAACATCCCTCATAGATTCTCATACCTTGGCATGAGCTTCCTACAGAATGATGTACAATTTCCTCGATTCATCCAATCACACGAACATAAAAAATGTCATCAAACTACTTGGTTTTTATTCAATATATCGTTCATAGGGTATGAAAGATACATCACTATGTTCAATCCCTAAAACATTCAACTGTGAAATATTCCCTCCTCCGGACACACTCCATCACCTGACCGTAGAAGACAATAATCAGACAACCTGATCCATCTCCACCAAACAATAAAACTGTTCCAAACATTGCACGTCAATAAATTATCCTTTTAAAAAACTTTGAAATATTTTAAAATAACTCTGTATTCCAAAATATTGATCACATTCAATAAACATGTGATGAATTTGGAAAAAATCCTGAGAAGAAAATTGACTTGAGCGTTAATTACATCTTCATCGACATGGGATTCCTTGGGTTCCACACCTAGGATTCCTAACACAGTAGAATAATTCCAAAAGTGGAAGAAATTATGGGTTCCCAATATAAAAAGTGTCTATAAATTTCAATATGTTCCCAATGTGACTACTCATCCTAACCAAATAATGATTCCTTCAACATGAAGATTCATTGAAAATAATGGAAGTCCACCATGATATGGAACCATGATTGATTTTGATGAAGATAACTCAAATATATCATGGAGACATCGACTAAAAGATGGAATCTAAGGAGGAATCCATGTAAGGAGGAACCAACTTCCTATCATCCGACTTTGACCAATGAGTAGACATCATTGATTAATATGATGAAAGTTGGCTACCTTTAAAATGCCAGAATGCGTGAAAAAAAGAAGTGTGAGTGATGCACTAGCCTGGATGAAAGCATAAGGAATAGATGTGGTGAACCAAAAATGAATATCATATCCTCCACATGGGGGACAGAACAATTTAGGAAACCCATGTATTTTAATTTCATTGTTCAAGATTTTTTATTCTAGATTGTACCATGAAAATAATGGTCCCACCATGACACTTGCATATGAATTATGGTAGTTAATGTTGGGTTTCCTATATCTTTGATATAACCATCGTGGGTACTTCCTTACTTCATGAGGAATGGATGATAGAACATCATTGGGAATCACCAACACTACACTTTTGATGATGGTTCAATCTGTATGTCTTATAATAATCATGTTATAGGAATCTAGAAAGATCTCACCAATATGCTCTGATTTCATTGAATGTTAATGTCTAAATCCAATATTAATACACCCCCACCATGATGTTAGCCTCATATATATCTTTTGGAATCCCACATCCCATATCACCCTATCAGATCATCTATATTGGTGATATTGAGAAACTCATGTGGTGGTACTATTAGAAGGGGTCCTTCCCCCCAAGTTACATCATCTTCCAAGAACTCGAGGCCTTGGACCCTCATTAAACTACTCCCATATATGGTTACACAAGGGGAATCCAACATCCATTATGAAATATAACCATTTAGGGAGCATCTCCACATATCTCTTTGATATCTCACTTTTAAATTCTAAGGTGGTATGGGATGTTCATACAATTCCTACAATAAAAATTTCTCACGATATTCCTACGAGGGTTCATACCACGATACAATAGCACTTGCTTTAATTAGTCTCATAGGATGAATATTGGGTTGACATCATCTGTAATCTACCAACCCATGTATATGGAAATTGAAATTAACATGAGGGTATACTCAGGATAATTTCCAATATGGGGGTTATTCTACAGCTCATGTGGCCCCTACCACCGTTGATATATCCCACAAAATCAATGTATTAAGTGTATAGGGATATATCGTTCTCTAGTAGGGATTGAAACACCAGAAGCCTATTAAGAATTTCAGGTTGAATTAATCAGTCTCTAGTATGACCAACATATATATGGTACATCCCATAATGATGAACAATAGTGTGTAGGGCCACCCTTCGCTATCTTTAGTCCACATGGAGTCCATCCCTATGCCCTAACAAATCAAAACACATACCCTCTCATTGTTTCCTCCATTCCAAGTAGAGGTCCTCCATGCTCTATGAAATGATTGTATAGAGGCCCTCCCTGTGGATCCTCTAAAAATCAATGGGGTGGTCCTCTACGCTTCTCCACCAGTAAACTCATAAGTCCTCTCTATGTCACCCCTAACAAATGTGTAGGTCCTCCCTACTCCATCGACAACAAACATAGTGTTCCTCCCTATTATCACATTAATAAAAGGTGTGGTCCTCCCCACTCTATAAAAACCAACTAATAAGTCCTCTTTGATCCAACACTGACCAGTATATAGGTACTCCTCGGGATTATGTCATTTCCTTCTCCGAATAACCATCCTAAGGAAGGAGGTCAAACACCCTATATTAGAGGTGGAACCTTGGGAATCATCATGCCATCATCAATCTCTCATATTTTTAGGAGAAATATTACTCAATGTAGGAATATTTACCCCATATAATAAATTATGGGTTATAAACACAACAATTTAGTCTTACCATTCACGAATCTGAGGTTCCCCCAGTTCCCTAGGTCACTCTGTAGTCATCAAAAGTTGATGGATGTTTTCCCCCTTCCAGTAACTCACAGTGTGGTTTCCACCTTCAATTCTAGTTTCTACCTTCTCTACATTTGCATAAGATATTGGGGAGGTTTAGTGGTTTTGATTTATACCCTCACACATTTTTGATCACTCCATTGTTCTGCGTATAGATGATTTTTCCATCGCCCGTGATGAAGAGTTGAACACCCTATCCAACAAGGACATGATCTTGAAATATAGTCTCACTCCAAGAGACATACCAATAAAAAATGACTGTTTTACCCATGTGGAACTCCCTCTACTAGTTTATCATCCACAAATAAGATATACATTAGTGAATCCATGCATATATCATCTTTAGTAAATATGGTCTTGGGTGACAATGAGAAGGAGCCTTCCTTTGAGAAAGAGGGAACATGGGATGTGATGGCTTCCAAAAAACTATCTATGTTACTCAAGATCCTATATCTCTGGAAATTTCCTCAATGAAATCACCTAAATAAGGCTGTGTAGTTTTTTTCAAACGAATTATATATGAGACATATCACCACCTCTATGATTGGTAGTTAGCCTACCGAGGGAGCCACATAACCATGATGTCCTCAACCAATAGTGAAATTAGATTGAGATCATAGAGCTCTCAATATATCCAGAAAATAGATTATGTTCCTACCAACATAATCTCTATTATAACAATGTTTGGATCCCCAATTTGCTACACTAATTTATGAAATAGGCATTTTCAGATGTTCAAATCAGAGGATGGGGATATATTCCACTCCCCATTTCAACCATATACTATAACAGTTTGGCCTATCCTTGGATGATAAAAAATACCCTCTAGGTATTTCTATTGTAAAATTCTCATCATCAGAATAAAAAGTATTACAGAATCATGAACATTTATGGTGGTTATGTTAAGAAATACCCATCTCATTCAGAGGCATAATAATTAGTAAACCCTCCAACAAGTGTCCTGACTCCTCAAATGATGTAGGAACAAAGCCTCAGAAGTACCCCTATTATATATTGATGTATTCCCATTGATATATTGACAATGGAAAGGGACTTTTAGATCCTTCCAAGACAACTGAGGTTTTTCTGAATGTGGTGACAAAAATCAATGCATCTGTCGAGGAACACAAAAGTATCACGGTTGATCTCATTGAAGAGTAGAATACCGAAATTAATAATTAAATAGGGTACAATGTTTCTCCTCATTTGGGGATCCTGATCCACCTTATAAAGGCTCCATTATTCAATATTTATTCTCATATGTACCCAATTATGGAATAAGATAGCAGTTTTGAGAAACGACCAAGGTATGAGCCACATAACCTTTTTGAGAATTGTTATTATCTACATCTGGATTAGGGACACACTTTACCCCATGTTGATGAAAATATACATGCATGAGTGGATGGATAACCTCAATATGATGATGTGGATAATTTTTCACCTTGATTCCCTAAAATCATGATATGTACAAATCCCACCTAACAAAATGCCACACTTGGCATGAGTGGACACGGTCTAAGCACCCATAGGGTTTTTTAATCCCTAATTCACCCCATTTATTAAAATGGGTGACCCACCATAGAAACCACACAAAAATTCCTCATGGAGTGGAATGATTTTTGGGACACTATAATATAAGGAGACTTCCAAGCTTCAGTGCTTACTTTTGATAGTGGAAGGACATGTGTTCATCTGGTAAAATAGGATTCCCATATAGTTCATTGTATACGGGGGAGGATCTTCGACAATAATTCCTTTATAAATTCATTATTACCAAATAAAATAAAATCATCACTATCCTCTTAACGTGGAAGAAGAGTCCTTATGACCAATTCACTGACTTCTTTTCCTAGAAATAGTGATCACCACATTCTTGACACGTTGTTATCACGTGAAAAACCTCCCACAATGCGAAAAGAGAGTGTGTATATTGAGATGGTTCCAACCCTCATGTCGATGAACTTCCCTAGTGGATTCCATGTGTTCTATGAAAAGGTACTGTTCTTGATGAAGTATTCTAGTGGAATTTAAAATATCCCTACTCATTTCACTTTCTTTCTCCATTGAGAAGACCTGTGAAACATACACTAATGCCATTGTGCACACAGAGGTTACTAAAATGGTATATCTACATCAACCTTTACTAGATTTGCCTCACTGAAGTTAAACCTAGTACAAAATTACTCACCCAGTATTGAACTTCTAGCAATAGTCTCACTATGTATCTCCCACATAATGAGAAATTATGGATCTAGCCCCCATCATGTCCAGGATCCCAGAGTACCATTCAAAGACATAAGAAACCAAACATATTAATTCAATATTTTTCCTATACATGGGTACTTCATGTGTTCCCTTGATAAGGGAATTCGATAATTTCATAAGAGAAAGAGACAATAGTAGGCCATGATTAATTTATATCCCTATCATTTCATAGACCACATGTTCCTACAAATAAATATCATGGAGTGATTTTTCTTCAAATATTTGATCTAGGGATAAGTGTATCATGTACTTTTCAATTTTTTAAACATTGAATCAAAGGTGACATATGTATCATCTAATTAAAATAGTTAAATGGAGGTTATAGTGGGTTTTAGTAGGTTCCCAGCTGCAAAACATAGAAGTATGATGACAAGTTGGAGGAGAAGCTAGTTCATCACAATATATGTATTATCTGTGGGAATTTGAGAATTATAAAATATATTATTTTTATCGCACCTTCTCGAAAAATTTCCCCAGAACTGCATCATAACCTTCCCAGTCTCAAAATGGTAGGATTAAAGGAACAACGGAAATCATAGAGACCTATCAATGATGAAACCATATTATATTCTTGGTATCTTTATGCCCCCAAATATTGGAAATGCTCCAAGGGTCCACCCTATTTGGGACTATCCACAAAATAATGATACATTATATTCTTCAAGGAATGTTGTTGAGGTGGTGGAAGAAAATATATTGTCTGATTGAGATGAATTAAATGTTAACCCTTGGCTTCCACTAGATGATATCATAAATGGAGAGGCAATGTAATCACCAAAATTTATATTGTTTAGTCTAATGCTTAAAAATAGAACATTCATGATACTGATATTAGGTAGTAGGTCTTGTAAATATCATAAAAAAAATCAACTTGGTCTACACTTTCATGTATGGCCACACAACCGAAAATTATAGTTTACTTTGTAGCTCCTTAGTTCTCGTGGAAATATTAACTGCCTCAAGACACAACCATAACTCATATGTTCAATAGTCTATCAATTGTATTCTAGATCAGGCCATCTAGTCAATAGAACAATAATTACAATACTATAAATAATCTAGCATTCAATATGACAACATCTAATGTTCCCCTATCAGAGAGAGGCCCACAACATGAATGAATATTCCAATGTAATAGAAATATGTTGTGTTGAAGAACATCACCGACGTAGTTTCAAGTCATTAAAACATATTTGATCTCAATAAAAATAATGGAAATGAATTAAGTCCTTATTGAAATAATTAAAATCACCCTCTAGTTTAAATAATATATAGATAAAACTAAGGACTACTATTATATGTAATCTAATCAATAGGAGTGCAGATCCATCATCTAATTTATGGAGAAGAAGATGGTGTCATCATATAGGGGATCATGCACCCATTGTATATCATCAGACAATTTAATATCCTAAATGTATGCCACATTATAGTGGATACTGGCTTTGGGATTATCATCATTTTGACCCAGATGTTCCACAAGCTGGGATGGACTAAAGCATATCTAATCCCATCCAACCATAAAATCCAGGGGTATGATTAGAGTGAGTAGAAACCACGTTGAATGATTTAGTTGAGAACTGATTTTGGGGGTTTTTTATTATGAATTGGATTCATTATAGTCCCACAGGACACTACCTTTAATGCACTATTGGGAATACCCATGCTTTATTTTCTCCCATTAGTCCCCTATTCATATCAATATTTCCCCAAATGGTTCCTAAAAGGTAGAGTAGGGGTAATCGAGGGTGATACATCACATATAGACTCTTGTGAAGACCATTATATGGATTTAGGGTACTAAAAAAGGGAATGGAATTATATTTCATATGATGGGGGTGAGCACATCATTTCACCCAATTTTTGTAAATCTACTAGAATCATCCATTTTTTGGACTTGAATGTCTACTTCTTCTTACCAGTTCATTGGCTGCAACCCATGACTAAAAAGCTCATTTTTTTGTATCCAAAACTAGGGGTATGGTATTTCAATGAAAAAGTATCATCTATAGGTTACTCCATAATCCTATACCCAAAAATATAGTTTTTCAACAAAGAACCATAATCCTATTATGTTCCATATGTTTTGTAATATGTCGACCAATCCATGTAACTAAAACATTTTCTATAAGGAAAGGTTTTATCAACAATGTGTGACTCATCACCACTGATTAGATATAATGAAGGTTAATCATGAAAAAACACCCTATGAAATTTTCTTTATAACATCTATCACTACAACCTCTATAGATTAGGACAACTCATTAAGGATTCCATTTCATATAGATAATAAAATAGTGTTCTCCCTAATTCAAATTTTCAAGAAGTGTTGCCTTATCCATATGATTGTCCTATCTCATTTGAATATTGGTTTAGTAGGAAACACCTACATTATTTTCAGAGGGTTTCTATACCAACATTGATGAGCTAACCCAGGAGATCCATCATACAGATGAAGATTATAGGCTGAAATTGATTAGTACATCAATGTTTTCATAGGTGAAGCAGTATTATATAGACGTCTATAAATAGTACCGTAACATATTTGGCGGGAGTTATGATGAAATGTCTGGGATAGAACCTATGCCCTTAATTCATCATCTTGGCCTCTCAGTGGGTCATCATGGTTTTAATAAACTCCCCCATAAAGATTCACCCATATTATAGTGTTACGGTTAGGGCCAATGTTGATTAGATTTTCAAATCCAACATCATTAGGGATTTCTTGTACCATATTGGCTTGGAAACATCATCCCAGTTAGTATTATAAAAGGTAAAATAATCATCTTTACTGAAATATGAGACCTCAACCACTATTTTCCATCATATTTCCCCTTCATGTAATATATCTATTGATAGATGAATCAAAAGAGTTCTTTCCATTATCCCCTATGTATAGATATATAGTATACAATCAAGACTGTATATCCCCTGAGGATATGGATTACACAACCTTCATGACTCCCCATAAGAATTTATTCAATCAATAGATGAACATCACCTTGGTGAATGAAAGATCTAATTATCAGTGGTCTATGCACCACATATTTAAGGCAATTCTCAATAAATTGGTGGAATTCAATATAGAAGATTTGGAAGTAAATTCAATCCCCATGAGGACCATCATAATGATATCGATAAAGAGATTAAAAAAATCCATTCTAGGAACTTAAAAATGAACCCTTGCAAGTGAGCATTTTGGGTCAGCCATAGGAAATTATTCATCTTCATTGTAAGGTACAGACATGTCTATATTGACATAGAGATGACCAAGTCTGTTAATCATATACCTCCTATAAGAAGTCTCCATGATATGGAAGGTCTCAAAGTAATCATAGCCTTCATATGCCGAATATTCATGAATTTTCATAGATGGTTTTGTCCTTTTTTAGGGATCATGATTAAAGGAACCATTTACCAGTTGGGTGAGGTGTAAAAACCCATTATTGAGGAAATCAAGTTGAATCTGTTACAACCTCAATTAACGATTCCACCCATCTTAGGAATGTCTTTTTCCCTCTACGTGACCACCCAAGAATGGTTACTCAGCCACCTCTTATTAATGAAAATAATGGGAATGGAAAATACTATAACATCTCAATCACATGATCCTCATGGAGAATTAAAGATACTCCCCATTGATATTATTTTCCACATGCATGTTTCTATAGTGAAGATGTTATGAAATTATTTTTAGTATCATTAGATATAATTGGTGTCCTATGTTGACCTACTGTAGTATATAATCAAACTCCCCATATTTACAAGACAATTGGATATTTGGTTAGTGATCCTTTAATTGTTCTACAAAAGTTTATTTATATAAAATTCAATCAATGTCCTGACATTGAATGAAATTATGGTCTCACATCCAAACCAAGAAGAGATTAATGTTGATATTTGTTTCCCAGATGATACTATTCTCCAATTGGATATGGATATATTATGTAAAAATATGTATTTTTATCGTGAATATTTGAACTCGACTAGTTGAAGGATCAAAACAGTATGCTCAATAAGGTAGGCATGGGGATCATCTTCATAAACTAAACACAATCCACCAGGCCATAAATCATTTTTTTACATGTCCACACAAAATATGAGGTAGAGTATCAATCCCACATTATCAGTCTCATGTTGGACTTCTTTATTTATGGCCACACTCTACACATGATTTAAAACTCAAAACTGGTCCTCATGTTGATCACATGTGACTATGTAGGTAGAATGAAAGAGCTAGCTCCCCTGCTGGAACACAACCTTTAAATAAAATCCTCCTTCCCTCCACACCTAGTGGTGAATCTTGTGTTACTTTCATAAAATGGATAATCTAATGTATTAGAAATCATGTTTGTGTCTATTATAGAATGTGACACGGAAGACATGTTCATTCATGTAACACATTAGGATATTATTTCCCCTTCTAGTTTAGATGATGGAATCCATCTTATAATAAAATTAGCTATTGGTAATTCTATGGTAGGGCCAAAAGTTCCCCCAAACTCCAATGAAATGTTTGATTGGATCACTCCCATTCTTTTTTATATCTTGTGTTTCATTCTCCCTCTATATCAAGCTGACCATGAGAACATCTGTTAGAGTGCAGTGTTGTTTACCCTATATAGTGGACCTAAACTAGGTAAAACACTCTATAAGCTTGGGATCGAAGGAATTATCATTTGTTGCATCAATGGAGACAAGATACCTCAGGTTATGAAATAGTTCTGTGTTGGACCATATAGTACCCATAGAGAGGTATTGGTTATCTCTCACCAGATTTAGAGGATGGTATAATTCTAGTCCACCATGGTCTATTCCTAAATTTTGTTCTAAAATAGGTTTGACACATATCAAATCCTTTCCAAATTTATACATTGACCACTATATATTCTCTATATAAAAAAATATTCTTGGACCATTGTGACATGTGACTTGATGTCATGGGTCCATACCATCCAGTAATAGATCGATAGTGTAGGTTCTTATTAAAAAAACAAGATTCATTACCAAATTGGAAGAATTTTTCCCATCATGGAAGTTAAAACCTAATCCTTTATATAGTTTTTTATCCCCATGTATCTTCAATTGGTTGGATTTCCTCATGAAATTCTGAAAAACAATAACACCAACTTTCAGGATGCTCAATCAGATGTTTTTATTCCATGTATGAAATTCTATACAACCATAATTCTTACTACCATAAACTAGAAAATTTATAGATTTATGTGTTCAAAAAAACCACCTCTAAAATATTGCATAATATCATGTGTTATGGAATGTGTAGATGGCATAATAACCTCCCCAATTCCCCCTAGGATTTTATGATGAAAACTCACAATTTGACCTAGGTGACCCCATATTCTCTGGTATATAAAATAGTTGTAGCATATCCTATTGGGCATCCGTTTATATCACTCTGTATAGTCTTCAATGACCAGAAGACATGAGGATTAATGGAAGAATTAAATCTTATTGATTTGGAATCCA
Source organism: Viscum album (assembly GCA_963277665.1). NCBI lineage: Eukaryota > Viridiplantae > Streptophyta > Magnoliopsida > Santalales > Viscaceae > Viscum > Viscum album. The sequence continues at coordinate 2,115,413,477 of OY728136.1, forward strand.
TCGAATAGAACATAATTCAACCCTTTCACAACTAATAGAGGCATTGAAAAATGTTACAGGGAGTGTTCAACAAGGTGGTTCCCTTACTTTCATTCCTATAGGGTGACATGGTACTGGCTCTCTAAATACTTATGATACACTATAGAAATCCACTAATGTTGGAGCCCAAGTGGGATGTACATTAAATTATCCATAAGATCTATTAAAATATATTGTATTCCATTATCATCATGGAAAAAGTTCATATTAAAATTTTGAAAAACACCATGATTCTCATGAATACATTGTGTGATTTATTAGTCTTTGTTATATGGAATTAATAAAACAATAGCTCCAAGGTCTATGGTTCAAGACAATATGTAAATTGAAACTTGTCAATGTTGTACACCAATAAAAATCAATAACCATGTTCCATACTCTATGGCTGAAAATAGGATTTTTGGTCCAATTATTATTAACATAAAAAATTTTCATCCCCAACAGCCTGAGTTCTATTACATTGAACTAGTATCTTCTATAGTCTAAGTTTTAAAACATAAAACTAAAACACCTAACATCACTGATGCATGTTGTGAAATTATGATATGACCAAGTATAATACTAGGATACATTCATATTATAAATATTTTATTATGATAAAAATGTACATCATATAAAACCATGATTCCACATATGATGGATATTGGATCATCATTAACTAACACCTTCATTATGAGATGTTAATTGATAGCCTTACACTATGAAAAAACATGGGATCCATCATTTGAAATGTGTGTGATGACCAAAAATGAAATAATAATAGGAAAAATATATTAAACTATATCCTTACCCCATTTCATAAACATTGGATTCCCCATTATAATCATGGGATGGATGAATTCCCACATCAGAGAGGATTTCTCATATTTAAAATGCTGGTCTCCTACCACATTGTGTCTTCCTGAACTATGTCTGTCTTAATTTCCATCCCCATGGGAAATGTTGCAACACATATGTATCTCGTACTTTCCTAATCCTCAAATTTTCCAACCGTTTTTTCCATTTATCCCTACCCTTTGTCCGAGAATTACGACCTTAAAGTATGTTCAGTTCATCTCAATGAATTTATGTGGTACATGGCCCTATATTTACTCCTCCATGCCATGTTTTACTTATTCATTAATACACACAATCCCTTAAGACAAAAGTAATCCTAGTAGTAGTGTCCAAAACTTATATAGTTTTTCATGTTCCAACACATAGAAAATTAATCTTTGCAAAACATGCTTCAAGAACCCTTCTTGTGGCATGAATAATTGTTGGCCCCATTCACATAAGGTCAAATATTTTGATTCCACCCGAACAAACTATAATTCCCATCCCATATTACAATAATTATGACTATAGAATATTTTTAATAGGTCCCAAAGACATCACCTTAAACATGGATCCTCAATCAAAGAATTATGACCTAAAACTATGTCCATACTACCTTTTTAGACCATCATTAGCATAATGTTCTTAATATGCTCAATTTCAGAAATATTATGCTTGAAATTCTTTACATAACTACATATGTCTTGATTCCCACCCCAAGGGGATATATAGTGATTCCTAGACCCTATATCTCCTGGACCAACCATGTTTTCAGCACAAAATTACCCATAGCGATATACCCTCAAAATTCCATCATAGAACTATCTTTTGGGATAATACCCTTTCATATTTCATAACCCAGTGGTCAGATAATATTCCTTCATTACACAAAATGTGGAAAAATGAGTGCACAGCTCCATGCATGACCCCTGCATATTTCCTTAGTACATGATATTAAACTTCACCCATACACCATATTAAAAATTAGATTACTAATATCGTAATATGTAATAATAGAGTGTCCACATTTTCGGATGATTTTCCTTACATATTTTTTCTCCTACTATACCACAGTCAAGACCAACATGATGATTTCTTCCCCCTTGTGGAATATGTAGTGACGCCTTAATATTTCATCCTTGGACCAACCATCCTCATCGACTCATTGTGGGGTCCCCTCTTCCCCGGAATCATATTGTCGACCCAGTGTAATAATTGTCATGTATATCATGGAACATGGTAACATTCCCTGAAGTACTCCATTGGATACATGTTCTCTCATTATGTCAATGATTTGTTACCATTAAACTAGAAATTTCCCTTGCAATCTGAGCCCAATAAAATTAAAGTAGCAGAAACCACATTCTCAGTGGTATGAAATTAAGCTATACATCCCAACAACCCTAGAACATGACATTATATTGTGATTTTACCCTTAATAAAACTAGAAATCATAATGTGATATGTATAGGATGACCAAAAAAATTACACGATATGAAAATAGGGTGTATCCTATAATAATTATCGGAAAAATAAAAAACATTACACCATATAAGAATAGGATACTTGAATCAATGAGTATGGTAAAATAAAAAATTATTATATTGTTAAAAAATGGTATGCCTCATAATATGAGATGGTTTGATATCCTTATTAAAGGGGATTTCACCACTCTCACATCTGACTCATACTACTCCACATCCCCTAATTTCAGGTTTCTTGATTCCCAATTTCTTGGTATACATAGTAATTCCTGGATATTTCATCTTGAACATTACACTATCTTCCACTCATTTCGTGGCCCTTGGTAATGCCCCGACACCAGTTACCCTACATCAGTTCATTTTTACATAACATTGGCATGATACAAGGAATTATGTCCTAAATGACGGATCAGTTTAGTAGTCATGGAAATACTATATAAATTCATATATTTTAAATTACATTATAAAATTAAAAACTACAAAAACATATTCTCCATAGGCTAAACTCATATCCCTTAGACTATCTCTACAGGTCAGTTATAATATATATCTTCGCATCCTGGGAAAAATAAAACATAGAAAGGGGTGAGCTCAGATGATCAGTAAGGATTGATATATTATAGAAACAATCATAAATAAAAATAAACATTAATGAAATGTTTAAGACTAAAACAAAATCCTTTTAAAAATGATCTTCAACATAATATGTCCAAAAAAAATCCAATATTACTATTTAATTATTCACATGGATATTCTACTAGTTTTATAATCACATGAAATATTAATAGCAACTTTCATAATGAAGGAATGCATAATGTCAGACTTCATAAACACAATGTCAAGGAATTGTGCCAAGACAACAAATTGTCTCATGAGACCAACCGATGCATCGAGGATCTATAGTGGGCTCCACTTATCACTTACTAAGTCAAATGAATTCCTCATATTAAACAGTTTAAACATAACATAAACATTCGTATTAAAAAAAGTATTCTAAATGTCAATAGATTATACATAAACCATGACTGGTTTCAAAATAACACATCCATACTAAAAAATATCACAAAAGCTTCAATAGAATATGGATTTTTTGTATCATAACAAATCAACTTCAATGAATCTTAAAATCCATCAATGGATGTTGATGCAGATGAAATGTAATCTTTTTTTAGAGAAATATCCTTTTCTATTTTGAATTCATTTAAATGTCGTATAATTATAAAAGAAAACATTTATTTTGAAAATATTATTATAATATTCTTAGGGAATCTTCGACGATGTTATAATAATGGAAAATAGATGTACCCGCTATATAAGTTAAAAAAACATTCATACCTTAATTTTGACAAAAACGACATAATGTTACTTGTTTGGAAAACGACAGAAAGATTCCTTTCAAAAAATAGGGTAAAGTAAGGGAATAAATGACTTAATCCCATTGTCTAGTAAATAGTTAAAAAAATGAAATAAAGTTTTAATAAAACATGGATGTGGATTATAATGATGTCCCAGTAGACACTTAAGTATTAACAACCTCAGATAAGTAAAGAGATTGTATAATTAACCCTTACCTTGCCCTTTTCCTTGGCCGAGGGTAGGTTAACCTCCTGTATAATGGTGAAATAATTGTTATAAAATTATACAAGAACCATATACATTAATATGATATCATATATGATCTTCTAATATTTCTTTTTAATGATATTGTAGTAGTATCATCGTTTTGGGTGTTAACTAATTTATTTTCCTTTATATGATTTGTTACGTAAGTAATGTTTGTTATGGATAGGTTTTATATTATTCATATTCAGTATGATAGTAATTATTTAATTATTATTTTTAATCATCAAATGAAAATTATTATTGAATAAATACGATGGGGAATGAATCTCATCGTGTTCATGGAGACGGTAATCCGTACAAACACACGAGTGACAATATCATTATTTTGATATTAAAATCATATATAATTAGATTTTATATCATATATACAGAATCATTATCATGATATATTTATTTTTAACATCATTTATACTCATTATTATAACAATCCAAATGATGAAGTTTTTGAATAAAAAACTACACCACGATGTGGAGTTGGTAATCTGTACGTACGCTTGTATCGTGACTTTGTCATTTATAGGATGGATAGAATAATGAATAGGGTTGTAGAATTTTTATAATAACATCACTATATATATAATGTACTAGATTAATTATTTTATAATGGAATCAACAACGAAAGAGGAAGTGGAAGAAGAAAGAATCTTGAAAGATGTGATGAAATATTTACCTCTTCTTCAGGTTCTTCCTTTTGAATTGTTCAATAGGTATCTATAGGATGGATTTATGACTAAAGGACATCCTCTTGGAATAATGGAGGATAGTTGGGAGGGTATTTAGGTAGGGTTTTGCCGATCCAAATGGCATTTAAGGTATTTATTTGAGAGAAGGGGGGGTTCCCTTTTATTAGAGGGGTGAGGGGAACGTTAGGAAACGATTGAAATAATATTTTATAATAAATTTATATTCAGTTATAATGGCTCCAAAATGATTTCATTCTAGGATGAGGTGGGGATGGGTCTATATAATTTCAACCAATGGGTTTTAGACAGGTTTAGGTCATCATATTAAACTTATCATTTGGATTTAACTCTTAGTTAAATAGTTTGACATTTACCATGCCTCTTTCTATTTTTACATTATATGGTTAAAAATATTACTATAAACTTCCAATAGAAAAACAAGTGGATAATTAATGACATATATAATAATATTTATTCCCTTTTTCCGAGCTTTATATTTGTAGTTAGATAATATCAATTAATAATATAATATATTATTTAAAAACTATTTTATGTAAATTTTGACACTATTTGGAATTTTGTTTTTTATAAATTAATAACATCGTTATTACTTCAAAAAAATTATTTAATCAATCCGAACAGGTCATATTAACCTATAAGATTATTTTATTTCATTACAAGTCTCAAATTAGTTTTATATGGATATTTATAATATCAATTATTTTAATCTTTTATTAATAAAGTAATTACTGCATTATCACTATGTCATAAATAAATTTAATTATTTAATGTCAAAAAATTATAAATAAAATATCATTATGTAGTAATTAATTTTATCATTCTAAGGAATATTTATTTTTGAATTTATCTTATTTATAAACCTATATTAAAAATGGTTTATTTATTAAACATTGATTTTAACTCTTCTAACTCTTCTTTAAATAATCTAATAAGAATTGTCCTAATATAATCCAAGTAGACCAGAACTGATCATATTTTATTCCTAAGGTTGTTTTTTGTAGAATTATACTTATAAAATAGAATTAAGACATGTGTTAGGGTAATTATGATAACATTTTCACCCTTAATTACCCAATTTACTTTTAACCATGGTAAATTAAAGTCAAAAGTTAATATTAAAAAAAAATCATCTTATTGAACCAAATTTTACTTACTAATATTAACCATGCCTCTATGAATTTTTAAATTCAACTCACAAAAGTGGTAAAATTATGTTTTATACATATTTGGAAATGCTCCTAGGAGGTGGGTATAAGACGGTAAAAAGATCGATACAATTTTATATATTTAATATTATTATAAAATGACTCCAAATAATTATGTTAGACATATATAGTTATTATGTATCCATTTTTACCTAAAATAAATTAAAATAAAATTGCTAATTATTTAAATAAAATGTCGGTTTTAACCAATAACGCAATGCCTCTTCATCAAAAATTGAATGTTTTCAGAAAAATACCAAAATTTACCCTTAGCTAATTTTGATATTCTGAATGTAAAAATGAAGTCCATTTTGGAAGATAAAATTTATAAAATTTCAAAAGTGGGTATTACAATTCATAATGGCTTGTTTGATTAGTTATAGTGTGTTTGAACTTGAAGTTGCATACAACACAAACAATTGTATTATTCAAAGGGAAACATATCGTGGAAGCTTGGGGTGTTACATTCTCCACTCCTTAAAATAATTTCGTCCTCAAAATTTCTAGAATATTACTACATAGAAATCATTAGATGGTTCTTCATCATATTTTACATGGGTTCCCATGTTGGATCTTCAATTTTATGGTTGCACTATAGTACATTTACCTGACGAGTCGTCTGGTTTCTCGACACTTGTTCTCTTGCATCAAGAATCCTGACAGCTTCTTCGCAATAAGACAAATCGGGTTTCTGTTCTAATTCCTCATATGTGACAACATGCGTTGGGTCAGGTACCTATTTTCTCAACAGTGATACGTGGAACACATCATGAACTTTGAAGAGAATTGGCGACATTTCAAAATGGTAAGCTGCAGCCCCAATTCGTTCTAAAATTTTAAAAGGACTAATGTTCCTAGGACTCAATTTACCTTTCATACCAAATAGTATTACTCCCTTCACTGTAGATACCTTCATGAAAATATGACCTCCTACCTAAAATTCATAATCCTTCCTTCGGTTATAATAATATCTCTTAAGCCTACTTTGATCTACTTTGATGTGGGTTTGGATTACCTTCACCTTTTCCATTGTTTTCTCAACAAGTTCTAGGCCTATGAGTTTTATTTCACCAACATCATCCCAACAGGTTGGTGTGCGAAATTTATTTCTATATAATGCTAAATATGGTTCCATATAAATACATGAATGGAAGATATACATATAGGAAAATTCTACCAGAGGTAAATATTGATCTCATGTACCTTGAAAGTCATGTGAGAAAGATCTCAACATGTCTTCTAAGGTTTGAATAGTCTGTTGTGATTTTCCATCAGTTTGAGGGTGGTAGGTAGTGCCCATATTAAGTCTAGTATCCAGTGATTTCTAAAGACTAATCGAGAATCTTGATGTAGAACAGGGATCAGGATCAGAATCAACCGATAGGGGTACTCCATGAAGTCTTAAAACTTCATTAGTATACAGTCATGCTAAACGTTCAAGTGGTAAATCTTCTCTTATTGAAATAAATTGTGCTGAAATGGTAGGATGATCAACAATGACCAATATTGAATCATTACTTCTAGAAGTCTTTGGTAGTCCCATGACAGAGTCCATCGTAATATTATCCCATTTCCACTCAGGTATGGGAAGAGGTTGCATGACTTCTCCATGCTATTTCCTTCCAGCATTCACTTGTTGAAAAACCGTACATATTGACACAAAATCATCAATCTCCCACTTTTTGTTGTCCCACAAAAAATGTTCTTTCAAATCGTTATACATCTTGGTGCTCCTATGGTGTATACAAAAATGGGATCTATGAGCATCATCCAACGATTCCCTTTTTAGATCATGTTTGTTAGGAACACAATGCCACTTCCCAAATTTCAAAATTCCATCTTCACATATGAAGTCGATCAATATCCCATTATTGACAGATTTAATCTTCTTTTGAAATTCCACATCATCATTGTGAGAACATTTTATCCTTTCTAGTAACGATGGTTTTGAATCCAATTCAAAAATTATTGTTGTTTTACCATCCAAGATTATTCCTATATTAATTTTCACCAGATCCATGAAAATATGATCCCTTTCAACTCTCATCTTCTTCAAAAAACCTTCATCTGTTCTACTCAAAGCCTCTGCCACCTAATTTTCCTTCCCTGGGTGGTAGTGTATTGTTCAATCATAATCCTTGAGTAGTTTAATCCCTCTCATATTCCTCATGTTGAGTACTTTCTGTGAAAAAATATACTTCAAACTCTTTTGATTGGTATATATCTAACATTTTGCAACATAGATATGATGTCCCCATTTCATCAAAGCAAAGATAACAGACTATAACTAAAGATCATGAGTATGATATTTTTTCTCATTAATTTTTAGCTTTCATGATGCATGGGCAAAAACCTTACCATTCTACATCAAGACACAACCAAGTCCTTTCTTTGATGATTCACCATAAATAAAAAACTCATCATTCCCTGATGGTAGTATCAATATAGGACCATTGAATAATATTCTCTTCAATTATTCAAATGATTCTTCAAATTCTTTTTTCCAAACAAATTCAACCCTTGTAAATGTGATCTTTGATAATGGGTTAACCAATCGGGAAAAATTCTGGACAAAACGCCGATAATAACATGCTAATCCAATAAATCTGTGTACCTTAGTTATACTTGTTAGTGCTGGCCATTCTTGGACTGTTCTTTTCTTAAAAAGAAACAATGGAGATTCCATCCTCTGAGACAATGCAGATAAAAAAATAAATCTCTTGAAGCTAGAAAACACACTTGCAAAACATCCAGCATAATTCATTTCTTCTGAGGGTTTTCATAATTGTGTGAAAGATATTTGAATTATCTTTATATATTTAGGAGTATACCCGAATATAATCCATAAATACCACTGCAATATCATCAAGATATTCATCGAATAGTCTATTAATTAGATACCTGAAAAATAGGGTGTATTAGTCATCCTAAAAGGTATTACTGTAAACTCGTAATGCCCATACCTTGTTCAAAATGCTGTTTTCGGAATGTATTCCTTCTTTACAGAGAATTGATGATATCCATATCATAGGTCAATCTTTGAAAAATATTGATCTCCATGAAGTTTTTCAAATAAATCATCAATGCGAAGTAGGGGATACTTTCTCTTTATTATTATAGAATTGATCTCCTCGTAGTCAATGCACAACCTCATAGATCTATCTGTCTTTAAAAAAAATGACAGGGTCTCCACATAGAGATAAACTAGGGATAATAAATCCCTTACTACTCAATTCTTCTAGTTGTTTTATTAGTTCCACTAATTCCACAGTGGCCATTCTATAAGGGTTCTTCGATATGGGCCTTGAACTAGTAATTAAATCAATCGAAAAATAAATTTATCGATCTAGAGGATGTCCAGGTAATTATTATGGAAACAAATCAACATATTCTTGTACAATAGGTACGTACTATATTTTAAAATTCCTTTCCTCATCCACAGTTATTACATTCTCATCCTCCCCAATAATTGAATTTAGTTGAGCTACTAGGGGTGGATCTAGATAAGAATCACATGGTGACGTTTCTACTCTAAATATAAGGTACAACATACATCATCAAAAATTGTATCCTCCTTCTTCTTACAATAATTTTTTTATGTCATGGTCTGAAAGTCAATACATACCATTAATTATATCAAATTCAATCATGGGTATGACGATGCAATGAGCATATAAATAAATTTTATATGCCTTAATGGTAATTGATTCCCAAAACATTGTTGCAATGATATTTCCTTTACGAGCTTTGACTGAAAACTCTCTTGCAAAATAAAAATGAAAATATCTAATTTTATTAGAAAACTGGGAAGAGATGAAACAATTCGATGATCTAGAATAAAATAAAGCATTTTCTAAATTTGATGAAACCATTAAATTACCTTCCACCATGCCTTTCAGAGCATCAAACTCAGTAGTAATGATAACATAATATTGGCCTTGATCCATTGGCATTTTATGATGTATGATTCCTTGGCGTGTAGGAAATTCATTTTCATAAATCCCACGTATCTCTACAATTGTAGCATTCAATATTGACATCCTCTTTCTTCCCCTTGAAATCAAGAGCTTGGTGGCCTTTTTCACCACACTTGTAACAGACTCCCATTCAATATAGGCAAGTGGTAGGGTGTTTCATCCAACATTTACTGCAGTATGGTTATTCAACTTTTCCCTTCTTCCCTTTATTTCCATTTCCATAGTTTTAATCTGATCTCTTCTTCCCTTTCTTTGTTTTAAAGTCCTAAGAATTAGAGAAATTATTTTTTGTCCTGGTAGAACATGAGATAATATCTTTTTATGATGAGAAGAATTATGAGACTAATGATCGATGGAGAAATGGTTTTAACACCTAAATTAAATGATCAATCTCAATTCTGGGGTAACATATATAATTTGTATCATACCATAATAACCTTGTAAAGTTATCCTCATACTTTGTGATGTTCTCATCATTCATTTTCCTCAGATAGAGAAACTGTCTTTCCATATCTGCTCAATAGTAACTAGGGAAGTATTATTCTATGAAAATCTCTTTAAACTCCCTCTAAACCATATTTTATACTTCATCATCTTTCTTTGTATTTTGAATGAATTTCATCCATTTATTAGCATCTCCAGTGAGGTGAAAAACTACCATGAAATATTTTTCCCTTTCCTTACTCCCCAATGCATGAAATATTTTCTCTAAAAAATTTATCCATTGCTCATCTACTAATGGATTTGTACTCCCATTGAATGTTGGTTGTTTTTTCCTCATGAAGAGGTCTACCATTGATCCTCTACATTGTGGATCACGGTCCTCCATACGGGTAAGATTATTATTCATAACCTGATTGAGTTGTCCCAGTATGGTTATAATCTAATCAGAAATCGTTGCTCCTCCAGCACCACTATAATTATCTTGAGGATGTGGAAAATCCATATATAGATTAAGTTCATTGATATGGTTCTCATTCCTTCCACTAGGCACCATTTATAATCAAAGGAATAAACTAGATTAGTTTATGAATTTCAATACATAATTATAAACCTATGAAAGTGTTAACAAAAATTGAACAGTTTATGGATATAATCCTTAATCATAAAAGTGTTTTCTTTGATAATGTATATAATATTAAACCCATCATAATGGTTTGTAAAGAAAATGAGAATTATCCTAAGAATATCCCCCGAGAGTGTCGTAACCAAGGGTGCGGCAAGGGCCATTGTCGTGCACCAGTTCTCATTCGAGTCTAGCTCAAAACAGTGTTTTTGGGTTTTACCCCTAGGTACATATGTGCCTGAGCCACCTCTACCGGCTCGTATCCATATAGGAATTTATTTCTTGGAAAACTAAAAAAATACCTACAGTACCAAAATTATAGGAAGTTCTTCTATACCAATCCTCAAAGTCTATCTTAGGGAAATGTTCTATAATTATAATTTTTATAAATCTAGTATCCAAGGATTGTACTAATATTACTAAGATACCAACTGCAATGCCCCAACCCCAGTTACCCAGATTCAGTGCATTATTACATTAAAATTTTATGACACCAGGAATCATGTCCCAAAAGACAGATCTGTTTAGTAGCCTTTGAAATACTAGATACATTTATAAGTTTTAAATTAAATTTTAAAATGGAAAACTACAAAAACATAGTCTTTATAGGCCACAACCATATCCCTTAGACTATCCCTACCGGTCAGTCGTAATATACTTCTTTGCATCATGGGAAAAATAAAACATAGAAAGGGGTGAGCTCTAATGCTCAGTAAGGATATAAATATAGCAGAAACCTTCATAAATAAGAATACACATTTAAGGAAATCTATAAGACTAAAACAAAAGCCATTTAAAATTTAACTTCATCAAAATAAAGGAATTATAAAATCATATAATTCCATTTACATATTCACATGGATATTCTTCTAGTTGACTAATCACATGAAATATCATTAGCCACTTTCAAAATGACAAAATTCATAATACCAGACTTCATAACCACATAGTCAAGGCCTTGTAACATGACTACAAATAATATTTTTTCAGGGACTTGTTCCATGATACTATTTTGTCTCATTAGACCTACTCATGCATCGAGGATCTATATAGATCTCAACCTATAACTTACTATGTCCAATGAATTCCTCATATGAAAAGGTTTAAACATAACATAAACATTCATATTAAAACTAGAATAAAAAATGTCAATACATTATCCATAAAGCATGAATTGTGTAAAAATAACACATCCATAGTCAATAATTTCAAAAAATCCTCAAAACAATATGGATGTTTTGTATCATAACAAATCATCTTCAATGAATCTTAAAATCCATCAAAAGATGTTGACATAGATGACATCAAAACATTTTTTATAGAAATAACTCTTTCTATTTTAAAATTATTTAAAAGACGTATAATTAATAATGAAACAATTTATTTTAAAATATTCTTATAATTATTTAATGGAAGCTTCGATTATTTTATAATGGCGGAAAATAGTTGCACCCTCCGTATACGTTAAAAAACATTTCTACCTTAATTTTGTTGAAAAGGTCATGAAGTACCTTGTTTGGAAAATGAAGGAAATATTCTTTTCAAAACATATAAGGCCCAATAAATGTATAAATGACTTTAACCCATTTTCTAGTAAATATTTTAAATATTTTCAAATACATTTTTAAGAAAACAAGGATGTGTATGATAGAGAGGTCCCAGTAGATATTTACAAATTAACAAGCTCGAATAATTAAAGAGATTGTAGAATTAACCCTTACCTTGTACTTTTACTTGGCTGACGGTAGGTTAAACTCATGTATAATGGTGAAATAATTGTTATAAAATTTTACACTACCTATATACATTAATATGATATCATATATGATCTTCTAATATTGCTTTGTTAATGATATTTTTGTAGTATCATCGTTTCGGGTGTTAACTGATTCATTTTCCTTTATATGATTTGAAACATAAGTAGTGTATGTTATAGATAGGATGTATCTTATTAATATTCATTATGAAAATAATTCATTAAAAATTATTTTTAATCATAAAATGAAAATTATCATTGAATGATTATGATGGGGAATGAATCTCATCGTTTTCTTTGAGACGGTAATCCATACATACGCACGAGAAACAATACCATTATTTTGATATTAAAATATTATATAATTGGATTGTATATCATATATAAAGAATAATTATCATTTAATATATATTATTAACATCATTTATACTCATTATTATACCCATCGAAATGATGAAGTGTTTGAATAACAAACTACACCACGACGTGGAATTGCTAATCTGTACGTATGCACGTATGGTGACTTTGTCATTTATTGGATGGATAGAATAATGAATAGGGTTGTAAAATTTTTATAATAACATCACATTATATATAATATATAGGGGTTATTATTTTATAATATAAACAATAAAGAAAGAGGAAATGTAAGAAGAAAAGATCTTGAAAGAGGTGATGAAATATTTACCTCTACTTCTTGTTCTTCTGTTTGATTTGATCAAAAGGGCTTCATTGGTTGGATTTATGACTAATGGAAGGCCTCTAGGATGAAGGTGGGATAGTTGGGAGGATATTTTGGAAGGGGTTGGATGATAAAAATGGCTTTGAAGGTATGAATTTGAGTGATGGGGGCATGCCCTTTTATAAGAGGGGTGAGGGGCATGTTAGGAAAAGATTGAAATAATATTTTATAATAAATTAATATTCGATTTATAATCGATCTAAAATGATTTTTTTCTAGGATAATGTGTGTACGGGTGCAAATCCTCTAAACCAATTGTTTTTAGACAGGTTTAGGTCATCGTATTAACCATACCATTTAGATTTAACTCATAGTTAAATAGTTTTTCATTTACTATGTCGCTTTGTATTTTTATGTTATATGGTTAATAAACATAGTATAAACATATAATAGAACCACAAGTAGTTAATTAATGACATATATAATAACATTTATGCCCTTTGGCAGAACCTTATATTTTTAAGAATAGAATATCTTTTAATAATATAATATTTGTTTTAAAAACTCTTTTAGGTCAATTTTGAAACTATTTGGTATTTTGTATTTTTCTAGTTTCTAAAATTATTTTTACTTCGAAAAGAATTCATTTAATAAAACCTAACAAGTCATATAAACCTATAATATAATTTGAATTCATTAAAAGTCTCAAATTAGTATTATATGGATATTTTTAATATCAACTATTTTAATCATTTATTTATAAGGTAATTACTGCATCATCATTGGTTCATAAATAAATATAATTATTTAATGAATAAAAATTATAAATTAAATAACATTATGTATTATATCGTTTTATCTATCTAAATAATATTTATATGGGAATTTCTTTTATGTACAACCCTATATTAATAATGGTTTAGTTACTAAGCTTTGATTTTATCTCTTTGAACTATTCTTTAAATAAAATATTACGAAATGTCCTAATCAAATCCAAGTTGGCCAAATGTGATCATATATTATTACTAAGGTTGTTTTTGGTCAAATTACACTTTTCCAGTATAATTAGGACACTTTTTGGGTAATTATGATATCATTTTTACCCTTAATTGCCCTATTTAATATTAATCCTTGTAAATAAAAGTCAAAAGTTACTATTCAAAAATAATGATTTTAATTTTAATCAAAAAAAATTTACATAATTATATAAAAAATTTCTCTTGGATTTTTTAAATTCAACTCACAGAAGTGGTAGAATTATGTTTTATACAAATTTGGAAATGCTCCTAGGAGGTGGTTAAAAGAAAGTAAAAAGTTCAATAAAATTTTATGAATCTAAACATGTGATAAAATGGCTTCAATGAATGAATTTGAACATATATAAGAATTATGTATCCATTTTTAACTAGAATAAATTAAAATAAAATAAATAATTATTTAAATAAAAAATCAGTTTTAACCAATAACGCATTACTTTTTCATCATAAATAGAATGTTTTTCAAAAAATACGAAAAATTCACCCTAAGTTAATTTTGATATTCTGAATCCAAAAATGAAGTCCATTTTGAAGGATAAAGTTTATAAAATTTCAAAAAGTTGGTATTGTTGTTCATAATGCCTAGTTTGATTGGTTGTGGTGTGTTTGAACTCGATGTTTCGTACAACAGAAGCTATTGTATTATTCAAAGGGAAAAGTATCGTGGATGTTTGGGGTGTTACAACATTCCCCTCAAGGACAAGATTGATTCAAACCTACAAGTATGGTCATCAAGAGAAATCAAACATGTGGTGTAATATCTCCTAGGGGACTCTATATTCCCTCCAAGAGAATCCCTATTTATAATCTTCTATACATTGAACTTTCTCCAATTGGAATAATCACCGGCCCCCCAGTTTGAAAATAAAACCTAATAAAAATGTACTCATTCCGTACATAACAGCCGATAATAATTCCTCAAATGATATTTGGTAACAAATTGTTTCAACCACATTTCATAAATGGCCAATGGTTCCTTCCATATTTCTTCTCCACATCCAAAACTATCATTGGTGTAGATCTTGAGTTTTCACCATGGTCGATAGATGTTCCCTAGTAATCGATTAACCAATTTTTACTATCAAGGTCATTAATGTCACAATCTCCATAATGGTATTTTTTATCACTTTCTCCTTTATTGTGTTCTCCACTAAAAGCAGTGGGAAGGCAATACCACTCCATTCTGCTCACACCAAGCATGGATCATTATATATAATGGCTTGGTAGGATTTCCTCTTCATGAAAGGCGGATATATATGAGTGCCTCAAGCTATGATCTCTAAAAACTTAAATTAATATCCCATGGTCCAATAATCATGACGTTAAATAGTGTTCTTGTTTTCATAGTGATTTATGATGTGGATCAGGTGGCCAACTAGAAACCTCCATTCAAGAAAAGTAACCACAATTTGACTCTTCAATGGTTCCAATGTGACCAATGAAAAATGTTCAAATCATTATGACAATAAAAAATTATCATTCAGTCTGAACACTGGGTCTATAATATAAGAGATTAATTCCAAATGTCACATCTTTAAAATATGTTAATTTCAACAAAGAAATGTGAAATCCAGCACGAGGACTCTTCATATCTTAATTCACTTAAGGTTTCATCCAGTCCATTCCATCCACAATCCATTAAGGAATGCACCACCATAGTCCCAAAATTATGACATTTAAATCATTTCTCCCTTTTTATCCAAACTATATGACCTCAATCATGGAGTATTGATCTAATCATCATTATATTAATTTATGTGCATGTTACCCCATTAAGGTGTAGTAAAAAATTGGATTTTCATGGACCTCAATTCATATCAGTTATCCACTCTTCCATGCTACATATTTCCTTTTGGGGTATTCAAACCATCATTCTGAACACTATGATCGTAATCTATAATCATGGGACTAATCATCATGAACATAAATTTTAATCATGTTATCTCAAGGGATTTTTTGTGGAATTGATTTTATTCCTACACCCATACATTTAGTTTAGTGAACCCTTCATTAATTTCATTCATTATCCATATAGAGAAAAAATCACATTGGATCAATATTTATGACCTGATACCCTTTTTAGTGGCTATGAACTCTATGTCCTTATACTTGTAAAAATTGTCCTAGAGTCCGTTTTTAAGCTATGTGCATATATTTTGGGTCCACTTGGTCGAATACCCTATGAGGTTGAATAAATCAGGGTAAGATAGATTAAAACATTCTAATGTTCGGATCATGTTTTGTTTTTAGAAAAAAATAAACTATCTCTTTCTCCCATAGAAATATAAAAACAAATATGAAATTATGCATAGGGAACATTTATTTTTACATGGTTCAACCTCACTGGAATATATCCAAGGAGCATACAATGACAATGTGTGGATGTACCAAATTCACTATGGCTCGGTACCAATAATGAGTACAATGTTTGAGCTAGATATTATATCCCTAAGATCACATCCTTTACAAGGATTAGTGTCTTCTCAATAAATTCCAAGGGGTCACTCCATATGATTCTTTCTATGGCTCACTACTAGGGAATAGGGTCACCATCTTCTTCTTACTGAACTAACTTCTCATGAAAGCAATCCATGAATTGTTTATAAAATTGTTTGTCAAACAATGTTTATAGAATTTTATGTACATTAATTTTTATGAATTATCACATCCTCAACATTAGGTATATGCTTTTTTGATGTTCCTTTTTCACCTATAGATAAAGTCCCCCTTCCTGTGTACTTCTTGGTACTGGAAAATGATTTTGCAAACTGAAATAAATCTTTCTAAAGATTCCTTGTAAAAATCACGTACAAAATTGTTCCAACACATACTATGTACCAGAAATTGTACTATGATCACCTCCTCCACTTACTACTACTGATATTATGAACTGCCCTTCGCCTACAAATTGCCTCCACCTTTGCTATCACACACCACTACTATGTACCAATTCAGCAAACCTCCACTGTGAATCACCCTCTGTCCATGATCTGTTCTCCGTTCGCGAAGTGCCCTTTATATCTACCTTCTTACCACACCTTATTGTTTGATGTAAATAATATTATTTTGGTTACAACTCTCCGTAAAAACCTTTTGTTGAATTTCATTCACAAGAGAAACTTTATCTTCTGTAGAATTATCCCTCACAAACTTCCTTGGGACTTTTCCAAAATCCTGAAACAAATTATTTTCTCTAAAGATATTCATTATCCACAGAAATTGGTGGGATTAGTGATTCATATATAGGAAAAAATAATCATAGAATCTGATAATATATGATTTAACAAATCATCAATCTTTCCTTCACCGCATACCAATTTTTCTGGAACCGTTGTCACGACTCGTCCCCCATGGATCGTGTCGTGACTACCCCAATCCTGCCTTCCATAGGACAGGGGATGGTGAGTAGCACCAAAGGTGTATATCCCTAAAATTGGGACGACATTGCCTTTATAAAATATAATCAAAATTAACAGGGTAAGTTGGAAGCAAAACAATAAGTGAAACTGTATACAAAAAGGAGTGTTGAAATGCAAAGGCGATGGAAATAAAAGCCCAACTGTAAAGTACAAGTACAACTGGAAAGCATGTTCAACTGAAGAAATGTAAGATAGCTACTGGGTCATCCACTGGGGATCTTACCATATCGGTAGGTACAGATTGCCTCCTCAGCACTCCACATCCATCCATCTCCTCCGTGTACCATCACACCGACTGGTCCACCTCCTGGTACCGTCTAGTCCTGCTACTCTCTGCCTCAGTCAGCATTGTCTGTGGTCTAAAACCAACATAACGAGGTGCGGGAATATCCTGTGCATGGGTGAGTACAACTATAATAAGTAGGGACCCCGAGTCCCTCAACGTCTCACAAAATCTAACAAGGATAAACAAAAAAGTATGAAATCCCCATTTACATAGGTATATGCCCATACATATAACTAAGTTATCTAGTAACCCATCTTAGTCATGAGGAAAACACAAAACTAATTGGCTCAGCTCACATAGGTATACAACTTTTGTAGAGAGATATAGATGATCAAATGTAGCCACTGAATCATCTATGTTGTCGGACCAACACATGATCCAGGATCATTTATTCTGTTGGAAAAACACATGATCCAGGAACAGAAGTCAGAACTATCGGATGAACACATGACCCAGGAACTGAAGTTAGAACTGTCAGACCGACACATGATCCAGGCATAATCGTCATAGCATTCATACCAACATATATTCTATGTCCAGCTATTCTGTCAAACCAACACATGATCCAAGAATAATAGTTATAATTGTCGAACAAACACATTATCCTCGAACAGTCGTCAGAGTACAGCCAGCCATAGGGTTTCCACAAAGCACGCATGATTCCGGGAGGGTCCCCTGCTCAAGCAAAGTGTCCACATGTAAAATTCCACCAACTTCCACGAAAAAATATCTCAAAGGTCTACAACATCATAAGGGTCTCAATGGGATAGAAGGTGCGTCAATCGGATGCCCGGTCTGTTAGTTATTAGCCTTTTAGTCCTGGGGCCCGGTTGGATTCTTGTACGATCCAACCTGACCGTAGCATAACTATACCCCAAACTCAGGTGGGGTATACTCAACGGGATCATATTTCATAGATATACCAGCTCCACTTACAATTCGTCAAATGGACGTCCGGTTCCAATGATATGGCCAAAGTACGTAAAGGGGTTAGTAGTGGGCCCAGGTCCGGTACGACCCTGTCGGACCGACTCGGCCCAACTCAGGCTGGGACGACCTGGTCTGGGTCAACCCGGACAGACCTATTGGGTCTGACCTAACCCATTGGGTGGGTCAACCCATATATGGCCTCAATAGGTGTCATACCTACGGTGGAGTGATAGTTATTGTTATAGGAAAACTCTACCAAATTTAAATGATCCTCCCAGCTGCGACCGAAGTCGAGGACACGTGTACAGAGCATGTACTCGAGGGTCTGAATGGTTTGCTCTGTCCGGCCATCCATCTGAGGATGGAAGAAGGTGTTCAAGAAAATATGTGTCCCAAAAGCTTCATTCAACCCCTTCCATAGCCGGGAAGAAAATCTTGCATCACAATCGGAGACAATCGTCAAAGGTATACCATGTAAATGCACAATCTCTTGCACATAGAGGCGTCCCAAGCTCTCAACTGAACCCTGATCCCTAGTCGGTGGGAAGTGGGACGACTTGCTGAGTTGTTCAACGATCACCCAAATCAATTCATGTCCCCTGGATGTACATTGAAGACCCGTCACGATGTCTATGGATATCACATCCCACATCCACTCTGGGACCTCTAAGGGATGAATCAAGACTGATGGTACTTGGATCTCCACCTTCACTTGCTGAAAAGTGAGGCACCATGAGACAAACTCTTCTACTGCCTTCTTCATACCTGGCCACCAGTGTTGTCATATGAGGTCCTGATACATCTTCACAACTCGTGGATGTACCGCTAAAGGGGATGTGTGGATCTCAATCAACACTGCCTCCTGTAGTGACATGGGTACCATAGTAAGTCTTATGAAGTGAATGATGTGCTCCCCAACTTTAGAAAATAGACCAGTTGTTTGGCCTGTGGACATCAGAGCACGTCGTGTCTCGCAGTCAGTGTCCCCATGTTGTGCCTCCCTGACTCGCTGCAGAAGTGGGGGAGTGATTGTAAGATATTGTAGAAAGGATGCTCCGTCCCTATCCACAAATGATATCTGTACAGCAGCAAGCTTCTCTGTCGCCTCTCCCAGTAGATGTATACCAGTCCTCTTACTGAGTGTATCTGAAACAAAGTTCCCCTTCCCAGGAGTATAGATTCTCTCTGAGTCACAGTCCTAGAGGAACTCAACCCATCGCCGTTGTATCAGTTTCATGTCCTTCTGAGAGAATATATACCTGAGACTCTTGTGATCATAGTACACGGTAAAATGTTCACCGATCAAATAGTCCTGCCACATATTCAAGTTGAAGACCACTGCTGCTAACTTTAGATCATGGGTAGAGTAGTTCTTCTCATGTTTTCTCAGCTGCCAATAACCATATGTGACCACTACTCGCTCCTGCATCAGGACACACCTGAGTCTGGTCCCGGTTGCATCGCAGAAGACTACGTACCCTTCTCCTTCCTCTGGAAGCCTCAAGATGGAGGCACTAGTCATCCTCTACCTCAGCTACTTAAAACTCTCCTGGAATCTCCCCGAACACACAAAATGATTCCCCTTCTTCGCCAAAGATGATAGTGGTGCTGCAACTCTGTAGAAGTCTGGTACGAAGGTAAGTCTGACCGACTCATGAGTGATCTACTGCACACTCTTATGCATGATTCCATCATGTGATGCCTAGTTTTTCGTTTTTTTTGACAAAGGATATCCGCATCCCAACAATGTAGATAAAACACAACCTTTTTTCCAAATATAGTCAATCTGAGTGTGAACTGTGGATGTCAAGCCAAAACCCAAACTAACTATGTAAGGCCTCGACGCTATCACCAAGACGTTCCAACTGAAACTCTTACCTCAAGGGTCAGATCACACCATCGGTGAAAGTATGATTATCGAGTCTCCACCCAAAGGTATCTCCAGACGTGATGGTCAAGTCAAAAATTTAACCAGAAAATCTAGGTCTTGGACAAGATTCATAGAAGGAAGGAAAGATTGGTAACTATGTCTATTGTTACTATATTTAGTAGTAGACACATACCGTACCACAAATCATTCCCAATTATATTGGGTCACACACCTTGACTTCCTCCAGCTACTCTCTTTCTATTTCCACTAGCTCCCGGAGCCTGGCGGATTCCACATAAGGGGGTGGTTGTAACATATCAAAATGAACACCACATCATGTTGCTCTCCTAGATCTCCTTCTATGTCTCTTACCCTGTAGATTCATCTGAACTTAACACTTCTTCTTCCCAAAACATTTTTACATGATCACGTCTCTGAGACTGGCGTCTGTTTCCTGCTTTTTCCACTGCTAACATTAACTGGCTATATCCGCTCAGCCAAAGAACATTCAACAATAAAGGTTCTCTCTAGTATCCTAACATAAGTTGGAATGCGTAGAGGAATTTTGCTAGCTCATATATCCATTAAACGCACCTCTCTCAGATGTTTTATCCATGAAGCATTGATCGTACAATATTCATCGAGGACCAGGAATAACTTGTATGCCTCGATGAATACTCAGCTATTGATATGTCATCATGCTGAAGAAATAGAAGATCTAGGGAACTCTCATCCACCTCCTCAAGATAGCCTCAACCGCCTGTGTGTTCGGATTGCCTCTAAACCTGAGGGGTATCTGATGCTAAAACATGTGTAAGTAACTAATCCTAAAAGTGTCCTCTGCCGGTACCGCCAGTTGCAACTGTTGACCAATAGGCAGTGATATAGCTGAAACACTACCCAATGGTAATATCTTGGGTAATGGTCGACGTACTGAGGCCTCATCACTATACATACCATCCTCATGGTCACTCATTGAAAGATTATAGTAGTTAATATCACCATCTTCTCTACTGGTGTCTCAACTAGGCACAAAACTCTAGCAATCGCCTCCAACTATCCATCAACTATGTGGGACTCTGTCTCATCTCAAAACCTCAATGACCTTTGCTGCTAGAGCTCGTACGATCATGCTCAGTTGGTGTGCATCATATGCCAGTGCAGCTAGTAGTATTTGCTTCCCTATGAGTAGTGGTGCTGCTGGTACACCACCTGATGGTTCCAACATTGTAAGAGGGCCATGCACCTGAGCCTCTTCGCTCAGTGGGCCCTCATCGTTTACTCTATCGGGAACCCTAGATGGTTGTCTATATAGCAGCATCCTGAAAAGGGAGTGGTACTCCACAGTCAATATGTTATACCTAGTGATCTGACTGAATGAGTTCACTAAGAAGACTCTTGAAAACACACTCTAAATCAGTGTTTTCTTGCACTGAGTTGGAAATCAGAATTCAGGGTCCTGGTGTATGGATATGTCAGCCGCCGCACCAACACATGAATCCCTAGACGGAAAAACCCACTCAGTACTCTTAACATTATTTGTTCACCGAAAATAAAGATCAGAGTCCTCTGTTCTGCGGTATAACTGACTCCTCTGATTCCAATTTGTCACGACCAGTCCCCTGGGGCCGGTTCTGTGACTACCCCAAGCCTGCCTTCCATAGGCCATGGGCTGGCGACTAGAACCAAAGGCGTAAATCCCAAATACTGTGAAGGAATTAGCATTATAATCTATAAAAACACACAACATGGTAAGCTGGAAGCAAAACACGATGGGAAACTGTATACAAAAAGGAGTGCTGAAAAGTAAAGTGAACGGAAATACAAGCCGAATTGTAAAGTACAAGTACAACATTAAATAAAGTATAACTATTGAAAATTAAGACAACTATTGGGTCATCAACCATGTTTCTTGCCTAAAGGGTAGGTACATATAGCCTCCTCAGCACTCGACGTCTGTTCGTATCCTCAGTGTACCATCACGTCGAGTGGTCCACCTCCAGGTACCGTCCAGTCCTGCTACTCTCTACCTCAGCCAACGTTGTCCATCCACTACTGGTAATAAACGTTTTCCCAATTCTTTTTTCCAATGGGTTGAACAAAATGTTGGTAAAAATACCCTTTTCCATTCATTTCCAACGGTTCATATGAACCGTTGGCATATAGGTGATAACAACCAGTTTTCTCCAACGGTTCAAATGAACTGTTGGGATATATCTATCTAAAATCACCCTGCCATCACGATACTTATCCTATACCTAATTTTTACTTCTTCAAACCCTCGGTTTGAATCCCATAGTCCTCCCTTAATCACTTCAGCTCCTATACCGACCACCCCTTTCCAAAACTCCCATCCCGACCACCCCTAACCGCTCGATGTTCGTCGCTCGCTGATCGCCGCACCCTGCTCCCCACTCATCAGCAGTCACATTTTTTTAACCGAAATCTCTATGTGAAACCATAAACCTTCTTTTTTTACCCTAAACCATAGCTCGATGCACCCATAGGGAAGATTGTTCCCAATATCTCGACACAAATCCTACTTCCAAACCGACTCTCAACGCGAACCCTACTTCCCAGCACGACAGGTCTGGTTTTCCAACGCTCTATTCTTCCACATTAAATGGGTACATGTTATTATCGACTTACAATTTTCTGCTGTGTTTGGAACCCTACGTCCCTACGTATTCTCAAGGGTTCTAACTCAACTTTCCAACCTGTCATCTTATCTTTGATTCAAGTAATTTTTGTTCATTCACTTTAAATTAGTATTTATGCCTTCATTAATGTTTTATGTTTTGGTAACATTTCTCTACAATGTACTATCTATTATGATCCCCTTATGAACACAAGAAATATATCATTTTAGGCTGGAGTGTTGTTGTAATTTACCTATATAGAATCATTTTGATTGATATTATTGAGGTAAACATGAGGTCTGTAGGAGGGGGGATGTTCTTGAGGGGGGGATTGGAATTGGTGAGGTGAGGAGGGGGATGGATAAGGGGTTTGGAGGTGGCTATGTAGGTGGGGGAGGGCGGATGTGCTGGGGGTGAGAAAAGACAACATATAGGGGTGAAAGAACATCTATCTTGATGGCTGCACCAATACATCAACGACTAGGAAAACTTTTTCTGTGAGAGTCTCAACACATTACGATGTTAAAGACACTCTTCCCTATGTGCTCATTCAACTAGAGGGGTGTTTCACTCATCCAGATCTCCCATTATATCACTAATCATATCTAAATATAGTCAACAAATTGACATATCGATATCAAAACAATGTTCCAGTTCCTGATCTATGATATCATATGTGTCTCCTCCTTGTACTTGAGTCCTGACCAGAAACATCCTCAATCCTCATGACCAAATTCCAACCAAACATGGGATGATCTAGCCTTCAAACAACTATCCAAATAGCTGATCTAGAAGCATCGATCAACTCATATAAAACAAATAACATACCCTCTCCATGGTCCCTAGGATATTATCCTCTAAAAACAACCACTATTGTCTCTCTTTGACCCACCATAGTGCCAAAACAAAACACGGGGCTCCCATGGTCCTCAATGTTACAATATAAAGTGATTTCCAACTATAGTGTCCTCAGGTCCACCCAAAATCTTGGACGACGCCCTTCTAAAAAAACCTCAAATGGGAAAAAGTCCACAGTAAGAACATACACCCTATGAGGGGTACTCTAGTACATCCAAATCACCAGACACACCCGGTGCAGAAATATCCCAAATGCCCTTAAATGACCTCCAACTAATCATCGATCTACAAAATCTCCAGCTGATCATCTATCATCAAAACACACAATGAGTTATATAAAATAAATTAATAACAAATGAATTATCATTGGTCCTCATGAGAATCATAAATTTTTTACCTTACATGGTCCCTATAGTTCATGATTGACCACTTCACATGGGCATTAATAATTAACATCTATAGAAAACACTAGTCACACAACCAGTAACAAGCCCACTATGGTATCCTCAAGAGTCCCATTGAAGCATATAAATATATTAAGGAAATGCGACCATAACTTCTATCCCACAACATCATCCCATCCCAATGGTTCCAATAGTTCCAATCATAATAAAAGGAGGTAATCCTCAACTGTTCTAACCTTGATAAATAGGTACCAACATGTCAAGATAAAACAATATCTCTTTATATATACTACATGATTATAATATTCAAAATCTATAAGAAAGAACATTGAACAAAACTTGTGTAGATATCACAATCCATTCCAACTAATGATCTCATAACCCTCACACAAGATTCTCATCCCACAACCCAACCAGCTGGAGGATTCTGAATCCAATCCTTGAAGAATTCCTAATAAATAATTCTCTTAGTTTAAAACACCATAAAGACCACATTCAAACAGAGAAATTATTCCACCAAGGAAATTTATATGAAAAACTGATCAAAATTAAATACTCATAAGTCGAATTCTGACTCCAGGGATAAAATAGGGTAAACACAACAAGGAGAAAAAAGTTCACAACCTGTAATTTAGGAACATGATATGTAACCCGAAATGTCCTCTTGTTCCATGTGATATAGAGTGATCAGTGTGTACTTTTCCAAAGTACACATCATGTGTTCTGGTATATGATACTTACCCCCACCTAGGTACATTCACATACAAGGCCCCAATTAGTATGAAAAATTCCCTACTACGTGGAATGTATCACCCCATAAACAATCATTACCCCACATATGGTTCCCATGTATTTACCTATCCATAGATCCACTCCACACAAGGTCTACCCTTGCACAATGCCTATCCTTGTACCTTGCACTAGATATATCTTTATGCCATACATGGTCATCTGCCACTAGCACACCCTGAGTCACCACTACATCGCGTGTAACCCACCCCTTGTATAAATATTTTAGTTCCTAAAACCCATATTTCCCATGTATGAAGATCACATGATGTGTGTTCTCAAAACTATACATCATGAACATGAGTTCTCCCTAACTAACCCCCCCCCCCCCCCTCACAAAAAAAATATCCCAAAACATCTAATTTCTCCAAAGTATCCATAGATTGATTCGTGAATGGGTCACAAAAATCCTAGAAAATACGATTAAATCTTAAAATCAACTACCATATGAGAATTTTTGGTGGAGGTGGGGGTGCATGGTGGGAGTGAGGTGGGGAGGAGGGGGCGGTTTAGGGTGTCTGGTGGGGAGGGGGTGGGCTGGGCAGGGGGTGGGTGTAGGTGGAAGGCTGGGAAGGGGGGGTTTTCAAGTTTGGGGGGTGGATGTGTAGGTGGGGGGGTGGGTAGGGGGTTGTGTAGGTGGGGGTGGGGGTTATGCAGGTGGGGGGAGGGAGGTTAGGAAGGTGTGGGAGGGGGTGGGATGTGCAGGGGGTAAGGCTAGGCATGGGGAGGGGGCTGTGCAGGTGGGGTAGTGGGGGGGGGGGTGTTGGGAAGGTGGATGAGTATGAAGATGAACTTTAGTTCCTTCAACCCAGTTAGGGAACCGCAGAATGATTTCATAGGACCCGAGTATATCAGATAAGGCACATTCGTGGAAGAATCAATAATTCTTGCAATGTCCCTACTAAGACTATCAATGTTTTAGAAATCATGGAACACCCATTTAGTGAGTCTAGTAGGAGGAGGAAAATCCCAATGCATAATCCAACTAGGTATAATTACTATGGAATGTAATAATGTTATATCCACCATAGATCATGATTAATATGTCATTATGTTGAGAAACAACAGAACAATGTACTTGTATTTAATGATAAATGATATCAATATTTGAAAATATTACATTGATTATGATTTTATATTTAATATCATTCCAATGTTGACACATTCTTATATGTGATATAATGAGGACAATATAGAACCTTCCACATAGATACTACAATTCTGTGTCCAATGCAAGAAATGTCCATAGGTCCAATTCATTCTTGGTGATCAATTTGGATACCTCATTTCTGAATCATAATTTATAGTAATTCAGTAGGATCAAAATTTAATTATCTCTTTAGGAAGGCCCCTTTAAACTTTTTTGTCCACTCAAACATAACTACATTCTTATTAATCCAAGTCATAGGCACTTCTAAAGGGGAAAATATTTAAATGAACCAAATGAAAAACATGAATAAACAAATGAAACCAAGAATATCAAACATGATTCGTATTCCTTCTCATGACACCATAACCTATAAATTCATTGGGTCCACATTAATTCCCACATTATAGATTACATGCCTAAGAAAACATACATTATGGAAGAATAAGTGACACTTTGAGATCTTATAAAACAAATAATGTTGTCAATGTTTACAAATGAATTTATAGCTGTCCAATGTGTATATCAATGGTTAGTGATTATATAAGGATATCATCAATAAGAACCACAATGAATGAGTTCAGATATGTATGGAACATCTCCATCATGATATCCATGAACACCATTGGATTAATTTTAGTCATTAATGGAAAGTCAAGATATGTATGGAATATGCCTTAATAATTTTCACACCATTTCTAATACGAAATCATATATATACATTCATTCAACTAATCAATTCATGTCCTTAAAAATGTTCCACATCTCTCATTACTACAAAGTAAAAAATGAAAAGGGTCAATATTTTTACTCATGTACCTCTTTATTACCTCTACACAAGTAGTAATTTACCGCTTTCAATATAGTAAATTATCTTCACACATTTCCTTTCTAGCCCAACATATTTATATATATCCACTACTTTTACCCCTATATAACTACTGTAATTCCATAGTTCATCATTTTAGCATCTACATCTTTTTCAACTCAACTTGAGGACTTATCTAACACTCTAAATACTTTCAAAACATCATCATATATACTGATGAGAAAGTTTTTACACCCAAAACAGTTTTTTTTAATTCTTTAAATTCTTCGTCTACAAAAATTATCGAAATTACAAAGAATGCTACATTGAAGTTATCTATCCAAGGTCTTTAAGATGCAATATATAGTGTTCTTTCCATTTATGATAGAGTACAACTCATAAACTCTAGAACATCCTCACACAGATGTTGAAAGATTATTATATCTTCCAAAATGACAAAAAATATAATCATTCTTGGCATCATAAATCCACACCTTTTTAATTGTTTTCAATACCACAACACACCTCTAAATTAAATATGTGTTCTCATTTATTTCACATCCCAACAAGAACCTCAGAAATATATTATTCAAAGAATAAAAATCTCCCTTTATCCTTGCTATTAACAATACCCCTTTTATAAACACTTTAATTATAATTAAAAAGTGGTAAAAAATGTTATTGGAATACCTATTGTTTCATAATTTTAATGTTGTTTAGATAATTATATATTTCATGATTATGAACACTTTGAAATCGTTTTAACATGGTTTCCTTACTCAAAAGGGATGAACAAACCTTATCATCATCATGGTAGTTTATATACTCAATGATGAGAATATTATATTTTTATACAGTAGTGATAGACTCTTCCAACATCCCCAATATTTTATTATTTCTATTCCCTACAATTTAGTAAACATCAAATGAATTGGGATAGGGAGGGTCACTTTTCTCTTTAATTATATCTCTATTTTTTCACATGTAATTTTGAACATATTTTATACTTCTTTTTTACCATTTCTAATATTTAGAAATCATTGGAGACTTTTTTTAGGCTTCTCACTTGTATGTTTCTATATTCTGGTATTATTTCTATTTCTCACAAAATTTCATCTTTTTCATGGATTTACCCCATAGATTTATTTCTAATTCTATTTTAATAACATGTTCTTATAATAATTAATGTATTTGTGCCAAAAAAATCCCACAACACCAATTTTTAACCTCAAATCGTTTATCTTAAAACATATTGGTGGGTCTATATAATAAATTATACATTCTTTCTAGGAATCATGCAACCATTATTTAGCCATCTCCCAGGGTAGTATTATTATTTTTCTTTAACTTGAATTTTCCTTTATATTAAAGTAACCTTATTACATTTTCCTTTAGCCCAAACACCATTTGTTTTGTCTTTAGAATAAATAGTTTTAGGGAAAATAGAAGCAGTGAGACTTGAAAAATTAATACTTTCATACTTTTTCCATTGGGATATCCATCTTTGAATACATGGATAATTTAGCCTGACTCTCTGCTTCCCAATCATAATCATATCTAATATTCTTGAATGTATTTTCACAATTAACCGATTATGATTGTGCCTCATTCAATTCATCCACTTTTACAACAATATTATCATTATATTTATTCAGGATTGTGTCGTTCACAAAAATTATTACCATGGATGTTATGATCTATTTAATAAGATCAATCTTATTTACATACACCTTAATTCCTTATTTATATTTCCTTTTAATTTAATTCTTATGTTGGGTATTTTTTCTCAAGGAACAAATCTAATATTTTTCTTGGCAAGTACTCATTATAGGAAGTGTAATTTGTAATTAATAAGAATGTAATTTTTGATAGCATCATTTTGATACTTGGATCTATTTCCCCATTGCTTACACGACCATGATTTGACTCATGGGGTAGTATGATTCTCATATGTTGGGTGGTGACGTGTATATGTTTGGGTGGATTTGGATCTTTGCTTCCAATCAAGGTAAGACTTTAGTGGAATTGGTTGGTTTCTCAAATGATTATGAAGCATCTGTTATGTGTTCTAAGGTTCCTAATATCCTTTTTGTAGTGCGTTGATCACTGCTCATTGGTTTCGAGTCACCAAGTCAAGGGAGACTTTCCTGCATGTGCATAGGTAAGTAAGTATATGTATGTGGGTTCCCACATTATGTGTATAGTCATCTATTGGGCTCACATTTTTTTGTATTAAGAATCTATACTAGATAGAATTTGTCACACAACATGTGTATGAAATAATAATGGCATTTGGTCCGTATCATATCTCACCAGCTAGTGTACCACCATGAGGACCTTGATCCCTTGTGATAAATGGAAAATTTTTAATATTCTCCCTATGGATCATCATTCAAATTTCAATGGATACAAAAATCTTCTATGGACGGTATATAATAATATTCAGGTAGTAATCTACAAGATTTTCATGGTGGATTATCTGAATGTTTTCATTATAGATTGGGGATAGAATATTACCTTGTAATCTTATACTCTTAGAATATGATAAAAAATTTCCAATTTGAGCCCAACAGATGATTTAAATGATTCATAACCACTGAAAAACAACAATATGGATGTTATCATAGAATATCCCATTGATAATTAGTCATGATATATCTCTCATGAATCAAGTAAATATCTGTCCCCATTGAATATATGTGTCACAGAAGACTGACCAATATCCCTCTCTTAAACACAAACGAATACCTTGATAATGAAACAACATAACTAAATCTCTTGATATTATAGAAGAAATTGACCCATATTATATGATTCCCCCATCATTATAGTCTAATAAAAAAAGGGTTATAATGGTCATAGTGTAAATATCATTCTAGTTTAGTATATTGAATGATTAAATTCATCAAAAAAATATCAAATTTATCCCAATGTAATCAAAACCAATAACCCTTATCTGATAGATCAGTATTAAGGTAGGGGATTCATCATATATGAGTTATAAACTTTAATTTCCAATATCCCCCTCCTTATTTGATCAACAAGACAACATTTTGGTGGTTCTTGGTCTCTCTACCATATCAATATGTGAACCATACACGGGGAAGGGATGTGAGTAAGCCTTCAAAATTGAGATGATTATTTCAATGTGTTTCTTCCGTGTTTACTGTGTGATTACTTGTGATTAAAGTTAATTTTTGTGAGTTTTCTATGTGTGCAGTGTGTTTTTTGTGTTTGCAGGTTGCGGTGTTCCTAAACACACAGAATGAGTGTTTTTTTGTGGTTGCAGTGTATCTTTATGAGATGGCACGTTTTTTACACAGAGTTTTCATTGGAGCCTACAGTTAATTGTAGGCTGTTACATTTTAAATTAATTTGGGTCTAATAAAATGGTTTCAAAACCATTGGGTTATCCCCCTGTGTGATGCTGCATTTCCCAAAGATTCAAAACCGTAGGGTTATACCCCATATATGTTTATGCAAATGTTTTTAAAACCCTTGACATTCCATTGTGCACTAATTTTACCAATGGTTCAGCTAAACCATTGGTATAACAGGATCCAATTTTATTCCAATGGTTCATTATGAACCGTGTGCAGTTGAAATATAGACAGTAATTTCCCAACAGTTCAATGTGAACTGTTGGTATAAGGCTATCCTGACGCCTCACACACCAATGGTCTCTAAACCCATTGGGATATGATTTCCAAACAGTTTTAGGGCCTTTCCCAACTGTTTAAAACCATTGGAAAAAAATGGATTCCCAGTAGTGGTCATCTACAACCAATATACCGAGGTGTGGGCATAGCCCGTGCAGAGGTGAGTATAATGATACACAGTGGGGACCCTGATACCCTCAAGGTCTCACAAAATCCAAATAGGATAAACCACAAATTATTAAATCAACGAATAAACATTTACATAGGTATATTCCCATACATATACCTAAGTTATCTAGTAATCCATCTCAATCATGAGGAAAACACAAAATTCATTGACTCAGCCCACATAGGTATACAACTATTGAAGAGAGATAGATATGATCAGATGTATCCACTGATTCATTTACGATGTCGGAAAAACACGTGATCCAGAACTAGCTATTCTCTAGGACAAATACATGATCTAGGAACAGAGGTTAGATCTATCAGACCACACATGATCTTGGAATAGTTGTTAGAGTTGTCGGACCAACACATGATCCAGGACCAACTATTCTGTCAGACCAACACATGATCCAGGAACAGAAGTCAAAAATGTCAGACCAACACATGATCTAGGAATAGTTTTTAGAGCTGTTGGAACAACACATGATCCAGGTCTAGCTATTCTGTTAGAGCAACACATGATCTAGGAAAATAAGTTAGAACTGTCGGAACAACAAATGATCCAGGAACAATCGTCAAAGTACAAACAACCATAGGGTCTCCACAAAGAACACATGATTTCAGGAGGGTCCTCTATTCAAGGTAAGTGTCGACATGTCAAATTCCACCATGTCCCTTGAAAAATTACCTCAATGATTCGCCATGTCATATGGGTCTCAATGCGACTAATGGCGTGTCAATCGGACGCCCAGTGTATTAGTTATTAGCTTTTTAGTCCTGGGGTCTCAGTTAGATTCATGTTTGATCCAACCTGACCATAACTCAACTATACCCTGAACTATATTGGGGTATAATCAATGGGACCGTGTCTCATCGATATTTCTTGCACCGGGGACGGTTCTTAAAACGGACGTCCGATGCCAAATATATGGTAAAATTAAGTAATTGGGTCAGCAGTGGGCCCGGGTCCGGTCCAACCTGGGCGGACCGACTCGGCCCAACCTAGTCTAGGCCAACCTGGTCTGGGTGAACCCGGAAAGACTTATTGGGTCTAACCCGGCTTTTTGGGTGGGTTATCCCGTATAATGCCTCAAAAGGTGCCATCCCTATGGTGGAGTGATAGCTCTTGTTGTAGGCAAACTCTACCAAAGGTAAGTTATCCTACCAACTGCGACCAAAGTCTAGGACACATGTACAGAGCACGTCCTCGAGGGTATGAATGGTCTGCTCAGTCTAACCATCCGTCTGAGGATGGAAGGCGGTGCTCATGCGAAGCTATGTCCTGAAAGATTCCTGCAACCCCTACCATACCCGAGAAGTAAATCGTGAGTCACGATCGGAGACAATCGCCGATGGAATACCATGTAAACGAACAATCAACGGCACATAGAGGCATTCCATGCTCTCTACTGAACCCTTCTCTCTGATCAGTAGGATGTGGGCCAACATGGTGAGTCAGTAAATGATCAAAAAAATTGATTTTTCTCCCTTGGATGTACGTGGAAGACCCGTCATGTACATCCATGGGATATGACTCGATTTGGTTGACTGTCGACCGAATCACAAAGTCGATCCCTTTACTTTTCCGCACTCTTTTGTATATAGCTTTACTTAGCATTTACATTCATCATGTACTCTATTGTGTGTATGTTTTTATTTTATAAAGGAAATTCCTTCCCTGTTTTAGGGATTTAAACCTTTGGTGCTGGTCACCATCCCCTAACCTATGAAAGGCGGGATTGGGTTAGTCACGACACGGGCCTTGGAATACGGGGCGTGACAACCGTGATATACAAGCCACCTTTAAACATTTTTTTCTATCTTGTCCATGTACTTTCTTTTTTATGACATAGTCTATATCCTATACCAATTTCATTCCATCCGTGTACTACCCCACATTCTTTAGTGAACTGTTTTCGATTTCGCAAACCACATCGGTGTACCGTTCCCGCGTCTCCATGTACTGTTCCTAGAACAGGGTATGTGATCCATGAATTGTGGTACACAGTTCTAATACTTTCCCAATTATCGTCAAAATTCATTATATTGTTTAATCCAATGAAGGAATACTTCCTTTGACAACATCAATAATCCAATTTTGAGGCCCAAAAATTTGGAAAACACTGGGAAACTACACAACCATAAAACCTATCTTTAGAAAACACCAACCATTCTCATTTGTGGTTATCCGGATTTCTCAACAAACACAACCACACCCAAAAAATATAGGGGGACAACTTCAAAGGTTCTTACCAAACAATCTTCCCCTTTGGGTCTGTTGACAATTCTTCTCCTGACAATCTTGCACATTTGGATACCTCATTGATACTTCGTCCAACTTCAACCACCACTCGCTTTACATAATTAAGATAGATATCAATGACTTAGTAAAGACATACTCTAAGACCAGATGAGAAATCCTTATTGTGATAAACAAGAGTATAATGAAATGTTCATCAATGAATCACTTAATTTCTAATCACCAATTTTTTATACCATACTGATACACTAATACCCATGACATACTTTCATCACGATCTTCAACTGTCATGAGATCTAATCATTGATTGATCACTTCTAGGATCTTTAGATTTAATTATCCCCCTATTTTATAGCTCATATAAAAAGATTCTTCTCAACTTCAACTCCCCTTGTCTCACTGCCCCTCTTAACAACTTCTTCACGTGCCTTTTCTCCCCCAAAATAGTCACACTTTCCCACTGTTTATCAAAATCCCAAAGAGAACTTCAAGATTTTCTCCCGAATAGGGGGACCCACATCCACTCTTTTTCAAGTTTTTTGATCTTAATAGACTCATAGAGCTAGTCGATGCCTTTCAAAATCTTCTTTGGGTAATTCCATCATAAGAATATTTGTAACTTGTTGTTCTATGGGAAAATACTCTAATTTTACATGCCCTAGATTCACCTTCTCCTAGATAAAATGATATTTGATTTCAATGAGAGTTTTTAGGAGTGATGTACTGGATTTTAGCTAAGAATTATAGCATCTGATTTATCATAATGGATTCCAATCAGAGATTTCACTTCAACTCCCATATCTTCATGTTGCTGGTTTATCCACTATAGTTTTCTGCAATCTTGAGTAGCTGCAATGTTTTTGGATTCTATAGTGATCAATGAAATGAAATCTTGTTTCTTTATTAACCATGAAATACACAATACATGAAGATAAAAAGCACCTCCATTTTTTGATTTCCTAACATTTTCTAATTCGGCCCAATCTGTATTTTTATACCCCAATAAACCTTGCTGATATTTTTCATTATAAATTAGCCCAAAATCAACTATGCCCATGATATACACTACAATTCTATTATCGATAATCATGTGGATATCTTTCGGATTGGATTGATATCATTCTAATTGGAATGTGGAAAATAAAATGCCAGGCCTTGTTACGGTCATGTATATAAATCATCCAATTATTTTCCTGTATAATGTGATGTTAACTGTCGTTCCATCGTCATCTTTAGATAGTATCATTAGGGTAGCAACTAGAGTCATTATCCCTTTGTAATTATCCATTACAACCCTTATCAAAACCTCCTTGGAATATTTATATTGATAAATAAATGTGAAATTCCATCATTGTGTCACATGTAAGTCAAGGAAAAAATGTCATCTCACCAATCATTGACATTTTGAACTCTCTTTTCATGTATTCAAGAAAACTTTCTTTTTTGTGCTTTATTTGCTCCAAAAATATTATTTCATCAACAAAAATCAGAACCGTAATCTTTTGACAATTTTTATTATTGAAATAAAAATTGTAGTCAATTGGACTATAATAAAACCAAGCTTTTTTAGAAACTGATCAGATGCATGCATCAGCCATATAAATCCATCTTCAGTCGACAGACTCGGTTCGCGTCATTGTGAATAATAAAACCATTTGTCTTATCTATGTAAATTTCTTCTTTGAGAACTCCATTTAGAAATGCTGATGTGACATACATCTGGAAAACCATAAACTTTCATTGTGCTTCTATGACCATGAAAAATCTGATTGTCTCTAGTCTTGTGACATGTGCAAAATATTTTATCAACATCAATAACCTATATCTGAGACTCCCATTGCACACCAGTCATGTTTTTATTCGAATAACAACACCATCTCCATACATTTTGTTGAGGAGTACCCATTTTCTTCTGATGACATTCTTATTTTCTAGTTTCAAAACAATATCCCATGTTTAGTTATTCTAAATTTAGTTAAGTTCTTCATTCATTTCATGAACCCAATTCTTATCTCCAGCAGTTTCATCAAACAATTTTGTCTCAACCTTTGATAAGAATGATTCCTACTGTACATATATCATCCTCCTTGTATGTACTAGTGATATCTGACCCCTAATTATATTCTCCCATTCAATTTCAGATCATCTCACTGGTCTTTGGGCAGACACTAATTTATTTTCATCATCTGAGTCTTCTCCTAAATCTACCTCTGGATTTAGAGTGTCTCCTGACCTACTTGTCTCTTTATCACTATCCTCTTGATTTTGATCATGTATTTTCTAAATATTTTTCTCAATCTCCACTATGGTCACATCATGAAATTAAACTATCTTTCCCAACTGCTTATTAAATTATTTATAATACTTTCTTTTCATTGAGTACACATGAAATATCTCTTCATATACATGGGATTAAAACTTGAAATGTTTCTCATTATTGAGAATGAATCATTTAATTTCGAATATTATAAATTAATTCAATGAAATATTTTATCCATAAAATAACTCTTATAGAGTCTTATACTATTCTGGTCAAAGTAGAGAAATGTTTCATGTGTATACTACTGTCATTTCTGCTTCTTTCCAAAATTTCACTGGAAGGTCTTTTTCATTGAGTATTGTTTGGCCATATTATTGAAAATAAAATTTCTTCTCTCAACTAATGCATTCTTTGGTGGAGTAATTTCTTCTAACACATGATTCCTTATCCTATGTTTTTTGAGATATTCCTCCACTTTTATATTTGTTAACTCTGTTCCATTATCTGTTCAAATCATCTGAATTTTCTGACCAAGCATCTTTTCACATTCTGGTCGATGTCATGTAATGAAACTGAACACTTCATATTAGTGGGTGATTATTGTTACCCAAGACATTTTTCTATAGTCATAAATGTATAGAACATAATATACCTTCCCAATTATATATCTTGGAAAAATTGTCCCTACACACATCAATATACACTAACTCAAAGAATCTGGTTGAGTTTATCTATCTTCATTATATTTCTTTCGAATGATCTTCCCCTGTTGTTAGGAATCACAAGTATGAGTACAATCATGTGATAATCATGGGAGATTTCGAGATGCTTCATATTGCCCAATATCAACCATGGAACCATGGATTATGTGTCCAATACCCTTATTCCATAACATTTTTTCTTCATTATTGGACAAAAAGCACATATAATCTTCTCCACTCAAGAGGTAGATATTTCTTTTTTGTACTATTTTCCTGCAACACAAAAATAGATTTATTTTCTTTTATAATACATATTTTTTTGAAAACTTTTGGAATGTCCTGAGTTACAAAATTAACTAACACTATGAATATTGTGACTAAGCCCCTTAACAACAAAGACATCTTCCCTTCTCATGTCATTTCCTCCCATCATGGATCTTTCTGAACTAATAATATTCAAGACCTCATCATTACCAAATCATAAAATACCATCTTTATCATACCTTATTCAGATCACTAGATCATTATTTACTATTATATGGGAAGTTCATCCACTATCAAAAATCCATATCCCCGTGTGATCTGATTCCTTAAATGATTTTTTTTCATCAACGAACCACTCTGTCTTTTTTTTGATCCACATCATTGATTTCATACCCAACATTGAATGATAATATTGATCATCCTCTGTATATGGCAGACCACATTCAATTTGTAGAGTTGAAAATATATTCTGAATTTTTATATCTTTTAATGATACATTTGATTGCTTCTTATGGAATAATATAGTCTGCCTCAACACATTCTTCTAAAATATTGGAGTGTAATATCATTCCATATATCTAGTTCCTTGAAAACTTAAACAAATACCATCAAATGATGACATAAAATTTTGATCTTTGTATGACCACCTCTATTGGTCTTGTTCCCTTTTTTACTTCATTTCTATGGAACATAAATTTCGAGAGTGTCCCATCTTACGACAACAATAACATATTCTATGAGGTACATTCATGTGTGTAAATGATGCACCACTAGTTGAGCATTGCGTTCTATGAATCTTCCAATTTTGAATCCAATCAAATTCAACCTTCAATATTGGAGATGGTGATTGTATTCTAACATGGACCATAACTTCTTTCTATCAAAGATCAAATACCGTAATAGCCTAATCATTAAGAATATATTGTTTCCTCTATTCTGATGGACCACTCTACTCAAATAATATTTTATTTGTTGCATGTATGATCCTCATTCCTATTGTCGAACCAAGACTTAGTAGATTATCCTGATATAAAATTGGTCATCGTAGACTAACAACATTATCTTCTAATTTTTCGATACATTTGATTTGATCTTTTCTAATTTAAAACAAACTATCAAATAATTTTCAATGTTCTTAAATTTTAAGATTGTACTCAACCACATATTCTATGATTTCTGGCATTTAGGATCGCAACTTTTCAATTTCTACATTCAGCTCATAATTCTCTTCTACCTGCTGATGTATAAAGTGTTTCAATCACAAACAACATTGTTATATTTTTTATTATGGCAATCAAAATATCTACTTCGACAAGGTAAGATTCTAATTCAGTCTAATGATCAACTCTTCCTTCAATTTCTCCTTCATCATTGTCAATTTCCATTCTTGTTAATAAATATCCAACAAATTCTATTATGGAATCTATTTTATGATCATTCAAGTCCTCAAACTCTTGAGCCTCATATTCTTCCGAACATTCATCCTCTTCTGAGTGAAGATTATTCTATTGGATGAACATTATACTAATAATACTCTTACCTTTCTCATTTGATGAATACTTCCTTTGTGAAATTTCATTATTTTCTTCATTTTCACTATCAAACTTCTTATGACACTTTTCTATAAAATTCACAATATTTCTTCATAGAAATCCTAAAAATGGAATTATATCTTTAAACTTCCCTTTTCCCCTTTGCAGATTGATGGAGATAAATGACATGACATCATCCATATTGACCTCCTTAGGACTATCTTCAAAATAGTGTTTCTTCATGGAATTGAATTCCACTTCCATATACATCCCCTTTTCCCTTACATAATTATCATCGTCTATCATTCCATATGATAAAAGGGTACTATGAATGTTATCTAGTGTCAACTCTTTGGAGTCACTGTCGTCCAACAAGGAAACATTCGTGTTGAACCGTGGTGGAAGTTTCCTCAAGATATGTATCATAGTATTAATATCTTCAATAATTCTCCAAGATCCTGCATGTCTTCCCCAATAATATTTATCATATCGAAGAATGAATTAATAGTATCATTGGGATTTATTCTGATATCCACATCTTGTTCCATTGAACCTGTATTATTGCTTCTCAAATTATTTTTTCACCCTCATAAATGTTCAGTAATTTTTCCCACACTTCATGTGATGTCCTACATGACTTCACCTTCATATAAATTACATTAGATAGTGATCCTACTAAAACATGGATCCCTTTACCATCAACATCCAATTCACTTCATTCTACTTCTGAAAAGGAAGCACTATTAATTTCAGTTGACATTCAATTCATAACTACTATAAAGAAATCTATTCCTCCTGATCGGAAGTAGTGATGGATTTGATTCTTCCATAAATGATAATTATTTCAATCAAATAAAAGAATTCCTCTATGATTGACCACCACCTATTATTTATCACTATATTGAAGCACTAAATTTCATCCTTTCGATATGATAACAAGTATTATGACCACTAGGTTGAATACCCAATGAGGGGGGGGGGGTGAATCAGGTTATGACATATTAAAACATTCTCACATTCAGATCTTGTTTAGTAGTTATAAAAAACCCAATTCACACTCCTCTCATATAAATATACAAATAGATAGGAAATCATGCATAGTAAACAACGATTTTTACTTGGTTCACCATCCCTGGGATACATCGAAGGAGAATATAATGGAAATGTGTGGATATACCAAATTAATTAAGGCTCACTTCCAAAAATGAGTACAATGTCTGGGATAGACCTTTTATGCCCATGTTTACTACCATTTCAAGGATTAGGGTCTAGTAATTGCATTCCGAATGGTTACACCCTATGTCTCACTCCCTGGATCACTTCTTAGGGAAAGGGACACTGTCTTCCTCTTCCTGCGCTCACTAACATCAAAAGGAATCCACACACAGTTTATAGATATATAGGTCAAACACAGTTAATGGAAATGTAGGTCGCTTCATTTTCAAGAATTTATGCATCCTCAACTTACTGTATATGCACTTTTGTAGTTCCATTTTCACCTACAGATGAAGACCACATTCCCAGGTACTGCTATATACCAGCAAAAACAATCACAAACTTATTTGAAGATTTCGAATCATTCCTTCTCAAAATCATGAACAAAAATTTTCCCCCATTTACTGTGTACCAGGAATGGTACTTAGATCACCTCCTCTGTATAATTCTACCTCTACTGCAAA
Source organism: Viscum album (assembly GCA_963277665.1). Lineage (NCBI taxonomy): Eukaryota > Viridiplantae > Streptophyta > Magnoliopsida > Santalales > Viscaceae > Viscum > Viscum album. The sequence goes on from OY728136.1 coordinate 2,115,453,539, forward strand.
GCATCCTTCTTTTTTAGAATGCATATGCCTTCACTATAGAGTAATTCTACTGCGTATCCATTCAGTGAACCTCTGGTGTGAATCACCCTCTGTCTGCAAACTATTCTCTGTTCGTAGAGTGACTTTTCAAACCACATTTTTGACATTCCATCTTACTCTATATAACATCTCTTATATGTGTTACAACACTCCAAAAAATTGGTGGAATTTTTTACGTGTGAACCACTTCATCATCCACGATATTCTCCATCGAGAACTTCCTTCGGACTTTGCTGAAATCCATAAGAAAATGATTTTATCTAATGAAATTATGTATCCACAGTAATCAGAAGAATTATTGATTTCTATATTGGAAAATATACCAGCAAAAATCCACTAATCTTAGATTTACCATATCTTCAATCATGATTTTAACGCATTCTGATACTTCTGCCACCATAGACCACTTGCCATTTGTGAACCATTTTTTCTATCCTATCCCCATATAGTATTTTTTCCTACGTGGTTGATCTCCTCTGCCAAGGTCAAGCCATCTGCAACTGCACTACCATCTATAACGATATGTTTTTTGTTTCGCAAACAACTCTGGCCTACCATTCCAACTACTATGTGCATCATTCCCAAATCATAGAACTAGGTCCATGAATTATGGTATTCAATTATCATCCTTTTAGAATTTTATTCTACATTCTTCATATCATTCACCTCTATGAATAAATTATTAATTTTCCAATATCAAACTCCTTATTTGGTGGCCGAAATTTTTGGAAAACACTGTGAATCTACACCACCATAATTACCATTCTTCGACCAACACCAACCATACTCATTTACAGTCATCCAGATTTATCAACAAACACAACCACATCTAAAGAATACCATGAGGAAAGATTGAGGTATTTTTTCAATAATATATCTATATTATATTCCATGTAGATGGGCCTCCTAAGATCCTCATTCACACTGGTAACCTCTCTCAATTTATAAAAATATACCCTTTTTATAAACACAAAAGGTCTGAAAACAATTCCCTGAAACTATGATCTTATGTTCTGAACTCAATAACAATAAAATAAGATACAAAGGTCCAAAAAATACGATGTTAATCTAATAGCCCATTGTCCAAAATCTGTGGACATAAAATATGATCTTATGTTATAAAGTAGAAAAACATAGAATACGTGCATAACATCCATGTCACATGATGTAAAACAGTACGAATTGACATCCCAATCACACAACATTAAACTATGTGACACACCATCCTCACCATATGCTATTAAGACATGTTTATATCATCCTAATTGTAAGTTGTTAAACTATGAGTAGTTTTATTCCACTCCCCAAGATTCCATTTCCTTGTATTTCATCCACCCACAACATCATTAAATTTATTAAACCATTGTTTATCATTTATGAGGATTCTCCCTTTGAAGATGATTATAACCTTTCTCTAAACTAATAATCTTACCTGATGTACTAAAATATGTAATGGAAGAAATCCAAGGAGTGATTTATTCCATTCAAATATTCAAATATTTCATATCTACACATCACATGTCACTCTAATTGTATCCCAATCCTCCTCATGGTCCAAAAAGACCCCCTTCGTGGTCTGACCTCACAAAGCATTGGATCACCTACCATCCTTGAAAAAAAATGAAAAATACTATTGATCACATATTAAGATATTTCATGTGGTTATAACATTGATATTGGTCAACCATCATTTTTTATCCCCATCCTTAGAAAAATGAAAATGGATTGTATGTTTTTATGATTTTCAACAATTGTCTCAAATTTTCATGTCATCCCCTTTGTGCACCAAATATTTTCCATATCAATTCACCCTCCTCATAACCATTTATCAAGGTAGAAATCAATGCCCCATGATTTACCACATTTGTGCACCAATGTGAGTTATAAAAGATTGATAGATTTTCAAAGAACATAATACCCCAACCATAGTCCATCTCATTTAGGACACTCCTTGTGATCAATGAAAAAAATTCAAACCCTATGTGCTTGATGGTTTTTTGAAACTCACATATAAATGAGTACTAAAATGGGCATCCCTTGTTTCTAACATTGCGTGTGACTCACATGATATTACATATTGATTGATGGTTGTCACAAGAGTGTGATTCGATTGAAATGGAAAAGTGCGACCAATGAAAAAAAATACATGAATATGAATTTTTTTAAAAATAAACCCCATATATTTTCATGGGTCATCTGTATAAAATATCAACTATAATACCATAGAAAAATTCCCCTATAGCTTTACATAGAAGATCGAGAACACCAATCAATCATGCCTCTATCACTTGTCCTCCAAGGCCTATTGTAGCCTCACAAGATCTACATCCTCCTCTTCAATCAAAGGGTGAATCACATCATCCCTGATTCACACCCAAACATGATCATCATTGTACTAAGACATTTAATATTACTTATACTATGCTCAAGCTTAGAACACTACTAGCTGATCATTTAGTTGATAGATGAACTCCTCTTAGATGTTAATCACCTTCACACACTCATTCAATTGATCCTCTAGAAACTATGTTTCTTGGTCTGAATTCTATAGATTCTTGGTTCATTCATATTTCTATTTGTATTAAGAAATTTCAAAATATTTTATCTATTCACATACCGTATTGGTAGTTAATGTATGATACCATACAAGGAGTGAATGAGAGTTCATGCCTTATATTCCAATTTTGTGCATCTGGTGGAAAAGTGTTCATATACAGATCACTAGGTATAGATTTAGAGTGTCAATGATGAAGTGTTTTATGTTCCTCCTTGACCATTCATGGGGATTAAGTTTTCTTCAGCTATGTTAGGCCCATAATACTAATTTTCTTCAAGTGGAACACTCATATTTTAGGAAATCAACAAGGAGAGAAATGGTATGTTTCTTTCACTAGGATCCAATCAAATGGGTTTGGCTATATGTTTAGATGGGGGTAATCTTCATCTGACACTACATTGGCAACATAAAATTTTCAATCATCACGATATAACCCTATATGAACATAAATTGTTATTAAATGAGGATTCCATCAATGGAAGATGGTTTGAACCACTTAAGTGGTTGACTCTCTAAGAGTGTTCATATCTATTTGGAGTGATACCATGGGTTACCCCACCGATGAAATATACTATGTGCGTATCATCTTGAGAACTTCTAGAAATGAGAACATGTTAGTAGGTTTGAATAGTGAAATTTAGATGGGTAAACATAGATCATGTAAGGGATATGTTTTTATATAGGGAATGTTTTTTTGCAAACCATAGCCTCTATAATTTGAAAGTGATTTCCATCAGAAGATACCCCTTGAAAATGGTCGACACATCGATGGATAAAACTGGAACCTTCAGTTCATCTTGGGAGGAAGGTTAAAGGAAATAAATATTTTGATACATTAAACCAAATATCTCCCTTAATTATTAAGGGATACATGATGGATAATATTCTATCAAGCCTCGACGCAGGGGGATCTTGATGACCAGTTACTCAAGATGATATGTCTAATTGTATGTAGACCCTACCATTAGAATTCCATGGAATGATCCCATGTTGATGACATGGTGGATGGAGGGATATAAGGATTCGCTTATGACCTAATCACCAGTCCATCCAGATTCACCACCTTGGCCATTATTTCTGTGGTGTTCCCCTCGATATCTATTGAAATAACTCCCCCAAAACAACCACTAATAAAATTTGTTCACCCGCATCCAATTATATCATAAGGAATATCTCGATTAGAGGCTCGGGATAAAAACTAAGGGGTATGGTTGGAAGAGGTAGATTGAGTAACAAACCATCAGTATTTCACTGAACAAGATATTGTTTAGGTCATCACTCTAATCAGGGACCACACTACACTTATGGGTAGTCTCCTAACCATCAGCTGACCCCATGGTTATTAAAAAATGGAACCATGTATATCATCATCAATTGATTCCTCTTTGATATATTTTTCACATGATATGGTCTCCAAAATAACATTCTCTCCTCTGAATATCATCCATAGTGGGTCACATGGAAGTGAGTGTGCCCTTTGTTAGTAAGAAAAGTTATTCTAGGATAAAATGTATGAATTAATCATGTGGAAGAGCACCCTGGAAGTGATCATGGATAGATTTACTTCTGTAGAATTTATCCCTTACTTAGTCAACATCTTCCATAGCTTCTCAACTGTCATGGTTATCCTTTTCCCCCAAAATACACCTAGATCATTGGGAAGGATGAATCAATATTTGGATTTACCAGATAAAATATATTCATTAATGGGGTCTCCATATTTCTACTCATCCGTACCCATGTCCCATTGATTGATCAAACTACTTCCTTAGAGAAGGCACTCCACTATAAAAGGCAAGGGTGAAACATAACCTTGTATATCCCCATATTCAGCCTCAGTTAGAGTCTATGATTTTTTATAACCCCTTTGGGATATGCCCCAATTCTATTCTACATCTCCTACACATCGCTTTCTGGTGTGACTACCCTCACATGCTGAAGTATAATCATGGTCGAGTATGTTGCAACTAGGTAACTGATATAAATTTATAGAGCTTCATGTTAAAATTGGTCAGTGGTACACATGAACATCCACCACATCTGATTAAGAAAACAATGATTCCTCTCATCACTAATCCCCCATGTATACTATCTTTATCAACTTCTAGAATTATATGGAGTAATATGAAATACATGATAGAGTGTACATCTCACAGAATGTGGTTCCATCTATCATATCCAATAATAATCTACCTCAAAAGGCATCCAGGTAATCTTGCTAATCTTGTGTCCCCTTTGGGTTGTGCATCATCTCACTGGATGGGTTGAGAATGGATGGATGTTGAGTTTCATAATTTTCCAATTCTAACTGTGACATCAACTTCAATGAACACCACCATCCAAACCCTATATTTTTTGTAATGAACATTGTAGACTATAATTTTGAGGAGTAACGGATATAAAAAATTCATAGCCTATGAAGTTCACTCAGATCCATCATTAACTAGAATTAGAATAAGCTAATGATCTACCTAGGTATGCTTCCCTTATCCACATGGACTAAGAGAATATTGAGATAGGACAACATCGATACCCATAGGGTTACCTAGATTTCAAACACCAAGACCTCCACTATCATAAGTGTTTGTAGATAAAAGTACATATGTGTGTCCCTTAATGGAATCAGATACTAACTAATAAAAATGGTCATAAATTCCACATAAAAATCCACTGACTTCTAGTCCTCAACCATGATATATCCCCACTAGTTATCACTCCCCCTCTCTATTATCAGCTAGTATGGTCCATGCATCATTGTCTACTACACCGACAAACTCTACTTGGGGAACTGAAGAGTCTTCACCGTTTGATCCTTCTTAATGAACATCTAAAACCATATCTTGAATATGAATTTATTTTAAAATATTGGATGGTGCTTCCATAATTTGGATATACATCCATAATGTGATGTTTCAAAAAGAGGAACTACTACTTATATCCCCAAAAATTCATCACTGGGATGAACATATCATATTTGAACCTGCTTAATGGGATGCCACTGATGTAGTGACAGTTCCACATTCTGATTCCCACCTCCCCATGATGATGGAGGAAGGTGTTGTTGTTTGGATACCGTTGGGTTAGGTGCTATGTTAGTAACTCATGTTGGTGATTTGAATGAAAATATGATTTACACACTCCCACAAGTAGTATGATGTGGCATATCTCATACCTATAATATTGTAAGTTAAATCATTCCCATTATGACAATAGCCAATCTACAGTACTGTTTACCCACCACATAAATCCATGTCCATGTACCAGTATTTTCCATTTTCGTAAATATCAGTTTGGACATCATGTGTGTAACATGTGAGGAATTATACACACTCTCTCTTTATAGGGTTCGTTGTGAATTTCCTCCTCATTCCACTCAGGCCATAGAGAACGATTCCCAAAGGATCCTAATAAGGGTTATTCTAGTTCAAATTCCCCTAATGATAGTGAAACTAAATACTTTTTGTGTTCACAGTGATGGTTGTAATTTCCACCACATTCATCACCATTATGATCTATAATTCATGTAGTTTCTCAAAAAAGAACATCTCAATCCTTTGGTCAGCAATCCAAGGAGTTCCTTTTTGATTAAAACAACCATTCATCCATGTGGAATTTCTAGGTCCTTTATATATCATCTCTTTGGGTGGAAGAAGAAACATCGAGATTAGCTCTATTTTCTTGGTTGTCACTTCATATAGATTATGATTAAAATGTTTATATTGTGAATGTCTTGGGAAAGTTCACATAATGTATTTCATGTTGTTAATAATTTAGAATTATCCGATAAATTGTTTTATGTGAAAAAAATCTATTTAATGAATTTCAAATTTAAATGAATTTCATTGTTAAATATCACAACTTCACACATTGTGTTGAATTCTAAGCAAGATATATTGTTTAACACACAAGGATGTTAGAGTACATTGTGAATGGATCCATGGAAAATTTATAGGGACATACCACTACTTTGTTCATGTCCTGGAACACAATTTCAATAGAGATGGAATAAAAGGTGTGAAATAATGAAAATCAACCACACACATTGATGTTCCCCTCAGAACCTGACCTTCTAGTCCTCTATTAGATTATTTTTTTAGGGGTGGAATATTTGGTAAGAAAATGTGTCTTACACCTAGAAAGAATAATTTTGGATGAACTATATTTGAAACCCATTAAAATGTAACATTCACGGGTCTTGGAGAGTGTTTCTAGAAAGTTCCAAAGATTAAGCCACAAGATGTAGTTCATAGAATAATGTAAATTTGTCACCAAAGGAGGTGTCAAATGTTACGGGTACCAGATAGTCCAAAATAAACCCCATGGAACATTAACACAAAGAATAAAGCTTTAATTAATAAAAAATCAGTTGTACAACTGGGTATCTATAACCGAATATTGATCACCATTCACATATGTTGTACGGTTAAGGCCCCAACACCCAATCCATGTGCATGAAAAAAGTGACTTGTGCATACCCCATCATGAATACATCGAGTTACATAATATAGGTGAAATTTGAGTTGAGGTTGTTGTATGGCCTTGACCTAGTGAAAAAGTAATGAGAAGTATTGAAACTTATTCTATGAAAATGACTATTGATTCCATTAGTCATGAATTTCATATGTAAATATATCCTCATTCACCCCCACCATAAGGATGCTCTCCAAAAAATGAAAAGACTCTATCATGCACAAAAACACGTCTCTTTTATGATAGTTTGAAAAAATGGAACTGATGGAAGCACAATGGTTGGGAAATTGAATAATGGACCTCTTGTGTCCCAAATGTGACATGGCCTATGGTTTAGTGATTCCCGTGCAAGACATACTAAATATGGTCGGGTTCACATGATGGAAGCTACCATAATCCATCCCTAATCTACGCCCATCTCCAAATATTGTGGGAAAAATATTCCATTAAAATACCTATGTTTTCATTATTATAGATTCCCATTCTTGGGATACTATACCATCAGAATCAATTTATTTTCCTTGTACTAGTTTCCCTTACTCACATAATGTTTTTCAGAAAACATGACATTGATCCACAAAAAAAACATTAGGTTCTTGGATCGGATGTTCCCGATTATTTTTGTATGACCATTACCCAACATATTTCTCCAAATAATATGCACATTAATTCCAATAAATCTAATAAAAATGTACCCTATATTATGGAAAAAATTGAATATCTTTCATAGGAGTGTCGAAACCATATCCCACCCATAAGAACATGACCAATTTTCACATAGTCCTTATAGGTGGATCATCATGGGAAACCATTAACCTTTCTCATTGGGGATTCTGTATAGTGAATCTCCTCCCCCTTCGATACTATTTTCCATTTTAGAGTAAGTCCAAACCACATTTGAGCTACACAACATTGAAATTATTAGATTCATATCCCAGTCATATGACATTGATGAGAACAAGAAATTTCATAGGGCGTGACATAAAACTATAGCCTTACCCTAGGAAATGAACACATGATGTCGTATGTATAATCATCATGAAATTACACCTTCTTCTCCATCTCCCCATGGGATTAACCTCAAACATCTCCCTAGTGGATGATCCTCCTATAACGAGTAGAATCTTAGTGTATTCCCTATACCATATCCCAAAAGATTTATGATATTATAGTAGAAAATTAAATGTTTAATTACCAAACCATCCCTCATATACCCTCCTTCCATGAATCAAATGTTCATACCAGATAATGTTAGTGATCATGGAATAGTCCCTTCACATGACCAAAAATTGTGGGATTGAACTACTTTGGTTCTTGTTCCATATATCTTACATATTGTACATATGAACCCTTCCTAAGGATCAATATAGAAAGCATCCTACTATGAAATAATATAACCTAAGGACCTACTTTATGACCTATCACCATAAGGTGTTAATCCTATGAAATTATTCACCTCTTATGGATATTAAATCCTCACCTAACCAGTCCCAAAAATACTTTAACCATGTCCCCATATCCACAATACATTAATCTGATTCTATGATCCAAAATCCATGCCCCATGAAATAAACATGGGGTTGTATAGGTGAAGATCATCCGATGACTTATAAACTTCATGAAAACTACCCCATTATCGGTATATGATTTCATGTGTACAATGGATTTGATGATGCACACATGAGATTCCCTACAAAATGGGAAGACAATATAGGTTCTCAATATGCCTTATCTCATGACATACCGAGACATGCCCAACTTATCTACACATCACGAATAATTTTTTTGCCTATTTGTGATAGAATATACATCGTTAACCACCATACACCTCAAGATGGTGTGAGGAACATGTTCTATGAAAATACCGTCAATAAATGTGGGAGACCTAGACTAGGTAATGAAATCATTGGAGGGATCCATGGAAGGGGGAACCGACATCCCATAATTACATTTCAATCATGTTGTACACATCACTGATGAAATTGATTAAATATGTTTTCATCTAGAAAGTGTTTATATGTAGAAACACAATATAAAATTTGATCAACTATCCCCAATGAATGAATTTGAAACATATTCACATCACATGAAGATGTATTAGTTCACCATACACATAATTTATGCTATTATATCACACATTAGTGGAATGTAAGATGGTATATTAAATATACTAATTCCATAATCTTAATAATTTCATAAAAATCATATTAATATGTAATAACCATCATTATATCCAACCATTTACAATTAATATGGAATATTAATTACAATAGTTAGTGAGGTGTTTTTCCTCTATACATAAGATTGACTATTTCATTTCCAATTTGATGAATGTGGATATGGGTTAAGGTGATTCCATTAACATAATAACAGTTCATTTTTTGCGGGATACTGTTATTATTATATTATCACATTTTAATAAGGTTTAACATACCTTAAAGATGAAATAAAAAAAATTCAGACGTTTAATAATATAACTTCTTTTTGGGAGGTCATCCTTTGGTTTATAATTAAATAATTCTTAGAAGGGATTCTTAATGAAAATAAAAAATAAATGGTATATGATGAATATAAGTAATTTTTAGAGGTATTGGCCTAAATAAATGGAATATGATGTGTGAAGTGGGGAGGAGTGGTGGTGGCCATTAATAAGTGGGGGAGAGGACACACATAGAAATTTTGAAAAGACAAGTTGATTCCCATTTTTTTCATTCCAAATACCTCTAAATAGGAAATTATCAAACCTTACATATTATAAAGTTTAATAATATACATAAATTGGATTTGGATATGTTTTATGCCATTTTTGACCCATATATTCCTTGATTAGCCCATGTTAAAAACATTTTTAAATTATGAACAATAATTATATTTTACCTTTTTCAACATTCATTATAGTAATAAAACTAAATTCACCATATCAAATAATATAAATTATTATTTTTAAAAATATGGAATATATTTTGAAAAATTGAATTCATAGAGGTGGTATAATTCAATTTAACGTAAAACCGTATACGTAATGAAAGAGTTTTTTTTCTAAGGAAAAACATTCAAAATATTAAAAATGATTTTTTATCAAAATTCAAAAAAAAATTAAACCAACGAAATAAATTAGTTTAATTTCATTATAATTTAAATTATTTAATTTAAATCAATTTTTAGATTCAATTTATTTATTTACATAATTTAAATGAAAATAATTTTTCAATAACAGTCAGTATTTTTCTATATTAATCAAAAAAATATTTTTTTAACAAATTTCCCAGAAAAAAACCAATGGAAATTTTGACATGTATATCTAAAAAATAAAGATTATTTTTGTAAATAAATTTTATATATGTGATTAATATTATATTTAAATTATTTTTACAATGTGATACTATTTTTCCATTTAGAAAAATATAGTTTTTAAAAAGCATTTATTTATATTTTAAATCACTTGTATTTTATTTATAATAAATTTATAAAAATTTAATATATTTTATACATTTCCAAACAAAATAATATTTATAATATATTAATTACTATTAATAACAATCATATTAATAGGATGAATGTAAAGGTAATGTTTAATTAATAATACTTTAATAGAGTATTGCATTTCATCTAATCTTGGTGTCGGTTGAATCACAAGATATCAAATATATTGAATTTGTAGTAATATATTTTAATGTATATAGGTGTTATATTCACTAATATTATTGGTTTTCTTTTCATACATTCCATCGAACAAGATATTACTATTTAAAATTCACATGGGTGTTACATGTGTACACATGTATAATTATATATTCTCAAAATCATTAGTGCAAGTTAGTGAATCATGAAAGAATTTTTTTATATAATATATTTAGGCAAATTTTGAAATAATTTATTCATTATGATATTATGATCTCATTTTTATATTTTTATGTTAATCTATTTTCTATGTTATGAATATTTATCATTTCTTATTGGTAATTGTTTTGTTATACTCTTCTGAAATGTCCTTTAATGCTCACTTTTTTATTATGATTATCACTCATTATAATATGTATATTTCTCATATCCTCATGAATTATTAATGATTATTAATAGATCCTTGATAAAAATTTTATCCATCCCATGCTATGAATTTAATATCAGCACTTTTATTTTATTCTCTCCCAGGTAATGAAAATCAGTTTTCATAATGGAACATTTAGACGAGGCACTTGTATGGTTCACATAATAAAAAATTAGAATTAGAAATGTTGAATAAATTTATTATGTATCTATTTTCCTAAGACACTCATCTTATCTATCCTAGGGTATTTTTACTTCTATTTATGACTTTTAATTTTTTTTAATAATATTTAAGAGATAATAGAGAATATTTTCTTATCTTGGTTCACATTATTCATGAAATTCAAAGGTTGTACAAATACATCTGAATTTATATCTTCAATGGACTATTTATTCAATATATACTAATGTTTATAATGGATTACCATTCCCAATTTCACATCCTTGTTATATAGTCTATATCCAGCACCTTCTTTGTTTTTTGTAGTTTATATAAAGATAATTAATGACATTTATGATTATATTCATGAAAATAATAGGTATTTACATATTCATCTAAGGTTATCTCTTCCATGTGGGATTTAATTATTATTTTAATTCTGGGAATTATTTTGTTTCAATGTCATATTCAAATAGAATTGTATATCCTTTATTATATGTTGGTGGAATTATATGATCATTAACCCTTAAACCAGATCCATTTTATTCTTCTTTAATTATTTATTAGGGGTTTAAAATTTAACTTTTTCAACCATATTGTGTATTCAAAATTACTTGAAATATGTTTTTATTAAAGATAACCTTATTTCTATTTTTGTAATCCTTTTCTTATATATCCATGCTCATCAAGTTGTTTTATGTTAGGATTTATTGAAAAATATATTTTTTATAATGGAACATTATATTACCTTTTGATTTGTATAAAAATGATTAAATTGAATCTTATTAAATTTATTCCATATTGGACAATTTTTAATTTTAACAAAAAATATAAATGAATATTTATTTATTGTATATAACATAACAAACTTTCCAATTACCAAGACAATTATTTCGTTCATCAGAATTATTTTATAAGACTCATTATGTTTTAAATTAAAATAAAACACAAAATATTCAACAAATGTTTTTAAATGTTTACAAAAGAAAAATATATTACCATTTATTCAGAACTCATTTTAAATGTTTTTATAAATGTGATTTTATTTATGAAAAAATATTTTATGGATTTATATTCTTCTATGTGTATATTATCATATCATATCATCCAAATTATTCTTCTATATATTGTATGATGAATTTTTATATAAAATAATTAAAAAAATTATCTTCATTCATTAATTTAGAGATGATGGAATTGTGACATTGTAATGATGTTACTGTGAAAAAAATACATTCAATTAGGTTAATAATGATTTTAAAGAATCATGATTGATTTATTATTATTTATTATATATATATATATTATTTTTTTTGGGTCCATTATACCCCTCTAAGACATTGGGTACTGTTTGATATCTCATGATCTCAGTGGTACATGGGTGATTATCCCAAGAAAAATAGGGTACATTTATAGCAACCAAACCTTTTATTACATTACTATTACATAAGTTCAGAGGTATACAACATAATAGTATTTCACATAGAGGATCCAAAAGATTAGTGTGTTGGGAAAACTATGACCATACATAACAAACACAATATGAAGCATAATCATTTATTTAATTTCTTCTTCTATAGATTCTTATTGGCACTTTTCCTCTCCTTATTACATGTAGCCACCTAAGGATATACATCACAAGGGGTGATATAGAAGCCCAAATAGAGGATATTTTAGAAAAATATAGAATGGGGTGAGAATAATCATAACATAGTCAAAAGATCATGAACATGAGAGGAGCATAAATAAATGACTTGAAATGTGGAAATGCATAAAAATGAAACTTCAGGTCATAGTGGTTGACTAACACAAATACTTGTAAACCAAGATAGCATCTTGTTCACATGTCATTTAAAATTTAATCATGAGATTAATCACTTTACCTAATGCACTGGAGTGCTGTATAATTCTGGGTGCACCCGTCACATTCAAACATTCATATTTCGCTATATAATTATTGGCGCACCTGTCACATCATAACATTATCATTATCATGATTTCCACATAGAACACAAATAAAAAAGGAACATTACTAAACCATGTAATGGAATGAGATTCATCTCAATAGAATACATTTATATGCTTTGGGTTCCCAAAATAAAGATGGAACAACATACTTGATAGAAGAACTGTCAATATTGAATGAGAAGTAAAAGTGGTGTTCTTGAAAGAAGAGTTCTTATGGGAAACTTTTTATTTTTCATAAATAATGTTGAAAAACATTTATAACCCATTAATGGAATTAAAATGATGAACAAATGTTTTAATAGGAGTAACCATATCAAAAATGGAGTGAAAGAGAAAGAACCTGAAGGATGAAAGTTGGGTTCGAGAATTCCCCCTACCTTGTATCTGAATACTTCCTTCTCTTTAATGTCATGTATAATGAAATTATATTAATTAATTAAAAATACATAACCTTTTGTACATTAATATGGTTAATAATGGTTTAATTTAGTGATTTTATTTTCCTTTGGATGAGTTATAGTGTTTAAAAACATTGTTTGGGAATGTTCGTTTTTATGATTTTTCTTTGGTGGTTCACTTGTATTCATAAATTGAAATTCGGGTAGAACATGGGTAAACATCAAGAAATGATATTAAATTTAATTAATGATATTATAGGGGTTTTAATTATCTTATAATTAATTATATTAGATCCATGTGGATGAATCATTAGATAAGAATTAAATGATGGTTTTTTGGGTCAATTTTGGGCGATTTTTCGATCACAACGAACTTGTTTTAACTTATCAGTTAGTAATGTGGCCATAGATTATTTCCATAACATTAAATAGGAAATAATAAATATAAAATATTCTGTTTCACTATAAAAATGGTTTCATGACTAGATCTAAAGGTATAAATGGAAGAAGAAATCATGTCGTTCTTGAAGGTGATAAATTAACACCTCACGAACAACGTTTGCTTTAATAAAATAAAAGTAAGTGGAAAAAGGGGGTTTGGATGATATAAAATCCAATTAGAATCATAAAATAACATTATATGTATAATAATGGAGTTACAATACAATTAGGATGATTATTGGTGGGGAGAGATCATGAAATGAACTTGAAATTGAGAGGAAATTAAAGGAGAATATGGAGGGAAATTACCTCTTGAATCCTTCTCTTGTGAACCTCCTTAAGGTCCTAATAATGGTATTTTGATGCAACAATCAGCTCTTTGACGTGGAGGAGTGGATAGGGATGGTATTTGGGCAGTATTTAGAGAAGTCTTGGAGCTTTAGAGGTGTGAGGAAATGAGGGTGTGAAGGGTGGCATTTATTGTGGAGGGGAGAGGGGTTTCCTTAATATAAAATTTATTAGTTTATTAATTTCCCATAAGACAAGGAAGTTTGAGTCTTGAATGAACAATAATAGGAATTTTATCATGTGATACCTAACCAAGGGGGCTTAAATCTACAGAGCATCATCGATGACTCAATTAATCCATTATTTTTCATTTATTGTAAATTATCAGATTCTACTATTCATCAAATATTCAAGTATCTCAGAATAATCCCAAAAAATTATCCCAACCATTTTTCAACGTGTATAATTCAAAAATGAATTCCATGTTTATAAAATAATTTTCTAAATATTATTAGATTAATATTTAATTAAAATCATAATTTACTTAGAAAATAGTTTTTAAGATTAAAACTGATTTTATAGTGATTTCAAAAATAAAATAGGGACTTATAAAATTATATAAAAACTATAAGCAATTGATTCAATAATTTATGAATACATTTTAGGGAAATAAATATTATTTTAAATTAATTAATTGATTATAATTATTTATTTAGGACTTACAAAATACAAAAACGTTTACTAAGGTCAAATTGTCAATTTCTAAGATGTCTAAAATTTATTTAATTTCTCATTGTTAAGGTTGATATTTTGTGGGATGATTTACTATTCATGAGGGTCATATTACTATTCATAAGGGTAGGTTACTATTCACAATGGTATGTTACGATTCACCTAAAATTATGTTTGTTTCATTAGACTCCGAAAATCATATTGAACACAACCGTTTATACTAGCTTTTCAAAATTCTAAACACAGAAGTGAAAAAATTATGTTTAAAGGTCACTTATCACTTAGTAGTTCATTATGTTGTGTTTTCATGATATAAATATAATATGGGAATTTCCATTAAAAAAAATTGGGTCATCGCATTCTTCTACCCTTAGGAAATTTCGCCCTCAAAATTTCACTTTACACAAACAGGTGAGGGTGTTTATCCATCAATGCCTCTTCTTGTTCCCATGTTGCTTTCTAAAAAATATGGTTCCTCCAAAACACTTTGAAAAGATGGGTTTTCTTGTTGAGTAGAACCTTATCTCTTCGATCCTGAATCTTTACTGACTTCTCCTCAAAGGAGATATTATCTTCCAGCTGCACCACCTCTGAGTTTAGTACATGTGAGGGTTCTGGTATGTATTTCCTCAGTAGTGATACATGAAACCCATCATGAACTTGAGCCATATTCATTATAAGTGCAAGATGATAGGGCAAAACTCCTACGTGGTCAAGGATATCAAAGGGGCCAATATACCTTGTTCTTAGATTCCCTTTCTTCCCAAATTGCATGACTATCTTCCATTGAGATATTCGTTGGAAGACTTTATCTCTAACGTCGAACTCCACGTCCCTTAAATAGTTGTCATCATGTCTCTTTTTCCAACTTTGAGTAGCATTGATGTGTTTCTGGATGAATTGAACCTTCTCTGTCATCTCTTGATCAAGATCAGGTCCAAGTAGCTTTCTTTATTAGACTGTATCCTAACAGGTTGGAGTTCTACATTGCTTTCCCTATAGAGATTCAAATGGAGCCATCTGAATACTTGAGTGGAAGCTATTGTTGTATGAGAACTCAACCAATGAGAGATTCTGATCCCATCCACCTTAGAATTGTATAGAATGGGAACTTATCTTATCTTCAAGCATCTGAATAGTCCTTTCAGACATGCCATTAGTTTGTGGGTGATAGGTCTTGCTGAAATTTAATTCAGTACTCAAATAATGTTGAAGGCTCCTCCAGAATTTAGACGTGAATCTTGGATTACAGTCAGAGAAAATTGAGAGTGGAACATCATGCAGTCTCACCACTTTCTTCACATATATATTTGCAAGTTGTTCATGTGAGAGATCTTCCCGAATAGCGATAAAATGGGAAGTCTTGTAGAGTCGATCAACCACAAACCATATCGCATTATTTCCCTTTGAAGTCTTCAGGTGACCTGTGAAAAAGTACATAGTAACATTTTCCAATTTCCAAATGGGTATAGCTAATGGATTCATCTCACCTTTGGACTTTTGTCACTCATCTTTATCTTGATGACATACCAAGCACCTTGATATGTATTCTGCAATATCCTTATTTATTTTATCCCACCAGAAGTGTTCTCAGAGATCACGGAACATCTTGGTACTCCCATGATGGATAGAGAAGGTTGAGCTATGTGCATTATCAAGAAGATCCATCTTTATCTAGTGTGATGAAGGCACACATTGCCGCAGTTCCAAACATAATCACACCATCATCATCGATATGGAACTCTTGTAGCTTCCCTTACTTTACTGCATTCACCCTCTTTTGTATCTCCAAATCATCTCATTGTGCTTCCTTAATCATCACCTAGATGGATGGTAGCACAATAATTTGGGCAAGGTAGGATTTATCCCACACACTTATGATTTCCAAATCCATTCTTCCCATATCCCTGAAGATAGTGTCTGTCTCAATATGCAGCATGGATAGAGTAGCATGTTCTTTTCACTTTATACCATAAGCAACCTTGTTCTTCTATCCAGGATGATAGTGAATAGAGAAATCATAATCCTTGATTAGCTCTAACCATCTCCTTTGACGCATGTTGATCTCTTTTTGTGTAAATATATACTTTAGGCTCTTGTGGTTGGTGTATATGTCACACTTCTCGCCTTAAAGGTAGTGCCGCCAGATTTTCAAGGCAAAAATCACGGCTTCCAGCTCTAGATCATCTATCATGTAGTTCTGATCATGGATCTTTAACTGTAGTGAGGCGAAGGCTATCACATTATCATTTTTCATGAGTACACAACCCAATATTTTCATTGAAGCATCACTGTATATCACAAAACATTCTCATCTTTTTGGTAGTGTGAGTACAGGTGCAGTGATCAACCTTCTCTTTAGCTCTTTGAAGATTCCCTCACATTGTTCCATCTAGACATACTTTACCCATTTCCTTGTTAACTTAGTTAGAGGTCTTGACAATAGTGATAAGTTTCTCACAAAACGTCGGTAGTACCCATCTAATCCAAGATAACTATGGATTTCTGTGACACTAGATGGTCGGGGCCATTCCTCAATTGCCTTAGTCTTTGAAGGATCCACATAAATTCCCTCACTTGTGATTACGTGTCCCAAGAACGTGAATTGATTCATCCAAAATTCATGCTTTCTGAACATGGAATGCAACTTCTCCTTTCTCAATTTCTCCAACACAAGTATTAGATGTTTGTCATGTTCGTCTTTTCTCTTGGAGTAAATGAAAATATCATCGATAATGACTACCACAAATTTATTGAGGTAGTGTCTAAAGACTCTATTAATCAAATCTATGAATATTGCAGGGGAATCAGTAAGTCTGAAGCGCATCACCAAAAACTCATAGTGCCCATACCTTGTTCGGAAGGAAGTCTTCTGAATATCTTCATTTCTCACCTTTACCTAATGAAATCCAGAACGCAGATCCACATTTGAGACATATTGAACTCCTCTTAAGTAGTCGAACAAGTCATCAATCCTTGGGAGAGGATAATTGTTCTTTATAGTTATCTTGTTGAGTTCCCGATAATCGATACACAATCGCATTGTTCCATCCTTCTTCTTCACAAAGAGCTCTGGTGCACCCCAAGGTGATGCACTAGGGAATATGAACCCTTCGTCCAGATTCTATTGTAGCTACTTCATTAACTCCTCCAGTTCGATAGGAGCCATCCTATAGTGACACATTGATATAGGAGTATCTCTAGGCATGAGTTCTATTGAGAACTCTACCTCATGATCCGGGGGAATTCTGGGTAACTATTCGGGAAATACATCTCAATATTCCCTTACGATGGGAATTTCTTCAAGGTTGGAGCTTTCCTTCGACTCAACCATTTGGGCGATACATAATTCTTCATAGGGAATCAACAGCCACACCATTTAAGGATTTGCCAAAGGAGATTCATGATCTTCCTTGCATTTATCGAAGAGAATGGGATTTTTCAGAATATGAAAAGATATATCCTTTTCCCGAAAGTTTATATGTGATCTATATAACGAGAGCCAAGCCACCCCCACTATAGCGTTGAATTCTACTAGGGGGGTATTACGAGATTTTCTGGAAGAATCTCCCCACATACACCAACAAGAGAAGAGTCAAACACTTGGGTTGCAATGATTCCACCACTTTGTGTTTTTGTATATATCACTACTTCAAGGGTTTGGGGCTTTGATTCTATAGTTCTAGAAAACTTGCAAGATATAAAGGAATGCATAGAACCAGAATCAAATAAGACTTTTTCCATTATTCATTGAATAGGAAGTGTACCTTATATGACTTCATTATCAGGCTCCACCTCTGCAGTAGTGAGGGCATAAGCCTTCCCTTGTTCCTTTTGCTTTGGTGGTTGCTGACGTTGATTACCCTCAAGAACTCGAGGTTTAGTGCACTGGTTTTCATAGTTCCCTAGCTCCTTACTGTTGTAGCATTGAACTATGAGTGATTCTCTCCTTTCATCGGCTTCATTATCCTTCATTTTCAGGTCTTTTCGATACTCTTGAGCACGGTTCACTTCTTTCCCACACTTGAATCATTTCCCCTTCCCTTTGAGGAAGTTCCCATGGTTCAACTTCCCCCATTTTTGGCATGTGGGTCGTTGATTTTTCTTCCCACCTTTATCATTAGATCCACTAGATTGAAACTCCATCTTTCTTTTCTAATCACCATAGCCATGGGACCATTCTCCAAAATCCGTATACACATTATGAGAACACCAAAAAACTTATTCATAACTCCCAAAATATCGAATTTCAAGATTCTTTCAAAGGTGTGGTTTTATTCCACTAAAGAATCTATCAATTTTACTACAATTGTTGATAACAAAACACGAAGCATACCTTGAAAGCATTGTTAAATTTTCTTCGTAGGTTGTGATAGATTCTGCTTCTTTTTTATTGATCTCTATGTATTCTCTCTCCATCTTCGTGCAAAGTGTTCTTCAGAAATACTTATTAAGAAACATTATCTTAAAGTATTTCCATTCTATCTCTTCAATTTCCTCCCTTGGATTGGTGTTATTAATCAAATCCCACCATTGATCGGCTTCTGCATCTAGATGATAAAAGGATAGGGTCACCTTATCCATCTCATAACAGTGAAGAACAAAAAAGATCTTCTCCATGGAGTTGACCCACTGTTCCCCCAGTAGTTGATCGGAAGATCCACTAAGCGTCAGTGGTTGTTGCCGCATAAAACATTCGATAGCAAGTTTCTCCCTCCATGGTGAAGGAGGACGTTCCCCATTATTATGGAAATTATTCATAACATGAGATAATTGGGTAAGCATCGCCATAATGTTTTGAACTCCACCTCCCAAATCATTTCGGATGTCATTCGAGCAATCGTTGCATTGGCCCTCGCAAGAGTTGTTGGCGTGATTTCTCCTGGTTCCCACCATATTATAAAATAGAGTAGGTTAGAAAAAAACATAAGTAAACAAGTCATGAATACATAAATTATTCATTTTAACAACTTATACTAAAAGAATAACATATGGGATCTCTAGGTAAATATTTTTGAGTGTATATATGTACATAGTCACATGCTATAGTTTTCCTCTAGGGTTCACTAATACTAATTCCTAAATTAACTAAACTTTGCCTCTGATACAAACTATAGCAACCCGACCTTTTCTTAAATTACTATTACATCATTTCAAATATATAAAACATAAGAGTATTACACATAGAGGATTCAAAGGTTTAGTGTCTTGGGAAAACTAGGACCATACATAACATATACAACATCATGTATAAACATTTATTTAATTTTTTCTTTTCAAACTTCTTATTGGCACTTTTCCTCTCCTTAGTACATGTAGCCACCCGAGGATATAGATCAAAAGGGGTGAGATAGAAGCCAAATAAGAGGATAGTTAAGACTAATATAGCATGGGGGAGCATAGTTATAACGTTGGAAAAAGATCATGAACATGAGTAGAGCATAAATAAAAGACTTCAAATGTGGCAATGCATAAAAATGAAACATCATGTATTATTTGTTAAATACGACACATACATGTGAAAAAATCTACGATCTTTTTCACATATCATTTCACATTTACTCATGAGATTAATCAAATTACCCAATTCATTGGAGTTCTGTATAATTTCGGGCGCACCCGTCACATAATAACATTATCATTATCATGATTTCTACATAGAACATATATCAAAAATGAACATAACTAACCCATGGAAAGGAATGGGTTTCATCTCATAAGATTACATTCCTAATTTTTTGGTTCCCAATAGAAAGAGGGAACAACATACTTGATACAATATCTATCAATATTGAATGAGAAGTAAAAGGCGCGTTCCTGAAAGAAGAGTTCTTTTGGAAAAAATTTGATTATTTATAAATACCCGTGACAAAAATGTATACCCCAAAAATGGAAATACAGTGTTGAACAAATTATTTTATAAGAGTAACCATATCAAAATGGAGTGAAAGAGAAAGAACCCGAAGGATGAATGTTGGGTTTGAGAATTCCCACCAGCGTCACCTTTGTCCCTTTCTCAATGCACCCTAGTCTTCTAATGTTCCAATGTAAAAAAACTTTTTGAAACCATTCCAAAAAATTAATAAAAAATAAAACCCATTATTTTTTTCATAGGTGTTTTGAAAAACCATTTCCAATCAATAACGACTATTCAATCACTTAATCAAACATATTGTCCGCGCGAACCTATTTTTAATGAAATCCACAATTTAAAACATTTATCATTAAAATAAATACCTTGAAATAAAATATCACATAAATTGAATGAATAAACAAAATAATTATTATAAAAATAATTTACAATTTATATAATTATCTTTTTCAACATAAACACCGATATAAAATTATGGTAGAAATAATAACCCTGGAAAATAAGATCATGGAAGAAAATATTTGGTACTCATTATTCTAAATCCAAAAGAAACAATGTAAAAATATTAAAAATACACATAGATGTAACATATATATCTCAATTGGTTTCGAAAATATGAGACTATTAGAGATCTAACAAGGATCTACAAGAAGAGGATAAACCAGATCTATAATGTAACTTTTCGCGATTAGATCTATCAGGAATGGAAAAATTTCACCATGAATCCATGGGGAGAGACCTCCAATGATCAACGGAAGTCTAATTACAAGACAAAATGATATAAAGGGATGATTAGGCATTAGAAATATCATTATTAAAGTGTAAAATAACATTTTTTAATATTTTAGAGGATGGTCACATTGTTTATTGTGGAGGCCACATAGTTAAACTAGTATTATTCCCTAACCATGCACCCCTACTACCCAATCATGATTGCTTCGTGGTTTGGTTTCATAGTTATTTTAACAAGTCACCTAACATGAACACCCTATTATTGAAATGGTTCATGGTTTGCACTGGAGGCTACACGGTTTCTTTAGCCATGATCAAACAATGAAAAACTCCTCTATCCCAACAAAAAACCATACTATACAATTAAGGTAATCATGATACATTCCAATTTTCTTTCACTTTTTCCATAAAAAACATTTTATTCATCCATTAATCTCCTAAACCATCTTGGAAAACCAAATAGAAATACAATGTCTTGAGTAAGGCATACCTATGTCCCTAAGGGAATTAAAATTGACCCGTGATAAGAAATTTATTAACTAAGAAAGTCCATAGGACTCTCGACCCACAAAAAGATAAAATCACTATTACCTCATCAATTATTCCCAATACCACATCTCATGGTTATCCCTTCATAAATTCGAAATTATCTTGACCGACTAAATCTTTTATCCACGTCGGACCTTATCATGTTGATCCATTATATATATTAGAAGCTCAACAATTGTGTAAATAATCTTAGGATCAACATCATACCATTAAATGAAATAGTTTGTATCTCGGGGATACCTCCTCTTGTAGGAAACATGAAACACATCATGGATTTATGTTGAGAGAGAAGGTAAGTCCAACCGAACTACCACCATTCTTTGTAACTCTATGATATTAAAGGGTTTAACGATCCCGGGATCCAACATACAATATTTACCCAACTGATGACGTCCTATTAAAGGTGAAAAATAGAGAAAACCCTAATAACAGACCTCAAACTCCTATTGATGTAAATGAATTTTATAATATTATTTTTGGAATCTATTTGTTGTGAATGTTATCTTGTAGACCAAATACACATTTTACACCATTAAATAAAATTTTTCCTCATAATTTAATCATGACCACAATTAGAAAGGGTTTAATATTGGAAAATAAACATCTTGAAATCCAAAATCCTGATAAGGGTTAATAAAACACCATTTGGATAATTGAGAAATGACAGTGTAAAGGTCATCAGGACGAATCAAATAACTAGGATTCTATGTAAGAGAACATATGTGGAAATAAAATATTTATAAGAGGAAGAAAAGTGTAATACCAAAATAATGACGGAGGGTAATAGAGGCTCTTGATAAAAATAAATTGATTGAACATGAGAATGATAAAAACCACAAATAATGAAATATTTGAATAGTTATGGGACCAATAGATTCTTCCTAAAAGAAGGAACTATGAATATTTTTTTGATTCATGATCTATTTTCAAGAGTTTTTGAATCCCTTTACTATGTAGACTTACATCATATGATAATGTACACACCAGATATCTTTCTATTCCATATTCATAGTTGCAACGTTTGGTTCTACATTGATCATTTCATACATCATGACATATTTTATGTAATAAAAACTCAATAAGAAAATTGTATTCATGATGCACTTAAAATTTAAATTCAATATATCAATTGATCAATATAAGATTTGAAATCAAACCCTAAAATCTATTGATATTTTCAAATCCCAAAATTGTTAGTATATTCTACCCAATATAATAAATTATTCTTAAATAAATATATATTTACTCTCAAAATTCAACATAATCCATTTCATTAATGGATAACTATAAAAATAATCCCAAATACATCATTCCAAATTCAATGTCCAAAAAATTAGAAAATAGGTAAATAATCAACATTCTATTCCCAATAAAATATAATTTATCTCTTAATATCTCATTCCAAATATGATATAACATTGATATCTAAAAAACATATTGAAAACATGAATTCATAAAAAACTAAAATTCTATTTTTTCCAATGTATTTAATAAATAAAAACTTGTAGTAATCTCTACCTAATATTACATAAACTAAAAAATCCCTAACACGTTAATTATCAAAAAAATATCCTATAAAATTCACTATATCATTATAATATAAATCTCTACATCATACAAATTCATATCTTCCATCCATAAATTTGCATTCCAAATGATAAACTGGATACTGAATTAATTTTACAAGTCATGAGTACAATTAAGTATATTCTCTCAAATCCTTAAAGAATATAAATGTATTATAATACTCATTTAATTCAAAAATATAATTACCATAATGTAGTTAATAAAATAATCTTATGACATTATTCCTGAATACAAATATATAATCGCTTTAATCATTCAACAATGGTCATAGTAATAACGTAAGATTAACCGTGAACCGTTAACTTCTATTAAGGTATTTTTACATCATTATTGGGGAATTTGTTTGTGTAGTGGCCCTTATACATATAATTGATACACTATACATATAATTTTTATTTTGTTCAATTTAATTCACACTAAGGATGGAGTTTCAATCCACTCATGAACAAAAATAACATTCCCTTTATGGAAGTACCAAGGTGTCTCCTTCCACGATTATCACATGTGGGAAAACCCCAACATCAATTCTTTACCTTATCTATATTTTTTTATATCATCCTATTCATCCCTTTCATCCCTTCAAAGTATTAATAAATATATAATTCTTTTCCTTTGTTTATATCAAATGACACAATGTCTATGTTTGATGATAATTCGTGGGAGAAAAGTTCTATATGAATGATTGGTTAATCCCACCAAAGAAATGATCATTATTATTAATTATACTATGTGAAATCATTTGATTCGCATTCAATCCTATATTTATGGTTTATAAATAACTAGAAACAATATATAAGATCATAAAATTCTATATTATTATGTATAATACCAAATAAAGATTAATAGTAAATATAAATTTCAAACTCGATGGATGGATATCCATATTATCATGAACAAGTTTTCTTTTTTAAATTTCTAAATAATAGTTTTATTTCAAATATTCACAATAATTTTTATAGAAAATTTTAATTATCTAAATTATATCCCTAGGGAGTTACAAAATTGGTGTATAATAAGGCTAAATTTGGTGTACCATGTAATGGTTAATTCAATCCTGACACACCTTTTTTTGAATTAAAACCACTTAGTAAATATGTTCCAAAACCACATCTACTTAAAATAACTATATAGTAATGTATTTTTATAAAAAACCAAATAATATATACCTTAAAGAAATATTAGGATGCTTTTATATACTTATTCTAAGTGTTTATCATAATGTTTCATTACCTAATAAATGTTCTCTTAAATTTAGTTCCATATGTTTCTACTAAACATTCTCGGTAACAAACTGTGAAGAACATTACTCTAGCAACCTATAGTCAGTGGTTACTTTAATATATCATAATAATGTATATGGAATCATGTCCAGAATTTCCTAATAAATTAGTAGTATTAGAAAATAAAATAAATACTTAAATAACTCAATCCAATTAAAATAAATAAATAAAAAAGGTGTTTTCATTCAATTTTTCATTGTTCTCCTTATTATATCTACTTATATCAATCAAAAAATATTTCATGTTTTCGTAAGAAAAATAAAACATAAGAAATGGGTGATCTCACATGCTCTGTAAGGTTATATTTATATTGGAATATATCTTGAATAAATATCCCAAATTTATAAGGAAGGGAATATAACTGAAAAACATTCCATTTAAATAATAAAATGATAATAATTTCATATTGATAAATAAGGAACAAATAAATCCATATATATAATCACCTGATCCTGAAAATTAAACATTGATATTCAATATAATTTAATAACCACATGGAAATTATTAATTAATCTCATAATGTGGGAACACGTAATTTAAGACCACTGAAATATACTTCCTAGAACACTCAGAAGACAATTTAAATCATTACATAAAAACAAGTCTAATTTGGCTAGCTGATTTATCTCATAGTACCTATCAATGAATCATGGGGCAATCTGTAACAGGGCCCCTCCCATCACATAATAAGTCTAATTTATTCCTAATATTACTTTTTCAAATAATTTTTAATATAAAAATTTTAATTGGAAAACTAACATATGAAGTTTTAATACATACCCCAATCATATAAACATAATCGTAGAATATCCAGAGTAATATGGTGAATTAAAATAAATTTGTACATCCTTACTCAAAATATTTATAAACTATCCTGAAATATAATAATGCTATCATAAATATATCATATCCATTGTATAGAATAATGATAATAAAGGGTTATATGTCACTGTTGAATAGAAATTCAATAATAATGTTATTAGAAACATAATTGAAGATAATAAAATTTATACATTTAATATATTGATAAAACTAAATGTTAAAAAAATATTTTGATAATATTTTTTTAAATAACATTATAAACATTTAACGAGAGATTTAAAATGTTTAATGGTCCTGATGGTCGGAAATTATATATATGTTTTATATGTAAATAAATGATTTCATTCTAGTTTTCAATAATGGAGAATGAAAATTGTTTGGAGAATGAAATGAAGTATATTTCAAAAAAATTGTAAAAATTAAATAAAATGGTAATATTTAATTTAATAAATCAATTGTATAATTTTAAATTTTTAAAAACATTTATATAAATCATGTTTTGAAAGAAAAAAATTATTTTTGATGGAAAAGTGAAATATCGCTTTCATTTCTTATGATTCTTTCTCCATTATTTTAGGTACCAAAGGGTCAAAAAATAATATATTAATTGCAAATTTCATGGCTAAACATAGTAAAAGTATATGTGTATGTTTTATAATAAAAATACTAAATTATTCTCCCAAGGTAGACAGATTAAAAATTGTCCAGAATAATGATGATATTGTAAAATAAACCTTTACCACCTAGGTAACTTTTCAATCATTAGCCCCATGAAAGAAATAAAATCATATTCTGAAGTAAATTTCATTAATATAAATTTTTTAGGATATGACTTATTATATGGGTAATTTTATAAACCAAACAAAATAATAAGTGGTGAATACATCATTTATCTCATGAAAAGAAAAGTGAGATGAGAAACCCTTACCCCAAGATTATCATTCAATGAATGTGTATGATCTTCCAATATAATATACATAGTTCTATAATATATCTACTAAATAACTATTATCTTATAAATTATAAAATTGAGTATTTCCTTATAGACTTTTATCGCCTCTTTATTAACAACTGTTTGTTAATATCACTGATTTAGGTGATAATTATATCATTTTTCATGTATGTTATAATTCATAAATTTTATTCATTTGAAGTTCAATATGGTAATATCATATATAAAATATTAATAATGATATAAATATCATATATACTCCTTCATATGTATTTATATTATTCAATTAATGTTATAGATAGAAAATCTATTACACTGTTAACGGAGAGGGTAGACCGTACATAAACATGACGGTTGTTTCCATTTTTTTCAATGGATGGTGGGAAAGGAAAAAAATAATAATTTAGCATTCCAAAAAAATTATTATTTCATATATTAAATTCATGTTAATAAAATAAATCATTATTACCATCTATGTAGAAATAAAATTACAAACATTTCACATCACAACATAGAGTTGATAATCCACCCTTATGCACGAGCAACGTTAATGTTTTCTAACAGATTGAAAGATAAGAAAATTGATGTAGTATTATATTTATGTAATTATTTAAGATTATAAATATAACAAAAATTCTTTATATTTAACCTTACTGCCTTTCATGTAAAGCATTTGTAAAATCAAATCACATTCCTTCGTGAGACGGTATCCCATCATACAAAAGAGAGATAATATCGTATCACCCACCGAATGGAAAGTAGGAATGTATAATTGATATAATAATTTTTTAGGTATAATATTTTAAAAATAATAACATAATTAATTTTTAATCCCAAATTATAACATTCCTTGATTGGTGGATATAGAAATTTAATTTCAACGGTTCGTGAGGAAGTAGTTTTATATGGACATGAATGACCGTTTCATTTCCCATTTGACGAAAGTTTATATAGAAATTTGTTAATTAAATAACATAATATAAAAGTATATATTATATACTAGTGTAATTATAATCAAATATTATGATATTTATTAAGGATTTGGAATAATAATAAAAACAAAAATAGACATTTATGAATTTTACATATTCTTAGGTGAGACTTTTTATATTTATACATATAAAATTATTTTGAAGTCTTGATAATGAAAATAAATCTTCTAGGATGTGGGTATAGAAGAAAGGTAGGTATCTGTGTATTTATTGATTTATCCTTGGGGTTTTGGATGTTTTAAAATGGGATGAGAGGGGGTGGAAAATGATACGTGGGGTAGAGAAAATGCAAGGAATTTTTGAAAAGATAATGTGATACCCATGTTTTCTCATGCCACATGCCTTAAAAATAGTTCATTTTATGTCATTATCTATTTAATTTTTAAAAATGGCCATTAAAATATGCTTTAACTAGTTTTAGGTAATTTTAACCCTTATCTTCTTAGTTTGACCCCTTATAAACTCATTTTTACCTTAACTATAATTAGTTATTTTTACCTTTTACGCTATTAATTATGGATAAAAATTAATTTTTAATTATTATATAACATAAAATATCTGATTCCAAATATTGAATGAATTTATATAAATCCAATCCACATAAGTGAAAGAATTCATTTTAAAATTCAAATATAGACTCAATGATATTGTTGTTTTCCAAATAGTAGATCATCATAAGTATATAATATTTATATATAAAATGTAAATTTGAAATTTATTCCAATATTTTTTTTTAAATTTTAAATTAATTGAAATATTTTTATTTTAAAAATAATTTATAATATGTTTTATCTTTGTAAATAATTTAAAAGAAATTTCATTTTTCAAAATAATTGAATTTTTTACTTTTCATCTAAAAATTAATAAATCCAAAAAATTAAAATAATTTCAAAAAAATATTATTTAATAGGTATATATCAAAAAATTAATTAATTTTTTAAAACAAATTTTGTAACATGGGTAAAAATAATATAAAATTATGTTTTCAAATCACGATTGAACACCCTGTCAGAAAAATACTATGTTTTTTCATAAAAATATTCATTTTCATTAAAACATATAATTTTTTATTGATAATAAATATATAAAAAATTAATTTATATAATAATATTTTTTAAAACATAATATTCAGAATTTAAATACTACAATTTTTACCTTCCATATTAAACGATATTTTCTATTGTTCAGGTTAAAAAATAATATTTTAATAAAGTATCACATTTCATTCAAACCCTATGCTATATAAATTGTATGCTATTAATGATATTTTAATTATTTTAAAATAAATATATTATAAATTATAATGGTGTAAATTTATCTTATAATATTTTTGTTTCATGTCATATATGCTATTAATTAAGATTTTCTTTTTTTTAATCTGAGGGAGTTTCATTTGTATAAAAAAGTGATAAATATATTCTTTTAAAATATCATTGATATTATATTTATTTTTAAATTTGAATCTCTCTACTCCATTCTCATGTCCATAATGTTTATTTATTAATGTTTTTATCCATACAAAAAGTATTCATAATGGTAACTCATATTACATTTTAATTAACTAAAATTAATTAAAATGAATCATTTCAAATTATCTTTATAAGAATCACTTTTTTATATTTAAAGAGTTCTATAAGGATTATATTATTTAATAATAAAATTAATGGATGAACTTTCCCACCCTCATGACCATTATTTATCACCAAGATTACTTTACAAGATTATGAGTGTTTTAGAGAAAATATTATTCCTGGTATTATCATAAAATTGTATTATTTAAATGTTACCAACAGAAACTGACATTTAATTTTTTTTAAATAATATTATATGTAATAAAATTAATGTAAAGTTCATCTATTTCACACTCCTTTAAGAATTTTAATATTTTTTTTGGGATATTTTTTATGATACCATCCAAATTCATTTCTAGGTGTATTTTAATGGATTTTATAAATAAATTCTAGGGAAAATCATTTATTTTGCACTAAATGTTTAAGTGATACTAAGATTATAATATATTACGATTATTATAATGAAACCATATTATTTCCCATATCTTAATATATCATTTAATTAATGATGAATTATTATTTATTCTTTTATAATATATATAAATGGTTATAATTATTTTATAATAGGGTATTTTATAATCATCCAATTAAATAGGTGATGTTTTTTTCCCATAAGATCAAGGGTATACATGTTATTATCCCATGACCAATATCGTACATAGTTGGTTAGAACAAGCATAATTGGTAATAATGATGTTTTATCCAAGAACAATAGTTTACATGGGTGGTCAAAATAATCCCAATATGGAACATATATGGTTGTATGATATATATTTTATAATAAATATATTTTTGGGTACCCTTGACATATTATTTCTATGATTAGAAATATTCCAAACTCTTAAAACATTTTATTTAGTATATTTTATTCTACCAAATATTAATATTGATTGATATTCCATACCATAATGACTCATGTCATAAGTTATTCTAAGGATTTATACTGTGGGTAAAGATTTTAGATTTATGTATTTGGGTATGTCCTCTATGAAAAATTATTATGTTGTCATACCCTTATAATCTTGTTATGATTATATATGATCATATATTAAATTTTTCTCACATTTACCCTTGTATAATATTTAATGTCTCCCATTCATATGTTTATATTTCCTTAGGTTTTTAAGAAGGGGTTTAATAGGTTATATCTAATAAGAATACATTGAGATATGAAAAATATAACACATGTTAATGATTGTTCATAAATATATTGATTATATATCATGAATCTAAAAAAACAAAACTATTATGTTTTTAGGGGAAATATTATTTTTACGTATTAAATATTAATCTAGAATAATGTAATATTTCTGTGTATAACACTAATGGTAACCTCAAAATTTATTTTTAAATATATTTAGCATCTTTATCCATAAATACAATGTCTACATATATTAAAATCATATATTTATCTACCATCTAGTGATCTTGAGTTGGATAATTTTTATCATGGATAATTTATTTCAATAATTCATAATAAAGAACTTTTTCGTTCTGTATATGGGAGCGCCATAGTTATTTCGTTGATGTGTCACTATAAATGAAAAATTATTTTGTTTTATGTGGAATGGTCAACATCAATGCATTAGTAAATTCATTATTTATATCTTCAAAACAATCTTCCTATTCCATGTAACATATGAATTGAAAACAATTACACGACAACATGGACGATGTGTATGATAATTGAGAAAAATTTAATAAATCACTAATAGTAAACCAATAATCCAAGGAAAGTATGTATCTTAAATATATTCAATGTTGTGGGGCATTCATTGACAACCTTTGTCTTTAAATAGTCAACTAATATTCCATAAAAGTTATAATATAGTCATGAGAAAATATTATTAAATCCAAAAATCACACTCAAAAAATTTCATATATAGCTCTTTCTCACTTATAGTATTATAGAAAATCTAAAAATGGTAAAAAAACATCCTCAATGAACCATGAATATATCAACATATCATCAAAAATGAAAAAATAGGTAATCCTTGAATACTCTATCTGTTATATCGATAAACATATATGATGAATTTTAAAAAAAAATCAATATGTATGAATTTATAATTCCCATATCTTATGTGAAAACTTGATTTACTTATATTATCCTCATGAATCATAATTCATAAAAACCAGTATATTGCTAAATATTTTGGAAGTATAAATATCCCTCAAGTTGATCAAAGAGACTATCAGTGTTAGTTAATTGATATTTGTTTTTTATATTGATGGATTTTATTAATTAATAATTTATTCATATCCACATCTACAAACCATTATATTTTATAAATAAGATATTTTATACCTATGGGGAACAACTACGACATATAAATCCCTTATAGCATACATTTTTTAGATGATTATATAATTCTACAAATTCAACCATATCAATTTAATATAGTGGTTTGGATATGGGTTTGGTAATTTAAATAAGTATAATAGATAATTAAACATCATGATTGGGTGCATTTAATTTTTTCCCTTGGAAAAAATATCAATTTAATTTATTACAATATATAAATCCTCGATTCTTTGGATATCCTTCTTGTTCTATGTTTTATCATCATCCAAAATTTCATTATGATGAGCCACTATTGGGGGTTCCAAACATGACTCGGGAAAAAGAGTTTCTGATCTAAAAATTAGTGATTCTATTCCATCCATAGATATTGAAATATCATTAATCAAGATAATAAATTTGTGCATTATTCTTTGAGATCCAATATATCAAATTAATAATGTGAAAGTCATCCATATATATAATAGCTATGTTTACAACTAAGGATCCAACATATATTTAAATATATATAAACTGATATTTAATATCAAATCCTTATTATTTCCACATGGTGTTTTAACAAAACAAAAAAACCATTCCATATTTTATTGGGGGATGATTAAATGTTTCAACAAAAATTTCAAGAATTCAATGAATGATTACATGACAAATAATATAATTCTTTATCTTACATTGGTCTTATGATCAATGTACCTTAGATATCATATCATGGGGCCTCTACTTATAATGATGTGATTTCAAAATATTTCTTTTTTTCTATTAGTGTCTCCCACAGTAGATTTCCTTTGACACTTGATGCATTGATTTGAATAGTGTCCATCACCTTACTGTTAATGTATTGTACATTAACAAATTATCTTCTCATTTTCATTAAAGATTCTTATTGACATTATCTATGATCTTTTGGAAATATATCTCTCTATTTATGATATACCTAGGGTGTTTCTTCCCATAGTTATATCATATAATAAATTTTACATTCGCTTCAACTCATTTGGAAAATTCTATTTCACTTGGAACTCAGTCACCCACTTTTTTTATTACTTCTATTTGAATTTATAATACATGGATAACTAATTTGAAGTCTTAATAGATGTTTTCATTATTTATTCCTATGATAAAAATGAATAAGAAGATAGTTACCTTAAAAAATTGGGTATTATCTTATATAATAAGTTATCAATTGTTGTTTTAGGTTTTTTTACATAATATATAAAATGACTTGTTTTTATAAAAAATTTATCATTACAACCAACAATATTTCCCCCCTCATTTTTTATTAAATTTTTAAATTTAATTTATATTCCAAATCATTGTTCATAAGGAATTTTATTTACAAATAATATCCATTAAAATTTCATTTATTCCATATTCTCAATCTATACTTCTGTCTTATTGTTTTTAATCAAAGACCACCATTTTTCAACATCATCCTTTAGACCATATGCTATTTTGAAAAATATGTTATTCTCACTACATACTTACTAAAGGAATGTGTTTTATAAGGACATGACCCATTTTTTACATACAAATGGATCCATAGTTCTATTAATGGATGGTTGTTGTTTCCTCGTGAAGTAGTATGACACTATTACCCTAGGATGTAAAGAAACATGTTATTCTATATAATAATTGTTGTAGGTCATAACAGGATTTAACTACCTTAATATATTGATAATAATATCCACTCCAACACTATCCTCACTGGTTTACACTGGCATGTAATCCAAACGTTATTTTTATGTGGTGAAATTGATTTTATTTCTTCTATTATTTACCATATCTAAACAACTATAACATTCTCATTTGGAAAAAATTCATAAAAAAACATTTTCAGTTAATTTATAAGTACATTTTGAGTAAAATTAATAATTCTTACTGTTCTGTTTTACATTATGTCCGTCCTAATGCCTATTTAATGATAAATTTTCTTCCACCTTTACACAAGAGGGTTTTGAGGTACTGGATAAATTTAACATTGAGTTTATATAACTTTTTTAGCGTTAAACCCTTGGTATCATTGGTGTCATAAAATTATCTAAAAATATAAAAATACTTTGTCAAGGTAACCACATTTTTAAATGAGTTGAATAAATTTAACCATTAGTCTTGAAGAGTTATTTTGATTTTATGTCCATGTTTTCATGGGATGGATAATGGTAACCCATAGTTGCATATGGGTAGTTTTCTATTAATTTAATGTAAAATCGTATTTTCTAAAGGCGAGGTAATGGTAATAAAGAGTTTTGTAGGGGTAATTATCGATTAAACAACAAAATGAGGTTCATTAACCTAACACAATAACCATGATATACATAATAGTAAAACTATTTTACCTTTACATAGCATCCTTTTGAGTAATAAAATGTTTTTAAATCCATATGTCATTTCATCTTTTCTGTATGATCCTATAACTCATTTTGTGATTATTAAATCCTAAAATCATTATAATATATTAATTTGGCTCGTTAAAATATTGTAACATATTTATTTGTGTTTCTATGTGGGATTTTATTAATAAATAATTAAAATACCTATTAGAATAAGAATTTAATTTATTTATATTAGTGTTTCAAACAAGTGAAATTTTTTTATTTTAAAAACTATTCAAACCATTTCTATCATATAATTTTTGTAAATACAATTGATTATGAGCATTGGAAAAATTATTTTATGTGATATTTACAAAAATAAATTAAATAAAATCATATTCATTATCTTGTTTTAAGGTTAATAAAGACCATCCCTATCTCTTCTGTTCTTGGGAAGTGTTTTTC
The DNA here is from genome assembly GCA_963277665.1 of Viscum album. Classification (NCBI taxonomy): domain Eukaryota; kingdom Viridiplantae; phylum Streptophyta; class Magnoliopsida; order Santalales; family Viscaceae; genus Viscum; species Viscum album. The sequence goes on from OY728136.1 coordinate 2,115,488,075, forward strand.
AAGGGATAAATTTCTTTTTTCCTTTTCTAATTTAGTTTTCAAAATATAATATCTTATTTTTCCTCAGATAAAATTATAGATATTTATTTAATAGAACACAATAAAAAGTTCAACTAATATTTATAAATAATTACTACATGATTTACTCATATTATTATTGGGAGATATAACATTATACCATGTTATTTTAAAACTATTCTTTATGGAATAAATGGTTAATGCATCCTATAACATAAATATTAAATTTGAAATATTATCTTGAATATAGAATTTTGGTATCATTGTTTGGGATTTTTTTCTTTATGAAAATTAATAATTAGTATCATTTCTTGGTTTCCTTGGAAATTGGATCGAACTAGGAAGTACATGGATGTGATTTCAGTGATTATTTCATGAAATACATGATTTTCAAAAAGATAATGTTGATGTTGGACGTTTTTTAACTTTTAGGTCACTTATATGCTCATGTTTCTATGATGTGAATCATGTTTTAGAATAATTTTTGTTCTTTTTTTATGTTGATTACATATCGGCGTGTGTGTGTGTGTTATAGTGATAACCATATATCATAATTAATTATATAAGAATTGCTTGTGTATCTTATTACCATGCATGATGTCTACATGCATGTTGTTATATGGAGCTACATTATTTATCTTGATTTTATTTTATTCATATCTTTTATCACCCAAATTATTATTATTATCATTCCTTGAGATAATGGTTCATAGTATCTATGATATATGGACCATTTCGGTATGTTTCCCTTTAGAGGGGGAGTGTACATGACATGTGTTGACCAAAATGATGACCTATCGTGGTTAATGAGAATGATATCCTTGTGGCCTAGATTGGACTCAATACCCTAAGGATACTAAATAATTTATCAAAACTAGATTCCATGAAGATACTAAGTATCATAATTATCTTTAGACCATGAGGATACCAATAGATATGTCTCCAACATTGAAGTGAGATCATGATCATTTCTGATAGCATTTGATCTTATTTATAGAACATAGCTGATGTAGGTATAGTTTTTGATTTATGGAAGTTTAGTTAGCATATATAAACATGATATTTTATTTTCTATTTTTAATTATTTCATTCACAATTATTGTTTTTAGGGAATACACTTTTCATACATGTAGACAATTATTAGGGTTATATTGGGGGCGTATTTCAAGTATTTATTGTTTCCAAAATGAATGGGAATCTTGATTCAGATGTTGAATTCATATATATATATCTACGTAATGAAATAGAGGCCATGGTTTATAGGTGAGCTATTTAGGACATTTATTGTAGAAGACTGAGATAGAAACTAAATGATTCCATGGAATTTCATTTTTTACTTTTATTAAAACATACATTAGTTTAAATTTCATCAATTGGATCCAATATTATTTTTTATGATATGTACGAAATCCAAATTAGTTCTCCATGGTTATTATAATATTTATATTTCATTTATATTTTATATTTTTATTATGTATAGTAATTAATTGATATATATGGTATATTCTCCCAATTTATGGCCTTTATACCCTTACTGATAGTTAGTAGCCTCTTGTGAATGGGGAGGTGTGCATGAGGTCAAGAGGAATAATGGCTTAGACATGGTGGTATGGGATAGTGAATTAGCAAATTTTATCAAAGAATAGATTTATTCTTTTAATTCTAATCATCCTTGTACATGGTTGTAGGAAAATCTATTTTTCCGGAAATTAGAATGGGAGTTTTAATGTTACTAGCCAGCTAATGTGTAATGAAATTTTGTGTTTTTGATGAAGGTATTACACTAATAATCCTATTTAATTTGGGAGAATTAATGAATTTTTACTATTCATGTAGGAATTAATTCAATATATATAAATTTTTTGTTTTTTATACCACTAATTTTATTTAATGCCTTTATATGTGCTTTCTGTTCTAGACATATTTTTATTTACTATTATATTATATATGTATGATAATCTATTATGATATATCTATTACGAAATTATTTATTGTAAACATAGAATTATATTATGTTATATATAAATTAGTGTGATTTTTTATAAGGGTTGGGAAAGAATGTTGTTGGTTAGTGATTTTAGTGTAATGGATAGACTCATAGGATAACATTGTTTGATCCCGCAGACTGATCCGGGATATGCCTAACAACACTTGTTATTTCTAAATGTTTCCATCTATGTTACATAAAGTTACAACTTGTTTAAGAATGATTGTTTACCTAGTTAACATGGGTCTGGGTACTCCCTCTTGGATGGATTACCATGTCCCATCACCAATTGGGTTTTGGTGTTATAGAGCATACTCTCAAACCTTATCATGTATTACAAGAAGTATGACAACATAAATTTTGATTCCTTCATTTTGTTGCATTATAATGTGGAAGGTTGCAGAGGTCATTGAATTACTATAGAAGATACATCATTCTCTATAATCCACCATCACTTTAGGTAAATGGAAGACTACGAGATATAGAAGATTGTATTGACATCATCAATGACAACATTGAAATATATTAAACACATAAGTACTATAATATGTATATGTAAACATTCATGATACAAGTAAATTATTTGAGATGGTTGAGTGTAATGGGATATGTTATCAAGCCAATGGGTCTAATTTTTGAAACATTCATGGACTTGGTCCTTAAGGAATTATTCCCCAATATAATGATGTTAGATATGGGACTATAGTTTATAGAGATATGATATGATTCCATTGTAGTATCACTATATTCTAGTCATTTCAATAATCTTATCCATTTTTCATTATTAATGGATAAAAAAGTGGCCATAAAGGCTTGGAAGTTTGATATTGGACACAATTCAAAGATCATATATTTGGTTTAGAGTCTTGATCAATTGTCAAATCGAGAGGTTATTCCTAAGGCCATTCTTTTATAAAAGGTTTTATGGAGTATCGAGGAATTTTATTTCCTCTGTCATTTAGTCATCAGGATAGTCTACCACTTTTTTATATGATAATCATCTTCTCTAGTTGTGGGAAGTGGAATAAGAGGTGCATAAAAAATGTGGATGTGAATAGTTAAAGTGGACTTTTACATGGTCATGTTACTCAATATGAGCCCCAGTATTCATTAGCCATTGGAAAAAATTTCATTATTACATTTTCTATATAGATCCTTATAGATCATGTCATAAGTGCAATAAAATTGGGAGTCATACTATGTTTTTATGTGGAGAATTGAGGATGATGTTCCATAGAGTTCTATGAAATACTCGACCTTTGACATAGGGATTCAACTTTGTCCGTCAACATAAAGATTATAAGATGATTACAGAGACTCACCATTTGTCTCAGGGTCCTGGTCATGTGGCATAGGAATGTGATGTATATGTAGTGGACGAGAGCCTTATGTGTGGTGGTGAGAGATAATCTACGGTTTGAGGTATCATCTTTATTATTTATAATTTTTACACTAATTTATTTGATACTCATGATTCTCATTCCCTTATATATGCACACATTTTTTATGAACATTATTTACACATCATGTTTTATTTTGATTTACTTTTCCTCTATAAATCATTTGGAGTAACAATTGACACCCTAGGTTTCTTATGGATATTTCTAATTTTGAACATATATGAGACATCAGTATTATAGAGACGATAATATTTTATCTGATTCCTAGCATAGACATGAAAAACAATTTATGAGAACACATTAATTTATATCTAATATGGGTATCATTTACATTTCCCAATATTGGGATGTATGTGATGATAGGTTAAAGAGAACAATGTGTAGGTTGAGTTGGTCTTGCATTTTTCCAGATCGATATGGTAATGGTACTGATTGTGTGGTTGGCTCTTCCAGTGGGATTCATGGAAGAACCCTTGAGTTTTCCTTCAGTCATGGATATGAATCAGGATTTTTTATTGATTATTTTACTAATATTAAGATGATATAGGATTTGACATATGTATATATCATATTTCATATGAGTATACCAGTTTTATTCCCCTTATCATATGATTTATACAATGATTTAGGTTTTTAAGGTACAAGTTAGGGGTACGCTGAATAAGGAATTTATCATGTTATGTAAATATCATTGGGGTGTGACTTTTTTCCAATAATGGAAATTGTATTATTTTACTCTGTGTTGATTAACAGAATATTAAGAACAAAATAGTAAAGAGAATATATCCCATAACTAATATTGATTATTTTTTTATCTATTATAGGGAGCCCTGTGGTTCTCTAAGATGTATCTCCAATCAGGATATCAATAGTTATGTGCTACAGAGGAGTACATTCTTTATAATAAATTTTACTGTAGGTATGCACTATAAAAGTACATATCAAATCCCTTAGAAATAATGAGTTTAACATTAGTGTTTATAGACGTCATGATTAAGATCATATACACATACCCAAACTCTTTCATCATGTTGTTTGTTACCAAAATCCTCATATACACACTAAATCCAAAAAATTCATGATTAAGCTCTAGAAAATGTAATTAATATTATTGGACAATATTTTCTATATGCCATTCTATTTAAGTGTAAATTTTTATTTCAAGATGTGATATGATCAGGGTATCTGGAGTCTGAGATTGGTATATTCATAGACCTCAATAAAGTGGATTTGGATATGTTCAGGTCACGTCCATGAAATGTGGTTGAGATAAGGAGCATCATTGAATTTTATATATACTAAAAAAATTTCCTTGACTTCTCCAATTTATCCACAGCCACTACATTGTAGAAGAAAGAAATCATGCAGTTAAAACATCTAGACAAGTGGGATGACATTTTTCTTGAATTGGAGAGGAGGTTGACTACAGATCCACAATTAATACTTCATGGGCATTGGATCAGATGTTGTTTACACTGTTATTCATCATGATTTGGATTGATAAAGTTAATCATTAGAGAGAATGGGTATTTTATTAGGCGTAACTTCATCTATAATCCCCTAAGAAAAAGTATCCTTCCAAAATTTGTATCTAAAAAACATTGTTTTTATTTCATGTTTTGTGAAAAAAAATATTTTAAGATATGTTTGAAATATACATTGATCATAAGATCATCTGTAAAATATTCACACTATAGTACCTGAATGAATGTTATAATCATTTGGTAGATTTTATATTGATGTTAATCATTTATATTTGATTTCCACTAGGAAAATGTAACATGTTTTTTAGATAATTTTATTTTTATGAAATAAAGAAGATGGGATCTATGTGAGAGGTAATCAAAGGAGAAGTGAAATATGATGATATTGTTTTTTAATTATAGGATGAATGATATTTTGGACCCTAGATCCATGAAATGTACCAATATTGTGATTAAATGTTCTATTGTAAACATGGTGAAGGCTAGTTAGGACTCTAGCAAGAAGTGAGATGAGATGTAATAGTAGAAAGAAGAAGGTGGTATGATACACAATGTAGTCATTAGATAGTGCAGATGTGATCATTGTATGTGGGAGTGTTTTCATCCCTACATATATCAGGGAAGATATGATGAGATACATCTATACCTCAATGTGGGAATTATATCATGCAATTAAAAAATGTATCATGACCTCAACAAACCATTCTGCTGTCACTAGATGAAGAGAGACATTGTTGGTTTTGTTTCCCTACTCCTTATCTAGGAATGGGTAATGGTAGAGATACAAAATTGTACCAGTATGATGAATACAATTCATATAACCTTTTAAAATTTGTTGGAATTCATGATATACATTTTCACTATACTACCCAGGACATTGAGTGCCTATGACATCAGATGGGTGCTTATTTATCAGTTGATAAAGGTTCCTCACTTCTTCCTGATATGTGAAACTCAAATAGTTTTAGAGAAAATAAAGATAATTATCATGGGATTGTATGTTTAAATTGAGTTTCTCTAGTCATTTTATCTAGGAATATTTCATTATTTACATTATGGGGTTTTCAAGGCATATAGAGGGACTTAGGGGCTCAACAAATATTAGTGATTGCATACCATCCCTAAACTGATGGATGTTCTGAGAATATTACTATTTTATATGAATAAATTCCTTTAGAAATTTCCATATACACAGAGGTATCTTTGGGTGATCAATAATATGTTGTTTTTATGACATAAATCAATCATTATAATGATTTGATTTAGATGACACCTTATGTGTTTATTTATGGTAGTCCATGTTATTAATCATTCCATTAGATTGATTTCGGTTGTGCATCAAATTTTAAGCTTTGAATCTTATAAAATACCATTGAGAGTGTCTATTGAAATCATAAAGGGTTGATAAAATCCTATTTCTAGAATAAAACATTTTATAACTATAACTCCCTAATATTTTATGAAATTATTTTTGGGAAAATTTAATTTATTCAGTTGAAAATGATAAACACATTATTGAGTTAAAAAGAACCCTAAAAAACTATCAATATTTTTATTTAAAATTTTTTTATTGTACATAGATATTAAATGCGGTTGATTGAATATTAATAAAAACATTTTAAATATTATATTTAAAGGTTTTATATAAATAAATAATATTGGAAAAAAGTTATATTTTCGTTATGGTCTATATATGTTTCGAAAATACTATTTTCTTAAAAATATATATTTATAACTTTTGTGAAAAATAATAAAATTATGATTTGAAATTTTATAAACTGTATTTGGAAAAATTGTCTTTTTATTTTATATCATAATATAACAATTTTATTTGAGTGTGTTTTTGTGAATTTTATGAAAACATAAAATTTTCATTGAATAGTTATAAACACTGGTTTTATTAAAATCTACCATTTCATTAAAATTATTTACAAAAAATAATATTAATTTAACGGGGTTTTAAAATTAATATTATGTAAATTAAATATCGATTAATTAAATTTATTTCAATGGAATCAATTTTATTTTGAATTCTGTTATAAAATCCTTTCAAATGTTTCAAAACATTATATATGGCAAAAAACTTTTTGATCACATATGTGGGATTAATTTCAGATTAATTATTTCCAATTATATGAATGGAATATGTAGCATTGGATTCCATATTTGGAATTAGAAAATTTTATATTATATAATAATGTGAACTTTGTTTTTTTTTCAACATGAATAGTAAAAATAATAAAATTAAATTAATGTAGTCGAGGTTAAAATGGGTTTAGCATTTGTTAAACTAAAAATATAATGGATAAAATTAACGAAAATGATTTTCAAAACAAATTTTAATTTCATATTTAGACCATATAACCTCCATGGTTTCTGAATGATTCTTTTTCAATCCTTCTGGATTGTGAAAAAATTGGGAACACATTGTTCATTTCCAGAATTCCTTATTTGTCCTCTCCCCCACATAAAAGGTCACCCCATATTCAATCATATTTATTGTCCCAAAAAACATTTGACCAAAATATACCCTCCCAAATCCGTTACATACATCCCTCCCCTCGTTCTAGAGGCTTTTTTAGATCACAAATGTCATATAGGAGGGCTTCGGGTCAATCCTAAATTGGTTTTCTAAATTAGAAGTAATGTTTTTTACAATGTGATTTTGTTTTACTTTCTATTATAAATTGTTATAATATTTTCCAAATATTGTAAAATAATAGAAATAGTATCTCCAATATAATGATATGTTATTATTATAATTTTATTAACCATTTACATCTCCATAACTATAAAATAAGATTCCGAACTATTCATTGTGTTACTAAAATACTTCTCCTTAGTGAGTTGAGGTAATTCATTTTCCATCACCACCATTAAAGGATGGCTATAATGATGGATTAAACATATTTATATGATATTTTTTCATTAAAATTTGGAAAGTGTGTGGCTTAGACACAACTCGTATTGTACAATAATTACCCCTACATTAATATTGTTTGTTATATATACTTGTTTTTTCTTTCCATAATAATGTTGATACTTCTGCATCCACATAGTTTATAGAAATGTCCTTATATTACATGTCGTATCAAATGTATATATCAGATCCCATGCTATAATGTGAACCCCGAGATTCCATGACATTAAACATAAAATATGTCATTTGGTCCAGTTACATCATTCTTAAAAGACTGAGATGATGTGTGACCATTAGGTGTTGGGGGTCATAATCAATGAGACTTCTTCTCATGAAGTTTCCACTTGATGATATGTAGTAGTTGAGATCATGAGGACATAACTGCATAATAGGAACACTACATGTTTATGGTTTCATTGGTCGTTCCTATCTACGGACATGTGTAATTGTCTTCAGACTTGAGATCATTATCAAAATATGTCATATAATTGCGTGCTTTTATGCATGGTGAAAACCATGGAAATTAAGTCATGGATAGGTAGTTTGTGTTGGGTACATCATTGGTGACATGATATTGATTGAATGTTCAAGATATTATTTATCTCATCCGAGTTTAGAAAGATATATATCGATCATTTTTGATTAGGATGGTTGCACCATAATTAAATATATAGCCATGGTAGTTGAAGGGAAGACTGTCTAGACAAATCAACAAATAAAATAAAGCCAGATTAAGGATGATGGCATGGGTGTGAATTATTCATTATTGATATATCGATTATGAAGATATTATATTACACAAACCTTGTTCATAGAAAGGTAGTCGGTGTTTTGACTTTACCTTATCTATATAGAGGCCTTGATGGGTTGCTATAACTCGCTCTTTGTCGGGGGATATTATTCCTTACTATTTAGATAAGGGCATAGAGGGTCACACACTATAGAGCATTGAAAATATACCATATTCTGATAGTAGGAATATTGAACTTGGAGGGCCCCTCCAATGGGTCTGATTATTATCCATGTTCTATGAATCACCATGTAAAAAATAAATTCATTAATTATTCTAGATTACGGTTGATTTACAGTTTATTTATATCACATATTTACAGTTGATTTTGTAAATACAAAGATAAAAGATTATTCGAACATATTTAAGTATCTAGGGTTAATTTAATATTTTCAAGAGAAGTTAGTCGAGTTATAGACTCAAGTTTATCACTCAATATATATATATATATATATATTTTAGTTAGTGATAAAATTATAACTATTATTTATGGAATAATTTAATTTGACATTTATAGATTTTTATAATACTTATAAAGAGAATATTTATTACATGAGTATGGTAACCTATACCAGGTATATTAGATATTGCATATATAAGTAAGATAAAGGCTCTCACCATTTAAATATACATGTTTCAAACTTGAGAGCCTCTCTCTCCTCCTGGATTCTAGAGACCGATTCTCTCAAGTAAGGAAGAACTTCAAGATCATCTTTTTTAGATCAATTTCTAATGCCTTATGGTGATCACTACTACATCAATGTGATCATTGGTGTACCATTCTAGCACCCTGATTTCAACAAACGACACGTATGAAGATTTTAAAGGTGTGTGTGGATGATCTAGAAGACTTTGACGTTAGAGTCTTCTAGCTAAAGTCGTTGGAATCCTATAATGCACTTGTGCATGTCACATCCGAACAAGGTACTTGTTCTTTTTATTATTGTGCTCTATCAATGCCACGAGTGGTCCTTGGACCTCACCGTGATTGTACACTGGAGTCGACATTGTAATGTTTCTTGGATGATGTGAAAAATTTTATTTTCTCGGCCATCAGCTTCTCATTCCTGTCTTGGTTACTAACAGTGTTATCATATGGATGCATGATTTCTCAGAGTCAAAAGAAAAATTTAAATGCCTTAAATTTATGTATGTGGAATAAATCAGTTCTAACAGATCTGAATGCACATCAATCCATTTCTGAATGGCCATGTTATAACTATATAAAAATATTAGTGTGATCGACGTTGTTGGTTTTAAATTATTTCATTATTTTTTTATGATGAATGCTTTTAATTTCATTTATGTCTTGTTAAAATTTATCGAAATCCATCCACGCTTTGGCTAGTATTCAATCGCCGTAATTTTTTCTTTGTAGGATTATATTAAGATATTAATAACATATATTATACTATAATACTATTTCAGTTTTCTCAAATAAAATAAAAAATAAAATTATTAATTAAAATGGTCAATGAAGACTTGGGGTCAAGTCTTGTTTCTTTCTTATTTATTTATAGTCTTTAACTATGAATGTAAAAAAAAATTATACCAAGATCAAATTTTGGTTCTTCATCCCTTTTTATATAAAAAATAGGAAAATGAGGTGTTGTTTTGTCAAAAATAAATAAATAAATACAAAAAAGGATGGAAGAGACCCAAGGGGGTCTTCTTCCATGAGGGGAGTGCGCTGCCCCCTTTGAAAACCCCTAGAATCCGCCTCCTTTCCCACCCTCGGTCCACCTAGAGCAGTGCCCCTAATCATGGTTGTCGGTCTGCCATGGGCTTCACCTCCCTTTGGGATCACTGGACCATTCCTTTTTTTGAGCTCATCAGATCCCGCCCTGCCGGACCGGGCCGCGCCAAACAACACCGTGACTCATAGCGGTCAGATTAGACCATCTCACCACTATCCCCTCTTCCTCATGTCGGTCCCGCCCCATAACCCTCCTAGCTCGCCGCTGCTAGAATGGACTTGATCACGACCGTCCCGTTCGGGAATCCTTCCCGCTCGCTGCCACTGGACCAGGCCACGCTGCACCGGGGTGCTGCCCATGTGGCTGGATGAAGTAATGGGTAGCCACCTTTGCGGCTGGTCGGAGCTGTGCCACACCACCTCTACACCCTCACGAATGAGTCCACTACAAACAGGAATAAACTACTGTCACATGTTCTGCTAGACTTGGCAGATACACCACGATCATGCGGCAGTCAGCTCGCAGTCTCGCCATGGTAATGTTGTGATTTGGCCATGCTATACTAATACTCCCTCGCGGTGGTTCGCAATCGTACCAGACTTCTCCCATCTAGAGGTAACATCATTAAATTAATTTTAATTAATTTTGTTTTTAAAATTAAAATAATTAGAATTATATTGGGGTTCAAATTAAATTGAATCAGAAAAATTAATTTAATAATAATTATAATTACATTAATTTTTTAATATAGTTTTCGAATTAAAATAAAATTAATATTTTAATTTCATTATATAGTTAATATTTAATTTATGATTTAATATAATTTTTGGAATTAAAATTAAATTAAATAATTTGAACTTGTAATAATAAATTAATTTAATTTATTTATAATTAATTTAATTTTAGAGTTCTATCATACAATTTAAATTATATTTCTGTTTAATTTTTACTTGTGCATAATTATACTAACTTGTCTTGAGCACACGACTAAACCATACATGTCTAGTTTATTTTTTATTTAATAATATATTCAATGAGTGTGATGATTTTAATAATTAATTAGATAAATTGTGGTCGGTGAATTATCATTTAATTCAAATATGTAAAAGGGAATCAATGTCCAATACAGAAGCTATATTTTGTACCTCTACACCCCCTCACCTAGGTGAGAGTATATTTGTAATTAAGCAATGATGATCTGATATGTACACCCTGCCAAGACTAGGCGGTAAACTAGACAGGAGCCGAGTGAATTACACGGGGGATTGTTGGGATGTGAGTCTAGTATCAACTTAGGTATGGATCCCCCTAGGTGAATATTGATCCGATATGGATCAATATTTATAGAATTATCAAGACCAGTACGATTGCATGATTTACCATTATGGATGGTTTATTATTTGGAGGAAGTTAATGATTATTTCTTGATGACATAGAATTGTAAACAAGAAAAATAATGCATAAAGAAGTGAACAATATATATTTCTATTTCAATTTCAGTTGTGGGAATAACAATATAGTTTCATTATATAGATAGAAAAATGATTATTTTTCAATAAATAATAAAATCCCTCAATGATATATTAAGTCAAAAAGATTTCAATTTCTAACATATAAGAAAAATCGGGTGTTTGGGGGTGTTCGTCTACCATAGTTGAGAGTACATTTTACTACTATGATGTTTTCATTATAGAACTGGGTCAATATAACTAAACTGAGTAGCCATGGATTCTCCATAAAAAAGTTTCTATCACGTTAGAGGAAAGATGTTGAGGGCATCATGTTCGGATTTCAAAAGCAGGGACATTAATCAATAACACAAGGAACCACAATTCAAGTGGTTGGCTAGCCCAATGCCAGCCTCGAAACCATATGGGTTGTGGCATAGCCATTGCTTGTAGACTATGAGAATGGTTTTAAGGATACTTTCCCCTATAATACTCAATCGACAGAGTATTCCGAATCCAATAGAGATTGATATTATGGTTCTCTAAAATAATGGGAGACATTAAAATGATAAAATAATGTATTACTCATAAATGACAATAGGTAATCAAGAAAAAGTACTAACTATTAAATGTTTATATAATGTAGATTTAAGATGGAAATCACCAACACCACAAGTACATTATCCCTGTGATTGATTCTGGATAAAGAAAATATCCTGATTGGAAATAACTTCCCGGAGTGTTATAGGTACTTATGCATAGTACTACGCTAATAAAGGAAGTTATATGGGCTGCAATCCCCAGTTTCTACTGAGCCTCCTTAGGCAGTAAGCAAGGTAGATTATGATAAATACAGAAATCATATAGACGATGCACTTGATTTTCAATGCTTCATGTTCTAATCCATGTATAGACTATTTCAAAAAATGAATGAGTATGAACATGCCTCCATGATTCTTTCACATCTCCAAGAATTATATCAGGAGAGGGACAGATAGGAAATGTATGAGATCTCATGTTCGCTTAATATGTGTAGTTTAGTATAAGGGCACCAATCTTTTCCTCACGTACTCAAGATGATTGGGTATATTTAGAGGCTTGAAGCCCTTTGGTTCAAATTTAACTAATAACTTACATGGGGTCCCATTCTTGCTCATATTCCATTAAGCTTCTCGAAAATTATTTACAATTATAAAATGAAAGATATGTCAAATTTTCTCCAAGACCTTTTGCCTTCAGTTATCCAAGATGACAAAGATATGAAAAAATACCAATTCATCTATCCTTATAGTGAATAAGAAAAACTAGGGAAATGAGAAGGAATCTAAGGGAAAATCAAGGGAAAAGACACCAGTTCATCATACTGAAAAGAAACCAAAGATTTTGTTGAAAATTAATGACCAGGAAGGTGTCTGCTTTGGATGTTGAAAGAAAGGCCACTAGAAGAAGAATAGAAAAGATGGTAAGAAGAAGAAAATTAATGCTTCTACATCAGTTATTTTTTTCATTGAGTGAAATCTATCTTTATCTACATGTTAGGTATTGGATATTGAATTTGGATCACACATTTTTATTAATATAATGGAACCCAGTAGATTCAATAATATATAAATACATGAATTTGATCTACGAGCTGAAAATGGTGCATGTATTGTTGCCATGGAAATGGGAGACTATCACTTAACCTTTCCATGTGGGTTTGTTATAGTTTTAATCAATTCTTATTATGTACCTTCTTTAACCCAAAATATTGTATCTGTGTCGAGTTTAGATGCTTTGGGTTTTTATTTCATGTTTGGAAATAAATTTAATCTCTTTTATAGGGATAAAAAATGTTATGGTATGTCACATATTGACCATGGTTTATACATACTTGTACTTGAGATCCCTATAATGGAAATCAAGGACAAAGACAGCCAACATGACTCATATATCACCCACCTATTTCACCTTAGGCTTGGTCACGTAAATGAGAAGTAATTACAATGGTTAAATCAAGAAGGGTATTTAGACTCGGTACAGTTAGAACAGATGGATTTATGTCAAACCTGTTTACGAGGAAATATGACCAAATCACCTTTCTCCGGAAGGGGAGAAAGATACATTTCAGTTCTGGAATTAATACATACTGATGTATGTAGTACATTTCCAATAGAGGCATGGGATGGTTTGTCATACTTCATTACTTATATCGATGACTATAGAAGGTATGGTTATATCTACATAATGCGGTATAAGTATGATTCCATTCTATTTTTCGAGGATTTCCAAAATAAATTAGAGAACCAACATGGTAAAAGGTTAAAATCACTATGCTCAGACCGAGGTAGAGAATATCTTAACAAAGCATTCATTTATCACTTGTAGGATTGTGGGATAGTATCCCAACTTGATCATCCTTGTAAACCACAATGGAATAGTTTTATTGAAAGGAGGAATAAGACCTTGATGGACATGGTCTGGTCAATGATGATTCATGCAACTCTTCCATTATCCTTTTGGGGATATGCTTTGAAAACAATAGAATATACCCTTAGCAGATTACAAAGTAAATCTTCATATGAGATTCCATATCAGTTACAGTATTGAAAGAAACCTATTCTTACACACATATGTGTTAGGGGATGAGAGTCAGTTTCCAGGACATTACCATGTAAAAAATTAGAATCCAGACGCACCATGTGCTTCTTTATATGTTTTCCTAAGAAAACTAGAGGATATTACCTATATAACCTTTTTTATAGAAAAGTTATTGTGTAAAGATAAAACATATTTCTAGAAATGGAAAACATTTCTATTGGAAATAGTGGGAATAATATTGACTTTGATGAACTTAATGCTCCAAATGCACAGGAGTTGGTAGAGGAACAATCTCCACAAGAACAAGTGGAATAAGAGGTTGTTCCTAAGATGCTGACACTGTATAGGAATACACGAGAGGTTAGAACAATAGAGAGTTATGGTTTTCTTGTCACCAAGTTAGGTGAAACATTTTTCCTTGGGGATGATGAGCCCCTAAACTGCGAGGAAGGAGTAGAAGGAAATGAAGCTCCGAAATGGAGAAAAACATGAATTCTGAGATGGAGTCCATGTAACAAAATCATGTTTGGATTTTGGTAGTCCCAAAAAAATGATGTAAATCACATAGATGTAAATGGGTATTTAAGAAGAATCTGTATATGGATGGTGACATTAATTCCATTAAAGCATGATTGGTTGCAAAGGGTTTTAGGAAATGTCAAGGTATTGACTATGATGAAACCTTATCACCTGTATAAATTCTTAAAATCAGCAGGATTTTACATAAAATAACAGCCTTTCATGATTAAGAAATATAGAAAATTAATGTCAAAACTGGTTTTCTAGAAGGGATGTTGGTTGAAGATGTCTATATGAATCAACCCGAAGTGTTTTTCAAGTAAAAGAACACCAATAAAGTATTCAAGCTATATAGATCCATTTATATGATGAAGAAAGAATCACAATCATGGAATGTTCATTTTGATTAGGCTATAAGTGAATTTGGTATTGTCAAAAATGAAATAGAGCCTTGTGTCTATAAAAAGGTTGAACTGAATGCCACTGTTTTCCTAGTGTTATTTGATGATGATATATTAATTATGGGAAACAAGGTGCATGTGTTGCAGTCAGTTATGACTTGGTTAATTGAATACTACTCCATGAAAGTCTTAGGTGAAGAAGCCTATATTATAGGGATTAATATCTATCAAGATAGTTATCAAAGTTTACTTGGGCTAAGTCAAAATACATATATTGACATGGTACTCAAAAGGTACAATATGAAGCAATCCAAGAGTGGATTATTGCCTACGTCAGAAGGTATAAATCTCTCCTAAAAATGTGTCCAAAAACATATGATGATATTGAAAGAATTAGTAGAATACCTTGTTCCTTAATAGTGGGTTCTATCATGTATGACATGCTTTTTAATAGGATTGATGTCGCCCTTTCTTTAACCATAGTGGGTAGATATCAAGCCAATCCAAGATAGATGCATTGGGATGCAATTAAAACTATACCAATGTATTTGAGGCATACTAAGGATATTTTTCTGGAGTATAGAGGAGATTTGGAACTAGTAGAGAGAGGATACACTGATGCCAGTTTTCAAACAGATCATAATTATCTGAAATTGATGCTTGGCTATATATTTTTCCCGAATGGTAGTGCAGTGAGTTAGAGAAGCTTGAAGCAATTTGTGGTTGCTGATTCTACAGTACAGTCATTATATATTTCATCTTATTATGCATCAAAAGAAGTATTCTGGATATGAAACTTTATCTCAGACATTGGAGTTGTTCCTAGTAGTGAAGAGCCTATTCTGGTATACTGCGATAATATTGTTGTAATGGTTCTTTCATAGGAGACTAGGTCTCACCAGAGGACAAAGCATATTATTTAGAGGTATCATCTATTGAGGGACTTTACTCAAAGTGGCGATGTAAAAATTATCAGGGTATCCATAGAGGACAACGTGGAATACCCTCGAACGAAAGCAATTTCTCAGCAGAAGAATGACTCTCATGTGAGATCTAGCGGATTCAAACTTGTTCGTAGTTGGCCCTAGTGCAAGTGGGAGTGTTGAAAGTGGGTTCCCTAGACCCAAATTTTATTATACATTGATTACTAGTACATGTGTGGATTTTGTTATATATATATATATATATATGTGTGTGTGTGTGTGCTTTTTTCCATAATTGAGTATATACTTCTGCATCAAATTTTATTATAGAAATGTCCTTAGATTACTAGTTGTGTCAAGGGGTTATAGAAGATCCTAGGATATAATGAGAACCCAAATATGGCATGATAGTAGTCTTAAAATATGTCCTATGGTATAGTTACATCATTTTGAAAAGACATTGATTATATGTGACCATCAGGTTCTATGGGATTATAATCCTTGAGACTTTCTCTCTTGAAGTTCACACATGATGATCTCTAGTAGTTGAGATCATGATGACAGACCCTCCTAATAAGAACACCACATGTTTAAGGTGTCATTGGTCATTCTTATCTATGCAAATTTGTAAGGGTCTCTAAATATGAGATCATTATAAATTTATATCATTTACTTGCGTGCTTTGTTGCAAGGAGAAAACCATGGAAATAATGTCGCGACAAGATAGTTTGTGTTGGGTTCATCATTGGTGACATGATATCCACGGAATTATCAAGATAAGATTTCTCACTTCTGAGTTTCGAATGAGATATGTTGGCCTTAGTTGATTAGGATGGTTGCATCTTCATTAAGTCCATTGACATGGTATTGAAGGTAAGACTATCTGGAAAAATCAAAAAATAAAATAAAGACAGAATAAGGATGATGACACTAGTGTGCATTCTTGTTTATTAATATATCGCTGACGAAGAGATTATATTTCCCAGACTATGTTCGTGAAAAGGTATTCATTGTTTTGACTTGACCTTATCTTTATAGGGGCCAAGATTGGTTACTATAACCCACTCTTGGTCGGTCGATATTATTCACTACTATTGAGATAAGGTCCTAGAGGGTAACACACTATATCTATTTAAGAATCTATCCTATTATGAGAATAGGAATATAGAACTTGGTGGGCCCCTCCAATGGTTCTGATTGTAATCCATGTTCTATGTATCACCATGTAATATAAAAATGAATTAATTATTCAAGCTTGGAATAAATTTTTTAATTTATTTATAACATGTATTTACAAGTGATTTAGTAAATATAATCGTAAAATAATATTTGAAAGTATTTAAGTATCCAGGGTTCGTTTAATATTTTCAGGAGAAGTGAGTCGTGTGATAGACTCATGTTTATCATGAAATATATATATATAGTAGTTAGTGATAAAATTATTAATATTATTTATGGAATATTTCAATTTGACATAATTAAATATTTATAATACTTATACAGAGAGTATCTATTATACGGGGATAAGAACCAATACCGGGTATTTTATATATTCCCAAAATTAGTAAGAGAGAGGCTCTCCCCCTTTTACTATTCATGTGTCAAACTTGTGATCCCTTATATACTCCTCGATTACAGAGATAGATTATCTACAGCATTGAATAACTTCATGATCACCCTTCATGGATCAAATAGTGTTGCCTTGTGGTGATCACTGCTACAATAAAGAAATCGTTGGTGTACGACACTAGCACCCAGATTCTAATGAACGAAGTGTGTGAAGATTTGAATGGTATTTATTGATGATCTAGAGGAAATCAATGTCAATGTATTTGAAAAATGGTTGCCGGTATCCAGTGATGCACTTGCGTATGACAGATCCGAACATGGTACTTGGTCATTTTATTTTTGTGCACTGTCAAATCCACATGTGGCCCTTGGACATTACCGAGATTGTTCACCAGAGTGGACATCATAAAGTTGGTCCGGTAATGTGAAATTTTTTAATTTCCCAGCCCATAGGCTTCTGCTGCTCATCCTAATAACTAAAATAAAATTCCCCTATAATCATTATACTCATATACATTCTTATATTCTATTGTGTGTGGGATACAATGACATCTTTCATGTATACGACAGACTACCACCTCATGAAGTGATATCATTATTTCTTTACATACACTTTAAATTATAAGTAATATGGTTTTGATTAAATAATAATATATGATATGTATAATATAATAATAATTATTTAATATTAATATATTATTTACCTTTCTAACATTCAATCCTATGAGAAATTGGAAACTATGTTCATGCATACATACAACCTACCGTCTCTATGAATCATGTATTTAATTTTCTATACCTAACTTGTATGGGGTAATATAAATATAAATATATATAAATAACAGATATGATATTTATAGAATTGTAAAAATTTTATAGTTTTTTGAACCTTGATCAAGGTATTTAGAATGAAAATATCAAATCAAAATACACATGAAAAACAATGTAGGTAATGACCGAAATAATATTTTAACGTGGAATATTTATTAAATGTTAATTAAAATATCATAAAAATCATATATTAGATGATATATATAATTATGGGGATTTAATAAATGTATAATAAAATAATATATATTGTATAGTATTTTCTAACAAGTAAAAAGGATGTCAAGAATAGATGTATTTGATTTTTGATCAATTTGTCTTCATTGGGACATACTATATGTTTGGACATAATCTTCCTATATGAGTTGTATATACATCCCCTTTCACATGTTATATCATGAATATAAAAATATTATTTAAATTTAATGTTTTTTATGTTATATTTTAATTTGTGTTATGATTCAAAATTCACCAATGTGGTTAAGGTGTGATATTACGATCTCATTTTCAATAAGATTTTTTAGGATTATGATTTTGATGATGAAATCATTTGATCCATCTCTAATGAAGCTAAATAAATGTATTATCCTATAGTTATTTCCTATGATTAAATTTTTTCCCTTTATTTTCCTATCTTTATATTCTCATTATTCAAAAATTATTTTTGAAATGAAAAACATATTTATTTCATTCTTTAGTCGAAAACCCATTTTCCGTTAATATCCAAGTTTTCTAAAATGATTTAAAAAATTTATCAATATTATTTTGTGATTTTTAAATTAATTTTTAAACATTTATTAATTGTTTTAAAATTTATAAATTATAATATTCATGTTTTTGTAAAAATAACCCCCCTTTGAATTTTACTATATCATTTATATGAATTATTGTTTTAATTTCTATGGTATTTCTCCCAATCATGAAAAATTAACATTTCAAAGATCACATTATAAGTTTCAATGATTATTTTTAAAGTAATGTATTCTGAAAATATTATAATTTTTAAGTAGTTTTTATTAATGTGTTAATTATATTTTCATTCAGATGTTTTAGAAATAAATTTTAAATTTTCTTTTATAATTATCCAAGGTTATATTTAGTGAAAATATTTTGAAAATGTATACTTTTAAAAAATGAATTTTCCAATTTTCAAAGAATATTTTAATCATGAAAAATATTTAAATCATCTTTATGTATTATTTTATATATATATCTAATGCTATTTTAAATGATACTTATTTATAATTTTTTTTGTGATTTATAATTATTTTTCATCATAGAATGACTATTTCCACAAGGAAATATTCCACGTGTTCTTTATAAATTGTTTTTCATATAAGATAACAACATTTGGTGAAAACAAATATCTACTAGGGATATGATCCAATGATAAAATAATAATTATTTTTTAATATGTTTTTTATTAATGTTGATAAGACATTTATGAAATTCAACCCATTTTGATGAGGTATGCCATGATCAAATGATGAGATTTTTATGAAGCTTGCTTCATTTCAACATGTTATGATATGCTGAAATTTTTGTCAAAACAATTTTCATTCATTGGTTATGATATGATTGATTTTTAATGATATTGTGTCTTAAAAATGTAAGGTTTATCTAATTGGTGGGAGATATATCTTCCTCTAATATATTGGGGTATGATTATTGTTCTACGGGATCAGAGGGTTCATGAAAGGTTATCCCAATACCAAAATAGTTAACACAAGAGGTTAACCCAAGGCCATAGTAGGTATAAATTATATTAAAAAATGCCTAACATGTTATGAATTTCATGGTGGATAATCGTAACATGTGATTTTATATGATTATGTGTATTCAAAAAATCTATGTCTTATTCTGTGGTTATGCTCTAATGGATCATGTTCATGGATTCCATTATCATTCAAATCTTATAAATTTCTTTGATTTGTGTCATCAAGGAATTTTTTGATCTCAGATTCACAACAAATTGTTTTAAAATTAAACACCCATGTTCTCATATCCATATTACCATTTATATTTATATATATCATGTTTACACAGAATATTGTTCTAAGATCACCTGTTATTATGTTTCCTTTTCACATGATGTAAAAAAGGTAATATGTATGATATTTATAAGAGGGGTTTTAGTTATGATGAACATATCCTAATATGGTGTATCCCATTTATGAACTATTTTTTTATTTTTCCAAGATTCAAACAACATTATACCATTATGATCCCCTTATATTTTTGGTATATTTTAATGTATATTTATATTAAAAGTTGTAATATCAATGAATATGGATATTTGGTTCAATAAATATGATATTTTAACTCCCATATTTTTGGTTAAATATGTCTCTCAAATGAATATAATATTTTCAAGATTTTTCTAAACAGGAAACCCTATGTTTATCTTACATTATATGTAACGAACCATGGTGGGTCTCCATCAAACCCAACACCCAACCTGTTCGGTGACAAAGATCGAAAGGCATTAATGATCCCCACAGGCTGACACAAGTTCCCAAGTAAAAAAAGAGGGAACTATTTTTCTAAATTTTTTCATATTAAAATGAACTCCAAAAAACTAATAATTCATATATGAATATTCGATAATACTCACCGTTATAAATAAATTGATCTTAAGTTTTCAAACTAAAACAAACCAAAAAAGGATAATAATGAAAAAAGGAAAACCAAGAATGTACCCCAAACCAACGTACTAGAAGATGAGCACTTCCTAAAACCACCACCACTAAGATCCACCCCAAGAGCTAGTAGATATCAAACCTTCATTCACTAAACATCATTCCTTATCATGAAACAAATAGAAAAATGTTTTTTCATACCCCCAATGGTGTATGTAGTTTGTGATCCAAATCCATGTAGGATGACACCCATATAAATTATTAGAAGCACTAAACATTAAATGGAAAATAAACATTTCTATTTTATAATGAAATAAATGCTAAATTTTTTAAGGAAAATATATTTAAAGAAAAACAACATAGAATAAATGAAGATTTAAATGGAATGTAGTTTTAAATAATGTAACATTAAATAAAACACAGTTACAATTAAAATTACAAATCCTTTATACTGTACAATGATGGTAAAAGAAATTTACTCACTAAGAACTAGTCATGGGAAACTCCCATGTACACTAACTAACAATAGGACAATAGGTATATTGTATCTTGGAGAAATGTAGTATAGAATCCACGAAAAATATATTTCTCGTGCATGATCTACTAGTACAGAGCACTCCCATAACATAGTTGTCTCGAATAAATCATCATAGTTTAGTTAGTGTGGTCATAGCTAATCTCTCTAGGTGAAACAAAGTTGAAGCCACTTTTGATTCATTACCATACTTGTACTACTCTTCCCACCAAGATGCACGGGCATCCATTTTTGTGTTGAATCAAGATTTACCCAAAACATAATACCACTTACACAATTCATCAACCAAACCAAGAATCACATATCACAATCGAAAACTTTCACACCAAAAAAGTGTTTTTTGAAAACATACGCACAAAAAAAGTTTCCAAAATATACATGGACCCTTTTTAAATAATTTAATAAACCATTATAACAATTTATAAACCAACATAAATAAACACCCCAATGTTTTTACGTAAAAAGTACACCTAGAACTGTCTTTATAAATTTACCACACATATATGCTTTATAAAAAGACAATTTTTATATCACAAATAGTTTAATAAACAAATTTCATGTTTTATAAAATGAAATCAAGTGGAACATTATGTATGCACATGAAAAATACCCAATTTCACATAAATGTCCTTTTTAAACATTAAACACATACTATATCATACGAAATACTAGTTTGACACAACAAGAATAATTTAATAAAACATTTGAACAATTTATAATGCATTAAAAATGGTGCATCTAATTTTTACCTGAAAAGTACATCTAATTTGATATAAATTAACTCTTTAAAACAAACCACAGAACACATCCACACCAAAACATGATTCCAACCATTTATATAGTTGAATAAATTTGTTAAAAAATTAATATATAGTGAGAAATGTGTTTCACTTTTAGGACTTTGGAATATGTCTACATATATTTCGAGAACTAAGCACTCAGACGGCGTACAATTCCGAGTCTCAGTGTGCCTAGTATGAATTATAAAAAAATTAAGTATTTTTTATACTTTTCAAACAAAGGAAATGGAATAGATATCAAATAGAAACATTTGTTAGAAATATGATGTCATGGTTGAGTCCAAATCATGGAATTTACCCTAGATGGGACATAAATTTTCGTCATGAGTCTTCTACATAAAAATCCATGGAGGGTATTTTTGTATAGAAAATTTTTAAATTTAATTATTTTATCGTGAATGTTGAATCAAATAACATTTTACTAGAGACTCATATTGGGAATCCAAGACTGTCATTGAGTTTAGAATGTGTTGTTTTACATACAGATGACATAAAATGAGAGGGCATGGGAGGTTTGGACCATGTGTCCATTAGTGGTTTTTTGCTAGTTTTTTATAAATGTGTGTTTAGGGGAGGTGAGAAAATGATGGATATTTTCTACAACGGAAACTATAAGAGCTTCTCCCTCATTCTGATCGGTGAATCGATGTCATATTCTTTGCATATCACGATGATACTTCCGATCCTACCAGATCAGAGTGAGTGAAAAAAACGGCGAATCCATAATCTTGGTAGGATTTCAAAATCAGATTTTGAACCTCCCTTATTGAAGAATTTGTTCTCATTTTTGAAATATGATAAATTTCACTACTTTAAGATCCTTCGATGATGGTCAAACTAACAATGGCCATTGCATATTTAATTTCTGGATCGCCTGTTCTTCGTCATTCTTTATGTTCTTAGTTGGTATAATTTTTATCACACTGAAATGACATCCAATCATCGATCATGGAAGAGTTATGTGATTATCATGATATGGGGATATCATATCTATGATGCTTTTTTGTTTCGGATTTCGAAGGAGGTGGAATGGTGAGCAGAAGTGGTGAAAACATTTAATCGCATTGAAACCGTGATGAATTATCGAGTAAAGATCAAATATTTACAGATTCTTCCTTGGGGGTCCTAGGTCTGGTCCCAGATCTATTATTTGAACACTGGGGTGTCCCTTGTGGTCCTTAGAAGTTCCATAACATCTGGCACCATAGAGGAGGGCCTCTGCCACTATGGGCTGTGACGGTTAGGAGAGGACGATCGCAGGGCACACCGGTGTGGATGCTGATTGTCGTTGAGCTGGGGGTCAAGGACGAGCCACATGATTGGGACAACCTGGAAGGTCTATCGGGTCAGGTGTAGGTTTCAATGCCCATATCATCTTATCCATGAATCTGATTTGTGTGTCGTCTATGTCAATGTGGCCCTCTCATCGAGATATGCCATTGGAGGAAAATTTATAATATTTAAGTTTTTGTTTTTTGGATCAATTACATGAATCCCTCAATAATAAATATAGATTATATTTATAAAACAGTGACACACCTTAAATTTTTCTTATGACATTTTATACACACGCTCTTAGTGGAATCACGACCCAAAAACTGAGATGGGAATTTCGAGTCATATTTCAATCACTAAAAATCAGAATCCATGTGGAGACCCCATGTGGCCTAGTTTTGGAATTTGTCATGAAATGTGACCTTTTCCACATGTTTCTATTTTGGATGAATGAATACATAATCCTATGTTCATTTATGAGAGGATCACATCGGAGTAATCCATTTGACATGTTCCTGAATTCTAGTGTGGTTCCTATGAAGCATCATACATGTGAAATACTTTGAAAGGATGTTTCTTCATCAGGAGATTGATCCATGTGAATTAATAGTCGCTCTGGGGCAACTTTCCTCTAGAACCACAATTGGGTGATCTGTTTGGTTATTTGGGTCCATTCTAGGAGGAATTTCAGTAGAATTACGGGTTTTCCCGTCCGACCAAACAGTGAGCATCATACGCTCATCAGCCGTGTACTTTGGGAGTATGTTGGCATGCATATTTTTTGTTCTAGTACCGAAGTATGTGTGGGTATATAACCAGGTAATGAGGTGGGATCAAATTTAATTTGGTCCCCACACACTGAGTGTACCACACTACGAATCTTCTACCTCTTATATCTCATTCTGTTGGACTCAGATTCTGGCATGCGAGTAGCATAACCAGAGTATTATTCAATGTAGAACATGATGGTTCTCTCCACAGTGTATTTTGAGACACAATTCACGATTTTCTAGGAATGATTACTTTTATGTGATGACTGGTGACAGCTGAATCAGGCAAGTTAATCAATTTAGTTCCTTGATACATTCTAATAGGTACTATCCAATTGGGATGGGGAATGTTGTTTCTCAAAAATTACTTATGAGTGGAACTCTATAGATGTGTTGGGCATGTGACCATGACAAAAATAGATTTTATTCCTCTATAAGGGATGCTCAGGGGTCCTCAATGACACTATTATGTAACCTTCCAATCAGATTGGGCATAGGTGCTTGACCCTTTCTGAGTGGAACACTCTAGGTGGGCTGGGCATGGGTCCTCGACCTTGAGACATGGTCCCTCGACTATATGAATTAGTGATGAGACATTATTTTATGTAACTTTGGACTCATGATAATGAGGGATGCCTTCCCCCTGAGTTTAATCCTTATGAGGAAACCTAAAACCGTGCGGACAAGACAGACACACCAAAAGCTGATTGTATCACTGTTTGGTACTTGATTCCTTTTGACATTCATGTTCAAGGTAGATGCGAGGGATGATTGGCATCATTGGGGGTTACATCAAGAACTATTAGATACTCTTTTCCAAGTCTGAGATGTGAGATGGATATCCCCTTAATATCTTGTCTAGGATTCTTTGGTTGAGTATGTATATATATCCTATTTTAGTACCCACTATATAGGTTTTGGTTACTCTCCTTCCAAGAGGTGAAAAGACGTGTGAAATAGGCCATATGCTTTATGTGTCTATATTGTTATGGTAGGATGAGTCTACACACCTACTAAATATATAAAATACTCAACGATATTTTCACCTTATCACAAATTCTCGCTCTATTTGTTTGTATGGGATTACTTTATTATCTTGTTTGGTTGAGTTGTACTCATTTACTGAACCTTGTTTTGTCTATTTCTCCACTACTGAGTACATATTTTTCATCACTCTTGAGCTTTTAGGAAATCCAAAAAAAGTATTTTTATACTCAAACAATCATGGGATTTTCCAACAATTGGTGTTCCCATGATGATGACAAACCGGTAGATTGTGACATCAAATTAGGTTAAGGATATCGGGCGCTTGGACCACCAATGGTGGTTCAAGTTGGGATCTAGGAGTAGGTATCTCTCAAATGATATACATTTCAAGTTGTCATCGGGTTGTGGAACTTTTCTATTTTGGAATTTATTTCCCCGCTTTACCTTTCAGTTTCCTTTATAATAACTATACATGAACAATTTAGTGGTTGATGCATATTTTTGTTTTAATTATAGTAGTGTTGTATCTTGTTTTTCCTCTCCCTCACCACTTTTCCATTGAGTTAGAAGTGTTTATAAATGTACATTTACTTTGAAAAAGGCCTCCCTGACTTATTTATGTCTTTGATGTTGGTTTCCATCCATTTCCTTAACTATCTGGGCTTGGGGTAGTTCCGAATCAAGCCCCAACATGGTTCGGTCCATGAAAAAGTGGAATAAGATGTGGTTAGTACTTTTGGACTTTGTTCAAAAATTAACCAAAAATGGTCATGGATGGATTTAGAGAAATATTGTTAATGTGTCTTGAGTGAATCTCTTAAATGGTGTAGTCCAACGATGGTATGGTGGATGATGTATCCATTCATTAGGACCCCGATTACCCATTTTTGACTTGGCATGTTGATAAATCTGTTACAGGTAACAATGTTACATGCATCATATAGGATTGATCCTTTACTATCCTTCATGATTCATCACCCCATTATTTTTGTTATATATATATTAATATATATTTTATTTTTACTATGGTACTCCTTAATGTATTTGGGATGGCTTTTCAATGATAGTCATCCAAGATATCAGCTCATGTTCGTGATGATGACTCCATGAGCGGCAAGGCCCTAGATCCGGGTCCGTCATGTTTTCCCCTTCCTTCAGGTGGGCATGTAGAAGCACCTACACCTATTAGATGTACTTATTTTTTGCATAGTATGTTGAGGAAATGAGTATGTTAAGGACACTCCATCAGTTATTGCACCAAAAATATTGAGGTTTCATGGTGATCCAGTTTCTCAGGGATGAAATGATTTTCTCGAGTCAGTGGTTCAACTATTCAGGATTGTTAATAAATTTAAAGATCAGTGGGAGGATTTGGAAGCCATCCTATTTCCATAGAGCATATGGATGTATGTAGATTCTGGTTTTATAGATACATTATGAGTCATTAATCTTGTGAGATGACTTCCCATAGATATTCTGTGAGGGCTTCTTCCCCTCTTACTTATACGTTGTCCCAATTCATGTGTTTTTGGAACTTCACCTTGAATAGATGATAGTGGATCACTACGCAAAATGGTTCATAGAACGTAAATTCTACTCTCTAGACAAGATCCATGACGACTACATCTATGAATGGAATTTCTAGTAGGGACTCCATAGAGAGACTCGTGCTATCACAGTACCCTTGTGCATCCCCACCTATGCTGGTGTGCTGGAGCAGGCACTCATAACATATAGTTTTATATCAGAGGGATACCATATAGATGGTTGTGGTATGGGCACAACCATGCTAAGATGACTGTCACAACAAGAAGATTCATGTCGATATGATCTCAACGCCAGAGGCCTCCCCATAATCAGTCTCGTGCACATAGTCATATAGGGCCAAAATATGAGAGAGAGAAGTTCTATCTTGGGGGGTCTTTTGTTATTCATGTGATGGGAGAGGTCAAATGGAATGAGACTACCCAACTAGATTTGTTGAGGATACCATGAAGGGTGCAGGTGGAATACCACAATAGGATCAATGACGTGATAAGAGTGGTCCCCAGGGAGGTGGTGCTAGAATAGGTGTAAGAGAAGCTGAAGGTGGGGGAGATGTTATGAAGTCTTACCCCCCCCCCTATAGCATCCCATCTTTTTATAACATAATCTTTCATTTCATTACACGGAACTGAGGATCTTTAAGTTTTAGTGTCTTGGAAACAAGGAACATAATACATGAAAACAACATAAAACATTCTTCTTAAACACTTGAAAGGCTTCTCCTTAAGTTCATCCTAGGTTCATTACTGCATCTCATAACCTAGGGACATACATCAAACGAAAAGGTTGAGTAGAAGGCCCAGTAAGGGAAACAAGAGAAACATTTTACATGTGAACTTGAGATACTTCAATAAGGACATGAAAAGAACTTTAAGGCATGAGAAAGGAATCATGATATACATCATAAAAAAATAACATTTTTCATAACATGAAGATGTGGCTGAAACATTTAATATTGAAAATCATTTCGTTTCACCAAGGTCCATCCCCAAGGTTTCATTAAAAATTACCAAGGTTATTCACCAAGGTATCAGTCTAAAAAGTCATCTCTAGAGATTAAGTCTTCACCCAATGCATTGGAGCGAAATCTGGGCGCACCCTTGACATGTCCTTATTATCATGTGAGACAAATATATAATCATCAATAATTTCAAAAACAACCCATATAGCATAAAAGAAATGGTTTTCATTTCATAATCATAATGTTTTAAAAACTGCTTTAAAGAAATGATCTTTGTGTCACTTTAAACCCACGAAAAGGGGAAGCGGGTTTCATGTATGTAAATCCCAGAATTTAAAATAGAAAATTTCGATATATATGTGAATACCCATGTAGAAATAAGATCTTTTAGTATTCACTTTATAACATAAAATAATTTTGAGAAAAGAGAGAGGTATTTTGAGACGAAAATTCTACAGCATAACGGCTATGTTACAAGGTTTTAGAAAACATTGAAAAGAGAGGGAACATGGGTCACCCACTCAAAAATGATCCATAAAATAGTAGGGGGACATATTATAATATATTTAAGAACATGGTAATTAAATTTGAAAGATATATCATCTGAAATGAAAAACATGGAAGTGAGACAAAAATAAGATTTCTCTTATGAAAATTCGGCAGCCTAACGGCGTCACTTAAACGTCAATAAAAAAAGATTTGACAAGATCAAATAAGGTATCTCATCATATGATCCGAAGAGATCAGTATGATAGATATAGAGATCATACCCTAACATAATAAAAAATAACTTGAAAGACTTGACATGAAAATCGAACTTGAAAAATGAGAAGGGTGAAAGAATCCCTTAAAAATTCTGCAGCCTAACGGCGTCTCTTAAACATTAATAAAACGAAATGATGAGAGTAAGAGGGGATCTATCATAATATAAACATTAAAAGGGAAGTAAGAAGAGTATAAAAGAACATCCTCTCACATAAGAACATGAATCATAAATGGAATGACATAAAGGAGTTTACATGAAAAGAAAGAGAAAGGTCGGATCCCTTACCTTAAATCGTAACTCTTAAAACTCAATGGTTTGGACCCTGAGGGATTGGGGGCCCCTTGGGAGGACCCCTTGTGAGGTTATGAGACCATAACTTCGTTGGGGGAGAGTTGGGAGTGAAAACTAAAGGAGTAAAGGGTGGGTATTTATAGGGAAAGTGAGGAGACAAGGCATTAATTGCCAAGGAACACCTCACAAGTGCTTTTCTCAAAACCATGTGCTCTCCCATGGAATTTATCAATGATTTAGGCCAAATGGGACCCCCCAAAACAATAATTCATCACCCTTGGCCAGCCACCCGTTTAAATATATCATGACATCATCATGACACAGTTATGATGTCATTAAACATACCGAAACCCTAAAACTGCATTTTAACTATTCACTGAAAAATTCATCTTTCTCAGAAAAATACCAAAATTTCACCTTAACAAAATATCGATGCTCCAATTACATTTATGAACTCCATTTTATAAAAATAATTTTCTAAATATTTTTAATTTAATTTTTAAATAAAAACACTATTCATCAAGAATTCATTTTTTTCAGAAAAATCCCAAAAAATTATCATAACATAATATCGATGCTCTGAGTTCAAAAATAATGTCCTTTTTATAAAAATAATTTTCTAATTATTTTTAATTAAATTTTTAATTAAAAACACTATTCATCCGAAAAAACTAATACTTGACTAATAATTTATGAAACCATTATTTACCAATTTTATTGAATCACATTACTTAATCTAGGTGTCTAAATTATATTGAAACTTTCTTTGAGTGAAATTACTAATCCATTTGGTCACATTACTAATCCTAAGCATAAAATCACTATTCATAATTTACTATTCGCCAAAAATTAAGTTGATCTTATTAGACTCCATATTCCTTACTGAACACTTTTGTTGAAGACCATTTTTTTAAAATCATTAAACATCATTAATTATTTAGGGTTTACATAAATATTTTAAAATATCCTTTTTTCAAACTTCATCAATAATATACATCCTAAAATTATCCGGACATTTCAAATTTCACAAACATCACTAAAGGAAGAAATCTCAATTTATTTATCCCAAAAGGATTACACAATGAAGCTACGGTCTCGTCACATAGCCCCTTATAACACCGGCATATGGCCTAAGTGTGAGGTGTGCTATGGTGAGAGAATATGAGGGTGGCTCAGATAAAATTTCCCTAGTAGTAGTCTCTACTACGTTGAACATCCCCCGCAGGCATTTCCATTCAATCATGTCACGCTGGAGTTCAGCTTAGGCTTGGTCCAAAGCGAAGCCCACAGATGCTACCTCCTTCCCAAGCAATGATAAGTGGGCTTCATAATGTTCGTGTCTACTGGATGAAGACATCAACTCCTCTTTTTGCATTAACCATTAACATCTTATTAAATCATTAAGAGCAAGTCAATATACTACCCAAAAAGATTGGGTCGTTACATTCTTCCCACCTTAAGAAATTTCATCCCCAAAATTTATACTTGAGGCTTAGTCGAAAAGGTGAGGGTACTTTTTCTTCATCGTTTCCTTAGGCTCCCAACTCGCTTCTTCATATTTAAGATTCCTCCACAACACTTTCACAAGGTGGGTAGCCTTGTTTCGTAGAACCTTGTTTCTACAGTCCAAGATCTCTACTGGATGCTCCTCATAAGAGAGGTCATGTTCCAGTTGTACCACCTATGGGTTCAGTACATGCGAAGGGTCGGGTATGTAAATCCTCATGAGAGATGCATGGAAGACATCATGAACTTGAGCTAGGTTCGGTGGAATTGCTAGACGATAGGCCACTGCTCCTATGCGATGAAGGATTTCATAGGGGCCAATATACCTTGGGTTGAGCTTCCGTTTCTTCCCAAACTACATAACTATCTTCCATGGAGAAATTCGAAGGAAGACTTTGTCACCAACACCAAACTCCATGTCCCTTCGACGATTGTCAGCATAGCTCTTCTGCCGACTCTGAGCAGCCTTTATATGTTGTTGGATGGCATGAACCTGTTCTATCATCTCTTGCACAAGATCAGGCCCAAGAAGCTTTCTCTCACTAGTTTCATTCCAATAAGTAGGAGTTCTGCATTGATTTCCATACATAGCTTCATAGGGTTCCATCTGAATACTCGAATGGAAGCTGTTGTTACAGGAGAACTCAACTAATGGTAGGTGTTGATCCCATCCACCTTTTAATTCTATTGTGCATAATCTCAGCATGTCTTCGAGTGTCTGAATAGTCCTTTCAGATTGGCCATCAGTTTGAGGATGATAGGTCGTACTAAAATTCCATTCAGTATTCAGAGCATGTTGAAGACTTATCTAGAATTTTGATGTGAATCTTGGATCATGATTAGACATGATGGATAGTGGTGCCCCATGTAGCCTTACCACTTCCTTCACGTATATCTTGGAAAGCTGATCCAGAGGGAAATATTCCCGAATAGAGATAAAATGGGCTGTCTTGGTGAGACGGTCCACAATAACCCATATCGCATTGTTTCCTTTGGATGTTTTCGGGAGACCAGTTAAAAAGTCTGTAGTGATATTATCCCACTTCCATACTAGTATGGGTAGTGGTTGTAATACCCCCTTAGGAAGTTATCGTTCTGCCTTTACTTGCTGACACACCAGGCACCTTGTAGTGTAATCAGTAATCTCCCTCTTCATGTTATCCCACCAATAATGATCACGAAGGTCTCTATACATCATAGTGCTTCCCGGATGTATAGAGAAAGTAGAGCTATGAGATTCATCCATCAGTTCTTTCTTTATCTCCAGAATAGATGGAACACATAGTCTTCTATGAACTTTCAATACACCTTCTTGATCAATATTAAAATCCGGGAACTTCCCATCTTTTACAGACTCAAAATTCTTCTGCAGCAAAGGATCTTTTTTTAGCCTTGTTGATCTTCTCTAGTAATGAAGGTTGAGAAATTATTTGGGATAGGGTTGATGATGTCCCTTTCCTTATAATTCCCATTTCCAGTTTTACAAGATCTTTAATCAAGGGATCTTCTAGGATCCTCATTGTTTCCAGAACAAAAGGGTCTTTCCTACTTAACTCATCTGCGACATTATTTGCTCTTCCAGGGTGATAATGAATTGAACAATCATAGTCTTTAATAAGCTCCAACCATCTCCTTTGTCTCATGTTCAATTCTTTCTGTGTGAAAATATACTTTAGACTTTGGTTGTCAGTGTATATATCACATTTTTCCCCATAAAGATAGTGCCTCCATATCTTTAGATCAAAAACAACTGCTGCCTGCTCTAGATCATGCGTAGGATAATTCTGCTCATGAATCTTCAACTGTCGAGATGCATAAGCAATTACCTTGTCATTTTGCATGAGGACACACCCAAGACCTTTCAGAGATGCATCGCTAAAAATAAAAAATCCTTCTCTGATATCGGGTAGTGTTAACACAGGTGCAGTAACCAATCTCTTCTTCAGCTATTGGAAACATTCCTCACATTCCTTTGTCCAAATGAACTTAAACCCTTTTCGAGTCAACTTGGTTAGTGGATTAGAAAGCCGTGAAAAGTTTTTCACAGACCTCCTATAATATCCTTCTAAACAAAGGAAACTACGAATCTTAGTTACTATTGTGGGATGAGGCCACTCTTCCACAAAAATTGTCTTTGCAGGGTCAACCGAGATTCCTTCATTGGTTACGATGTGCCCCAAGAAATCCACTTGTTGTAACCAAAACTCACACTTGCTGAACTTTCCAAAGATCCCCTCCTTCCGTAGTGTTTTCAAAATAACCCTCAGATGATCTTCATGCTCCTCACGACTTTTTTAATATATCAAAATATCATCAATAAAAACTACCACAAAGTTATCGAGGTAGTCCTTAAAGACTCTATTAATCAAATCCATGAAAATAGCAGGAGCATTAGTCAAGCCAAAAGTCATAACAGTAAACTCATAATGCCCATATCGTGATCGGAAGGCAGTCTTTTATAATATCTCCCTTCTTCACCGTCAGTTGATGATAACCAGATCAAAGGTCAATCTTAGAGTAAAATTTAGCCCCATGAAGTTGGTCAAATAAATCATCAATTCTTGGAAGAGGATACCTATTCTTCACTGTGATCCCATTCAGTTCTCTATAATCAATGGATAGCCGCATTGATCCATCCTTCTTCTTCACAAAGGGAACTGGTGCTCCCCAAGGAGACACACTTGGACGGATAAACCCCTTATCCAACAAGTCTTGGAGTTGTTTCTTTAACTCTTCTAGCTCCACATTTTCCATTCTATACGGAGTCTTTGATATTGGTTGAGACCCAGGTACGAGTTCAATGGAGAACAATACCTCCCTTTCGAGGGGAGGTCCAGGTAACTCTTCAGGAAATACATCCATGTATTCCTGAACATTCGGAACATCTTCTATTTGTATGCTCCCTTTTACTTCTTCATCATCACCGATTAACTCCATATAGAAAGCTATGGGAGGTGCTTCTAGATAGGAATCAGTTCGGGATTTCTCTCCATGGAAGATAATTGTAGGTCGTTTATTCAAGACTACTGAGATTTACTTACTTCTGCATTTGATCTTAGCAATATACTTTGAGAGCTAGTCCATCCCTAGCATAACGTTGAATTTCAACATGGGAATGACTACTAGATTTGATATATGATTGTTCTCACTAAAGTAAACACTAGAGTCTCTAAACACTGTTGATGAATGGATAATCCCACTTGGAGTCTTGACTAACAACTCTACCTCAAGTAGTTCAGGGATTGATTCTATATTCTTTGCAAACATGGAGGAAATAATGGAATGCGTAGAACCAGAATCAAACAAAGTAGTTTCTAGTTTTGAGAGGACAACAAGAGTACCTGCTACTACGTCATTCGGACCTTCAACTTCAGTTGTTGTGATAGAAAAAGCACGACCTTTCTCCCCTGGCCTTTTCTGAGGTTGATGGTGATTCCCCTCCACTGCCCATGGATTTGGACAGAGATTAGCATAGTGCCCAAGCTGTCCACACATGAAGTAATGGACTTCGGGTAAGGCCAGAACCATCTTTCCTCTGTCGTTAGTGTTGGTGAGTTGAGGCTTCACCTCACTACGACAATTCCGAGCAATATGGAATCCTCTTCCACACTTGTAGCACTTGCCACTTCCGACCAGGCAGTTCCCCGAATGATTCTTCCCACATTTATTGCATGTGGTAAGTTGTATTTTCTTTCCACCTCTTTCCTAATCAAAAGTCTTCCCTAAACTGGGCTCCAACGATCTCTTCTTTTCATTTGATTTATGAGACCACTGCGTCTCACCAAACTCCAGATCGACTTTCATTGCACTCTGCACGATCTCCTCGTAGCTATCATAGTCTCGGTTGGCTAAATTCTTCTGCAGATGAGGTCTTAGTCCACTGAAAAATATATCAACCATCCCACTTGGATCCATGACAATTATAGAGGTATATCGTGAAAGTCGGGTGAAGTTTATCTCATAGCATCCGACAGATTCGTTCTCCTTCTGCTTCAGCTCGAGAAACTCTTTCTCCATTCTCGTTCTCATGGAACGAGGGAAATACTTGTTAAAGAATATTCACTGGAACTATTCCCACTCCATAGCTTCCATCTCTCCTCTAGGATTCGTGTTTTTGACCACTGACCACCACTGATCAGCTTCTCCCTCTAGGCGATAAATAGCAAGGGTGACTTTTCCTTGTTCCGAACAAAGGAGTACAGAAAAGATCTTTTCAATGGAGCTTATCCATTTTTCCTCAACAAAAGGGTCAGTAGATCCACTAAATTATGGTGGTCGTTGACGCATTAAGGACTCAACAGAGTGTTCTTCCCTTCATGGTGAGATCGGCCTCTTAGGTTGATTCAAGTTATTACACATAACTTGTGTCAGTTGGTTCATCATTCGCATGAATGTTTCCATTCCGGCTTCCATCGGAGGGCCGTCAGCACATGGTCCATTGCGGTCACCATCAGTACAGTTCCTCCTATTGCCCGCCATTTTCTAAACGAATAAAACATTAGTGAGAAACTTATTTCATTTATGAATCTTTTAACTAAGACTTCATTCTTATACAATTACACTTCTCTATAATTCCTTCAAAATGATTCATAAAAAGCTTGTGATTAACCAAACATATCCCCTGGGAGTGTCGTAACCAAGAGTGCAGCAAGGCCCGTTATCGTGCACCTGTTCCCGTTCGAGTCTAGCTCAAAGCGGTGATTTCAGGTTTTACCCTATGTACATCTATGCCAGAGCCGCCTCTACCTTCTCGTATCCAGACAGGGATGTATTTGTTTGATAAACCACTCACTCAATACTTACCAAAATACCAGGATGTTTTCTTATATTTAATCTTTTCTATAGGGTTCTTTCTAAAGTTTTTATATCCCAATTTCCACAAATAACTAAACAATCCTTTGATACCAACTATAGCATCCCGTCTTTTTATAACATAAACTATCATTTCATTACACGGAACTAAGGATCCTTAAGGTTTAGTGTCTTGGAAACAAGGAACATAATACATGAAAACAACATAAAACATTCTTCTTAAACACTTGAAAGGATTATCATTAAGTTAATACTAGGTTCATTACTGCATCTCATAACCTGGGGAAATACATCAAAAGAAAAGGGTGAGCAGAAGGCCCAGTAAGGGAAACAAGAGAAACATTTTACATGTGAACTTGAGATACTTCAATAAGGACATGAAAAGAACATTAAGGCATGATAAAGGAATCATGAGATAAATCATAATAAAAAATAAAATTTTTCATAACTTGAAGATGTGGCTGAAACATTTAATACTGACAATCATTTCGTTTCACCAAGGTCCATCCCCAAGGTTTCATTAAAAATTACCAAGGTTATTCACCAAGGTATCTGTCTAAAAAGTCATCTCTATAGATTATGTCTTTACCCAATGCATTGGAGCGCTATCTGGGTGCACACTTGACATGTATTTATAATCATGTGAGCCACATCTATCATCATCAATAATTTCA
This sequence comes from Viscum album, assembly GCA_963277665.1. Classification (NCBI taxonomy): domain Eukaryota; kingdom Viridiplantae; phylum Streptophyta; class Magnoliopsida; order Santalales; family Viscaceae; genus Viscum; species Viscum album. Next base: position 2,115,524,200 of record OY728136.1, read on the forward strand.
TAAACAACCCATATAGCATAAAATAAATGGGATTCATTTCATAATCATAACATTTTAAAAACTGTTTTAAATACATGATCTTTATGTCACTTTAAACCCACGGAAAGGGGAAACAGGTTTCATGTATGTAAATACCCAAATTTAAAATAGTTAATTTTGATATATATGTGAATAACCTTGTAGAAATAAGAGATTTGAGTAATCACTTTATAACATAAAATAATTTTGAGAGAAGAGAGAGGCATTTTGAGGCGAAAATTCTGCAGCATAACGGCTATGTTACAAGGTTTTAGAAAACATTGAAAAGAGAGGGAACATGGGTCACCCACTCATAAATGATCCATAAAACAGTAGGGGGACAGAATATAAGGGATTTAAGAACATGGTAATGAAATTTGAAAGATTTATCCTATGAAATGAAAAACATGGAAGTGAGACAAAAATAAGATTTCTCTTATGAAAATTCTGCAGCCTAACGGCGTCACAAAAACATCAATAAAAAAAATATTTGACAAGATCAAATAGGGTATCTCATAATATGATCATAAGAGATCAGTATGATAGATATAGAGATCATACCCCAACATAATAAAAAGGAACTTGGAAGACTTGACATGAAAATTGAACTTGGAAAATGAGAAGGGTGAAAGAATCCCTTAAAAATTCGGCAGCCTAACAGCGTCACTTAAACATTCATAAAACGAAATGATGAGAGTAAGAGGGGATATCTCATAATATAAACATGAAAAGGGAAGAAAGACGAGTATAAAAGAACATCCTTTCATGTAATAACATGGAGCATAAAGGGAATGACATAAAGGAGATTACATGAAAAGAAAGAGAAAGGTCGGATCCCTTACCTTAATATGTAACTCTTAAAACTCAAAGGTTTGGTCCTTGAGGGCTTGGGGCGCCTTGGGAGGACTCCTTGGGAGGTAAGGAGACCAGAACATCGTTGGGGGAGAGTTGGGAGTGAAAACAAAAAGAGGAAAGGGTGGGTATTTATAGGGAAAGTGAGGGGACAAGGCATTAATGGGCAAGGGACACCTCACAAGTGATTTTCTCAAAACCATGTGCTCTCCCATGGCATTTACCAAGGAGTTAGGCCACATGGGGACCCCAAAACAATAATTCATCACCCTTGGCCGGCCAACCCTTAAAATATCTCATGACATCATCATGACATAGTTATGATGTCATTAAACATACTGAAACCCTAAAACTGCATTTTTACTATTCACTGAAAAATTCATCTTTCTCAAAAAAATACCAAAAATTTCACCTTAACCAAATATCAATGCTCCAATTACATTTATGAACTCCATTTTATAAAAATAATTTTCAAAATATTTGTAATTTAATATTTAAATAAAATCACTATTCATCGAGAATTCATTTTTTTCAGAAAAATCCCCAAAAATTACCATAACATAATATTGATGCTCTGAGTTCAAAAATAAAGTCCTTTTTATAACAACTATTTTCTAATTATTTTTAATTAAATTTTTTATTAAAAAAACACTATTAATCCGAAAAAACTAATACTTGACTAATAGTTTATGTAACCGTTATTTACCCATTTTATTGAATCACATTACTTAATCTAGGTGTCTAAATTATTCTAAAACTTTCTTTGAGTGAAATTACTAATCCATATGGTCACAATACTAATCCTAAGCGTAAAATCACTATTCATAATTTACTATTCATCAAAAATTAAGTTGATCTTATTAAACTCCAAATTCTTTACTGAACACTTTTGTAGAAGACCATTTTTTGAAAATCATTACACATCATTAATTATTTAGGGTTTACATAAATATTTTAAAATATCCTTTTTTCAAAATACATCAATAAAATACATCCTAAAATTATCCGGACATTTGAAATTTCACAAACATCACTAAAGGAAGAAATCTCAATTTATTCATCCCAAAGGATTACACAATGAAGCTACATTCTCGTCACATAACCCCGTATAACACCGACATATGACCTAAGTGTAAGGTGTGCTATGGTGAGAGAATCTGAGGGAGGCTCAGATAACATTTCCCTAGTAGTAATCTCTAGTAACTTGAAATTCACCCGCAGGCGTTTCCGTTCATGCTTGACACGCTGGAGTTCGGCTTGGGCTTGGTCCAAAGCGAAGCCCACAGATGCTACCTCCTTCCCAAGCTCTGATAAGTGGGCTTCATAAGGTTCGAGTCTACTGGATGAAGCCATCAACTCCTCTTTCTGCATTAACCATTAACATCTTGTTAAATTATTAAGAGAAAGTTAATATACTACCCAAAAATATTGGGTCGTTACACCCCCGCCCTCTAGGTGGCCCAGGTCAGGTTTAGGAAGTTGGAAGCTGGGTCCAAAAACAACTGAAATATTTGGATGTCTATGGCCATGTAGAGAACAAGATGATAAGAGATACAACCTATTTCATTTCTACTTTTGGAAGTATAACTTGTTAGACACAATGTGAAGTACTCTTTTCTCCGGGCTCTTTGTTTGAGTTTTACAGGGTTGACATTAGGTGTCAGTGTAACCCTATGTTGTTTTTGTTCAATGTTATGTTAAATGCCTGAGGATGATGGGTTATTCCCCAACTAAAATGGATTTTTATGATGTGATAAAAACCACGAGGTCGAGTTAGTGATGCCAAAAAACGGTAGTATTGTGGCGTGGTGGAAGAGTCCCTTTGAATGGTGTGTTCATGTTGGGGTTGAATAGGGGAGTTTCGAAGTATGAACTATAATTTCAAGTGGATTTTTTTTGCTTAAACTCCTTTTTAAAGGAATTCCACAAGTGGGTATGGCCTAGTTCATGTTTTCATAATTATTCACCGTCCCTAGGGGGGAGAATACATGTGAGGTATACCAAGTTCTTTCTGTGTCTAGCCTCTTGTGGTTGGATGAGTTTACTCACCTTCTCTTTTCATTGGCACCATTGCATACTCAATGTTAACTTTGATACAATAGTTATCAAGAATAGGTTGAGGTGATAGAGACCTCATGAATAGAACTATGTGACTAAATATGTGGTGATGATAGATATTGTCCTTTCCCTATGAATATGGAGATATTACAACATGGGAGAGTGCTTTGTGGTTTTTTAATGCCTCCAAATTTGAAGGTATGTCTTCACCAAGAGAGTCTTGAAATTGAGGCAGAGACACTGGTTGAACTACTTGCAAGGATATGACTTCAAGATATTATCTACTTCTAAAAAGGGAAAAATTATAGAAGATTCACATAGGAGAATGTCTCATGCTCTCTTGGTGTTGGATGTTTCAGAGTAGTTAACTTCTCTATAGCTTACCTGGGTGGACCATGAGGGTATGGTTTTCATCAGTCGAGGGTTTCGACTCCTTCACAAGTTGAGCATGTTAGATGGTATATCTTATGATGCATCAACTATGAAAATATTTCATGACTAGATATCCTTGGCTGTTTCAGCAAACCAATTTTATAAAGGAGGAAATCATAAAGCCATGTTCCAGGAAAAATGGTGATTCCAGCTATGAAGAAGGATGTAGAGGTTCCTTCATGATTTTAAGCTATCCATTACGATTTTTCGGCCCATTTTGGACCATGAAAAGAGATGGTGAGGATATATACCGGCATTCAATTTTCCCTCAGTTGAAGTTGGTGCAAGATGTGTTCCACATGTCACATCAAAGGAGTTATGTGTGTGGTCCTACACACTTCATTGACAAGATAATACCTCATGTAGATGGGCCATCCCCCAAGATCATGTTCTATGGTAGCACGAATGTGAGTAAGAGAGTTACTTGGAGTCGGAGATCAAGGTGTGAGCTCAGAATCACAATTCTCCCTCTAGTATTCTATTTAAGGTGAAAAACAGTGATGAAGTGAATGATGTAGTGACCTATTTTTTCTTTGTAATTCTTTGTAATATTTCTAAATATATTTCCAGAGCTAAGAACTATGACAGATTTAATTTATAAGCCCATGTGTGCACCAAATAATATTTACAAAAATATTTAGTATGTTTTATACTATGCACATTAAGGAAATGGAACAACTCTCAAATTGTAACATAGAATATAAATATTAGGCCACAGATGAGTCTAAATCTTGGAATTTACCCTAGGCGGTACATATCTTTTGTTAGTGCATGTTTTTTTATAGAAAATCACACTAAGGAAATTTTTTAAATAAAATTACTCAATCAATTTTTTTATCTCAAACGCCAAATCAAATTATATTTGACCAAGGACTGGGATTGGGAATCTGAGATAGATGTACAATTTAGAATAGGGTGTTTTACCCAGGATGATCTAAAATGAGAGAGTGTGTGTAACACCCCAAGATTTCATAGTGTGATACCTATTTAATTTAGTTTAATATCTTATATCGAACGCAACAACGACATGCCTTGCATTATATACAAGATTGAGTTTTTGTGAAAGAACATTAGAATTATAATTATTTAAATGATATACTTATTTACCAATTAAATATTTTAATATGAATAATAAAAAATTAATTTTTATTTTTATTTATAATGTTTTTCCATAAATAAAACATATTTATTGTGCAATGTATATGTTTTGTTAAAATAGTAATATATTGATAAAAACTATTTTTTATAAAAAAACTACTTTTTATGTTCTTTTGTGAACAATAATAAAATTAATTTTAGACACTCCTGGAAATTGAATTTGAAAAAATAAGCTTCATTTTTAAATTTGGAATATCAAAATATGTTTATTGCAAATTTTTGGTATTTTTCTAAAAACATTCACTTTTATTATGTATAGTAAAAAATACTACATAGTAAATAAAAAATGGCTTTTTATTTTAAATATTTTTTTAATTAAAATTTTTCTTAATGTAATAAAATAGTTAAATAATACATATATTAGTCTAATTTATGTGATTTGACTCATTTTAAAATAAAATTAGATATATAAAATTTTATTGAACTTTTTAACGTCTTCTACCCACCTTCGAGGATATTTTCAAATTTGCATAAAATTTTATTTGATTACTTCTGTGAATTGAATTTAAAAAATATTATAGACATGGTTTTCATCAATAAGTAAAATTTGGTTCAATATAGTGAAAATAATTTGTTTGAGTAGTATGTTTTGAATTTTATTTACCACGATTAAAAATAAAAAGAGTAATTAATGTTAAAAAATATTATAATAATATAATATTACATCAAAACATGATCTAATTCTATTGTATAAGTGTTTTTCGACAAAAAAAAACCTTGGGACAAAAATATGATCCTTATTAATTCACATGGGTTAGATTAGGATATTTATTATATTTTATTTAAAGAAGTGTTAAAAGTGTTAAATTCAAATTTAAATAACAAAACCATTTTTAATATTGAGATATACATAAGATATACTCAACTATAAGTATTCATTAGAAATAAAAAATTATTTCCTAAATCATGTTATTTTATTTATAATTTTTAGAAATTAAATTATTAAATTTATTTATGACACAATGATGATGCAGTAATTACCTTATTAATAAATGATTAAAATAAATAACATTATACATATGAAAATAAATGTGATCATAAAATTTTGATTCCATAAAATAATTTTCTAGGTGACTATGGAACTTTATGATTTATTCAATTTATTTTCTATTTAAGGAATGATGTTTTAATGACTTAAAAAATCATGTAAAAATACTAACTAAATTGACATAAATTATATTTTAAAATTGATAATATTTTATTAAATAACATAAAAACAAAAAAAACTATGGAAAATCAAAATAACTGGGATGTTGTTAAAATATCTTAATTTATAAACTTTAGGTTAGTTTGGAAACATATAGTAACTATATTAACCTTTTAGTATAAAAAAAGAAGTCATGGTAAGAGTTAAACTATTTATCTAATGGTTAAATCTAAAATATAAGGTTAATTTGATGACCTAAACATATCTACAAATGATTGGTTTAGTCGATTTCGACCCATAATCATCTTATACTCTAAATAAATCAATATTTAGCTGTTAAAAAAATTATTTATAATAAATTAATATTTCATCATTTTTCCTAAAGTGCACATCACCACTATTATAAAAGGGAACCTCCCATTATTTTTCATTCACAAATCCAAATCCATTTGGATCAGCCAAACTATGACCAAATATCCTCAAAACATCCTTAACATCAATATAGAGGCCTTACCTTGGTTAGAAAGACAACTGATGGATCCCTTTTGTTCAAATCAAAAGAAAACATCCGAAGAAGAGGTAATTATTTTATCACATCTTTCAATGAAATTTTCATCATCTACTTACACTTAATTTGTTTCTACCATACTATAATAATAACCCCAGTTCATTATAAATTTTTATATTTTATTATAAATATTTTACAACCATATTCATTATTATATACATCCGATAAATGACAAAGTCACCATACATGTGTACGTATGGCTTGTCATCTCCATATCATGGTGTAGTTTTTTATTCAACACTAAATAGTTGGTATTGGTATAACAATAAGTATAATTAATGTAAGTAATGAATATAAAATAGTAATTATTTTTTATATATAATATAACATCCAATTAAACACTATTTCAACATCAATAGAATGATATTGTCGCTCGTTCGTACGTATGACTTACCGTCTCCACGACGTGATGAGATTCATCATCAAGGATCACCATTCAATAGTTTTTATAAAAATATATATATTCATTAAGTATGAAATATAAGAAATAATAATTCTACTAGAATAATATATATTTATGTAGATTAATATCTGTTGTTCACTTACTTCCATACTACATGATAAGAAAACAAAAACATTGTTCACGTGTACATACAATCTATCATCTCCATGAATGGTGTTTCCATTTCATATATATATCTATTATAAATATTTATATTATGAATATATAAATTTTATATAAAACATGTTTTATATTTTGGAATTATGTAAATCATGATCTAAGTGATACGATCAAGAGTAACATGTTAAAACATATTCAATAATGAAAGAAATTATTACCTGAAATGTTACATTAAGATATAAATTATCATTAAATAGGTATTATAAAGTCATTAATAAATCATATATGATATCATAAATATAAATATCATTCTGGTATACTTTAATAATATACTATGGTCATTATAAAAGAGGATAACCATACCCTCGACTGACGAAAAGTAGAAGGTAAGGGTTAATTCTTCAATCTCATTTTTATCTGAGATTTTTTATTGGTAAGTTTTTACTAGGACATATTTATCATCCATGTCCATGTTTTATAAAATAGTTTTCAAAATGATTCCTTTTAATGGACTCTTTAACTGAAACACAATTTTAAATGTTTTAAATATTTTTTCTCATTAATCATTCTAATTAATGTCTACATTTTCAAAATGGTTTTAAGGATATATATATATGGAAATAATTATTTTAAAATAGTAATTAATTTAAATGATTTTAAAGTGTTATGGGAAACTTGGATTTAAAAATTTATTTAAAATATCTTCCTTCATAAATTCTTTGACTTTTAAATGATTTTAGGAAAAATGGATATTTCTCTCAAAGAGTTTTACTGATAATTTTCAGCTATGTAAACATCCCTTACGAGATGTTATTTATAATTGAGTTTGATTTTTTATAATAAAATATTCCACATTTTATTGAGTGAGTTATGATATTTTTGACTATGGAAGTGTTATTTTTATACCATTCAGGTTTTATAGTTAATGTGTTGACATTTTGAATTCCAGTTTTAATATGAATGTTTATGTTATGTTTCACCCTTTTATATGAGGAATGCATTTGACTTAGAATGTGACGTTTGGGGCCCTATATAGCCCCTTGATGGATCGGTAGGTCCCATGAAAAAAACTACTATCTTGGCACAAGTCCTTGATAGAATATTTGTTAATGGTCATAGAATAAGTCCTCGATGTAGTAGTTGTTATGTCCGGAATTATACATTCCCTTGTAATGAAATTAGATGTAACATGTGATTATTCGACTAATACAATATCCATTTGCATGTTTATCTGGTAATGTTTGATTTTTTCTATAGTATGTTCAATTTTATGTTTAAAAGGCTGTTTTTTTATTATACATCTCACCTTAAAAGTTTATAGATTCTAGTGAATTATTAACCATTACTGAGCATATGAGCTCATCCACTTCTTATGTTTTATTTTCCCTGGATGGAAATAAGTGTATTATGATTCATATGTAGAGTTATGGTAGGAGAATTATAGATTTATTAAAGGATTATTTATGGTATGTTTTATGTTAGAAAGTTTAATGTTATGCTCATGTTTAAAATCTACTTTACAAGACTTCTAATCTAATTGGGTCATTGGGACTAGATTCTTTGTAATCATGCCAATATATTAAAATAATGCCCCAACACGAGGCATCTAGGGTCAGGGCATTACATTTTCTATCAAAGGATGTCTATTAAATTACATTGTAAATAGATTTAGAAAACATATATTAGGGATTACAACCCAAATATAAACTTTGAGTATAAATATAGAAGAACCCCTAGAATTTTTTTAAAGTAGGGATTATGTAGATATTCCATGCAATACATTTTCGTCGTGATACTACAAGTGGAAGTCATTCTGAAACTAATGTACCTAGGGGTGAAAATTCTGACAAGGTGTTCTTATATTGGATCAGGGTAACCTAGTACACGACAATGATCCCTAATGCGCACATGGTTTGACACACTGGTGGTGGATATTTTTATGATAATTTACATTTTCATTACAAATCATTATAAATAATTTATGATTAAAAATATTCAAAATGATTCCATTTTTAAGATATTGATATTTGATATGCAGATTTTTTTTTCAATTTATGTTATGTATTTAACATGTTATGAATCATGCATTATAATCATTTATCTAATCAATTATATGAAATTGTTTATAAATCCGGCCAAGTAGATGGAATGAAAACCTCACCAATAACCACGTTCCAAAGATTATAAAGGATATTATCTTTTATGGTCTTAACCCATCATTTCAAATGGAAATAGACTCCCATGTATTCCCATCATATGAGGAAATAGTATTATCGATTAATAAGATATTTAATGATTTCTATGATTCCTATGTATTTTAAGGGAATCTAGAGAAGAAGTGGTTGGAAATGATAATGATGGATAAATGGAATAAGGGAATGAAGGATTTTCCCATATGTGATAAATGTTGAAAGAATCACCAAGGTAAGTGCTTGAAAGGACAGTGTGTTTGTTATAAGTGTAGAGAATATGGATGTAAGGAAATATAATACAAAAGGAACAATTAAAAGAATAATATTTACTATTTCAACTGTTCTGAAATGGGGTATTATGCAAATAAATGTCCTAAGCATCGAGGTAATATATCTCAGATGAATCAAATGGATCAAGGTCATTCATAATGTGTTACTACAATCGACATGGAATAATTAATGTATATGTGTATTTGGATTAAATAATTATGTTATTTGTGAGTTGTATCAATGATGTACTGGTTAAATGAATTATTTAAACAAATAACGATTGTACTATAGTACTATTTCAGTGAGGATTTGAGATTGTATAGTACTATGAAATGTGACTCAATGGAAAGATAAACATTTTGTAAAATACTTTGAAGATGGAGAGATAAACTATAATATGGTCCAGATACTAAGGTCTTGATTTAGGAATAAGAGATTATTTATTTCAATAAGTTATATTGGATATTATAGACCACCTTGGAACTAATTAAATGTTTTTTTATTTCATCATTGTTTATGTTTACAATATTTTTGATTTAATGAGTATACCCATTTTTAAGGAATAAAGGACCATGAATGTATCCAATATAATTTTATGGTAATTCAGGGTGTTTTCACATTTTAAAATAATACATGATGAATGTATCCACATTTTATTTTGTGGCAAAAATATAACTTTATAATGTTTAACTCCCATATAAATTGTTGTATTGTACCTTTGAAAACAAGTATTTTGCATAATTCTAAAGGTTGGAATGGGGTAAGATGGTCACTTGAAATTGTTTTGAGGTTAAAGAATAATTAATTTGATACTCTGACCTAACCTTTAGTATTTCAGTAAACATATAGAGAATTACGGAAATAGTTATCGACCTTATTATTTATGATATGAACTTCAGGCATAAAAAATCCTTTTAGAACAGGCATTTCTTAATATAAGGGTTGATGTGAAAATTGATCAAAGAACAACAAAATTATGAAATTATGATTATGATAGGTAATGAAATCAACTATGTTTTCTTGAGATTTTATCATGATAGTAAATTAATCCCTCTACTTCAAAAAAAATATCAAAAAATATGTGTCATCCTAATACCTTATTTTTTTTAAACTGATGATACATCAAATCATCATATATTTATGGCTCTGATTCCCTCAATTTTCTATTTATTGTTCACTTGTTTGTGATTGAGGACCTCATTCAGTCCCTATAAATATTAATATTTCCCCCCCAATTATGAGTCTCTATTTGGCACCAATTTTCTTCTGATCGAAATCCTAAGCTGGGTGTGAGTTTTTCATTTCCCTTTCATTGTTATTGAAACTAACTTTTATTATTCCTATTTCTGATGTGTGTTTTCCTCAAAGGAATTTTCTATTGTCAAACTTTTATTTTTCATCAACAATTTCAAATTGTGAGGATGAAATTTCTTGAAGTATGGAAGAATGTAACACCCCATTATTTCATAGTATATTATCACTTTAAAGAAGTCTAATAGCTTATATTGCACGCAACATAGACTTGTCTTGCGTTACATGCAAGATTAAGTTTCTACGAAACAAAACATTAGTATTATAATTATTTAAATGATACATTTTTTTTCAATTAATTATTGTAATATGAATAGTAAAAATAATTAATTAATGTAATTTAAATTTTTTTCAAATAATTAAAACATGTTTATAATGAAATGTATAGGTCTTTTTACTATAATTATATATTTAGAAAAAATATTGTAATAAAAGAACTTATTTTTATGCCCTTTTGGGAACAATAATAAAATTAATTTTAGACCCTCATAAAAATTTTATTTGTTAAAATGGATATCATTTTTGAATTTGTAATATCAAAATTATCTTATATTGAATTATTGTTCTTTTTCTGAAAACATCCAATTTTTTATAAATAGTGAAAAATACTATATAGTACATAAAAACCAATTTTTTCATTTGAATAAATTTTTTTTTCTAAAATTTATCTTAATGTCAAAATATATACATAATACATATATCATTCCAATTTATTTCATTTGAGTCATTTCATAACAATATTAGATATATAAAATATTCTGGTACTTTTTAACGTCTTTTACCCACCTTCTAGGCACATTTTCAAATTTACATAAAACGTAATTTTACCGCTTCTTTGAATTGATTTTAAAAAATATGATAGACACAGTTTTCATCTATAAATAAAATTTTATTCAATAGGATGAAAATAATTATTTCTGAATAGCACCTTTTGAATTTTATTTACCATGGTTAAAAATAAATAGGATAATTAATGGTAAAAATAATATTATAAGAAAATAAAATTACGTCAAAACATGTCCTAATTCTATTGGATAAGTTCTATTCCACTAAAATCATCCATTGGACAAAAAGATGATCTATTTTTATCCATGTGGGTTAAATTAAGACATTTAATATATTTTATTTAAATAAGGGTTAAATGTGTAAAATTTAAATTTTAATAACTAAACCATATTTAATATAGGTTTATATATAAAATAAATTAGACTATAAATATTAATTATAAAGATAAAAATATTTTACATGACGTGGTATTTTATTTATATTTTTTAAAAATTAAATAATTAAATTTCATTATGACACAATGATGATGTAGTAATTAAATTATTAATGAATGATTAAAATAAATGATATTATAAATATTAAAATAAATGTTAGTTGAAACATTTGATTCCATAAACTAATTTTAAAGGTGACTATTACATTATAGGATTTATTCAATGTATTTTTTTTGGAGGAATTATATTTATATGACTTTTACAAAAATCAAGTATTAAATAGTAATAAAAATTATATAAATGATATTTTCAAGTAAGAAGTATTTTATTAAATAATATAAAAGTCATAAAAAATTTAAGGTTATACCAAATATCAAGGAAGTATTAAAATTTCAAAAATTATCCACATAAGATTCGTTTGGATAATTATATTAACTATATTAACCATGTAGTTTAAAAATAAGAGAGGACATGGTAAGAGTTAAACTATATAATGAAGGGTTAACTCTAAAAGATAAGGTTAATATGATGACCTAAACATATATAAAACCTATTAGTTGAGATTATTTTGGCCCATCATCATTTTATCTTTGAAATAAATCAATTTAGAGATATTTGAAAATGAAATGTATTTTATAATAAAGTAATATTTCAAAAAAATTCTTACAGTGCCTCTCACCTCTCTTATAAAAGGGAACCTCACATTATGTTTAATTCACATATAAAACACCATTTGGCACAACCAAACCCTACCCAAATCCTATCCCATCTTCCAAAACATCATCATAGATACCTTACCTTGAGTAGAAAGCCAACATATGGATCCATTTTGTTCAAATCAAAAGTAAACACCTGAAGAAGAGGTAATTATTTTATCAACTCTTTCAATGTTCTTTTCTTCATCTACTACCAATTTCTTTATTATTACCAAACTAAAATAATAAATCTAATACATTCTACATTATCATATGTTATTATAAGTATTATAAATTGTTATTCATTAGTCTATTTTACCTATGAATGACAAAGTCACCATGTGTGCGTACGTACGGCTTACTGTCTCCATGTCATGGTGTAGTTTGTTATTCCACAATATGTTATTTGGATGGGTATAATAATGACTATAATTAATTTAAATAACTAATATAACATAGTAATTATTCTTTATATATAATATACCATCCAATTAAACAATTTTTCACTATCAAAAGAATGATATTGTCCCTCATGTGTACGTACGGATTCCCGTCTCTACAATGAGATGAGATTCATATTCCATGATCATTATTAAATTTTTTAATATATATATATATATATTATTGATTAATTATGAGTTATAATAAATAATATTTCTACTATAATAATATATATTTATGAAGATTAAGATATATCATTTCATTACTTCCATACTATAGGATAATAATATGGAAACAACATTCATCCGTACGTATGGACTATCATATCCATGAACAATGTTTCCTTTGCATATATCTATTTATTATACATATTTATATTCTGAATATATATGATATATAAATCATGTTTCATTTTTTTTATGTATGTAAATCACGATCTAAGTGATATGATCAGGAATAACAAGCTAAAACATGTATGATTAAGAAAGAGATTATTACCCAAAATGTAACTTTGACATGGGAATTATTATTTAATGGGTAGTATAAATTCATAAATGAATAATATATGATATAATAAATATGAATATGGTTCTAGTATAATTTAATAACATACTATGGTCATTATACAGGAGGTTAAATGTACACTTGACTAAAAGAATGCACAAGGTAAGTGTTAATTCCTCAATCTCATTATTATTCGAGGTTGTTTATGTGGAAGTATTTACAAGGACATATTTACAATCCATGTCAATGTTTCATAAAATATATTTAGAAATTATTCTTTTAAACGGTGTCTTTAACTAATATATAATTTCAAGTGTTTTAAATATTTTTTCTTCTAAATCATATTCATTAATGTCCATGCTTTCAAAATTATTTTAAGGATTTATTTACATAGACATGAATGTTTTAAAATTTCAATTACATTCCAAGGATTCAATGATTTATAAGACAATTTGATTCACAAATATCTTTTAAATGTATTACATTATAAATTTTGTGACATTTAATTGATATCCTGAAGAATTTGTATTTCTCTCAAAGAGTTTTACTAATCATTATCAATTATGTCAACATTTATTGCTGGATGTTATTCGTGATGAGGTTTATTAATTATAATAAAATATTCAATATTTTATTAAATGATTTATGAGATGTTTGACTATAAATGATCTATATTTATACCATTCATGTTTTATGATTAACGTTTTGACAGTTAGTATGCTAGTTTTTTGACTATTTATGTTATGTTTCACCCTTTTTCATGTGAGGAATGAATTGGACATAGAATGTGATGGGTGGGGATCTCTATAGCCACTCGATGAATTGGTAGGTCTACAGAGACAAACTAGTGTCTTGGAAGAACGCCATGACCGAATATTTTTCAATGCTATTGTGACAAGTCCTTGATGTAGTAGTTATTATGTCCGGAAATATGCATTCCATTGTTATGAAATTATTTATTACATGTGATTATTCAAATAGTAGAATATCTATTTCCATGTTTATATTGTAATGATGGAATTATCTATTACACATTATGGACTTGTATGTTCTTAAAAGACAAATTTTTTATTATACATCTGGCCATAAATATTTATAGCTTCCGCTGAATTATTTACCCTTATTGAGCCTCTATGCTCACCCCTTTCTTATGTTTTATTTTCCCAAGACGCCCTGAAATGTATTATGATTGATATTTGAGTTTATGATTGTGGATTAATGGCGTTCTAAATGGATTATTTTTGCTATGTTTTATGTTATAAAGTGGTTTTTAAGATTTTTTCTGTAATCATATTTCTGAGAATGCTAAATTGATATGTCCTTCGGGACATGATTCTTTGTAATAATAGAAATGTTTTAATATAATGCAAGAACTGTGGAAATCTCAGGTCAAGGAATTTCAACATGGGAGGTTCGGATCCCATGACCGTTAACATCAATTTTTCTAATTTTCTATAAATATTCATTTCAATGAAATGAGAAAAGGTTGGATGATTTCTCTCACAGATGCCGACAGAGGTTATCTCTCCTTCTGATCAGTGATACGACATTAGATTCTTGATGGATCATGATGATGATTTAGAAACTAGTAGATCAGGGCATGACAAAAATAACAGTGGATCCAGAATCTAGGTAGGATTTATCTTTTTGATTATACACCTCCCAGGTTGAATAATTTTATATCAATTTTGACTTATGATCGATTTTACTTCTTTGAAATTCGGTGTCTATGGACAAACTAAAAATTTGCATCACTTGTTTAATTTCAGGATCGTTTGTTCATCACTGTTCTTCGTGTTTTTTGTTAGTAATCTTTTTTCCATTCTGAAACAATAAATTTTTTCCAAGAAAAGAAATATTATGTGAAGATCGTGATCTAGGGTTTCTTGATCTATGACGGGTTTGTGTTTCAGGCATTGGAGGAGCCAAAATGGTGAGTGGAAGCAGCAGAAACATCCTATCGTGCTGAAATGATGACATATCTTCGACTGGAGACCGAGTCAAAGTTGATCGCATCCTAGGGAACCTAGATCTAATCCCAGATACATTTTTTGATAACTTAGGTTTCCCTAGTTTTCTGAAGAATATCTATGGTGGCATTGGAGGGAGACTGAACGGCGGTGGACACCCTGCAGAGGAGGGTCAGGGTGATTGGGATTAGGCGTTCATGGGGCGCACCAGGTGTGGAGGTAGTCTTGACCTGGCGGGTCTAGGTCAAATGGGCCTTCTTTCTAGGCATAGGTTCAAATGCTTGTATCATCAAATCCTGATGTATGATTCATGTTCCATTTATAGAACTGTATCCCTCTTATAGATATTAACCATTTAACGTATGTTTGTAAATTTTATGTATTTCTTTCATGGATCTGTTGCATGAAACTATTAAATAATAAAAATAATATATTATTATTATTAAAACATTAAAATGAAATAACTATTTCTTATGATGTCTGATCAATGTGTCGTCAGCAACATCGTGACCCTGAAATTAAGGTGGACATTTTAAGATAGATTTAAAGTGTTTAAACTAAAATCATGGTTTGATCTCCATGAAGCCTAATTTTGGAATTTTTTGTGAAATGTGACTTATTCATCGGGTGTCAATTTTGGACGAATGAATAGCCAATCATGTCATCTTTTCCGGGAGGATAACATTGGCAGAATCTGTTTGATGTGTTTCAAGATTTTGGATTGGGTAACATGAATCAAAATTCATGTGAAATACAACTAAATGTAGTATCATCATTGGGGTTATGATTTTGATGGAATTAATATTCTATCTTATGATTGTTTCTATATGGATCTCAATGGGATGATCCATTTGGTCATCCGGAGCCATTTGAGGAGCCTTTCAGTAGAATTAATTCTTTCCCTTTGGATCAATCAACGTGCATCGTGCACTCATTAGACTTTGGTCCAATGTTTCCATTTACTCAGGGAGTACTCTATAATGCCTATTTTTTAGTTTAGTACATGAGTATGGGTGGGTACATGGATAGGGTAAGGGAGGGGCCACACGTCATGTGGGACCCACATGGTCCATCTACCACATTACGAATCGTCTACATGTCATATCTCTTTCTTTTAGAATTGTATTTTTTCATGTGAGTTGCATTTCCTGAGTGTTCTTCTACATCGAACATGATGGTTCCCTCTATAGTGGATTGTGATATATGATGCAAAATATTTTGGGTGTGTCGCCTTTTTAGGAAATGATCGACAATAGGTGTGATCAGAAAGGTTTACTGGTGTATGTCTACAATGTTTTTTTAGAGGTAACATCTAGCAGGGATGGTCAATGTTGTTTCTCAACTGTTAATTATGAGTGGAACCCTCCAGTTGGGATGTGTATGGTTCCTCAACAGCACTAGTGTAGGACCCTCTATATGGACATGTGATGGATCCTCAATGAGACTAGAGTGGAACCCTCTAGCCGGGATAGGCATAGGTCCTTCATGAAAAAAGTATAGAACCTTCTAGACATGATGGGCATGGATCCTTGACATTTTCCAAGGGAAATACTCAAGATTGGCTTGGCCTGGGTCCTCATCATTGGTACATGATCCATCGACTATATGGATTAGTGAAGAGACATGATGTGTGTTAGGTCCACAAGGCTGAATACCCTTAGAGGGGGGTGAATCAGGGTATGACTAATTTAAAATTAAAGCATGTTCTGATCTTATTTTGTTGTAAAAAAACACTCTTCTCTCTTTTTCCTGTTGCACAATATAAACAGAATGTAAAGCAGGCACATGACACAACGATTTTTACGTGGTTCACCCTCACTGGGCTACGTCCAAGGATCATACGCAGACAAGTTTCTGGTCACACCAAATTTCACTAAACATCACTAGCTATGGATTAAAAGGTTCGGGAACAGTCAATTTGTCCCAGGCTCCATTCCTTTACAATGTTTATGGTTAGCTCACTGCTTTCCCAAGGGTCACTCCCTATTTCTCTCTTTGGCTCACTGCCGGTGGAGAGGATCACCTTCTTCCTCTTCTTTTGCTCACTTCACTAGAAGGAATCCACTCACAGTTTATAGAACTTTAGGTCTCCATTTTATCACTAATTAAATCTGCATCCTTAACTATTGATAGATGCTCTGTTGACGTCCAAATTTTACCCGCAGATGAATTTCACTTTGCACCAGGTGTAACGGGCAACCCCAATTTTTACGCGCAACCCTTGCGACCCCTTGCGCATAATTCCTTTGACTTCCACAAAATACAATTTTCATGCAACACATTTCTTACGCACAACCTCTTATTTTTACGAACAGCCTGGAAACTGACTTGCGCGCAATTCACTGATTTTGCGCGAAATCCACTTTTCGCACAACACCACATTTTCGTGCCTACACCTAACATTACGGAAAACCTTTAATTTTATGTGCAACTCCTTTGCAGACTTCAATTTGGCACATCATAGCTTGGGTATTATCTATGTCTTGAACTCTTTTTGATGGACGGGGGTCACTTCATATTTATAGGAAAAATTGACCCCGCATGAAAAACCCTTCTTGAGTGCGTAATTCACTCCTAGCGCGAAAACAATTCTTCCGTACAACACTATTTTTCGTACACTACTCCAAAAATTCTCACATCTCATTCCTTTTCCAATTTTCATGCGTCGGAACTAGAAACACCTCTTGCAGGAAATACTCCATCCCTCTATTTCGCGCAACCTTTTGTTTTCCGCGCATTCATCTCTTTTCCGCACGCCACTTAAATTTTTCGCGCATCCCACTAATTTTGTGTGCCACACTTAATTTTTCCACGCACCTCTTTTCTTTTATGCGCCACACCCTTTTCCAAAAACATATCTCTCCATTTTCCAATTTTCAGGCCCAAAAATTTGGCAAACACTAGAAAACAATGCCAATTTGTATCTACTTTTTTTGCACTACCTCCAGATCGTCCATTCATTTGTCAAGGTTACTCATTCAATCATTGATTGATGAATGCATCCCTTGAACCCAAAAAATCACCATCTAAACCCCTTTTGTCGACACACTCGTACTTCATGGTCTAGATTGTCAACAAACACAACATGGAGGCCCACTTTTTCAGCAAACACAATCACCAAAAAAATGCTTCAATGATGCCTTGAGGGATTTTTTCCCAACAATCTCCTGCTTTGGGTTTGTTGAAAACTCTTCTCATAAAATTCCTCAACACATTGATATCTCATTACAGATCCTTCCATCCGCTACCACCATTCGCCTCTTGTGATTCTTATATCGTTCAAGGTTTCACATAACATGTACTCTAAGACCACATGTGCAATGCTCGGCATGAGAAACAAGAGTAAATGAAATGTTCATCAATGAATCAATTCATTCCTGACACCAACCGTTGATACCAAACTGATACCAATTGTGAAATAGATACCTATTTTTGAATCACTTTATTACCAATAGGGGATAGCTGGAAGCCTTCTCACACCATACCAGCACAACTGTTCTACTTTTATCACGATCCTCAGCTGTCGTGATATCTATTCATGGATCAATCACTTCTATCATCATTAGATTCTATAAGCTCCCCTTTTATCAATGCCCTCTCTATCTCCTTTCTCCACATATCAACTTCTCCCCATATCAATCATAATTTATCAAATTTCCACACTATCTCCCCCTTGAACATCCACTATTTTCTACCCCTTTGCCAACGAACCAAAAGTTCACTCCTTTGCAGTCTGTAACATAGTAGAGAACACCTATCAGCACATTTGGGAAAACACATCATACCTCGGGGAGAGGGGGGTTCCACATCCACACTCTTTTACGTGCGCGGAGTCTACTGAACTCCCAGATCCCAATCGATGCCTCTCAAAAGCTTCTATGGGTAAGGCCTTTGTCAGAATGTCTGCAACCTGTATCTTTGTTGGAACATACTCCAACTTCGCGATTCCCTGCTCAACCTTCTCCTTGATAAAATGATATTTTATCTCAATGTGATTCTTCCATGAATGATGTACGGGATTTTTTCTGAGATTTATTGCACTTGAGTTATCACATTGGATTCTAATCAGAAACTTCACTTCAACGCCTATATCTTCAAGTTGTTGCTTCATCCATAATAACTGTGATCATGTTTGAGTGGACACAATATACTCAGCCTCTGCGGTGCTCAATGAGATGCAATCTTGCTTCTTTTTTATCCAATAAATACACAATCCACCAAGAAAGAATGCACCTCCTAACGTTTATTTTCTATCATTTGCTAATCCGACCCAATCTGTATCTGTGTAACCCAATAACACTGATTGAGATTTGTCATTATACATCAAACCGAAGTCCACAGTGCCTTTGATATACCAAAGTATTCTTTTTAATGAAAGCATGTGGCTTTCATTGGGATTACTAGGATATCTCGTTGCATGCCATGTGGAAAAAACAATACCAGGACTTTTTGCGGTCAAGTACACCAAACATCCAATAATTTGCCTCTATTATATGATATTAACTGCCTTGCCATCCTCATCTTTTAATAATTTCATCTGGGTAGCAACAAGAGTCTTCATCTCCAAGGAATTTTACATGCCAAACATTCTTAAAACCTCCTGGGCATATTTGGTTTTAGAAATGAATGTTCCATTCCTTCCTTCTGTCACCTGTAGACCAAGGAAAAACATTAGTTCACCAATCATTGAAATTTCAAACTCATTTTTCATGAATTCAGAAAAGTTTCTTCACTAAGCCTCATCTGATCCGCCAAAAACTATATCATCGACATAAACCAGCACCATCATCCTTTGATTACTATTGTTGTTGAAATAGAGATTATAATCAACTCCTCCTCCCTGGAAACCATGCTTCTTCAAGTACTAATCATGTATTGAGTACCATGCTCTTGGTTCTTGTTTCAGCCCATAAAACGCCTTCTTCAGCCTACAATCTTTATTCCTATCCTCATGAATGAGAAAACCATCTAACTACTCAGTGTACTCCTCTTCTTCCAGAACCCCATTCAAAAATTTAGATTTTATGTCCATCTGGAACACTTTGAAATTTCCTTGCATTGCTATGTCTAAGAATAATATGATTATCTCTAGCCTTGCAACTGGTGCAAATGTCTCATCAACATCAATGACCTCTATTTGGGAGTATCCTTTTCACACTAGTCATGCTTTGTTCTGAATCACTATTCCATCTTCATTAATCTTGTTGAGATAGACCCATTTAGTCCTGATGACATTATTATCCGCTAGCTTGGAAACAATATCCCATGTCTGGTTCATCTAAATATGATCAAGCTCTTCATTGATATCCTGAACCCAGTTTTCATCTTCAACTACATCAGAAAAACATTTTGGCTCCACTTGAGAGAAAAATGATGTTTTCTATAATTAATTCATTCTTCAAGTCTGAACTGGAGCTGTCTGATCACCAATGATATTCTACCTATCATTTTCATCTCGAGTCTTTGAATTCCTTGCAGACACAAACTTGACACTTTCTTGATCATCATCAGTATCTTCTTCTGAGTCAGCCTCTTCCACTTCTACTACCCCTGTGTTGCTTTCCTCATCATCACTTTCATCCAAAAATAGTTCACTAGGTCATTGAGTATTCTATTCATTTTAGACTATAGTTACATCATTTCTCTAAACAATTTCTCCCATCCTTTTATTGAAGCATTTATATTCTTTACTTTTCCCTGAGTATCCAAGGAATATCCCCTCATCTCCTCTGGACTCAAAGTTCCTATGATTTTCTTTTTGAGAATGAAGAACATACTTCCAAAGACTCGAAATAATTTAAATGTTGGAAACTTTCCATACCACATTTCATACGGAGTCTTCCATTCCTTCGAACACAATACAGACCTATTCGGGATATAGACCGATGTCAAAACTGCTTCCTTCCAATATTTCTCTAGTAGGTCCTTTTCAATGAGAATCATTCTGGACATGTTCTTGATGATCTGATTTCTCCTCTCAACCACACCATTCTGTTGGGGAGTTCTCACTGATGAAACTTGATACCTTATCCCTTGTTTCTCGAGATAGTCTTCGACTTGACTATTTGTTAATTTTGTACCGTTATCAGTACGAACCTTCATAACATTCTGCCCAAGGAACTTTTTTCTTCTCTACTATACTACTTTATGAAACTGAACACCTCTGTCTTATGGGTAATGAAAAATACCCAGGCCATTCTGTTATAATCATCAATAAAAATAACATAGTACCTTTGCATATTTATAGCTCGAGGTGAGATAGGTCCACAGACATCAGCATGCACAAATTCAAGCACTCTGGTTGATCTCTGTTCCATTGGATTGTATGTATTTCTGATGACCTTCCATTGTTGGCAAGCAACGCATGTCTGAGTACGATCACATGATAATTTGGAAAGGTCTCTAGCAGCATCACACATCACCAGAGCTTCCATGGATGGTTGGCATAGATGACCAAGATGCTTATGCCACAACTAGTTTTCTTCCTCTCTGGATAAAAGTCAAACATCTTCTTCACCACCTACAAGGTAAATATTTCCCTTTGTTCTTCTTCCCTGTAGAACAACTTCTCCATCTTTTCCTTTCCCAACACACATCTTCTTGGTAAATCGGATAGAGTGCCCAGAGTCACATAATTGACTGTCACTGAGCAAGTTATGACTAAGACCCTCTACTACCAAGACATCATCACGTCTAATTTTTTTCCCCCAAACTTGGCTTTCCCTGAGCCAACAATCTTTAGGCCTTCATCGTTTCCAAATTTGAAAACTCCTTCTTTGTCATGTTTTATTCTTGTAACAAGATCCTTATTACCTGTTATGTGAGATTTGCAACAATTATAAAGGATCCACACACCAGAGGGATCTGATTCTTTTAGGGAAATTTCTGCCACCACATCCTTCTCATTCTTCATCTTCTTGGTCCATATTTTTTCCATCACACTCGGCATGTATTGAGACTTCTGTTCCTTCTCAGAGTATGATGGACCAATTTCAACTTGCAAAGCAGAAAATCAATTTTGTATTTTTAACTCACCTGTCAGTTTATTGATCTGATGCTTGCAAACGTTTTGATTCTTCTTTAAAACATTTCTCTAAATGGTCGATATGTAGTACCTAGCCATATGTCGAAATCCTCCGCACCAAAAATAGTGTCCTTCGAAATACATTCTGGAAAACCGTTCTCTATTTGGATGCCACCTTTTTTCTTGTTCCCTTCAATATCTCTTGGTTATGGAACACACATACTGTGAATGTCCCATATTCCCACAACAATAACACATGATATAAGGTTTATTGCTTCATGTTACTTCAGCACTACGAGTTTCCCTTTGGGATCTATGCATATTATGATTCTTCTTTGTTCTCAAATAAACCTTCTATTTAGGGATGGGTGCTTGCGGTCTGACTTCAACTACCACAACATTTTTCTTCCTATCAATCCATGAATCAGCCTTAGCATTTGAACTCACTTGCTGCTTCACTCCTATAGAACTAATATCCTCCTCTTTCATCTTATCTTTCTTCTGAATGGCCTGTTTTTCTGATATATCATTGGGGGTCAAGATTTTTTCTCGATCCTTCATTTTTCGTCGCAGGCTGACCACTTCTTCTTCAAGTTCTTCGATTCACTTGACATGATCTTTCACTTTTTTATTCAATCCATCGATCTCCCTTTTCTATTATACAATTTTGAGCATAAACTCACTAATAGATTCTAATTTCTCTGGTGTTTTTATCTTAAGTTTTTCCATTTCTTCCATCAACTCAGACTACTCTTCTTCCTGCTACTACATATAGAGTTTGGCATCACAAACAACTTTTTTAGCTTTATTTGTTTTGGATATCCAAACATCTATCTCTTCAAGAGCAGCCTCTAACTCAGCTTCCATGTTAACTCTTCCCTCTACTTCTTCTTCTTAATCATCACCTTCGGTTTTGTTCTTCTCTTGAGAATTACTGAAGACTGCCACCATAGCATTTTCTCCACGATCATTGAAATTTTCAATCTCTTCTACATCTTCAACCACAGTCTCACCTTAACTGTTTATCTCTTGTGATAAAAGATTCTTCTTCTTGAAGAAATTTCTCTCGAATTGCTTCTTCCCTTTCACATAGGATGAATATTTCTTCATGGGAATTTCAAAATCATCTTCATCATTTTCTTCTTGAATTTTTTTGGGGCACCTTACCACAATATTTCCAGCTTTTCCACATCAAAAAAAAAGCAAGTGGAAGCTTCCCTTTAAACGTTCCTTTTCCTCTTTGAAGATTTAAGGAGAGGAATGAAATCACCTCATATGTCTCTTCTTCTTCCTAAGATTATTCTATGGTAAGATTCTTCATGGCCTTAAATTCCACCCCTTTGGATTTCCCATTTTCCACAGCGTCATTATCATCTTTCCACATATCATATGCAAGAAGGTACAATGTAGGTTATCCAATGACTGCTCTTTTGGATCTTTATCTTCCAATACTGAGACTTTCAGATTAAACCGAGGTGGATGTTTTCTCAGGATACGCTTCACAATATTTATATCTTTGATGACTTCTCTAAGACCTCGCATGTCTTCCACAACAACATTTACCCTGTCGATAAATGCATCAACAGATTCATTCGGGTTTATTCTCAGATCATCATACTTGTTCCACAACACTTTCATCTCTGTCTCTATGAACTTTATATCCCCTTCAAATATTTTCAAAAGTTTTCCCCACATGGAATGTGACATTTTTCATGACATCATCTTTGTATAGATGTGATTGGAAAGGGCTTCCCCCAAGGCATTGATTGCTTTGGCATCAATATCCAACTCTCTGTGCATAGTTTCTGACAATGCACCACTAGTAATATCAACTGTGATACCATGCATAGCTGCTGAAAACACATCCATCACCAATGATTGGAAATAGTATTTAATTCGATTCTTCCATATCTAAAAATTACATCCGTCGAAGATCGGAATCCCTTTATGATTAATGTCCTCAATTTAGAGAAGAACAAATAACATCCCTATGATACCAATTTTTAGGTCCACAAGGCTGAATAACCTTAGGGGGGGTGAATCAGGGTTTGACTAATTTATAATTAAAGCATGTTCTGATATTGTTTTTTTGTTAAGAAAAACACTCTTCTATCTCTTTTCTGTTGCACAATATAAACATAATGTAAAGAATGCATAGGGCACAATGATTTTTACGTGGTTCACCCTCACTAGGCTACGTCCAAGGAGCATACGCTGACAAGTTACTGGTCGTACCAAATTTCACTAAACTTCACTAGTTGTGGATTAAATGTTTTGGCAACAATCACTCAATCCCAGGCTCACTGCCTTTACAAGATTTAGGGATATCTCAATGCTTTCCCAAGGGTCACTCCCAATTTCTCTCTTTAGCGCATTGCCGGTGAAGAGGATCAGCTTCTTCCTCTTCCTTTGCTCACTCCACTGGAAGGAATCCACTCACACTTTATAGACAATTAGGTCTCCTTGTTATCACTAATTAAATCTACATCCTTAACTATTGATAGATGCTCTGTTGACATCCAACTTTCACCCACAAATGAATTTCACTTTTCACCAGGTGTATCGGGAAACCCCAATTTTTACGTGCAGCCCTTACGACACCTTGCACGCAATTCCGTTGACTTGCGCGAAATAAAATTTTTTCACAACACCTTTTTTACACGCAACCTCTTCTTTTTATGTGCAGCCTGGAAACTGACTTGCGCCAAATTCTCTGCTTTTGCGGGAAATCCACTTTTCACGCAACACCACTTTTACGCGCCTACACCTGCCTTTACGCGCAACCTTTAATTTTAGGTGAAACTCCTTTGCGGACATCAATTTAACGCACTAGATCTCGGATATTCTCTATGTCTTGAACTCTTTTTTATGGAGGGGGGTCACTTCATATTTATAGGCAAAATTGACCACGTGTGAAAACCCCTTCTTGAGTGCGTAATTCACTTCTAGCGTGAAAACAAATCTTCCGCACACCACCATTTTTCACGCACCGCACAAAAATTTCACGCATCTCATGACTTTTCCAATTTTCATGTTTCAAAACTCAAAACACCTCTAGCGCAAACTACTTCATCCCTCTATTTCACGCAACCTGTTGTTTTCCGCGCATCCCATTATTTTCCGCATGTCACTTAAATTTTTCGTGCATCCCACTACTTTTGCACGCCACACTTAATTTTTCCATGAACCACTTTTCTTTTTCATTCCACACCCTTTGCAAAAAACATATCTCTCCATTTTCCAATTTTCAGGGCCAAAAATTTGGCAATCACTGGAAAAAAACGCCACCTCGTATCTTCTATTTTTTTCACCACCTCCAGATCATCCATTCCTTTCTCAAGGTTCTTCATTCAATTATTAATTGATGAATGCATCCCTTGAAACCGAAAAATCTCCATCTAAACCCCCTTTTTCGACACACTCGTACTTCATGGTCTGCTTTGTCAATAATTACAACATGCTGGCCCACTTTGTCAACAAACACAATCACCTCAAAAATGCATCAATGTTGTCTTGAGGGATTTTTCCCAATAGTTTGGCTAAAAATTGGACTCAAGAGAAAAATGGATCCCCCCCCATCAATTGGAGTCCTTGTGCCATAACCTACAACCACGAATATGTGATGGACCAGCCTGAATATGATAGTATCAAGGTGTGGTGATTGAGTTCCCTTGACATGCATGTTTAAGGAATATGTGAGGGATGTTCAATATCATTAGTGGTTACTTATAGAACTATTGGAAACTCTTTTCCTGTTCTGTTATCTATAATAGAGATCCCCTTACACTCTTGTCTAGGATTATTAGGTTAACCATATATATATATATCCTATTAAATTAATACCTCTTTGGGGTTTGGTTACCCTTCTTCCCGGAGGGATGAAGATGCATGGGTTATGCCACATGATTACTATGTCTAGATTTTCATGGTTTTTCTATTATACTCCCCTACTAATGGTAAAGAAGAATTAATGAGAAGTTCATATTCTCACTATTTATAGCTCCTCATGTCTCGATGATCTTACTTCACTATCTTGGTTAGTGGAGCTGTACTCTTTTACTATACCTTGTTCTATATACTATTACCAACTTTAGTACATATTTTTATTCTACCTTGATCCTTCAGGGCATCCTACTGAGTATTTTTATAGTCAACCACACTTGGAATTTTCCCTCACAAGGGTTTCCCTTGTAGGCGACATATATGTTAATCATTACATTAAATGATTTTAGGGATATGGGGAATTAGTAACATATGTGATTGTTATATCTTGGGATCCAGTTTTGGGGATCTCTTTGTTATTATACATTTCTACTTTTTTCTAGGTTGTGACACTCATCTGGTTTGGTGATTATTTTTCCCATTTACCTTTTAGTTTACTTTACAACACATATATATATATACTATTTAGATTTCGATGCATATTTGTGGTATATTTATAACACTGTTTTATATTTTTTTCATTTCCCTTTGCAATTTTTCATTGAGTTGATTGCATGTTTTTGTACAGGTACTTTGGAAAATTCCCCACCATGTTTATTGTGCCTTCATCCCTAGTTTCCTGTACTTGGCCTATAGTGGTTGGATTAGGCTAGTTGTGGTCCAGCCTTGGCATGGATCTGTACATACAATAGAACACTTCAAATTAGAAAAAAAAACTCAGAGAGATACAATGCTCATTTCCGCAATTCAAAATCATTTTCATATCAAATATGCATCAAAACAATCCAAAAACCACTTCCTCAACACACGCGTAAATTATAGAATAAAAAAATATAGGAAAGAATAATTATTTTTTCAAAAATGGTTAAACATGGAATCACCTACATCAACCCAAGAAGCTTCTTGAAAAATGGAGTGAAATACACTTATAAATCATCCTTTCCTGAACCGTACATTAGGAAACCCACAGAAAACCCTAATCAAAAAGATAAAAATGAACAGATCAAGATATACACCCAAAACCAGACCCTTAACTGCTGAAAACTAAAATCCTAAATAAAGGGTAGAAAAAACATACATGTGGATAGATCTCACTCACGATGGATGGAGAATGGGAGCGGTAACAGACCTCAGAGGCCAACCACACAAAGAGGGGCTATGGAATGGTGGTCCACATGTCAGAGATAATGATACTCTGATGAGGGTTTTTCGAGGGATAAGGGTGCTTGTGAGGGTGCATGAAGGGGAGAGTAGGGTGACCAGAGATAGAGCTCTCTAGACTGAGGGTCACCGTAGGTGGCTGTATGCAGATAGGAGGTGCATAAGGGGGTGTCACATGGGATTCAAGAAATGCGGTGAAGTAGTGTGTGGAGGAGGGGAAAATATATGGAAACCCTAAAAAATTAATCCTAAATAAAAACATTAATCATAATTTTTATTATAATAATTAAAATCCTAAAATTATTTGTAATAATAAATATAAGTTTACTAATATTAGTATTATTAAAACCAATAATAATAACTAGATTAAAAATGTTAGCAATAATATTACATTATTACCACCGATATTAAAATTAATATTACAAACACTAATAATATTGTTAATATTATTAACACAAATAATACTAATAATAATTATATCCATAATAATATGATTAATATCATTATTGTTAAAACAACTATTTTAATTTTATTTCATGCCACATGATTTTTTATTATTCCATTAATGCATTATTTATTTTTAATACTGGGAATCCATGTAGTTACCCCGAATGGGTCCATGACAATGCCTGATGGGCCTTCTTGATTCTTACGGGTTGGCACAAGTGTTTCGGTATCAAATAAAATAATAGGGAATGATTTGAATAAATTAAACACATTAAAATGACCATAAAAAAATAATTCAGATCTAAAGTTTCAACCGATCACCCCCTTAACAATTACTATATTATAATATTAGAATCAAATTCAAACTAGAAAGGGACAATGACATAAACGGAAAACATGAACATCACCCAAAACCTCTATGAAACACGAGGAGCACATCGTCAATCTACCACCACCAGGATCCACCAAAATACACACATGAAATCCAATCAACCAACACTAATCATCTTTCCTTAACCTCAATCCAATTGAATTCTAGTTTTTCATACACCTAATGGTTTATGTAGGTTGTGTGCCAAATCCTAATAGGATGACACCATGATAAAATATTTCATGAACTAAAAAAAATAACAAATAATCATAATGGGTTTTTATTCAATGAGATCCTAGAAATTATTTAGGGAAAATAACATTAAATAAAAACTACATAGAATGATTTTGGATATAAATGGAATGAAATTTCCAAATATGAATCATTAAAGAAAATGAAATTTCTTTTTAAATTACCATCCCAACAAACCATGTGCCAACAGTAAGATAAAATTAATCACTGTGAAATTGTCATGGGAAATACCAATAGGCACTAGATTACAATTTTAATCATGGTACATCATATCTCAGTAAAATGTGGAAAAGTAACCATGTAATAACCTGGATTTTCCCTATGTGATTCCTTTGTGAAAATCCAATGTCGTGTTCAAGGGACCATAGGTGGATCATTTCAATGAGTTTTCAAAATTCTAGTTTTCCATCGGCATCAGTGAGTCAGGGGTATTAACATTGGTGAGTCAGTGGAAATGGAATCGGTGTGTTAGGGGCTTTGGCATCGGTGAGTCAGGGGCATCAACATTAGTAAATTAGGGGTGTCAACATCAGTGAGTTAGGGGCATCAACATCATTGAGTCGAGGATGTCGTTGTTGATAGGTCAAGGCTTCGATAGATCAACAGTGGTGGCTCAACACTGGTTGATTAGGGCATCAGTATGTCAGGGTGTTGTTAGGTCATGGTATCAATAGTAATGTCATCGGTATATCATCATTAGTAGGTCGCGTCAGCAACTCACACGACGGAGACACATTTCCATATTTTCCCCAAATTTTCCAGTTTCACCTCGGTTATGTGTTTTTATCCGATTAAAGTTAATTTATCCACTCACAGCCATCTACTAGTCTATCTCCACTATTTCTATGGGGAATTATTAAATCACCATTAATTCCAACGTGTGAAACCGCCCAACCTAGTTGTCAAACAAAGATCTAACTTTTAAGAACATCGAAATAGACTCCAGGATTTTAGGATCTACCCTCTTCTTAAACCCATATCCTCTCATATTTCTTCTTTTCATTTTCACTTGGTTTATTATGGACTTCCTCCTTCAATGATTCATGCACCCGTACTGGAGCCCTTCTCAGTCTACCTTGGAGTTATTCATGCAAGTCGTGACATCCCCTATTCTTGGAGGAAGAAGGAACATTGATCCGTGATCATCTAGGTAGGGACTTTCTTTTTCTTCTCTTTAATCCTGAATCATGATAGGTGGGTATATTAATGGTACCTAATGAGGAATGGTCAGATACAAATCTCAAAATGAGAATTAAACATGAATTTAATATGATCAAAAGATACCTCACGTAGATAAAATAATGACTGGGGTGTGGTTTGATGTTAGTCACCTATTTTATTTTTGTTATATATTAATATTTTTTTGGATTTTCCATATTGTATTCCTTCTTAAAATCATGACTGTTGGTGGTATTTACTTGTGCACCTATGATACTCTATCTTTCTTGTGGTGATTTTTAAAAACGAAAGAAACCGGAAATCTGAATAATCACAGATACTCAGTTAAATAAATAGATTCCACAAGATCAACCCTATCAAGTTATCACCCCGGTTATATGTAATTAGAATTTCAACAAACCTCCTATCAATTAAATTTGAATGCATTTTTGTATGGTTTTGATTATGTGTTGTCTGTTCTGCTCTGGGATCTGTGGGCTTGGTATGTGGGGGTGGTACTGTGGTGTGTGTTGATGTCTCAGTCTAAGAGATTGATCGATTATAGAATAGATAATATTAATGTTAGTGGGATTTTCCTTGTCTATTGATGTCTCAATCTGAGAGATTGATTTATTGTGGAATATATGAACTTGTAGACAACAGACCTTCATTATGTTGTGTTGTGGTCATGAAGCGACGTCGAGTAGTGGGACTACGGTGTGATTGTGGACTCGATATGCAATGGGACTAAATTATGGTTTTTGTTTGTATGTGAAGTGGTTCTCTAGGGATGGGTTTTTAGAGAAATAATATGGTTATTGCTTTAAATAATTATAGTTGATAGTAGTTGAAATGTGATGTGAAATGGGTCTGCAAGTATCGTTTTTTTCTATTGTTTTGATTTGTTGTACAATGTGATTCGGTTTGTTTTTGTTGGTTTCTTAGTGTGGTTATAGTTATTAGATTACTAGTAGTATTGTAATAATATAATTGAATCCTCATAAATAAAAAATTGAATGTAAATTGAATGAAATGTATGATGGGTTATTCTTTGGCAGTGGTTGTTGTGTGGTTGTGCATGTAGGATCAGCAATAAAAATTGGTGTTGGTGTGATTTTTTTTTATGTTTGTGTGAAACCCAAAGGTTGGGCTACATGTTTTTAGAACTATATATATATGTATATATATATATATATTATTTCTTACTATTTTCTATACGGACCCCACCCTTCTGGAGCACTATGTTCCAAACACCTCCATTTCATGGGAGAGAGTGTCTTTCCCAACATCCTGGTGGAAGGATGGTTGGCTGGTTACTAATTTTCTTCCTCACTCTCCCTTCCAGATCCTACTGCTCAGGATTATCCAGGAAGACAGTAATGGTTTTTGTTTTACCATAGTCCAAGATTCTTTGGGGAAGGGTTTGTTTTTGAATGAGGGGATCAGGTGTATACAGGTCAGGTATATTTTTATCATTTATCTTCGAGATGATTCCTAGGTGTCTTTGGGGGTTGTGTGTGGTTATTATGGCCTAGGTGTCTTCAGGTGTTGCATTGTTTGTTGTGGACTATGTATCTACAGGCATGGTTGTGAGTGGTTTGAGTCCTAGGTGTGTGTGGGAAGGTTGTGGTAGTGGGAAAACTTGTGGGAAGAGTGTTAGCGTAAATATGTCATATTGTTAGGAATTATTAGTTAATATATTTCAGAAAGTGATGTGTGGGGTACCCAAATATAAAACATTTTTAGGTTTCAATGAGGACTTTGAGGACCATTTTGCACCTTACTAGCTCAGGCGTTGGGATAATTTCTATTTCTATTTAGTTCTTTTCCTTGGTACTATATTTGTGCGTTTCTGTCTTATCTTATATCATTTTTAATTTTTAACATGCATGTGAAAATGGATTCTTGGAATTTCATTTATCGTTAGTCTTTGTTGTGGCTAGGATTTACCATGTTATCTCTCGATATTTTTTTTTAAAAAATGCTAGTTACTTTCATTTATGTGAGATTCAATACCCATGGTGCTAGTATCCACTCTGGGACCCACTGAAGGAGGGACTCGGGGGTGTCATTATCTCTCCATCACCTTGATGATGGAAGGGTAGGGCACATTGGCATCCCTTACCCCATCCTGGTGAAGGTGGGTCATGATATAATGGTATAAAATATGTTGGATGAGATATTGGATAGTTCTCGGGGTTAGGAACAATGAGGATTGCATGGGATGGTTGGGAAATAGTGTTAGACAATCTTGCTATGTGAACTCGACCAGGGAAGATCATCTAGGATATGGGATTTTAGGGCTCCCTGTGATACGATGCAATGACTATAGACCTACTAAAAGGCCAGGTGAGGCTATACTTATTGTTGGGTAGGGACCCTAGGAAATGGCACATGCATCATAATGACTTGTATTTCTTGTGTTACTTATGTGTTTTGGGATTTTTTAAACAAATTAAGTTTTTAAAAAAAATTAAATTTCACAACTGAGGATTAGGAATTCATTATCTGTATTTTAACCTATGGAATCTGGATGACGTCCATGGGTGGTATGAGCAGTCAAGGCCCAGTAGGTTGATTTGGTTGACTAATAGAAGGATGATCAAGAGGAAGAGGACGACCAGTGGGAGAAGACTCTTCGTTCCTTCCAACGGCATACTCTATGGAAGAATGGGGAAATCATCTCAGAAATAGAGATGGAGAGCTGTCTATAAGAGTCGGTAATAACTTTTGTAATACCCCAAGCTTCCATGGTACGCTCCTCTTTCAATAATAGAGCAGTGTGTGTTGTACGCAACCTCGAGTTCTAACACACCGTGACCAATAAAAGTAGCAGTTATGAATAGTAATAACCACTTTTTGAAATTATATATATTTTACATTTCAAAATGGACTTCATTTTTGGATTCGGAATGTCGAAATTAGCCTATGTTGAATTTTTTGTAATTTTCTGAGAACTTCCAAATTTTTATGAATAGTGAAAAATACTTAAAACAAATTTTTTAATCAAAATAATTTATTGTGATAAATTATACTATTGAGTGATTTTAAAATATAATTAGAATATATTTTTACCATTTTATCAAATGGTGTTCATTATAATTAATTTCACTTTGAAATTGGACATAAACAATTGTCAATCTTTTGATATATATTGTTTCTTAAAAACACGATATTTGTTGTGACAGCGGGAATTAATTATAAAATTAATTAATGCAACTTATATGTTTGGAATTTCATAAAATAAACATCATTTTTGAATTCGGAATATCAATTATAGCTTAGGGTGAAATTTTGGCATTGTTCAGAAAAACATCAATTTTTGAGGAATAGTGAAACCACTAAGTGGTAGTTAAAAAACTAATTTTTCGTTTAAATGAAACATTACCACTTCTGTGATTTGATATTCAAAAATATTACATACATGGTTGTCATTAGGAAGTAAAATGTGGTTCAATGGGATTAAAATAATTTTTTGGCGAATAGTATCTTTTAAGTTTAATTAATCGCGATTGAAGGTAATTAGTGAAATTTAAGGTAAAAATAGTATTATAAAAATATGGAATGACCTTTACACTTTTACAACCACTTTTGGATGTGTCATGGCCGACCAAGAAAATCCATGGGTCAACTTGGGGACCCCATGGAGCCACTTTGGTAGGAAAAGGACATAAATAACTTTTTATTTAATGTTAAAATAAAAAGGTCACAAACAATTTTTGTTTTACTAAAACAATTTTTAATTGAGGTTATACAAGTCATATTTTTGACTATAAATATTAATTAAAATCTAAAAAAATTTCCTACATCATGATATTTTTTTTATAATTTTTAGACATTAAATAAATTAAATTATTTATGACACCATGATGATGCACAGATTACATCATTAATTAACGATTTTAATAAAATGGATGGATAATGTAAAATCTAAGCATTACACAGGTCCAAAGCCTATTGGATGAAAATATTTAGAACCCTTATCACTTTATCCTAGAAATATATAAGTGTGGGACCTTTATAATTGGAAAAAGTATTTTATAATAATGTAACATTTCAATCATTCCAAGAGTGCCCATCCTCTCCTCTTATAAAAGGCCCTCACCTCTACCACCTTATTAAAACTTTCACGCCATTTGTCTCGGCCAAACTCTGACAAAATACTCTCCCAGATTCCCTCCCTTACTCTTAGAAGCCTCACTTTGGGCAGAAGTCTTACCAAGGAAGCCTTTGGCTCAAATCAAAAAGAGTTACCCGATTTTAAGGTAATGTCTTCTCTTGTGTTCTTTTAATTTATTTTTCTTCTCCAACCCCCTAAACACTTTTTATTAATTTATTTTGTAACAACACCAGTATCCTAAATATACTAGGATGTTGTTATAAGAATTAATCTAGCTACACTTACACACACCTACATCTAATGGTTAAAGAACATACTGTTTCTGTGGATGGAGAATTTTTTCCTCACAAAACGATGATTGTTCAACACCCATATAACACCTCTAATGGTGTCCATTATGATGAAAATGTTTTTATATATGATATATATTATGTTTTTGTATTCCTTATGATTTTTTATTCATTTATGGAATGACTTTATGATTTCCATTATGGGTAAATGCGATATTTTCATTTTTGGAAGTGCGGACTACCCCCCCTAAAAGTGATTTGAATCGTTAATACCATATGTGGGATGTATAAATGATGGAGTAAATGGTATTATACAATATATTATACATTAATTATATTATACATTTATATCATTATGATTTCATTCCATTAAATACAAAATAGAAATGAAAGTAGCGTTCATGCGTACATACGGCTTACCATCTCCATGAACAGTGCATTTCATTTCTTACCTCTAAATGTTACATAATATTGTGAATGAATGTATATACTGGAAATATATGATATATATGATATCTAAATCATGAATATAATTCGGGATATAATGGATATTTCACCACATGAACATCTTGTAATTATAATAAGTTTATTTTGGACTCAAGTACCAAAGATCGACAAAACGACCGTTATTAACTTAAATAATTACATTATGTTCATAACATGGTAATAAGTGATATAAAAGGAATAAAAATCCTGAAAAAGGTTCTTAAGAAATTATAAATTAACTCTAGTTTTTTATTCAGGAGGTTAAAGAACAGTCGAGTCAAGACAGGACGCAAGGTAATGGAACTTCTTAACCCAATTTCTATTCTTTGGGTTAATCTCCTACTTTCAAATTATGGCATGATATTATTAAGTACTATCTTGTATTTATAATTTATTTATGTGTACTTATAGTGAATACACATAATAGATCTACATTATTTAAAAAAAAATGATCTTTGTAAGGGTCCTCATCTCAATATCCTTTCATTGAGGCATATTTTGTTTTATACACAACTTTCCTTTATACGGTGTATAAACCCCTTTGACTTTTAATTTTATTCAAAAGGAATATTTTTATACTAAGTGTTTTTACTACACGAAGAAAGGAATGTTTTTGTACGTATTCGGTGACAACGACTTCTCCGCCGCCGTGACCATTATTTGAGTTGCGACTTCCTCTACAAGCAATACGATTTTTAAAAAGAAAAATAAATACCATGTTTTACTTTTTTTTATTTTGGTATTGAAAAGGGTTCTGAAAGTGTTTTTATTATATCAATGTGTTGTATTGATATCCTATTATTGAAATGTGTAAATGTTATGTTTCGTTTATGCATTTTTTATGTGATATTATTATGTTATGGTTTATGATATGTTTAAACTTGTTCATATGAGGAATGCATTGGACTTAATAATTGACGGGTGGAGCCCGCTATAGCTCCTCGATGCATCGGCAGGTCTCATGACACAAACTAGTGTCTTGGAACGAGGCCTTGACAAAATATTATTTGTGGTCTTGGCACGAGGCCTTGGCTACGTTGTTATGATAGTCTGACATTATGCATTCCATCATTAGGAAAGTGGTTATTGATATTTCATTTGAATATTCGACCAGTAGAATATCCATGTGAGTAAGTAAATGGAATTATTTCATTTTACTTTTTCAATATTATGCTAAAGTTCAAGTTTAAAAGGCTTTTCTTTTAGTTATACATTGACTTAAATGTTAATGTCTGTTTATGAAAGCTTCCGCTATATTGTTATCCTTACTGAGCATCTGAGCTCACCCCTTTCAATGTTTTAATTTTTCCAGGATGTGAAGAAGTATATTATGAATGATCTGTAGGGATAATATAAGGGGATATGAAGAGGAGATGTTTTAGTTTTGTTTTACTTTATGATGTAATGTAATACATGTGAATGTTTCTAGTGTTTCCAAGGCTACTAAACTAATCGGTCTTTCGAGACAAGATCTTTTGTGATCATGCCAATGTTACGAAGTAATGCACCGACTCTGGGTAGCTGGGGTCGGGGCGTTACAGTTGGTATCAGAGGAAGTTTAGTACTAACTTTGGAAGCTAGATTTATATAAACTATGATTAGAGCACATAGCCAAATGATAGAATTTGAGGATTAGTATAGAAGAACTTCATAGAATTTTTTTGTTGTAGAGATTTTTTGAGTTTTTCCGAGCAATACATCCCTGTCTGGATATGAGCAGGTAGAGGCGGCTCTGGCACAGATATACCTAGGGGTAAAACCCGAAAACACTGCTTTGAGCTAGACTCGAATGGGAACTGGTGTACGACAACGTGCTTTGCTGCACTCTTGGTTACGACACTCCCGAGGGATATGCTTAGGATAATTCTCGTTTTCATTACAAACCACTATGAAGGGTTCTGAGTATATACTTCCCCAAAGAAATCATTTTTATGATTATGGATTATATCCATAAATAGTTCAATTAATGTTAAGTATTTTATAAGTATGGAATTATGTATTTTGATTCATAAACTAATCTAATTTATTCCATTGTTTAGAAATGGCTCCTAGTGGAAGGAATGGAAACCGTATCAATGCACGCACTCCGTGTAGGGATTTCCCTCATTCTCAAGATAATTATTGTGGATCTAGAGATACAACTGGTGCTGATCAAATTATTACCATATTGGGACAACTCACTCAGGTTATGAATAATAACCTTACTCGTATGGATCACCCTGATCCGCAACGTGGAGGATCAATGTTAGACCACTTCATGAGGCAAAAACCACCAAATTTAATGGGGGTACAAATCCATTAGTAGCTGAGCAATGGATAAACTCCTTAGAAATATATTCCATGCCTTGGGGAGTAGCGAAAGGGAGAAGGTTGTCATGGAAGTTTACCGGCTCACTGGAGATGCCGATCAATGGTGGTCACTGATTCAAAACACAAAAGAAGATGAAGAAGTATCAAGTATGGAGTGGAGGGAGTTTAAGGAAATTTTCTAAGAAAAATACTTTCCACGTGACCATCGAGCAGATATGGAAAGGAAATTTCTGAGTCTGAGACAAAAGGAGGATGAGAATGTCGCAAATTATGAGGCTAACTTTACAAGGTTAGCGAGGCATACAACAGATTATATATGTAACACAAGAAGTAAGATTGATCATTTCTTTGATGGGTTAAAACCATTTCTTCATTGAGCTTTAGTATCACAATATTTCTCAACATACGAAAATATAGTCTCGTGTGCTATCAAGACAGAAATGGAATTCTCTAAGTCTTATGACAATAATGTAAAGCAAGAGAAGAAGAGAACAGTGGAACAAGAGACGGATAAAGGGAAAAATGGAAAGAAGGATTTTCCAGTATGTGATAATTGTGGGAAGAATCACCCTGATACTTGCCTAAAAGGACTGGGAGTTTTTTGTAAATGTGGAGAAAAAGGTCACCAGGCGCGTGATTGCAAGGGAAATAAAGTGGCTATCAATATTGAATGCTACAATTGTAGAGAAATGGGTCATTATGAAAATGAATGTCCTAAGCGTCTGGGAAACATACCTCAGAAAAGGCCAAGGGATCAAGGACAATATTATGTTGTTACTATAGTTGAAGCAGAATAATTAATGTATTGGTGCTCTTAGACTCATGGATTATATTCTGGTTATAAGAATAATGTGATATATATAAGTACTGTACTGCAGTACTTGTTTTTTTCATTAAGATTTTAATATGATGAAGGTAATCATATTTTAAGTATGTGACAATAAGAGAAACATTACATTGTTTGGGGAATCTGATGTTACAATTGATTTTGGAATTTAGAGACCTTTTAGAAAAAGTCTGGACATAGGTATTTTGGATAACTATATAGGTTGGAATGGATTAATTTGAACCTTGGATAGTATTTTTTAGGTTACAACATTTATGAAGATTATTTTTGGAATATTATAATACTATAGTTTTAGGAAAAGAACAACCTACAGGGTGGGGAATAACCTTTCGCGTCGGACAAAGCTACAAGAATCGAACCCACAACCATAGTGCGACAAACCTTTATTACCTACCACTATCCTACAAGAAGTCCTTGGTTATTACAAAATAGTTTTACTATTCTAAATGGTATGTGTTAATATTTGTATCCTTATACAATTAGGATAAATAGAATATTTTTGAGTTCTATTACCTTTTAGAGTGAAATATAGGTTTGTGGTAAAAAAAATTTAACGAATGAAAGTCTACATAACAAGTATGTATATTACCTTACGTTCTTAGTAAATCTCCTAAATAAATTCCTCAACATTATAAAAGTTAACTTAAAACCAAAAAGTTTTCGGTTAACTTTTCCAACTGGGGATTTAATGACCGTTTAACCAATCACATGTTTTTGATTTTCTTCTGGTTAGCTTTCTCCTAATCCAGTTTTCTAAAACTCTCCATCAGACCTTGATGGTTTGTTTTTCTTCCATATCCATATTTTCATAGAATCCTATTATGGACTATCTCGGGTGACCTTTGTACTTATGTTTCTTTCTTTTAAAGTTTTATTTTTATTAACCTTATTTTCGATGTGGGTTTTTCACAATGGTATTTCCTATTTTCAACCTTTTATTTTCAAAGAAAAATTTCAAATTGCGAGGACGCAATTTATTGACGGAGGGGAGAATGTAACACCCCAAGCTTCCATGGTACGCTCCTCTTTGAATAATAGAGCAGCGTGTGTTGTACGCAACCTCGAGTTATAACACACCGTGACCAATAAAAGTAGCAGTTATGAATATTAATAACCACTTTTTGAAATTATATATATTTCACATTTCAAATTGGACTTCATTTTTGGATTCGGAATGTCGAAATTAGCCTATGTTGAATTTTTTGTAATTTTCTGAGAACTTCCAAATTTTTATGAATAGTGAAAAATACTTAAAACAACGTTTTTAATGAAAATAATTTATAGTGAAAAATTATACTATTGAGTGATTTTAATGTATAATTAGAATATATTTTTACCATTTTATCAAATGGTGTTCATTAGAATTAATTTCCCTTTGAAATTGGACATAAACAATTGTCAATCTTTTGATATATATTGTTTCTTAAAAACACGCTATTTGTTGTGACAACGGGAATTAATTATAAAATTAATTAATGAAACTTATATGTTTGGGATTTAATAAAATAGACATAATTTTTGAATTCGGAATATCAATTATAACTTAGGGTAAAATTTTGGCATTGTTCTGAAAAACTTCAATTTTTGATTAATAGTGAAACCACTAAGTTGTAGTTAAAAAACTGCTTTTCCATTTTAATGAAACATTACCACTTATGTGATTTTATTTTCAAAAATCCGACATAAATGGTTTTCATTAGGAAGTAATATATGGTTCAATGGGATTAAAATAATTTTTTTTGGTGAATAGTAACTTTTAAGTTTAATTAATCACGATTAAAGGTAATTAGTGAAATTTAAGGTAAAAATAGTATTATAAAAATATGGAATGACCTTTACACTTGTCCAAACACTATTTTATGTGTCATGGATGACCAAGAAAATCCATGGGTCAACATGGGGACCCCATGGAGCCACTTTGGTAGGAAAAGGACATACATAACTTTTATTTAATGTTAAAATAAAAAGGTCACAAACAAGAGTTGTTTAACTAAAACAATTTTTAAATGGGGTTATAAAAGTCATATTTTTGACTATAAATATTCATTAGAAAGATAAAAATATTTCCTACATCATTATATTTTGTTTATATTTTTTCGACATTAAATAAAATAAATTAGTTATGATACCATGATGATGCATCGAATACCTCATTAATTAACGATTTTAATAAAATGGAAGGATAATGTAAAATATAAGTATTACACTTCTGCAAAGCCTATTGGATGAGAATATTTCTAACCCTTACCACCTTATCCTAGAAATATATAAGTGTGGGGCCTTTAAAATCTGAAAAAGCATTTCATAATAATGTATCATTTCAATCATTCCAAGAGTGCCCCTCCTCTCCTCTTATAAAAGGCCCCCACCTCTACCACCTTATTCACACATTCAAGCCATTTGGATCGGCCAAACTCGTACCAAATACTCTCAAAACTTCCATCCCTTACTATTAGAAGCCTCACTTTGGGCAGAAGTCTTCCCAAGGAAGCCTTTGGCTCAAATCAAAAAGAGTTACCCGATTTTAAGGTAATGTCTTCTCTTGTGTTCTTTTATTTTTATTTTTCTTCTCCAACCCCCTAAATACTTTTTATTCATTTATTTTGTAAAAAATCCAGAATCCTCAATATACTAGGATGTTGTTATAAGAATTATTAGAGCTACACATACACACACATACATCTAATGGTTAAAGAACATACTGTTTCTATGGATGGCGAATTTTTGCCTCAGGAAATGATGATTGTTCAACACTCATATAAGACCTCTAATGGTGGCCATTATGATGACACTATTTTTATATATGATATATATTATGTTTTTGTTTTCCTTATGATTTTTTATTTTTCATTTATGGAATACCTTTATGGTTTCCATTATGGGTAAATGCGAGATTTTCATTTTAGGAAGTGCGGACTACCACCCCCTCAAAGTGATTTGAATCGTTAATACCATATGTGGGATGTATAAAGGATGGATTAAATGGTATTATACACTATATTATAATGGAAATATATTATACATTTATATAATTATGATTTCATTCCATTAAATACAAAATAGAAATGAAAGTAGCATTCATGCGTACGTACGACTTACCGTCTCCATGAACGGTGCATTTCATTTCTTACCTCTAAATGTTACGTAATATTATGAATGGATGTATATACAGGATATATATGATATATATGATATATAAATCATGAATATAATTCTGGATATAATGGATATTTCACCACATGAAAAACTTGTAATTATAAGAAGTTTATTTTGGACTCAAGTACCAAAGATCGACAAAACGACCATTATTAACTTAAATAATTACATAATGTTCATAACATGGTAATAAGTGTTATAAAAGGAATAAAAAATTGAAAAATGTTCTTAAGAAATTATAAATTAACTATAGTTTATTATTCATGAGGTCATAGAACGGTCGAGTCAAGACAGGACGCAAGGTAAGGGAACTTCTTAACCCAATTTCTATTCTTTGGGTTAATCTCATACTTTCAAATTATGTCATGATATTATTATGTCCTATCTTGTATTTGTACTTTATTTATATGTACTTATAGTGAAAACACATAATAGATCTACTTTATTTAAAAAAATGATCTTTGTAAGGTTCTTCGTCTCAATATCCTTTCATTGAGGCATATTTGGTTTTATACACAACATTCCTTTATACGGTGTATAATCCCCTTTGACATTTAATTTTATTCAAAAGGAATATTTTTATACGAAGTGTTTTTACTAAAAGACAAAAGGTATTTTTTTTGTACGTATGCGGCGACAACGACTTCCCCGGCGACGTGAACATTATTTGAGTTGCGGCTTCCTCTACAGTCCATACCTTTTTTTAAAAGAAAAATAAATACCATGTTTTAGTTTTCTTTTATTTTGGTATTGAAAAGAGTTTTGAAAGTGTTTTTATTATATCAATGTGTTGTATTGATATCTTGTGATTGAAATGTGTAAATTTTATGTTTCCTTTATGCATGTATTATATGATACGATTATGTTATGGTTTATGATATATTTAAACCTGTTCATATGAGGAATGCATTGGACTTAATAAGTGACGGGTGGAGCCCGCTATAGCTCCTCAATGCACCGGCAGGTCTCATGAGACAAACTAGTGTCTTGGCATGAGGCCTTGACAAAATATTATTTGTGGTCTTGGCACGAGGCCTTGGCTACGTTGTTATGATAGCCTGGCATTATGCATTCCATCATTATGAAAGTGGTTATTGATATTTCATGTGAATATGAGACCAGTAGAATATCCATGTGAGTAATTAAATGGCATTATTTCATTTTACTTTTTCCATATTATGCTAAAGTTCAAGTTTAAAAGGCTTTTTGTTTTAGTTATACATTGCCTTAAATGTTAATGTTTGTTTATGAAAGCTTCCGCTATATTGTTATCCTTACTGAGCATTAGAGCTCACCCCTTTCAATGTTTTAATTTTTCCAGGATGTGAAGAAGTATATTATGAATGATCTGCAGGGATAATATAAGGGGAGAAGAAGAGAAGATGTTGTAGTTTTGTTTTACTTTATGATGTAATGTAAGACTTGTGAATGTATCTATTGTTTCCAAGGCTACTATAACAATCGGTCTTTCGAGACTTGATCTTTTGTGATCATGCCAATGTTATGATGTAATGCACCGACTCTGGGTAGCTGGGGTCAGGTCGTTACAACTTTCATGTTGATCCAGACACTAAAAGAGTACTAGGTTCCTCAGGAAATGATCCATATCTGAGGAGCGGCATGTCTATGGTGGACATTTTACCACAGGTAGGGGAAGGAAATAGAGGTTTCATGGACTGAATCTGAGAAGGGGGTCCGGGAGAAATTAATTTTATCCATGATGCGTCCCAAAAAGAGAAAGGAGGTTCTCTCACATCAGTAAGGGAGTATTTTGGTTAGGGAGTTTGGGATCAAGTTCAAGGATCTCCTTCATTTTTCTCTGGATCACTTTCTGGATGAGGAGTCGTGCACAATATGTTTGAAGGTGGAATTCCAACCTTCTCTTCAGTCTGATGTCACTTAATTTACTCTACCGATGTACGTGGAAGTTCGGAAGAAATATGGAGTAGTGGTAAAGATGAAAATGCTATGTGGTGTTCCGTGAGAGGTGATACAACCATGTTCATCAAAGGGGAAGGCTATCAGTAGTAGGTCACTGGTATTATGGCCTTCCAAGTTTCTGCCACCAGGGATTATGCCTTAGCAGTACCAGTTTTGATATCCCTGTCATCTTCCGTTATCTAGAGGCATAGTAATGAGGTGATTTATCAGTGGTATATGTGGGAATATTCGAAATTAGTGTCCTCTCTAATTTAATTATAATGAGGGTGGTAGGGATCCTTGCCCACCATTGTAGTAGTAGTTCCCTAGCCTGACCCTTATAGTAGTCAGAGCTGCGATATACCACTCCACTGAGGATAGACATGTTCGAGGGGGCTGAACTCAGGCGCTCTTTAGTGACGTCAACCATGGCGTTGTCGCAGAGGCAGTCAATAGCTGAGGAGATGAGGGCCTGGCCATGGGAAGTAGAACGCCGCAGAAGAAGATGTTCTTGTGGGGATAGAAGTTGTTTGAGGTACGATCAGTCTATTTAGTAATCTTTCCTATTGTTTATTTTATTTTGGATCTCTGCACTCATTTAATTCACCCAATCTATCCCATGCCTGGGGTCAATTCCTATAGAGAATTTATATTCCCTTGGTTTTTATTATGATAGTTAGAGTTCATAAAAGCCTATTTTATGTTTGTAGAGGATGTAGACTAATCATAGGGTCGCATTAGTCCAGTGGGGATCTTCTTCTACTATGAATGCAACCATACAATGTCATCTTATTCCACGACTGGCTGTTTTCATTTCATGTCGTTATCAACTACCTTTGAAGAAGGTTTATTTTCTCAGATATGGGTAACCAACGTGTATATTTAGTCGATGAGAAGTGTTTCTATGAGGTTAGCAGGCCGATGAAGCCCCTAATTTCTTTGTTAGATGAGTTATTAGTGGAATTAGTAGATGTAGATATGGTGTAATTTTCTTGGTATTATCAGTGAGTTCCTCTATGTCTTCCCCCAAAATTTTGTGACTCTAACCCCTTGAAGAGTTATTGAGTTTTGTATAAACTTACAACATGGTTCCAGAATGATTTCAATGGATCCCTATCGGATGACGCCGTCTGAGTTGTGGGAGTTTCAGATTCAGGTTGATTACCTGATGAATAAGGTTTTTATCGTACCATGTTTGTCTCCATTGGGTGATCTATTCTTATTCAGAGAGAAGGTAGACGGTGGTCTCATTATTTACATAGACTATGAGAGACTGAATTAGGTAATATTCAAGAACCATTACCCCTTCCAGAGGATCAATGACCTTTCTGACCAGTTGAAGGGAGTATGTTGGTCGCTAAGATCAACCT
The DNA here is from genome assembly GCA_963277665.1 of Viscum album. Taxonomy (NCBI): domain Eukaryota; kingdom Viridiplantae; phylum Streptophyta; class Magnoliopsida; order Santalales; family Viscaceae; genus Viscum; species Viscum album. The sequence goes on from OY728136.1 coordinate 2,115,568,451, forward strand.
ATGGTCTGGATATCACCCATTGAGGGTGAAGGAGGGTGACATCCAGAAGACTTCTTTTTTAGGTGCATGTATAGACACTTTCATTTTGTGGTGATGCAGTAGTGGGGAGTGATCTATTATGTGTCTTAGAATTTATTTCCTAAAAAAAACTATTCCACCCGAGACTTGGAACTCACATTGGTGGTGTTCACAATGATGTTTTGGTGACATTTCCTCATCAGTGAATGCTTTGTGGTCTTCCTAGATCACAAGAGATTGGGGAATATCTTTTACCAGTGAGACCTGAACTTAGGGCAATAAAGGTGGATGGAGTTTCTTTAGGTCTACGACATCGAAATATCCTACACCTTAGGAAATGGGAATGTTGGGCCATATTCCATGAGTAGGAAACCATACAAGGATATGGTTCGAATGTCTGCAGATACTTGGAAGGAAATTAAATAGTTGACTGCTTTTCATCTGGGCATGAGAGTGGAGGTCGATAGAGGATTTTTGTTTCAGATGACAGTGAAACATTCCATGGTATGGTAGGTGTATGAGTCCCAATGTGGATAATCGGAGGCCATAGTGATGCGTGAACATGTTAGATATGGTGATGCTCCAGAAGTATGTTTGAATGATAGTCATAATTAGATGTTGTTCAATGGGAATATGTTTTTCCCGGCAACAATGCATGAGGGTGTTCATGGTGAGTTCCATAACTCACCCTTGTTGGTACATCTATTATTCTCCAAGATGTACCAGGGCTTCAGAAGTTAGTTTTGGTGTCTTTGAGTGAAGTGGGTTTTGGTGGAATTTGTGGAAAGGGGCCTCGTGTATTAGGTGATGAAGGCTGAATAACGTGATCTGGGTGTTCTGTTGCAGCCCTTAGACGTTCTCGAGTGGAATTGGGATGACGCCTCAATCGATTTCATCACTAGTCTACCCAGTACATAGGGATCTAGTTATGTCATCTGGGTAGTGGTGGAAATTGGGCGAAATCAACTCACTTTTTAGTGGATAAGTTTAATGGATTCCATAACACAGAGGTTTGTCGGTGATGTGGTAAGACTACATGGAGTTCCATGATCCACTATTTTGGAATGGGATTCACACTATACTTCATGTTTCATGAAGGGATTACAACGTTATTTTCAAACCCATCTATGCCTTGGTACTACTTTCCATCCTCAGACCAATGGGAAGAAAAATAGGACCATACAGATGTTTGATGATATGCTACGAGTGTGCATTATAGACTTTAGAGGATAATGTGTACGTCACTCTCCCATGGTGGAGTTTTCCCATAATAACAGCTACCAGTCTACCATGGGCATAGAACCATTCTAATTCTTGTACAGACGACCATGTCGTACATCGGTGTGCTGGATAGTGGATGGGGAGGTGGGTATTCTTGGACCAGAGGTGGTAAAATGCATGACAGTGATGGTTTATCTTGTGCGTGAGTGGATGAAAGCTACCCAGGACTAAAAAAAATCATATTTCAATCATAGGATTAGACCCTTGTTGTTCGACATTTGGGACCACGTGTTATTGAAGGTCTCTCCTCGGTATGGATAGAGGAGGATTAGTAGAGGAGTTATCTTTCTCCCAGGATCATTGTTCCCTACGAGGTGTATGGGTGAGTCGGAACAACACATGAAGTGACCGTTGAGAATTGATAAAGATGTGACATTCATGGAGAGACCAGTGAGAATAGAGAATCATTAGGATTAGGTGCTTCATGGATGGACCATTCCTTGGTTCGTGTTCCATTGTGTCATAGTGGCCTCGATGAGAGTACCTGGGAATTGGAGGCACATATTCACGCCTAGCACCCATAGTTGTTCTGAGTTTTGATCTTCTGTTTTCTTTTTACCTTGATTATAATAAAAAGTAGGACTCTTCTTACTGTATGTTAAGTTGTTTTTCACTATTCACTATTTTGTGTGAAAAGTTCAGACTGTGGGGATGGAAAAAAATGGTCACTAATAATGATGAATTAATGTGGATTTTATTGATCCAATGTAGGTGAGTTGTGTAACACCCCACGCTTCCATGGTACACTTCTCTTTGAATAATACAGCAGCGTGTGTTGTACGTAACTTTGGGTTCTAACGCACACCACAACCAATCAAACTAGCCATTATGAAGAATAATACCCAATTTTTGAAATTTTATAAATTTTATCTTTCAAAATGGACTACATTTTCTGATTATGAATATCGAAATTATCTTAGGGTGAATTTTTTGAATTTATCTGAAAACTTTCAATTTTTGATGAATAGTGGAGAACCACTAAGATATAGTTGAAAAAAGAATTTTTATTTAAATAATTATTTATTTTATTTAAATTTATTTTTTGTCTAAATATAATCATAACACCTATATATGTTCAATGTAATTCATTAGAGTCGGTTTATAAGAATTTTAGATTTATAAAAATTTTATTGAACTTTTAACCGTCTTTTACCCATCTCTTAGAAGAATTTGAAAATTCACATTAAAAAAAAATTTACTGCTTCTGTGAGTGCCATTTAGAAAATCTGAGAGACACAGTTAATATTAAGGAGTACAATGTGGTTCAATAAGTTAAAAATAATTTTTGGTGGATAGTAACTTCTTATTTTTATTTACCACGTTTAAAAGTAAATATGATAATTAAGGGTAAAACTGATATTATTATTACCCTAACACATGTCTTAATTCTATTTTTTAAGTATAACTAGACAAAAAACAACATTAGTAATAAAATATGAACCTCTTGGGTCTACATGGATTAGATGAAGACATTTATTATGAATTAATTTAAAGAAGAGTTAAAAGAGTTAAAATCAAAGTTTAATAACTAAAACATTTTTAATATTGGGTTATATATAAGATAAATTTTATTATAAATATTCATTGTAAAATCTAAAAAAAATTACATAAATAATAGTTTTTATTTATAATTTTTATACTTTAAATAATTTAATTTATTTATGACACAATAGTGATGCAGTAATTACCTATTTAATGAAATATTAAAATAATTAATATTATAAATATCCAAATAAATGTAATTTGAGACTTTTTATAAATTAAAATAATTTTCTAGGTAAATATGACATGATAGGATTGATAAAATGAATTTATTTTGAATTAATAAATTTGTTAGAACTTTAACAAAAATATGTTTTTAAATTATGTCAAAATTGACATAAAGTGGTATTTAAAACAAATATTATATTATTAATTGATATTCTATTCCTAAAAATCAATGGTTTTACCAAAGGACATATGTAATGATAGGTGTATCATTAATGAACCACATGGTGTTCTCTTGGATTTATATAGTATTTTTATTAACCATATAATATAAAAATACAAAGAGACATTGTAAATGTCAAACTATTTAACAAAGAGTTAAATATAAATGAAAAGGTTAATATAGTGACAAAAAAATATCTAAAATATATCTGTTGAAAGGGTTTAGACCCATCCCCACATTATCCTAGAAAAAAGTCACTTGGAACCATTATAAACTGAATACGAATTTATTATAAAATAATATTTTATTTTTTTCCTATGGTTCACCTCACCCCTCTTATAAAAGGGAACTCCCCCTTCACTCAAGTTCCTAATATCAAAGAATTTTGGTTCCAAAACCCCTAACCACATATCCTTGAAAATTATCTCACTTCATCCTAGAGGTCTTCAATTAGTCAGAAAGCCAACTTAAGGAGCCGTTTTGATCAAATCAAAAGGAAGAACCCGTAGAAGAGGTAAAAATATCACCACCACTTTCAAGTTCCTTTTTTCTTCACCTTCCTTTTTCATTGTTGTTTCCAATTTAAGATAATAATTCCAGTATATTCTATATAATTTGATGTTATTATAAATATTTTACAACCAAATTGATTAATCTATCCATCCCTTGAATGACATGTCACCATACGTGCGTACGTACGGCTTACCGTATACACATCGTGGTGTAATTGTTATTCAATACATTATTATTTGGATGGGTATAACAAAATGTTTAATTCATGTAAATAATTAATATAACATGATAATGATTTTGTATATATGATACACCATCCAATTATATATTATTTTAATATCAAAATAATGATATTGTCGCTCGTGTGTATGTCTGGACTACCGTCTCCACGAACGCGATAAGATTCATTCCCCATCATATCAATTCAATAATAATTTTCATTTAATGATTAAAAATAATGTTTAAAGATATAATATCATTCTGGATATGAATAATATACAACTTATGGATAAAAAACATGGCTTATGTAACAAAACATATAAAAGAAAACGAGTAAGTGAACATCCGAAATGACGATAATACTAAAATATTATTAACAAAGCAGTATTAAAAGATCATATATGATATCATATTTATGTATATGATTCTTGTGTTATTTAATAACAATGATTTAACTATTATATAGGAGGTTAACCTACCCTCGATCAAGTAAAAGTACAAGGTAAGGGTTAAATCTACAATCTCTTCATTAGTCGAGGTTGTTTATACGTAATTAACTACTGGGACCTCTTTATCATCCACATCCATGTATCATTAAAATGTGTTTCAATGCTTTCTTAATATTTAATATACTATGGGTTAAAGTAATTTATACAATTTTTTGACTTTTTATAATATATTTATAAAGGAATCTATCCTTCATTTTCCAAACAAGGTCTTTTTCGACCTTTTTGACAAAATTAAGGTATGAATGTATTTTTTAACATAAATGGAGGGTGTCTCTATTTTATGCCATTATAAAATCATCAAAGATTCTCTTAAAAGATTATAATAATATTTTCAAAGTAAAATTTTTTCTTTTATAAATATGTGAATTTTAATTGATTTCAAAAAAAGAGATATTTCTCTCAAATATTTCTGATTTCATCTATGTCAACATCCTTTGATTGATTTTAAGCTTATTTGAAGTTGATTTATTATGATAAAAAACATCCATTTTATATTGAAGGTTTTGTGATATGTTTGACTATGGATGTGTTATTTTTATACCATTCATGGTTTCAGGAGAAAGTATTGACATTTCGTATGCTAGTTTTAACATGAAAGTTTATGTTATGTTTAAACCGATTCATACGAGGAATGAATTGGACATAGTAATTGACGGGTGGAGCCCGCTATAGCTCACCGATGCATCTGTAGGTCTCATGAGCCCAACTAGTGTCTTCGCACAAGGACTTAACAAAATCATATTTGTAGTCTTGGCACAAGGCTTTGACTATGTAGTTATGATAGTCTGGTATTATGCATTGCATCACTATGAAAGTGGTTATTGATATTGCATGGGATTATTCAACTACTAGAATATCCATTTTAATAAGTAAATGGAATTATTTCATTTCATTTTTTCTATATAATTCTGAATTTCAAGTATAAGAGGATTTTATTTTTGTTATACATTGCCTTAAATTTCTATGCTTATTTATTAATGTTTTCATTATAATGTTATCCTTTCTCAGCATTTGAGATCACCCCTTTCTATGTTTTATTTTTTCTAGTATGTGAAGAAGTATTTTTTGACTGACCTACAGGGGTAGTCTAAGGGGATACTAGTGTTGTCTATGGAGAAAATTTGTTGTTTTAGTTTTCGTTTTATGATGTAATGTAATACTTATGAATATATCTAGTGTTTCCAAGGCTACTAAAATAATCGGTCTTTCGAGATTTGAGCTTTTGTGATCATGACAATGTTAGATAATAATGCACCAATTCTGGGTAACTGGTGTTGGAACATTATAGTTGGTATCAGAGGAAGTTTAGTACAAACTATGGAATGTAGATTTATATAAACTCTGATTAGAGCACATAGACCTAAGATGGAATTTGAGGATTAGTATAGAAGAACTTCCTATAATTTTTGTATTATTGAGATTTTGTGATTTTTCTGAGCAATACATCCCTATTTGGATACAAGAAGGTAGAGGTGGCTCTGGGATAGATGTACCTAGGGGTAAAACCCAAAAACACCACTTTGATCTTGACTGGAATGGGAACTGGTGCATGACAACGGGCCTTGCTGCACTCTTGGTTACAACTCTCCGGAGGGATATGCTTAAGATAATTTTCATTTTCATTACAAACCATTATGAAGTGTTTATGAGTATATACTTACTCAAAGAAAACATATTTTTTATGATTATGGATTATATCCCTAAATTGTTTAATTTATGTTATGTGTTTTACGGGTATGGAATTATGTATTTTCATTCATAAAATGATATAGTTTATGCCATTGTTTAGAAATGGAATCTAGCGGAAGGAATGGAAACTGTATCAATGCACACACTCCATATAGGGATTTCCCTCCTGCTCAAGATAATTATAGTGGAGCTGGTGATGCAACTGGTGCTAATCAGCAAATCACCATATTGGGACAACTCACTCAGGTTATGGTTAATAACCTTACTTGTATAGAGCACCCTAATCCGCAGTGTGGAGGATCAATGTTAGATCACTTCATGAGGAAACAACCACCAACATTCAATGGGGGTAAAAATCCAATAGTAGCGGAGTAATGGATAAATTCCTTAGAGATAATATTCCATGCCTTGGGGAGTAGCGAAAGGGAAAAAGTTTTCATGGCAGTTTACCGCCTCACTGGAGATACTGATCAATGGTGGTCATAGATTCAAAACCCGAATGAAGATGATGAAGTATCAAATTTTTAATGGATAGAGTTTGAATATATTTTCATAGAAAAATACTTTCCTCATGACCATCAAGCAGATATGGAAAGACAATTTCTGGGTCAGAGGCAAAAGGAGGATGAGAATGTTGAAATATATGAGTCTAGCTTTACAAGGTCAGCAAGGCATGCTGCAGATTATATACGTATCCCAAGAAGTATGATTGATCATTTATTTTATGGGATAAAACTATTTCTTCGTTGAGGTTTAGTCTCATGATCCTTCTCGTTGTACGATGATTTTGTCTCATGTGCTATCAAGATAGAAAATAAATTCTCTATGTCTTATGACATTAAATCAAAGAAAGAGAAGAAGAGATCTACTGATCACTTAGGAAAGGGAAATAAGGGGAAGAAGGGAAAAGTAGAATCTCCATCCTACAGTAAATGTGTGAAGAAACACCATGGTACTTTCTTTAATGGAATGGGAGTCTGTTATAAATGTGGTGAAAATAGCCACCAAGCTTGTGATTGAAAGGGGAACAAAGAAGCTACCGATGTTCAATGATTCAATTGCAGGGAGATGGTACATTATGAAAATGAATGTCCTAAGCGTCAGGGGAACATATCTCAGAAAAGGCCAAGGGATCAATGCCATGATTATGCTATCACTATTGCTAAGGTAGAATCTCTAAAAGATGCGGTGGCAGGTAATTTAATGGTTTTCTCAACTTTAGAAATTGGTTTATTTTATTCTTGGTCATCACATTGTTTCATATCTTCCCAGTTTGCTAAGAAAATTAGATATTTCCAATTTGATTTAACATGGGAGTTTTTAGTTAAAACTCTTAAGGGAAGTATCATTGCTACAATGTTCTTTGAATCAGTTCCCATTAGATCATATAAATGTTCATTATCTGCTGATCTCATCATCATACCTCTGATTGATTATGATATAATCCTCGTTATGGATTGTATTTCAGACTATGATGCGAAGATTTATTATAAGATGATGGAGGTTATGATTTTTGACGATTATGATAAGGAACACCTTATATTTATAGCAGAATCCTCACCACCTGATTCTTATCTAGATCCACCCCCAGAAGCTCAACTAAATTCAATTATTGGTGATGAAGAGAATGAAATAAATGTGGGTGAGGAATTGAATTTTCAAATAGATAATGTACCTATTTTGAAAGAATACGTTGATGTTTTTCCAAAGGATTTACATGGACATCCTTCAGAATGAGAAATTGAGTTTTCCATTGATTTAATTCCTGGATCAAGGCCCATATCAAAGACCCCTTATAGAATGGCCACTGTAGAATTAGTGTAACTAAAGAAACAACTAGTGGAATTGAGTAATAAGGGATTTAATCACACACGTGTTTCTCCATGGGGAGCCCCTGTTCTTTTGGTTGTAATGAAAGATGGATCTATGAGGTTGTGTATTGACTACAGCGAGATCAATGCTATAACAATAAAGAACAAGTATCCCCTACATTGTAATGATGATTTATTCGACTAAGTTCATGGAGAACAATACTTCTCGATGATTAATCATTGATCTGGATATCATTAGTTATGTGTGAAAAAGGAATACATTCCAAAGACAGCATTTTGAACCATGTATGGGCATTATGAGTTTACAGTAATGCCTTTTGGGCTGACTAATGCACCCTAGGTTTTCATGGATCTGATAAACAAATTTTTCAAAGAATATCTTGATGACATTATAGTGGTATTTATTGATGATATATTGGTATACAAAAAAAATCTATGAAGATCAATAAAATCAATTGCCCATTATATTGAATACTCTAAGAAGACATGAATTATATGGGAATTTTAGCAAGTGTTATTTATGGTTTCAAGAGATTTCTTTTCTTGGTCACATTGTCTCCAAGGATGGAATCATTATTGATCCTTCTAAGACCATGGAAATCCAAGAATGGCCATCACCAACGAGTATTACTATGGTACTCAATATTATTAGATTAGCAGGTTATTATAGAGGTTTCATCTAGAATTTTTCCCAATTGGCTAACCCATTAACAAAGCTCGCACATAAAGGGGTTAAATTTGTTTGGAGAAAAGATTATAAAGAATGCTTCGAAGAACTGAAGATAAGATTAGTCAATGCTCCTATATTGACTCTACCATTGGGGAATGATGGGTTTGTTATTTATATTGATTCTTCAAAGAAAGGACTTGGTTGTGTCCATATGCAGAATGATAGGGTTATTGACTATGCATCCCGACAACTGAAAATTCAGGAGCAAAACTATCCTATTCATGATCTTGAGTTAGCTACTGTAATCATTGCATTGAAAATATGGAGACATTATCTCTTTGGTGAAAAATGTGAGATATATACCGATCACAAGAGTTTGAAGTATACTTTCTCACATAAATAACTCAAAATGAGGTAAAGGCGATGTATTGAACTAATCAAGGATTATGATTTCACGATACACTACCACCTGGGGAAGGAAAATAAGGTGGCAGATGCTTTGAGAATAAAGGATCATGGTGTTTTGAATAATATGAGAGTTGATAGGGATACTATTTTCATTGATCTAGTAAAGATGGATATGGGAAAAACCATGGAAGGTGAAACATCAATTCTTTTTCAAATGGTTTCCAAACCATCTTTACTAGAATGGATAAAGAGTTCTCATACCAATGATGAAGAGTTTCAAAAGATGATTAAAGATGTGAATGATGGGAGATTGAGTGACTTTGTGTATAAAGATAGAATTTTGAAATTTGGGAAGAGACTTTGTGTTCTCGATATACCTGATCTAAAAAGGGAATTGTTGGACGATTCGCATAGTTCAAATTTCTCTATACGCCCTGGGGGAAACAAAATGTATAGAGATTTGAAGGAACATTTTTGATTGGACAACATGAAGAGGGAGATTGATAATTTTATGTCACGATGTATTTTTTTTCAACAAGTGAAAGCTGATAGGAAACATCCTAGAGGATTCATGAATCCTCATCCCATACATGAGTGGAAATTGGATAATCTCATGGTGGACTTTTCATTGGACTACCAACGACTCCTAGAAGGAACGATGAAATATGGGTCATTGTTGATCGTCTTATCTTGTCATCAGATTTTCTTTCTATAAGGGAATATTTACCACTTTAATTTCTAGCAAGACTATATATTAATGAAGTTATGAGGGTTCATGTAATACCCCTATTGATTGTTTCTGATTGGGATCCCCGTTTTACTTCAATATTCTGAAAGAGTCTTCAGAAGGCCTTGGATACTGATATTTGATTGAGCACTGCCTACCACCCTCAAACAGAAGGAAAATCAGAATGGACTATTCAAACCTTATAAGAAATGTTGAGATCATGCTCACTTGACTTTCAAGGTAAGGGGGATCAATTTTTACCTCTGGTAGAATTTTCCTATAGAAATAGCTTCCATTCGAGTATTCAGATGGCACCATATGAATCATTATATAGAAATAGATGTTGCACACCAACCATTTGGGATGATGTTGGTGAAAGAAAACTTGTCGCCCCAGAACTGGTGGAGGAAACCATGGAAAAGGTGAACGTAATCCAAAACCATATCTATGAAGCACAAAGTATGCAGAAGAGCTATGCTGATAACCGAAGGAAGGATTTGGAATTTCAGGTTAGAGATCATATTTTCTAGAAATTATCTCCATGGAAGGAGTTATATGTTTTAGTTGGAAAGGTAAATTGAGTCCCATGTACATAGGACCTTTCGAAATTCTAGAACGAATTGGGGTTGTAGCTTACCGTTTGGAAATGCTGCCAAATCTCTCCAAAGTTAACGACATGTTCCATGTATCACTATTGAGAAAATAAATGCCTGACCCAATGCATGTAATCACCTATGAGGAATTAAAAATGGAACCCGATCTGTCTTATTGCGAAGAGCCTGTCAAGATTCTTGATACAAGAGAACAAGTGCCGAGAAACCGGATGACTCGTCTTGTAAAAGTTCTATGGAGAAACCATAAGACGGAAGATGAAACGTGGGAACTCGAGGAACTTATAATGAAGAACCACCTATGTCTTTATATATTGTAATATTCTATAAATCTCTAGGATGAAATTATTTGGAGGGGAGAATGTAACAACCCAAACTTCTATGGTACACTTCTCTTTGAATAATACAGTAGCATGTGTTGTACACATCTTTGAGTTCTAACACACACCACAACCAATCAAACTAGACGTTATAAATAGTAATACCACATTTTGAAATTTTATAAATTTTTTCATTCAAAATGGAATTCATTTTTGGATTCGGAATATCGAAATTATGTTAGGGTGATTTTTTTGTATTTTTCAGAAAACTTCAAATTTTTGATGAATAGTCAAAAAACTCTGTGTTATAGTTTAAAACCGAATTTTTATTTAAATAATTATTTATTTTATTTAAATTTATTTTAGGTCAAAATAGATACATAATACCTATATATGTTCAATGTAATTCATTAGAGTCAGTTTATAATAATTTAATATATATAAAAATTTTATTGAACTTTTCACCATATTTTACCCATCTCCTAGGAGAATTTGGAAATTCATAGAAAAAATAATTTTACCACTTCTGTGAGTGTAATTTTGAAAATAATAGAGAGAAATTTAATATCAAGGAGTAAAATGTGGTTCAATAAGATAAAAATTATTTTTGGTGAATAGTAACTTTTTACATTTACTTACCACAACTAAAAGTAAATAGGGTAATTATGGGAAAAACTAATATTATTATTACCCTAAAACTTATCCTAATTTTATTTGATAAGTTTAATTCGGCCAAAACAAACCTTAGGAACGAAATATGAACCTCTTTGGTCCACTTGTATTAGATTAGGACAGTTATTATTATTTAATTCAACGAAGAGTTCAAAGAGTTAAAATCAATGATTAATAGAAATACATGTTTAATATTGTGTTATACATAAGTTAAATTCGAATATATATATTCATTAGAAATATAAAAATATTCCCTACATAATGGAATTCTATTTATAATTTATAGACCTTAAATAATTTAATTTATTTATGAAACAATGGTGATGCAGTAATTGCCTAATTAATTAAATATTCAAATAGTTGATGTTATAAATATCAAAATAAGTGTAATTTGAGTCTTTTTATGAATTAAAATAATTTTCTAGTTTAATATGACATTCTAGGATTGATTAAATGAATATAGTTCAAATTAATAAAGTTGTTAGTACTTTAAAAAATCAATTATTAAATAGTGTCAAAATTCACATAAAGGAGTATTTAAAACAAATATTATATTATTAATTGATATTTTATTCTGAAAAATATATGGTTCAGACATAGGACTTATGTAATGATAGTTGTATCATTAATTAACCACTTGGAGTTCTCTTGGATGTATATAGTATGTTTATTAACCATATAATATAAAAATACAAAGAGACATGGTAAATGTCAAACTATTTAACTAAGAGTTTAATATAAATGATAAGGTTAATATAGTAACCCAAACCTATCTAAAATCTATTGGATGAAAGTATTTCAACCCATCCACACCTTATCATATAAATAAGTCACTTTGGAGCCATTATAAACCGAATATGAGTTTATAATAAAATAATATTTTATGGTTTTCCTAAGGTGCCCCTCACCCCTCTTATAAAAGGGCACTCCCCATTATCTCAAATGCATACCTTCAAAGCATTTTGGATCGAAAAAACCCAGAACAAATATCCTCCAAAATTAACTCAATTCATCTTATAGGTCTTCCTTTAGTCATAAAGCCAACTTAAAGAGCCCTTTTGATCAAATAAAATGGAAGAACCCGAAGAAGAGGTAAAAATCTCACCACCTCTTTCAAGTTCCTTTTTTCTTCCACTTCATATTTCTTTGTTGTTTTCATTATAAGATAATAAATCCAGTATCTTATATATAATTTGATGTTATTATAAATATGTTACAATGAAATTCATTATTCTATCAATCCCATGAATGACATGTCCCCATACGTGCGTACGTACGACTTACCGTCTCCACGTCATGGTGTAATTGTTACTCAATACATTATTATTTGGATGGGTATATTAATGATTTGTAATTAATGTAAATAATAAATAAAACATGCGAATGATTCTGTATATATGATACACACTATAATTATATATTATTTTAATATCAAAAGAATTATATTGTGGCTCGTGCGTACGTATGGACTACCGTCTCCACGAACGTGATAAGATTAACTCCCCATCATATCCATTCAAGACTAATTTTAATTTGATGATTAAAAATAATGTTTAACTACTTGATATCATTATGTACATGAATAATATATAACCTATTGATAAAAAACATGACTTATGTAACAAAACATATAAAATAAAACGAGTAAGTGAACATCTGAAACGACGATAATACTATAATATTATTAACAAAGCAATATTAAAAGATCATATATGATATCATATTTATGTATATGATTATTGTATAATTTAATAATAGTGATTTAACTTTTATAAATGAGATTAACCTACCTTTGACCGAGGAAAAGTACAAGGTAATGGTTAATTCTACAATCTCTTCATTATCCGAGGTTGTTTATACGTAATTATCTATTAGGACCTCTTTATCATCCAAATCCAAATTTCATTAAAATGTAATTCAAAACATTATTACTATTTTATAGACTATGGGTTAAAGTCATTTATACCTTTGTTTGACTTTTTATAAGATGTTTATAAAGGAATATTTCAATCATTTTCCAAACAATGTCCTTTTTAACCATTATGACAAAATTAAGTTATGAATGGGTTTTTTAACTTATACGGCGGGTGCAGCTATTTTCTGCCATTATAAAATTGTCAATGCTTCCCTTACAAGCTTATAATAATATTTTAAAATTAAAATGTTTTCTTTTATAATTATATAAATTTTAAATGATTTCAAAAAAAGATATATTTCTCTCAAATAGTATTGATTTCATCCATGTCAACGTAATTTGATGGATTTTAAGATTATTTGAAGTTAATTTATTATGATACAAAACTTCCATATTGTATTAATGTTTTTATGATATGTTTGGATATGGATGTGTTATTTTTATACCATTCATGTTTTATGGAGAAACTATTGACATTTTGTATGCTCGTTTTAATACAAATTTTTATGTTAGGTTTAAACCTGTTCATATAAGGAATGCATTGAACCTAATATGTGACAGGTGGAGCCCGCTATAGCTTCTCGATGCATCAGTAGGTCTCATGAGACAAACTAGTGTCCTGGCTCAAGGCCATGAAAAAATATTATTTGTAGTCTTGGCACAAGGCCTTGACTATGTGGTTATGATAGTATGGCATTATGCATTCCATCATTATGAACATTTTTATTGATATTTCATGTGATTATTTGACTAGTATAATATCCATGTTAATAAGTAATGGAATCATTTAATTTTATTTTTTCCATATTATACTAAAGTTCAAGTTTAAAAGATTGTTGTTTTTGTTATACATTTCCTTAAATGATTATGCATATTTCTTAAAGTTTTCGTTATATTTGTATCCTTACTGAGCATCTGATCCCACCCCTTTATATGTTTTAGTTTTTCCAGGATGTGAAGAAGTATTTTAGGTCTAACCTGTAGGGATTGTCTGAGGGGATATGAGTGTGGTCTATAGAGAAAAGTTGTTATTGTAGTTTTCATTTTATGATGTAATGTAAGACTAATGAATATATCTAGTGTTTCCAAGGCTACTAAACTAATCGGTCATTCGAGATTTGATCTTTTGTGAACATGCCAATGTTATATAGTAATGCACCGACTCTGGGTAACTGGGGTCATGGCATTACAAGTAGTGCCTCCCAAAGAGGACATTATATTGACAAGGAAGAATGAGCTCCCATATCCATGTGTCTATACGGTGTGACTTTTGGTTATTCTATGGTTACTCGGTGGTTTTATAGTTGTTCATGAGATAGATGAGAGATGTGTTCCTGGATGTTGAGGTTTCCCCTCTAGTTTTCAATAAAGGGCAGTTTACACTAAATAGGTATCTTAAGGGATGATTTACCAGACCACGTTTTTCTTGTTTGTTTTAAATTCTTGAGGACATTATTATTTTGAGAGGTGTATGACGTATTAACATAAATTTTCAACAGGCCCTTACTTTTTAAAAGTCTTGTGTCATGGTGTTCGAGGTAGCATCAATGGATCATTTTAAAGAGTTTTCCAAAATTACAGTTTTCGATCAGCATCAGAGAGTTATGGGCGTCAGTATCAGTGAGTCTAGGGCATCATCATTTTTGATTTAGTGTTGTCATCATCGGTGAGTCAAGGGCCCGACATTGGGGAGTCATGGGCATCAACATCGGTGTGTCAGGGTCGTCGACATCGGTGAGTCAGGGGCGTTAGTATCGGTGAGTTGAGCATGTCTATGTTAGAAGGTTATGGAGTCAATATATTAGAGTCAGTGTCTCAGTGTTGGTTGTTCAGTGCATCGGTATGTCATTTTTTTGGTAGGTCGAGGTGTCGGTGGTTCGAGTCATCGTTAGCTTAGCATTAGTAGGTCATGTTAGTATCTCTCCCATCGATGACTAATTTCCAGATTTTTCCTAGTTTTTCAAATTTCAATCCTATTGCATTTTTTCCCTCTTTAATTTTTATTTATCAACTCATAGTGGCCCATTATTCTATCTCCACTTTTTATGAGGGAAATTATTAAATCTCAATTAATTCCAATGTGTGAAACCACCCATTCGTGTCGTCAAACCAAAATCTAACTTTTTAGTACTTTAAAATGGAGTCCCTAGTTTTAGGATCTGACATCTTCTTAAGCCTAGATTTTCTCTTCCTTTTTCTTTTATTTTTCCCTTGGTGTGACTAGAAACATCTTACATAGATGTGTCATGAGCTCGTACTGTATCCCTTCCCACTCTATCTTGGATTTCTTCTAGAATGTCGCGCCAACCTCTATTCTTAGCGTAAGAGGGAACATTGACCCTTGATTATCCATGTTCGGAATATATTTTTGTACAATTTAATTTTGTGTCATATAGGGTGGTATATTAATTATTCCATTCGAGGAATAGTTGTATACTCTCCTCAAAATGACTATTAATCTAGAATTTTATATGATCAAAATATAACTCGGGTTGATAAAATAATCAGTTTGGTGTGGTTTGATGTTGGTCAGATGTTTTGTTTTGTTTTATTCGATTCATTTATGGATTTTTGTAGCTTTATACCATATGAAAATCATGACCATTTGTGGTCTTTTATTGCGCACTACTGATACCCTATATTTCATGTGGTGATTTTTAAAAATGGAAATAACAAGAAATCTGACTAATCCCATACACATGGATAAATATTGAGATTTCACAGGATCAAACATGTTCTCTGATCACCCCAATTATATTAAATTGGAATGCAAATAACCACTACTGATTAAATATGAATGCTTTTAGTTGATGGTTGTGGTTATGTGTTCTGTTCTCTAACCTGGGTTTGGTGGGCTTGGTATGTGGGGTGGTACATGGGGGGGTGTTGATGTATCAGTATGAGAGATTGATAGATTACATAATGAATAGAATTATAGGGAGCAGGACATTACATTATGTGTTGATGTCTTAGTCTAAATGATTGATTAATTATGGAATGGATTAACTTGTAAGAAGCTGAAATGCCTTTATGTTGTGTTGTGGTCATCAAGTGACATCGAGTATTGGGACTAAAGTGTGTTTGTGGACTCGATATACAGTGCGACTACATTTGAGATTTGGTTTGTTTGGGTACTAGGGCTGCAGTGATGGGTTGTGAGAGAATGAAAGGGGGTATTATTTTTAAGAATTATAGTTCATAGTAGTCGAATTTGGATGTGAAGTGGGACTGCAAGTTTAGTTATGTGATGATGTTTTGTGTTGTGTTATAATGGGATTTGGTTTGGTTTGGTTGGTTTCTTGGTGTGGTTATGGGTTTAAGTTTTTTGGTAATGTAGTACAAATCTTAGTGAATCCACTTAAATTAATAAAATAATGCATTTTAAATGCATAGGTTGATGGGTTATGATTTGGTAGTTGTTTTTGTGTGTCATTTCATGTAGGAGAAACATCAAAAAGTGGTGTTGGTGTGGGTTTGTTGTCTTTTCATATAAAACCCATAGGATGGGGCTGAGTGTTTATTTAACTATATATATATATATATATATATATTAGTTCCCTGTGTTTTCTATATGAACCCCATCCTTTATGAGCACTATGTGCCGAACACCTCAATTTCATGGGGGAGGGTGACTTTCCTAACATCACGGTGGGAGGATGGATGATTGGTTATAGATTTTCTCCTCTTACCCTCTTCTGGATCGTTCCGCTTGGGCTTATTTGGGTATGTTGGAATGGCTTGATTCTTACAAGTTTCAAATATTATTTGGGAAAGGGATTGTTTTTGGATGAAGGGATCATGTTTTTGCGAGCCGAATATGTTTTTCCCATTTTTCTATGGGATGAGTCTGATGTGTCTTCAGGTGTGGTGTGTTGTTGTTATAGCCTTGGTGTCTTCAAGCGTGGTGGTTTTTGTTGTAGCCCATGTGACTGCGGACGTGGTTTTGAGTGGTTTGAAGCCCATGTATGTACATGAAGGTTGTATATATGGGACTATGTGTTGGAAGAGTGACAACATCAAGACATCAGATCGTTAGGAATGAGCAGTTAACGAGTGAGAATAGTGGGGTGGGATGTACCCAAATGTCAATTCACATATTCTATTACTTTACATGACATTCATTACTTGGTAGTGTGTGCCTTGGTGAGGATGGGATGGTTGGTATTCATTGGTCGGTGCTTGAGTCCATATTCATTTCGCATAGTGGAATTAGTATGTTCCTCACATGTACATGAGTAGCTTTAGTTTCCCTATTGAGTATACTTCTATGCTTAACCTATGTATGTAAAACTATTTTAAGGTTCCTAGGAGGACATCAATGACAATGATGGACCTTACTAGCTCAAGGGTCATTATAAATGTTTTTTCTGTTTAATTCAATTCCATGTTATTTATTTGGGTGTTCTAGTCTTATCTTGTATCAGTTTTACTTTTGATCATTCATGTGGGAATGAATTCTTGGATTTTTTTTTAAGTAGTCTTTGGGGTTGTTGAGATTTATCACATTATCCCAATAAGTTTTTCTAAAAATGGTAATTCATTCCATTTATGTGACATTCTATACCTTTGGTTATAGTCTCCACTTTGGGGCCTACTGAAGGAAGGGCATGGGGGTCATTGTCTCTCATTCACCATAAGGAAGGAAGGGTAAGGAACATTGACATCCCTTCCCCCATCATGGAGAAGATGGTTCATGAAAAACCATGACCAACTGCGTTATCCTGTACAAACGGCTAGTAGGAATCAAACCCATAACCTATTGGTCCTTAATAAATCATCCTAGATTAGTTAATTTGGTAATCATCAATCCGGTTAATTGAAAACATGACACAATCACTATTGATTCAATAGAGTACTAGTCATATTCAACCCACCTAGATATATGGGATTCACTCTTTGTGCGGAATCATGTTTCACAGATATCATAATGCCACTTACATAATTCATCAATCAAACTGAGAATCACATATCACAAGAAACCACGTGCACTCCAAAAATCAATTTTTGAATACATATTCACAATAATGATTTCCCAAATATTCTTCGTGCCATTCAAAATAATTTAATAAACCATTATACCAATTTAAAAAACCACTTAAATAAACACCCCAATGCATTTACATCAAAATTTTACCTGAAACCCTCATTAAAAATAAACTGAACAATAATGATATATGAAAACACAATTTTTAGATCACATATATTTTAATAAACCAATTGAATGCTTTAAAAAATGACATCAAGTGGAACACAAGGGGTTTCGTACAAAAAATACCCAATTTCACATAAAACTGCCACTTGAAAAAATAAACACATACTGAATCGTACCAAATAACACTTTTGCACTGCACAAATAATTTAATAATCCACTTGAAAATTTTATAAAGCATTCACAAATGGAACAACAAAAGTTTTCACAAAAAATACACCTTATTTCATATAAAATGGACACATTAGAACCAAATTCACATTACAACCATGCCAAAACATGATTCAAACACTTTATATAATTGAATAAATATAATAAATAATTTATTGAACAATTCAAATTATCAGAAAAAAATTTACAAACAAATTGTGCTCACCTTCACAAGGAAAACTCATTTTCTAACAAAATTTCCATCAAAACATTCAAAAACCCACTCTTGTACCTCACAAATAAATTATAGAACATAAAAAATACAAGTAAGAAAAATTAACTTTTCAAATAAGGGTTATGAATTGAATAATCTGCCTCAAACAAAGAAGCTTCTGAAAATAATGGTGTAAAATCCATCAGTACCACAACCATAACCTAACTGCACCTTAGGAAACCTGCACCAATCCCTCATGATCTAGATCGAGCCTAACATATGAATATCGACCGCCAAAAACTATAATCCTATCCACAAAAAACAAAAACCCTAAATAAGGGAGATAAAAACCTTACTTGGGGATATATCACACCCGTGGTAGAGGGAGTGGGGGAGCGGCGACCGATCTCGAAGGTTGGTCGTATGATGCGGGTTTGTTGGAGGGTGGTGTGGATGAGGGAGGGTAGGGAGAACAATGAGAAGCCACTTAGAAAGAGATTACCTGATGGTGGCTACACACCAAGAGGATGCACACAAGGGGGTGGCATGTGAGATACAAAGAAATGGGGAGAGGGAATGCGTGGAAGAGGGGGGGGGGGGGAAGAAGGAAACCCTAAACCGATTAATTCTAAATTTAAACGATGATAATAATAATAATTAAATTACTAATCTTAATAATAAAAAAATAACAATGTTAAAAATATTAATAATTTTCATACCAATAATAATAATAAGATTAAAAATTGATAATAATATTAACATCACAAACATCTATAATAATATTAATATTATTAACACTAATATATATTAATATTATTTACAATAATTATCCTAATAATAATATTCTCAATAACACTATTATTATTATAATAATTATTAAAAACAAATTTTTTTTAAAAAAATCATGCCTTTTGATTAATTTAATTATTATTATTCCTTTAGTGAATCATATATTTTTAAATCTGGTCAACCACGGGGTTACCGAACACATATTATGATTTCATGTACGGACAGTATGGTGGATTCTACCCATTTTAGAAGCCACCACATGGATACTCGGGCTGTCCATAAAGCTTCCGCTAACTGGGTGGTATCCGTGAACTATCCTAAAACCCGCAAATTTTCCAATAATCATGAATTTAAACTAGGGCCCAAACCAGAACATTGAAAAAGTTATCCCAAAACATCAATCCCATCACACCCGGTTCCTGATAAAAACAACTGAGGCCTAACATGGACCACGAACAAGGATAAATTTTAACATAAGTATGACATTACAGACAACTTTGAATTTTTCATTAATTACATGTCATATTTAGTTTATCTTACATTACACACAACACACCTTTTTGATTTGGAAAAAAATTAAGGTGATCGAATTTCATTACCTGAAACACCATGTTTAAATTAAAAATGATATTATATTAAAATATTACTATTCAATATTATATTTATCACCTCTCTATTATAATAGAGGGGATGAATAGTATTATGAAAATTATCAATATAAATGGTTTACACATGTGATAATTATTATTCAAAATGAATAAGTAATAATATGATAAAAATTTGTTCCTTTTCTGTGGTTGAGGTGTTCCATGAAAACATCATTCCTCCACTCCATTATTGAAATATTTTTTGGAACATTATTTTAGGGTGATCTCCCAATAGTGAATTATTTTTTGCATTTAAAAAATTCCCACTCCCAATTATAAATGGGGAATCCGTCCACTAACTTCTTAAAAAATATCATGAAATTTGGACTGAAAATGAATTTTCTTAATCACATAACCACTTATAAACACACATAATAGATATCTTAGTTTTTCGGTAAGTCCATTCTTTAAAAGAATTAGTTCCAAAAAGATGAATACCCACTGAAGTGGTAACATTCTTCAATGACCATTTTTATTTTCTATCATCCTCCACCTTTTTAAATAATTATTAAACCATGATGATATAATAAAATCAATATATTATATATAAAAATATGTGTCTTTGTTAAAACGAAAAACTGAAAACAAAATCAACTTATTTCAAATGGATCACATAATCCTCATATGGGTGTATAAAGGACTACCGCCTTATCAACAAATATCATTAGATTTTCCATTACCACCTGTCACGGTTGGGAATGATTATGGATCTAACGAATATATGTTATATTTATAAAATAATTATACCTATTGATTCATTATATCATATGTAATTTTTTTTTCATTCCACTCCATAGGGGATACATTAATGTCTATCGTGCATACATGAAACTATTTCCTTGCAAATCGTTCTGATTTATTTTTCATTAACAGTTTACAAATAAGGTAATAAGAATATAGTTCATTAATACATATTTAATATATATATATATTATATATGAAATAATATAGATTTAATAAGGGTGATATATTTTTTACCTGTCTAATGTTATATCTGTCAGGAAAATATAATCGTCATTCTTGCATATGTACGACCTAACATCTCAATGTATAGTGTTGGTCGTTTTATATCATTAAAATGTATGGATTCCACTAAATTAAAATATAATTACTGAATATTATTTTTATATCATGTTTAAAATTTATTATGTTATGGAACCATGATCAATGTAAAAATACCAAATATACCTAAAATACCAAATCAAAACATACATGAAAAACGAAGTCGAAATTACCAAAAAAGTAATATTAATAAAGAATTATATATAAATTGGTAATAAAATAAAATATGTATATAATGTACTTTATGATACATATTATTATTTTTCGTTAATATATTTATATTAAACTTTTATTTATGATATACTAGTTTTGAACGTGTATGAAGAAGTAAAGATGTAATGTATGGGATATTTGTCTCCATTTTCCCTCATTGATATGTACGATATGAAATAGAAATATATTATTTCATGAGGTTTATATAAAACCTTATTTAAATTGTAACACCACAAGATTTCAAAGTATGTTATCTCTTCAATGTAATTCAATAACTTCCACTACACGCAACAATGAGTTCAAGCGAACCATGACTTCTCAAACTAGACGTAAAAAAACGGTTTTGAATAGTATTAACTGAATTTTTAATTTTATATATATCCTATATAATTTTAACATTAATATTTTCTGTTTAATAGACATAATATAAGGAAAAATTCAATTTTTCAGATAAAAGAATTTTTTTTCAAAAAATGCAATTTTACCGCCTATTTAATTGAGAATATTTTTTAAAAACAATATTTGACACTTTTATATATTCAATTTAATGAAATTAAATTATTATTTGGAATTGGGAAATATAAATTTAGTTTTGATTAAATTTTGGTACATTTCTGTTAACTTTCATATTTTGATGAATAGCGAAAAATACGAAATTTTAATTGAAAACAAGAATTTTTATCAAAATATTGTATAATGTTAAATTATGAATTTGAATTGTTTGGATTAATAGTTAGATTATATTTTTATCATTTAATAAAATTTAGGTCAAAATAAAAAATTTCACTATTAAATTTTACATAATCAAATATCAATCTTTTTATAGTTCATAATTTTTAAAAACACGCTTTTTTGGTTTTGACAACAGGAATTAATTTTAAATAAATTAATTAAAAATATATTTTATTAATTTTCTAAAATATAATTCATGTTTGAATTAGGAATATCAAAATTAGCTTACTGTGATTTTTTTGTATTTTTTTGAAAAAAATCTATTTTAGATGAATAGTGAAAAAACACTGTGTTATTATTTAAACCAACATTTTATTCAAATAATTGATTATTTTACTTAAATTTATTTTCAGTAAAAATATATATATAATACCTTTATATTTTCAATATGATTCATTGGAGTCATTTTATAATAAAGTTATATGTATAATGTTTTATTTGACTTTTTACTATGTTTTACCCACCTACTAAGGGCATTTACAAATTTTCATAAATGTTTATTTTACCGCTTCGGTGAGTTGAATTTCAAAAACCTGGGACACCCGATTGAATTAGAATGTAAAATTTTGTTCAATAAGATAAAAATAATTTATGGTGAATTGTAACTTTTGACTTTTATTTACCATGGTTAAATATAAATAAGTTAATTAAAGCTAAAAATCATATTATAATTACCCCAAAACATGTCCTAATTCAGTTTGATAAGATTAATTCGACATAAGACAATACTAAAAATAAAATATGATCCTTTTATTCCACTTATATTAGATTAGGTCATTTATTATTATTTTATTTAAAGTAGAGTTAGAAGTGTTAAATACAATGTTTAATAACTAATCCATTTTAAATATTGGGTTATACATAAGATAAATTAGACTATAAATATTCATTAGAAAGATAACTAAATTTCCTAAATCATGGTTTTTTTTTAAATTCTAAAAAATAAATAAATAAATATATTTTTGAGTTAATGATGATGCAACAATTACATTTTTACTGAAAGAATCAAATAAATGGTATTATAAATATTAAAATAAATATAATATCAATGTTATTATGAAATACACAAATTTTCTAGGTGAATACAACATTTTAGGGTTGATTCAATGTATCATTTTTGAAGTAATCATGTTGTGGTGACATTCAGAAAAACCAAATACTAAAGAGTGTAAAAATTGACATTAATGATTTTTTAAAACAATTATTAATTTTTAAATTATATAACATTATTAAAAATATAAGGTTCTTCCAAATGTCATAAATAATATTATATAAGACATTAATGAACCACATGAGGTTATTTTTTTATGTTTATAGTATGTTTATTAACCATATAGTGTAAGAATACAAGGAGAAATGGTAAAAGATAAACTATCTTTCTAATAGTTAAATATAAAATATAAGGTTAATAAGGTAACCTAAATCTATCAAAAACATATTGGTTGAGAGGTTTTCGACCCATCCCCAAATTATCTACAAAAAAAATAAATTTTGATCCATTAGAAACAAAAAATTATTTTATTATAAAAAAATATTTCGAACTTTTCCTAAAGTGACCCTCACCTCTCTTATAAAAGGGTACTTCCACTTATCATAATTTCACACCTCCAAATCCATTTGTATCAGCCAAAACATGCCCAAATATCCTCCAAACAACCCTTAATTCGACCTAGATTCCATTAATTGATCATAAAGACAACCTATGGAGCCCTTTTGATCAACTCAAAAGGTAACACCCGAAGAAGATGTTATAATTTCACCACACTCTTTCAAGTTCTTTTCTTCTTCCACTTACTCTTTAATTGTGGTTTACATTACAAAATAATAAGAATTTCAGTACCTTATACATAATTTTATGTTATTATAAATATGTTACAACCATATTTGTTACAATATATATCCTATAAATGAAAAATTCACCATGTGTGTGTATGTACGGCTTACCATCTCCACGTCGTGGGGTATTTTGTTATTCAAACACATCATAATTTAGATGGTTATAATAATGAGTATAGAATATGCAAATAATAAATTAAACATGTTAATGATTCTGTATATATGATATACTATCCAATAAAATATTATTTCACCATCAATATAATGATAATGTCGCTCGTGCGTATGTATGGATTACCGTCTCCATGAACGCGATTAAATTCATTCCCAATCGTAATCATTAAAAAAAAATTTTCATTTTATGATTAAAAATAATGTCTAATAAATACATATAATTCTGGATATGAATCAAACACATCCTATCTATAATACACCTAGCATACATAACCATTCATATAAATGAAAAGGAATCGATTAACACCCGAAACGATGATACTACTTATATATTATTAACAATGAAGTATTAGATATTCATATATGATATCATATTTTACTATATAGTTCTTTTATAATTTAATATCAATGTTTTAACTACTATACACGAGGTTAACATACCTTTGACTAAGGAAAAGTACAATGTACGGGTTAAATTTCACAATCTCTTTACTATCTGTGGTTTTTATACGTGAGTATCTACTGAAACATCTTTATCATTCACAATCTTGTTTTGTAAAAAATGTATCTAAAATAATTTTTACTATTTAATATACTCTGGGGTAAATTCATTTCTACCCTTATGTGACCTTATATGTTTTTAAAGGAATCCTTCCATCATTTTCCAAACAAGTTACTTTATGACCTTTTTGATAAATTAAGGTAACAATGTTTTTTAACTTATATAGCGGCTGATACTATTTACCACCATTATAACACCTTTGAATCATAACTTAAAATATTAAAAAAATATTTTAAAAATAAATTATTAGTTTTATAATTATGTTACTTTTAAATGATTTCAAAATGAAAGAGATATTTCTCTCAAATAGTTTTGATTTCATCCATGTCGATATCCTATGATGGATTTTAAAATTGTTTAAAGGTGATTTGTTATGATACAAATATTCGATAATGTATTAAAGGTTTTGTGATATGTTTGACTATGGAAGTGTCATTTTTGTACCATTCCTTGTTTATAGATAATGTATTGACAATTCGTACGTTTGTTTTAATATTAATTTTTATGTTATGTTTAATCATTTTTATATGTGGAATGTATTCGACTTAGTATGTGACGGGTGGAGCCCAGTATAGATCCTCAATTCATTGGTAGGTCTCATGATTCAAACTACTGTATTGGAACAAGGTCTTGAAAAAATATTATTTGTAGTATTGGAACAATTCCTTGACTATGTGGTTATGAAGTCAGAGATTATGCTTTCATTTATTATTAAAATTGGTTATTGATATTACATGTGATTATTCGAATAGTATAATATCCATGTGAATAAGTAAATGGAATTATTTGATTTATCTTTTATATATTATACCAATGTTTATGTTTAAAAGTACTGTGTTTTAGTCTTATAAATTACCTTAAATTATTATGTTTATTTATGAATGTTTCTGCTATATTTTTATCTTTACTAAGCATCTGAGCTCACCCATTTCTATGTTTTAGTTTTCCAAGGATGTGAAAATTATATTAAGACTTTCCTATAGGGATATTTTAAGGGATATAAATGTGGGTAATGAAGACAATGTTGTTTTTGTATTTCATTTTTTAAAGTAATTTAAATCTTTTTAATGTATCTTGTACATCCAATGCTACTAAACTGATCGGTCTTTCGAGACATTATTCCTTGTATCATGCCAATGTTATGTATTAATTCACCAACTCCGGGTAACTAGTGTTGTAGCATTATATTTGGTGTCAGATGAGTTTTATTACATACCTTATAAACATGATTTAGAATAATTTTGATTAGAAAAAATCACCCTAAGATAGACATTGAGGATTTGTATAGAAGATCTTTTTAAAATTTTGTTAATGTTGAGATTTTTTTATTTTCCATTCAATAAATCCCATTCTGGATATGAGAATATAGAGGTGGGTCTGGTATAGATGTACCTAGGAGTGAAAACTTCGGGAAGGAGTTTCAGGCTTGACCCTGGTTATCTAGATACACGAAAACATACCATGCTTTACTCTTGGTTACGATACTCTTGGGTGATATGCTTAGGATAATTTACATCTTCATTACCAGCCATTATGAAGGATTTAAGAGTAAATAATTCTTCAAAGAAAACATTTTATGATTATAGATTATATGCATAATAATTTCAAATTATGTTAAGTATTTTTCATGTTTGGAATTATGCATTGTGATTAATAAAATAACATAGTTTATGACTTTGTTTAGAAATGGTTCCTAGTAGAAGGAATGATAACTCAAACAATATGCATGATCTTATGATTAAGAAGGATCATATGTTTCATAGTATTAAGCCAACTTTTAGAATAGAAATAGTATCCCACATATTCACATCATTTGAAGAAATAGTATCATGTTTTAATAAGATAAGTAAAGAATTCTCTGAGCCATATGGGTTTCAAGGGAAGCAATAGAATAAAAGGATGGAAGAGAGAAAGATGGATAAAAGGAAGAGGGGAAAGAATTAATTTCCCATATGTTACAACAGTGGGGAGAATTACCATGGTAAATAATTGAAGTGAATTATAGTTTATTATATGTGTGAAGAAAAAGGACCCCAAGCACGTGATTTCAAGGGTAAGAAAGAAGTTTCAAATGTACAATGCTTTATCTGCAAGAAGTTCACACACTATGCAGATCAATGTCCAAATCATTAGAGTATACCCAAAATGATGCTATGAGATAATAATCAAGTTCTGATACTACCGAAGATGAAGAGGAATGATTGGAGTTCTTACGTAGTTATTAATGTATTGTTTCATTTGAGTATTTTACTAATGATGTACATGTTATAATAATTTTAGAGTATATACATAATGTACTGTAGTACCATTTCATTAAGGACTTGAGATTTTCTGGAACCATGAAAAGTGACTCAATAGATGGTTAATTTTTTTTGGAAAATATACAGTTGAGAGAAAGATAAACCTTAATATGATTCTGATACCAAGTTTGTGATTTTGGAATAAGATATGATAGATTTGAATAAATTACATTGGATATTCTTGACTACCTTGAAATTGAGTAATGATTTGTATATTCCATCATTGTTGGAGTTTACAACATTTTTGGATATAAAGAGTATATCCAGTATTCTATAAAGAATAAGGGAGAATGAATGTAATCAGTATGGTATTATGGTAATTCATGGTGTTACTTGGTTTTAGAATAATACATGGTAAAGGTATTCACATGTTATTACATGGCTAAATGTATCTTCATTATGTTTACCATCATTATAAATTATGGACTGTGAGTTTGGAAAGAATTATTTTGGATATATCTAATGGTTGGAACTAATTATGTTTAACATTGGATACTATTTTTTAAGGTAAAAACACCATTATATTATTTTATGGTTTTTTATAAAAAGGACAACCCGAAGGTTAGGTGACAATCCATGGAGTCTGGAAAGGCAGCGAGACATGAACCTGAAACCGAATGGTGACAAGAGTGCATCAACTACCACTAGCCTACATGATGTCCTAGTTTGTATAATGTAGTTTTTTTAAACATTCTGACAAATGAATTACAAATTAATTATTTTTGGAACAATATACAATTAGGATAAATAGAATAATTTTGATTTCTATTATATTTTGGAGAGAAAATTAGTTTGAGGTAGGAATAATTTAAAGGATGAAACTTTACTTGTCAAGTTTATTTTTTCCTCTTTTTCTGTGAATAAATTAGTTCATAAACATTAGTTAAGGGATCTTAAAACCAAAAATTTGTTATCCTAATATGTTATGTTTTTTTAACCGATGATATTTTCAATCATCATAGATTGACAGCTTCGAGTCTCTCAATTATAAACTTGTTTATGATTGATGACCTCCGTCACTCCTTATAAATATTAATGTTTTCCTCTAATTATGTGTCTCTAATTTCCACCAATGTTCTTCTAATCGAGATCATAATTTGGTGGTGACTTTTTCTTTTCCCTTTCCCTCTTATTAAGACAAAATTTTATTAATCCAATTTTTGATGTGGGTATTCCAAAAAGGTATTTTTCTATTAATAACCTTTTATTTTCGATGAACAATTTCAAATTGTGAGGATGAAATTTATTGATGGGAGAGAATGTAACACCCCAATATTTTATATTATGTTATCTCTTCAAATTATTTCAATAACATGTGGTACACTCAACAATGTGTTCAAGCGCACCATGACTTACAGAACTTGCCGTTCAAAAAGAGGTTTTGAATGTAATTAACTTCATTTTGAATTATATATATATCCTATATTATATTAACATTCATATTTTGTGTTTCTTATAAATAATATATGGAAAAGTTAAATTTTTTAGATAAATGAAGTACTTTTCAAAAAATGAAATTTTACCGCCTATTTAATGGAGAATCATTTTTAAAACAAATATGTGACACTATTATATTTTCAATTTAATGAAATTAAAATATTTTTTAGAATCAGGTCATATAAATTTAGTTTGGATATATTTTTGGTACTTTTTTGATAACTTTCATATTTTTCTGATTAGTGAAAAATAATAAATTTTTATTAAAAACAAATTTTTTAATAAAAATAATTTATAATGTTAAATTTTCAATTTAAAAGGTTTTGAAGTAAATTTAGATTTTATTTTTATCATTTAGTACAATTTAAGTCATTATAATTAATTTTACATTTAAATATGATATAAACACAAGTCAATATTTTGATAGTTTTTACTTTTTAAAAATCCTCTTTTTTATTTTGACAATGGAAATTAATTTAAAATTAATTAATAAAACGTCTATATTTTTTAATTGGTAATATAGAATTCATTTTAGAATTTGTAATATCAAAATTATCTTAGGTTCAATTTTTGTTATTTTTCTGAAAACATTTTCTTTTTGATGAATTGTGAAAAACACTACGATATTGCTTAAAACTGACCTTTTATTTAATAATAACTTATTTTATTTAAATTTATTTTAAGTCAAAATAGATATATAATACCTATATATGTTCAATGTAATTCATTAGAGTCATTTTATAATAAAAGTAGATGTATTAATTTTTATTGACCTTTTTACCTTGTTTTACCCACCTTATTAGAGCATTTGCAAATTAGAATAAAACATTATTTTACTACTTATGTGAATTGAATGTCAAAAATCCAAGAGACACAGTTGAAATAAATATGTAAAAATTTGGTTCTATAAGATGAAAATTATTTTTTGGGAATAATAACTTTTGTCTTTTATTTACTACCATTAATTGAAAATAGTGTAATTAAATGTAAAAAATGGTATTATAATTAGCCTAAGACGTGTCCCAGTTCAATTGGATAAGTTTAATTCGACCAAAAACATCTATAAGAATAATATATGGTCAATTTGGGCCACTTGTATTAGATTATGATATTAATTATTATTTTATTTAAAGAAGAGTAAAATGTGTTAAATTCAATGTTTAATAACAATACAATTTTTTATACATGGATTACATAAGATACATTCAACTATAAATAATGATTATAAATCTAAAATTTTATTAATAAATCATGGTATTATATATATAATTTTCTGATCTTAAATAATTAAATTTATTTATGACACAATTATGAAGGAGTAACAATATTATTAATTAAAGAATCAAATAAATGTTATTATAAATATTAAAATAAATATAATTTCAAAGTTATTATGAAATATACGATTTTTAGAGGTGAATAAGATATGTTTGGGTTTATTCAATGTATCTTGTTCGATTTAATCAATTTGTGATGACTTTCAAAAATCCAAATACTAAATAGTGTCAAAATTTTCATTAATGAGTTTTTAAAACAAATATGATTTTATTAAAGTATATAATATTTCTAAAATCTAACACTCATAAAAAGGGCTTAAATAATTATATATATGTAATTAATGAACCACTTTAGGTTCTTTTGTATTTTTAGAGTATGTTTATTAACCATATAGTGTATGAATACAAGAAGACACAGTAAAAGTTAAACTATCTATCAAATTGATAAATCTCAAAGATATTGTTAATATGGTAACCTAAAACTGTCTAAAACCTATTTTTTGAGTGGTTTTCGACAAATATCCACCTTAGTATCGAAATAAATCAATATTTATCTATTATAAATAGAAAATGATATTGTTATAAAATAATATTTAAAGATTTTCCAAAAATGACCCTCACCTCTCTTTTAAAAGGGTTCTTCCCCACTTCTTAAATTCACACCTCCAAAGCCATTTGGATCTGCCCAAACCTGCCAAAATATCCTCCCAACGACCCTATAATCAACCTAAAGTCCTTAATTTGATCATAAGTCCATCCTATGTATACCTTTTGATCAAGTAAAAAGTAAACACCCGAAGATGAGGTAATAATTTCACCACCCTCTTTCAGGTTCTTTTCTTCTTCCACTTCCAATTTTTGTGTTTCTTCCATAACAAAGTAATAAATTCAATACCTTATATATACTGTGATATTTTTATAAATATGGAAAAACCATATTAGTTATTCTATCAATCCAATAAATTACAAATTCACCATACATGTGTAAGTACGACTTACCGTCTCCACGTCAAGGTGTAGTTTGTTATTCAAACACTTCATTATTTGGATGGGTATAATAATGAGTATAAAAATTTAAATAATAAATATAACATGTTAATGATTCGTTATATATGATATAAAATCCATTTACAAACGATTTCACCATTAATATAATGATATTGTCGCTCGTGCTTAAGTACAGATTACCGTCTCAACAAACTCGATGAGATTCATTAGCCATCGTAATCATTCAAGAATAATTTTTTTTATCATTAAAAATAATTATTAATAACTTAATATCATTCTGTATATGAATCAAATACATCATATCTATAACAAACATGATTTACAAAACCAAGAATATAAAGGAAAACGAATCAATTAACACCCGAAATGATGATACTAATTAAATATTATTAACAATGCAATATTAGGGGATTATATATTATATCATATTTATGAATATAGTTCTTGAATAATTTAATAAAAAAATTTAAACAATTATAATAGAGGATAAAATACATTGGACAATTGAAAATTACAATGTAAGGGTTAAATATCACAATCTCTTTATTATCCGAGGTGGTTTATACGTGACTATCTACTGGAACCTCTTTATCATCAACATATTTGTTTTCTTAAAATTGTATTTCAAATCATTTTTAATATTTACTAGAATATGGGTTAAATTCATTTATACCCTTATTCTTCCATATATGTTTTTAAATGAATCTTTTCATTGTTTTCAAAACTATGTACTTTATGACCTTTTCAACAAAATTAAGGTAAGAATGTTTTTAACGTATATGGAGGGTGAAACTATTTTTCACCATTATAACTCTTTCAAATCTTCCCTTACAAGTTAATAAGAAAATTTTCATAATAATTTTTTTCTTTTATAATTACGTGACTTTAAAATGATTTCAAAAATAAATTGATATTTCTCTCAAATAGTTTTGATTTCATATATGTCAACATCCATTGATGGATTTGAAACTTGTTTGGAGTTGATTTATTATGATACAAATATTCCATTTTGTATTGAAGGTTTTGTGATATGTTTGACTGTGGACGTGTCATTTATATACCAATCATGGTTTATAGATAAAGTATAGACATTTCATATTCTAGTTTTAATATGAATGTTTATGTTATGATTAAACATTTAATATGCGCAATGTTTTGGACAATGTGAGGGACGGGTGGAGCCCACTATAGATCCTTGAAGAATCGGTAGGTCTCAGGATGAAAACTAGTGTCTTGGCACAAGGCTTTAAAAAATATTATTTTTAGTCTTGACATGAGGCCTTGACTATGTGGTTATGAAGTCTGTCATTTTGCATTCTAACATTATGAAATTTGTTATTGATATTACATGTCATTATTCTACTAGTAGAACATCAATGTGAATAAGTAAATGTAGTTATTTGATTTACCATTTCCATATTATGTTGATGTTTATGATTAAAAGGCTTGTGTTTTTGACATAAAAAATTCCTTAAATTATTATTTTTCTCATGACATATTCCGCTATACTGTTACCCTTAAAGAGCATCTCAGCTCACCCCTTTCTATGTTTTATTTTTTCCAAGATGGGAAGAAGTATATTAGGATTAACCTATATGGATATTCTAAGGGATATAAATGTGTTCAATTAAGACAATTTTGTTTTTGTTTTTCATTTTTTTTTTAAATTTATTTGAATCTTATGAATGTATCTAGTAATTCAAGGTTTCTAAACTGATCAGTCTTTCAGAACATGATTCCTTATATCAGGCCAATGTTATGTAATATTGCACTAACACTAGTTAACTAGGGTCGGGGTGTTACAGATAGATAATATAACCAATATATTTATCGCCATGTTATTTTAAATACAATTTTATATCATTATTTTATGGGTCATATAATTCAATGTTACCGATGTTGTAATGATTTGATGTCACATTCTCATCATTTTATAGGATTATTTAATATTATATTTCTGATGATAAAATCATGTGATAAATAAATCCAGATTGAAAAACAATTTCTTCTCCAATATTTATTCAAGATATTTTCTGGTAATAATTCTTTTTTTCTACTCTTTGGTAATTAAAATAATTGATATAATATTTCTAATAAAAATAGTTTTTGTGTCTCTCTTTGATCAAAAATCAATTTTCTTCCAAACCATTTCTATTTAAACATTTATTAAAAAATGTTTTATTAATTTAATAATACAATTAATTGTCTTTTTTATGAATGTTTCACTTTTAAAAATTATTTTTAAATGAATATAAAATTTTATTTACCATAAATTCCCATTTAAATTTTATCAAAAATGTGAAAGTAGCATTAGTTTTGACCTGTATGACATTAATGAAGCATCACATCATCATGGAAATTATTTAAATTGAATCTTCTCTTAAAATAATTCTTAGTTATTTTCACTGGAAAATATTTTCAAAATGTTTTATGTTTTAAAAGGTGATTTCAAAGAATGAATTATATTTTCATCATGTAATATTTTAAATCACCACGAAAAATAATTTTCTATCATGGATGACATTCATTGGAGTTAAATAATCTTTATTTAGGATATGAACCAATAGTGAAATAAACAACAGATTAGAAGTTTTTATTTAGAGTGGGTTATACACAACCCCCAATAAATTAAATTTTTATATAAATTAGAGGTGTGGGTTTCTCCCCATCACCCACTAACCATCGAATTTAGGGTGGGTAATGAATCATCTATAACATCTAAACTTAGAGAAAATTATGAACAACCACATATATTTTAACATTATATTTTAATATAATTTGAGGCTTTAGAGGTTATTTATAACTACTGCTAATAAATATGATTAGTGGTGATTCAAAACCCCCTCGAATATCATAAATTAAAGAGGGTTTAAAACCCACCCAAAAGTCTTAATTTAAAAGTGTATTTGAACTCCCTCAAATATCATAAATTAGTGGTGGTTGAAAACCCCCTCTATTATCTTAAATAAGAGGTGGTTCAAAACCACATCAAAAATTCTTATATAGAGGGCTTATGATTCCCCTATGATGTACTTAAACAATAGGGGGTTCAAACCCCAATCAATTATATGATATCCAATGGTTTTTTGAACCCACACTATTTTCATAAAAATAATTCCATAAAATATATATAGTGAAAACACAATATATAAATTTGTTTTAATAAATTACATGAAAAAATATTAAATTTTTTTTTGATAGCATTTAATTGTATTTATATGATTAAATTATGAGAAATGTATATTGCGTACATAATTGTATATTTATTTTTATGACATGGTTATTCATAAAATATTAATTATATATAATATAAAATCATAAACATGTTATGGAAATATATACATAAATATAATTTATTTAAAAAATGTATCATATAAAACTCATTACAGTTTTTATAATTTATATAATATTAATAACAATAGTTGTAATATCAATTATAATTTCAAATTATATGTATAATTATTGAAATATTCCAATAAATTGTTTATTTTATTTCTTTACTATTATATATATTAATATAGAAAATATATAATATAAATTATTTTAATTTTATATGTAAATATGTAAAATATTATATACAAACATACATATATACATATATATATATATATACTATATTTAAATAAATAGGCATGAAGGTATTTAAATACATTTTATAGATATATTTTAAAGGTCATTCCATTAATATATTAAATATATATATATATACATTATAATTAAACATGAATTTAATATATAAATATTTTTGTATGAATGTATTTATATTTATATATATGTAATAATGTTTATAAAAATATTTACATAAATATATTTATATATGTGTATATATACCATAAATATAATTATAAATATATGAAAAAAAAATAATTTACGCAAATGTTTGGAAGTACACAAATAAAATATATAGTTTTTATGAATATCTAAACACAATACAATATAAATGAATTATAAAAAAATTACATAAATTCATAAATACATTATATGAATATGTTTACATAAATTTATAATTATATATATGTAAGATATATATTTAAATGCAATTAAATATTTATGCAAATAATATTTATTTTAATAAAAATCATACTATAAAAAACTATTATATTTTGTATTTATTTAACAAAAATTAGGCTATCGTGATGAGAGAGTCATTGAATAATGTGAGAGGAGACCCGATTTCTAAACTCCATGGTTTCAATTTTTTGTGGAGTAGGGAGAATTATTTGGGCACGGATGCGATTGTACGGGCCTCATGACTAGTCGGTAAGGGAGAGGAGAGGGGGTCAACATTGAAAGTGGAATAATGGAATGGAGTGGGAAATTGGAATAGTTGGGGAATTATAATGGAATAAGAAAAGGGAGGATCGACATGGATAGTATAGGTATGGGATAGGGGACCACATGGCATGGGTAGCATAGAATTGGATTAGAAATATTTAAAGGATAGGAGAATGAGAGGGGCACAAAACAATGGAGTTTTTTTAAAAAAAATTAGTTCAATGAGAGGGGGTGGTGAATTGGTGGGGTAAAAGATAGAGACTTTTTGTCTTAAAATAATCATTTATGGGTAGTTCTCAGAACCCACACTAAATATTGACTCAAACCGACCAGTGGTGGCATGTGATTGGGAGGCGAAATGGGAATGATTGGGGGAATTCTAATGGAATAAGGGAAGGGAAGTTCCATATGGATAGTTTCCCTAAGTGATAGGGGATGATGTGCCATGGGGCTCATTGTATTGGAATATAAATATATAAAAGATAGGGGAATGGGAGGGGTAAAAAAATATTTAAAAAAATAGGGGAATAGGAGGTTGGGGAAACATGGAAACATTTTATTAAAAAATCAATTATGGAAGGTTCTCAAAACCAACACTAAAATTTTACTCAATTACAAGGGTTTTAATCCCCCTCCAATTCGGAGTTAAATAGGTGTGGGTTTGAGTACCACCCCAACATTTGGGTGTATTACTTCATTATTGGTGATTTTCAACTACCTGTAAATTATGAATAGATTTGGGGCTATTAAACACCACTCGTAAAATGGATTTTATTTGAATATTTATGATAAAATTATTATGGGATTAAACCCCCTTAAATTTAACCACCTATAATTCAACATCACCATACGAGTGGTTTATCATAAATGCAACTAACAATTTAAGGTGGACATGTAAGTGTTGGTTCTGTGTAACTATTGTTAATTAATTTAGATGAGATAAAGCCACGTTTTATCAAAAAACATAACCCCGTTCTAATAGAGTAATATTTTTTGATGTGAAAGGATACCATTATTAATATTTATATAAATATTTTATGATGAAAATAGGATTATCAAAACAATATTTTTTAATAGGTTATTTTAGGATGAAATATATTATAAAACCATTTTTTTTGGATTATGATACGACAAATGTTTTATGATCTTATTCGACACATATGTATGATTTTTAATATGCTTTGGGTGGGGAAAATATCTACCTCTGTTGAATTAGGTAATGATAAATGTTTTCTAAGATTAGAGGGTCCGTGGTTCATGAGCTGAAGAATGAAAATGAGGGTTCACAGGTGGTTATTCCAATCCTGAAAAGGTGGGTACATGAGAGGTTATCAATATCAAGTAAGATGGTAGATGGGAGGTAATCACAATCTTGAATATGACACAAATCATGTTATCATATGTCTAGAATTCTATAAATTATTTAGTGGGTATTTAAAACTTAGTATTTTTTATGATTATGTATATTACACACATCTATGTATTATGTCAATGTTATTCTCCCAAGGATCATGTTATTTGAATGATTCCATTGATGATTACTACAATATTAGCTATATAGGGTATGGTTTTGAATGATATTCTCTTGTTATCATACCCCATATATATATGTTATGCTCACATATCACCCATGTTTAGCCTTACTGGGCATTTGAGCTCATCCTTTCTTATGTTTCCTCTCCCGATGTTATGAATAATGTTTTTAAGTATGGTATTTCAATATATATTACTAAATGGGCTAAAATATTTCGAAGAAATTGTAGACCATTCAAAAAATTAGAATATTGTGTACCTAGCCTACCAAGGCACTAAAATATTATAGTCCATGTGCATGTGTTTTCATAATGTATTGACTATTCATCTAAAAATATCTAATATCAATTCATGTGAAATATTGTTTTTTATACCTATAAGAGGATTGGTTTAGTTATCCTTTGAAAATTTTGACTAGAAATGATTAGTGTTATCAATTGGAACATGTTTAATGATATTTCAATGGATATATTATAGGAAAAGTCTAAGGATGAGTAAATATATGGGAAAAAGTCTTGCATTTTTTAACGGATTGGGAGTGGGTTTTAAATCATTATAACCATGTATTCATACTATAGGTCGACATTTCTCTAAAACATAGATACATAGATTAAATAAAACTGGAAAGGATAAATTGAGTTGGAGTCAATAGTCATTTGCAGCATAATGATACTCGTTTCTGAATGCATAGTTTAAAACTCTAAAGGGTATATGTTTAGGAAAATCAAAAACTATTTATGAACCATGATGAAATATATTAATAATGACTAGGATTTACCTAATATAACCATAATGTGAAGTTCTTTGAAAATAAGTCTTTATTATTTACACATCATATAATTTATTATGAAGCTTCTCTGCATGCTTAGAATTGATAACACTACAATTTTTGGTTTTAGTCAATGGTTGGTGTCTGAAGGAACTATGTTAATGATGAATGTATTGAACGATGCAATTATTTTCCTCTTGAGTGACCAATTTCTATGGGGTCAGGAATGAAAAATATTATACTACCAAATGATATAAGACAATATACTCTTCTATAATATAAAATGGTGGAACAATATCCTATTAATCCCTTTATGATGAATCATCCACCTTCTTTTAGTTATTTTATCAATCCACTAGTTTTCAAGGAATGTATCACTACATTTGAATATATATTTTCCATTCTTGAGTGCTCCAAAAAAAGAAAAATTATTTTTGATGACTATACATTGGATGTAGAAGGGAATCAAAGGATTAGTGTAATTACAAATACAATGTAAAAAAATTTAAATTTACTCTATGTGGGGGATGAGTTTTAGAGAATATGTTTAATTGAGTTTTTACCTTATATTATTTAGAAAAAATAGAGATGAAATGACTTAATTTAAAGTATAGTGATGATGAATATATTTGTACCATTTAGGATTACTTTACAAGACATGCGGGGTGAGATTCTAGTATTACCAGAATAACACAATTTCAGGTTCATAAATTATTAAGTGGCTTGAAACCAATTATCCCATGGTTATTGGCCATATGGGATTTTAGTAGCTCTTAAGAAATTGGTTTTTGTGCAATCAAGGTAGAAATGTAAATTACAATTACCCATCAATAACAAGGTTTTGATGTGAAAATAAAGACATAATTCAACATAAACTCTTTTAACTACAGAGAAAATAATATGAGATTTTATTTATTCTTAGTGTGTGGAATGAAACACGGTTGAAGTGTATATGTCTCAATAATTTTTGGAGAAGAAGCTAGTTTAGGAAGCTATGTGGGAACCTGTGGTTGTAGTGAGACAAATATATCCTCAGTTTTTTCT
Organism: Viscum album; assembly: GCA_963277665.1. Classification (NCBI taxonomy): domain Eukaryota; kingdom Viridiplantae; phylum Streptophyta; class Magnoliopsida; order Santalales; family Viscaceae; genus Viscum; species Viscum album. The sequence continues at coordinate 2,115,606,996 of OY728136.1, forward strand.
TCCAAAGCAGCATATTATTAAAGGAATAAATAATTTTATCAGCAGTAGAATGAATGACACTAATATTTGATGAATTATTTTATATATTAAATATAATTTCATTCATTGCATTCATTACTTGCAATAATGGTATTTAATGAACAATGATAAACTATTATTATTATTAAAAAACACGAATATTACATAGCCATTAAATATTATTGCATTAATATTAATTACTAAAATGTAAATATTATTTAAAATTTTAATATATAAATAAAACACAATTATAAAAAATTAATTAATTGTTGGTATAATTTTTTTTAAATAAAATATTTTTAAAAAAACTATGTTGTTATTTATTTTGAGAAAAAAAAAAGAAAAATTAATTGTTGAATATTATTTAAAATTTAAATTAAAATAATGATCATAAGTTATTTAAAAATAATTTAAATATTATATATGAGTGAACTTTTTATAATTTTTTTAAATGATGAATTTTTCATAGAATAGTAAAAAATTGCTAGTTTTATTAAAAATTTCCCTTTTATTCAAAATGTTTAAAAAATAGGTTTTTTGATATTGTTTTAAAATAGATATTTGTTCGATTAAATACCTATTAATCCAATCCAGGTTTTCTTAATAAATATTATACTATATTTTGATATAAATAATTTTTATACTTTACAAACTTTCTCTTTGGAAAATTAATTTTTCATCACATCGATAAGATTCATTTTAAATTTAAATTTTCCCCATAATTTAATATAATTTATAAAAAGTTATTCCAAATTTGGAATCATAATTATTTATATTATATATTATTAAAAATTTAAATCTTTTCATAATGAATATTAAGAATGAAAAAATAATAATTACTACTGTTAAGGGTAAAATGAGTTTACCTGGGTGTTAAGAAAAAATATAACGAGTAATTGAAAAATAAGATTATCTAACAAACTTTTTTTGGGAATATTTATTCCTAATTACTATATTATCTAAAAAGATAAAATTTATTTATCCTTTTTATTTTAAAAACATGGTTCCATTATATTCTTTTTAAATATTTCATATGTGTCCTCCCCCCACTTGGAAAAGGACGCCAACTCTCCTCTTCACTGCAAATTTCCAATACCAACTATCTCATAAAATCCATACCCACATAATTTAGTTATTTCCCAACCAAAATTATATATTCCTTATATATCACAAATTATATTTATTAAGGCTTAAGGATATTCCAAAATAATTTCTCTGAATAAGTGGAAATGTTTTAAACTATGAATGTTTTTATACTAATTCATTTAAATAGTCCAATTTGTTTCCAAATATTTTTAAATAATAAAAAAACTAAAATATATATAATGAGATTTTATTATATAAACTTAATAACCCTATATACATCCACCTATAAAAATGGTAAATGAAATAGTTTGATCATGTGTATGACGAACTATCATATCACATGACTTTGTAATTTGTTTTCCATAACCACAATTCATGGATAAATATATTGATGTATTAATTATAATTACAATAAATTTAAGAAATTTTTTTTCTTCTAGAATAATTATATCACATAAACCTTCTTACGTTCCATTATGTGGGGGATAAAATAACATCGTTCATTTTTACAACAGACTACCGACTCACCAAGAGATGAGATTTGTTCTTCACATACGTTGTACATGGAATGTAATGTGATTTTTTTAATAAATAATATTATATATATATATATGATAAAATAATGATTTTGGAAATTCAATATATTTTTTAACATTAATTCTTCTAGGATTTCTAGAAAACAGAAACAACGTTCAAATGTAAATACAACCCACCATCTCTATGAATGTTTATTTTATTTTCTATCTCTAAATTTTATTGATTAATATATATAAAACTATATTTAATATTTATTATATTTATTTCATTTATAAAATTCTATATATTATCTAAACAAGTTAAAATTTAGAGTATAATAAATATCAAATAAAGACATAAACAAAAAACAAAGATGTTATTTCCCAAAAACGTGATTTTTACATTGGATTATCCAAAAGTAGGTAATGAATGGTCTAATATAAATCATATATAATATACTATATAGATGTATGGTTATATAACTGATGTATGATAAAACAATATTTATTATAAATTATTATCTAACAGATATGAAATAATTTGTTTCTTAAGATAAAGGATTTTTATATCACTTCATCATATTTGGGACGTACATTATTTTATGCACCTATATTATTTTATTAGATATATATTCAAACCCTTTAAAATTTTATATTCGAACTATCATTCTATTAATGATATTTTTTACTTTATTGATGTTATAATTTAATTTGGTTTAGGTTTTAAATGTTACCAATGTGTTAAGGGTTTGATGTTACGATCTAATATTTCCTCGGGATTGATTATTATTATGATTAAATGATAGAAAAATATAATAAATATCTCAAAAACACATGAAAATTACTATCCTCTATTAATTTCATCAAAAAAATGGTTTACCTTCATTTTCCTCTCCTTATGTACTCATTATTCCAAAAGAATTTATTTAATGAAATATACATTATTTCACTATTTAGTCAAAAACATTTCCTTCCATATATATTTTTTCGAAAAATGTTTTTGAATATATTTTAATATTCTTATGGGAATGTTTAAATTCATTTTTATCAGTATAGGAATTTAAATTATATTTAAAATTAATATTCATTTCATTTTCAAAACAAGGAACACTATGATTTTTTAAAAATGAGAAAGGATTAATTATTATAACATGCACATAATTTTTTATCATCAAGACCACACAATTCATTAATGATTAATTTATAAGAAAGAAATAATATTTAAAATTAGAAGTATTTTGAAAATATTTATCTTTTAAAAATTATTTATAAATTTTGTATGGATATTTTTCATGAAATGTTATAAATGAATTTTGAAAAATTCTTTACCAGTATCTAAAGTTATATTCCAAGAAAATGATTTTGAAAATGATTTATCTTCAAAAATAAATAATCAATGGGGAAAATTTATTTTACTCATGAAATGTTCTAAATGATATTTACATATTAAATTGTATGTTTCCATTTTTCAAAATTTTAATTATTTTTATACATTTATATAATTTAATTTTTTTTCAATTTACCACGATTCTTTTCCTAAATAAATGTACCTAGTGATATTTCAAAATCATTTCTGTCTGAGTTGAAATCCATTTATATTAAAAAATCATTATGGGTGAAATGATCCCATGATGCCATCATAATTCATTTTATATACGGTTTATGTTTATAAATAAATAATGCCTGTGAAACCCATCACATTAGTTTGAGTAATCCTATATATGATGAAATGATGAAATGCTTATAAATATCCTTTCATTTCTAAATAATATGCTATGATTAAATTATTATGGATCAAATTTATTATAAAATGATAGATTTGAATAAATTTTCATGGTCTTTTGGAATGGAAATTTATGGTTTATGTTATAGGTGGGATCTATATCTACTTCTAATGAATTGGTTATTCATTAATATTTTATGAGATCATAGGGTCGACAAAAAGGTATCACAAGATCAAATAGTGGGTACATGGGATTCTATAGAAAGGTAAAATTAGGAACTTGGGTGGTTAGACCAAGCCAGGCACGTTTTTAATGTCATGGTGGATATACATGACATTAAATTTTATATTATTACATGTCTTACAAAAATATATTTCTTATTCAGTAGTTATACTATGATGGATCAAGTTCATTTAATCGATTATGATTCATGTCTTATTATCCAAAATGATTTCTTCCATTACTCATGTTAATGATATATGATACAGATTGTACGGTTTTTTATTTTTTATCATGATATCATAACCATATGCTCTTGTTATATTGATATCTCCATTATTTACAACTACTAAGCCCCATAACCCACCGTTTCTATTGTTTTAATTAACCATGATATAAAAAAAGCTAGTTTTTCTCACATGTCAAAGTATTGTGCTAATTATAATGATCATAGTGGGAGATAACGTATCTTACACATAGACTAGATGTTTTTGTGCCAGTGATTAAATTAGTAGTATACCATTATGATCCTAATGAATTATTTTGTGTAATGTATTTAATAATCATATAAAATTATTTAATATCTTTGATAGAAAAGCCTAGTTCTCTATACCATTCATAACAGAAGACCATTCATGTTCACTTTAGGTGACCTTTTTTGAGTTTGACTCCTTGGTTGGCCAACAATATTTTTTGAATAAAAAGAGCATAACCATTTCTATATTGGACCCTTCAAGATTACGAAGTGGGTTAGGGAGGTTTTGTACCATGTTGTTCATCCTTATCATCCCTATGGTATTCAAGAAGTGTTTTTTTGTCTTATCTTTTGAGTTATATCCTCAATTCCACTCACAACATTGATTATTGGGATGTTTAACAAGAATTTGATTAATGGTTTATGGAGAACCCAATATAGATTGTTTACAAGATTGAGAATGTACTATGATGGAAGAATATACCACTTCTCTATGTTATATAATGGTATGGATGGATCCATGAGGAATCATGTGTGTGGGAGTTTGATAATCATGTTCAATAGACTATGTTATTCATGAAATATTTCTATAGAACGATATCTATTCTGATAAGTCATTTTTGTCGGATAAAATTTACATTATCTATTTTTAAATACTCTAGAAACCCCTTTTAATATAATTTATATTTTATTTTATGTAAACCAATTAATTTTTATTTTTTACCACTATGTATGTTATTGGACCTATGTAAAGATAATATTAATTCTAATGATACAAAGTCTGATTTTTCGGTGATTCATAAATATAATGGGGTGTATTTTAGGGTTATATAAGGGTAACCCATTTATTTTAAGGGTTTAATAAAGGTAACCAAAAAAATAAAAAAAGGAGAAAAATGGTAACTTCGTATTTACATTAGTTGTTTAAGGTAACAATTAGTTTATAGTGTATGAACAAGGCTAATCCTGGGTTTTCAAAGGATGTATAATATTAAACATAAGTTTCACGAGGGTAGTTATCAACTCACATAATAAAAAATCCAACATTATAATGATTGTTTAAGGCTAATATAGGACCATGTAAGGGTATGTTTGGGATTAACCACTATATAAGTGTAATGATTATTACACACATTTGATAGTTTAGAGTGGTGTATAGGTAAAACCATGTTTTACTTCTCTACTCCCATTTTTTTATAATTTTTTTAAAAAACCAATTTTATCATTTATCTTTATGTAGAATGCACAGTTAAGTCCTTTTATATGATTCAGAATGACTAAAATAATGAAAACTAATGACATTGTCACATTGGATGATTATAAATCGATACTAGGTGTTAATTTAAAAAAAATCAATAATTAACAAATGTATAAAAAACACATTAAATGAGGAATTTATTTTATTCTCCTTATTGTTGGAAACTAGCATGCAGTTTATATTCCAAAAACATCAAAAATATTTCATCCTTATTTAAGATATATTCTTGAGTCGGAGGAGTAATGATATTATTTTACATTAGAACTGTGAAGGCTTCTTCGTCCAAACCAGGTACTTTATCTATTTTCATAGCATGTAAATTACCATCATATATTCTATATTCATGAGTAGTGTCATTCAATGGATAAATTCCATTGTCCTTTTTCTTATTTAATTTCCAAAATTTTATCTCTTATTATATTTGGGGAAAATTATATAAAATGATTAAATGGTGATTACCCAAATGTTATCAATAAATAATAATAAATACATATCAAATGATTAAATAAGATTATTCTAGATATATAGAATATTATGGAATTTTCTATTAAAAATGTTTTATAGAATGAAAGGGTTATCATATTCAATGAATAAAATCAATATTTTTAAAAGTATCAATCTGATATAATTTTATTTACGTGCGTTGTTTTCCCTTATTTGAGAAATAAAATTATTTGAATATATTCTAGTATTCCATGGAAATTATTCTAAGCCATCTAATATGAGATTATGATTTATGTGACAATTCTGTGATGATCATTTATGTGTACATCGGGAACCTCATGGTAGTATGTTCCACAAATTTTTTTTATCTCATACATACTTATTTACATTGCATTATTTAGCTGTTGGAATGGTTTTTGTTCTTGTTTGATGGTGATTTCATATTAGTGTGTTTGTTACTATGATATAAATATATAATACTTGTTTCCAGGAAAATTTCTAGGCTCTGATGTTACTATTCTTTATTTAATATTACATGTTGTTATATGATGAAACTATATATGATCCTAGACTTCGTGGAAGTATGTAATTGATTTAATTTTGTTTTCAATATATTGTTTCTAGTTACTGAAATTATTATTGGGAGTATAAGGTCCCTCATAGGGGTTCAAGTGGTTTAAGACATGAATGGAAGAGTATTTGGGCCATCCCATTCAAGTAACATGGTAGGCATATGGTTGAGGAGAGTGTGGAATTCCCAAGAAAACTGTGTAACCTTAGATATTGGAATATGACATGGTTGGAACATTGTTTGTAAAGTTGTACTAGTCTCCCATGTTAACCATGTGATATAAACTTCCATGGGTTAAGCCTTAGACATATTTTTTTTCTGGTCTTGGAATGCCATAAGGACAAACCATGCAACCCTTTATATGTTGAAAATTTACAGTTTTCTATCTTATGATTTTTAGGATTCACCTGATTATCCTTAGAATTATTCTACCTATAGTCTTAGGGATTAATCTAAACCCTCAATATCATCCAAGGAATAATCTCCCTCATTACTAGTCTACTTGGAAGACCATTGGTTGTATATTGAAGCTCTACACATTTCAATTCATCATCATTATTCAATTTTCTTGATTAGGGATTTATCTTTGGAAAACTTCTTCAAAAAATGTTAAACTCTCTTTTACAAATGGAAAATAGGTTGAGCATTTAAGGGGTTTATGAATATGGAACAAAGTTTATGATTTAGAGTTATTTCGTGGACAGATTCATGTTAGGTGTTCCATAAGTTATATTTCATTTTCATTATATTGATTTTTTCAGTGTTGGTTGTGTTATTGGGTACCTCTTATTGTCATTTGACTTATTTTGGGAAGATTTTCTTAAATTAGCATCAAAATGATGGTTTGAACCCCTCATCATTCTCATGGGATGTCTTCAGGTTGATTTCAATAATTAAGGGCCATCCATTGGCTATGCTGAGATTCCCAAACCCTAGAATGTGTAAATTCAATGGTAGAATTGATGTGCGATAATGTAGAGACCTCGTTGAACATTTAAAATTGTTTTGATGAGTTAAAAATGGAATATTGTTATTTTTGAATAGTATTTATAATGTATTAAAAGGTTTTTTCATGTAATTATAATGGGATAATTTAGTTAATTAATATTGTTCTAAAGGGATTATGTATTATGTTGAAATCCCTAAGAGGGTTTATGTATGATTAATGATGAACACGAGAAATTGAAAATACCTTGTGAATTTTTTAAAATGAAAAAGGGGTTAGTGTAAGTAATTAGTACATTTTCCAAATGGATTGGGACATGAGAATGGGAATCAAGTTAAATGGGATTTGTATTGTAAAATGTAAATTTTTTAATGGGTAATGGAATAATATTTTTTTCCCACATATATAGTTTTGGGTTTTGATTGTTATGAATATTGGTTGTGTATGGGTTGTGACATGGTATGTGTGGTGATTGGATATATATATATATATATATATATATATATATATAAGAATTATTTCATGGATTGTCAGTGTGGGGTATTGACTGATATTATACAGATAGAGTTTTAGTTAGATTGATTCCCAAAATGCCACCACCATAATTAATGATTTAAGGAAGGGGACGGAGCATGATTACCTAATAGTTTAATTCCCCCTAGAAAAAGTCATTCAGGTGATTATAATTAATTTTTTTGATGTGTTTATCCAATGTGATATATTGGCATAACTTATTCTTTTTTTATTAATGTTTTTCACATAAAACCTTGGAAAATAATATAATTTCATAACCCATGGAACCCATTATAATATTTTATTTCGAAATGAAGATGATGTGAATAATGAAAATAAAACTAATGTTATAAATATTTAATGTAAATATGGTTAACTAATGTCCCATGACATTTCATTTATTAACATGTAATTTATTTTGTATTTCATTTACTATCTTCTTGGAGTAGTCACTTGGTTGACACCATTGGTTGTGGCATACTAAGTTGTAATCACACCTTGCCCTAGTTCTCTTATATAACTGAGAAGATTTCATTCTTGTAAGACATGAAAAGGGAAAAGACCCAATGATTGGGGGTTGATTCAGTCATGGGATGTGTTTGTATTAGGTTCTAGACTTTGAGTTATGATTGATTTGGGGAATCTTTTATTTTTCATTGTTTTGGGCTCTTTTCACATTGAATTGTTTTATATGACATGATATATTTATTGTTTATTTGTTTGTACCATGTTTTGGGTTATGTATAATTATAATTGACCATTTGAGGTTTCATAATGTTTCTATAATTTAATTATTATTTTTTGTTTCTTTCAATACTATATATAATATAGTCTTCCCAAATAACTTATTTAGACTCTCATGGCTAGTCAGAAACCTATGGTATACTGGGGGACTCACATCAGTTCAAGAGGCGACCCGTCTCTTTGAACTGTTTAGTGGCATTCGGGTCAAGGATTTTACAATGTTGTATCAAAGTGATTGTTTTTTTGGTAATATTATTTGGTAGGGTAGGAAGGTGAATAAGATTTTTTTTCCACGAAAATGAGATATTTCATTGGAGTATATAACCCATGTATGAGTGGAATCCCAATTGACGTGGGATGTAATTGTTGGTCTTAATGTGTGGTGGTACATTTGGTGATATTTCTCCATTGAGTGATGCACTTATTATGGGATGTGACTATCATGTGATATTTTTCTCATGGACATGAAGGGATGAGGTTTTGTATTCAAGAATATTTATAGGAACCTAGGTATATAAGTGACATTAATTAGGATAGGCACACATGGGATGGGTGTGAAGGGTACGAAAGGTTGAATGGACATTACTTATTCAAAAACATGAAGAAAATGGAGCCTAATAAAATAACGAAAATAGGTAAAAAGGAATATTTATTGAAATAGTGGTAAACAAATTTGGTTTAATAAAGGTCAAAAGTTAGTTAGAATGTTTGATGTTAGATGTTATTAAATAAGAAATATTCCTAGGAAGAACAGTTTACCTTGTAAGTGTGGAAATATTTATGAATTTGTGAATAATGTATGAAATGTAAACTTTTATGTTTTTTACCCACGTTATCCACTTCCTTTGTTGGTCATGGTTGAGGGTAGTTTCTTGGTTTTCATTATTACTTTTGGGATAGTGTATGCAATGTGTTTTTATGACCTAATGAGGGCCTTATTTTATTCAAACTGTTGAAGCTTTATGTTATCTGTTATAAATATTGTGTGTAGAATTCTAGAAAATAAAACCATAGATATGTGTGTCATCAGGGGGATAAGTGGATGTTTCAATGAAATACCCCCTAATAGTGGATAATGAACACTTGGTGATTCATGGAAATATTGAAAAATAGTTTCCATATAACATCTCTCATTTTATACAGATGATGCAATGAGACATAAGGTGGGTTGTACGATGTATATTCGATCTGTCTATAGAGTATCAGTAAAAAAATCTTCTAAAATTACTAGAGAGGGTGGGCCAAAGGTATTATTTTTCTATATAGAGTACATCTAGATGATTCTTGACCATTTTTATTCTCCCTGTGAGAATCTAGTAAGGTTAGTGCCCTATATGTTTTGAGGTCAGGAAAAGCGGTGGTCAAACATAATTGTTCGGGCTAATAAGGACAAAAAATGATATATAATTATTTACATGAAAATATTATGAAAAAATTATATCCATAACCCTTAAGGTAAGATATGGATACAAATTCTTTGAGTTTCACCCAAGCGGTTGTGATAGTGATGAATTACGCTAGCCATTTCAATGAGTTTTGAATCTTCATTCCAACATAGTTAGGTGCTGACCAATTATGTAAATATGTATCTAGGATGGTATTTGTTATGAAATTATGTATCTTATGAATATATCATGTTTGAAATGTTTTTCAGATTTAATGGATCAGACCCTTTTCTCATAAGTGAACCTGAAATGGACATTAGGTGGTGGTATTATTGTGAAAATTGGATGGAATAGTGGGGTATCTCTCAATGGTAGGAAGCATCATATTGGAAATTTATATTAGGGTGAGAGTGGAATGAGTAGTTGGAAGGGAGAAAAAAATCCCTCAAGGTGGTGATCAGGTGTTCTATTACAAGTGTCAATGTTCGGGGGACATGCATGTCCAGTGTGCCCAACCACCAGTCATGTGATGGTCATGGTCAAATAAGGACACAAATAGAGGTTCTAAAACATTTGATATATGGGAATTGATGGAGGCCATAGGTGGATTCCGTCTTCAAAAACAGGTTTGGTAAACCCATATTAGGTAGGAATATTGAGCTCCATGGGTGGGACCGATAGGGGTGGTGGATGATGTAAACTAGGGAGATATCGTACATACCAGAAAGGCAGTGGAGTGAATGGTTCTAAGGCTATAGAATAGGGTGAGTGGTAGGTCATATTTAGGATATTCAATATAATCCTAGAGGTGGATAGGATTAACCATTTATAGTTCAAGGTATGATTATTTTATCTTCCACAACTTCTAGTGTTATTTTTAACATAGTCGCCACAAATTATTTAATTTCATCCCTATTTATTGTAATGTTTGGCCTAGTCATGGAATGTGAGTTTGGGGTTTTGTTATAAGATACATTGTTGGGGTTCGAGGTGAGGATATTGGGAAATGTAAGGGTTTTGTAGTGCAGGTTGGTGGGAACCATTTTCTATGAGACATGTTCATCAATAAGATATCATATTTGACTTATTTTTGTGTATGGATTAGCTAGTGTTTTACCAGGTCCATAAGAACTGTTACTACCATTTAGTAACATTCATTTCTATTGAGGGATGCGTGAATGTCAATCATGGTGAGTGGGAAGTTCATGAGGGCAGTATAGGGGATCTATTCCTACAGTTGGGAGAACTCATATCCTAGGTGGAAATTCTTATGATTGATGATAGATGAATAGAGAATCCATTCTTAACTCCCATTGTGGATCAACATTAAGATATGTTTCCCAAGAATTTTTTTGGCTACCACCTAAAATAGATGATGAGTTCTTGATTGAGTTTCTACTGTGGGTGGGTCTGGTTTCTATTATGCCATATCTAATGGAGTTTCTAGAAAATTAGGAACATGAATATCTATTGAAGGAATTGGGGAATAATGTAGTTATCTTTCATAGTATGTCACATTTGAGATTTATTGTGTTGTGTGCCAAGAATTTTGAGGGATCGTTGAGGTTATGTATTAATTATTGGATGTTAAATTAGATGAGAGTAAGGAACTGATGAACTCTCCTATTAATCAGTGACATTTTTAATTATTTGTAGTGTGCATAAGTTTTCTCCAAGAATGACATGAGGTCATGTTATCATTAGCTAAGGGTTAGACCTTCTAATGTATCAGAGACTACATTCATTAGAAGTTATAAGATGTATGAGTTTTTGGTGATGTAATTCGGGCTAACCAATACATCGAATGTGTTTATGGATTTATTGAATTGAATCATTCACCCATATCTAGATCAATTATTAGTTTTATTCGTTGTTGAAATTTTTTGTACTCTATAAATCATGATAATCATTCCAAACATCTTAATGTTATCATGAGTTCCCTAATAGAGAATAGGATTTATTCCATGCGATTGATATTACATTTTTGGATTGATAAATTCCATTTCATGGGTGACATCAACTCTGAGGATGGTGTTTTAGTGGATCCAAATAATGTGTTGGATGTTGTGTCTTGGGAGTAGCCTATGAATTTTTCTGATGTTATGATTTTTCTCAGATTATCTCATTATTGGTGTAGGTTCATTAATAATTTCGCTCATTTGGCAGTTCCTCTTTTGTGCTAAACCAATAAAGGAGTTAATTATGTGTGGTATGAGGCATGAGATATTTCTTTTTAAGAGTTGAATATCTGGTTGATGAACGCACCAATCTTGTTCCAACACGAGCCATGTAAAGGGTACAACTAGTTCTGTGATGCATCTTATGATGAGCATGGAGTAGTGTTAATGTTCGATGATCAGGTTTTAGCATATTGTTCAATATATTGGAGGCCTCATGAATGAAATTAACACACTCATGATATTGAGTTGTCTGTTGTGGTTTATTCCATAACTTGTTGGAGGAATTACATATTGTGAGAGCGGTTCATGGTGTTTACCAAAAATAAAATTATTAATTAAATTTTCTCACATTATGATTTGAATCTATGGTATAAAGTAACGGCTGAATAAAAGCACTATTTCGACTTAAGGTTGGTTTACAGAAAATGTTAAGTGAATATTGTTGTGAATGCTATGTTTAAGAATACTCAACATCACATGGTTTTGAATTATAAATTCTACTATAAAATGATGAAATTGTTTGATGAGTAGCACCTAGAATTGCAGGATTGCTATGGGAAGATGGACCATTCATCCATAGTAGTGGAGTCTACACTTTTGATTTGGGTCAATGATAGTTAGACTGAGGATCCAAAGTGTTTGGATATGAAATAAATCTTTATTGGTGGAGATTCACCTTCAATTTAGGAAATTGGTTCTAATGGGATTTTTTGTGTGTATGGGCATGTTTTTGTCCCAATGGGTATTTGATAATTTTAGATTAGTGAGTCTCATTAATTTTTGTGGGATTTGAATTCTAGATTGACAAAGATATATATTGATCTTCATAGGTAGAATTGGTTGATATGAATGACGAAAGGGGTTACGATTTTCTTGGTGTGATTCCTCACATGTCAATAGATGAGGGTTGAAAATAAGTGTATAGGTGGTTTGTTATAACCATTTATCATTCCAAAATTGAATAGGAATGAGGTAAAAATGTATTTTTAGTGGATATTCTGATGATTCCCCACAAAAAAGATGAAGTCTGGGTGATTATGGATTAGTTGAATAAAGTGAAACATTTCTTTCTGAACCAGGAGACTTTCACCATTGATCAGTTGGGTGAGTTTTATATTCCAGAGATAGTGTAGTGGCATAGAGTATGGAGTAAAATAGATTCAGAAAAGGATTTTTGATTCAATTAATTCATTTTATAGGGATTGTAGAAGGATATTGGAAACCATATATTTTAGAGTACTACTTTTCACCAACAGATGGATGGTAGGTCAAATCAGATGATTCTAGTGTTACAAAAAATATTGAGTGATTCTGTCCTAGACTTTGGTGGTTCGTTGTAAAACTCTTTTCTCCTATTGAGTTTTCATACAAAAAATGTCTCTATTATAAAATTCAAATGAAACCATTTTATCGGCTCTATGAGAGGCCATGTATCTCTCCATATCAGTAATGGGAAGATGGAGAGGCCTAGTTATTGGGATAGAGTCTCATGAGGGAGTTATAAAAAAAGGTTCAGTTGATTCAGAAATACATGTCAATTGCTAAGAGTGGGTTGATGGCATGTATTGACAGGATTCATCATCCTTTTTGATTTATGGTTGGTGACAGTGTGTTTCCTCGAGTGTCTCTATGGTTTGGTCACTATTGAATTAAAAAATAAGGCATGTTGGTGCGTGTATCTGTTGGGCTGTATGAGATTGAATAGATGATCAAAGAGGTGTCTTACCAACTGGATCTTACACAATGGTATACTGGTATAAATAAGGTTCTTCATGTTACATAGATCCAACAATATCACCCTGACTCATTCTATTATATTGATGTTGAGGATGATGATCTTGAAGATGAGACATCCATTGATAAGTATCTACATCGTATTGTGGATCATAAAAAGAATGAAATTTGGGGAAAGGTTATTCCTTTATTTCATGTTCTTTGGCAGCATGATAATGTTCTATAAGAGACTTTAGAGTGGGAATTAAATGTGAAGCCCTAGGGACCCGATATATTTCCATCGAAATATTAGTGATTCTCTATAATGCAACTTAAAGATGATCCGTTACGAGGTTGGGAGGTTATAAGATCCCAAATCTCATGGAGGTATGTCATGGTTTAACTATTGGTTTTAATATTTTTTTGGTAAATAAATTCTTCCGTGGAGAATTAGTGGCCTAGTGGGTTTCATTGGGGTTCATGATATGAATATATGTAAAACTGGGCCATCCATTGGAAGGAGCACGATTGAGAGATGGTTAAGTAAAATGTGAAGCCTTCCCAGGAAAACCATGAATCCTTGGAAATTTAAATATAACACAGTTTGCACAGGGTTTGTCAAATTATTTTGATCCCCTAAAGTAACCGTGTGACTGAACCGCCCTTGGGTAGTGATATTTTCATGGTTTGTGCATGGATTTCCAAATCGTGTGGATAAACCATTCACCCCCTATAAATTTGTAAAATTTACAGGTTTTCCATCTTGATAATTTTATATCTCACCCTATTTTCTCTCCATAATTGTATCTCAATCCATAGTGATTAACCTAAACACTCAAGGGCTCCCAAGGATCAATATGCTTCATTTCTGGGCCATTCGGAGCACTGTTGGTTGAAAATCCAAGATCAAGGTATGTGTATTCTTCTTCATTCTTCTCTTTTCTAGTTTATGTCTTGTAACATGTGGAATATTTTTATAAAACCCGCATACCCTCTTATACCATTGTAATATAGGTTGATAATTCATGGTGTTATTGATTCTGGACCCAAGTTTATGATTAAAAGTGTGTTCATTAATAGATTCAAGGTAGATGGTTTACATGTTATATCCCATAGTCATTTGGTTGAATTGTACGTGATTTTTTTTGTTCCTGGGTGCCACTTATTTTTGTTTGAATTTAATTTGACTGATTTGGTAAAAGTATAATATAATGATGATTTGAAACCCTCATGATCCCTATGGGATGTGTAGAGGATGATTTGACTAATTTATGGCCACCCATGGAGTGTGCTGACATTCCCAATCCTATGAATTGGTAATGTCGAGTGTATTATTTATGAATGATACCCTAGATCCCTTATTGAAAATGTTGATATGTTTTTTAGTAAAATGGAATATTGATAGTTTTTTCCAGGGTTTATAATATCTTAAGAGGTCATTTTGAATGTAATAGTAATTTTATAATTGAGTTAATTGAGATCCTTCCAAAGGGATTATGAGTTATGTTGAAATCCCTATGATGGTTAATGTATGGGGAATAATGACCATGTTAAATTGGTAATGGGTTGCGAGTTTCTGAATATGTAAAATGGGTTAATGTAACATAATTGTTAAACTTTCCTAAGGGGCTGGGGCATGAGAATGGGTATTGGAAAAATGGGGATATGAATGGATAAATGGTAATATTTTATTGATTTATTGAATAATATTGTTTCCCATATTGATTTATATGGGATATGATTTTTATGTGTATTGGTTGTGTTTAGTGTTTGATATGGTATGTGTGGTGATTGGATAGGGATATATAATCATGTGTACGTGGCTTGATATTGTGGGGTATTGACTAATGTTCTACTCTCAATGGTCGAGATAAAATAATTCTCTAAAATCCACCACACAATTCCCCGATTAGAAAATTTGATGAAGAACTATTCCACTAACAGTTTCATTCCACACATACTGAGGAATTAAGGTGAGTATAATGTATTATTGTGATGTGTTTAACCATAATGGTATAGGGATGTGACCTATTATTTTATTCTTAAAGGTTCATTTTTTAAGATCTTGTGTAAATGATGAAATTTCATATCCCATGGATCACATGATGATATTTTATTAAGTAATGAATATGATGTAAATGAAATAAAGGGAATTAATATTAGAAATAATTAATATAAAGTGGGTTAACTAATGTCACCTAAGTTATATTTTATTTTCTTAAAATCATTGTATTTTTTAATACACCATCTACATGGAATGGATATTTTATAGACATTGTTTATAGTGTCCTATTGAGTTTTACTCAAAGCATGAATGATTGTCATTAGGTACCTTTGTAGATTTTAGGCTTCCAGGATGGGAAAATGGAAAAGCGCAATGATTGGGAGTTGAGTTGGGCTTGGGATGTGTTTGATTGAGGATACTTACATGGTGTGAGGAAAGAATTGTGGATTCGACAATTTGTCTTTATTTTTATAAATACACAGTCTAAAACATTAAATAATATTGAATGAAATGAATTAATTCAGATTAAGGATCATTTCAGGTTTAGAGTTTTAGATAATTATGTCAAAACTATTACATCTCAAAAGATTACATAGTAGACACTTCTACTCAGTTTCCATTTTTTAATAAAATAAAAACTCTTGAAAAAGAGAGTCATGTCATGTTCCATGTTTTAGACTGCATGACATTTCCTTGATCCCATCCTTGACCATATTCATCTTTAAGTCCTATTAAAACATTTTGAAAATTCGGATGAGAATAAAAAGCTTAGTAAGGGTTATAAAACAATGAAAGAAAACATTAGTTCATTAATACATATAAAACATAAACTCTTTTACATACCTCATGAAATAATAAGATTTATGAATAACACATACAAATCATAAATCATAAATGTAACTTGTGGATTCCATAACATATTTACTTTGTAGCTATCATAACTACATAGGGAGTTACATTGGATTACCCATCAAAGTATATTCCCTAAATCTCTTAGGAGAAACATTCACATTTACCTCTATCACATTACCCAATGCATTAGATAGCTATATCGGGCTCACCCGCCCTAGGTTTATCATGGAACCACCCATATACCTGAATGATTCCCAAGAACCATATCATGATCATAACACAAAACAGAAGCATAAAGTAAAGATAAAATTCCAACTTTTCAATAACAATATGACATTTTAATATATTATCGTATCAATACCATTATCAAAAACCATTTTCTATACAAAAAATACAAAAAATAGTATATGGTATTTTTTTCTCTTTTAAAAAAATTATGGCTTGTTAATGAAGCCAAAGATCAAATAATACTCGCAGTGGAGGATAGGTTTTTGTCACCTCTAATGATAAAAAGAATCATTCTTTTTCTGTCTTTTAGTATAAAGCTTCATAGAAAAAGATCACCTTTGAATGAAATGAAAATTCAAAGGTGTTTATATAATGTATAAAAGTACGTCGTGTATTAGAACCAAATATGCCTCAATGAAAGGTTATTGAGACGAATTCTCATACCTCGTGTCCCATATGACTCAATCATTTTTAAATTTCCTGAATAAAAAACTAAAGTTAAATTCTTATTTCATAATAACCTTCTTTCATCTTTATTATTCCTTTTATATAAATTATTACCATGTTATAAACATTTTTTAATCATTTATGTTAATAATGTTCATTTTGTCGATATTTGGTACTTGAGTCAAAAATGAACACATTATATTTACAAGATGTCCCTGTGGTCAATATTCCATTATATGTAGAATTATATTCATTATTTAGATATCATATATATCATTTATATATCCAGTGTATATATATATTTATAATAGTACATGTCATTTGGAGATATGAAATGAAATGCACCATTCATGGAGATGATAGCCGTACGTACGCATGAACACTACTTTCACTTCTATTTCTCATTTTGACGGAATTAAAAAAAATAATGATACATAGTTATATTATAGTTCCAGTGTAATATCATATATAATATTATTAACTCCATCCTTTATATGTCCCACATAAGGCATTAATGAGTCATGTCACTTTGAGGGGGCGATAGTCCGCACTTCCAAAAATGAAATTATCTTGTTTACCCAAAATGGAAACCATAATGGTATGTAATAAATGAAAAATAAAAAAGAATAAAGAAAACATAAACATAATATATATCATATATTAATATAGTTTCATCTTAATTACTACCATGATAGGCGGTAAGAGATAATCGAACAATCCTCATCTCATGAGGCGTTAGTTTTCCATCCATAGAAGCAATATGTTCTTCATCCATTAGATGGTGGTGTGTGTAAGTGTAGTTCTAATCCTTCTCATAAAAACATCCTAATATATTTAAGATAATGGTTTTCTTAAAAAATAAATAAATAAAATGATTTTAGGGGATGGAGAAGTAAAATAAAAGAAAATAAGTTAAGAGAAATCGTTACCTTTAATTTGGTTAACTCACTTTGGTATGATCCAAAAGGGTTTCTTGAAGTGGCTTCTACTTAAAGTAAGGCTTCTATGAGTAGGAGAGGGATATAGATAGTGTAATTGGGTATAGTTTGGAAGATAAAAAAGGCTTGAGAGGTGTGAGGAATTGGTTAGAAGTGAGGGATTTTCATAAGGTGGGGGAGGGGCTCTTTATGAAAGTGTGATAATATTATTTTATTATATAATGATATTTGGTTTATAAAGGCACAAAACTAATTAAGGAGGAAGCTAAGATGACTAATGGTCGAAATAAATTCATCCAATATGAATTGGACAGGTTTTGGATATTATTCTAATATTTATATTCTTTTTTATTTAAATGATTTTTATGAGCTAAACACTCCATCATAATGTATTATAAATAATATGATTTATTTGATGTCTAAAAATTATAAAAAAATTAACATGATGTATTAAATATTTTTTGATTTAAAGTGAATATATATAGTCGAAATTATAACTTATATAACACCATAAAAAAATAAATTTAGAAAGAGATATTTATTTATGTCATTTTTTCCTTACATTATGTTAATTAAAATAAGGATCCCTTATCATTCAAAAGTGGCTCCATGGAGTCCAAAAATCGACCCAAGTTTGCCCCTGTTCATCCATTATTCATCCAATATTATTAAGACAAGTGTTATGGTAATTTTCAATTATTATAATATATTTTTTTTACCTTGAATTACCCTATTTACCTTTAACCGCGGTACATTAAATTTTAAAGTTACTATTCACCAAAAATTATTTTATTCTTATTGAAGCACATTTTAATTAATAATAACAACCAAATATTTTGAATTTTATAAATTAAATTCACAAATATCGTAAAGTTTCATTTAAATGAAAAAAGTCAGTTTTTTAACTACTACTAAGTGGTTTCACAATTCATCAAAAAATAATGTTTTTTAGAAAACTACCACAAATTTTCTCTAAGCTATATTTGATATACCAAATTCAAAAATGATTTATATTTTAAAAAATTATAAGCATAAAAGATTAATTAATTAATTTAAAATTAATTTCCGTTGTTAAAACAAATACCGTGTTGTAAAGAAACTATAACTATCAAAAGATTAACACATGATAATGTTAAATTTCAAAGTGAGATTAATTACAATGACCAACAGTGGATTAAATGGTAATAATATATTCTAATTACACTTTAAAAACAATTAAAATCATATTATAACCATATAAATTAATTAGACTAAAAGGAAGTTTTTAATTAAAAAACAATATTTTTTACTATTCATTAAAAATGAACTTTAACGAAATAATTCCAAAAATTTACACTAGGTAAATTTTTATGTCCCCATTCAAAAGAATGATTTAATTTGGTCAAATAGAATGTATTAATTTAATATATATATATATATATATATATTTAATAAGGGTTCTCCATTAAAAGGCGGTAAATCACCCTTTTAATGTAAATTATGCTTAAAAATAGATTCATTCATAATTTAAGCCTCTACATTTTATTGGATAAATGCAAAATCATTTAAAAAACATGTATACTCATATTGTAGTTAGAGTTTTCCAGTATCTCCCAAAAAACAACTAGGTGTTAACTACCATTTAAAATAATAATATTATATTATTAGTGTGCAACGTTTGATTTCAATGAAACTCGTTGTTGCGTATCAGGCACGCTATTGAATATAGAAACCCCTTTAAAGTAAAATTAATATTTAATTAACAAATATAAATAAATATTAAATATGAAATATTCTTTATTTACCTGGGATTTTACATCCTTCCCCCATTTTGGAAATTGCGTCCTTCCAATTTTTATTCCCTCATAAAATAAGTGGGGGTATTTGTCCCTCATAGCATTTTGAGATTCCCACATTGCCTCTTCAGCTAAATGGTTTTCCCACAAATCCATTACCTGGTGAATTAACTTTTTCTGCAACAATTTCTCTCTATGGTCAAGAATCTAGATTGGTTGTTCTTCATAAGAGATATTCTCTTCCAACTGAACAACATCTTGGCTCAAAATATGAGATGGATCTGGCATATACATTCGCAACACTGAAACATGAAAAACATTGTGTAACTGGGATAAACATGGAGGTAAATCCACTCTGTAAGCAACAAATCCAACATTATCTAGGATTTTTTAAGGTTTATGAATCTCAGACTCAACTTTCACTTCTTACCAAATTGCATCACACTTTTCCATGGAGAATCATTGAGAATGACATGATCACCTACCTCAAAAAAAGATCATTCCTCCAGTTATCCGCATAAATTTTCTTCCTACACTGAGTTGTTCCATGTGCTTTTTAATGAACTTAACATTCTTTTCCATCTCTTCTTCCAAATTTGGTCCCATCATATTCCTTTCACCTACTTCATCCTGAAAAGCTGGAGTTCGAAAGAGCTTTCCATATAATGCATCAAATGGATCCATCTGTATACTGGAATGAAAACTGTTATTATATTAAAATTCAACCATTTAAGGATATTGGTCCCAACATCCCTGGTAATCCAGTGAACTAGAATGTAACATATCCACAAGTGTCTAAATTTTTCATTCTAATTTCCCATTTGATTGAGGATGAAAAGCAAAAATAAAATTTAATTTAGTACCCAATGACTATTAAAGGACTTTCCAAAAGTTAGAAATAATCCTCGGTTTGCGATCAGATACAATGGGGAGGGGAAATCAATGCAACCTGACAATCTCTTTAACATACAACTAATAAAGTTGATCTAGAGACAATATATATCTAATAGGACAAAAATGAACAGATTTAGTCAATCGATCAACAATAACCCATATTTCATTATTACCTCGAGATGTCTTAAGTAATCCCACAACAAATTCCATGGATATATTTTTCCATTTCCACTCTGGCACCGACAGAGGCTGAACATCCCTTTTGGTAACATCTGCTCTTCTTTAACCTGCTGACAAGTCAAACACTTCACATTAAAATTAACAATGTCTATTTTCATTCCATCCAACTAGTAATACTCCTAATGATCTCTGTACATCGTAGTACTGCAAGGATGAACTGAAAACAGTGAACTATGAGCTGAACATAACATCTCATTATTCAACTGTGAATCAAAATGAACACATAATATCAATGCACAATAATTATCGATATAAAATTTAGGCAACTTACCCTTCTGAACCAACTATACCTTTTTATGTAACACACATTCTTCCTTCTGTGCTTACTTAATTATATCTAATAGAGATGATCTCACTGACACCTGATACAAAACATAAGAATTTTCTGCCCCAACAACTTCTATGACAATGTTCATCAAATCAAAAACCAAAGGATCTTGTTCTAAACATAGCATGGTTAATGAATCATTACTTTTTCAACTCAAAGAATTAGTAACATTATTTTATTTTCCTAGATTATAATGGATCATGCAATCATAATTCTTGATTAATTCAATCCATCTCCTCTATCTCATGTTTAATTCTTTTGGAGGGAATATATACTTTAAGCTTTTGTGGTCAGAATATATTTCACATTTTACTCCATACTAATGATACCTCCAACTGTTTAATGTAAAAACAATAGGAACTAATTCCAAATCATGTGTATGAAAATTTTACTCATGTGGTTTCAACTGACATGAAGCATAAGAAAATACCTGACCATTCTTCAATTGGAAACAACCATGTCCATTCAATTAAGCGTTGTTGTAGATAACAAACTGACCATTTTTGGATGACAGTGTGAAAACTGGAGCATTCACCAATATTATTTTCAGTTCCTGAAATCAATCATCACATACTTTGTTTTGGATAAACATAACACCTTTTTGAGTTAACATAGTCATTGGACTAGATAACTGTGCAAAATTATCAACAAACCTCCATTAATATCCTTCCAAGATAAGAAAACTATGAATCTGAGTTATATTTAAAGGTCTTGGCCTGTCTTCAATAACATTTGTTTAGCAGCATCAATAGTTGTGCCATTGTTTTTTTGAAGCAATGTGTCCTAGGAAAGAAATATTTTACAACCAAAAATCACACATTCTGAATTTACCAAGAATTTTATTTCCTTTTATGGTTAGAAAGACAACACTTAAATTACCATCATGTTCCTCTTTACTTTTCGAATAAACCAAAATATCATCAACGAACACAACCAAAAACATATCCAAGAACTCCTGGAAAACTCTATTCATAAGATCCATGAATATTATAGGTGAATTGGTTAAACCAAAAGGGATAACTAAAGATTCATAATAACCATATCTACTACGAATCATGGTCTTGGGAATGTCTGCTTATTTCACTTTCAAATGATGGTACCCCAATTTCTAGTCAATCGTCAACAAATTCTAAGCTCCCTAGATCTGATCCAACAAATAATCAATAGGAGGCAATGGATACTTGTTCATAACAGTGATGTTATTCAATTCTCTATAATCAATGAAAAGTCTCATTGAACCATCTTTATTTTTAACAAACAAGATAACATCACCCCATGGTGATGTTCCTGGTCGAATTAGACCTTTATCTAATAACTCCTACAATAGCTTCTTTAACTCTAAATGTTCAATTTGATCCATTTGATTTGGGTGTTTAGAAATTGGCTTAGCATCATGAACTAATTTAATAGTAATTTAAACTTCACGATTAGGTATAATACCAGAGAACTCATTAGGAAAAAACATCATGAAACTAATTTACCACTGGCACATCATTAATCTAAATAGTTCCTTTTTTTCAACAATATGTGAAAGGGAACATTCATTTCTATCTTTTACTAGTTTCTCAGCTTCCTTATAAGTTATCAAAATTAAGGGTTCATTCCTATATAAAAACCAAAAATCATTCTGAAAGGAATCTACTTTAGCACTATAGTCAATCTTAGCATGATAAACAGAATTCCAATCCATACCCAAAATAACATCGAACTCTACTTGAGGAAAAACAATAAGGTTTGCAGGTAGATTCTTTCCACACACAATGACAAGAAGGTTCATATAATTTCTTTTTTTCCAAACATTTCTTCTAGGTGTTTTTACCATAAGTTATGTATTCACATAATGAGATGGAATTCTCAATTTACTAGAAAACATCTCAAAAATAAAACAATGTGGAGACCCTAAATCATACAACACATTGGAGTAATCTGAATAAAAAACACAATTCCTGATACTAATTCATTTGATAGCCCAACATTTGATGAATTATTTTCAAAGGATTTCACCACCCAATTATACTTATTTTCGAGATTCTTTCCCCCATTTGAGTTCTTTTTTGGATACTCATTTTCATAATGTCCAATTTCATTTCACATAAAACATTTTACTGACTGTAAATCAGATTTTGTCTTACAATTTCCAAAATCATATTCAGTGCAATTACGAGCCATATGTCCCATTTTACTACATTGGTAGCACTTAACAGAATTCAAAATACATTCCCCAACATTATTTTTACCACAATTTTCAGAAACTATAAAAAGAAGTTTCTTACTATCATAATTTTTTGAATAGTTCTTCCCCTTCGCCTGCCACCTCGACCTCTTATTCTTTTGTTTGTCAAGGAACACATGATCATTGACAAACTAAATTTCTACCATCTCCACAAAATTGATATGTTTTTTATAAAATTTAATTCATGAGAATTTAAATCACTTTGATACATTGGATTTAATCCATAGTAAAAATGGTTGATTTTTCTATCAAGATATCATATGAAATTTGCAGCATACCTTTCCGATCGAGTGATTTTTTCATTATAAATAGCCACGGAGTCATCTTCCTGCCTCAAATCTAGGAATTTTTTCCCATCCTAAGATGAAACAACTTAGTAAAATATTTATCATGAAACATACTTTTGGACTCTTCATGTATTAATCATGTTTTAATGATCACAAATCTCAATCATATTTTCACATCTTCTTAATGATCTCAAATCTTAATTACAAATATTATTCACGATCACAAATCCCATTATGATTTACCAATATTTGTAGTAATTACACATCTTATCAATCCTATGTATTTATGTTTCATGTTATCTTACCTTATAATGGTTAACCTTAATTCATATTATGCATATTACTGTTTAAGTTTGAATATAGTTATTTTTCTAAGTATCAAGACACCGTGACGATTTCCACTGTCAAACAGACACTGTGAACAGAAACACTGAAGCCTAAGTCTCAGACATGGAGACCAATGAGACATTGTGAGTGAGACACCATGACCTCAACAAATCGTGACCCAGAAACCATGAAAGACACACCGTGAGCAATACACTGTGAAGAAGAAACCGTGACCCAGACACCATGAAGGACACACCATGAGTCAGACACCGTTACCTCAACACACCGTGACCAAGACACCGTGAAGAATGTACCATGAAGGAGAGACCGGTTCAAGGAGACACCATTTACATAACTAATGTGACACTATTTCTTAACCTTTTTTCAATATTATTTAAATAATTCTAACGATCATATTTGATGTTTTTAATGCAATTAATGTTATTTAATGATAGTTGTTGCATGTCAGGAAATTGTAACTCGTACCTATGAAAAGGTAATCATTCCTATTGCGGGAGCCCGTAGAATATAAGGAAGATTGAGCTACAGTAATGATATATTGAAGAACATACGTATGTGCTAAAATTCATGAAACATGAGTTCTCTGTACTAAACAGAAGATAAATCTTGAGCATTGATGAACACATTGAAATATCATCAAAGAACTCTCATGTGTGCAATCCAACACAACTGATGAACAAACAATGAATCAAGAGAATTTCTTCACATGTGAAAAACACCAAGCTGAACCACGACACTTTGTTATTCCACACAAGACCAGAGAAGGACTCAGAAGTATTTCTGCTGAATCCAAGGAGTCTATAGCTGCACTGCCAATCACTAGAGCTTTCTAAACTGTCGTATACTCTCTCTATGTTATTTCATTATTTACTTTTCCGAGCAGTGTGTATACTCTATATATCATAAACACACACTGTCTCCTGTGCTGAACTGGGGGATACTAAATCCTCATTCCAAACTTTGTACACCTTCTTGTGTCGCAGTGAGGATAGTGGTAGAGGTCATGTAGGATCTGGAAATCCTTTGTGCTGTTGTCTTTGTTTTCCCATGAAGAATAGTGGTAGAGGTCGTTGCGTGACCTGGACAGTTTCTGAACTATTGTTAACCTTGATCCAGGGTGTGGATCAAATATATATATATTTGAGAGGACTAAGTCTCAGCTTGAGACTGATCCTCTTGTTTATATTTTTTGTGCATTTTAGTTTAAGTTTAAAGTATACAATATCTATTTTATATTCTTCTGCTATTACATTGAAATATAGAACTATTTTAAAGTTACTTTGATAGTTAATCTAGAATGTGTTTTTAATTAGTGTAAATTAGTATATTAGTTTCAAAATCTAATTTAATATTCTGATTAAATTAATTGAGAACTAATCAATCTTTTGAGAATTTAATTTAATTTTTAACAAATTTTTTTATTGGAACTCAATTCACCCCCTCCCCTCATGAGTGTCCACTCAGACCAACATTTGGTATCAGAGGAATTTTTTCAAAGGATCTCATCATACTCTGTTTTTCAACTGTTATTGTAGTTTCATCTTTAAAGATCTTAAATTTATATTAGTTATAAATTTTATCTCTTTGAATATATTTTCTAAAATATAGCTATGTATAATAGACTAGAAGGTGCTGCTACTAACAGGCTACCATTCTTCAATGGTACCGTCTATTCCCATTGGAAACAAAAAATGAAAATTCATTTAGAAAGTATAGGTTTTGATATTTGGACTGCTATAGAGTCTCAATATTAAATTATATAAACTCA
This sequence comes from Viscum album, assembly GCA_963277665.1. Lineage (NCBI taxonomy): Eukaryota > Viridiplantae > Streptophyta > Magnoliopsida > Santalales > Viscaceae > Viscum > Viscum album. The sequence goes on from OY728136.1 coordinate 2,115,633,130, forward strand.
AAGAACTACTAGGGATGAACCTACTAAAGTGGCTTACAATAATAATTGTAAAGTTATGAATTCTTTGTATTATGCATTAAGAGATGAGGAATTCAATAGAATATCTTCCTGTAAAACAGATTATGAAATATTGGACACTTTAGGTGTTTCTCATGAGGGACCAACTAATATTAACGAAATGAGATTAAATACTTATACAATTAAATATGATAATTTTAAGATGAGACCTGATGAACCCATTTATGACATGTACTTCAGATTTAATGAGATTGTCAACACAATGAGCTCACATGGAATGGGTGTTCCAGAAAAGGAAAAAATCATAAGAATATTGAGATGTCTACCAGACCGATGGAGAGGCACAACTGTTTCAATCAGAGATTCATGTGACATTGCAGCAATTCCTGTTAAAGAACTAATTGGTAATCTTAAGATGTATGAGGAAGAACTAAATGTGAATAAGGAGGAAGATGATGAATCTAAAAGGATGTCAGTAGCCTTTAAATCATCTGCTTCAAAGAGAAAGGACATTGACAAAGTTCAAATACAAACTAAAAGCTCAACAAGTGAAGATTCAAACTCTGATAGTGATTATGAAATGGCGCAGATAGCCATGAGGTTTATGAAATTCTATATGAAGAATATTTTCTTCATAAAATAAAACTAAAAAGGTAAATATGAAAAAAAAGGTCACTGAAAAAAGGATTGGAAAAAGCCGGATAAAAGTGATGAAGTAGTCTGCTATGAATGGAAAAGAAAAGGTCAGATAAAAGGTGATTTTCCAAAACTGATGTTTAAGATGAAACATGACTACAATGATAGTAAGTACAAAAAGGTATGAAATATACCTGGAGTGATTCAGAAGACAACACAAGTGAATCTGAAGTTTCTGATTTTGAAAAGAATCGTCCTAACATGTGTTTCATGACCAACACATCTGAGGTAACCTTAGATAATCATGTTTTAAATTCTTATTATTCTAGAGTTGATGTTGAATCTGAATCTGATTCTGAAGACATTAATAAAGCTGAATTATCTGAATACTGTAACATACTAGAAGAAACATTCAATTAACTAAAGGAAAAATATAATTCATTAAAGAATCATCACACTCTCATTTCTACTGTTAAATCCTCCCTTGATATAGAAAAAGAAAATAATGCTCAACTGTTGAAGAAAAATACTAAATTAAAAATGTCTAATGAGAAAAATTAGAAAGGAATTAGAAAAATTAAAAAAGGGAAAAGATAAACTTACTCAAATGTTTGTTAAACAAGTTGCACCAAAGTATACTACTGGTTTGGGATACCAACCTGGATAGAGACTGTTTACCAAAACTAGATTTATTCCTAAATATGGACAAAATTATGCTTGTTCCAGTTCTAGAAATTCATATGCTTCTGCTAGTTACTGACGTTGATATAGATCAAATTGAGTTTACCTTTCAAAATATGTTGAATCTACTGATTATATGAGACCCATAAGACAAATTTGGGTACCTAATGCTTTACTTGTTAACCGGTCTGGACCCAAGAGAATATGGTTACCAAAATAATATTCCCTCTAAAATTATTTTGTTAGAAACCTGCTTGGTGAGTTACCATAAAATATATGGTACTTGTATAGTGGATGTTCAAGGCATATGACGGTGGATTACTCATGCTTCAAGAGCCTAATCAAGTTTTATGGAGGCCATGTACCCTTTGGTGATAATTCTAAAGAAAAGATCATCGGCGTAGGCCAAATTGGTAACATTATCTCAGTTTTAATTTCTAAATTTTTATTTTTTGTTGGGTTAAAATGTAACATGTTATGTATATCTCAATTATGTGATGGTGGCTTTAATATTAAATTTGAAAATGATTCTTGAAATGTATTTAATTCTAAGAATGTTTTAATACTTTCTGTTTTGAGGAATGAAAATGTTTATGTTGTTGATTTAAATTTTTAGGTAAACAAAACATTACTTGTCTAAATTCTTTTCATAAATAATCTTGTCTTTGGAATAGAATATTAGGACACTATAATATACATTCACATAGTAAACTGACTAGGAAGAACTTGGTTATAGACTTACCCAAACTTGAGTTTCCAAATGAAAAAGTTTACAATCCCTATCAAAAGGGAAAACAAAACAAAATACCTTTCAAACCAAAGAATGAAGTGTCAATTTATCAACCCCTCAAGTTGGCTGACATGGAATCTTTTGAACCTTCTAGAATTTCTACTTTAAATGGGAAGCACTGTTTCTATGTTCTAGTAGATGACTTTTCTAGATATACTTGGGTATACTTCTTATCTCACAAAATAGAAGCTTCTTCTTAATTTGGTAATTACTACAAGTCTATAATGAACCTTATTGGACATAAGATTAATACCCTGAGAAGTGATCATGGTCATGATTTTGAAAATCATGAATGACTCATTTTTATCACAAAATGTCTATACTCACAATTTCTCTGCCCCCTAGGACACCTCAGCATAATTGTATAGTCGAAAGAAGAAATAGAACCCTTCAAGAAATTGTAAGAACTATGCTTAATGAGTATGACCTGCCTATTTACATTTGGGATGAAGTTGTAAACACATCTTGTTATATCATCTATAGAGCCTTAGTCATACCTGTTCTCAAAAAGACCCCTTTTGAGTTGTGGAACAATAGGAATCCTAATGTTAATTACTTTAGAGTCTTTGGCTGCAAAGTCTTTATTATCAATACCATGGATAATCTGGACAAGTTTTCTTTTAAGAGTGATAAAGGAATATTTTTAAGATATTCTATAACAAGAAAAGACTATAGAGTTTTCAATGAGACATCCAAGTGTGTGGAATAATCTGTTAACATCAAATTTTATGAAACTAATCCACATGAACCTAAGCCTTCTCTTGAAAATCTTGAAGAAGATTTGTCTGTTCTGAACCTTAATGATAAAACCAATGAACCTGCTGTAAAAAACATCCAGTTCTGGAAATATTGCAGAATCTACTCTTAATGAACCCAAACCTAGAGATTAACCTGAAATTTCTAGTCCTATCTTCACTAAATCAACTAGGATTCTAAATAATCATCCTTTAGATGTTGTTGTAGGAAATCTGGATAGAGGGACACAACCTAGAGCTTCTCTTAGAAATCAGGTTGAACATCAAGCCTTCTTGTCACAACATGAACCTAACAATATTAATAATGATATTAATAATGAATTTTTGGTAATTTCTATGCAAAAGTACTTAATCTGTTAGAAAGAAATAATTTTTGGAAACTAGTAGAAAGACCCAAGGACACTTTTGTCATAGGCATAAAATGGGTATTTAGAAATAAATTAGACGAATCTAGAATTATAGTTAGAAAGACGGCTATATTAGTTTCACAAGGTTATAGTCAAGAGGAATGAATTAACAATTATGAGACTTTTGCTCCAGTAGGAATATTAGAAGCCATTTGGATCTTACTTTCTTATGCTGCACATCTAAATTTCAAACTATATCAAATTGATGTCAAGAGTGCATTCTTAACTAGGTATATAGATGAGGATGTTTTTGTTGAACAACCACCTGGATTAAAAAAACCTCATTTTCCCAGTCATATTTTCAAATTATCAAAAGCATTATATGGTTTAAAACAAGCTCCAATGACTTGGTATAACAGATTAAGTACTTTTCTTATTTCTAATAGTTTTACAAAAGGTATAGCTGATCCTACCCTTTTTCTAAAAGGAATTTATAAAGATGTTTTAGTTGTTTAAATATATGTAGATGATATTATTTTTGGATCTTCAAAAACTTCTTTATGTAATGATTTTTCTAAAATGATGCAAAACAAATTTGAAATGAGTTTAATGGGTGAACTATAATTCTTTCTTGGATTTCAAATCATTCAAAATAATGATGGAATTATTTTAACTCAAATTAAATATACTAGAGATCTTTTAAAACATTTAGGTTTGGATAACACAAAAAGTAGTGAAACTCCCATGAGTACCACTTGTACGTTGGATCTTGATGAAGATGGTAAATTTGTTGATCAAACCACTTATAGAGGACTGATTGGAAGTCTACTCTACTTAGCTTCTAGTTGTCCTGATATTATGTTTAGTGTGTGTATGTGTGCTCGTTTTCAAGAGAACCATAAAGAGTCACATTTATATTATGTAAAGAGTATTTTCAAATACCTCAATCATACACCCAATCTAGGACTATTCTATCCAAAAGGAAAATCAATTGAATTAGTTAGTTATTCGGATGCTGATTTATCTTGATGTAAGTTAGATTGAAAAATAACCTATGGAACATGTCACCTTTTAGGAAAGTAACTAGTATCATTGTGTAGTAAGAAACAAAATTTTGTTGCATTATCTACTGTAGAAGATGAATACATAGCTACTGGAAGTTATTGTGCACAAATTTTTTTGATGAAACAAACTTTACTAGACTATGGATATCATTTTAGACATGTACCAATAAATTGCGACAACAAAAGTGCTATTAACATTTCAATGAATCCTGTTTCACATTCTAGGACTAAACATATTGATTTAAGACATCACTTTTTGAGGGATCATTATCAAAAAGATGATATCACTTTGAATCCACTGGTACTGATTATCAACTTGCTGATATATTCACTAAACCATTAAATTCTGAGAGATTAGATTACATCATACATGATCTTTTCATGATCAATCACAAATAGATATCTTATTGGCCTTACTGTTTAATATTTTTCTATAAATTACATTACTGTTTCATGTTCATGGTTTCTCAGTTACTATTCCATGCTTACAGTCTCATAGTTAACACCTTGTGTTCACGGTTTGTCACTTAACTGTCTCACCGTGACTGTAAAAAACACTCACTGTCTCACCGTGACTGCACAGAATAGTCACTGTCTCACTGTGACGACTAACAACTGTCTCACCGTGATGACTACTTTTCATCGCATCGTAACGCCTACTCATGGTCTCACCGTGAAGTGTATTTATGCATTATTTTAACTCGTATCGCGGTAATTTTTATTTCCCCTCTATTTACATTCCCGCGTTTTTTATGATGTTTGGCATTCCCAAATGAGAAAACATAAGGGTTTCACTTGATTTCTCACCTGAACTCTCTTTTAAAGCATCTCAACCATGGAAACCATCTCTTCTTCTCTCTCGCCTGAATCTTAAGTGGATGCCAAGGATGAAGCATCCATCTTCACCCTCATCAGAGAAGCGCCGATGTAAGAAAAATAAGAGAGCACTGATGATAACTCCCAATGGTCCACTGAATCCTAACCTTTTAAGTCATACTATTTCTACTGAGAATGATATTTTTCTTGAGTGTCTCCTATCTAGTATGTCTTTGGATCTAAAAGTCCTCAGAGAAAAAGGATGGCTCCAATGGTTCTCTCGAAGGGATAGACCTATATACTCAAGGTTGGTATCTCAGTTTTATCAGTATGTAATGTTCTCCTTTGATGCTGGAGAATGTTTTATGGTAACAAGTTGGATCAATGGTCAGAAATGTTCTTTCTCTTCAAGGATATGGTATGCATTCCTAAGGATTCCTCATGAAGTGATTTGTGATGACTTCTATAGAGACCCTCATCCTTCAACCAACATATTTAACCTAGATAATGCCCTGGAAATCGTAACTGGAAATGACACCAAGCGAAGGGCCATAGCAGCAGAGCTAGATGGGGAGACAAGGCTCCTGTTTAAATTTGTTTAGAATTTGATTAGCCTATAGAAAGGAATTTTTGCTGTGTTGAAGTATCAGGATGTGTTCTTGATTCATCTGATAAAGAATGGCTATAAGATCAATCTATGAAAATATGTAATTCAACATATGTGTGAACTGATTAAGGTCACTTCCAAATCCACATATTTTTTTTACTCAAGGATTATTTGACTATGCTAGTTTCCAAAGGAGTTGTTGGGATGAATGAAGAAAATCTTGTGGATTTGGAGTACTGCCTATCCAAGCCTACAAATAGAAGGATGACGATCAACTGGAACCCCTGGAAGAAGTAGTGGGTTGAATATAATGAAAAGGCTTATGAAAAGTTCAATCTTGTTGATTATCCTACAAGGCCAAAGAATATAACTGATCTTGGTTTGGAACCAGATGAAGTGGATGAGTATCCATAAGAGGTAGAAGAAGATGAAGTGGAAGCTGAAGTACCACCTAGAAAAGAGGATTAAGTACTTCAAAAGGGAGCAGCTCCTGTTGAGAAGGAAAGGAATGATGTCCCTGTTTATGTTCCTGTTGAAATACCTCTTAGAGAGAATGTTTTTGTTTTTTAAAGAGTAAGAATCACCTGCTATTCTTGGAGAGGAAGAAGATCATTCTTCTAGAGAGGGTGTTGATCCCAAAACCCAACATGAGGCTGCATGATATTTGATTATCCCTGATTTAGAGCAGAAAGCTATGGAAGAGTCCGGTGGTGCAAAAAACCTCCCTGCAATGCTAGAATCCAGTCTAGAAGAACTCCCTGTTGAAAAAGTAGCAAGTCTGGAAGCACAACCTATGGAACAGTCGGTTACTGAGTACATACCCTATGCTAAAGAGTGGATGGAAATTGCCTTTTAGTTGGCAAGGAAAGAAATGCCTATGGAGAATAGAGTTGATCCTGTGGATATTGATCATGCTGTTGAGCCTATAGTTTCTGAAATGGAAGAACCATTTGAGGGGGAGGAACCTCAAATTTTTGATACTGGTGAAGTTGAAATCAATAAAGTTGGATATGTTGAAGCCTCTCAAGAAACAATCTATTTTTCTATGTACACTCAGTATGAATTTACAATCTTTTATGATGTGAGTAAATCATATCAAGTGAATGAAACTGGTATAGATCTCTCTTCTCTATTTCAATTGATGTTAGTCACTCACCCTGAACTAGAACCAGAGCCTCAACCTCAACCACAACCTGAATCAGAATATGAAACTGAAACTGAATCAGAACTAGAACCATACCCTGAACCTGTCGATGGACCACTTTCTACACCTTTTCCTGATCTACAAACTTTTGTACGTAAGGAATATTTTAATATCTTTTGAGAGACTACCTTATAAAGGGTTGAGACGATTATATCTTCTCAACCTCATCATGTGACTCAACTAAGTTAGGAAGATTCCTCGATTCTTTTGGAGAATATTATTCTACAAATTCAACCCAGGATGATCCGTGAAATACAAGAAGTTAGAGTTGAAAATAAGTTTCTTAGTGCTAATGTTGAAAATTTGAATGATATGGTGTAAAACCTTGAAAAAGAATTTTCTTCAAGATTAGAGCCTGCTCCTGTTGTTGCTTATCCTGTACTTGTTGCTACATCTCCTGAACCAAATGGTTCCAAAATTTCTAGAGAGATTGTATCTCAAGTTCATACATATTTATTATCTTTTGATGAGATGTTTGGAAAAAGACACACAGAGATGCTGCAACGCATTATAGAGCTTGTATAAAATCTGAATAAGCTCACAGATGAGTACATAGGATGCCTTCAAATGGGTTTGAAATAGCTCAAAGATCTAACTATAGCTGTAAAGGCTTCTCCTCCATCTGGTCAACGTTCTGTTCCTCATTTCGATGATTCTATGCTCAGATCGTTAATCAAGGAAGAAATTCATAATTCCACAGTGGTTTAGATTTTTCTTCTTTATCTGATGTTGTTAAGAATTGTGATAGAGCACCTGACTTGGTTTACAATCATTCTATGATTTCCAATAATGATCAATAGGAGATCACTAATAAGATAGACTTTTATCTCACCTGGATTTTCTCTAAAAGTGACATGACCAATTACTTTAGGTATCTTGTGGAGAATTTGAAAATCCCTCTAGTGACCCAATCTTTTAAAGCTCAAGTTCAAAAGCTGACAGAGTTCACCAGATTGTTGGAAAAATTCATGGAGAATAAGGATGATTTTGAGAAGGCTATACAATATGGTGGAGAAATTATTACTGATATCATCAATATTTTGAAGCCATATCTTCATGTGCAGAGTACTGCTATAGTTTCTCAAACTTTTTCACCCCTTAGACTTGGTCTACCTGCCCTAGCCTCAACTGCCATGTCAGTCATCCAAACTCTATCTCAGATCCAGCGAGTCATTCTTGACCAACCATAGACTAGATCTTATACAACACATACTTTGGCTCTCTCTATATTTGAAGGTCTACCATTACCATATTTTTCTACCACCTCCATGCCTTCTTCTACATCAGCTCCAGCTCCTGCTGCTGATAAAGGAAAGGAAAAAAGCCAATCCCTGAAGACGCCCAGTGACTACTTTCTTTTTTATGGGGATTTCTTTGTTTGTGTATTTCTATTGTATGATGTATTCTGGACATTTTTAACGTCAAATGCATTGTTTCACACCATTATCTCTACCTTTTGATAATCCCAAAAGGGGGAGAAAAATTGAGAAGGTTTATCTCTTAGTATTTTATTTTTTGTTATTCTATATGTTATTTTCTCTAACGTTTCATTACATTTATACATTAACTATACATGATTTGTGATCATAAAAAACGGGGATATTGTTGGACTCATCATGTATTAATCATGTTTTAATGATCACAAATCTCAATCATAATTGCACATCTTGTTAATGATATCAAATATTAATTACAAATCTTATTCATTATCACAATTCTCATTATGATTTACCAATCTTAGTAATAATTTAATATCTTATCAATCCTATGTAATTATGTTTCATGTTCTCTTACCTTATAATTGTTAAGCTAAATTCATATTATGCATATTACTGTTTATGTTTGAATACAATTATTTGTCTAAGTATCAAGACACCATGAATATTGCCATAGTCAAACAGACACCATGAACAGAAACACTGATGCCTAAGTCTCAGACACTGTGACTAATGAGACATCATGAGTGAGACATCGTGACCTCAACACATCGTGACCGAGACACTGTAGAGGACACACTATGGGAAACACATAGTGAAGAAGAAATTGTGACTGATACACCGTGAAGGACACACCGTGAGTCAGACACCATGACCTCAACACACCGTGACCCAAACACCGTGAAGGACATACCGTGAAGAAGACACCAGTTTAAGGAGACACCATATGGATAACTACAGTGACACCGTTTCTTATCCTTTTTTTGAATATTTATTAAATAATTATAATGGTCATATTTGATGTTTTTAATGCAATTAATGTTATTTAATGATATATCTTTCATTTCAGGAAATTGTACCTCATACCTATGAAAATGTTATCATTCATATTGTTGGAGCCTGTGGAATATAAGGATGATTGATCTGCAGTAAAGACAAATAGAAGAACATACGTACGTGCGACAACTAAAGAAACATGAGTGCTCTGTACTGAACAAAAGTGAAATCTTGAGCACTGAATAACACATTGTAATATCTTCATAGAACTCTAATGTGTGCAATCCAACAAAACTGAAGAAAACACGGAGAATCAAGATAATTACATCACATGTGAAAGACACCAAACTGAACCACAACACTCTGTTTTTCCACACAAGACAAGAGAAGGACTCAAAAGCATTTTTTCTGAATCCAAGTAGTCCAGAACTACACTACCAATCACTAGAGATTTCTAAACATTCATATACACTCTCTAAGTGATTTATTTATTTACTTGTTCGAGAAGTGTGTGTACTCTATATATCTTACACACACAATATCTCCTATGATGAACTGGAGGATACTAAATCCTAATTCCAAACTTTCTACACCTTCTTGTGTCCCATTAAGGAATGTGGTAGAGATCCAGTAGGACCTAGAAAACATGTGTGTTGTTTTCTTTGTTTTCCCATGAAGAACAGTGGTAGAGGTCCCTGTGTGACCTGGATTTTTACTGAACTGTTTTTAACTCCGATCCGGGGTGTGGATTAAATTTATATATTAATTTGAGAGGTCTAAGTCTCTTATTTAAACTAAACCTCTTGGTTATATTTGTTGTGCATTTTAGTTCAATTTTAAAGTATACAATATCTAATTTATATTCTACTGCTATTACTTTTAAATAAAGAACTATTTTAATGTTATTTTGATAGTTAGTCTAGAAAGTGTTTGTAATTATTGGAAATCAGTAGATTAGATACAAAACCTAATTTAATCTTATAATTAAATTAACTGAGACCTAATCAATCTTTGGTCAACCTAATTGAACTTTTATAATTTTAATATTTAACTACAGTTTAATTTTTTTTATAAAATGGGGATTTTAATACAAATAATTTTTTACAGAAATTTTAATTGGAACTTAATTCACCCACCTCCCTCTTGAGTGTCTACTCTAGCCAACACATAACTTCGAATTCATCCAAATAAAGAGCATAAATATCCTCACTATCCTTGATATTTTTCACCATCGACCACCACTGATCCACTTCACCTTCAAAATAGTAAACAACAAGACTACAATTTTGATGTCATGACCAACCCCATGACGTTAGAAATTTTCTCCAGTGATTTAATCCACCATTCTTCTAGTACAGGGTTAGATGATCACTTGAATGATGGAGGATGATTCCTCATGAAATTCACTACAACTGACATGTTCCTCTGTGGTTGATCTGGCTGATCTCGTGCATGGATACCACCATCATTTATTTCCTGATTCAACCGTTCCATCACTGCAACAAATTGTTCAGTTCCAATTCTGACCATCTCATGTTAATGGTATGGAAGGTTTTCTTCTTCCTGATGTTATCCCACCTTAGCTTCCCTATATCCTCTACAGAAAACCATTCTAAACACATATATATTTTCGGCGAAGAAACATGGTAATCTGTAAATGCTATATGATTTCAATATTAACGTAAATTATTTTAGGTAAATTAATTTAACAATACCCTAACTCCTACATTTATCTAAACTGACCATTGATACCAAATATTAGGACCCAACCTTAAAACATTACATAATATTGAATTAAATGAATTAATTCACATTAAGGATCTTTTCAGGTTTAGAGTTTTAGAGAATTAGGCCATAACTATTACATCTAAAAAGATTAAAAAGTAGACCCATAAACTCAGTTTACATTTTTTCCATAAAATTAAAACTCTTGAAAAAAAGAGTCATGTCTAGTTCCATGATTTAGATAGCATGGCTTTTCCTTGATCCCATCGTTGACCCTATTTTTCTTTAAATCCTATGAAAATATTTCAAAACATGGCATGACCAAAAAAAGTTTAGTAAGTGTTATAAAACAAAGAAAGAAAACATTAGCTCATAAATACATAAAAAACATAAAAACTTTTACATACCTCATGAAATCAGAAGATTTATGAATAAAACATAAAATCATAAATCATAAAGGCAACTTGTGGTATTCATAACATACATATATTGTAACTATCACAACTACATAGGGAGTAACATAGGAATACCCATAATAGTATATTCCCTAAATCTCATAGGGGAAACATTCATGTTTACCTCCGCCACGTTACCCAATGTATTTGCGATCTATATTGAGCTCACCCGCCCTATTTTTATCACGGAACCACCTGTATATGTAAATAATGGCCAAGAACCATAACGTGATCATAACATATAACATAATCATAAAGGAAGGATAAAATTGCCACATTGCAATAAAAATATAAAATTAAAATATATTAACATATCAAAGACATTATCAAAACCATTTTCAATACCGAAAATATGTAAAATATTATATGGTATTTATTTTTCTTTTAAAATCATTACAACATGTTAAGGAAGCCAATGATGAAATAATACTCGTGGCGGCGGAAAGGTTGTCATCACTGCTTATGTTAAAAAGAAACAATTTTTTGTCGTTTTGTAAAATGATTCGTAGAAAAATATTCCCTTTAAATGAAATGAATATTAAAATGTGTTTATACCATGTATAAAATAAATTCATGTATTAGAACAAAAAATGCCTCAATGAAAAGAGATTGAGTCAAAGTCCCTTAACTAGTTTCTGACTTGACTCGATCGTTCTTCAATCTCCTGAATAATAAACTAAAGATAATTTTTACTTGATTAAAAAACCTTTTTCATGTTTATTATTATTTTATATCACTTATTACCATTTTATAATCATTATGTAATCATCTTAGTTAATAACGTTCATTTTGACAATATTTGGTACTTGAGTGAAAAATGAACACCTTTTATTTACAAGTTTTCCATGTGGTCAGTAGTCCATTATATCCAAGAATGTAATTCATTATTTAGAAATCATATATATCCAGTATATATATATATTTATAATATTACTTATCATTTGGATGTAAGAAATGAAATGCACCGTTCATGGAGACGGTAAGCCGTACATACGCATTAACACTACTTTCATTTCTATTTTTTATTTCAATGGAATTAAAACACAATTATATAGAGCTATATTATAATTCTTTTATAATATCGTATATAATATTATTAACTTCATCCTTAATATGTCCCACATATGGAATTAATGAGTCATATCAATTTGAGGGGGCGGTAGTCCTCATTTCCTAGAATGAAATTATAACGTTTACCCAAAATAAACAAAAAAAGGTATGATATTAATGAACAATATAGAAGAATAAAGAAAATATAAACATAATATATATCATATATAAATAAAGTTTCATCTTAATGGCCACCATGATAGGAAGTAGTTGATAATAGAACAATAATCATCTCTTGAGGTGTTAGTTTGTCATCCATAGAAATAGTATGTTCTTCACCCAATAGTTGGAGGTGTGTGTAAGTGTATTTATAATCATTCTCATAACAACATACTATGATATTGAGGATACTATCGTTGTTAAAAAATATAAATAAAAAGAGTTTAGGGTTGGAGAAGTAAAATAAATGAGAAGAATTTAAAATAAACAGTTACCTTGAATTTTGTTAACTTCGTTTTTTATGAACTAAAAGGGTCTCTAGAAGTGCCTTCTCTCTAAGGTAAAGCTTCGAGGAAGAGGATAGGGATGTAGTGACCTTAATTAGGCAGAGTTTGGATGATCCAAATGTCTTGATAGGTGTGATGAATTGGTTATAAGTGAGGGATTTTTATTAGGGGTAGGAGGGGCTCTTTAGGAAAGTGTGATAATATTTTTTATTATAAAAGGATATTTTATTTCAAAAGGACCAAAACTCATTAAAGTCGACTATAATATGACTCATGGTCTAGATACATTCATCAAATAATAACTAGCCAGGTTTTGGATGTTATATTAATATTTATAGACTAATTTAT